>OZ026511.1:10971385-12468396 GCA_964019985.1 Aurelia sp. 4 Dawson et al 2005 | reverse complement strand
GGGGGTTCCTTCAGCCGTGTTCCTTCAGCAAGAGCAACCTGTAAGAGTGTCCTCGGCTTTGTGCAGGCTATTGTAGTGGAAAGGATACAGCTAGGCTTGCATGTCACGGAATTTATTCATCAGCTATTTTTACCTTTTGTCGGATCCAAAAAACTTGCCACAGGGCAACCTCATCGTGGAAGAGACTGCACAGATTACCCTGAAGTGTCCAGCTCCTGCAGTAGTAGCCTCTGCTGTGCCCAGACTAGTACAGGAGAGCTTCAAACAGGCTTGTGTGTCACCGAATTAATTTTCAATGTTTTCAGATTCAGCCCAACATTGGATCTAGAAAGCGTAGGTCTGATATCGACCATTGTAGGCCGCAAAAGTTGCCGAGTGGCCCAACTTCAATCAGATTTCATGGCGACCAGGGCAACGAAGAATTGTATAAGGTTGATGTTCTCATTATACACGGTGGAACTTAGATTTTGGCACATTTTCCCTGGTTATAGATTTAGAATCAAACCAACAACGGAAGTTCCTTTTATCCTGGCGCTAAACCTCGCTCAGCAAGGACTCACAAGCAAATTATGAAAGTTCGTGAAGGTGAAGTTGCGGTTGAATGACAGAAATGGCTGAGGGCTAATCGAGCCTGTGACCCCTTATGATGACGCTGAAGTGGCTCAGCTCGACCAGGTATCGAGCCATGTTCGCCAGATTGTCTTGTCCGCAAAGTCAGAGGATTACACTGCTGCGCCGCAACGCTTTCAAAGATGGCTCTGCCTAGCCCTGCCTGGGACCATTCTCAGCCATCACCTCACAGAAATGAAATGTAGCAAATATCCATCCAGGAGACAGTTAATGAGGAAAACTTAGCGGACGAAAGTCGTAGTAAAAACTCCACACTGTCAATGAAAGCTTGAATGATTGTGGAATACGTCGAATCGTGTTAGCCTCAACGAGATCTGGTGATAGGGCCTAAATAGGGTCAATTTGTCAGATGAATAATATCACGAGTGCCTGTTGATTGAAGTTATATCATTCAAGTCAAGGGACTGGTAATAACAATAATAACAAGTGTAGCGAATTGTACTTCGGAAAGTGATGACTAAACGTCGCAAGTTTTACTCTTAGGTCTATCTAAATTGACGATAACGCCAAAAATGGCGGATAGGATACCAAAAATGGGCGAGATACATTGCGTTCGAATTACGAATCTTTAACGTTTTATGGGAATTCGATTAAAGAATACAATGCATTTTGGTAAAGAGTTTTTGTAGGAAATAGAAATTAGTTTTTATCGGAATTAGACCGAAGAATGTAACGACGCTTGGTAAAGAGTTCCCTTTAGCGTGATCATATATTCAGCTTTATACTGATACGCGTTTTTTATGTATGGGGTTTCTCAAAGAATTGTTCGACGTTTGATTAAATATTGAAAAATAAAGATAACATGAACAGACTCATGGGAAGATAACCCTGTCCTGTCTCTAACTTAGATTATGAAATAATTTTAGAGACCAGAATCTTGCAAATCGGTTCTAAATTAACTGAGCTGCGAGCTTTCAAATTTCAAAAATATGCGATAGCTGAAACTAGAGACCCCCAAATTACTTGTAATGTAAAGAACTTCGAAGACCGAGCTAAAAGAAGCTTGTCTAAAGTCATACCTCTCGTTGATATCAGAGCAAACCAAATAGGACTCCTGTAATGTAATCCTTGCGATCATTGTCAAAATTTGCCTAACATTGCATATTTCCAGTACCAAAAATGCCATTTCGAGGCCTCTTGTTTCAGTTTTCGCACAAAGTCGAAGCTCAAAGGTTCGTAACTCCATATTCTTGTGTCAAAAATTAATTTGTAATCTCAGGAAAAGGGCCACTTGACCATGTGTCCATTCAGCGTATCCTTTTTCTTTAGTATTTAATCAAACGTCAAACAATTTTTTGAAAAACCCTGCATTTTACTAGAAGCTTGTACATGGGTGGCAAAAGTGATACAGTAGAACGTTGGCGTGTACCCCCTGAACGAATAGAGTTATGAGAGGCTAAACGAAGCCCCCTACAAGCTCAATCAATTGAACACTTCTGCTAACTGACCTTTTGACAATGACAAACGTGATTTCGAACATAAATCTTTGATTATACAGGATCTAGAAAATTGTGATGAAAGGAGAGGAAACAAACGAACGGCGGGCGGGCGGTATCGCTAACAAAGGAATTGCTGCTTCCCATCGCATATAAACCCTAAAGCTTCAGATCGCGTTATAAGAGAATCGATGATCATTCACAATGCTAAAAAGCTTGGCTTTTGCATCACTTTGAAAATCGCATTTGCGCGTTTATTAAATTTGCATTGCAATGTTCTCTGGCACTGCCCTTTGTCACCGCGCGTCAGTTGTCATGACCGTATGCGATGCTGCAGTGCGGAGGATTTTCCTTCGAGAACCACCCCAATTTGTGGATGCAACATTTAAAGTTATGTCGAGTAATGAAAGCAAATATTTCATCATCTTGAGGTATGTTTGGATCATAAAGAGATACAGTGAATAAAAACACATTCAAGTGTCAACATAGTTAGGGAGGAGGAGGAAAAGGGAAATTTTGCCGTTTTTGAAGGTTTTCGAATGGGTTTGCCCAGAAAAAGTCTCTTTATTTCGATGGGAAGGAAAGCCCTATTAAAAATGCGTAAATTACTGCACCTAATTCGACATACCGGGAATAAAACAAGACAGTTTTAATATCATTGCTTTGATAATCATGGAGCAGCATTTGGTCAAACGCCTGGCCTTTTTATTGACTCCCCCGGATAGGTTTGAAACTTTGGTAATTTTGATAGACCGGAGTTCTTATTCCGGACACGTGGTATTTAGACATCGAAGGCCCGCACCTGCCAGGGGCGGATCCAGTTCAAAGTTGAAGAGGGGGCAATTTGCAGAATGGGCGCCAAAATTATGGTGAGAGGTAAGCACGCAGAAATTTTTGTGCCTTTTATTCAGGAAAAATTATCTGGTTTTTCAATTGAATAATGCCTTAATCTATATGTTTCCCACATTCAGAACGAAACACGAAGAAAATAATGCATTTGGGTTAGGATAAGGGGCGCCCTTCTTCCGAAAATGGGGCGCCAAAGCTCAGTTTTCATTATCAGGGGGGCAGTTGCCCCCAACTGCACCCCCTTAAATCCGCCACTGGCACCTGCTAAATTTAAATAAGAAACATCAGGATTTTAAATAAATTTTAAGTTTCCACAAGCCTTGTACAAATTATTTGTTTTGTTTGCATGTTAGTAAACATCGTAAATAAATTATAAGTTGACTTTCTGTCACATTATTTCAAAATTCTTGACTTTCATCATATTTCTATGGATGCAGACAAGATCATCCTCCTTTCATGTACTTTTTGTTTGCAAACGCAAATGGAGGTAAAAGCACCCTTTGAACCTTTGAATGCCTTCGTTTGTAACCATATCAAAATTTTATTCACAGTGAAAAACAGTGCTGCGCAATGAGAAACAACAAGTAAAGTCCCAGTGAGGCCATTTGCCCGCGATCAACCACAAATTTCCCTCATTTTTTAAAAAAATCGTAAGGTTTGAACGACTTTAGCCGGTAGGCCAAAAAAATGAAATAATACGGAGTCCTTTCAATGCTTTATTTTGTAATCATATTGAAAATTTATTCACAGTGAAAAACAATAAGTAAATTCTGAGCTGTTTGTGCGCAATCAATTTGAAACGTCACGCATTCCCAAAAGATTAGCCTGCTTTCAGATGATCCACAAGTCCACAAGAGCATAAGTTTCAGTATTTTTATTCACTTCCTGTGTCCAACGAATATTTTGGCTATTGCAAAAATACTTTCTCTCTTTTCGATGCACAGCGAATATCTTGGCTGATAACAACAGAAACAACGCATGGAAAAAACATTTCTTTTTCAAATTATTGGGAAGTAAAACTGCAAATTTACAAAGTTTCTTTAATTAAGCATGAATGCATTGAAGTTTAAGGAAAGGTCTCTCTACACACATATCAAGAATCATCCAATTTGAAATGAATTAAGAACTCTATCTTTGCGGCTATGAAAAAGAAAAGTAAAAAGTGTGATGACGGTATGAATATAACGCAGTACAGGCCTTGCACACATTAAAAATCCTGTGCTCCCCATGATCCTTTGCATGCATGCAAACCAGCAAAACATCATATTCACCGTACTTTGACCACACAATAGTGGGAACATGAGTAGCTCTAAAGATGAAGCTTCGCTAATTCTTCAATTACTTTCAAGAATGTCTGTTGTTCGAGTTAAAAGTGATGGCACAACAGCACTCATTTGAAGATTGAAAAGACAATAGGGCCTTGAAATAATTTTCATGCAGCATGAAAGTCATTGTGGGTCCAGAAACGATCATGGAAAGCACCAGGTCTTTAACATGGTGCTGCTGCCTATGAATTCTTGCTTAGAAACATTAACGAACGTTCGTATGGTTCAAGAATGCTCATCGTTGTCATCTTGTTTAACATTCAAAACAACTGTGGATAGATTCAGTGCATTGTCATTATAGTTAACTTGCAAATTGTTGCATTAATAAAATCAATTTGCTGCCTCCCATCTCTAACAGTTGGATTCCATCATTGATACAAAATACTATCATAATTGGGCTCTTGGTATATCCTTTTTCCTCATCACAAACCAATTGCTGCCATTTGGTAGAAGAGAGAAGGCTGACTTTTATCTGTTACTTTTGCTTTCAAATGTTTTTAAGGTTTTTCGACCATTAGCTAAACCTAAAGCTTTGACATTCATAGAAATCTGGGAACTTACAATGTGTATATAATGTTTATGGATAGAATGTATCTAGATTGATTCCATGAGCCTTAACTTCCTGCAATGAATGGGATGATGGTTATGGCCTCAAACTGCAATTGACAGTATAGCTTCAAAATATGGACAAATATGGCCAAATGCATCATTCTTGGGGTGCATGCAGAACTGTTGTTAATTTCTATGTATTGGTCAGAAGATGTGCTGCCTAATCTTAGCATTTTGATTACTTAGTTTGATTAGAATTTGATGTTTTAATGTGAAGCATCATTGGAAGCAACATTTTGATTGTTTGCTTTAACATTAAAAAGACAGAAGTTTGTATGATGTTTCCTCAGACTTTTCAAAGAACTTCAGTCTGTGTTTAGAATCTGTATGGGCATGTGTCCTTGCACAACTCCAAATGTGAAATCAGATTAAAAACAATGAATGAATATAAAGAATCCAATCATCAGTCTCCACAATATACCTTTCAGATTCATTCCTTTTGGAGTGCAGCGAGCTCTGCTTCCATTTCCTTTGCTACTTTTTCAGCATCATAATTTTTATAAAATTCAGCATACTGATTTCTTTTTGGGTCAGCGTATCCAAATTTCCAGGCAAACCCAGCTGCCAGTCCAAGACCGATGCCAATAGCAAGATCTTTGTACAATTGTTGTTGCAAAAGACCCCTTAGAACTGGTGCCATCTGAAAAGATATCAAACAATGAAACAAGATAATGTTGAAGACTTATGCAAATCAAAACAACCAGAGTGGAGAACATTAATGCAAATTGGCACAAGCAGGCACACAAAATGCTGTGGAAAATTTTCCATTTAAGATATGTCTTCTTTTGCTTCTGCTGCCCTTTGCTGGCAAGGTATCCAGACTGTTAAGTTTATTTCTGTTGGGAGAATTTCTGCCAATTCTTTTTCCCACAAAATAGGTTTATCATCTTCATAAGGAATGCAATGGAAACATTTCTGTCTGCTCAAATCTTAGCATACAACAAAATCTTTTTTTGGTGTGAATAAAACACACTTCCAGTACTCGTTCAGAATAATATCAGGTGAAAGTCTTCAGGATTTCCTCCAGACCTCCCTCACAATACTTTTGAATCTGTGCACTAATGATTTCAGGGTCATCACCACTCATTTGTCCTTTGTGAATCTGCCCATACCCTAAAGTATTTCACTCATCCCATTGATCTGCCAGCCAATCAGTGTTAAGATTTTCCACCATTGTGATTTACAAAAGGGAAAAACAAAAGGGACTTTACTGATTGCAGCATCCCAAACATGTACATGGACCAGATTTGCTGTCACATCACCCACAAGATGAAACAAGAAATTGTGGGTGCAGCCTAGACCCCTGGTAAAGTAAACTTGTCTGTTTTGTAATTGGTTGTAGGAGCTTATCCTTTAATAACGATCCTCCTGCCTGTGTGTATGGAATGAAGGGCAGATTTGGCAAGTCAGATTTCATTTGCAAGAAGAAGGATGTCTAATCAAAGAAATTGCCCTTTGTGCATGCATGGGTTACAAAAGGGAAAATTTTGTTGCAAATTCCACATAAAAACATCCCCAAGTGCGTAAGAATGGGCGCACAGAAAAGACCTGTCCGGCCATTTGGAGTCCGATTGTCTCTCTCGCTCGCTATTTAGGCCGCCGGTTGCTACGATTAAGAGTTACAGTGTCCACACTTTAATTGTAATCTCCAGCAGCAGTAAACACTGCAGCAGCGCTGGAATTACATCAAAAAGTAGCTCATTAACTATTAAATTGTATTTAAAATGTAATTCGCAAGCAATACATACCTTTATTTAGCAAGAATTTAATATTTTCTGGTGAGAATTTTCTGCTTGCTTTACTTCAGTTCGAAAATGGCCAGGGAATGGAAACGAGAAAGCAGCTACTTTGGTCAGCGGCTTCTAAACGAAAGTGAGGCTTTTTGCACCTTCGCAGTTACACAAAACAATCTACATCGCAGTTACGGTTTACAGATATCATTCAACGAAAAAACATTTCTAGCAATGACGACGAACTGAATTCTTCTCAAAAAAGAGCCTTCTTTTTCTGAAAAATATCACTTTTCTTGAACAAAAATAACTTATTCTGGACAGGCAAAGTGGCAGCTTTTAGTGGAAAGTAATGGAATCATGGAAGTAGCAAATATGCCTGGCTGCAAAGTCCAAGGATTTTACCAACATGTCACAACATATTCATAGATCATTCAGCTCCAGACCACATGTTTATCTGAAAAAGCCAATTTTTTGTACCAGTAAAGTGAAGTTTTCTCAGACATTGAGTGTTCTTCTACTAATAAAGTGGGTTTGCTTTGATAGAGTGGGCTTTTCCCTGGACAAGGCCAGCTGCAAGCCATCATATTCCTCTTTCATCTTCATTTTGTCTCCTGTGTAGTTTACTCATTCTTGGCCTTTGCTTCAGGTTCTACCATTGGAACTCAAACTTACAGCAAGTAAAAAATAAATACTTTAAAATCTACTTTCAGCCCCAATAAATGCCATCTTGTAACTCATTAAAAGATAATGTCTAACTCTTTAACCTGTAACTTATCTTTTTACTTTCATCTAGAAACATTCAGTTTACTTATCTTATGATTACAATTACAGCTCAAAGGTAAATTCCAGACCAGTTCCTGCAAATTTTTGTCTTACAACTTCATCCAATCTCTTGTTCATGTCATCTGTAAAATAATTCTTCCAGTCTCCAACCTCTCCCTTCCTCAGATGTCCCCCATTTCCAGCAGCTCCTTCCTTTGATTTCTCAGGACCCAAAGTTTTATTCTCTTTCATCTTATCAAAACTCAAATGCTCCACTAATTTCTCAACAGTTCCATCACTCAAATCTCTTCCTAAAAACTTGGCAACTTTTCCGATACTGCTTGCATGATCTTTCTTCATGTCTTCAAAAAATAACAGGCACATGTTTGGATGGTCTCTCTTTTCCCATGCTTCCAGAAGATAGTCCCAATAGGAACTATAAAGAACCTGATCATTCATGAAATAATCAAACCATGTTGCAAAATCTGCTTCAAAGCCGTGAGTTTTCAATGTTTGTGCATGGTGAAAGAAAGATACAACAGTATCCTTTGGATTCCTCATGCAAAACACAACTTTACACTTATCAAGAAGCCCTTCAGGAAGCAAGCAAAACTTTAAATGTGATTTTATGATACGTGGGGAGTCCATTGGCAATGTGTCAATTTTTGCAATTAGGTCCCCAGTCCCTTGTGGGCGTAAATGGGGTGCCATGAAGTCTTGGTGGATTGTGTATTCAAGGAAAGGGGATCGTTCCGCCAATGTTACACTCTTTGCTTTCTCAAAATCACAGTCATTCACAAGACACCAAACCAACTCCTGTGTCCATGTCGTTCCTGTCTTAGGCCATGAAATGACAAAAATATCGTCGGGCCTAAGTTTAAAATTGTAAATCTGTCCCTTGAACTTTGCATAATCTGCAGGTAAAACTTGATTTCCTGGCTGCGTTCGGATGTATGCTTTGCCTTCTTCTCTATGAGTTCTGTAATGTTCTTGTAGTTGTTTTGCCTCGTTTGGTTCAAATGGAATTGCTTGGATGTGCGACATCGCTTTCCTTGCACTGGTTCCTCTCCTCCTTTCACTTCCACTCCAACTCCATTGATTGTTCTTTCGTGGAAATGGTTCTTTTACTTTTGTTGTTGTTGCTGCTCCTTGCTTCGCCGTGGCAAAGCTTGTTTACTGTTTACCGCATCCAACTCATCGCACAACTTTCTTCCAAGCTTTTTCAAACAAGCAACAGCAGATTTTGGGTCAGTGGTTGACAAGCCGACTTGCATGAGAAATTTAATCATTTTTACAGCCTATTAGTCAATGATTAAATCTAAGAAAAGCTGGTTTCCTTCTAGGGGACAAACACAAATGTAGCCCGACGCGAGCTGGCTTTCCACTTTCAAACTTTTCCCCGGATATTTCCTCACCATTATTCTGTTATTACTTTGAAATCTGAGAAATAAAGAATTTAGTTTTCACCACTTTGAAAGGTAAATATTCATTCTGAAAAGTCTGATATCCATTTTGCTTAGGTTCGAAGTGGAAAATGGGAAAATGGAAAAGGGGGCTTAGCCCCGGGGGGTGCGCTACACATATTCTTGAAACGGGGACGTGCCAGCGCGGGAAAGGAATTGATTTTCCAGATATTGGTATGAAGCCTCAATGACACGTCCCCGGCCAAATTGTAGTCAAGTACACCCTCGTGGACTTGGCATGGGAGATGGAAAGGGGCCTAACGTAGTATAAAATTGCTACATGAATTTTCTCTCTCTCTCTCTCTCTCTTTATGTGCCATGAACATTCACGACGTGAGCGATCAAGTCTTTACACGGCTACACGGCTTCCTTTTTTGATTTCTTCAGCAGACTTTAGACTCCATCTTTAATCTCAAGTTTGCTAAATGAGACGAATTTGCTGGCAATATTTTGAAAGTGCTCGCTCAAGATTGTAGACCAAAGGATCTTAAGCAAGAAATCATTCATACACACCAATTGTTATAATTCACACAATTCATTAGATGCATCTGACAAAATGTAGCGAACGTCGAAATCAGAGAAGCTTCAAGATTGCAGAGTTCTTCATTTCCTTTTCTTACATGAGTTTAAATCCAATCTCCACTTCTAATCTTGTATGGAAGGTAGACATCAGTGGCAAAGTTTGAAGACACAGCATCGAGACATTCTATCTCTGCCTTGTAGCCTTGAGATAGCATCGTTTCAATCTGACATGAGAAAGATATATTTATTGCAGGAATCCTGGAAGCCAATCAAGTCAATAGGCTACGCTTATGCTTGGACCAACCAAAGAATGTAAGAAGTAGTTGGTAAGTACATCTTCTGCCTATTAGGTGGAACTTTGCAGATGCTGAAGAACTTTCTTTGCAGTAGCAAACAAAGAAAACAGATTTAAAAGGGAGCCTTTAAGATTGATACATTGCACTCTAGAAGAAGTTGATAATGGGCTTGGCTTAACGTGTGACCTTGACTAATCCTCGAATTCAGTGTGACTCTTGACTTTTTAAGGGGTAGAAAAACTCAAATTTCAGATACCTGTTGAGTCATCTCCATATTTCCCTTGATATATGGCCTTTTCAGTAAAGAATTCAACTTCTTAGCATCAGGATCCGTTAGCGGGATCCTCACTTCTTCAGGAATACCCATTCTGAAAGAAAAAATGCGTCACCGTGAGGAGGGCAAAAGAGAGCATTCTTCAATGTGTTTGACTATCAATTTTACTATCGAAGTTGTTGTGGCGCCGTGGAGTAATCTTCTGACGTTGCAGCCAGAACAGTCAAGCGGAGTGGGTTCGAATCCCGGTAGGGCCCCACCACTTGAGCTTCATGACAATGGGTTGCCAACTCGATTAGGTCTGCTCCATTTCTGCTATCCCAGCGCTTGGCCCTGAAAAACGCAACTTCACCTTCACCTTAGACTAGCTGCACTATGTAGTGACTATATTTTACTTTTGTTGTTGTTTCTGATAAGCGACATTTCAATTTCAGTTTCAGTTTCAGGCACATGGAAATTGTGTAGCTAGGATCCTCGCCAAAAACCTTGTCACAGACTTAGTTTGTGAGCATTTGGTCAGCGTCGGAAAATCACAGTGCCTACTACTTCAGCTGAAATATTATGTAAACCTCCTTCCCCCTAAGACAATGCTGTTTATTTTGACTAAAGACATTTGCTGCATGATATTTTCCATATGAGAGAAATCTGCAATACTGAAGGGGATGGGGTAAATCAGAGGGGGGGGATGTATCTGTACTTCAGATCTACTTCTTTCCTATTTGTGGCGAGGGTTTTGCAACAATTCTAGTCTATCTATTTGCTAGGATTCTCTCGTCGCCAGACAATATTTTTGTCACGAGCAAATTTTTTTCCATCAAGATTAAGAACTACAATATATGATTTTATATTACAGTGGTTTAAATACGAACCAATTAGCCGTTTCCAAGGATTGCAAAATGATTTCTTGAAAAAACTTTAGGAATAGAGACTCACTTTGAAATGTCACTTGGAAGCACTCCTATCCATCGAATAGAGGGGCACGTTAAATTTTCTGCATCAAATGTCATGGACTAAACGAAAAATATTATCAAGGTCAGCTTATAAAAAAGTTACAAATAAATTATACATTCATGGGGAAGAAAGTTGCATCAAAAATGGACTTGGAATGATTCCTGTTAATCTTTTTCATTAAAACTAAATATTCACTACATTACTAGTTCCATCCACAGTGAGAAAAGATACATAGTAACGCATAGTAGGTAACGCATTGTAACGCATGGTAACACATTTTAATCTTCTTCCTAATGCAAATAGGACTTGAAAATCAAAGCACACAATTTCCAGAAAGAAAACCATCAAAAAATGAAAACAGAAACTGAAACCGAAACCAAAACCAAGAATGAAAAGGAGCACAGAAAGGAGAAATAGAGGGCACTCGCTGCTATGAAATCACTGGAAAAGAATTTCTACCAAAATCTCTTGGATCGTTGAATGAAGGATGTTGTTCACCCTTGAAGATGCTTCAGGTCTTCCGGCATGAAGAGGTTTTGTATGCAAAGAATATAATGATGAATCAAGGATCGAAAGCATTTCAAGTTTCTGATTATTACTTTTGGGAATAACACCGAGAAATACTACCTTTGAGCCATATCTGTAAACACACATGATCTCGATACCTGGAAAGAAAAAATTGGACACTTTAGATAAGAACAGTGCCTTATTCAAGGTACCAAAACGGTTCTGCAAAATTAGGAGAAGTTTGAAATAGATTAATGAATAGATTTTCAAATGTAAACCGTGTGGATCAGCATCCATGAGGGCAAGAATAGGAACTTTCAAGTTCTCCCAGATCTTTCTCAAGAAAATTCTTGTGTTGACATCAGGGAAGCCTTTTGCCTGAAAACGAAGTAGAAACAATAATCATTGCTCGTACTTTTTACTCGTAGGGCAGAACACAATGTCCCTTTCAGATAGACTTTAGAGTGCAGAAGTTTAAAATGATTATTCTTCTGTCAACAGGTGCTCATGATATCACTGAATAACCTCTTTTTGCATGCACAACGAGTGAGCTAGCTGCTTATATTTCGGATGACCTTTGTAATCTCTTGCTGTTTTTTGTCGTGGCTTTGCTATTCACTAGTAAAATTTCTTTGCTTGCAGTAGCTAATTGCTTTGTACTTGCCTATCAATGGGAAGCAATTGTTACAAATCCATTCTTCCTTGATTTCCAGTGAATCTAAGACAATGGTCTTCAAGTCCCTGAATGAGCTGGCTCCACATTATCTGTGTGACCTGTTCACCCGAAACTCACTCAACTCATCATATAGTCTTCGTAATACGGGCACCGACTTGAGGTTACCGATGAAAAGGTCAACAAATGGCCAGAAATGTTTCTCTTATAGAGGTGCTAAGCTATGGAATAGCCTTTCAGCCGAGTCAAAGCAGGCAACCTCTCTGTATAGTTTCAAAAAAACTATTTAGAAACAGATGCTTCCTTTCGCTCTTATTGTAAATTTTGAACATTATTGTATATAAGTTTTAGATATTGTAAATAAGGTTTTATAGTTTAATTTAATTAATAGCTTTTTTCCTTTTATGTCATATATTGTAATTAATGTTTTTATCGGAGGGCCCCTTGAAAATCAACTTGTTGAAGAGCAACCCTCCTGAAAAGAATTAAGTATGAAACTATGAGTGCCAGTTTTCAACTCCGGTTAAAGTAAAGTTCATTTCTGTCACTTACCGTGATCAGTATACATGGACCAAGCTTGGTAATGATTTGATCATCATTGAGTTTTTGGAATGAAGCTTCCTTTTCCACCAGTAAAACAAACCTTGCCTTTGAGTAGAAATCTTCTATGAATTAAGTTATATGATTGTGGACGGTTAAAGGGAGTACGAAGACCAGCAGCCTTTGCTGTGGTTTGTTATTATTTTTGTGAATTTCGTACAGTCAGTTATTGTGGAAGTTGTGGAGAGCAAGTGGCTGGCTCCGCGCAAAGAATGCTGGTCTTTGTATTCCCTTTAAAAGCTTGCATTCACAGAAAGCAAAATATAACCGCAAAATATAAATATAGGTCGCATTTAACCAAACTTTGATTTAACGACGTCGGAAGGATGGACATCTGCTGGCTTGTGATTTGTAGTGCCAGTGACGGGATTCGAATCCACGCGAGTAGACCCCACAAAATTCGAAGCACTACATTTTAACCACTCGGCAACACTATCAGTTACAGTGAAAGAAGTTGTCTGATGGTTCTACAGAAAGATGAAATACAACCTAGAATGAAATTTCTGTTGAAATATTCTTGAAAAGATACCATGAATTGCGTCGATGTGAGAGGGAACCATCACACCCTGTGAAAGAAAGCAATCCAGTTTTATTGAAAACGAATAACTGTTGCTTTCATAATCTTTGCTAAGCCAAATTTACAAATATGTTTTCATTTACACGTTTTTTTAAAGAAACTTGGATCAGGCCATAGTACTAAACGTTTCTTAATTTCCAATTAATCTTTTCCATTTTAATACTAAAAGTTTCTTAATTGGTTTCTTATTTTTTGAATGCAGAATTATCACTGTGGTTGCTAGCACTGCGGCAGATAAGTTTCTTGACATTTAAAACATCATGAAGGAATAAACAGTATTCTGTTATGTTGAAAATAAAATGGTTAGATAATATTACTCAAGAATAAAGGTTAAACGATCTATTTGCTATAATATCCATGCTTTTCACTTTGAAAAGTTTCTTAATGCTTCTCAGACATGGCACTAGAGTTTCTTGAAATTTCAGCCATCTTAGTAATAGTTTCTTAAAAACCAGTTTCTTATAAAAAGCATGAATAATTTTAGAATTGACTTTATGGCTTCAGAGTGGTTTGCAAATCAAGTAGCATGTAAATCTGCAACCAAGTGTTTATGTCCCGGCAACCTTTAAAATATCAAAATCTCTATGCTGGGAAATTCAGTGAATAAAAACTGGCAAACACTTTACTTTTGGTCTGACTCACCTGGCAGACGCTAGAAACTTGTTGAAATTTATGTTTCAAAATCGACTCACCATTTTTGTTTGACTACAATCAATGTAATTCCCTTGTTCATCTTTAAAGATGAGATTACCAACTACCATACCTGTAGAAAGTTTGTTTAAAGTAATATTGGCTGCAGTCACACAAGGTTACTTATCCTGCTCAGTCCCTTCGAAGCAACAGGCTCACTACGCCATTGTACGTTCACAAAGAAACGAGCATGCCTTCTTTGAAATTTGACCTGATTTCCCAACTTTTTCATCCTCCCCAACAAGGCATGTGTTTTCGTGCTCCTTGGTCTCCATATTTTCACAGAGCTGGGCTACCGTGTTCCCAGTCTACTTTAGGCCTGGCCCCTTACCCCGAAACCCCAGCAGAGCTTCACAATTCATCTGCTGTAATAGGAATGCAGGACATACTTCACATTTTCGTAAGATAGTAAATAAAAGAAATAAATACCTTTTGGAGAAGCAAGCTGTGGAGAAAGAGAAGAGTTATGTATCACTAATTTTTTATGTTTCAAATCAGATTTGAACATACCACTTTCTGAGCACTTTCTGCATCGAGGCTTTTTTTATCGTATAAACTGAAAGGGATTCACAAAGAATCCCGAAATTGAAATATTAGATATCACAAGGTAAGATTCAAATACTCGGTTTTTAGCAAAGATGCAAAGAATCTATTTCTTTAAAAGGCTCATTTCAACCAGCATTGTAAGCTCATGCCATCTCTTGGTTGGCCTCTGTTGTAGCCAATGTCATGGCCCTTCAGAATGGTGACAACAAAGGCCAACTAAAAATGGCATGTGGAAGGCATGCTGATTGGAACAGACAGCTTAACGTATGATGCACCCATGGACTCTAGGAAGCATCTCAAACTTAGGGGGCACGACGAATCGAGTGTACTTTTACCTTAAGAAAAACCGGGCATTTTCTAAAAATGAAACGGGCACTTCTTTGTTTATTGCAACTTCTTGGGGGTAGCACATGCCCCCAGTGCCCCCCAGTTCCTACGTCTATGGATGCACCGAAGATTATATCATGGTCTTACCACATGAAGTGAATTTCTTGGAACTTGAAGCATGCATGCGATATCGTTAAAGGCTTCATCTACAACTTTTTGTGTGCCAAAGAAGTTCTTGTCTGTGTAATACATATCGCTGGAGGAAAGCAAATTTTGGCTCAGCAGAAGTCTAATCCAAATGCAACTAGTCTTACTCAGAATAAATATCAAGAGATTTCCGAAACAGTGAAATCAAACTGTTTTGCCTGAAGATGCTTGCAGCATAGAGTAGTATGAAATGTTTGAAGGCAGGAACACCACAAAATAATGAAAACTATTTCTTATTAAATTTTGACGAAATATACAATTACTAAGCTGATATTTTGTCTCGTATACAAGGTTTCTTTAGAGCTCAACCAAAGTGAAGTTAACTACTTAAGAAGATGCAAAACATTTCAGGAAAATAAACCTTCAAATTCTCATAACTTTTGTTGAGTACAAATTTTATTGACAATTCATCAATATCGACACAGACTACAGGAACCAAGTTCAAAGATCCAAATGGTTTCAACTACGTCTCCGCTCAGTTTTTCTGCGATAGCCATATTGTTACTTACCGTTTGGTTGTATAACTGTCAGACTGGAGTAACTTGTAACATAGCGATAAAACCCTAAGCATAACACCTGAAAGAAATAGAAAAAGACTTTTTTTCAAAACAGGTTTACATATCAAATCCACTTCAAATTTTCGCCGTAAAAGTTACGAAGTATAAATTTGAGTGAACATTTCTCCCATCCACAGCGGCTGAGTAAAGAAACAACAATTCCCGTTTGAAACGTCACTTCTCTTTCGATATCAAGGCAAAATGAATGGAAAATACTTCATTTGATCATTCAGCAGCTGGCGAGGTTGCTTTTTAACAATAATTTTATCAACCCCGGACTTGTCCTTTAAGTTCATCTGACTGAAATTCCCCTGACATTACCGTTCCGTTCAGAAATTATGATGGAATTCCTAAAGAAAGCCCTTTAGAGGAGTTCAAAACAGCTCTGAAATCATGACCAAATTTTCCTGATATTTCTTGCTTTTCATCAAATTAAAGAAGATATAAATACATGAAAGAAATGCAACTGCTTTGCTACTCATTGCCAGAAAGGACATGAAATCAGCGAGTTCCCAAAATGAGTAATATTTCTGTTTGATAATAACGACTTTTACATGTTTTAGATAGCTTGAAAATTACTGACGATGAAAACAGAACCCTTGGTCAGCTCTCTGCATAGAATTTTATGTTTCATTAGTAACATATAGATCAGAATAAAGAGAACCAAGTTGAAAAACAACTTTGAACCTGGAGATTTTAGATCCACAAATTAATTAAGACGTCCCAAATTCTAGTTTCTTTGCGTAGAAGTAAAAATTGAGGAAACTATGACACAATGGGCAAAATTCATCTCAGTCAAACTCCAATTTGTATCTTGCTGAAATTTTTCAGTCAAGGCAGTAAGAATGATTTTTTATATAAGTTTTGAACAATTTGTAATTTCTTTTAACTTTACTAAATGTTCTGTTGTCGATATCAATTATTCATTGCGGAATGAATTAACAATTTCTATTTCAGTTTGTTGTCAATCTTAAGTTCATGAATATTTTTCATCTTTCATCATAGTCTGAATCATTCAAAAACAATAACTATATACCAAATTTATTGACAGAGCTTTGATTTGCCATCGAAACTTCGGTCACCTGTGCATTTTCTTCCATTTGTAAACCAACTCGTTTGTTGAATCTGGTTGAAATAAAGAGAACGTTTAACTTAAAGGCTTTTTAGTGACCGGCATGCATTGCAGCCCTATTTGTACAGATGCCCTTTTCATACTGTGTGAAAATAGTTTGTGGTGTTAGTTAAGTTAGCAGCACGTCTGCTACAGCTCCAGATGCTACGATACTTTTCCTCGCCTGCACGTTTTTGGTAAACTTTTTAGTTGGATGAAGTCCGTGGAATTCATCAAAAACAAAGCAATTTGCAATATATGCCGGTTGCCCCAGATTCACGAGACCTGTTTCTCTCGAGTACTGAATAATCGCCCCTCCGGTTTACAAAATTTTGAAAATTTTTCCCAATCCCTTTACTTTTCTTCCAACCCCCTCTTTTAATACCTGTAGAAAAATTGAAATTATCCTTCTCCCCCCTCCGGTTTGTCCTGAATCTGAGAGCAGACATGCCGTTCTTTTACAATTTTATAAAATCAATCTTTTCTCTCTTGATGTTAGACTATGGACAGGGAAGAACCAGTAAATATTCCAAAATCCTAGTCATGAGACTGTATGGCACAACCAAGATAGGGACTTACTTGATATTCTTTGCATTGCCTCTTTTGTTCAAAACGAATTTCATTGGTCTCCCAGCTGCAAGATCTTTCTGTAAATCTTCAACCAAATTTTCTATCTTTACTAAAATGTCATTCCTGCACAGGATAAATGGAAAGACCAAATAACAACTTGCTACTAGAGTCCTAGAGGGAATGACAAAGATGAAAAATAGGTGAAATTCTCCGCAAATGACTCTGGGTTACAATCACTATTAATCAAACTTTAGAATTCAAGAGCATTTATTGATGGTAATGTATGAAAAATTAGAAGCTTAAATTGGGATTTATGGTCAAAAGAATTGACTAGGCTTTATTTAAGATTGACAAAAACATTACGATCATAGATTTTACAGAAGTCTTTTCTATACTCTTTAGAATGAAATTTTTATGTACAGTAGAAGAATTTTGCCAACCTGCTTATAAGCACATTTGTTTTGAATATTTTCTCTTCACCATCTTTATTCAGAATAACTTTATTTGTGTCCTCGATTGTCTCCAAGTCTTTCTTCAAATCAGCCAGATTTTGCCAGAAATCATTGCCAGCGCAAGCTGAAGCCATCTTTGTTAGATCCAACTCTGAAGTTTTAAGGAAATCAGGTAGACTATACCAGGCAAAACATGTGAAAAGTGTATACAGAATTAGGAAGACTGAAAACATCTATTCCATAAGGCATCCATGTTTTGGCTTTGGACATCTATTTTGAGACTGACTCTGAGTCTAGATAGCTTCAGGGTTGCTGCCTAGGGTACCAGACTCACTAAAAATGGTAGGAATGTATGATATCTGCTAGAGTAATGCTCGATTTCTCGCACTTCAAGGAGACGAAAGTCAGTTTAATATGCTTCATGTTTAAGTTATCTGGCTTGCTCTGGTAGAAGCCTATTTCTTTTTTTGATATGCTTACCAAAATGTCAAATCAAAACTTAGTGCATCGTCTAAACAGTTGGCTGTCTGGGCTTTTAAATACACCGATGAAGATTATATTTTGATATGTTTGCATTGGAACGGCTGTGTTTTTTATCATATTAAACCTCATTTAACTCACCTTAGTCGATACTTTCTCAAATATCAAAACGGGAGGCCCAGCTTATGTCATCACGTCAGCAAACAAATTTCGCGCGCTTTTACACTCATTCCCAGTGAGCGCCACTCATTCCCAGGCTTCTATTCCAGTTCCCAAAAAGCCTATGGGCTTCAGGTCTCTCACTTATTTCAAAAGAAAAGTTGAAGATTTCTGACGAGGCTGTTGAGAAAGCCACCATTGTGGGCACTTGAAAAGTTTTGTAGCATTTAAAGTCCAATGTGAGGAGAGTCTCATCCTTAAATCACTATGATTTACCCTGCGAACGGTTGGAACATAGAAATGGTTTGGAATTAATCACGTCAACAAACAAAATTCCCGCGCTTTTACAATCTTACCCATGATGCCTTCGGTATGACTCGTTTCCAAGTCGAGATCAGCGCCCACCCCAGCTTTGCTGTTGCTGTGTTGCCGTCATCAGCAGGGAAGGTCGGGTGACTCCAAATTTTTGATTATGCTGCAGATATGTTTGGAGGTAAAAAAGGTAAAGATACCAGAAAAAGAGGAAACAAGTCTGGTGATGATGATGTCATGAAAATGGTAAGCAAGTTTGTTGTATGTTTTTGGATATTGCTTTGGATATATCATGACTTGTTCAGCTTAGGCCTAGGCAGAGATAAAGTTTTGGATGGGCCTTAACAAAACAGTGCAACTCTTCCTATTTTCTTGGTGTCTTCTTTCAAGTTGTAAGGCAGACTAAAAATTTCTTAACTATGCACCAGAACCACACCAGAACCAGGTTTCGCATTCCCAAACTTGGTTCCGGTGCATCCGCTTGTGTGTGTGTAGGAAACTTTCATTCCAAATATGCATGTGCACCGTAACAGACCGTATCATGGACATTTCTTATCTGTTTTTGTGGCAGTTTGGGCTGGGAATGCCCCAAGAAGATGATGATGAAGATGATGAAAGTTTAGAAGCTGAACTTGCTGCCTTACAAGGAAGACCTGTTCAGAAGAAGAAACAACAGAAAAAGGATGGTAGGTTTAGTTCAGTCACAGCAAATAATTTCAAATTGTAAAAAATAGCTGTTTACAAGAAAATGTTTCAATATTGAAGTCTTCTTCAGTTCAATCTTGCCTTGAATTACAGTAAAGAAGATTTTGATGTTGAAATGATTTTATGCAAGGAGTTTTGTCCTTACATTTTATTTTCTGTTATGTTTGATGCTGGTTTAGTTTATAAATCTTTTCCAATTGTTTTATGCCAGATGTAAACAACAGTGAATGTTCATCTTGTGTTTCATGCATTTCCTTTTTTGTTGTAGCAAACTTCACCTGCTTGCAGGACTTTCTGTTTTAAATAGGTGAAAAGTCACCAAAATGATCTGGTTTCTTTATGTCCAATCCAGATCGGAAAGTTTGCAGAATGTGTGGGGATCTCTGTTCATCCAATACGCTTGAACGGCTGAATTTGTTTAATCAAACAATAAATCTATTAATTTCTTTTGTTGTTGTATGAAAATTTTGTGGCTGGAACTGCACCTGAAAATTTGAGTCTGGCCAGAGAAATTAGTGGCACAAGGCAAACTTTCCATTCTGGCTTCCAATTAATACTTGAATCATTCAAATCTGTCAAATTGCTGTTGGTAGTATGAATTCTCCAAAGCAAGAACTCCTCTCTGGCACAACACATAACTGAAGGAAATTGAAGCAATTCTATGACCATTCACACTTGTAGAGAAATTGATGTCCCTGGATCAGATACAGCAACTTGCAAGTGCCAGTTTGAGAGACGTTGATGATGAAGATATGTCAGATGATGATGTTGATGAAGATGATCTTCTTGTATGTTATTCTAATCTTTTATCAACATTCTTCCCCAAAATTCCAGAATTAAATTCCATTTTCTTCCCAATGAATAATTATGAAACTAAAGAAAAGAATGCCTGATGTATTGCTTTCACTTTTATCAGAGACTAACTTTGAAGTTTATTTTGTATTAATTGGTGAATGCTTTAAGTAAATGAATGGAGATATAGCAACATAATTTAAACATAGCACAAAAGAACCCCAGGCGCCACTGATCTTCCATTTATTTCATAGATTGAAAACATCAAATACATTAGGTTATATTTAGATTCACGCAGTCCCCCTAGCTAAGTTTGCTTTTAACCCTTTTTGCTTTTAAGTTTGATGTACTTTAAGACTTCTTGAAGATTAGCAGACAAAGAACAATATTAATGTATATATGCGTTTGTTTCAAATATGGAAATCAGATTTTTTTATTGCTGATAGGAAGAGCTGCAAGAGCTGGTTCCTGATGATGAGCCTGAATTAAAGAATGAAGCAAAATCAAAGTCACCTCCAAAGGTCAGCCAGTCTCTAGTGTATTGCCTCTCTGGTATTGTTTTTGCAACAATTATGCAACAATTTACATGTAGCTCTGCTTAATTTGTTTATCCTAATTAATTTCTTTGCTGAAGTAGAGAATTAATTTCTCTGTACATTTTTCAACTTTTTGATTGCCTAATTATAAAAATATCTGTTTATATCCTTATTTCTTCTCCTTTCAAACGATCTTAAGATTTGTTATGACCAGGAACAGCTAGAATATCAAGGGAGAAAAATGATTTCATTGTTCAATGATTCCTTCAGATTTGATGAAGCTCAAAAATGAAGTTTTATTATTTATCAGACTCAAAGTGGAGGAGATTCAGCAATGGTAACATTACTAGCTCAAAGGAAAGAAGGATATCTCCAAGCATGTGCAAATGCAAAAGCAGAAGGAGCTTCTTCAAAAGTTAGAAGAATGGAAAGAGGAATCAAGGTGAAACATTTCTTGACCATTACAGTACAAGCCATGCCCACTTAATATCATATACAAGAATTGCCAAGAAACTGTAAATATTCTCAAGATTTCTGAAGGATTTGTGAGAAGTGTTAAGGAGAAAACCATATAAATGTGATGTAAATGAGGTGTATAGAAAGAATGAACCATAGAAATGGAAAGAACTAAATCACTCTCCCTAATGCTGGATGGAAAATTTAAATGTTTGAAAGCTCACAAAATATATAACAGACATGGCTTGCTGCCTTAGAATTCTTTAGAATATTATCGGCTTCTTTAGAATTCTTGTGTAGAAAAATTTGCTGTCTTTCAGATGCCTCAAGAATTTTGATCATAGTGTGAAGAATTCTTAAAAATTCTTGGGAATTCTTGAGAGTTTTGTCCTGTTAAATATGTGTAAGGCCTATGTTAGTTACTTCCAGCAATGTTGAACAGTAGAAATTCCCAAAATGATTCAATGTTGCAAGAAATTGTACAAGTTAGTTTTCTCAATTGCTTCACAGGAACTTGATAGATTGCTGAAAGATGCCAGGGCTGGAAAAACAGTGAAAGAAGATGACATACCTCCACAGGTGTTTGTTAAAGGTGCTAAGGATACAACTAGTCAGCAACAACAAATACCTCAAAAAGATACATCAACTGCACCAGAGCCTATGTTAGAAGATGTGACTCCAGTGCAGCCTTCTCAAGAACCTGCAAAGGGTATACTACACACTGTTTTCATAGATATGACATTTTCATGAATTTACAAGATTGAATTATTAGTAAGTAGTGAGACATGAAAACGTTGGCATGAAAATTTAGGTTTTTAGAATCTCTTTCTGTGTTTATTTGAATGAAGACAGTGGAATCTGAAGTTATTATTTTTATTAAGAAGCTTGCTTGATGAATGTTGAAATCTTCCTCTTCAATTTTTAGAGACTCCAGTTTTGCCCACACCAAAGCCAGCTGCAGAACCAGTTGGTCCAAAACAAGACCAGGTAACCGTAGTTATTTACTCTTTTATGTTTTCTTCACATTAGAAGTGAATGAAAAATTGAATAATCTGTGTGGACTATCATATAATGGAGATTATTAGCTGCTTCAAAAATCTGCAAATGCCCTCAATTTTTTATGTTTCTGTTACTTTTGACATGTTCTGCTCTCATGCGTATGGAAAATTAATAAGAGAAGGGATGGATAGCAAGCAGTGGAAAGCTAGAAAATAACAAAACTATTTTTGTTTTCAGGGGTCAACAGGGCCACTAAGAGAGGGCTGGGAATAAGGTCTTCTCGGGGTCTAGGGGCCTCAAAGTAATTCAGTGGAGTATACCGAGGATCATTTCTTGCTTTGCATTCAAGGTGCCTCATCCTGAAGTTTGCAGTAGCCCTCATTAACCTCTCAATAGCCCTAGGAGCCAAGATGATATTTCAACCTGTCAATTCCATTGAAAATTTAACCAGTTGGTTTTGCTGTATTTCTAGTCTTCAGACAGCAAAATCAAGAACGAAGATCTTATAAAAGCAGTGACTGCAAGGAGAGATGAATATAAACTTGCTGCTTTAGCAAAGAAGAGAGAAGGAGATATTGCAACAGCAAAAAATTATCTTTTGGCTTTTAAGGTAAATTTGCATTGATTAACTTAACTTGTGAGTTGGAAATTAGTCATGCTTGTGAATGAATAGTTTCAAAGCGATAATACGTGTTAATACGTATTGAATAGTCAACATGTTTTTCTGTCAATATTTCTTGAAAAGTTGCTCTTTTCATTGCAATAAAATATTCTCAAGCATGTAAAAAACAATGTTAGAATGAGATGTGCACGTTACAGATAAAAACGTGCTTTTAAATGCTTAGGAAAGTGCTATGGTGCAGTGTTTTCATCATCTGGCTTTACAGCAAGAACGGTGCTCTTCTTGCCCCCTATACATAATCATTCTGACAAGGGGACGTAGACGCAATTACATACGTCTTCTGTGCTTCTGTGATCCAACGCTGGTGCTAAATAGCTGTCGCTCAACCTTCATATTCACAAACTGGCAAATTTTTGTGAAATAGCTATCTCAGCTTCTATGCCTCCATTGCCCCAGGTTGTCCCCCCATTTTTTACTTTATGACTTTCTTTGTATTGTGTCACGTCCTCTTCTCTACATGCAGCAAATTGATCAACTCGTAAATGATCTGTTAAATGGGAAGGACATTGATTTATCATTGCTACCCTCATCTCCTGCCGAAGCTTCTGGTAAGTTGGGTCCATTTCTATAGATTTCTGTACACTTTAGTTGAATAAGTAGTATTTTCTCGATAATATAGTCAAACTGACTATATGTTCCGTCTATGAAACTGGTCGATTTGATTGAGATCTTTTTGCAACTTCAGTACCGAGAACAAGCAAGACCCTTAACGTGAATGTTCTTTTTCTTTGTAATCCTGTTCCACATTGGATGTCAGGCATTTTTTTTATTCCTTTGCAACCCTGGCCTGACATCTAGTGTCAGATGAAAACTTTTGTATACCTGGAGAGTCAGAAAAAAGTTTACAGAGCGATCTACAGAGCATTGAGCACTGCCTGTTTACATCCATATTTACTACCACTGATTTTTGTGCGTGTAATCTCAAACGCTAGAATGAATTCAATATCTAATGAACAACAAACTTTTTCGGCAACGATGTAGAATCAAATCTCTCTCATCCATTTTTTAATCTATCTCTCTTAACCCTTTACCCTATAAGCTGCCGCACCAACTCCAGCCGCGGCTCCAGCACAACCTGCAGCTTCAGCCGCAGCCCCACAGCCTTCTGAATCAGAGGCCTCAGCAGCTCCCAAGAATACAGGACCACCTCCTGCCCCTAGCAGCATCCTGGAAGCACTTCAGCAAAGACTGGACAAATACCAACAAGCTTCGGACCAGGCGAAGGCAGAGGGAAATGGAAGTAAAGCAAGAAGAATGGGAAGGATTGCAAAGGTAATTTATAATTCTTATTTAATTTTTGAAAGAAAGCGTTGAAGAAACTGATAGTCTTTAAACTTGGACTCAACTGCCAATTTACGCAGCAATTTAAGTATCTTCAATAGCAAATGTAGGAATCAAGAAAATGGGTTTTCAGTTGAGACCACATGAATGAAGAAAACTCTAAGAGCAAATGACATACTCGGAGAAGCCATTGTCAGTTTACAATTGAGTCCATCAGATTCTTCCATATAGTGAGCAACAAGATCATTGAGATTAGAAAATGGAGCTCTCGCTGCAATGAAATAACCACCATTGTCCAATTTACGTATCGTATAATGTCGCACGCTTTCTCCATCACGTATACTGCGTGATAAGTTCACAACTAGTTGGTGCTGCCTCTGGCTCAATTCTTCTACGTCATATCTATTCCCTTGATCAACTCTTCTGTTGACGACAGAGCAGAAACTGTCCACGCATGCATGAAAACTCGTAACTTTGAGTACCCCTGGCTCCCTGGAACAGATCCCAAACTTATGGCTGATATTTTGTTCCTTGGGCCTTAAACTTTTGATTTATCGTTTCAAAAAGCTTATCTATCCAAACACTTCCTTATCTCAGATTGCTCGATGACGTCATTTTACGCAGTTTCTGCTCTGTTTCTGTTGACTTATTTATTGTCAGACTGACTTTGTATGGACTGCAAGTCACCGTTTCGACAAATGTTAAGGGACGGAGCTCTTTCAGCTATGATCTCGACGGATTTCATCCAGCAGGCCTTAGAGTGAAGTCTGCGATTCCTTTAAGCATCTAGTTTCTTTTTGGTAGTGGTTAATGGTATCGTGGTATCTTAATGGTATCGTGGTATCTTAATGGTATTGTGGTATCTTAATGGTATCGTGGTATCTTAATGGTATCATGGTATCTCAAGGTATCGTGTTTGTTTTGCAGCAATATCAAGATGCCATTAGAGATCACAAGAAAGGAAAACCTTTGAATTATGATGAATTACCTTGCCCGCCAGGTATTTTACTTTCAATGTGTCGTGATCACAAAAGCTACTTTTGTTTCAGAAAAGTTTGGTTGTCTTTGTTTGTCGTGCCTATTTGTGCATTATATATTGAATTACTCAAAGACTGCTGACTTGTGGACTTGAATCGTTTCTTTCTAAAGCATGGCTGTCTCTCAATGAGTCGCACCTCATAAGCAAACACTGAGCGCTGCTCTTACTTAACAATATTAACAGCTTAGGGATAGATGCACTTTGGCGGACACTGGTTTCAAGGGAAACAGAGGTTGAATCGGATTATATTGTTAGAACTGATTGCTGATTCGCTTATCAAACAATAGCAGTAATAAGCCTATCCTCTGATTGGATAATTTCAATGATCACAGCATCAATAACATATCGATTTGTTTTTGATTGTAGACTTTCCACCAATCCCAGTCCCTGGTGGATCAAAACAAGTGGAGGCCCCTGGAACTACTGCTTCGGATACTCCTGCAGTTACTGTTGTACCACCACGATTGGCACAAGCATCAAATCCGCAAGTGAGTACCATCACTATTTTTCAGAATGCTGTCCAACTGTAATACTGTTTCAGAATTTCAGAATACATGCAACTACATACAATATGATAGATGTTAAATTGACAGTGAACTGGATATTTCAAGGAGAATCCTTCAGAATTTTTTTGGCATTGATGTATTTTTCATACCAGTTGACTAAACTGTTGCAATCTATACCACGTGAAATTTGAATGAACTGTTGATAATGATGAATTAAGTAACTGCTGTGTAAGGAGGAGGCATGAAAGGACTTTCCTCTTGGAAAATTCATCGTAGCGCAAACTTTTTGATTGTGTTTTCCAGCCTGAAGTCGCAGTAAATGCTGGTAGCTCAGAACCGATGGGAAGAAATCAGAAGGAATTGCAATTTCTTTTGACGCGACAGAAGGAGTTTAAAATGGCCGCTTTACAAGCTAAAAAGGATGGGGATATCGAAAGTGCCAAGGAATATTTGCGGAAAGCAAAGGTACTTGGTGTTTATTCAGTTTATTGTTTAACTGGAACATTCGATAATATACCTTTAGACTATCGTTCGATTTTGATTATTTTCAGAAAAGCTAGAAGGTCTATTAGAGCATTAATTTATTAGCCAATATTATGCCTTTTTTCGCAAAACAACATTTCATGTCTTCGGATTCAGTGGTACGGTGTGTTAGTTTACTTTTTTCTTTGATAGGGAATGGATGAAATGGTGGTTGCAGCACAAAGTGGCCTAAGGGTCGATATAACAACGGTAAGAATCTGGGCGCATATCACACCATAAGAATATTGTACCTCTTTTGTGAGAATCCCTTTCCATGGTTCACAAAATAGAGACAACAAAAGCCAATCAAGATACACCACATGCAATGCCAAGCATTCTGGTCTAAACCGACCCTTTAAATTTGATCGAATCATTGTAATAGGTCAGTTCATAACTGGAAATATTTACCAACAAAAAGTTGACACTGCAAGGGGTTACCAAAACTTACATACTATGAAAGAAACGGGTGCAAAGAAAGAGACAGACTTTGGGGACACTGAGGCCTTTCGAACCTAAGTTCTCATCATAGTATGACCTTACTAGTGAGGAAGAAAATAACAAATCAAGGGAGAAACACAAGCTATGAATAGAATTCCAGGCTGAAACAGGAAACAATGGTCGTATCAGTTGATTGCTGGTGAAAGTCTAGGAAATGGCTATCTTCTGCTTAATACAGGATGCCATTTGTTAGGCTTACATCGTCAACCACAAATCGTGAGTTAGTCTTGCAGTATGGAGAAATCAAAACCAAACTAATGAAGATCAGGTCAGTTCTACAGTAAAACCGGGATAAAAGAACCTGTGACTTAGGTCAAATGGTGACAACTGAGTATAAAGATCATAAAGCGAACGAATATCATCATGATGCGACTCATTTTTGGAAGGATCCAAGCGCCTTTCGAATGATTTTCAAGGTCTTATGCAGTGACACGTTTTCACACATATCTGATGGGAAGTGCAACTTTGTCAAGAATCATAAAATCAGAATGAAACCGACGAACATATTTTATATTTTCATTTCCTTCAAGAAAATTTCTAGGCTCAAATTAAAACATTATCAACAACGATGTTTGTCCTAAGGACGTCAAATCTCTGGGTGCTTCTTTGTAAAATGACCAAAGATTGTCTGCGTAAAAGCTATTCAAAATTTTTCACGAATTGTTTGGTCTTTTGAGTTTACATTGTTTTCGTAATTTTTCATAGCAGTAGTTGCAGGTTTCAAGGCACATATTTTCGTTGGCTACAACATTCATTTCGAAGCTGTTGATTGTGTCCTGTTCAAATAAGATGAATGTGCGAGTTACTGAGTAAATAACTGGAGGAAAAGGTACGTAACTGATACAAATTGAATCTCATCGGTAGGAAAATTGTCTTCTCTTTTATCAAAGGTACCAAGCTTGAAGGGCAAAGAAAAGAAAGCAAGTACATCGTCACTAACAGCATCACCAGCAGAAAAATCCCCAGGAGTTCAGTCTGTTGCTATTACTGATGATGACAGTACTGCCACAGTATCAGCAAGTTCTGCAGAATTATATGCAAGGCTAGAGGCTGCATTGAGACGACAAATTAAAGTAAGTATCAATCAAACATACTTTTTATTTTCAGTACGGTGAGCGGAAGGAGATTATAGTTAATAATCATTGATATTAATTGGAGAATTCGTCTACATGTACCGAAGATCTGTCTGTTTTATTTTGCATTTCAACTATGCTTTAGTTACCGTAAATGCTCTATTTACATCCCTTCTCTATTCAGCCCTTCTTTAGCAAGGACCTTTCTAGTATGCCCGTCCCTTCTGAGCCAAAATTTAGAATAAGCTACCAGAGGCTAGTTAAGATTTTCAATTTATCGAGCCAAGCGAGTTTATCGAGCTAAAGATTATGATTTCATTTCTCTTCCTTATAGACTTCAAAAGAAAATTCAGAGCATTACAGGCTTCTCGGAGATTTATCGGCTGCCAAGAAGTAAGTAAGGTGTATTTCTGTATTTGTTCTCTAGATATTTGCCATTTTGTTAAAGGGTCTTCTTGTGCATGTGCCATCAGACCCTGATGACAATGATGACCATGAGACAATGATGCCACCTTGCTTGTGCCATTTCTTAGTTAGCTTTTATTGTCACTTTTTCATGGCCCATGACAAAAGCAGTAGCAAGGTCAACCAAGAGATGGCATCTGTATGGCTTGCTGTTTGAAACAGGCCCATTGAAACCTTGACATTAGCAATTCAGACTACGTTCAGACGATGCCAGCACTTTTCGAAAACGGTGAAAAATGTGACGGATATGCCTCCCGTTCACACGAAAACGGCACATATTTTGACGGCAGATTTTGAAAATGGTAGATTTTGAAAACGGATCTCTAAGCAGCACATTTTGAAAACGACTTCGTGTGATCACGCCTTAATGATGAGAATATAACATTTTTCAATGCTTGCAAAATGAGACTTAGGGCCTGTTTATATGAGGAAAAACACCTCACCTGCCAGACCCGGGGCTGAGAGGTGAGATTCCACCTTCCAAAAGAATCCTTTGTATTTTCAGTTCTCGTTTACATGACGAACGCAGCACCACCGGTATAGTGAAATCCCACCTCACCAGAGGTGGAATCTCACCTGGGTGAGGTGAAATTTTTCCATATAAACGAAACACCACCGGTATGGTGAGGTGAAATAAAATTTTTGGTTGATTCTCATTGGTCAGTTCATTCTGATTTCACGGAAGAGAGACTTTACTCCACCTCACCTCTCAGCCCCGGGGCTGACAGGTGAGGTGAAAAATCTCAATGTAAACATTCACTGAAATTTACCTCGCTTGTCAGCCCCGGGTCTGGCAGGCGAAGTGTTTTTCCCCATATAAATAGGGCCTTAGCAGTTCTCAAGGTGTAGATACATTTCTTTGGCATGAAACTCTTTGAGGGATTGCAACAAGTAAGTTACCGTTGAATTTCTTCTATTACTGTCAAATTGTGCCGGTATCGTATGAATGCAGTCTTAGGCCCGAGCTACACGACGTCGGATTGGTTTTCGCTTCGGATTGCCCACCCCAATCCGAAGCAGTTGCACTTCGCTTTTCGAAGTGATTACACGACTTCGGATTGACTTTTGCTCCGCTTTGCATCCCTGTTATGATGTCGGATTCCTATGTCGGATTCCTATGCACTGCGGAGACAAAAACCTCTATTTTGTGTGTATTGTGGAGGAGAATACGTCAAAGCAAGGCAAAGTAATTAGGAACGAGATTTCGGAGTGAAAATCACTTCGGATTCAGTGATTACTCGAGATGGAATGCGAAGCGAAGTACTTCGGATTGATTTTAACTTCACCTCCAGAGCGGAGTGACTTTCATTCCGGTTACGCCCACCGAAGTACTTCGGATTGCCTCAGCGTCGTGTAACTGAAACCCCTATCCGAAGTGAAAAGCAATCCGAAGTGAAAAGCAATCCGAAGTGAAAAGCAATCCGAAGTGAACCCAATCCGGCGTCGTGTAACTCAGGCCTTAGTGGTTGATGTTCGTTCAGTAACTACTGATATAAGATTGGCATAAATTCCTGCTTTTATGCTGTTGGCGGACGTGCTCCAAGTCATGCTCTTGATCAATAAAAAACGGGAGGGGGAAGGAGGTTTATCAATCGGGAGCGAGACTTGGAGCAATTCCAATCTTTCAGAGATCAAGACAATTGTTTTCGACTTGTGTAGTTTCTTCGCGCTTTGCTAGTTAGGTTAAAATTTGAGTAATCCCTGTCTGTCTCGTTTCAGCTTCGATACATTACATCGAGGATCACAACAAGATTTAGATACGCTGATTGTTTCAAAGAATCATGGTAGCCCTGTACCTAAGTTCCATTATGAAATGAAATCATTTCCTATCGTTAAGTAAGTTAAACAGATTTCTACCAGCTTTACTAAGAATTATTACCTGGAGTCCTCAGACTTGTTACACAGTTTATTCATTGTTAACAAACAATTTTTAGCAAATTTTTGAATTGTTTCTTTCGAGTTTGATTGATATCCTCGTGTGCTGTATGTTTCAGACAGATTTTAAGATTTCATGCTTATTGTTTAGAATTACCGCCTGTTGGTTATCAACTAGACTTATGGCATGGAGTCCCACGTTTCCATTTGTTATTTGCCTTTATGATGGCGCTTCGGTCAACAGAGACCCATAACGGTACTTGGAAAATCGTGACCCTATTTAGACCCTAACTGTGAGCTCCAATCAGATTGCGAGATTTATGAATTACTGAGCAGCTTAGTTTCAGTTTCATACATTTTAAAGTCCACTACATGCAATTTACATTTGACAATATTTAGTAAATAAACTACAAGGAAATGAGGCAATATTGCAGAAAATTAATACCTTGATACGTAAATTGTGTAGAGGAAATTACTTAAAGGAAGAGTTCTGTCAATAGTTAAACTAATGGAGGAGATAGCAGCCCCCCTCCCCGCCCATCTTACGATATCTGAAATGATTTTGGCCTTTTGGCCGGACTAAAATGATTTCAAGCAATACGCATATGATTCTCATACAATTAAGTGGGAATATCAAAAGTGGAATAGAATGATTGATTGACATTGCTCAATAAGTAAGTCTGATTTCTTTGTAGATCGCATCCAGAACTAAGCGATTCAGAGTTAGAAATAACAATAATACGATGCATCAATATTCCTTTGGCTTCAGGTAAATATATTCTAGTTTTCTCTTTCTTGTTTCTTGAGGATATTTTCACATTTGTTAGAACATTTGTAGCTTTTGAAAATTAAACCATGTGAAAAATAGAACTGATATTATTTCGCAGGATTTCGCAGATTCTTTCTTGTTTCTGCATAGGAACTGTGGACATGGGATTGGTCGAAAATATGATTTTATTATGATTTTAAGTAGTGTGTGCTTCTTTATGTCTTTAGGTCCTCAGCGGTGAGAAAAAGTAAAACGCCGACAATACATTCCTTCTGGACTGACGACTTGATTCCTTTTATTCCTTACATTCCTTACTCATCATTTTCAATCTGATATTTTGTTTCTCTGGTAACAAGTCAGTGTGAGCAAAAACCATCCAATTCAATAATGTTACTACTGTGACTTAGGTAATGGGTATAGCTACATTCCATCTTCTTTTCATTGGATGAGATTGGAGGGCGGAATGTTGTTGTTTGTAACTTATTCGATTCGCGAGTCGAGGGGATGAAAAACCGTAAGGAGAGCACTCAGTATTTAGTTGAATGAAATCATAAGTTCAAATGTCCATGGTTTCTAAAGCTCGCTCCCAACCAAACTGAATTTCACGGATTCAATCCAAGAGGCCCATTACATGAGAAATTTCAACCGTTGTTGAGTGCAACACGGGTTGAGCTCTTTGACAGCATTGCTTATTTTCTTTTGTATGCACATGACATCTCAACACAGGATGGCATAGTTCACATTCTATGTTTGTTTTCATCGAGTTGAAAATCTTTTGTGTTTACATGATAATTTCAACCCGTGTTTAAATTTCAACACAGGTTTTGATCTGAGCCCCTGTTGAGTTCAACTCGGCTCCTTCATGTAAACGCAATGAAGGCTTACACAGTCGACCGAGTTGAAACTCAACCTGTGTTAAGCTCAACATGGTTTGAAATTTCTGTAGAAAAGGGCCTCCAAGACCAACCTCATGGTGCTTCATTTGTTTTCCAGGTTATCAACCTAAGGATATGTACACATATGTCAATTATGAGTTTCCATTTCCAAGTGTAAGTGTGTGTGTTATTTGTTTTTGTTTTTGCTTTGAATATCATCTGGTCAAAGGACCTGCAAGGAGTCCATCTCTGAAGCCGACCGGACTATCCAAGCTCACGACAGTGGTACTACCCCCAGGTGGCCAGCGAAGGGCTCGAACTCGCAAGTGAGAGTGCTAGCCATTAGGCCAACTATTAGGCATCCTTTTAAATTTTGTCGCTTCCTCGCCATTTTTGGAAATCGTCTGTATCAGCGCCTATTCTTATGTAAATAGTTTCCCCAGCATTTTCCTGTTTCACCAGGAAAATCGCTCAGCCAAAATCCCGCCTCATGTAGCTTTTCCACATGGAATATCACAAGTGTTCACATGAGTAAGCACTTTCCCAGCTGGCCGAGATCTCGCTTTAACTCTACCTGTATCCCGTCTAGCCGAGGAAATATTTCTCTATATGAACATCCCCATATGAACACATTGTCCTGGCTAGGCGGGGAAGTCTCTTTTGTTTATTTTTAATCCTTTTAGCGAAAGAGGCAAAGCTTTATTGCTCTTTATCCCGGCTTGCCGAGGAATTTTTTCTCGTATGAACGGTCAAGGAATATTACCTTGGATGAGCGATTTACCCAGTGAAACTTTCTCCATATGAACAGGCCAGGAAACTTTCTCCATATGAACAGGCGCAAAGAAGAAACTATTTCAAATTCTAACGAGACTATTTTCCTTCGAAGGATTCACCACAGACTGGCTCTACAAATGTAGTCAAAAGCACTATCAATCCAGGTATGTCATTTTCTTCAAAATTTAAAGTCTAATTTCATTATCCCTGTTTTGAAAATACTCAACAATGTCCCACTGTTTAAAATCCATATTGACGAGTTCCAAAGAATTTTGTATGTTGGGCTGTAAAGATCTTAAATTTCAAACTAAAGGCATCAGAAAGCATTTTTATCATCCGTCAATGGCCAATGAAACAAGAACTCAAACTACAGATAGTTAATATTTCAACGGTTTTCTCACTTGTGAAGTGAATGTGAATCTCTGAAATTACGGCATTAAAATGGCAGATGCAAATAGCTAATGAAAAAGAGTTTAAGTAATTGGCACAATGAGGCCTTTCAAACCTACGTTTTCACCACACTCTAATGACAACGAAGGTTTGAAAGGCCGCAGTGTGCCAATTTCTTGGGCTATTTTTGTTCTTTTCATCTGTCAATACCATATTTTATCGTGTTACCTTTACCAAATATGATATGAATTTCTAAATATGAATGTGAGTCTCTACAGGTTTTCTTGATCGGTCTTTTTAGAATTCAATCAAAGTTTCAAAGTATCAATAGACAGAAAAAGCCGAGCATTACAACGTATTTTGAAGAGACAACCATTAAATTTGAAGCTCATGTATGAAAGGTAGGCAAATTAGTTTGTAGTAAGATGTTTAATGTTTTAGGTAAAGGCAATGTTTTACCTAACTGTTGTTTATAATTCAAATGTGTTCTTCTTCTATTAGCTAGCACAAGTTAGCAAACTTATCGACAAGTCATACCTGAGGAGGAAGGTTATGAAAGGGGAAAGGACTTGCATTTAGTTTTCAGCTTAAAAAATCTAAAGCCTTATTTCCACACAGCGTCATTCTGCTGGCGAGCAGAAATTTTATGTATTAATTAGAAATTAGAAATTAGAAATTTTATGTAATAAAAGTCCTAAGCTCAATTAACAAACAGCGGCATTTTGCCAGGGAGCAGAATTTTACCCAATAAAAGGTCGCTTAGCTGTAAGTTTCCTTTCAATTTTGACAAAAGTGAATGGAAACTTACAGCTGAGCGACCTTTTATTGGGTAAAATTCTGCTCCCTGGCAAACTGCCACTGTTTGTTAATTGAGCTTAGGACTTTTATTACATTATTTGTTCCAACTGCATGCCCAGAGCTGCAAAGTATTTGCACTTGCCTTAGATAAACACCGATTCCTCATTTCTATTTTGATTGGAAATTTCGATTCGGTTGATGGTTAGTGGACTGCTTAGGGTGAGATTTTGAATCAATGCTACATGGCTCAAAAAATTTTTTTCTTTCCTGGTAGCAAGCGAAGCAATGTTGTTTCTTCTTAACAGATTTTTCTTCTTCTTTCATATCATACTGCCCCATTCTAACCCTGTTCCTTTCTCTCTCCTTCTTTCTTTCCTTTCCTTCCATCCCCTTTCCTTATTTCTTTCCCTTCTCCTCCCTTTCCTTACATTCCTTTTTCCTTTTTCCCTCCTTCCTTCCTGGCAAATTTGAGCATTTCAGCTACCTTCCTAGCAGCGCCGCTACCACGCCACTTCGTTTTTTTGAGCCCTGCAATGCTATTACCTCACCACATACTCATACCAACTCGGAGAATTTTTCATTGTTTTATTCGCTGAACAATTGTGCAAAGTATTGTAACCCTTTGAATGTTTCTTGTGCTTCTTTCAGCCTTTTATCATTTCTTACAACACTTCATTCACAGTAAAGTTGGTCGTCAAACAGAACGATGCAAAATATTCAGAATTTACTGTGAGTAGGAATAATTTCAGGCTTCATTATGTGTTATTAATTCATTTGTATATTGACGTTCCAATCTTTGTTTCAGGGGTTTTCTAAAAAGTGACAAAGGACTAGGACAAGCAAATATAAAATTGGAACATTTCAGCAATAGATCTACTATTCATGAATGTGTTGAGGTAACGCATTTATTTATTTATTTGTTCATTTATTCATACATTCATCCATCCATCCATTCATACGTTCATTCATTCATTCAATCATTCAATCATTTATAGATTCTCATGAAGACTAACTATTTACAGTACATCATAATTATTTACAAATTAAACATTTACATCATTTACCATCCAATTCTGCGATCCCCATTTCAATATTTCTCAAGTTTGGAATTCATCATTAGAACACATAATCCTTGAATTAAAATTGCAAAATTGTGCTGTTTATCTTTTAGCTGATGGATCTCGATCGTGGTCGAAAAGCAGCCGGTGGTAAAATTGAAGTGATGGTGAAAATACGGGAACCATTTGTCGATAAAGATGTCGAAATTGTTAACGAAAAATGGCTCGTACTGGATTCGCATTTACGATCACTACAAATCGTAAGTATGGTTCATGCTGAAGTGACATTTGTTTGAAAAATATCGCGTAATAATTTGAAAAATGTTAAAATATCGCGTGGCCATGAATAGACCTTTTAGCTGTTCAAAAAAGAATCTAAGTTAAGCGATATTTTAAACATTTTATAGAAGTTTCGAATTTGCACAATAGTAGAAGGTCCAATCCCACTTAGTCGAACCTCTCACATAGAGCTACATGAAAATATCTCTCAATCCAGGATCTTAGAGAATAGCTAAACGGTCTTTTGTTGTTCTTTCGTACTATGCAAGTTGTGATAAATGTCATCGGGAGCAGACGCAAATATACGAAGACAAAGGGGTGAACTGGCTTTCCCACACGGCCCTATTTTATCGGCATTTTGGCCATTACATATTCGTAAATGCCTGAGCTCCCTTAGATTGCAACCAGTCCGCTCCTGCAAAGACGCAAAGGCCTGAAATATGATTTTTGATACTTGACGGAGAGTTGAGTGCGAAAACATTGTTAACTGTTCGTGGTCTTTGTTCTATTTTTCAAGAAATTGCGGTTTGTTGGCACATGCGACCTACAGTACATACGACTACATCTTTTTCAACTGCCTGAAGTACAACTTTGGAATCAAAGCAAGTTCATGTTTCCTCTCAAATTACAGTAACGTCTTGCCGATAGCTCACAGCCCATTGTTATCCCTAAATAGGCAACGGCTTTCTTATTTTTCTACCAAAAATTATGGTTCTTTAGTTTCATTTCAATTTGGATTCTTTAATTACGGCGCGGTAGCTTAGCTTTGCAGGGGGCGCCGGGCAATGCCTACTTATATTGTTATTGAAGTAAAAAGAAATGTTTACAATATCAAATTTAGCCTGCATGCAAACTATACCCCCCTATCAAATTGGAATGAAATATAGGTAGTATTTTCCGTTACTATCATTGTTTCATGATTTGTTCTTTCTCTCAGGAATCATCAGAAATTAGAAAATCTCCTTCAGCGTCTCGAGCTAGTGATGCCCAAAGATCACCTTCAACACAACGTGCCCAGTAAGTAGATGAATACCAATATTTACTTTCCGTGAAATGCGTAGTTAGGCAAATTAAAGCGAGTAATTCTTTAAAGATACGATAATCTACTAGAATAGCAATGCTCGTGAGAATTACTTGTTTACAAGAGCCCAGTGAGAGCATGCACGCCTCTTTCCAAATATTTTGCACCTCTGTTGGTGTGTTGAAGAGGACTGGCCATTTACACTTTTAATCACGAATTTCTGTCCGATTCGAAAGTTTAGGAGTTCATCATTTATCCTTAAGGAGTCACTGCTAACTATGATCATTTGTGGCACGAAATTCGACTTTCGTATCATCTGAATGTCATTTCTGGCCTAAATTCCCTTTGCCTCGCTTTTAATTCGGCGAACAGAGGATCATATTTGACAATGGATCGTCAGTATAGACAAAGGTGTGGGGTCAAAATTTTGATATTTCTGTTTTAAAGGATAGACAGAGCATAGACAAATGATTTATCCATTTTATTGTTGCTCTGGATGTTGTAAGATTCCTGCTGTGACCAATTTCGGAAGAAATCCTTCCTTACGTGACACCTTTTACTTTTGGTCTTTAATTTTTCTGCACCATTTTTAGAGTCACGTGATAACTTCAGTTTAAAAGTTCACCAGGTGTTGCTCCAATGCAGACTTAAAAGATGCAGCTAAAAGGCAAAAACCAATAGGATTTGACTTAGACTGTATCCGTACCATCATTTATGCACAGTTTTAAGCAAGCTATTCAATAACTTTAAGTAAATACAAATTTTACAAAGAATTGTATGATTAATTTTATGATAAAACTTTGGCGTTGATTTAGTTCTCTCTCGCTCTGTTCCAGACGCTCAGCTCTTTGTGCCGTATCATGAAGCATGGAACAGTCTGCTGGACAGACCTAAATCATCGAACAATTGGATAACTGTAAACTTTATTCGTAGTATAAATCTTTATAATGAGGTTAATCTAATTCACCACATTCAGTCCCTAAAGCTAGCGACAGTTGTTACTTGCATACATCTCTTTTTTTGAAGGAGGTATGACGTGAAACTAGGGAGAATATCAAATTACCCGCCTTTAGAACATCGGTATAATCTCAGTATACTGTGTATTTCCACCTTTAAAGCTACCTGACAAGAAACTCTGACCCTGCATTGTTTTGAAAAACCACACGAAAACAACGGGAAAATCAAAGAGAGAAAAGGAAACATTTAAAAATTAAAACAGGTAATTTGAGGTTGAAATTGGGCCTCTTAATGGAGGGACTTTTCTGTATTACTGATCTTGTTGGGGAGACAAGATATGCTTTGTACGAGGAAGCTTATGTGTCTCCCCTTGCAGTGGGTTAAAGCTCATGCGCAGTAGCGCTTTGGAGTTGAAACTGTGACGGGTGCATGAGCTTTAACTCACTGCACAGGGGGACACATTAGTTTCCTCGGACAAAGCGATCTCGAAATTATGCTCGCGTAATGTTTTGTTTCGTATGAAAATAAAACACTTTTCAGCTGCCTCGTCACATAACTTAAATAAACGCCATACATAGTGAAAGATGTCGTGTATGTGCCCTCTGATTACTCTTTTGAAATTTTTAATATTCTTCATGGGACATGATAGCATCTTCAGGGGGCGGGTAATGAGTGATTTGATACCCGTTTCATGTGAATATAGCTTCGTAAATAGCATGTATTTAATAATTAATTACTTTATGTGTAATAAAAGATGATATTTATTAGATATTAGATATAATATCTGTATAGTACTTAGAGCTTTGCTGTGCATATAATGATGGTCCGGATACATCTTGCTATCGGTATTCCTGTTAGTCCGACTAGCGTAAAAGGAATTGAACATTTAGCTATTCAGCCAAAGAGCCTGGATCGAGCGTTATTTTTGTACATTTTTACTACACATTATAAAAATCTTCTGGTAAAGTAGCAGTTGATATTTTGATGTATTTTTCTACGTAAGGTTCGAGCAAGTGGCTTCAGTGCTTGTGTCGCTTTTATCGCTTTTGTGCACATTCGAAATTCAAACAACTGTTGTAATATATCGTTCGATTCAGATTCTTTTTTCGAACAGCTATAATGTCTATTATTGCAAAACAGTGCATATCTAACAAAACGAATGCGATATCCCATTATCCAGCACCCAATGATTTAGTTATGTTCTCACCTTACGAAATTTCATACACATGCATTTTCCGTCCATCGACCACATACCCATGCAAATCTTCGAATAGTTTACTTTTAAACATTGATAATTTAGAGCACTTTGCGTGATAAAAATGGTTTTAAAGCCGTGTTTTCTAAGCGGCTTCTTATCAAAAATGTAGTTATTGATCTAAGAGGTTTTTAACAGTTCTGTAACATATGCTTAATAGAAGTCTGGAGCTTTATTTCATCATGTATTTAGACGTAAATAATATTTTCACTTGTACATTTCTACGCCTGTCTTTATTCGAAGAGTAAAGATAAGTTTATAGTTGATTTCAAGTATTTTTTGTTATTCATCCTGTCATCACAAACTCTGTTCGTGAAAAGAAATTATTCGTTCAGAATCAAGTGAATAATATTCCTGTGAAATTCCAAAATTTCTTTTATATATTCATGCAAATCGTTGAAGCATTAGTTGTTTGATCGGACATGACTGTCAACGGTGAAGCCAGCATCTTATGATTTTGCAATCTCTTCTTGTAATTTCTAGGTAAACAGCTTCTAGAAAACCTGTATCGAATTGTGTGTGCCATGAGTGACTCTGATAGAGGCACCAAACTTTTTCTGTGCTCTGCAATACTTCAAACAAAAGGAAAATGATTCCTGACATGATTTCTATACACTTATATGTTGGTAAAAGTTTGTTTGGAGGTTCTTGACCAACAGGTTATTTCACGCTGGCTTTGCTGTGTGGTATTTGGTTTTGGCTACTCTGTATGCTGATACACCCGTTACAGCCTTTCATCTGATATCGTTAAGCAAGATAATTTTATTCTATGTTTTTTCTTCAGATACAAGAGTCTTGAAGTTGCTAAATTCGAGAAAGATCTTACTGAAAAACAGGTTTGATGCTTTTGGCATGTAATGCTAGACTGATTGTTGTTGTTGTTATTGTTGTTGTTGTTGTTTTTGCGATTGTTGTTGTTACTATTGTTGGGATGACTGGGACCATATCGTGAGTCTAATGTAATGCATGATTTAAAACAGATTTCTTTTACCTTATACATGTTTTTGTCTTCTTAGATACGTCTGTTGTCTTGTAATATTGTTCAATTTTTCACGCTCGTTATAAAATGCTGCATGAAACAGTACTGACTTTTCAGGATGGATTGAGGTGTTTGGCTCTGAAAGCATAATGCTTGAAAATCAATAGACCTTTTAGCTATTCTGATGAGAATCAGAATCGAACGATTTTTTGCTACATTCTGTAGAATTTTCGAATGTGGACAATTGTGATAGAAGCTCTAGCGCCACTCGATCGAACCTCACGTATAAAAATGTATAAAAATGATGCTCGATCCAGGCTCTTGTAGAATAGCTAAAAGGTCTATTATTGATTTCAGGAGAGTAAATCACAATATGAATTTTTCATTTCTACAGATTGCAGCATGCAAAGCTCAAGGAAAAAGTGTGCCTTCATCACTGACGCAGAAATTAGAAAAGTGTACAGCACAAATGCAGGAGGCTCAAGCAATATTGAAAACTGGCGGAAATACCGGTAAGCATTTCGGAATGTCCCCACTTCACATATCTATTGGAGCAAGATTTCTGATTCTCCTACAAACTTCTTTTGTGAATAAGAACTCATCAACTCAAGTGCTGTGAACTGACAGTAGATAATAAGCTTGAAGTTTGAATCTGAACAAAAGAAATTACTGATAGCCCGGAATGAAAGAAGATCTAATTTACGAACCTGGACAACCTCATTTCCTACTAAATAACCAATTTCTAAGAACCTAGTCAGGCTACCTTACAAAATTGTAGGTTCCAATACTCGGACTTTTACCGTATTGCATTGCCAACTGAATGGGACGCTTCGTTAGTGTTGTTTATTTCGTATTTCCCAAGGGTCGTAGGTCGTATTTTCTTATTAACTTACGAACCATCATAGGAAATCCTGCCCGACCAACGCCGATTACCACGCCCATAACTTCCGTTTGCATCCGGTGACGCCCGTTTACCAAAGATTTTCGGAATCAGCATGAAATTTCGCATTAGAAAGGAATATGCAGATAAAGTTACCGGAATGAAAATGTTTTTAATGCTTCCTTGTTAGTAGAGATTCTTTATTACTTGATATATGTGAGTTTACTTAGTTCTTAAGCTGTTCCTTTCCTTTGTAGCATTAGAATATATGAAACAATTAAAAAATGGAATTGATATTGAAAAAGGAAAAGCCCAGAAATTTTTACAAAATGGAGAAAAGGTAACTTAACATTCATTTCGATTCTTTCTTATGGCATCAAGTTGATTCAAATAGCACACACAGACAAGCACGGACATTTACTTAAAAGTATTTGATCGAGAGGAAAGTTTGAGGGAAACGCTTCGTAACCCATTCGTAAGAAATTTGCAAAATAAGAAGAATTTGTAGAAAGTAAAATGATGGCAGTACAGGACAGAACAAAATACTAAATAATGGGACTTTAGAGCAAGGTAGAAGAACTTTTCAGCTACGAATATGAAAGAAATAAGATTAGAGACTCGTTTTGTAGCCTTTGTTCGAAGTCTATATTGGGTATAACTGCTTTGCATGACCCTTTGCCTGCTCATACCTCTTTGTTTAACTCTTATGGGCGGTTGGTTATGGTAATAATCTAGAAATCCAGCTTTTTTCCCTTTGCAGACGGAAGCGAAACTTTGCCTAGCTAGAAAGAAGATAATAGAGAAAGAGGTATTATATTTTGCCATGTCTTGCTAATTTCCTTATCAGTGGCCAAGCACAGACCAAAATTGTGAATTCAAAGGGAAATTTTTATTTTGAAGGGTCTGTTCATATTGAGGTGAGCCGGCCCCTTACTGGGCTGGAGCTTTTAGCGCAGATCTAACCTCATCCCTAATTGCAACATACAAGATTTGCTGTTTGTTCACATCCAAAAGACTATGTTCACAGGAGCAAGAGGGCTGGCCTGCTGGGCTGGAGCTTTTGGCGAAGATCTGACCTCATCCCTAATTGTAACATACAAAATTTGCTGTTTGTTCACATCCAAAGACTATGTTCACATGAGCAAGAGGGCTGGCCTGCTTGGTGAGATCTTTCTGGAGCATTGAATCATAGAACTAGGTCAATTCAGAAATCTCATCAAGGTATTTTCTACTCTTTCACCAGCATTCCCAAATGCAGGAAGAATTGATGCTGTATCAGTTTGGAGGCTTCGGTTGCTAGGTAAGGCGAATTCGGAATGAAATCTAACAAAAATATCTCACAAGCTGACGCTTTCCTAACGACTACTAACCGGGCATTTCTGGGGATACGAACAGGCTAAATTGTGAGCCTCAAGGGACCATCAAGAAAGAGCTCCAGATCTTATGTGCAATGACGATTTACTTGAATGACGTAATATGCAGTTAGATTGACCGTTGAGAACAAAGGAAAGAGACAATAGCTACGATGCGCTTGACATCGTGAGCCTCAACGTTGATTCGGTTATAACAAAGCTGAAACACAGTGTTTGAAGACAATAGTGTCAGCATTTCGTCTCTCCAACATGCCTTTAGTAACGGTCAATTCCCTGATCGATATGACCAGCGGAACTTCGGAACTGAACACTTTCATGCTCTTTTACTTGCGCTTTGGGAAACTGCCATCTCTGTTTTTTACTATGTTTGGGGATTTTTGCTTCCTTCAGTGACTTTCTTGCCCGTGTGTCTTCTGGCAGTGTAAATAAATGCCCATACCATGTCACCCTTCTTGGTTTTACAATTTTGCACCATGGAATTTCCCTAATAGCGTTTATCATTACTGACTTTATCTCACCAACTTAGATTCAAAATTCTTCTCGGCCGTTTTCTTTGAAATGTATCGATGATCTCTTCTTGTTTGTTGTTTACGTCCATAATTCACAATTATATGTGAATATGTTTTCATTGTGACTTTTAAATATTCTGACTGACTTTGGAATTTTTGTGATTAGAAACTTTTTCGATGTTCATAATGCACATGCGCAGTTTCTCAGTGAATAACCGCGTGGACAACACCAGACATTGCTGATTAGATAGTTCTTTTTCCGTTCAACGTTAGCCCCGCCACGGCGCCAAATGTGAGCAGGCGTTGACCTGCCGAATAATCTTTGGGCGTGGTTGCCAACATTGCCAACCACCCACCAGCTGAAGGAAAACTGAGCTGACTAGCGCACTTTCTAGCCTGCGTGCAGTCTTTCTTCTACGCAATTTCGAGTATTTCTTTACATGCAGAACTGACCCAGAACGGTTGAATGAAAAGTCCAATAGGGCTCAAAAAGCGATGCTTCAAGTCAAGTCAAGGAAGAGAATCTGTGCATACGTACCAGAGCAAGCCTTGATAACAATCTTATTGTTTCAGATTGCTTCATTATCCAGATGATTCTACAAAATCAATTCAATCACAATCAATGATAGAGCGATTATGGATCAGTATGGTCGTCGCAGACTCCTCACACGCAAATCAAGTGGCCAGTCAAGAGACATAATGTTTTGCTACAGGATACTTTCCCCAGTCAGAATCAGGTGTACATATTGCACCCCTTTTTGTTTTATTCATTCACATTCTGAGCAGGGATTCACTTTAAACAAACAATAGTATTAATTTCCAAATAGCTATCATTTGATAATAAAACAGTACTCTAACAGTAACAGATCAGTACTCTAGCAGTAACAGATCAGTACTCTAACAGTAACAGATCAGTACTCTAACAGTAACAGATCAGTACTCTAACAGTAACAGATCAGTACTCTAGCAGTAACAGATCAGTACTCTAACAGTAACAGATCAGTACTCTAACAGTAGCACCGAATTGTTCTTTGGGGGCAGCTTCAAGAAGTTGGACCGATCGCAGAAATGCATGCAAGTAGATGCCAATTTTTTTGTTGCCTTGATCATTCGCAGTGAAATTTTCTGCGGCAGAGAAAGTTTCGAAATTTTCCATTGTGGAAAGATACTTGGAAAGATATCTAGCGTCGTTGTATACAAATTGCCTCTACTTTATAGGGGCCAGCGGTATTGTTATTTGTAAAGCAAAACCTTTTTATTAAAAGCTTTGCGAACAGTTAAATATGACGCTAGAACTCTTTCTTTCAAACATAACTTGATTCTATATGCTAGAGAACAATAGAAGTGCCGTTTTTGCACCAGCAACCCTATTTTGCCTTTCTTCTCCCATAATTCGGTAACCATTTGTCAGATTGATTCAAACAAGGTCTCAAACTCTAATTTAAAGCCTAACCTCGTAGTTTTTGATTATCAGCAGCATCCTACTTTTTTTCACAGCTTGCCAAACCTGTAAACTTGTTTTAATTCACCGTGCACCTGCAGTATCATTTACCTCCATACTTTTTCAAAGTTGAGTTCTGAATGTAATGTAAGTTGTCGACTTGGTGAAGCCTTTATATTTTGAATGAACGTAGATTAGTTGAGAATCACAATATGTATTGCATAGGTATATTGCATTGCTATGTGCTAATCTTCATGCCTGGAACAATCAATTTTATATTTCTGAACATGCGTATTAGTTTTCGTATCAATTGCACAAATAGACCTAATCGCATCAGGTTTGTTTTACCCCATTTCAAGTCATGTGACAATACTTCTGGAAACGTTTGGTATCATGCTACTTTTAGCTTGTAGCACTTTGCATGGCACGAAATATGTTAGAGAAATCAAAATATGTTTTATCAAAGATTGATCGCATGACTTGAAAATGGGTGTAAAGAAAGCTGATATAAGGTGACTCTCCAACACGCTCTGATGAGCGCAGAAAGCCGGTTTTCAGAAATCCTCCTCTCTAGAAACTTGTTAATTGCTCTGCAACCAATCGGGCTATTGAAATTCTGTAAAAAGTATGGGATTGCTCGTACTCTTGGCAATCGAAAGACATATTTAACAAAACTGTTTGTTTTCACAGCTTTGGAGAAGGCGCATTTCAAAATATTTTACTACCTTCAGAAGAACTCCATTTTCCACTCCGCTAATCAAAAGATTTTGACCAAACTTTTGTACCAAACACATGATGTGCTCACGGACACACATGCCAAATTTGAAGTCAAAAGCTTGGGCAGTTTTTCCGCAATAAAATTCTGAAGTTTGGTAGCATACTCGACAACGAACTCAAGAAACACTGCTCAGTCGATTATGATTGGCAACTGCTAAAGAATCAGTGAAGCGCTTGCAATCACGAGTGAAAACAAGTCGGCAGTCTTTCGAGACAGTGCAAATCTATCTTTTTGATAGAAATCTTTTGTGCTTGCACGAGCTATGGAATATCTTGTATGCGTGCTTTATTTCTGCAATCATAGCGCCAAGCGCTGAATAATCACCTTCACGTTCACCTTCACCGCTGGATTTACGCCTCGCCTGAACCTGATGGATTAAGAACAGAGTGGTTGAAGTTGTAGTATACACGGGTATTTGCTGTATAAAATCATATACTGTATTCTATGAGATGGTATGGATGTGCGTTGTGCGCCTTTCGTTGCACCGTTGTCTGTCACCCACCGGATGTCAAGTGCACCAGTATGTTTGTTCCTGGAATTTGGAACGTGGAGCGAGAACCCCGTGTTGCTGTTGTTGTTGATTGGAAGCCTACTGGATAATGGCGGAATGGCGACTCCATCACCAAATAAACGTTTGATGAAAGAATTGAATGATCTATTGAAAGGAGCGCCCGTTGGCATCTTAGTGAATAAATATGAAATAGAGAAAGATATAAGGAAGTGAGTATTGCCCAGTCTTTTCATGGGGTGAACTTGTAAAATGCGGATAAGAAGAGGTCGAATAAATGTAATTATTTGGGCCTAACGTTAACTAATAGCCTTGCACCGTAGGCAGAGAGTGGAACTACGACCATTATAAATGTGTATGAATTTAAGGATATTACCAATATTTTGACAAGAAACAAGAATTCTGAAGAAATTGAACATTTTCTCATTAATTCATAGAAATTTTTAGGCAAGGAAGTTTTTTATGTGCATAAAGCAAGGATCTAGCTCTCGGCCAGGACTGTAACGATACTGTCCAAATGCAGATAAAATTACTTGGTGCAGAGTTTACAAATTGGTGTGTAGTGCATGAATTCAAATTTTTTACTTAAAAGTGCTCAAAAGTTTGCAGAATTACCTACAGTAGATCTATTTGCTATATGTTACTTCCAAATTTTCTAGCCTTAGATGAGTATAACAGTTCTCCAAAAGATATTGTGATGCAAGACCAAGGCAGATTGCAAGGGTGTATGGCAATGCAACTGTCTATTTGTGTTAGTCCTTTGTTTTATAGAAATCTTGATTTAAATTTTAACTGAGAGCTTATCTCTTTTTTTAGATGGCTGATCACACTGGAAGGAGCACCAGGTTGGTTATGTGTCACTTTTCTTTGTTATCCTTACTCAACTTTTTATTTTCAAAGCAATAACAACTCAACTTTTTATTTTCAAATGGCAATAACAATGCTCCAAATCTTTGAAAACAATGGTTAAAAATTATGATACTGCTTTGTGTGAGGCATTCTTTTTGAGGTAGTGTTTTAACAGCTTTTGAATAATTTTGCATAGACTTGATGCTACTTACAAGTTATATCATCAATATGCTTAGAATTTTTGAAAATTCTGATGAGTTCTTGTCATGTTGATATGCACAAGAACTCTTCCATATTTTTCTTCATTAAGAATATGCTTATGTAAACTTTTCTCAGGTACATTATACGATGGAGAAGTTTTCCAGTTGCAATTTACATTTGGCAATAGATATCCATTTGACTCACCACAGGTTAGTTTTTATATGGTATATGCTTCAAGGAAGAAGATTTTGCTTCAAGAAGTTTTTGCATTTTGCCAAATATTTTTCAGAAAGGATTATTGAATAAAATTTCCTGATGCCAAATTTTGTAAGTTTTTTGTCTTGACATTTTCTGAAATATTGAATCAAATATTCCTAAAATCTAATATTTGTATTCATCTATTTTCAGTGTGTTAACGAAATGTAGGGAAATTATGTATTATTTCCTTTAGTGGGAACCACTTCAGACCATGAAAGAGTAAGAGATATTTGGAAGTGTCTTAGCAATATCTTTCCAGGGTGCAAAGACTTGAGACAAATTGCCTTTTGATGTAAATCAAGCACCCCCTTAGCATTTTAAAAGTAGGTTGAAGAGGTCTTTCTGACACTTTTTCATTGTTCATAATGCAAACATAGGAGGGAATTTTTAATCAATTTCTTTTTACTTAATTGATAGCATTGTAAAGTTTGACACAGCCCCTGTAAGCAATCTGTGTAATAAGAATAAAAATGAAGAAGTGAAGTAATTTTTTCACACTTTCAGGTTGTATTTGTTGGTTCAAACATTCCAGTGCATCCTCATGTTTACAGCAATGGTCATATTTGTTTATCAATTCTGACTGAAGATTGGACACCAGCCATGTCTGTTACATCTGTCTGCCTTAGTATTGTGAGCATGCTCAGTAGCTGTACGGAAAAGGTGAGCTCCCTTATAATTTCTCTTTGAAGTGAGGAAATGAAAGGTTTACATATTCACTGTATCATCCTGCACACATTACGTTTCCATGGTAAGAATTCCAAAATTCTGATTTTCTTTTTTCCTTTGCAGAAATTGCCTCCAGATAATATGATATATGTCAAAACAGCAAGTAAGAATCCAAAGAACACAAGATGGTGGTTTCATGGTGGGTAGCTACTGTTCCCAATCTGTATGTGTATTTATCATTTTACGTTTTATAGCATGAGCAAGTCCCTTTCATAGAACGCAGACATGTTTAATTTTGAAAATTTTAAGCTCCTTTCAAGTCATTTTGTTTTAGAATATTAGATATTTGAGCACTATAATACCATAAAAGCCAGCATATATGAACCTATTGATTAAGACCCTACAGGATGAAATTCTGAAATTAGTCCCCCAATATATATAACCCATTCAGCCTGAAATTTGAAATAGGCTCTTATTTGTAGAGATCATCAAATTAGATCCAAACTCCAGTTGCTTTGTCAATGAACCTATACAGACTGATACTGCCATATGTGCATATTGCAAAGAACTCTAAAGATGCTTTAAAAGCTTTTCATTGTATTCTGTAAAATTCTGATTCTTCCACAAACTGGCGTTGTGAATAAATCCTCATGAGCTCAGGTGCTGTGAGCTGACAGTAATTAATGGGCTTGAAGTTTTAATCTGAATGAAAGAAAAATACCTGAAAGCCCTGAAAAAGCCAATTTAAGAAGCTGAACAGCCTAATTTCCCACTAAATACTCTATATATAAAAAGATAATCAGGCTGACTTGCAAAATTGTAGGTTCTTATATGCAGGTTTTTACTGTATTACAACCAGCGTACATTGTGAATAGATCCGCAAAAGATTAGCAGCCTTCTAGGCTTTAGAAACTTGCTTATTCATTCTAATTCTTTATACTTCTGTGCAAGCTGATAGGGCATCGTGCTTAAATATTACATGAATATGAATTTGAATGAATCATTTTGTGGACCCTTCTTTCACTATTTTTCTGGCCCATAAAAGTGTGCTGGAATGCCCCTTTAAAAAGCTGTTTCAACAATGGACTCATTGTTATCAAGTTTCAACAATGGACTCATTGTTATCAACCTGCCAAGCTATATCAATGATTAGATTACATTAAACCTGAAAGAAATAAAATAGATAGGATTTGTAAACATATGAGAAATTATAAATCTTTAAAAGAGCCTTGCCTCGCTAGTACCTGCAAAAGATTGATTAATTGTGAGCCAATGTTGCCTCAATAAAAATCAACAATTTACTGTACATAGGTATTTACATTACATAAGGCTTATGTGATTGATTAATTGTGAGCCAATGTTGTCTCAATAAAAATCAACAATTTACTGTACATAGGTATTTACATTACATAAGGCTTATGTGCAGAAACATGAAGCGTTTTGTAAGAAACTTCGGTTTGTTCAATCTCGTCTCCAGAGTGAGTTCGTTGCTCTACCTCTACTCTAGGATACGGGAAACCATTCTGCAGTTTGATTGGCTATTTGAAAACAATAGCAAACATTTAGGTTATTTCTCGAAAACCTCCCACTATTCGAATAACAACAATGTATTCTTGTCACTAAGCAACAACCATTACAATGCTTCTTTGTTGTTTGAAATCGAGGTCGCATAATTAGCGTTGCCTAGCAAAGTACAAATCCATAATCACTTTTGATCACTCTTATATTCTTTAATTCCTTTCAGGATCAACTTTTTTTTGGATAATGGATTAATTGTTAAGGAAATTCATACTAAATTTTATCTGTATATGAGGTTATTCAGTTTGCACGCATCGTTTTTATGCTAGACCATTTTCGTTTTAGATGACAAAGTGTAGATTGGAGAAGTTCGCTTAATTGGTTGAAAGAAAATGACTTTTATTGTACAACAGAAACAAAATTAACTTGAGTATCTGTTTCTAGGATTCGAGCATTTATTTAAAGCAGAAATGTCAGTTATAGCTAGCTGACTGTAGGTAGTGTCTCAATTCAACTTTTAATTAGGTAACAACTTCTTAAAGGGGCAGGGTCACGTATTGACCAAGGTCACGTAATGTAAGCAAAAGTCCTTCGAAACGACGATTTGTATTATTTTTGATAGGCCATATCACAGTGATTTTCCATTACTTTTCTCAAAATGAAAGCGTTATTTTGAAGACGGACTCTTGTGCTTCTTAGATACCAAACATTTATATGGCGTACGATTGCAGAGATATTGGTGGACTTATGTAACTTTTGTATGGATTCACCCTACAACCAAAATCTGTACAGAACGCAATGGCTACATGTGGGCAACAATATAGATTCTAGAGATAACAGGCTTGTTTACAGTTACGTGACCCTGGCCCTTTAATATGTCGTTTGATTTGTTAGACAGACATTTAGATCAGAATGTGTCGAAGTCATGACCAAAAAGTGTTGAGAATTTTTCAGAGAATTTTTCCATTTAGCGACACCCTGCTCCCCCAATTCAATGTTGTTTCTTGAGAAGTTCTAATATCTGATAATATAATGGCCACCGATTGCAAAATGCAATGCACACATTGAGATGGGGAGGTGGAAATTGAAGTTTCGACTGTCTTTTTGTAGTGAGGTCAGCAAATAGAGGAAACTTACGTTTTTCTCAACACTTTTTGCCCAGGACTGTACTGGATATCTTAGCAAGTAGCACTTGATTCAGCGGCACAAGGTCCAGTCCCGTCCAGTCGAGCTGAACGCAATTTTCATTAAGATTGGCCATGTCATTTTAAAAGCAAAGGAAATTTTTCAATAAAGCAGTCCTGCAAACGCTTGCAGAGAGACCAGAAAAATATCGACCTAATGATCATATGACAAATCTTTAGGAGATGATGACAGATAAATCAAATCAAACCCTGTATATGTGAACTCAAACGGTTAAAACGTTGTTGAAATAACTGCAAGTCTCTTTTCAGAAACAGCTCCCAAGCAAAATTGCTCTATGCTCTTAATATCGCCTTCATTGCTTTTTATGACAGCACTGACGAGCTAATGTAGAAATTTAACCATTTTTTTAATATGTATCATAAGGCCCAAAATTAACATGTATTCATAGATGAAACCGACATTTTAATTAGATTTTTTTATCACATTACATCGTGATTTTGTTTATCATTATGGAGATAGGAACATCAGGTGGAAATCGCAGCTTTACGATGAATCGGAGGACAAGAACGACGACAAAAAAACCATTTTATTCATTTTCAGCTTTCCATACTTTTCGACAAATCCATGTTATAATTAAGCGAATTCAAGAGACAAATCCATGATGAGACACATAAGTGGCTAAGCCATAATTTAATTACGAACGTTTCGGACCAATTCCAGGGTCCATCATCAGCGTGCAGATAGGACGTAAACAGCCATCATATAAGGCAGTAACAAAGGGTACCAAAAAAGGCAAAAAACGTGCAAAAATAGCGAGTAAAGGGGAAACATGTCAATCAAGAAGGTAAACCAAAAAACAGGGGGTAAACATGGAAACAGCAAAAGCGGGTAAACAACTTTGGTAAACAACCTTGGAATTGGTCCGAAACGTTCGTAATCAAATTATGGCTTAGCCACTTATTTGTCTCATCATGGATTTGTCTCTTGAATTCGCTTAATTATAACATGGATTTGTCGAAAAGTATGGAAAGCTGAAAATGAATTAAATGGTTTTTTTGTCGTCGTTCTTGTCCTCCGATTTATCATTATGATTATGTAGTGTAGATGTTTCGACACATGGACAGTATGTGTAGTTTTGATTTCAACTGTTTCTTTCCTTGATTTTTTGAAGAATGGTCATGGTAAATGTTTGACCAAATCAGAGTGCCTATCTAATCTCGTGAGTCCGCCGAGCTGCAAGCACAAAACCAGTTGGTTTAAAGTGCAGTTGAAAAACAAAGTGCCTTCTGCAGCCGATTTGACAAAACTCAACTGTAAACTAAACAGCAAGCGGTGGCCCGTGAATTATCCACAAATAGCCAAAGTAGCGCACACATAAAAGATTTGTCTCTGTTACTTCAGTGTTACACCATAATAACCTCATTCTCTGACAGACTCTTATTGGTTGCACAAAGCCTGGATGCTGCTCGAACTGAATTAAACGGGGAAATGTGCTGGATGAATTGGAAAAATTTATCCACTACTGTTGAAGTTTGAAAAACCGTACAAGGAAAAAAATGAAGCCAATTTCTACATTTTTAACTCCCTGATCTCTCCGAGACTTCAACTTAATCATTGAAATTTTCCCCATCTACTCCATGCGTTTGCTTTTAGACACTTTCTTCTGAAGTCGGGATTTCGCCAAAAGTTCTGTTTATCCATTTTTCAAAACACAGCTAAATTGGATTGGGAAAGCAGAATTACATGTCAACAGTTCATGTACTGTATTACTAAAATGAAATCACTGAGCGAAGATGGGGTGCTAGTGACGCTCAGGAGGGTAGGAAATGTCGAAATTTGATAAACGGGGGGATATGGGAGGTGGTTTTGGTGCTGGGAGCAATAGGAACATTGGCAAAATTCCGAGATCTTCAAAGTCACGTGATATGACGAGCCACCTTAAGTCTCCCAGTCCCCTGTGCTCTCTATCAAGATCAAATGGCGGACAAGAAGCTGTGATGTCAATGCAGAAAGTAGGCTACTGCAAATCATGGACTGAATAACTTTCGAAAAAGTAAAGCCTACGAGGTAGCTATTGAAGATATCAAAGATGCTCAATGCAGAAGTAGAAGCACATATCAAGAACAATTGTCCATGGGCAAAGCTTCCACAAAGCATTAAACAGGTAATAATATGGCAGAAGAAGATGAAAATATTGTTGGGCCTTTCCAGCCAGGGTGCATTCCATGTAAAACCTACGCCGAAGGTACGCCGGGCCCTAAGCTTTCGTACGCCAAGTATTTTCAGGGAGAGAGAGCTGCTAAAATCTGAGTACTGATGATTTTAAGAAACTTTCAGTACTGGCCCAAATTCTTAGTTCAGTATCACAGAAATGCATGTATTATTATCAAAAGAAACTGCTATAAGATTGAGGACAACTTCACACTCACGTCAAGGTAAGCAGATTTTGAAACGCCGTCACACCATCAACCGATTTTGCTGAAAAAATGATGCCGCTACGCCAACAAAAAAGTTAGGTCTACGCCAAAGATCTTCAGCCTGAAGTTCAGGCCTAAGTGCATGAAATGCACCCTGGCTTTCCAGTTTGGTTGATTGCACCAGCCTTTTACCAGTGAAGTAGGAGAGTTACAACTGTTAGGAATGTACTCAAGTACATAATTTTTTGCGAAGAAAAGCCTTATTCATTGTGGTAAGTATTTATCTGGGTGCAGAGAGTTGATAAGGTTGCACTTTTGGTCTGCTTCTAATTGCGTTTCCTTCTTTCCAACAGACTCTTGGCAACAACGTAAGACATTATGACAAATGTGTCATTGAATATAGTATCAAGAATCAATTGAGATACAAAGGAAATATTGGTATGGATGAAGTCTTGGATACGCAACCCCGTGTCCATATGCATACATACACATAATACATATCATTAAGATACACACATACATATGTACACAAAAAATTACGCTTGTTGTTCCTGAAAGAACTTGAGCATTTTTTGTATATTTTGAGCCATTCTCTCTTATTGAATCCTTAAATGAAAATATTTAACACAAAGAATAAATATGAGAGAAGCAAAGTTGCATGAAATTTTACCCAAAATTCATAAAGAATTATCTTCTGTATTAAAGGCAGTCTGTCAGGTATCTGATTGGCCAGTACAATCAGAGCTCAACACAACGGATTTCTTTGTGGATGTGTGTATTTGAAACAAAGGAGGGCTAATCTTCTTGACTTTCTACGGTCGTAGAAAGGTGGAGGATCATCAGCCATTCAAATTTCCTATTCTTTGTATTGTCATTGTTGTTGTTGTTGTTGTGACTTTATTTTACATCGATTTATATTTTAATACTGTTTTCCTAGTCAGCTTTATGCGTATGTACAGCAAACTAATCAAAATCGATGGAAATGATTGATAGAAATAAAAAAAGCTAGTAATTATTTTCAATGCTGTTTATACAATATTTACAATTAAACGACAGGCATTGCAGTTACATGGGGGACCGTTCCATTGAGTTATTAAGCTTTTGAATATATTGAGGCTGTTCACTGATTTTACTGTAGCTCCTCTGGTAAGCAGTTCCAAATCCTAGGTCCTAAGGATTTAAGACTGTTCGTGCCAAAAGTAACCTGATTTGGCCTATGATGAGAAAGATTATTAGGATTTCACCCAATCAAATGTGTGACAGACTGCCTTGAGCCCAAGTCAAACAGAAATGTCTGCCCTGTTATATACCGTATCTGTGAATGGAATGTTTGAAGAATTATGATCAACTGCTAGGCATCTTTGAGCAGTGGGACAACATCCAAGATCATCCATCAAATAATGAAATCATTCCCAAACATCCTTATAACTTCTCGCTTTTTCAATATATTTGATTGGACGTGAGTGTTATTTTAGAAGGAATTACCGCTTTTATTGAAGACATGTATATTATGTTGGCCTTTTGCCCATAAACCAGGTTTCCTGCCTAACAAGTCTTTGAAAATGTTTTTGATTTCTTAAGAGTTCTTGTTAAGATATGCATCCTTGCATTTTGCTCTAAAATTCTTGTCAAAATTAGAATGGAAATTCTTAATATGTCTTGAGAATCCTCGTAATTATGATGTCTGAAGGTGAAGTTGAAGTGAAGGTGAAGTTGCAGTTTTTAGCTCTAAATGTTGGGATTGCAGAAGTAGCAAGGCACTAATCCAAGTCCGCAACCCTTTGTCATGATGCTGAAGTGGTGGTGCCCCACTGGGTATCAAACCCACTTTGCCTGACTGTTGTGACTACTAAGTCAGAGGATTACACCACTGCACCACAACACCTTCAAGGCCGACACTGTATTGCCAGCTTTCTTGCCTGTTTGACAAAGTACAGACACACATATACATATATACAGTATTCATGGCTCTTTCTTGACACATTTCTTTCAGTAAAACAAGTAAGAAGGGATGAAAAGAAATACTATGAAGAATTGGTTGTGTATAGCAGGCAGCATCTTATGGTATGTAAATTGCACAATTCATAGATCTTGGAGCTTTTTTAAGAATCCTTGAGAATGGTTGTAATGTTTATGTTGGCAAGGCTTATTTTATTATACTGTAGCTAAAGAAATCAAGGAATTATTGATGGAAATTAAAAATTTGTTCCTTCTAAAATAGTGATTGATTACTGTATTTGCTTCATGCTAAGCAAGTCTCTGAATAAATTAGTACTTGCTTTCCAAGCAGGAATTTTTGAGTAGAATGAAAAAGGTTCAAATTGTGCACTGGAGGTTTGGCAAAGAAATATGTTATTTATTATTCTAGACTTTATCTGCTGTCTGAAGGGGCTATGTTCATCTGTTGAACAGCTGTATAACTACAAACTTCAAGGGAGTCTTGTGCATTTAGTGATTCTCTGATAAGTTCTATTGAAAAGCATCTGAAACACAGGGTAACTGGCAAAATATTGAGTAAGATGGTTAAAATCTAACAAAAAGAGTGATAAGAAACGCATTGACAAAAGCAGATGACTGCATGTATTATTCAGTAGATATTTTGATTTCAAAGAAACAGTGAGCATGCATTTGATAGTTACATACAGTATATCAATTGATAATGTTGCGCTTTCATTGAAAATGCAATAAAGCAAAATTGTTTTTCCTCATGCTGTCACTGGAGAGCCACATGGGCACCAGTTACCACCAAATACATTTTTATTTGTCTTTACACTGTGCAAATAAAAGGACAGATTCATATGATATCTAGGTACTGGAAGGTTTCAATAACTCTGTTTTGCAAGGTTATCTTGCAAATTGAGAAAACGGTTCCTAACTTATTTTAGGGGAATTAGGTGGGGAGCAGAGGTTGTATCTCTGATAAAGTGCAACCAATATATAGGCAACACATTTGTGCCACAAGAACAGGCCTGGGCCAAGTTAAAAATATATACTGTATGATCTATTGAAGTTGATAACTTCAACACATGTGCCTTCATTGTGAAGCCAAAGAAACAATGAATGTAGGCATTTTCTATAGCCTATTTATAGCAGCTATGAAAATGTCTATTCCCGGTAAACTTTTTTATTCACCTGGCAATAGCATGTGAAGAGATATGCAAAATTTCATTGTCTTAGTAACTTAGTAACTTGGTTATTTTCTTTCAGCTGTATCCTTACCATATCTCAGATGTTATCGTTGAAGGCCTCAGAATTACGCCATTTTCATATTACTGTGAAATGATGTTGAATATAATATCACAAGAAAAGAGTTATGATTCACTTCCAAATTTCACTGCTGCTGATTGTGAGTTGCTTTTCTTCTCTTATTTTTCATATCAAAATTTAAAGAAAGGTGGCATTGAAACCAAAAATGTTTGCAAGAAGAGTTACAGTTCCTGTTGCCGTTTTTCTGCCTAAAAAGTGTTCAAAAATTGTGCCCTATTTTTGAAGCTTCTGCGAAGGAGCTGTGTACATTCTCCTCTTACGTTCTTGATACAATTGGACAGATAGCCTTCTGTTTAGAGTTTGGGACCATGTTTTAGCCAATTGGTTAAGTTGTTGCTGATTTATGTGACAGGGAAGACAAAACAGGTGTTTGCTTCAAGAACAGCTCTTCAATATCGCAAAACCAAGTAAATCCTACAAGGCAAGGCTCTATTGCCCTGTTAAACTTTTGCTACAGTTTAAAAAGGCTGCATTTTATTGTTTACTGATAACAGAAATATGTACATCACTGGAGTTCTTTGTGTGATTTTAAAATTTTGGAGAACAACGAAAAAGAAAGTGACACCTCTGATTGGCTAAATCGAGGTTTCAAACTCTAAGCTGAAGCCTATCCTATGTAAGCACGGGCAATAGAACTTACTGCTCCTTCGCAGCAGTCACACAAATGGGGCACTGTGTTTTGACATCCCATGTAACTTTGGTCCAAACACTTCAAACAATTCTATCAAGTAACTCCAGTCAAAATTCGATGATGTGCAAAGAAGGAGCAGTTTATTGTCATAGCAGATACAATGAGACATAATTTCTCATTTCAGGCCTTCGACTTCTTGGGATTGGAAGAAACCAGTACATCGAGATAATCAACCAATGCAAATCAACAAAGGTGCAGAGGAGCTTTTTTCATCAATAGATCTTTTAGCTATTCTACAAAAGAGTCTGGATCCAGCGATATTTTCATGCATTTTTATAAGGAATGTTCGAATGATGATTTAGGCTTCTATCACCATTGTACAAATTCAAGGGTTCTTCAAAATGTTTAAAATCTCGTTCGTTTCAAATTCTTTTTTAGAATGGGTAAATGATCTAATGTTCTTCTTCTTTTTTTGAACACCCATATTTGAGCTCTCTAACTAACTTCTCGTGGATTAATGCATCCTAGGAAAACTGCTTTTCTTCAGGTGATCGGATGAGATATCTGTTGTCCATTTCGTTTGGTCCTTGAGATATGATGTCTAAAGTGTCATTGATGTGCGATCACTCGGTCATAACACTTTACTTCGAAGTCTTGTCTCGAAATTCATAACTTGTTTCTTAGGAACTTGTTCTTGTTGGTGTGATAAACAAAAGACAAAATGGCGAATATTTTCCCGCCACGGGCATTTAAATTGAGGTCTGAGTTAGGGAGAAAATCTGCCTTTTGTTGCAAGGCTCATAGGCCATAGGACATGTTTGCCGCCATGTTTTAAGCCATCGTTTCCACACATTTGTGCCCTAAGTGTATGCATCTAGCAATGAAAAAAAGCGATGGAATGTGGCCTTATATATTTTTCTTATGTTACACTCCTGCTTCATTTTACTTGGACACATTGTTTTTCCCTTACGCAGAGGTTCTTTCGGCGTAAACCAGCAAGGGATCTGTTACCAACGAAACCAATAGAACAGAAAGTAATACAACCATGGTGGAGAGTTCGAAATGGATTTGTTACTGAAGATGATATCAAGGTAATCGTTGCTCTATAAAGTCCCAACTTTTCTGATGAATTTATCCGTTCATTATACAGAGGACCATGTGCAGTATCAGTGTATTATGTTCATTTATGCTAAAGTCAAGATGCTTGCTGTATTCCCGAGTTTGACATACTGAATGCTGATTCTTTGCTCGTGTTTTGTTGTACGATTTTGAATAATCTTACAACCATTTGCTACAGCAGTCACCATCTTCAACGACCGTGCAATAGTCTGAGAGGTATGCTTTGCGAACAGCTGAATAACCTCTGATTTACTGCATGTTATGCCTGCATGGATATGATCTTATCCCTCCAGTGCACTGAACCATTGAAGGATTTCCGTCTCACTGAATATCCTCTAGATGTCCTGCAGGATGAAAGCCTGTGTTCCAGACCACAGGCTAGCAGGGTGACTATTTCTTCTTCAGGGATAAGAATCGTATGGTTTTTCTTTGCTGTAAATCAACAGTTACTTATTAGAATGATGACTGAATCTTGGTGTAAAATTCGAAGTTAAGCCTCTCCTATGCAACCCTGTAAAAACCGGAAAAATCGAAATTACAGCTGCTCCTTTGCAGCATCTACACAAACAGGGCACCATTTCTTAGGACACAAGCAAGTTGGACTGTTCTCTCATCACGAAAGCTCGCATTGTTGTAATTACATCTTTATATTGCTTATAGATGTGCTCTGCAGGTGAAAAAGATATAATCGACAAATTAATAGATGAAGGACCAAAAATGTGTGGAGAAATAGATCGAACTACAATGCTCGGTGAGATTTGTTCTTTCTTTTCCATCATCCTTCCGTAAACTTTTGATCATTTATTGTTCAGCACAACTAGAAAAGCCTTAGACATTGCTTGTTTAGGAACGTTGATTCATAATTGGGGTCAAGTTTTGATACAGCAAACAGCTTTGCTTAAAAAATTTGTTGGCGCTTAAGGACTGGTTTAAGCAGGTGGATAATTTTTAACCGTGTCACGCATCTTTGTGGGCAAAAAATATTTACCTATGAGGGCTAGGTCTCGAAGTACACCTTTCAGGTATGAATTATTCTGCGTAGTGTTTGATTAAAACTGCATTCACACTGACACAGCTAAATCAGCTTTATCTAAACCAGTTTAAATTTCAACCAATCAAATGACTGGATTTCTTGGGTTGACCAATCAGAAGGCCTTGTTGAAAGAACTGGTTTAGTTTACGCTGGTTTGACTTGCAGTGTGAATGGGGCATAAGAAGTGCTAGAGCTTTTGTCAGTTTTGTGTTCATTCGAAGCCTTCAGGTTTCTGTAAAATGTGCGAAAGTATGTTTTTACATTCCAATAAAAATTTACAATGCAAATTTACAAGCTACACGACTTACAGACTATTTGACGACACTACGAAGACGATGCCACTGGGTGCAAAGTACTATGACTACCCCGTGGCATAACAAAATACTAAGATGACTTACATATGAATTACACAATGGAGAAAAACAAGACATGAGAAGAAGAAAGCAAAGAACATTACATTCTGTCTCAAATTAGTGTTCGACCAAGACTCTTTTTTAGAATAGCGAAAAACATCGATCAAGGAGACATGTCTTTTATCTCTTAATCATTGTCAGTGTTTCCCTCACGAGTGCTGTTCATATTTTGCATCCATTAGTGCAACTATATTATCTCGCCTTGCTTTAGGTCTGTATAACAAAGGACTAATTTACTTTGACATACAAGTTGCCGATGATGACATCATTATTGGTTAGTATATACATTATCTATTTTGTGTGACGTAAACTGCGATAACAGGAACAGTCTTGGTTGAATTATGCTCTTTGGACAGAGCAGAAACTGCGTAAAATGACGTCATCGAGCAATCTGAGATAAGGAAGTGTTTGGACAGATAAGCTTTTTAAAATGATAAATCAAGAGTGCAAGGCCCTTGGAAGAAAATATCAAGTGTTGCCTAATTTGGGGATCTGTTGCAGGGAGCTATGGGGTCTCAGATTTACGAGTTTTTGTGCATGCGTGCACAGTTTCTGCTCTGCCTGCTTTTTGTTTATTTTATCGTGAGTGCAATAAGATCAATAATTTCAGTTTTAGAAAGTTGCGATTTACTGCGCCTCAAGTTCAATGCTACATGTTTGGTTCACTGTGAACTTCAATGGGTATTCAATTTCAATCGGTATTCAAAAGAATATTCTTTGATCAAGGAAAAAATTCAGTACAAGATTCAGATCAAGCACTTTGGAAATAGAGCCGGATAATGAACCAAATTTTAGAACAATAATAAAATGCGTTGTGAAGCATGTAAATTTCTGCTATTGCACACAAGAACTATATCAGGTGTGAAGCATCTGTCAATTTTGATAGTGGCCGCCATTTTCCTAATTTATACAATTTGATATCGATGTGTTCTAATTTTATAATTCTTTTGCAGTACCACCTCTCGAGAATTTCGTAATGAATCGAGTTCTTGGTGATTATATGGAAACAATGTTGTACAAAATATTTGTATCTATCGATGAACAAACAAAGATTTCTGAAGTAAGTAATGTAACATTTCATTTTCGAAGTAGTATAAATCAAAACCATGGTATGTTCAGGCAATGTTTGTGCTACCATCTATCACGTAAAGTAAGGCTATCTTTTTAGGTTACTGATTACCTCGCAACATTTTCAGTTGATAAGATCTGTGAACTTCATGCACAGCACTGGAATTTTTTAAATTAAATTATTTTCTTCCTTAGCTTGCCCAAGTACTTGAGATTGACGTCACATTGGTAAAGGTAGTGTGGGCAAGAATTTTTTCAAAACATTTCTCTTTAGTTGATTCATGTTTTTTATTATTCCTGAGTCAGCCCTCCCCCCAAAATTGTAAAAGGTTCCTGATTACTCCTGGAGGGAACCTATCGAGTCAAAATCTTTCACGACAGGCCACCTGAGTACAATAAGTCCCTGCAGCAGACCTTGATCAACCAGCTGATGGAAGTGATATATTTAGTCAACGAAGACAGGGAAATATAAGTGATTCAGGTATCGACTCTAGGTTCGCATTGATCAGACAAAGCTTTGCATCTCTGATCATGAATGGCATTGTGCTAGTTTCTTGTGGTCTTCGTGATGAGCACGTGATTTCAATTCTCTTGTCTACTTTTCACGTAACATCCATCTGTTTCTCTCTATTTAAACTCCATTTTCTAATTTGTTCCTCGATATTTTGATGCCTCTATGATACGTAAATTTTACCTGATTTCTGTTTTCTCCTATTCACGTGATATAACATGTCCTAACATATTAATTTCACAGCAAGCTATCGCAGTATTTTGTCGACTTGGCCTCGCTCGCAGGAAGAATGTCGACCTCGATTTCAGCAGACTTGATTCATCTTGGAACGAAACAATCACACCAGCACTGAGAAGGTCAGTTTTATTCTTTCCTCAAAGAAAGGGGATCTATGTTCGGGTGGAGATCTATGTTCGGGTGGGATAGCATGGGCATCGGATCTTTGCACCAATTTAGAATTGGTTGTGTCATTGTTATTGCCTTGTTCTTTTTTGATTAAACTTGGAAACTAAAGGCAATTACCAGTAATCCTGGAGAGAGCATTTTGGATACCATTATCATTCTGAGAATTGCAGCATTTAAAGTCTCTGCTAGTTTTTGAAGTTATGATGATATCAAATTGCCAAATCGTAAACCATAAAAAATACAGACTTGTGCTGGCTGCCATCTTGCAAACATTCAAGAACTGAATATTTTTTGTTTTGGTCATGTTCCGTGATGCATTTACAATTTCATAGAGTTTCAATGCTTGTCAAAAACACTGTAAGGCTAAATATAATGTTGGTATCAAGAATGCTCTTTCGGGAATCGTCCCAAATTACATAGAGTTCCTTAGGACCAATTCAGTTGAAATATTGAGTTTTACACGTTTGATTTTGGAGCATATCAAGGATTCGATGCAGATGTTGGGCTTGATATTTTGTAATAAAATATTTACTTGATATATTCATGAATTTGATTTTTCCGATCTCAAGCAGGAGCTTTTTGCCAAGGATTTCAAGATTATATTCAAACCTTGAAATTACATTAGCATGTTTTTATCAAATTACATTTTTTTCAAAATTACATTTTCTAGCTACTTGTATGCTTGTTTCCTGTCTTGATACTTCCTGTTTTCATTTGATCGTAACAAATTGAAAATATTGTTTCATTTTACACCATCATAGCTTCGGTGGAAGTCAAGCAGATCTGTTAATGGATGTAGTTTCCAAGAATTCTGACCACAGTGGTGCGCAAACTCCTCTTTCGGAAACATCTTCAACGACTGATATGGCTTCTGATACTGAAGTACCTGCTATTCTATCACAAGGTTTGTTTATTCATAACTTCACAAACGTAATTTTTATAAAGAAAAAAATTTCAGGAAGAAGACAATTTTTCGGGTCATTTCTAAGTGAAGTTGTTTTAGAACTCTTTAGCTGTAACTCTTAATTTCTTCACCCAGCACCTCTAGAGGGATCATTATGGAAACAAGGTCTATTTTGACAATGTTATTAATGTTTCTTCCCTCTAAACTTAAGGATGTTTTATTTTCCTTAAAGTTTTCATTTCCAAGTTCAATGGTCTATAATGTTAGACTTGTGTCATGGAAGTTATTGAGTCCAGTACTTTTTCGTTTTCTTCTGTTTGTAAATAGATATTATTACCTCAGCCTTTGTTGATAAACCATTTTGATGTCAAATATGATTCACTAAGAATGATTATTTGTGCTTCTAGAATCATCGAATCCTGGCAAACGAATCGCTTTCTTGTTTGATTCAACGTTAACTGCGTTTCTCATGATGGGAAATCTCTCGCAGGTATGTTTTATCATTCCCCTTCGTGTTTCTTAGAATTCTGCGTGATTTTAGCGTTCGCATTTTGTTACATCATACTCCATTCCTAAACATGTTTGCAAGAAACACAGTTTGGTATTGCAGTGCTTTGAGGGATGGCAAACATTTCTTGAAAAAAGGATCGTGCAGGATTAGTTTTTTACGACTGTTACCAACATATTCTATATTTTAGCCCAAAAATGGGGGGAGGGAGATAGAGCTCTCATGAGTTCAACTGTTTGAGTACTCAAGACACCTATTATGCTTTCTCTCCCTAATATGGATATTTAGATCTTGTTGTCTGAGTACGTATTCACGTTAAAAGGCAAAGAACTGTAATGAAGTATCAAATTTCTCTTTAATCTAATTCCTGTCTGTTACGATTTGTTTTTTCTTTTCCAAGGGATTGAAAAGACACTCAGTAACGATGTTTGAAGTTGGAAAGCTTTCTGATGAGTCAATGGACAGTCTTCTTCAGGAACTTGAAAAGGTACTATTTTTTCAAGCCTTGATATTTATCAAGATGTATCATACACATTGCACATTGAAAATTTGATTCCATACAAGACAATGCCAGCCATAGGGAGCATGAAAATAGTGTGAATCATGTGGCCTTGCATTACTAGGTGATTTGAAAACATGCAAGCTTTTGTGACCCTGTAACTTTTAACCACTATTCATCAGATTTGCAAAAACTTGGGTCGTTAAAATTGATCTCATCATTCTCAAGGTGATTCTGTAAGAATTATTCATCTCGAAGTCCTTCAAAACATGGCCCAAAATCTTCATAAATACATTACTTATGATTTATGATCGAGAATTACAACCAATACTTCGTAAAATATAGACAAGAATAAAATTTTTTAGACCCCGTACATTGTTTCTATATTGAATATTTCTAGGTAGAGAATGTAGCTGAGGGAGAAGCGAGGCGGTATTTTGATCATGCTGTCGTGCTCAAAGATACAATCCAGTTTCTACGGAATAACAAAGAACTTGGTTTTGAAGAAGAAAATGGAAATATCCTAGCTTTAGGTAATCAATGGCATTTTTCTATCTCAAAAAACTTTAGTTTTTTAAAAGAATTGGCAAAGTTTTTATCTCAACAGAAAGTAGCAAGCTAGATTGATACTCATATAGTAGTTTCGAGATGAAGTTTGAAATTAGAAGCATCGCTTGATGTGAGCTCATGTGCGAGAAACAGTTCGAACTCCATCTGAATAATGGCGGCATTCAGTCCTATTCCCAACGACAGAAGAACGAAAGGAAAGCAATATACATCATCCATCTTTTCCGCTATCCCATGGAAAAGAAACAACACAATGGGTAAGAGAACATTATTTATCATTGTATAGGCAGTGATACCCGTTGTTTAGAATGAATCGCTCAATATCCGTTCATTTACTTTCGTTGCGCTTTTGTAACACTTTTGTTTTATATCCTCCAGACTTACTGCGATGTGAAAGTATGAACAGTTTAGATCCAGCAGCATGTGCAAGAATATTGAACAAGAGATACAGTTTATTGATATCAATGGCACCTTTAAGCAATGAGATCAGACCGTTAGCAAGTTGCACACCTCCACATTTAGGGCCAGCTATACCTGAGGTATTATTGTTATTGTTGATTTTTTAGTTAAAGTTTGCTTTGTACGATAGCTCTTTTACATCTGCTTTAGACCAAATAGAAAAGAATAATTGGAGAGAAGTTAATTTACAATCAAAGAGTGCCATTTACATGTTCAGATTTAAAAACATATATTTATAATGATAATTCGACGAAGCTTGCAGCTGCATCTCTCCCCTTTCCAAGATTTCATTCGGCCTTGAAAAAGTGCCAAGGAGCTAGCAGTTTTTTCTCCTTTGGTAGTAGCTGCCAAAGTTTATGTCAAATAAAAGGTGTGTTTTTAATGTCAACATTTGTGGTCCTTACCTTAGTGAAATATCATTGCCACTTCTTAGATTATAAGGCACATATCATATCATATCATATAATCATTATTTAACGTTGGTTTACAGAGAATAGTATTAATAAATACTAATTTAGACCAACCTACACAAATACAAAAACCATAAATCTAAATAAAAACTAGTACCATGTCCTGTATTGTTAACGGCATATTCTGCAGGTGCAATGCTCTCAGGCCCAATTTCTTATCTTGTTTTTAAAACGTGCGAGTGTCGGTTCTTGTTTTACATTATCATCAAGGGTATTCCAAAGGAAACTGCCCCTGAAAGATAAAGATTCTACTCCATAAGATGTCGTCTTTGCCTTTGGGAGTTTGCAAAGATTCTTTTTCCTCAGGTTATGGGCCACATATTTCACATCCCTGGTTACAAATAGTCCTGGAATCCTATAGCCTAATGATGCCAGCAGCTGCCATAGTTTATGTGTAATAAAAGGTAGTTAGCTAGCTAGCAAGATCTCTGGAAATTTTAAGCAAGTGCTTCATTTATCTTCCAAAGCGTCATCGATGTTTGAAAGAAACAACGTAGATATTAGAACAGAGTGATCGTTTCCTATTGGTTGTGAATAAAATTGTTTCATATTCTATTATTTCAGGTTAATTCTGTTTGGTTCAAATTATTTCTGTATTCAAAGATTTGTTGTGGACCTCCATCGATTTTGTTGGTTGAGGGAACACGAATGAGGAAATTGCCCAGGATTTTTAAGGTATTAAATGTTCAGTTTTCCATGCTTCAAATAAAATTACTGAATTATTAATGAAAAGTAAATGAAGAGGACCTCGGCCAAATACGGATCTTATGTTATACTATTGTCGGCTTTAGGGCCGACGTAGGAGCATTTTTGACCTCATTGGCCTTTGAAGCCGATATCATGCAGTCTTATATATTTGAGTTTCTGTATCTGATAGAAAAATAAAGACAAGCCATGAATGATTTTAAAGCCAAGAAACATTGTGATCCTTGTTCACTGTTGATTTGAATTCAAACAAAAAATCTTTTTTTAACAAGACAACTTTTTCAATTTCCCAGAGTTTTGAAAGACTTCAGATCACAACATGGGGACATGATCCAGCAGTTGTTCCAACTTCAAATGTTCTTATGTCACTCAATGATGCACTGTCACACTCTCCAGTCCTGGTCCAGGTAAGCCTTGTACAGCTTAACCAAGATTTACTAGGTGGAAATAATTTCCAATGAATAGTTTATAAACAACTTACTATTCATATACCAAACTTAACTTTTTATTTTAAAAGGAACTCACCATTGCACAAGAATGGATACATTTCAGGGTTTTAAATCTTTCCTTGTAATTTTTCATATTTCATAGTTTCTTTCTTATCTTAAACTTATTTGTACACGGTGCAAAATTCTATGAATATTATTTTTCGATTGGGCGCTGTTGAAATCAAAGTTCCTATTTTGAACTGCTTATATAAAAATATACATCTAAATGCAATAACATGTTTGTACAAAATTAAAGATTCTCTTACTCCAACTGTCTCAACCTTGATTTAAAAGTGTATACTGAGGAGGCCTCTTTCATGTTGTTGTTGAGCTTTCTCCATACTTCTGTACCACGCTAAGAGAATGCCTTTTAGCCACTTACTGTCTGTATTTTTTAGGTACTGCAAGATCATTTCTAGTATTTTTTAGCTCTTGTATGTGAAAATCTGATAATCTAACGAATAGGTCGCTAAGGTACTCTGGTACAATTCAAGATCGTCTAAAGATTTGTGGATCATAGTAGATGCCTTTTTCAAAATAGTTTCTATGATGGACTGGTAACATGAGAATTTCGTATGGTAACATAAGAATTAATCTAATGCCAGAAATGTTTTCACATTCAGTTGATAGTTATTAATTGCGAACTGCTAATTAATCAAGTGTTTATTCTTGTAGGGTCATGGGTTATATGGTGAAGGAGATATCGAAAACATTTCATTTCCAGTTGATGCTGACAAACTTTGTAGAGGTAAAACCTTGTTCCTTATGTTTCAGTTTATGTATGCCCTTGATTTGTACCGTTATGTGTACGTGAAGTTAAAAATTTGGACCTTAACATTCCACCAAATCTGCGCTGGACAAAGTAGGAGATAAAACGGCACATTTGCAAAGCCATGTTATCGAGGAGAAGTAGAAACACCTTAGTTTTAATCGATCGTTTATTTCCGAGTGCCGAGCATGTTTGTCGTATTCGTAAGGTTTATGCTGCATGCATTCTTTCAAATGTAGACCGTGAATACACATGGATACAGAGTTCATAGTTGCCAGTCTTCAGTCAATACCGTGGCATTACTAAATCATTTTTTTCCTAATTTCCTGTAAATGATTTTGACATCCTTGTTTTCTCCTTCCCTTGTTTAATGATTTGTTTTCTCATGCTGTTACAGATTCGAAAACAGGCAGCCATCGTTGCAAAGAAATTATCAAATCAATAAACGAGACCTTCGACTTGAACACATCATGTGGCTACATTACACTGCTGAATTTATCAGCACGGAAACGAAAGAATTTACGACGAATGCCGAATTTACTAACATTAGTTTCCGATGAATTTCATGATAGCGATAATGAGGATGGAATAATGATGAAACTCGCAGATACGGCAATAAATGTGCAAGAAACCAGAACCTCCGAAACAAGTTCGACAGTTACGATGAATACCGAAACAAATATAGTAACCGATTCTACTGTCGAAAATAATAGCAAGAATAATGATGGCGTTACGAACGGTTGCGAAAAAGTAGATAACAGTTCGATATTTGACGAAACTGATATGACTCATCGAAAGGAAAATCGAACGAATCTTAGAGGATTCGAAACTCCACCGTTAAGTCCACTACAAAGTAAAGTTACGAGCGTTTCGTCATGTGAGAATCTAGATATCGATGATAATTGGGTGCCTTTGCAACTAACGTATGGAATTCCATTATTTGATACAAGTTTGAATAAAGATATTTGTAGAAAGGTGAGTGTTTTTCGTTCTAAATTTCATTTAAACTTTGAGCTATATTTCCACTTGAGAAAATTTCTCCTCCCTTGCCAGGCAGATTAAGATTATTGGCAAAACTCAGGGATTATCTTGATGTGACTTCTGCAAAGAGCATATATCTCTTAATGATTTTGCCTACATTCACTTACTGCGGAATTTTGCAGCTGAAGTTAACCACTACCCAATCAAATAGACTTGCATCGTTTTATGATCGCTCCTTGAAAGTAATACAAGGTAATACGTCAGCTCAATCAGACATTCTATCCGTAATAAACGCAAATAACATTCGAGCATGCAAACTCGTCCGCAAGTGTACAGACAGAGAAGTATGTGATATTTTTCGAGGGTACTTTGAAGTACAAGAACACGAAACGAAGACAAGAAATAACCAATGTTTGCTAAAACTCCCTAGAATTAGGACTGAATATGCTCGCAAGTCCTTTCGTTTCATGGGTGCTAAAATTTATAACGAACTGCCTATTGAAATCAGAAAGGCTGAATCCTTCAGCGACTACAGTAATCTTCTCAAGAAACATGTCAGTTATTGACAGTTTTAAATTCTCATGTAAAATATTTTATCGCCGTTGTAAGTAGCTCAATTAATATCAATGTAAGTTTTTGGAGATTTTTTAGTAGGTTAGGTTTTTACTGTTTTCTTTTTCTTTTTCCATTTAATTTAGTCAGGACACACGTTGATAACAGCATTGCATGTTGAAGTTTCAATTCCTGTATAAAGATTCGTATTATTATTATTATTATTATCATCATTATTATTATTATTATTATTATTATTATTATTATTATTATTATTATTATTATTATTATTAAAGTTAGTTGACGTCGCTAAGAAGATGTAATCTCTAATTAGGACAAAGAAACGCGTACAAACGCTAGTGTTCTTATGATCGCAAGGATCGCTCGTGACGCAAGGATCACACAAATTTTTGACCAGCAATGCATGCGTTGAAATGGAAACTGTCTTATTCAAATTGTCAGCGATCTTCGTGTTGCCAGTAGCCTGTGTGCAGACTCTACGGTCAGTGTGGAGGAGTGAAAGGAGAAAAGCGCGCTCCTCCGCAATGACTGTAGAGTCTGCACGCAGGCTAGTTGCCAGCGTTCCTTGCGGTTGAGATAGAAAATTTCCTACCGCTGCGATAGCAGTGATCCTTGCTTGAAAGTGAAACTGACTGAGCATGAATTTCAGCGATTGAGGCCTCTCTTTCAAGAGATATTTCTTTGTTGTCTTTTACCGCCATTATGAGTATTGGAATTGGCCACCAGAGTTTTAAGAAATGTGCGATCGTTGTGATGAATGGAACCTGTATGTATTGACATCATCAAATTCAACATGCCAATTTTAGACTTGAATGTGCAGCTCTTGAGTTAGCCATTCATCTCCGTCAACGAGACCATTTTGAAGAATCGAAAATAAATCATAATTATTTTTGCCTAAAAACTATTTTATGATGCCCCATAGTGTGATCGGACCACGGAATGCGAAATCAAGGGACTTCATGCAATAGAATTTGAGCAAAACCAGGCTATCTGTTGCATGTGACATGACATGTCCATAAAGTCAAAATGAAAGCGTGTGCCATGAACTGTCCAAAGACTGGCACTAGACAAAGTAACAGTTAATCTTGTTAATGGGTTGTGACCCCCGAATGCCAGTCTATTATGGAGTAAAGTACATTTCAAAACTTACGTATGGACCTAGATCCAATAAATGCCAGAATTATTTTGTAATGTCTGGAGCTTTAAAATAAGCATTGATGCATCATTTGCAAAGAAGACGTCCCGTTGATTTATCATATTATTCTGTGATATTGGGGAATTATTTACTTGCTGATTGCAGAGAGATGACACAGCCGTGGCAACTGGCTCACACCAATGCTAAGTCATTTCTTGTATCTTTTGCTAATACAAGCAGACCAGTCTGCTGCTAAATAGATAACGTAGGAGGACAACAACAGCCCTTTCTGCAAGGAATAAGGAATAAGCTAGAAGCAATCATGGGAAAATTTTGTGAGACGAAAATGTAGGTTTCCGAGAAAACAAAGCGAGCAACCGTTTCGGAAGAATGAATTTCCCAACTCTGAGTGCACTCAGGGGAATTAAAATAAACAGAGGAGACGAAATATTATGGTTTGCTACACAGACGGTTTGCAATCTATTCATGAGATTGCCAAATCGATTTGCATAGATCAAAAATGTAACCTTTATCTAATAAAAACCGCCCTTGCTCAGCTCTGGACCAGGCAACCAGAATGATCAATGTCACTGCAAAAATCTATCAGGTCATAGAGTTATTTTGAGAATCAGGAATCCTATTAAGACCAAAATACTCCAAGATAATTTTGTCTGTGCATTTGAGCATTTCATCTCTTCATTTATTTCTTCCAAACAAACAACTAACATTTTTGTGTGCTTTTCCTTTGCTTTGAATTTAGTTGACGGAGAAAGTAGCTAACTCAGGAGCTGCATATGCATATCTGAAATGAGCTTGTATTTGATTATTTTGATACCGGGTTATTCAATGAAAAGGCCCGATGTTTGAAGAATCGCTGCTCCCGGAATATCAAGGCAATCATATTGAACATTGTCTTTTTTTGTTCCCGATATATCCAGTTAGGATTAGTAATTTATCCGGCTTTAATCGGCCATTCCTCCCCCGTCGAAATAGGAGATTTTCTTCAGAAAGCTCTTTTCCAAAACCTGCAAAAACGAGTGAAGACGACAAGCAAGATTTCCCTTTGTTCTCCTTCCTTTCTTTGTTCTCACTTAGATGCATTCATGCATTTTGTCCTCTTGGGAGAACGGAGTCCCCGTAACCACGTTATTAATACCAGGGGGCAAGACTATTCCATTTCCCCAAGGAGTGCTCAAGTAATCGCCATGAGGTAAACATATCATAAAGACTAGCCAATGATTTTAGCGTATTTTTTAAGGTTTCTCGAAAGGGATTTCTTCAGAAAGTTCGTTGCAAAATCTAAATGGAGTGACTCATTTCAGCCAGGAAATGTCTAAAAATAATTGAACATGTTAGCTATTCAATCAGCTATTGTAAAATATAATTGCTTATATACTCAAGGAGCAGTAGCGTATCAAGCGTCGGGCCTTTTTCTGACTCACCTGGTACATGCACGGACATTGTTTAGCTTGGGCAACAATTGCATGTGGAGGCGTTTTTTTGTCCTATTTACAGATTATCTCCACTTAGTTCTGTTCATTCACGTTGCTTTGCATTGACGTTTGAATTTCTCGATCTCCTTCTGTTTTAGTTGGTCTCCAGGCAACTCTGCAAGCCCGAAAGGTATTATTGCTTATCATTTCCATATTTTTGAGTCAGTCTTACATCTAATACCTCAGATCGCGTAATCCTGTATTGATGGAAACTTTCAGAAACGAATTAAAAAATAAGCTTATTTTATGTGAAGCAAGGGAATTTTTGAAATCACAAACAAGATCTCTCCAAAATATGCTGATAGAGACATTGAAGGAGAAGATTTGAGAAAGTTCTTTGAAAAAGATTATATTTCCGTGGAACGCAGAAATAGTTCTGAGTCATCTCAAAGAAATTGCTAAATCCTGCTTACCAATTATTGCCACACACGCTGGCGAAATTGAAGAGCATGTTCGTATTAGTCAGGGAGGAGAAATTTGTAGATTTTTTATGGAGCTTGTCAGGGTATCCCATGATCACCATTGTTAAACCTATTTTTGCTTTACCTCTGGAGCTGCAAGGGTGAATTTTTGTAGAATGAAGGATTGACAAAGCGTTTTAACAGCCTATGGAGTAGGCTTCTCACCTTCAAAACCGCCGACGGCAATGTTTTGCTTTCTCTGCTTGATATATTGATTTGATTTTGTACACTCAATCAATCAATCAATCAATCAATCAATCAATCACTCAATCAATCAACCAATCATCAATCATTTATTTATTTACAATAGGCTTCTAAATAAACTTAGAATTGCAAGATTACTGCTAATTTAGGCCTACTAATTAGATTATAGACTAAATGAAAATATATTTGCAATGTTTTAAGAATATAATTGTATCTGATGGCTACACATCATGCTAAGTTCCCAACCTGCGGTATATGTTTTAAAGTCTACAGTTACAGTTCTCGCCTTTTCATCGTCTGATATGGTTTTAAAAAATAGGAAGTGTGCTTGCTTGTTTGCTTGTTTGTAACTCAAGATGTGTGAGAGCTATTCTTCAGAAATGTGAATCGCTTTGTCTTTTCGGAAATCTAAGCCTTTCTTTCACAAATTCACCCTTACTCTTTGGAGCAGATATCTTTACAGTTTGTTCAGTTTGTTACCCAAACAGCCGTAAAAGCAGCTAAACCTGCTCCAAGAACGAGGAATACTACAGGAAAAGCAACAATTGAACCTCCTGAATCTGACAGGGCCCTCCTTTGGACTCAGCCTCGGATTCAGCCTCAGCCTGTTCGCAGCATTGGTTCGCAGGCTCTACTGATTCATTTTCAGTGACGTTTCTCCTCCTGTAGAGCTCTCAACAGGAGGAGAACCGTCAAAAATCAGCAGAGTCTCCATGCAAGTCAATTCAGCCTTCAATTGATTTTCGTATGATATAAAAATGGTGTCTGTTCTCAGAAAATTTTCGGAGAACATGATGGTTGACGTATGCTTTTTAAAATTCTCTTCTTTGTTTCTTTTTTAGCCTTGAGAAGATGTTATGTTCAAGTAGAGAGTTAAGCTTGGAGCTCCTTGACTTCATAGCACGATATCAAGTAAGTGCCTTTTTCCCTAGATTGTCACTATGACCAAGTTTTATACATTATGATCATGCTAAATTTCCACGAGGATAACTTTGTTAACAGTTTTATGCGCTTTAAGACTGCGTTCTTGGCTTTGTGGTCTTTGTAGGGCAAGTACCGCGATAAAAAAACATCATGTTGTTGGTTACTTCATATTTCAATCATAATAAAATCGACAAATCCATGTTTTGATAATTAGTAACGTCCATGTCATGATGATTGAGTTGACAAGTCCATATTAGAATTATTAGTAAGCAAATGATAAAAATCGGGTGGCTAAGCCATGATTAAAAGAACATTTCGAACCTTCCTAGGTCCATCCTCAGCAAGTAGACTGGGTGGAATTACGATTAAATACTGCATAAGATACACGCTGGAGGGAATTGGGAATAATCGCAAAAAGGGCAAAATAGCCATATAAGGTAGAGTGAATGCAAAAAAGGGAGAAAAACAACTGGGGAAACCGGTAGAAACCAGTTTTACAGCTAAAAGGACGGAGAAAAACAGCTCAGAATAGTACCAAGGGGATTGATGATTGAAACAAAATTCTTAGCTTGAAGCACCCCATAGAGACGCCGGAAGCGGGGGAATGGGCACTAGGGGCACATGGCTCCAAGATTATGCGCTAATAGAAAAGTATCGTTTTGCTCCCGAAAGTGGCCATTTAGTTAATCACAAAGCACCTTTGAAGTATCTTTCCCCTCTAAATTTGAGGTGCTTCCTACGGTCATGTTAGACTGATGTTTCTAGTCACTCTCTTGTGAAGAAAGGGTAGACGCCTTGGGCGTATGTTCTCTTTAGATCTGAATAGTCCAGTTCGCATCATCTTCGTCAGTTATATGTAATCATGATCTTTAGCCTCTTTCTTGGCTGAAGATTAACTTATGTAGACAGAGAAAAAGTGATGACTCCTCTCGGCTCTGTTTGTCCCTTAATAAAATTTCCCAATCCAGTTCCTGCTTTCCATTATCTTTTATTCTTATTCGTTTTGCCTGGATTAAATTTAGACACTATCTACCCATTCTGGCAAGTATCTTCTTGTGAGGGATCTCTTCTTATCAATGAAGCCATTATCACCCCCCTTTTAGTCGTCAAAAGACATCGCAATGTCCTGAAAATTCAATACAAAGCAGTAAACAAGCACATGTACGTCAAGAGTTTTATTCAACGAATTCTTTCCAACAGGAAATTCTCTTTCCTGTATCACCCCCTCTTTGCCACAATAGACGCCGAAATGTCCTCACAGTCCTGATAAGAGAGCCAAGGGGCAGAACTTAGTGACTGTCTATCTTTTTTAATTTAGTTTAAAAAACCAAGAATATGCATAATTTTTTCTGCCTAATCTTTCCTGTCAGTGTGTTAGTTCCATGACCCCTATTTATCATAAAAGGCACCGAAATGGCCTCCGAATTCATGATTAAGTAGCCAAGGGGCAGAAATTGGTGTCTTCTTTATCTCTCAGGTTTAAGTCCAAAAATCAAGCAAGAACGCAAATTTTCTGCCTAATCTTTCCTCTTGTAGATTCTTTATCGCCTCTCTTTATCATCAAACACATCGACATGTCCCTTAAGTTCATGACAAGAGAGGCAAAGGGGCAAAAATTAGTGACTTTTGTCTCTGATGTTAAGTCCAAGAAGCAAGAAAGTACACAATTTTTTCTGCCTTATCTATGAATTATCTTTTATCTTCCAATTCTTATCATGAAAAGACGCCGAAATACCCCTTTAATCGATTATAAGAATAACCAACGGGCACATATTGATGGCAGTTCTGTTTGTGACCTTCTTGGCACAAACGATGTCACCGTTACATATACAGACACTTCTTTGTCAATTCATCGGGATCTTGTTCTAATTTCGATTTGGAATTGGATTAGAAAAGTGTGGTTTTTCCTACCAGGATTTGCCGTGAAAGGAATCAATGAAATGGGGAATAAAATTCGCCTTATAATTAATATCAACCTCACATTATTAGATTTGGTGTAATTAGCTAGCCCTAAGGAACTGCCTTTGATATTCCTGCTTTTAATGATTCCCACATTTAATTGCCCTCCCTTTTGAATATCATCAAAATCCTTTGCAGAGGTCATCAGGCCTGAGTCAATATTTGGAATTCGGTTTAAGTTAAAACTAGCAATAGAAGCAAAGTTATAAGAATTTACAGATGAAGTTTTATTTAGCGAAGATAAGATCACACATTCTTTTGTTTAGACATAGATAAGGAAGTTGACTACTGAAGAGAGAAAAGGATAGATGCAGATTTAATAAGGATACCCGTTTTGTTAGAAGCGTCCATACTCCCTGGCTTCTTTGCGCAATCTCCTAAACCCAAAGCTCGCTAGGCTACCATTTTCAGCGCAAACAAAACTATGATAGATAAGCTTTCTTTTAGCCGAGATCAGTCCCCTCAAATGGACATTTCTATCTTTGCCCTCATTGTACAATCTTGCAAATCCCATCAGCCTTAGGTCAAAGGTTTTTAGCTCAATCAGATTTCTTATCTTTGATGAGATCACTGTCGTTTCGTCATCAGCTCATCATTTCGGCCATGGTAATTTTTCTGCTCGCTTTTCCTTTCTTGATCTCCGCTTTCTTTGGTTACATTTCACCTAGGTCAGTTATTGTTACGTACACCACGGGGGATCGATGCATATTCCAAAAAGATGGGATTTTACTGTTATTGTTTTCAGTGTGTTTCGTATCATTGACTGGAGAGATTTAATCTCTGGCCAGGGGATCTAGGTCAGATACATGTTATTCTAGAAAAGATATAAGTTATTTAACCTTGTTTTTCTATACTGTTGTATTGTGCCATTGTTATGGAATCATTCTCCCTATTGTTAATCAAAACATTGCTGCAAAGATTTCATTTTTCATCATCGTAGGGTAACTGAATGGAGACTCAGTGCTCACGTGTAAAAAAAGAGAAATGGGAGGCTACGCGTCACTTATTCTCCCTTTGAGCAAAGTGGTGCAATAACATTCCCATGGATATAAAATATCACCCTCTCCTATCAGTTTTCGTTGTTAATTCAAAGCTTTCCTCTTTGACAATAATTATCAAAATTGATCTTAGTTGGCACAAAAAGGTCATCATCTGCCCTAGTCAAATAATCTCCATGAAAGACATCATCAAATGAAATACTGTTAAAACAGAGGGTTCTCTCTTCTCGATTAGTCTGACTACTGAGAGAACTCCTCTTTTTAAAATAATTCCTTCCATACAATGTATCTTTTCTCTTTGTTTTGTTCAATGTATATTGTGTTGATTGTATTTTTACTGATATATCAATTTTCTGTGTTTGATATTCGTAGTTTAGTTATTTGTCGGTTTAGTTATTTCATAGATTTTATGTGGTGGAATTTAAAATATATTAAACTGAAACTGAAACTTTGGTTTCATCTGTAGAGAAATAACTTTGAGGCTGATGCAGCAGATTGCAACCAATCGGCCCTAGACACCTGAATCAGTATGTTTCTAAAGGACAAGTCTGGGGGGGGGGCTGTTATTCATTAATGCCAGAAAATAAAGTTACCAATGGCTGCCACGAATTATAAACTTCTTTCCATATAATGACGTTCGTTACAGCTGTAAATTTGTTAAACATTCTGCGAATTTAGGCCATACAACGTCTCCATTTTTATCAAAACACAATAAACAGGCTAGCGGTGATAAAGAGGACAGAAAACAATAAGGCGGCCTCGTTTTCATGGATAGTGACGTCAGAAGACAGATTCATGGTGCTTTTATGATGTTATAATGTTCTGCTCGCGTTGAAGACAATTTCGCTGAGAGAAAGCGCACAATTGTGGAAGAATGTACAACTAACTTTTCATAGCTGTATCAGTAACACATGATAAATCCTGTATTTGTGATCAGTAATGCCAACCCTTCACTTGTCCTTAAATCTAATCAAGTCGTTTTTCACTCTTGTAGGATATACTACCGATCCAAGAAGTTTGTGCAGAACCTCAGTTGCATGAGAAGCCTCTTCCTCATCCGAATTGTAATTTGATATTTGCGGACGGCAAGCTTAGCCAATGGGATGGTAAATAGATTTTTTAATTTATTTCTTTTTAAGATTTGACTTTTTATAATTATCTGATATGATTAATTTAGTCCAGGTCAAACCCCTCTTTAAACCATTATACTTTTATGTAATCCAGTTGAGAGAACTATTAAGACACGTCGCAATTAATTGTTGCCCATCTAAATTGAATGAAACAATTATTATGCACCTTGCAGGAGTTTGCATGCAAGCAATGCTTTTGAGTCATAGATGGAATTTTTATACCCGGGATCAGAGAATTTTTTGTAGTTATTTTTGGTATTGTTTAGTATTTTTGAAAAATCTGAAGTGAAAAAAATAGAAGAAAAACAAAGGGAACAGAAGGGAGGAAGGAAAACCATTTTTCTTCCTCCTTGTTTCCTCACATTTTAATTTTTTCAAAGTTCTAAATCCTTTTCCAAGCTCTTAAAATTTTTTTCTCGAAATTCTAGAAAATACTTTGATCCAGGGTAAAATTTGTACTGGGTGAATCAAAAGAAGAAACTGAAATTTTAATGTATCAGTCAAAGGCAAACTTAGATGTGAAATTTTGTTTCGTGAAATCACGCATCATTTAGACCATGAAATTAGCAAAATGCAGGTAAGGGTTTTGCATGTTAAAGAGGATTCTACCTTCAATTCTGGTCCATAATTTACGTGCTTATTGAACATTAAATTTCATACAATTGTCAGTTTCAGAATTGAATTGTGAATGTTAATGGCAGGTAAATCGCAAACCAGAATGGAACTTTCAGACCCGTTGCTTGCATTCCCTAATGTCTGATGAGTGTAAAAGATAAGTGAGTTAACCAAACATAATTTCACGTCTAAATTAGGCTTTGACTAGCCTGCGTGCATCCCCTACTGTTTCCGCAGAGTTGAAATTTCCCGTTGAATTGAATTCATTTTCTGACGCCAGTGAATGAATTCAATTCAACGGGAAGTTTCAACTCTAAAGGAACAGTAGGGGATGGACGTAGGCTAGCTTTGACTGACAGATTAGCGTTCCAGCCTTGAATATCTGCTGTATATTTTTGTTCCATAGCCTGCCGAACGTGTTAACTTTTCCACTCATCCGGTGTTTGTTGTTTATAAACGTCAATTCCTTCGAAGCTAAAACCCCATTTTGCTGGCGACGATAAATTCTAACGTCACTATGTCGCTAATATTAAGATTTATCAAGCGTAGTTGAAATTTTATCAATTAGCGTAGCTTTGTAACTCCAGACCGTAACTGAAATTAGCTATTAAGAATTGAAGTAAATGATTATGTTTGATTGAAAGTATGTCATGTTTCTGAGAAGTGCCCTTGAAACTCCCAGGAAGCATGAACTCTCATCCCTTTTAAGGGAACTGTCATAAAGTATGGGGCAGAGGGAGGCGGAAGGGATTTAGCAGGGACACCGAAACTAGTGGGTGGAAAATGTTTGGTTCACAAATTCTTTCTAGTGATAAACGTAGGCCGTGAAACTAGTTGTTGTCCATATTTCACAATCATGGACCTTGTAGTTATTCTAAAGAGAATCAGATCGAATGATATTTGCAAGTGCTCAAGTGCTTATAACAAAAGAAGAAGGGTGAATCTAAAGTTCTTTCTCGCGGATTTTGCTCATTTGATTCAGGAGCTGAGGAGGCTTAAATCTGGCTACAGTTTCACAATATGTTGGTATTCGTGCCATTGATATCTTTCACCATCTTTTTCAACGAGTATGCATTTTTGTTTACGTTTCATTGTCCTCACGGCTCCCCATTTGCTTGCGATTAGATACCATCTTGAAAAGAACCTGAGAATGTTTTTGTAGAAATTCATGAAACAAGATTATTGGCTTACCCAAATCACATGCATCGAATTAAACAAGAGGCTTTCATTGTCTCCAGATTTTCTGAAAAATACTTTGGCCTAAATGATTTAAGGTATGGGCAAGATAGACAACATTGTTGGGTAGCGCCTGCAGCACCAAGTCTTTACCGGGTGAGTTAACATAATGTCGAAGTGAAGTTGCCTTAGTCATGATCCTTTCCTCTTGTCAGCACCAGATGTGGAATATGCAACGAAAGGGAGCTGAAAAGACGTGCTTTCCCTCTTTTCTCCATTGTTGTGCTTTGCGTTCATCATTCATCTGTTGTGCAAGTGAGAGACAAGACACAGTGCACACCAGTAGCAAGTCCGCAAATGGTCACGGGTGACGCCCCAAATCTCCTGACAGAGGAACTAGAACTTGCGAAAAAGTTCAGTTTTCGAATATCATCTTGCCAAATTTGGTCCGACATTAACTAAAAATTTCCTCCGACTTGGTGCTAAATGCTTCCGGCTTGGGGCTGTAGCCCCTCTAGCACTCCCATCGCGCGACCCCTCTAAATGGTGGGTCCCGTACTGACATCGAACCGAAAGCTAGGGTTGTATTTTGCAATGGGCTATAAACGAAATACAACTGGCTATTTTTACCACATGCCCGAGGCCAACTCATATGGAATCTGTTGAAAACTTTGAAGCTGGTGCTCAAACGCCAGAAAGAAGCAAATTTTTGTTACCCCCGTGATTACGCGATTGACGCAATTAGTCAGTGAAAGAAGGGATGTCTATGGAGTCAGATGCTGGACAAATTCGATGAACTCACTTCGTGGAGCCGAAATGCACATCGGGGAGGCAGGATTCATAGATCGTTGCGGCATTTCCCTTTTCGTCGAGTGGCATTAGACTTTGTCGAGGGTACGGAGCACGCCTTTTCGTTGCGGCACGGTGTTGGCATGACTCTTCGTAGTGGCATTTTGTATGATATGACTGTTCGTCGAGCCACTTTACTCTCCGTCGAGGCACTTTACTCTTCGTCGCGGTGCTTTACTCTTCGTCGAGGCATTTTATTCTTCGTCGCGGTGCTTTACTCTTCGTCGAGGCATTTTACTCTTCGTCGCGGTGCTTTACTCTTCGTCGAGGCATTTTACTCTTCGTCGCGGTGCTTTACTCTTCGTCGAGGCACTTTACTCTTCGTCGCGGTGCTTTACTCTTCGTCGAGGCACTTTACTCTTCGTCGCGGTGCTTTACTCTTCGTCGAGGCATTTTACTCTTCGTCGAGGCATTTTACTCTTCGTCGCGGCGGTGTGATTGACAGGACTTTTGTAGTGACGCTCTTTCATTGACAGATAATAAATATTGCTGCTATTATTTCGCTTCACTTTCATCGGACATATGAGTTGCTGATGCAATGCGGAAGTCTAAAGTACGACCAAAAACTATGTAGAGTTAAAACGTTTTTCGATGCCATTTCGGATCTATTTGCTTAATAGTAAAAGTTAAGGTCTCTTTCGAAAGAGGAAGAGAAGCGTAATATCCGTAAGCAGCAATTTCGAAGTTTAAGCTTACAGAAGGGGGTTGAAATCAAGCCTCAAAAAAGGCAACTCTTATCCCACGCAGCCGTCGAGGTTGAAAGATATATGACTGAAAAGCTCTATCTTAGCTGTATCCAAATCTGTGCTCCGTTTATTTGTTAACTAAGTAGACTTTTGTCCAAATGCGAAGAAATGGCCAAGGGTTAGCAGATTTTGGGAAAAGCTGGTTTCCATAAAATCGGGGGAAGCAACAAGTCGCTACTGGAACGAATAAGACAGACTTTATCACAAAAAAACTGTATCCAGCATGGAAGGTTGTCGTGGTAATTGATGCTTTCCTTGAAAAACTATTCTATTTGAACTTTGATTTATTCGGTCAAGCATCTTAGGCCCCGTTCACACGGGAACGCAATCGTTCCGTTCCATATCGTTCCGTTCCGAAAAGTGGAACGCTCAGGGGTTGCGTTCACACGGGAACACTTGAAATAACATCGTTCCGTTCCAAAAAGTGGAACGATGAAAAAAGTGATACGAAAAGTGGAACGATACGCAATCGTTCCGTTCCGTTCCCGTGTGAACAGGCAATGAGGTCAAAACTGGTCCAAAAAACGGAACGATAAGATTTGTTTCCCTAAGCGCATGCGTGGATGTAGTTGTTACTGGGAAAAATGGCAAGGATTGAAGAAACAACTCAGAAACGGAACGATTGCGTTCCCGTGTGAACAGAAGCAAAAACCGATACGCAATCGTTCCGTTCCCGTGTGAACGGCCTATTTTTGCGTTCCAGAAACTGGAACGAAGATGGAACGGAACGATTGCGTTCCCGTGTGAACGGGGCCTTAGGCCCCGTCCACACGTATCCGGATATTTTTGAAAACGCCTCTTTTTTTATCCTTTTTGGGTTTGCGTTCACACGGAGACGGTGTTTTCGGTCACCAAAACGAACCTTTTCGAAAACGCTCTCCAGAGTGGATCTTTTTGAAAACGCCGTTTTCATGTTGTCGTGTGGACGGGTGAAAACAGAGCTTTTCGAAAACGCTGACATCACAGCATCGATTTACGACGTATCAGAGCATGCGCACGGATCTTTGGGGATCACACAAGGACATTTTGATTGTTTGTTTTCGTTCCAAATGTAATTGTTTAGAATCTAAACAAAATATTCTTTGAAAGAAATGAACAATATTTAGGAAGAAAAAGTGAATTTCGACTAAACTCTCTTGAGACAATCTTTCATGCTCGATACAGTCTTTTGTGATTAAGTCCCTGTTATTTGTTGTTGTAGCGACTTTGTGCTCCCCACCTTATTGAGAAAACCAGATTTTCCAAAATCTGCTAACTCTGGGCCATTTCTTCGTTTGTAGACAAAAACCTATTGGGTCGACAAATAAACAGAGCACAGATTTGGATACAGCTAAAGAAGAGCTTTTCAGCCATATATTTTTCAACCTCGACGGCTGCGTGGGATAAGAGTTGCCTTTTTTGAGGCTTGATTTCAACCCCCTTCTGTAAGCTTAAACTTCGAAATTGCTGCTTACGGATATTACGCTTCTCTTCCTCTTTCGAAAGAGACCTTAACTTTTACTATTAAGCAAATAGATCCGAAATGGCATCGAAAAACGTTTTAACTCTACATAGTTTTTGGTCGTACTTTAGACTCCCGCATTGCATCAGCCACTCATATGTCCGATGAAAGTGAAGTGAAATAATAGCAGCAATATTTATTATCTGTCAATGAAAGAGCGTCACTACAAAAAGTCCTGTCAATCACACCGCCGCGACGAAGAGTAAAGTGCCTCGACGAAGAGTAAAGCACCGCGACGAAGAGTAAAATGCCTCGACGAAGAGTAAAGTGGCTCGACGAACAGTCATATCATTCAAAATGCCACTACGAAGAGTCATGCCAACACCGTGCCGCAGCGAAAAGGCGTGCTCCGTACCCTCGAAAATGTCTAATGCCACTCGACGAAGAGGGAAATGCCGCAACGATCTATGAATCCTGCCTCCCCGATGTGCATTTCGGCTCCACGAAGTGAGTTCATCGAATTTGTCCAGCATCTGACTCCATAGATGTCATCCGGACGGATCTTATGCAGCGGCTTTTTTTCTAACGAATTTGGAGACAGAGGACATAAAACAAGGGACAAACGGAATACAGAAGGGGCACGCCAGGAAACCAAGGAAGGAAAGCAAACTGCTGTCACGCTGCTGGGTTTCGTGAAGTGGTGAAGATTTTGTGAGCAAACTATCATCTTCTTTGAAGTGCTGGAGAATTTCAATTCAGGATGACTGAGAGATTGCTGTTTCAGGTTTTGGTATCTATTTGTGGATTCATCTCAGGTATGTTTTGAAATCTAAATAAACTTTAAATACACTCTTTTTCTGGGAAATTTAGATCAGGCCATATTGTATTGAAACTTTCTTAATTCAACGTGAAGATTTTCATATTTTAGTACTTATAGTTTCGTAACTTGTTCCTTACTTTTTCAATGCATGAAATATCATGCTGTCTCTAAGACTATTCTGCAGATACCGTTAAGCACTAAAGCTTTCATTCCCGGACTAAGTCTGGAGTATTTTAATTTGTTTGATCTGCGGGCCAAATTCCAAGATGCTCTATACTTTCATATTTTATTCTCTTAAGGAGGGCTGCCCTTCGGAAGAAGCTGTTTTTCAAAGGGGCCCACTGTTTTTCAGAGCTGAGAGATGCTCCCGTGAAATGCATTTCTTTGAAAGGCAAGCACTTCACAAATATCTTAAACCTGAGAGATACCCTGGTGAATTCGTTAAAAATCCTACACAAATTTCATATTGCCCTCGTAAAAATAAAGGGGAGTAATAGACCAGATAGATGGTCGATGGTCGAAAAACGAACATGTATCACAGGAGAAGTTATTTAAAGATGTCTGCAAACATTTTTCGTTTATGGTTTATATACTACAGAGCTGGGAGTGTTGACTTACGTTGTACTCATGTACTGTTTCTGTTCGATGATATTTGTACACTGGTCATACCAACATCATTTTGAAGTTTATAATAAACAGCGTAGAGAAACATAACTGTTAGCTAAACACCTCGAGGCGATCTCCTTTTATTTTCATTTAGACTAGAAATACAGCGGCTCGTGAAGAGGCGTGACTCTTTCGTTGAGATTTGCAACGTTTCGTGTTCTTCTATTTTTAAACTGCCGTATTCAAATTTTTGGATGTAAGATCTATTGGGCAAAATGCTGTCCCCATGCATATCAAGTCGGAGTTCCTAATTCACAATATGATTGATCTGGGCTGGGATACTAACATATTTGACCCAGACATTATCCTGGTCTCGCTGTCCGATGAGTGAAGTAAAACATTACTCCTAACTGTTTTCAGATCAGACCTCCCCCCACCTACCAAGTTTGGCAATCACCCAAACATTTGGCCCTAAAACAAACAAAAGTGCGCTTTTCATGCTGGTGCTAAATAACACAGTTTTGATCGGCTGTTTCCGTCAATTGTATTTTTTGGCACAAGTTCAGTTGAAAATTAAGGGGGTTGATTGCCGTCCTCTCCATAGCTTCACAGTTTTCATTTCATTGCGCCAAATTAACACAAGAGAAGGATAAAAATTCAACTCTGCTTTTGCCGTGTTAAGGGTTCAAAGAAATATTTGCGATAAAAATCCTTGTACTTAAATTTCAAGTATCTATTACCCGTCAGGAATAGAACTAGAGTTTCTTAACTATGGATATCTTAGGACTACACTCACAGAAGTAAGGGTAACTAGGCTTGTCGCGCTGGCCCGCCGTCGTACCAAGTGATTCTTAGGAGTGAAATCTGCTGCCTGTTGTCATTGGTATCACATTATTCAATGGGCTCCAGAAAAATTGCTTTCTTTTAATACCCCGTTCAAGGAAGAATAAGCGAGAACGATACTCCGAAAAATGGCACATCCCCATCGGCCCCCTGGGAGCACAATTGTCCCCCCATCACAACAGCGTCCTACGGCCGTGGACTGTACTGTAATAGGAACAGTTACCAAGTCCTTACCTTGCCTTTTGAGTTTACAATTGTTTTGTACCATGTTTTGGTGTAATACTGACTTGGTGCAAGTTTTTTTGTATTTGTTGCAATAAGACCAAATTATGTAATGTCCATTTCCTTTCTTCAAGGCGCTACGTCAGACGCATTAGTTAGATGTAGCGTTTAAGGGTGATTTATAGTGGCTTTTCCAGGATACCAGCAGGATACAGATATGGTACCCCTAAAGATACTATGATGAACCCCAATGGAGGGTATTTGATAATTTATAATACGTTCTAAACTTTCCCGGGGTACATTAACCCTTTCACGCCCGGCTAAAACTAAGCTTAACAGGAAACCTAATGTAGATTGTCGTTTTCCAGGGGGTATCATAATCAGTGATTCAGTAAGCAATAGATAAATGCAATGTGCATAACCTTTCAAATCAATCAAAATTCCAAATGCTTTACCCCCTGAAAAATTTGCAGTTCTCAATGAATACTGTTGGGCCATATGGCCCTTCCGGGGGTGAAAGGGTTAAACCATAAGCCTAAGCAGGGTAAAGGGTTGAATCACCCTATTTCTGTGAATGGATGTACTTTTTAGAAACCAGTTTCTCGCATAACAAAACGTGTTTTGAAGCAATTCAGTTCAGCGAGTGTACGAAGAGCAGCTCTTTTGTGGCACATTCACCTCTTACTGTTTCGCTCCCCCTGCAGACTTCACGCCACAACAACAGCAACAACAACAATAACAAGAACCGAAAGTTAGAGGGACTTATATAATGAGTCGGCATTCGTCACTTTGGTAACTGATTGATTGATTGATTGATTGATTTTTATTTTTCAGTAAGCAGTTTGTGCTACCCAGCCCCAAGTTACCAAGCATCTGGAGGAAAATATTCCTGCAGACTTCACCAACCTAACTGGGCTGCTGAAACACATTTTGAAATCACTTTCAAACATTGTCTCGAAAATCCTACCATAAATGTATTCATCAGAAACTTTCATGGAGTGGATGAGATTAATACGGACTTTAGCAAATTATTTTCCAGATGGAAGTGAGTACTTCATTTCAACTCACTTATGATCTTATTTTAACATTTCGTTTGACCTAATTTCTTTCCCTGAAAAGCTTGATTCTAACTCCCAGATCTTTGGCCTTACTGCAAGCTTTCCGAATTTATTGGTCTCATGTCTGCCGGAAAAATCATAGATAATAGAACAGTGTTTCTATTATCTATGGAAAAATGTACAGATCAATTTAATTGACTTTCCTTGCCGCATGGATTTTTGTCAACTGGAGGTCAAGATATCAGCTCGGAAACGTAACCTGTCAGTTTTATCATTTTCAAGAATCCTTGTTCAGAGCAATAATCACAGTTTCTGTTTTAGCGTCAGTTGATCAGTTTATTCGTCATGCTATTACTCAAAGTGATTTCGAATAGATCTCTTTCAGACGACCTGGGAGATTCGATCACGCGTAGGCCATTTTTCCAGCTGCTCTAGACAGAATTTTTAAATCTTTTGGATTTCCCAAGAGACTACTGCCTTGAAAGTTACCAAAAAATGAAGAATATATTTCGATCTTTTAGCTGTCAGAAACAACAATCCCTATATATCATTGTGCAACTACTCTTGCTGGAATAAGTTTTCAAACGGGGGAGGGGGGGGGGCAATATTTTCATTCATCGGTGGTATCTTCAAGCACATGCCTCAGTTTTGATTTTCAACAGACGATTTCGCTAAAGATGGCGGCAAGGAACTTTTACCAAGATGCATTGCGTTATTTAATCGAATTCTCGTAGAATTGTTAAGGATTCGTAATTATAACGCATCGCATCTTGGTAGAATGTTCCTTGCTGCCATCTTTAGCGTAATCGTCTGTTATATCAAAGCAGTCTGTTAGATCAAAGCAGCCATCACGGAGACAAACTATGCCTTCTTTGAAGAAGTATTTTTGTAGCAGGTTGTTTCATTCCGTTATTTTTGCTTTTTTCAGAGTAAGATCATTCTCTGGCAAAACATCACAACTCACATTCCAAATCAAAACTTTCAAAGCTCAACCGAAATATTCTTTCAGAGCTCAAATTCAAGTTATGGTCAGTTCTTTTCTTTACTTTCTCTTCGTTTTATTGGCAATTCTTACTCGATTTCAGGAAAGTTGATTTATCCCAAAAGCTACTTGAAAATCTTTGGTTTTCTTTCGCTACATCTTTAGCTAGGTCGTTGATCCACATACAACTTCTTACAATCGAATTTTATATATATCTGTTTACTTTTCGACATTGAAAGGTGGAAACCTTGGTCAACTGATTAGTACACAAGATAGAGTTGACCCCTTTTGTAAAAAGTTTAGCTTCAGATCCCTGTTCACTGTGGACTCTTGGAGACATTGATAATTTGTGAATGCCCATGAAAGTCTCAAAGGACACAAGACGGAACGTTGTGAAATTGCTGGTAACATCAAAGAAATTATACTTTCGCTAGCGCTGCAAGGATGCTTATTGAGACATGGATATAGTATTCGCAGCAGATCACGTTCTTTCTTTTACCAATGGAAACATGTCAGAAAGTCATGCTGAGGCTGAGTGTTTGAAAGTGCTTCGTGAGATGTTAATCTGTTGACCAAGGTCTCTACCTTTCGCAGTCGAAAAATAAACAGAAATATAAAATTCGATTGCGAGAAATCTAGCCTAGCTTTTTCAATCAGACTTGGTAAAGTTGTAGATCAACAACTTTGCTAAAGATATAGCGAGTGAAAACCAGAAACTTTTCGAGTAGTTTTGGAGATAAATCCACTTTCTTGAAATCAACAAAGAGTTTGAAAAAGAATTTGCAAAGTCAGCCTCAACGGAAACATAGCTATTTATACAACTTTGGATTGCGAAGACTATATAGAATAGTGTCTTTTTACTACTTTTCGATCGACCGAATAGTGTTGGAGAAATTAACAGTTTTCTTAAGAGAGTGGTTTTGCAAAACAGCAACTCGCTTGTTACTGGAGCGGAAAGTAGAGTTACCTTAACTATCTCGATTCCTGTTAGTGCTTATTGAGAAACTTACCTAGCCTTAAAGCCTTCATCGCATATTTTGTGTTCTCTTTTAAAGGTAATATTCACTCCAATATTTGGAAAGCTTACAAACCTTCATTTACTGACAGCAGTGTTTCCAGCGGATGACAAATCTGATTGTAAGTATCAAAGTATCGTACATTTTTCACAATTTTGCCATGAGCGATAAAGAACACGGTTTTCGTTTCTATAGCAGTTTTATTCCTCCTGATGCCCCTACGCCCTTAAACGTTGCTGTTGCTGCGTTCGACTGTTATTGAAATTTGAGGGACTCAGGGATACAAGGAAAGCTTGGCTTGACTTATGTATATATGTGTATAAATGTATATATCGGCACAGGGAAAGGGCGAGGAATGAAACTGCTTTAGGAACAACACTACCTTCATTTACCCTTTCTACCCTGGGTACCAAAGCGAAAAAAATTCGTCCTTTCTTCCTTCTCTCTTTTCCTCTGCCCAATTTCCTTTCATTTAAATTTTGAGGCTCTGGTGCCCAGGGTATCGCATTTCTTATCGCACAGGATAATGTTAAATCTAGTGACCAACTGAACTTTTGCTGCCGGAGCGGAGACTTTTCAAGAACGTGCAGCATCGTATAAAAAGCTTTTCTTGATAGAATCGTCCATATAATCTTGTAAAATGATGCATCATTTGGTTGATTGATTGATTGATTCGATTTTTATTGATTGATTGATTGATTGATTGCCTGATAGATTGATAGATTGATTGATTGAGCTTTTTGTTCGTAGGTTTATGGGCAGAAAAATTGGAAATGCATGATCAAATATTCCTTGGAGCTGGTCTGTGTTTTGCATTCATCCTCATAATAACTGTCCTATGTTGTTATCAAAGGCGCAAAGCACGTAAAAAGAAACTAAAAAGCCAACCAAAAGTGTATTTATAATCTGCTGACCAGAATGAAGTCACACCTGGAGTCGAAAATAAACTAACAGTGCTGCGATGCTTGCCTGACAAAAACTACTGCCTGTATGAAATTCTTGGAATCTGAGTTGGAAAGCTGATTCTCGCAAATTTGCGACAGAACACTGACAAATTTTTTTGGCGATGCCAACAAGTAATGGCAGTCGTTGCGTTTGACGGACACGTCTGTACTAAGCGATAAGCGTTTGCAGACATATGAATTTCTACGACTGAATTGTCAAGTCGCAACTGTAAATACAGGTAAATGCAGCTGATTACAAAGATGCCTTTTGAAAGCTGGATGGCTAACTGAATTGCTGTGCTTGCAAAAATAGCTCACTAAACCATTTTGCATGCGAAAAGAGTTGAAAATACTAGAGTATTTGACCTAAAAATCTGTCTTTTTACGTAGTTTATAATTTTGTAAAGAATTCAAGATCGCAGATGTTTAGACCGATTCTATCATTTTCGATCTGTACTTAAATCTTCTCTCTATAGCCTTTTTCACTTTCCCGGGGAGTCAGCAATCCACTTATGTTTCAGTGCATCAGTACCAGTCTACATTTGCAGTTTTTGACTAATTAGCTGTAGAAATCCCTTTATCTGCAAGTGTTACTTAAGTGTCAATCATAGCCAGTGGATACTAATCATGTCAAATGTGCTAAGAACAAAAATTTCGACAATGATGTAAATAGTATCCTATTACATTAAGAATTTCTGAATTTGCTAAGGTTACGTTTTATGTGACATTTAATTCATTAACGGGTCTGTTTTAACCAGCATGCTTTGTATCTGCTATTGCGACAAAAAAGGCCAGCACAGAGCTTAAACGTGCAAATATTGCGGTTGAAACGGACCCTTTAAAGGGGGTAAAAAGAACAGCATGCTTTGCGAAACGTCAGCAACTTGCTCTCGATAGCTTCCAAAACAACTGACTGTACGAAATTCACAAATCAAAAACAAACGATGCCAAAGGATGCTGGTCTTCGAACTCCCGTTAGGATTTGCAGAAGTTTAGCAATTTGTTTTATTTATACACTTTCAAGAAATACTCTCTAAAAACTGCTGGATCAATTTTCCCTTGAAAAGTTGATTAATAAATTTCTCAAAGAGCTCCACACGTATATCTCCAGTTACAATGGATGCCTCAATGATTGATTTCAATGAAGAGTAAAAAAGACAATGAAAACTGTGCCAACATCAAAAACACCGTCGAATGGATATCATTGACATGTTATCCATCCAAGATCTTACAGCTGTTCACTCAAAGATCAGTGACCTTAACTCTTATCTGCTCCTTTTGAACGATTTTTTTTATTTTTGTTTTGTTTCCTGAAAAGACTATGCGTGAAGGAGCAGAATTTGCCTTGTTTCGTTGAACAGACTTTTGCCACTTTTTAATGAATTTTCTGATATTTTCCTAACTTCTAGGAATGCAAGCAGATTGCTCTTTTTGAAAATTGATTGGAGAGGACGGGGCTCAAATTTTTACTAACTGCGTTGTAAAGTTCTAGGAGATATTCATTTGAACTGAATGGCTTCAAAGAAACTTAAGACACTTTGTTGTAAGTCTCCAGCGGAAATTTTTGTATATCTTGATCATTTATGAAATAGTGGCACTTCGTACAGTTCAGTCTGTGACGTCATCAAAGCTTAAAATCTTGGACCAGATTTCTTCTTGTTACCATATTGAAGACTTTCAGGTTGTGTCATTTTCTCCTAGTGGTTTAGGATTTAAGATGGTTGGCTGGAGCAGACATCGAGTTTTTTAATCCACCTCAGACACATCCTGAAATTGATTAAAAATTTTTCGTTCAGCCCAAACTCTGAGGAAGGTTTGAATGCGATGTTTCGCTCTATGATATATCTCAGATGGAGAAACTAACCTGAACTGAATCAACTTCGATTAAGAAGTAACTAAATTTACTAGTGACGCGAAATGTCTTTACTTTTCTTTTTCCTTTGTATGAATTAGTGTAAAACTTTCGCAATCTAAAGATGAATTTTCTACGTAGGTATTCTTATTTTATACTTCAAGGAGTATGACCCCAGACTGAATACATGTCGAGCATAGGGCTCTAGGGGTGGGTGTAAAATTCTATTACATTTTTCTTTGAGTAAAAGCAATTTACAGGAACTTTGGATAATTTGCTGTAAGTCTGCTTTGGCGTGGCAATTTTTATATCTTGATTAATTTCAGAATGGCGGCATTTATCAATTTTTGGACTCTTACGTCATCAAATGTTTGAATCCTTAAAATCAGAGGAGCTAAAGATTTTTGCTTGCCACCACATTGCAGACCTGCATAAACTATACTTTCTTTGAAGATTGTGTCAATCTTCTTCCTCAACCAATTTAAGGTTTATGAAGATTTTAAGTTTTTCAAAGTTTTCGATGATTTTTTACAAAAATAATCAAAATGGCGCCATTTTAAAACTAATCAAGATGTCGAAAAATTGCCTCGTCAGATTTACCGCAAATTACTCAAAATTAAGGTCATTCAATTTATAGAAAAATGTCATACAATTTAGATCCATTTTAAACATTTGAAAGTTTTGAGCCCTATACTTGCATGTCGTAGTTGTGCTCCTTGATAAACTGATTATTTCTCCATCCAATGCAATGAACGAAACAGAAACTGGGACTGAGGTAGTTAGTCTAGTTTGACCCTACAGCGTAACGACCGATTTACAAGGGACCCTGGTTTATATGACAACTTCTAGATCAAGGGCCATCATGATTTCTAATGCATTTGTAAGAGTGACCCCTTCGCTAGAACAAATACAGTAACATTGTTCTACAAGAATGTTTACCCTCCCACCTTAACCGTCAAAAGATAATCTGGAAAAGGCAAGTTTGGGCCGATGAACCAGATAATAAGGAAAGGACACGTGGAAAGAAATTTTATGGAAGAAATACACAAAATTACTCATGAAGATGTACCAAAGACAGAAGTGGTCGTTTCAAATTTTTGTGTTGTATTGCACCGTAACTGCGGGTGAGTTTAGCAAAAGCCTTTTATTTTCTGTCATTTTGTTATGTTTTCTTTGCATTTTAGCGACGAAAATTTTTAAGAATGAAACATTTATTGATTATATCTTTAATGAGCCTTTACGGATAGCTGCTGATTTATCAACATTTCAAAAAGTCCAGCCATTCACAGTCAGAAATTCACTAGCGTATCATCGACATAGTCAGACCCATTTCGCGTTATATTTCCTGGTCTGTATTGTGGCTCCCAATATCATTGAATATATTTCTTGGCGTTGAAGTAACTTTTGCAGAGTGTTTCTCTATGATAGCTTTTCGTTATCGTTGCAAAATTTCGTTCCAAAATTGTAACTGCTGCTTCAGTTAGTTATTAGAACGTCTTGCAACTTCAGGACAAGAAGACTTTCCTCTAGGTCGTCAATTCTGTCATCAATGTTCCTCCCTGGGTGCCAGAGCCTCAAAAGAATGAATTTATTTTTTAAGTCTCTGGTTCCCAATTTACGAAAGTTCGAAAACAGCTCTTTTTTAGCTATTCTGCAAAAGAATTTGGATCGAGCGATGTTTTATGATTTTTGTGCGGAATGTTCGATCTAATGGCCTAAGAGCTTGTTGTTGACCTTCGAAAAGTTGGACAGATTTCTACGAAATGCAAAGAACATCGCTCTATCCGGGTTCTTTCACTATTGTGTTATGTACCAGTGCTCTACATGGTTTGTGTGTTTTCACTCTTGAATTTTGATCAGATGTCATATCCATATGAAATTCTTATGTTTCCTTTTGCAGTAAATGGTGCGTGCTACGCAGCCCCAACTTATCAGGCAACTGCTGGAAAATACTCTTGCAAACTACATCAAACAAACTGGGCTGAAGAAACATTCTTTGAAGTAACTTACAAACACTGCTTGCATGATCCAACATTTGGTGCGTTAATCAGAAATTTTCATGGTATTGATGAGATAAACATGAACTTTAATGAAGAAGTCACAAGTTGTGCGTGAGTACTGAAAAATCAATTCTCTAAACATGTGTTAAGGTTCGGATCATAATACAAGAAAATCCTACCTTCATATTTGTGAGACAGTAAGTCCTTTTTGCTTTAGAGGCTAGAACTTAATTTTTTAAGATGATGCTCAAGAGTTTAACCATTCGTTGCATTATTTCTCTCGTTTCACTCTCTAATATACGTTTGAACGTTTCACCTTTCTAAAATAACAATTAACTTTTCATTTATCTATAGAGAGTCGCTGCTAATTGGTAAGATGTCAAATCCTTCCTCTCGCTTAGGCTTCTACCAAACTTTTTAGACTATGTTTTAATATTTATCATTTTAGAGAAAATTTACATTTACTTCAAATTCAAAATTTCCCAAAATTTTTTTTGCTGCAATTTCACAGTTTGGTAGAAAATGTAGTATGCTCAGTTTACTCACCATAGAAGATGATGCACCGCTTTTTTGGGAGGAGAAGACAACAGTTATAGAAGTTCTTACCCATTATACTTGCCAAGCTCTCTTATCTGCATCCCCGTTGATCAGTTTGAGTTGACGTGATCAGTAAACTTTGCGTGAAACACTGTTTACTCTTACGGTTTCTCCCTTGCCTTTGCTCCCGTTTGTTAGGCCCACGAGTCAAAACTTGCATGGCAAACGTTGAATTCTCTAGTAGAAGGAAAAGCGAGGGAGAAGCGACGAAAGAAATCAGCGTTGTATGCACTGTTCACTGATCATGTCCACTCAAAACTGATCAACAGAGATGCAGATAAGAGAACTTACCTTACCAACTATTGGTAAGAAATACTACAGCAGTTATCTTCCTTTCCCTAAAAATCGATGCATCATCGCTAGCGATCACACTATTGCTTGTGTTTACTTGTAGCGTAATGACATATGGTGGGACAGCATCAGGAGTACAGTTAGAGTATTCAATAATAGAAGCTGAACCTCGATATGGAACCGAAGCCCAGATGCAACTTAAGGTAAATTGAGCGAGCGTTGTCTCAAATTAGATGTCACTTGAGACCCTCAAGCTCCCCATAGACGTAGGAACCTCGGGGGGGGGGAGCGAGCAATAAACAAAGAAGTGCCCTTTTTATTTTAGAAAATTGTCTCTTTTCTTTAGGAAAAAAGTTCCCTCGAAGTTTCGTGCCCATGAGATGCTCCGTTCATCCGTGCAGTGCTTTGCATGAGTATTTTTGGGTTCATTTTTACACTACCGTAACATTTCAAGTGCGTCGGAAAAGTTCTTCTCAAGATATCGTCGGTCACGTAATCAACGAGGAGATTTAGGAAAGAAGGCCTAGAAGAATTCATGCTGATTGGATGTATAAATGAGGAGAGAATTAGAAGGAGACATCGATTGATGTATCTTGAAAGCCTCAGCAAATGGAGGACAGATCAGGTTGATTAAACAGAAAAAATCGCAAGTAGTAAGACTGAAGATCCTGAGAACAGCAAAGGACAGAGAGTTGTGAAGGTCAATGCTCTCCAACGTTCTTAGAGATTATGACACGTAAGAGAGAACCCACCTTTAATAAGTCCAAGAAGACTTGACTATTTCCATAAGTGTAAAACAGGCCAAAAAACTTGCATGAAATGCGTTGGGCGGGGCAAATGGGCGCGCAAGGCAATGGCATTCGGGTACATGACTCTTTACTTGCACCTAGCACAGTGTACAATACAAAATAAACCTATAAGATTTTCGAGCAATTGCAAGGTTAAGTGTAAATTTCAGTGGCTAAGAAAGTGGATTAAAAATAGATTTGGGAGGCTTTAGATGTTAATTATGGAAGACTTGATACATTAGCTTGTAGGCCGGTTAAAGCTTCGCGGGCTTTCAAGAGATTGATACTAAAGCTGCATGCATCACCATCGGAGCTGCAAAAACAGCTCTTCCTTTAAAATTACTCGAAATTCTCCCCCACTACACCACAGCACCTTTGGAATATTTTCAATCCATACTATGATGTCTGCAGAGAGGCTTCTGTTATGGTTAATTTGAGTCCCATTCCATCTTTCAAGCTATCTTCAAGTTTTGTCCTAACAAACAAACTTTTAGATTGGGAATATGGTGTTTCTTGTGTGAGAGTTCAGTTCTCAATGTCTGTCGGGAAAGTACAAACGCCCTGTGTTTAACGAAAGAGTAAATCAATGGACATATGAATCGTTCTTGATGAGATCCAAATTCGAACTTGTTTGGAGAGCCTTGTAAAGTTCATTCACTCCTTTGCATATCAAGAAAGAAAACTCGTCATTAATTCAATATAAAGATTGGTCACATAAATTAGTTTCGAAGTGATATTTATCCTGGAAAGTAAATCTCTCTGAAAAACAGTGAAGGATTTTTATATTTTCGATTTATGATCCTCATCATAGATGAAGTACATAGATAAATTTATGGGAGCTCGTGACGTCATTTTACAAAGCAGTCCAAAAACTTTCTTCCTTTGACTTGCTCCGAATCCGAGTTCCATTCCAATTGGAGAGGTTCAGGCAAGGACACACTGAAAAAATTCTGCCTTTGGTGGAGAAAGAAGAAAGAGAAATAGTTTTTCTTCCTTCCTTTCAAAGTACTCGATTATCACATTCTCCGAGATTAGGACTAGAACTTTTGAGTCAAATTTCTCCTCGATTCTTAAAGACACTCCAAGAAAATTTTGCGCCGAAATATTTTGTTTCAAAATCTTGCAGCGGACACTGTTTGCTTTTATGTACATTTATATGTTTATTCAATGTTGATAGCTTTTATCATTTCAGGTTACATATGTCCCGTATGCTGGCCAAATACATTTACCAGCATATCATTTGCTTACTGCTGTATTCCCAATGGGTGATAAATCTGATTGTAAGTATTTCTTCCTTTGTGTTCCCGAGATGAGAAGGCTGTTTTGAGAGCCTCATGCTTTTCAAAACACCGTTGTCGGCAATATATCATATTTATTTTTCTCTTCACTACAGCTTAAAAATTATAGCCGTTAATGCCTTTTTTGACAAAAATGAACGTATATGAATAAATTTTAGTGGGGCCATTACCCTGACTTGCTCTATCTGTGGACCCAAAATCAAAGACCAAAAAGAGCTACCCAAGACCCAAAAATTGTTGGTAGACCCAACTTGAAAAGTGCTTAGGGTCTGACTTGGACACCCTGTGTCATTTCCAATCATTATATGACTTAAGTCACTGGCGGCGCCATGGGGGGGGGGCACTAGACACCACACCACTAGTCTTCTCTCCGTGGCTGGTTTTCCAGTTCTCCCAGATCCGCCGAACGCTTTTAAAGGAGGGATGGGGAAATTAGATCTCAAATTTTTGGAAAAAATAAGGGCATTTCTAAGCAATATGAAGAACTTTTCTAAAAGTAAAAAGGGTGTGGTCCTCCTTGCATTTCAGAAATGCATTATCTCTGGATATTTGTTTGAGAGGGTTGCACAAAGAGGGTAGAGAGGGTTGTGACAAATCGAACTTTCAGTGTCACCAGGCTACCAGGCTACACTTTGAACTCTCTTTTCTGCACCACAAACTCTATGGTCAGTGAATTCAATTTTAAAAACCGTGGTGTGATATTTTTATTATGGCTTCGTTTGAAAATATCTTGAGCGGTTAAAAACTGAAAAATGAAGATTTGAACTTCCTCTGATATCATAGACTTGAGTTCCTATTATTTGTGATATCAGAGTTGGTCCTTATGATTCTTTGATACTGCTCATTAACTTCAAATGCTTTTCTCCAACTCAAGGTTTATGGATCGAAACTGTGCCAGTTGGTGATCAAGTGCTCTTTGCAAGTTGCCTGAGTTGTGGCTTCATCTTATTCCTTATGATATTAACGTGTTATTGCAGATACAAACGATCTTCCAAACAATATCGTCCTTCAGAACGTTTCAATGAGAATTTACAGCTTGAACTGATTGCAAATTAGGTCTATAACTGTGGAAATGCCTTCTTGTAAATGGAGGCATCACTTTGAATCTGCATTGAACGCTGGCTAATGGAAACCAATGAAACAGATTTGGGCAACACTCTGTGGAAAATTTATTGCTATCAGTTTCAGGAGAAAGAATGCTTAGCTCCAGCATTAATTCCAAGTTGAAAGCAATCTTTATGCTAAAGGAGTGATGGACTGAGCTATGACGAAAAAGATTGAGCTTCACACTACTCTGGTAATGTTGCAGTGGTTAAATGGTAGAATCTGAATGTTAGCAATTGAAATATTTTGCAATTTAGCTGTACAACTTAGCGGAGACTTTATTTGCATCAATTTGGCATTCCTGTGTCGCTTACTTTATTTTACGCAGTGTCTTCGATATTTTTCGAGCTGCTTTAATAAGCTGATCATTTTTGGAACTATTTGGGGTTGCAGAAACATTGTATTGTTTTGAACGTTTTGTAGAGTAAGTTAAGCTCTTTCTGTTTGGTGAAAATCTTCATCATGCCGCTTTCACAAATATTGCAGATACATTTCTACCACGGGTACCCAGGGTAATACATTTCTTGAAAGATATTGACATATCTAGTACAAAAAAGAGCTGTACTGCATCTGAAACCAACAACAGATAATTTTCGAACGTACATAATTAAAATAGAAGCTAAGACAATATAACATCGAATCTTATCAGTTGGTGTAAGTGCTATGAAAACATCGCTCCATCCGGATCCTCTATATAAGATAGGAAAGCCAAAAAATCTAACAGCTATTTGTCAACGGGCATATTGAAAATCTAAGCTCTTTCTGAAATTTATTCTTAGTGCTTCAAAAATGCTTTGCCTATCAAAGAAACTAGTTTCGCGTGAAAAAGATCATAAGCGTACCTGGCGGCAGCCTTCCAACTTTGAAAAAATTTTGAACAATCAACCCAATTCGGGCAAAAGTCTTGGTGAACAATGGGCTTTGTGTCGGGCAGCACCCTTAAGATTGTTTCATCCCGTACACTTATGGAAAAGATTTTGATAAAGATCTTTTCATTTGTAAGATGTTTTTCAGTTTTGCTGTCCTCTTGGTCTTGCACACATGAATCCGAGGAGTAAATCACAGATTCTTTTTCGTAGGCCTGCCTCGAAATCACAAAAAATCACATACAAAAAACACAAAAATCTCAAATCATATGATTCAAAAGTCACAAAAGTTATGTACGCTATTTTGAGAGAAGAAAGACCCCCTCTCATGAGTCAATAAACTCATCAACTAATCAATTTATTGATCACGCATCCGCCATTCTTTTGTTGTCTCGTTGTCAAGTGAACGGCATACAGCACTTTTATTATTTGCGAATGATTCCGAAGCAAGATGGCTCGTAATTATGCCCTCCTCAACGACCGTAAATAATTCATTGTTGCTTGCTCGCAAAGTTCATTGCTTCGTGGTTAACTTTACTTCTCACTTCGCCTAAGATGTGAACTTCATTGTTGAAAACAAAAAATACTGCTGGCCGGTGAAATTACGAAGAACATAGCTTGCTTTTGCAGCCAGTGACTCTGTACGTACTTTTTTAGGCCCACTGAATGGCGGGCATGGCGTACCAAAGTGCTCCGGAAATTCAATACAATTAATCCAACTAAAGACTTGCCAATTACTTCACTTTTGGATCATTTCATCCACAAAGGATTTTATCGAAGCCTGCAGATTATTATTGGCTGTCAGATACCGGGTTTAGAAGATTTATTACTAGTTTACCAGATCCTGTTCGCACGGACGGCGGAGGCCTGATGGAGGCAGACTTCGCCCGCTGTTTTGTCAACAAAAATACTTGTGAAATTATGGAGGTCACTTCGAAAGGCTTCATTGAATACAGTTACATCATTTGGAGTCTGAAGTACTGAAGTTGCATTTGGAGTCATTATATGGAGCAAAAAGGGGAATTTTGGTGCAGGAAAAGACAATTGCAAACAGCTCTGTCATTTTCGATTTGTACGACTATCAAATCAATGCAAATATAATTTTGGTTGATACACTCTGAATAACAGTTCCATCTTCCTTTCTCTTTACGCATAGACGTCATCAATCCATTGTTTTTGATGGTTAAAGTGTTACATTATCGATGTTTACAAAGGAAAACAGACTAAACGAGGCATATTATATTATTTCCTAAATTTTTAACTTTGATTTGGTTTCCTCATCAAGCTATCAAGCCAGTTTGCAGCATAAAGAAGTCAAATGTAACAGTTTTGGAGAATAATAATCAAACTTTTTGTCTGAATATCAAGCAGAAATTCAAGATGCATCGCTATAAAATGATGAAACAGTTAGGAGATGGGACATATGGTTCTGTGGCACTTGCAAAAGCTACAGACACTGGAGAAACAGTTGCAATTAAAAGGTGTGTGAAAGAGGAAGAAAAAAGCTTGCAGAGTTTGGTGATAAGGACCTTTCATAATTATTCTGCAAAAAATCTGAATCAAACAAAAGTTTGATATTTTATAGAACAGTTGAATGTACATGTATGTATGTATCTACAGTATTCATGATCAATTTTCTTGCCACAGTTAAGTGATTACAAATTTATGATATAGGAAACGATACAATATTTAATGGTAAAAGCATAAACATAAACACCCTTCATTACAGTGGCAAGGATAGCATTAAAAGGTGCAACAGAAAATTGTTTTAAAAAACTCCAAAGAAAATGATGATGCAGGAATTTCATTCAGCAGTACAGTTCAGTTTGCCATGTTTGTGTTTGTGAGTTTGTGTGTTCTCTAACCAGAATAATGATTTTGGATGTACACAACAGAATACTGTAGATGGCATTTATGATCAAATTTTGCATGAATTTGGCAATTTGCCATGACAAAATTGATTTATCCTACAATTCTTGTTTTCTTGTAGAATGAAGAAGAAATTTTATTCTTGGGAAGAGTGCATGAATCTTAGGGAAGTCAAGGTAAATATATTTATGCATGTATTTATTTATCTATGTATTTATGTATATTTGTATTTACAATTTATCTATTATGCTACTGTAAACTGTAATACTTATTAAAATGAAATTGAGAATTATGATGCAGTTGAACATTTGATTTTGTTCTGATACTGATAAAAACTTATTAATGATATTTTTATTATGTCAATTTCTTAGTTTTGGAATGAGCAGTGGTCATGTTTTGCTGAAAAAGGCCTGCAGGTTGTTTACGTAACTGTGCAAATACATAGTCAATCAAATTTTTTTAGAAACAGAGATTGTAAAACTGAAAAAGCAGGGATTAATTTGAAGTTCTAAGAAATGCCAGTATTACCAGTCTTGTATGCATTTACATGGTTTTTAATTCACTCCAGTTTTTTAAGAATTCTACATTGAAAAATTTAACTATCCTTTATAATGTGCTCCCAGGCATTGAATGATAATTTAGATCATAAAGGCGGCTTCTTTGTGTAGATATAAATTGTGCTAAATGTAGTTTTTATCTCTTTTTAGTCACTGAGGAAACTGAATCATACAAATGTTGTAAAGCTGAAAGAAGTAATCAGAGAAAATGATCAGCTATTTTTTGTTTTTGAATACATGAAGGAAAATCTTTATCAGTTAATGAAGAACAGGTAAGTTTTGTTCGCTTATTTCTCAACCCTTTGGTTATCTATATATTTGCTTTGTTGAAAATTTGGCCAACGTTAGAAACCCTTTTGCAGTCCTTTGTTGTTCAAAATTTGACCAAAGGGTTGAATTGCGCATGTTAATAACCTACAACTAGACCCACTATCCAAAAGAAGAAAGGGTTTGCAAATGATTTGTGAAAGCTCTGTATAGTGGTTCCAGATTTCTTGAAAATTAACTGATTTTACCTCTAGTTGGAATGCATTTCACATATTATTTGAATAGCGGACCAGGATGATGGCAGTAGTAGCAAGGTTTTGTTCTTTGTTTTAGCCACCGGACCATGGGTCTCCTCTTAGGCTAGCATGTTAATTGTTTGCACTATTAGCATTTTTCATAGATTGAGCTTTGAAATTACAAAGACAGAATATAAACTTTCAAGATAGCAAAGGATGTGGTAGGTGGAGCTATGAAATAGTTATAGCAATGCAACACCTTTGAATCAAGTAGTGCAGTACTTAATTACTTGATGTAGAAAATGCATTGACCACCAAGTTTTGCTTCTTCTTTCCGGGGTGCATGTCTGCCTGTTCCAGGTCTATCATTTGTGTCCCATCAAAATCCTTGGTTCTGCGCTAAAAACTGATTCAAATCCATCACATTCACTGTTAGATCCAATGCCCCGACAGAGTACAGTGCCAGCCTTGTACAGATTAGCATGGTTTTCCTGCCTAAGAATTCTCTTCAGCCTCTTAAGAATTCTCTTCATCTTCTTAAGAATTCTTATTTAAAAGAATATACAGCCTTTCACATGGCCCAAGGATTTTTGTCATAATGTGTACAATTCTTAAAATTCTTAAGAAATCTTGTGATGTATGTTATGCACAAGGTCCATTTTGTATTAGATAGCAATATCAAACATGGTCAATCTTCATTTCAGGGACAGATTATTCCCTGAGTCAGTTATCAGGAACATAGCATATCAAATGCTGGTTGGCATTGGATTCATGCATAAAAATGGTAAGCCTAGTATCATATATAATATGATGCCTATGACATTTGAGCTCCAGGAGAAGTAAGACTTGTAGGACAGAGCAGAAATTGGGCAAAATGACATCATCAAGCTATCTGATATATAAGGAAGTGCTTGGACATAAGTTTTTTGAAATCATGTTTGTTTCAGGCCCAAAGAAAAACAGCTATTAAGTGTTGCCTAATTTTGGGATCTGTTGCCGGGAGCTAGGAGGCTTAAAGTTGTAAATTTTCATGCATGTTAGCACAGTTCCTGCTTTGTTGTCATGCATTAGAAGAAAGGAAATATACATTTTGCTGCAGCATAAGGTTACCCTTTTGCCCTTATAATTTCTGTAAATATGTTATTGTCATTCTGGTAATCATTCTGTTCTTGCAGATTTCACTTAATAAGAAGCAGCGAACTTGTCCAGAATAAATGAATCATTCAGTCTTTTGATGATATCTTTTAAGGCTGTACAGCAAAATTCTTTGTTTGATTTAGCAATGGATTTCAATGAAAAACAAAGATGGTGCTTATCATAATTTTATTTTATGTCAGGCTCCTATACACTAGTTTAAATCTAGTTATTCCTTTTTCATCTTTCCAACTCTACCCCTTTCCTTTTCAATCGTTCTGTATTCCTTTTCAGGATTTTTCCACAGAGACATGAAGCCAGAGAATGTTCTTTGCAGTGGCCCAGAAATTGTGAAGATAGCTGATTTGGGTCTTGCTAGAGAAATACGGTCAAGGCCACCTTACACAGATTATGTATCTACCAGATGGTAAGTAAGCGTTCATACAAAGTTTTTTGTTGCCATTCATACAAACTGCGATGTGAGTTCTTCTGTACCAGAAATTTTCCTGAAAAAAGTACACCAAAGGAATTGATGCAAAATTTGGAAGGCTCTTCCTACTTCAACTTTAGAATCACTAAAATTGCCTGATTTCATACTCCATGGTTTGTTGCCTTGTAAACGATAAGCATCATCATTTAAAAAGTCATCACAACTGTAAATTTGATCACCATTTGTAAGGATAAGCCAAATTGATCACTTGTTTTCTACAACAACTGCATATGTTCTAAAAAATATGATTTTTTTCGATATTCAATCCAATTATTTCGCACTTCGTGTTTCAGCATAAAGTCAGCAGAATATTTGTCCAAGTGCCAGTAAATTTTGTCGTCTAATAGGCCGGTTTTTTACAATTTTTTCATACCTACCATTAAAAGTTTTACAAACATTTTACAATAAGTACAAACTACGATACAATACTACAGTGATGATGCTACAGGGAGCGAAATACTATGTCTACCCTGCGATGCAGCCATTCTAGTGGTAATTAAAAGATACATAAAACTACATATAACCAAATACAGAAAAGAAATATTTAAATACCGACAACAAATGAAGGTACAAGCAAGGTATCCTGCAACCAAATACAGTAATTCCACCTGTACATTTCTAGGTTTTGAATCGAACATGGTAAAATTGCAGATTAGGTTATTTAGTTTTAAGCTTCCAAAAGACTTGACATCACATAATTACAAAACAAAATACTATATGCTAAAACAAATGTATACAGAAAGGGCTTTTTACTATTTGCTACTACTTAGGAATTTCAAGTTGGCTGATTAATTTGGGCGGTGTCTTTGGTCTTATTCAACAATCATTTCAGAAACTGATTTGAAGCAAGATTGCTCTTAACTTTAGAAGAACTTTTATTTCCACATATGACTATATTTCGTGAAACACAGAAACTATTTCATCCCTTTAGTATCATAACAATGCATTTGTTTCTTCAGTGAACCCAGAACTGATCTTTCTTAGTTACTCTGTTTGTTTCATACCCCACGCTTCTTATGTACATATCAACTTTTTGAAAAGACGGCTCTTTACAGAGGCTTGGTTAGATGGGTCTTAATTTACAAAACATTCCCTTCATGGTAATCCAAAATATTTACATTGGCTTATTCAGTTAATTCAGTGTTTGGTTTTGGACTTCCTGCAGACTTATTTCTCAATTTTTTTCATATCTGAATAGTTACAGAAGACAGTGTGAATAATTTTTGAAGAGAAAATTTGAAAATAATCAGCCTCAAATTCAGCAGGTGTTTTGACGTCCTACAGATAACGAACCTGTTTATCTCGAGTTTTTAGGCTGAGTTGCTTCTAAGAAATCGCTGAGTACATTAACCACCCACTGTATGACGTCACTATATAGCCTTTTGCAAAAGATAGTCCGTTAAGATCCAAAAGAAATGGGAAACGCGTGAATCCACCCATTACATGCTTGCTCGATTTAAGGCCCCAGTTACACTATACCACTATACCGGATTGCTATCGGAGTGGGTTGACTTTCGTATCGGATAAGGGTTTGAGTTACACTACGCCGCACTAATCCGATACACAACGCTCCAATTAGCTGTGTGAAAATCACTCCGCTCTGGAGGTGATATGAAAATCACTCCGGAGTTATTCCGTAGCGAAGCGTTGCAATGTAATCGCACGAATCCAATATGCCCCGCTTCGAAGCAATGAAATCTCAGATTAGCAAACAATAAACTTTGGCGCCAGACTGCAAAAGCGCCTTGCTGTGTAGACCAGAACTGCGGAGGAGTATGGCGTGGGAGCAAGAGAATTGTCTTAATGTAACTGCTACCCCATTTATCACAACGGAGTGAAAGTCTCTCCGCTTTGCTCCTCTCCGATAGCAATCCGATATACTCTAACTCTAGCCTAAGAGTATTGGGAGAAAAGAGTGTCTTTGTATTCAGACGTCAGAGATCCTATTCACACTGCTCCGTTTTCTTATAGAATAGACTAGAACTTGTTCGTTTTTGCCGTACGTTCACACTGCTCCGTTTTCTTATAGAATAGACTAGAACTTGTTCGTTTTTGCCGTACGTTCACACTGCTCCGCACTCCGCTATGAATACAGAGCAATCGGAAAGCCTTAATGAGCAAAGATAAATTTGAAAACGACATATTTTGACAACGATCTGTTTACAGTCTGAACGCCAAATGCAGAGGCATTTGAGACCGCTTCCTGTTCCATTTTGTAGGGCTGTGATAACAATGGCCACAAACTTGTGGTTTGCTGCTACTAACAAAAAGGCTTATTTTGAACAGTGGACTAATCAAATTTTAGACTGTGGACGATAGTGATAGAAGCTCTAACGCCATTCAATGAAACCTTTCTTACAAAAATGTATCGAAATATCGCATGATTCAATCCCTTTTGAAGAATTGATAAAAGGTCTATTCAAGGATGAATATTTTTAAAACATTAATTGCAAACATCATCAAATTATCTCTCAACACTCTAACCACATCCCTAAATTCATATTTTGTATAGTGCGTTTGCTGGCGCAGGGCTTGTTTCTATGCAACAACAACCATTATACTGCCACCTTGAATAATACACCTACGATCCACTTGGAGAGTGATGAGCCTCACTCAGCGCATCATTTTGCTGACAACTTCAAAGCCTTTTTATAATTGTTTACACTTTTAAGTGCGAATAACTTTATTAACTGCCCACAGCTCGAACAGTCAGTGTGAACAGTTACACCGCAATTTGCCATCTGCCAATGCGGCCAAGAAATTATCTGAATGAATAGCTTCAAAGTTTCAACCATGTCCTTCCAATCGGCTCTCGAATTTTCTTCATGTTTTGCTCATACTGTACAGTATATCGTAGTGAATTTCTAGGAACAGTTGCAATTGGAATCAAGGTGGTTTAGCTCAAATCCCTGTTCCCTTGGCAGGCAGTCACTTGGGGTCTGATGTCGTTGACACATCATCGATTTTTGAATAATATCTTGTTGATATATTTTATTCGAAATTAGCATCAATCTCAATAGTTTTCCTTGCGTTCTTACCACCGTCGATATACTTCCTTACTTTCTTAATATTGATATTCTGTAGAAGCCAAAAACATTCGACGACGCCTAATCTAGTGGCCTCAAGTTTCAAAATTCGCGGTGGCTGTGCAGACTGTGAGCATCTGCCCCTTAAAATTTGTCTCTAGCGCCACTCCCGTAAATTTCTCTTTGCAAATACTAACTTCAAGTGTGATGTTGTTGGTTGTGCAAACAATTTGATTGTACCAATAACGAAGATGTCTCATATTGTTGTTCACTCTTTTGCTGACATTGTTAAGCCTTACATTGTGGCTCATAAGGAAATAGCCAGAATATTTTGAAACGGTCAAAAATAATATCTTGTGATTTATCAGCGCTAAGCAACGCAATTACCTCTGCGCGGTGTAAGCTACGAAGAGGACGCTGCGTAGGAAAGACAAGCCAGGTATTCCGTTTTCTCCCAGTTCGTTTTTCCTTCGCAGCTTCCTCTTCGTCGCTTATACCCCCGCAGAGGTTATCATATTCGTTAGCACTGATGAACCAGGAATAGACTTGGAGCTAGTCTGTGTGTTATCTCGTTTTTAGACTCTAATTTTAAACGCTGTGCTTGTAGTTGAATGAGAAATTTGGTTGTGTTGATGGAAACACATGTATTCTGTTAATCTTTTACTCCTCGACTGACGCTCACAAGAAAATTGCCAGGATATTTTGAGAAGGTCAGTAAAGACGCTTCACACTTATTTCTTACTCAAGTCAATTTTTAATTCTTTATTAGGTATCGTGCACCAGAAGTTCTTCTTCGTTCGACGAATTACAGTTCACCTATTGATGTGTTTGCTATTGGATGTATTATGGCCGAAACATACACGCTAAGACCGTTGTTTCCTGGAAGCAGTGAAGTAGATATGATCTTCAAGCTTTGCTCAGTACTTGGAACCCCTTCAAAGGTATTAAATATTTTTATGATTGACTCGTGCTGTCACCTTTCTTTCTTCGTCTGCCTACAGGCTGTTTTATTTGTTATTTATGTTACATCTGAAGAAGATTAACACGTTACCGCAAGGTAAAGGCTTTTCCTACCTTGTACTACCTTGTACCTTGATTTACACGTTATCACGATATCCGGGATTCATTGAAGGCGAAAAGATAGAATTTAACAATTTCAGCTGTGCAAATGATGTGTCCTGTTCAATAAACGTAGTTACAACACATTGTTTTATATCAACAGGAAGATTGGCCGGAAGGTTATCAGTTAGCTGCTGCCATGAATTTCAAGTTTCCAAAAATGGTAAGTCTCGATTTTTGCAAGTCAATTATGTTGTCTTTGAATGCTAAATTTATTTGCATAGTAGCTCAACGTTGTCCTAGTTGCAACGATACTGTAGTGCCTGTCCTGCATATAAGAAACAACTTTTTCAATTTGAGGTCAGATGTGTTTTTTTACGTATTTTACAGGAGTTGGTAGTTCCTTTCTGTAGATTACAAAGTTTTGTTTCGTTTATGTGTTTAGTACGATGATACGTAGGAGTAAAGGCAATTTTCAAATTCTGTAGCACAAATCATTTGTTTACGTATACATCTCCTTTTTTGGACATCTTGAATGCTTCGTAGATTGATATGTATCACATTGAGAAAAAAACTTAGTAAGAATTATAACTAGTAACTTCATATAGTGAGGTTGGGTGACAAAAATACCAAGGTTTAACACACTGAGGCCTTTCGGACTTGTGTCCTCATCAGATGACACAGCTCTGATGAGGACACAAGTCCGAAAGGCCTCAGTGTGTTAAACCTTGGTATTTTTGTCGTCCAACCTCACTTTATGAAGTACATCAAATTGAGTGTAACGATATCGTTAATTTATGTCTCCTTGCTGTTCTTTGCTGATAAAACATCATTTCTGATCATCATATCTTACCCAAACTTTTCTCTCTCTTTCCAGGTTGCCACACCACTTAAACAACTAATTCCAAATGCAAGCCCTGAAGGTATTCAATTAATGCAAGACATGTTACAATGGGACCCTAAGAAGAGGCCGTCCTGCAGCCAGGCATTGAAATACCCATACTTTCAAGTTGGCCAGACCATCCAACGAGCACGCGCTAAGAGGACCTCAGTGGCCGCCACAGATAGAAGAGACTCTAATTCACGTTTCGACTTTGCTGTTAAAGAAACAGAGAGTAGAAAGACTTTTGAGCTTGAGAAAACAGGGACTGAATTTACCCTGAAAGATACGGATCCTCTTGGAGAATCAGGGGCGGGTGGAATGCTAGGAAGGGGGGCTGGTGTGCAAGGAAGGCGTGCTGATGTGGAGCTGACAAAGAAGCCAAGTTTAGGGAAGAAATTATCAGATGATTTAGGAGAATTTGATTTCGATGTCGATCTGGAAACTTCGTTTTCAAAGTCACGATTTCCAAGCTTGAAGAAAATGGTATGTCTGTTACAAGTATATACACATACTTAAGGCCAATTTCCAGTCAGCGGAATTTTATGAGCGAGCGGCATATTCAACAATAAACGGTTGCTCAGCCGTAACTATCTTTTCAATTTCAGAGCTACATTTTCTATTGCAAACAATTGAATTTCTGCCCGCTTGGCAAATTCCAGTGACTTGAAATCAGCCTTTATTTGCTATTTTCAGACTTACTCGTTTGTAAATCACTCTGATATGAACAGGGGATTTTCACGTAGCTAACATTTATTTTGAGAGTGAGAGAGAGAGAGAGTTATAGACTTATCACGACTGAGTTGTTAAAGTGTGGACTTAAATTTGTTGTTCTTCGTTTCAGCATCCAGTCTCGAAGCAACCTACATATGAACTTTATGGGTAAGTTAAATGCACGTTTTGTTTCTCAGAGATTTTAGATGCTGAGGGGAGGAATCAGTCAGCCGATCAATAAATCAAGTAATAAATCATGGGATTTATTGAATAGTTGATTGATCAATCCACACCGTATAATAGTAACTGCCTGAATGCTTCAGCTTTGATGATTTCTCATAAACACATTTATAAAGTAGCAGATATCTCTTAAAGGGAGTGCAAAGATCAGTATGCTGTGCGCTAAGCTAGTGACTTGCCCTGCACAGCTTCTAGCATAACTGACTGTACGAAATTCGTAAAAAGAAAACAAACAATGGCGCAGGCTTCTAATCTTCACGCTCCTTTTAAAGGATAGATCCGGGTTTGATGTGATCAGCACTACAAAGCAAACTTACCAACTACTGACACGATTTCTTACCTTTATTTCACATTTTGAGCTTCCCAGTGGCCGTCAGTGACTTGAACATTCTAAGAATTTAGGCCCATTCGGGTCACTGGGCGGCCATTTTTTTGCATGAGCACACGATAAAGAGGCTGGCAACGATAAAAGGGTAAGAAAACAATGGGACAGCCTCGTTTTTATTTGAGCGATGTGATGTCATTTCGCTCAAATCTCTTATGTGAATGCGTAATTTCACAAAGACAAGATGAAAAATAATGGAAAAAAGATGATACACCATTCGTAGCTGTATTATCTTGTACTTTGTTATCAACCATACCAATGCCAGACTTGTTCTTTGAAATGGGTTTTTGCAAAGTTAACTTTGCATTTACAAGAAGGCAAAAAATAAACAATATCGCATTAAAATCAGAGATTGACTTGCTCTATGAATGATGCATAGCCAAAGAAACAGTGCTATATTTATAAACAAGCCTATTTACCAGTGTATATTCTATTTAAATTTATAAAGTAAGAAATTTCCACATTGTGAAATCTATAAAGAATATCTGTAAAGGTTTCTGTAAGAGTTTGTCCTAATTTTGCTGCTTTAATCCTATTTATTGAAGTTTTCAGAAGGGTCAGTTAATTGATTTTAAGAACGAATGAATACACAAAATACATCAGTAAGAGCAGTCATTTAATTAATTGACCGATAAGTAACTTGTCTTGCCCTCAAAGTGATTAGTTTCAAATATTCGTTTGAATCTGAATTTATGATTTGATATTTTCTCCAAACAGGAAAGAATCACTAGAAACGAAACCCAGTTTACCAAGCATAACAAAGAAAGATGATGCAGCGAAAAAGACTCCAGGCTCTGCAAAGCAGCACTACCTGCAGCGGTCTCGTTACTATCCTGGTGCACCAGCACGAGGTTTGTCCAATATGGGAATAGAAGGAAAGGTTTATGACTTGGGGTCCGGCAAGAAAGTTGTCGAACTCACATCTGGTAGCATGAAAGGATCCGGAAAAGGGAGAATAGGTCATTTGGAACGTACCGGTTATGTCCCGTCCTTTAAAGATGACAAAGCAAAACCGGCAGCTCATAGACCAACGGGTATTGTCGGTAAGGGGCTATTTTGACTCTCTGTTATTGTAAATATTTACATGTAAGCTTTTATGATGTTCGTTAGGGACAGTGTATGTGCAGATAAGATTGGCATTAAATATTGAGAATGTAGTCACTCCCTGATGATTGGTATAGTCTAGCCTTTATGCTACATTCACGCATTGAGATGGTACTGCTGACCCTTTGGAAGTATCTCCCATATAAGTCGCATCTCGGAAGTTAACTAGCTTTTTGCTTGCTATTTTTTCCACCTTGAGACTTTAATAGACTTTTAGCTATTCAACGAAAGAGCATTTAGAAGGCGACATTTTTTTATACATTTCAATACGAAAGATTTCATCTCGTGACGTCAGAGCTTCTATGGCGTTTGTGCACATTGTAAAATTCTACAAGATTCTCCGTATCAAAATATCGTTCGATTCAGATTATTCGTAGAATAGCTAAAAGGCCTATTAAATACTTCTGTTTTGATCCATCATTCCATAGATTTGTTCTCTACAGTTTATTTGGATACAGGAATGGTCTGAGTTTGCAAGACTGTTGTATTAACATTGTTTTGTTTACGTTCTAGGTACGGGTGCAGGAGCTCCCTCTTATGGTTCTTGGAAAGCATCATCGCTGACAAAACCTGGTGTATCTTATCAACCTACAGCTGCGCAGCCGGACAGGGCGCGTGTTGGAGTCCATGGTAGAACTGATTGGACAGCAAAGTAAGTCTTCTCTTTCTTTGAATTAAACACTTTGAAGCGTCAAGAGTTTTTCAGTTTTACAAGTTACCGCTGATTTGAAAAATTGCTATTTGCAAGTTTGCTCTCTTTTTTTGAGATCCAACGAGCTGGCTTCCCCTGATCATTGTTGGTTTTATATTTCTAGCACCTTAGTTCTTTAACATTTTCTGCCAATATTAGACCTTTAAGCGGAACGTTTTGGTATTTATACGAGAATTCAGTGCGTCCAAGTCAAGTTCAATTTCAAAGGTCATTCTGCGTAAACTACCCATGCCTTCTCATCAAGTAAGCCTGTCTTCCGAAATTTTCAATGCTTTGTGCACAGTTCGATGTTTCATGCATCATATTCGTTTCCTTTGAAATTGATATTACTTGAGAGCTGCTGTCTCGGCATTTGAGTTAGCATTTGAGTGGCCACAGGATTCAACTATTTCGCGTAGTTTTCCTTGTCAACAACGCACTGAAACATTAGAAACGGGCTTAAACATTGTTGGAGAAAAAGAAAAGTTCTGGCCTGACGTTTCGAACCTTGGAATCATATTTCTAGTTCGCAAGATTTTAAACACATGCTTGATTGTGATGCATCTTAGCTCAGCCTGTGCATTTTTTAATGTCTTTATTTCTCTTTCTAGGTATGGTGGCAGGTAAATGCAACTGTACAAAAAGAGGGCCGTTATATGAGTATATTTTACAAACAATGGAGAAAGTAACAAAAGTATAACTGTTATGAAATTATGTGTATTTGTATATATTGCATTCTGTTGTTTATATTATTTGCCTTAGCCCAGGTAGTTTGGTAGTTACACAATATCACTTTGGGATAACAAAAATCTAATTTAAATTTTTGTATACGGTAGATTTACTTGAAATATTGCGGAATTAGTGCGTGTTTTTGTTCGTCAAATGTAAATTATACCTCATTCATACTGAGCGTTTGAAACCAGTTGGAATACACAGTGTCAGTGTAAACTACCGGGTACGGGTGAGCCAGAAAAAGTGCCCACTTACAAAAATTCCAGGCACCAAGAGTACTTCACAGATTAGAATGATTAAAATTTTAGTTATAAGCCGAAAGATCGAAATATTTTGTAATTTTCACGCCCCCTCGCGAGCATGAGAAATATAGGTAGATTCAAATGTGCAGCAATTTAATGCATGAAAACTTGGCCTAAGATATTGATCAAATCATAGAGGATTCCTCACACAGATCAATAAATAAAAAAATGCAGTTGTTAATGGGTGAGATCTAGCCTCTGCACATTTATTGCCATGGGACTGAAAATCTTTAGCATTTGTTTGAAAATTGATGTCTTAAAACTCTTGAGAGAGTTGAAATGACCACTGTGTATTGTTCTGTTCTGATGTTTTAGGCCCTTTTTAGTCATTTTGCAACAATGAAATTTTTATAAAGTAAAATTTACTGGCACTTTTAGTGCTGGTAAGATAGCGAGAAAAATCACAGAGATACTTCGATCTTTCGGCTTTTAACTGAAATGTGAATTATTCAAATCTATGAGTAAAATTTACTGGCACTTTTAGTGCTGGTAAGATAGCGAGAAAAATCACAGAGATACTTCGATCTTTCGGCTTTTAACTGAAATGTGAATTATTCAAATCAATGAGGTACTCTTGGTTCTACAAGTTTTTGAAAGTGGTAACTTATTTTGGTTCACCCGGTGGTTTCTTTGGCTACAAACTGTGTTGTGAAAGCAAATTTAGATTGGTCAAGTTAATGAAAAGATGATTGACTAGCAAATTTGACGAGATTCAAACTGAATTTTTTTTGCATTGTAACCAAATTGACGAAAAGTTATGGGTACAACAAAATTTATCCGTACAACCATTCAATTACATTTTATCCACTTCGACGAGAGTTTGCTAACTGAATCAAATTGAAACTGGATCTAGCGTGTGTAGAAATTGGGAATTAAAGCAATTTTGTGCTTTTCCCCATGGGTGTTATGAGAATGGTTTAAATCGACAGTTTGAACGGGGTGTTAGAGTGTTCTATAAAGATTTTTTAGCAACTTAACCATTGTTCGTGTTACATCAATTGGTCATACACAATTTGTTATTGCGTTGCAATCCGAACAACCTCGCTCTACTGACGAAGGCTCATCTGGAAAACTGTAGTTGATAAGATAAGTTATTGAGCGATAGATCAAACTGTATGCTGTTGTGATTCATTGTAATTATCTCGTAGCTTCTCTTCGAGGTAAAAAATGTGCAGCCAAATTTGCCTTGGCATATTTCAACATGGTCTAATTTTTTCCCACAAGAAATGATGTTGTAAGAGATGGAATTGCAGTAAGGACAAAACAGCCTTAAATTTTTACTTTTTCTTGTTTTACGCAATGTGATTGGTCCATTTCGTGGAGTTGTGTCTGATTTTTCAGCAAATCAAAATTTGATGCGTATGCTGCCAGGAAGAACGGATGTGACGTAAAGGATCTGGGACCGAACATTTGTTACATGAAGTATTGCTCACGTGGCGCGAAGAATCGAAGAAGGAGTGAAGTGGTCACGTTTTTTGCTGAACCGACCAAAGTGAGCCAAAGTGTCGTTTTACTGCAATTTTCTGGCTCTGATTGAGGTAACTATGATTTCATTTTGCTCAGCCAGTCATAATTCAATCTTGTAATGTATTGAGTTTACAATCCTGCACCAAATATCCCACCAAAATTTATTCAGCATCCATAACCATGTTGGCGTAAACCTCGCGTCGGCCGAAAGTGGCCTAAACCTCTCGGCCTACAAACTGAACTTACGTCTTTAGAAAATGGATTACACCACTGTGCCACAACACCTTGAGCAGATTCTCATGCGTACTGAAGACCTTTTCAGTATCATATGTCTACCAGTATGGTTTTGATTGAAGACTGAGAACATGATGGTTGAGACACGAAGCAAAAAATCCTGTTGTTTTAGATTTTGTGGGTGAAGCCAAGAATATCTATATCTTACTTTTATCCTATAAAGGTGCATGCTCTTTGCAAAAGCAGTGGAACATTTGGCAGCTGCTGTTTACATTACTTCTGAGGCTATGGACATTCTCTCAATCTTTATTACTAGATGCTGGATCTGCACCTGGATGATGATGACATATCTATGTTTAGCGTTTTTTCTCTTTCAATTTATTCATATATTACTGTTCATGTTCCTTATGCTTCAGTTGACTATAGTTTAGTTGTTCTTAAAGTTTAGTTTAGTTTTACTCTTATAGCTGCCTTCATACATAACTTTATGTAGTGCTGTATAGCAATGATGATGATGATGATGATGATGATGATGATGATGATGATGATGATGATGATGATGATGATGATGATGATGATGATGATAATGATGATGATGATAAAGTTGTCTATAGTTTGTTACCCCTAAGGGTATTAGAACTCAAAATATGATACACTAGTTTTTATTTAGCTGCCAAGCCTGTTTTGCTTTCTTTGTAGCCATGGTAATGGTTTCTTGTCTCTGAGTATCACAACATATGGTTTCTTCAAAAGTCCACATCTTCCATTTTCAATTTTCACATATCCATTTTCACCCCATCTGGTTCCCCATGAATTTTTCACAATCCAGTACAGCTTTCCATTTTCCTCTCCATATCCAACAATGAGAACTGAGTGATCTGTTGCACCATCTTAGAAAGGAAATGATATCATTCTTCAAAAAGTGTTGTATCTCAATTTCTTTGCTTTAAAAAACGAGGATAGGTATCAAATTTTAAAAATGCCAGTCTACAATTGGTTGATAATCTTTGATTTGAGTTAATGACTTTAAGGAACTTTAGGTATTTGGGTAAAAGTGTTCATTGACAATCTTTGACATCTTGATAACAAGGACAGATTTTGTAACTAGCAACAGTTGCTTAAATTTACACCTCAGTTCAAAGCAATTAGTGACTGCAGACAAAGGAAATTCTCTCAACCAGTAAATCAAAACAAACACAGCTGCAAAAGTTGCTCCAAAGCCAATATGGTAAACTCTCACCGTGTGCCATAGTGGAATTGGCAAAATTTTACACCAACAATTGGTGGAGAATGAAAGAAATGCGCCAGAGTAAAAAATAGAAGAGGCTGTCCGCCACAGAGCTGTGGCGTAAGGTACGCCAATTCCAGACTGGACCATTTGCAAGCAAAAGGTGGTAATAAAGGAGAAGGGTTAATGTAGAGTTCTGTTTGATGGAGTTTTGTTTTTGTTTCAGAAGTCAAGCAGAAGGCATTATTATTCTCAGGTATGCAGGGCTTGAATGAAACAATTACCACACAGCTCCTAAATCAGATAAAAATCCATGAGGCAGAACTTTAGATTTACCCTTTTCTTTTGTTATAAGCACATCATAGCTTCTTTTAAAAACCATCTTTCGCTTGCACAAGGCAAGAGTTGGCCCTGTTTTTTTTATTTACCAATTGAGAGGATTTCCTTTGTCTGCAGTCATTAATTTGTTTTGGAATGAGATGTTAATTGAAGCAACTGTTGATATTGTATTACAAAATCTGTCCTTTTTTATCTTTGATTATTTCCAGAACTTTTGCATTTGTTTCTTTGAAGTGCAGATCATTAAAAATTCTAATTAAGTTAAGCAAAAATGTAAAAATAAAAATGATGCAATCTTCAAGAAAACTGTATATGAAGATCTTTGATATGCCATGACTATGAGAAAAAATCTGTGTAGCTTTTCTGTTTCATGATCTAGCAATTTTTGATGTCGTCACCTGACTTGAAGTAGGTGTAAACAAAACCTTGACTAATTTTTTAATGATTATGTTTTTGCAAAGCATAATAGATTTTACTTACTGCATTCCTTATCACTGTAAATACCATTTTTATAGAACTTGAGTGTTTTTACTTCTGTGTTGATTGAAGCAGTTGCTGGACCATAATATGCAATGGCTCTTTTCAGTGCTTCAGGACTATTTGCTTTGACCTTCATGAAACTGTCAATCCTGGCACCAACAGTTAAGTTTTTAGTTTTGCATGATCCTTCCTGAAAAATGGATATGACCACTTGAAAATCTAGCTGTAAGGACTGTGAGTTTGTTTTGACAGTATTTTGTCAAAAGGACATTCTCTGAATCCATTCTTCCTTATTGATCAAATTTGATTCTATTCAATGCTTCTTATGACCTAAGGGCTTGGAAAGTTCCTTACGAAGATGCATTGCATTTTAACTATGAATCCTTAATAATTCTATTGGAAGTTGATCAAAGAACGCAATGCATCTTGGTAGCAGTTTCTTGCCACCATGAGATGTGGTCACGTCAGGAGGAATGACCAGGGTGCTGCTTCAAGAAACATGTTAGCTCCTTAGTCACCTAAAATTGTATTTGAATGCTAGGTAGCAACTTTTGATAAGAAATTTCCTTCACTGAATTTCATCTGGCTTGAAATTATTTCCAATTGAAAACAGGGCGCTCTATTCTCAAGGATTCTGAAGAGATACAAAAGATTTACATTAGATCTTAGTGTTGACAGGTGAACAATACACTTATCATCAATATCAAGCTATTGCAAAATAGATCTTCTCTACGTAAACACAACTGAGGACCCTACAGTAATCCAATTCAAGCTATTATTCAAGACCAGCTGATTACAAGATCTTAATTCACTTCTACATACCATTCCAAGATATTGACCATATGAATCATAAGTTGCTAATCCAAATTTTTTGATGTAAGCAAATGATTTCCATGTCCACCCACCCATGCATCCATGATTTCCTTCTTTAGAATGTGGAACATACCAAGTGCAGTCTAGGAGCTGCTGTTCAGACAATTTTATTCTCTCTCCTGTCTGTGAGGCAACATACATCTTTAAAAGTCTTTTACATAACACTTAGCAAAGCTCTGTCCTACACCAACACTTAGGGCCTGTTTATATGAGGAAAAACACCTCACCTGCCAGACCCGGGGCTGAGAGGTGAGATTCCACCTTCCAATAGAATCCTTTGTATTTTCAGTTCGCGTTTACATGACGAACGCAACACCACCGGTATAGTGAAATCCCACCTCACCAGAGGTGGAATCTCACCTGGGTGAGGTGAAATTTTTCCATATAAACGAAAAACCACCGGTATGGTGAGGTGAAATGAAATTTTTGGTTGATTCTCATTGGTCAGTTCATTCTGATTTCACGGAAGAGAGACTTTACTCCACCTCACCTCTCAGCCCCGGGGCTGACAGGTGAGGTGAAAAATCTCATGTAAACAGTCACTGAAATTTACCTCGCTTGTCAGCCCCGTCTAGCAGGTGAGGTGTTTTTCCCCATATAAACAGGGCCTTAGAGAAAATTTTGCGAGACATGTGAAATGGAACAGTTTCAACAAGAGCTACTGTACAGTGCATGCATAACTGAACATTACCGAATTCGCAAAATTGTTCTTCAGAATTCACAAGATCTCACTCATTTAGATTCAGAAAAGCAAAGGACCAAACCCATGCCTCTTTCCCAGTCATTGTTGATTCCCAACTCATGTGATGTCTTGGAAACGCATGATTTGTTATTTAACATTATAAGAATGAAGTCTGCATTCTCTGAAGGTAATGCGATGAGAATCCTTACGAATTGGAAGGAATTCTTATAAACGAAAATTATGTAAAGTTACAATGGAACTGAACTGTAATGTAATTTATGCAGTTTAGACTAAATTTATGCTTTATATGCCACGGTAAATATCTGAAAAATCAGGCCATGTAGTAAAACTATTATAAAAAATGTCATTTGTGTCAAGTTGTGACTACGTTAACTCGTTGATGGTAATTCTGTTTTGTATCTTGTTCCTAGCTTTACAAACTCCATGAGATGCAAATATTTCTTACCTTGAGGAAATGTGCACTCTCAACGGCTGCCGTTGTTGAAAATGTCCAGCAGGATCCACAAATTCCTTGGGACTGCACTGGTGCAACAGCACCTAAAGAAGGTATTTATCAAACTTTACTTTTTCTTTTCGCATTCCAGCGTGTTCTTGGTCCCACCAAATTTTTAGAGTTTGATATATGAAATGTGGGGTCGATAGGGGTAAAATGGTTAAGTTTGGGGGTAACGTGGGTAGGTCAAAACACTTGATAAATTCTGCCAAGATCTTTTTCAGGGTTGTCCATTAGCTAGAACCGTTTGAACTACCCTCCTTGGCAAAGTTAATTTTAATTTATCAGTTCTGGGTCCACTGTTTCCATCTATCAAGATGACCCATTTTACTCCCAGCCTACCCATTTTATCCCAGTAGACCCTACCAGTGTTCGTGATAAAATAGCACAACAAATTAATGAATCAAGCTTCAGTCCAGATAGAGTCACATTCTTAATAGTTTGTGACTTACGTTTCTTGGAAAATGATAAGAAATATGCCGATCATTGCTTTCAGATAAGCTATAAAAGTTTCTTAAAATTTCATCTGGAAGTGAACTTGCTCGAAAACTGTTGGCGATTTTAAAACGATATGCAACTAAGGCCTAGTTTTTGCTTGCTCGGATTAGTTTGAGGAACTTTTCTACGTAGGAATGCATTGCCGCTAATTCGAGAATGATTGCATAGAAACAGCCTCCAATGTATGAAAAACTATTCATGTTTTTGACAAAAAATGGACGAATTGTCACTTGCTTAGCACTCACCATAATCTCTCCAATCTAGCTCCTTTGGAACAGGTCCTTGCTTTTTCTTCTTTGTACTCCCTTTCTTATTCCTTTCTCGATTTACTCTACCTTTATTTTCAGCTCTAAACTCCTTCGGAAATCTATCATCATCTTTCATCAATAAATCCTCCTCCAAAGTCTCTAAATCCTGTCCGTCATTCCCCATTTCATCAACGCCAAACATATAAAATGGTTTCATTTCAGAAGTATCAGGTTGTCTCCAGATATTCTCATTATCCTTGTCAGAGTATTCTACGCTATCTTTCCTTTCAGTATTCGGGTTTCTGTTTTCATAATCGTTTGAAGAATACTCATAGAAACTACTTAAAGGCTTTTTGATCGTCTGCTTCAAGATTCTTGTTGTTATCCTTGGTTCTTCAAAATGTTTATATTTTTCAATGTTTGGTTTATCTTTTTTCTTCATTAATCTATCATAAAGTTTTCCACGCATCTTTTCTCTCGGACTTTCATATTTATGCTTTTTCTTCTCGCTGGTAGAAAATTTGTCGATTGAATCTTTTACGGAACCGCTGCCATCGTCAAAGTTCACATTGCTTTCATTTTGCAAGTGCACAAGGTCTTGAGCGTTTCTGAAATTATCATGATTTTCCCACGAATTCTGGACATCGCTATCCTCATTTAAACCATCTTCTACTTCATTATAGGTAGCCGGATCGTTATCAATCTTTTTCAATTTGCGTTCATCCTGTTTGATTCTAACTATTCTTTCTGAACGTTTAGAACTATTTGCAGTGGTATCCAAGCTCACTTTTCTGCTTATAAAATGATCTTGATTCACCAGTTTAGTTTTGCCTTCATCTCGAGAAGAAAACGAGTTGTCAAAATCTTGAGTTGTCTGATCCCCGTAATCATTTTTAATGGCATTGATATTTTCAGCATTTAAATTCTCCTTGGTTCTTTGTTGGACTGTCTTTGTCTCTTGACTAGAAAATCCATTCTTTATGCCCTTAACTATTCTTCCTCTCTCAGTACCTTTATTTTTATTTCTATGCTCTACCTTGCTATCATGTCGAAGTGTTTTGAAGTTTTTCCTTGAGTGTAAAAAGTCATTCTTTTCTCGAAGCTTTGCTTTCTTTGCTGCGTAATAAGACAAGCTTTCATTAACTGTCTGAAATTTCCCTCCTCTCTGGGTACTTTTAATCAAATTCTTATCTTCCACTTTAACATCGTGTTTATGTGATTTGAAATTTTCTCTGGAGTTTGCAAAATCATTTTCGTGTCCGAATATGCTTTCCTTTCCTTCCTCAAGACTCATTCCTCTATCATAATTATCAGCTGTTTTATCTTTAACATTATTTACATTCTCAGGTAATATACTAGTTCGAATATTACTGAAACTTTGAGCGTTATGATCCACCTTTGTGTTCATGTAATATCTCGATGCTGGGTTTTTGCCTTGATAGCTTTTTCCATTTGCTCCATCGACAAGACCCAGTGCTTTCGTCAGACCCACTCCACCAAAATATCTCACTTTTCTGTCTTCATTTTTGTTTACCTTCTTCGAGGGTTTTTCACTTTGAATATTTTTGAATGTGTTTTTTGTGCTTACGGAATTTCCATTCTCCTTCTTTTTCATGGAATATTTTGGTGATGGATCATTTTCTTGATAAATCTTCCCCTTAACTCCATTGACCATATTCGATACTTTCGTAAAACCCGATTCGGCGAAATGATCAATATTTTTATCTTCATTTCTATTCAGCTTCTCAGAAGATCTGTCTGTATGAACGTTGTTGAATCTGTTACTCGAACTTACCGAAACACCACTCTCCCTGGTTTTCATTAAATACATCGATTCTGGCTTATTTTCCTTGTAGCTTCCTCCCTTTATTCCATTGACCATATCTAGTGCATTCGCAGGACTCCTCGCACCAAGGAGTTCCTTAAACGATTTGTCTTCAGTTCTGTTTACCTTTTCAGGAAATTTATCAGTTTGAATATCTTTAAATCTGTTCGTTGAGCTCACAGGATTTCCATTCTTTTGGTTTTTCAAGGCATTTTTTGGTGGTGGATGATTCTCTTGGTGTCTTTTCGCGTTAACTCCGTCTACCATAGCCAATGCTTTCGTTAAAACAGACTTGTAGAAATTCGAGTCGATATTGTCAAGTAAGATTCTGCTTGAAGCTTTTGTTGTCCCCCAAACATTATTTCTAAGTTTTCCATTTTCTATATTATGATACCCATTTGGAAAAGTTGGGACATGTTTTTGAAATGGCTCACTTTGTATATCATGGTTCATATGGTTGCCAATTTGCACATAATTCAATTGTTGTCCATTTTGCACTTCGTTGTTCATGTTTGCAATGGTTGGCACGTTTTTTCGAAGTTGTCCATTTCGTAGCTCGGGATTCATATATGCGCCAAATGGCACAGTATTTCTAAATTGTCCGTATTGTGTATTGTGGTTTAAATTTGGAACAGTTGGCACATAATTTTGTCCATTTTGTATATGATGGTTTATATTGGCATCAAATGGCACTTTATTTCTTATTTGTCCATTTTCTATATAATGGTTCAAACTTGCAACGGTTGGTACATAATTTTGTATATTGTGATTCACATTAGCAGCTGCTGGCACATTTTCTCGCAGTTGTCCATTTTGTATTTCATAGTTCAAACTTGCAGCAGTTGGCACATAATTTATTTGTTGTCCATTCTGTATGTTGTGGTTTATCATTACACCATTAACATTTGGAACTGTTGACTTAGTAAGCCCATTAATTATCGTTCCAAAATTTTGCCACGTTTGAATATTTGTGCCATAATTACTACCAGTGTATATTGGCAGATGTTTCCAGGAAGCAGTCTTATTGGGCGCCTGGTACAAATTCGTCAAAGCGTTTTCTCTTGGGACATCATCTACCACGTTATTTTTGACTTGTGAATTATCTTGCCCCTTAAAGGAATTCATAGACTCCTTAGCAGCAGAATCAGGTTTTGTTGAATTATCAATCAATCTATCTTTCTTTCTATTTTCATGAATGATTCTTTTACTTTTATCCTCGTTCAAATCATGTGATAAATCATCAAGTTTATTTGCAAATAAATTCAGATCACTGAGACCATTTTCAACATTGTTATTTTCAATATTTGATTTCTTTGAGACAGTCCTAGACTTTATTTCTTTATTTAGCTTATGTGATATTCTGTTCTTCCTGTCATGTTTAAATTCTAATTCTCCTTTTGCTTCCTGGTCATTTCCTGAACCCGAACTCTTGCCATCCTCATCTTGAAATCCTCTCTGAATTTCATCAAAATTTTCATCCTGTACAGGGATAATTTTCTCATACTCCTCTGTTTGTCCTTCATCATCATATACCTGTTCGTCTCCTGAGCCGGAACCCAGGCCATTCTCGTTTCCAAATCCTCTCTCGTTTTCATCTAAATCGTTATCGAAAACAGGGATACTTTTCTCATATTCCTCAATTTCTTCATCATCATCATGTGAGAGTCCTCGTCTATTGTTGAATTCATCGCCAGATAGATCTGTAAAATGGTTCACATCCAAATTGTAGCCAAGTTGACGTCTGTTCATGGAGTGTATGTACCTTGAAGATCAAATGGTTATATGATTATTTTGTTTTGATGGCAATTTAACAATTAAAATCTGACTTTTTCTCCTTGAAGACATGATAGCAATCACATTTATTCATGGAGCTTAGCAATTTGCATCGACGATTCTGCTATGGCCGAGGAGCCATTTCACACTAATTTTGACTGACTTTTTGCTGGTCCCAAAATCCTTGTTACAGAATAATTTGACAGGTTTCTAGTGACAGTTTGAGCAATTCGATTGAGAAGTTAAAAAGTAGATAGTAGTGTTGTATGGAGCTTCTTCCAACTATGTAAAATTACATATTATATCAATTTATTATATGCCGAAGAGGAGAGTTTGTCTTTCATTCTTGCAAGGAGTAAGTTTTATGACGACGTCTCTCTCAGAATTTCAAGTGGTAGAAGCTTGCAAAGGGCCTGCTCTGTCACAGTTATAACGAATATGAAGAGCTCGCTTTTACCTTGAGAAACATAGATTTATAGATACTACGAAATGACGATGGAGCTTTATTTTTCCAACTGAAACTAAACCACCTTTTGGTTGTACTAACTACAGATAGCTGAAATACAACTGGCTGACTTCTCTTAACAGCCCTGAAGAAGTCTTGCATGGCAGGATGAAATATTGGCAATATATGTACTCATTAAACCGACTCATTCGCTGTTGTTTTTCGTCGTTTTGCGGTGTTTCTACCTACAAATTCTGATTTCTCTGCCCTCACCTCATATTATGCCTTGTGATATGCATCCTTTTTCTATGCTCTTGCTCTTCTTTGTATTCTTTCCCGAAGTTTCTTTTATAGTTATTGAATTTATCTTCAAAATCTTCATAACTTCTTTCATTTAGAAATTCGCCCATCGGATTAAGAGATCTGTAACCAGCTTCTCCGATATCTTTTGGTACTTTTTGACACCAACGATCTCGTTTCGCCACTGAAAACAAGAATCAATGTTAATGTATGACAAAAAGGGTGATATTAGATTCTGGTCAACGGTTTTGAGCCTATTTCAAAGATTCTACGATGGGACATTTTTAGACATTTGTTTGTAACTTGAGGCATACACCACCAGTTTTGTCCAACAAGACTTTGTGTCTGAATTAACAGCTTGCCTCAATTTCAAACAGCAACTTCGCGCAACCTAACTGCTTGCTGGAAGGCTACAGGCAAAAATGTCTGCATCTTGACTTTTGCAATGTTGGTTTGATGTGTTGTCACTTTTCACAGGTCCATCTTATGTGATAAACTCGCTGTTGGAATGTTTGCAAAAATATGAAAATTTGTGCAAAGGCTAGCATTTATCATTTTTCTCTCAAATGTTCTTCTTGTGTGTTGGGCAGGTTTCATTGCAAATAACCCTGACGACTTTTGGCCAGCTAAATAGATCTTGTTGAACCATTTTCAAGTGTCTTAATAGAAGGATAGTTTGAAAGAATGAGGTACTGGAAAGAAAGATGGATGTAAAAACCAGATTCAATTTTCAGTACACTAAATTTCTTTATACGAAATGTTCGACCGAGTGGAATTTGAGATTCTATCACTGTTGTTCGCATTCGAAAATTTCTCAGATTTCTACAAAATGGCTGCAAGAACATCACTCGGCCCAGATTCTTCAATGAAATAGCTAAAAGGTCATTTGTAAGTATGCTGTCAGAGTGACCAGACTTTCAAATTCTTTGACCACTTTGTATGACATTGTTAAGGATAGACAAGGCTGATAAAAGGACACGTAAGTTTTCTAATTAGTCCTACCTTGAGGGATATGAAATTTCTCTTTTTCATAGTCCCATTTTTCAAAAGTTTCATACTCCACAATATAATGATCATAATATGAAGTAAGCAAAATATCATATCCTTTCATGTCAAATTTCACTGGGCGTGGATTCTCTTCATCAGTAGCATGAAATGTATATGTGTCTGTTCTGTTTAGGAAAGTCGTGACAGCTATCCATTTAGTACATGGTATTCCTTGTATGGTTTCTGTTCCTTTATACTGTTGAGAAAAGAACAGAAGTTAGGAATCAAATTTGCTGAAGTATTCAACATAACAACAATTATGTAACGAACATTCAGTTAACTCGTCTTTAAGATGTAAAGGCTTTAGTGGTTGCTTCCAAACCCGAGTGAGCCCTTACCTATCAGAAAACAATTGTCACAGCTTTTGAGTTGAAAATTTAGCTACGAAAATTTTGTTTGGTAAAGTCGCTCATCATTAAGACCAACAAGTTGTAGATATGCTTGAAAGGGGTATGCATGGGGATGAGAATTGGACATTACATTCTGGTCCATCATTTACTTGCTATTGAAATCAAGATTCTATTTCTAAAACTAAAAGCTGCATTGAATTTGAATTGCAGTGCCAACTAAATCATAGACCAGAATGGAATTGTTACCATACAAACTCCTTTACAGACATCTTATCTAAGTTGGCCTTCGACTAACAGATCGAAAGTTTATTTTTGATTATCAGCCATATATTTTTATTCCACAGCCTCGCCAAACGGGTAAACTTTTTGACTCACCCAGTACATATGATCTTACATTTAAGAGGGAAAAGTTAGTGCTAAGAAAGGTAGAAATCCATACCTTATACTGACTTATATTCATTTTAAATGGCCAATAAACATTTTTTGGTAGAATATTTTGCGGTTCGATTTTCTTTTTCTTTTTTCCTTTCTTTTTCCAGCATCCTTGATAGTGGCTATCTTTTCTGAAATCATATTTTGGGATTACTTCGTACAATGTCCCATATTCACCAATGTCTGCTCGTTGAAATGTTTTGACTGTACCTATGAAAGGACAAAAGTTAATTCTATTGCTGGGGAAGAAGCATTCTGTTCTAAATTCAAGAATGACATTTTAATGCCTCCTTTTCTTCAGGAAGTCTTAGTTTCTTATGCTAATGAGATGGTAGGCAAAGAGTGTTGAAATCAAAGACCTAAGTTGCAAATTAGAATGGAATACTTTTGCAGTTCATCTATAACCTTTGATGTTCCACAGTCACCCGCCTGATAATCTGGTCTTTAAGTGTCTCAAAGTCTACCATAGTCATGTCCTGCATAGCGAAGATAATCAAAAGAAACCTCCTCACCTCCATAGTAATCTATCCTACTTTTGTTATGTTTCCCAGCATACCATGCTTCAAATGGCTCCACGATCCCACCTGATGGAATGGTAATAGTTCCAGTGGCATGGTAAAATGATGGAAAATTCAGGCTCTTGATTGACCTGGAATCATCATTGATTTCTTCAATGTTTTCTATAGTATCATAGCGGTCATTCTGTTCCATGGATTGCACTAATGTTATTGCAAACAATAGAGAGCAAAACCTATGAATCATACTTGTGTCTGACATTCAAACGCTTTGATTTGTCAAATTCAAATTTTCGTTCTCGATGAAATTAAGTTTACAGTTATTTGCTTGTAGGCCACTGGATGCGTTATGGCTATAAACAAAGTGGATCCTTGGTGTGACAAGATTGGTGTTGCTTGCTTTGTTGATAGAACATGTATTGTTTACAGTTAATAGCCTTGCGAAAGTAGCAAATATGGAACAAGATGGGAACTGGCTCAGCTGTAGTGGAACTTTGATCTTCCTTGATTTCAGATGTCCGCCCGGTGATTTTATCCACAGGTATCGTATCCAATTGATTCCAATTCGTTTGTTTATCTTCAGCTTCTGTCTAAATTGATTGGCTACCTGTGTACAGGAAGTCTTTTATCCATCTGTATCTGTAGGATATTTATAGTCCGTGTATTCCAAGCCCCGCAGACTGTATAAGATGGTGTGCGTTCCAGAGCTTTTGAATATCATAGAACAATGGGATCAAATTGATTGCGTTACAGATATCGTTAATGTAGTTCAGTATCGATTCATTTGCTACTAGTGATTTCCATGCAGATTATATATGGCCTATGTATCCCATGCCTATTTAACTGTATAAAATGATGCGCGTTCCAAGACTTTTGAATACCTGAATAACGAGATGAAATCGCTTCAGGCAACGTAGTTCTGAGGCTATTCATTTGCAACTAGCACCTTTAGCATGATGTCATTCAATAGGTCCTTGAAATGTTTTCCCCTGTTCATCTGTAACTACAGAAAGAAAGCACTAACTTCTGCTCTCTGCTCAGTTGTTTCAAATCTTCCAGTGCACTCTCTCCTTGTAATGAGCAGTTGTTTATGAAGATCATCTACGCGTCAATTTATCCCATTTCCTCAATTCCTTTTCATACCACTAAAACAACTCCATATTTGCAACTGTATTTCATTTCTTTCATAATTGGTAGCGATTTCCTTAACCGGAATATTTTCATTCATAAAACTGTTGCTAGGCAATTAGCAGAGAGGTCAATAGATCGTGCGACGCGACAATTTTAAGGTCATGGTACCCGTTTCTCTCATCCATTTTTGTCTGAATGAATTGAAAGGAGAGTGTTAACAACCAGATAGCAAATATTAATCACGTTATGCCGTATTTTGGTACAGAGAAACTTTGGTTACTTCTCGATACTTCTACCGTTTGAATTTTAAGAGATTTTCAATATTTTCTGAATGAGGGCATTTTCTGCTTTTCAAGATTTTAAGTTAAAAACTTAGAGCCACTGTAATTTCTAAAATTTTTGAGGGGGTATAGAAAGATAATTTTTAAGAAAACCGTACTTTATGAATGTCTGCAGCATCGCATCAAGCATAAGTCTTTTGCCGTTCTGGTTACGATTTAGGAATTTGATGAAGTTAGAGTCATATTAACAATTTTGCTAGACCTTTTCAAGGATTCGCAGTGTTTTCTATTCATAAGAGAGCACTCTCTACTTCTTAAAATATGTAGTGAAAATTTTAATACGATACACGAACACTTTTTGAGAGCTTACTTTATTTTGAAATTGCTGGAGAACAATAGAAATGATATTTTTGAAACAATCACTATTTTTGCCTTTTCTTTGCCATAAATCAGCAACCACGTGTCAGATTGACTCAAAAGAAGGTTTTAAACTCTAAGTTGAAGCTTGACCTATGCAACTTTGTAAAAACCGAGACAATTGAATCTACAGCTCCTCCACAGTAGCCATACAAACGGTGCACAATTTTTTGGGACTGCACTTTATCAATACAGCGCTTTTCTTTTTACGCTTTCAAGTGGCATATATATTTGCTAAATTCTTTCTGATACTTTTATGCCTGAATTATGATGCTTGTAAGACAAAGAGGCGGGTTCCAGTTCACAAAGTCCACAAAGCATTTTCAAAAATTGTTAGTTCATCTTATCAATGTATAAAATCAAGTTTTTATCATAGGATTATTTCTAGCAATTAGTTTCTAAATAGTGATCAACTTTTAATGATCAAAGGCGACACTGATAGAAAATCTAGTCAAAATATGATTATTTAAGAGAGTTGAATTTCACAGTGCACCTGCGGAGAATCCATCATCAACTAGATTTCATTATGTCAATTTGTTTCGTGCCTGGTAATAAGAGTCTCGTCTTTATTTCTGTAATTTTCAAACATTGCTGTAAATTTCAAGCAATTTAGTTCCTGTCGCGAAAACTCCGGAATATGAAGGAACCCTTTTTATTCCTGCCGATCGTTCCAATACTTTTAACTGCTTTTACTTTGTTTTTCTATCTTGCATATTCATTTATTTTCTATTTTTATTTCTATTTTATCTTTTTTTATCCATGATAGCCCCTCAGTCGAGGACTAATTTACAGGGGGCCATGCTAAAATATGTAAACCTTTAGGGTTCATCTTTTCACTCTGTTCGGGGCTGCTTGGAAAGCAATCTATGTACTGTATATAAATTTGATAGCTTTACCCTATATAAATATTGATAAATACTTTACCCTATATAAATAAATGGAAATGAAAAATAAGGTGAAATTACTGTCGGAATTTGTTATTCCATGGGATTGCTCTTTCTTTTTCAGTATTCTTAAGCTAAGAAGTGGACAAAATTTAATCAGGTTTCCTATTCATTTTCAAGCTTGCTTTGAGGAAAACTTGCAAGCACAATCGTAAACACTGATATTTCATGAAGGTTTTTGTAACATGCAAGACTGTCTTATACTATTGTTTGCTTAGATCCTTGATAAAGCAGTTTTATGCAGAAGGATATGAAATTGTATACGGTATCGCTAGATATACCTTGTCTTTGATTAAATGTAAGTTCGAAATGGGGTATTTCTAATTTTTGATTTCAGTGGCATTTAGGCAGACACGACTTTAATCCTTTTCTTGTATTAAATTTACTCACAATATCGTATTGTTTCGTCATCTTTTTCAATTAGGCAAACTGCAGGACAGACCTTGCGCAAATAGACATCACAAGACTTGTGGTAGGAATTCGTGAGCAACACGAAACACTTGAATTTTTCCAAGCATGAATTTTCAGCGAGGAAAACCAAATCAGTGTGCGCATTGTCGATACCGTGTGACATTCAACACTATTCAATATGAGTCCTTGATATAAGCCCTTTCAATAGAAGTTTTGATGATTTTCTGAAACATTTGGAGATTTCTGTTCGACTGCTTTTCTTCTCCGAAGCAGCTAAATCTCGTTTTCTATTTCATTCTGTCATATATTTACATTTAACATTAAACAATTATTAATTAAACTTTTACTTTAACAACGACAGCTTTTTTAGTCACTCCACAATTATCATTTTTAGTCCATATTTTCAAATATCCTTGTCGTCCCCATGACACTGACCATGAGTTTTTTATCAACCAATATTCTTTTCCGTTTTCTTCTCCAAATCCAATTGCAACTGCTGCATGATCCACTTTGTCATCTGAAATTTCATGAAAAAGGAATTTTAGAATGATTTTGGAATAATCGGTGCGTGCAATTTCATGCACATACTAACTTGTTTTGTGTTGTACAGGAAAATGTAAAGCCCAAGGTTTTAAAAGTACAGACCAAGCTTGAGGTCTATACTTTTAAGACCTTGGGCTTTATATTTTCCAGTACAACGCAAAACCTTTTAGTATGAGTTTTATTACCTCATAGCTTCTAATTTTGACTCGCATCATTCAGTCAAACGCATTTTGTTACTGTCATGTCGTTTGAGTGTATTGTAAATCTCACAGGCCTAAGGCAGTTGCTGTGGCGACAAGAACGCGTGCTTAAATCGTATTATACAGGGCTACAGGAAGCCCGAGGAAAATGCACGATTTACCAATAAGAATGACGGGATTCCATTGTTCCAAGAGGACAAAATATATGAACACACAGTTTTCAATATCATTGCTTTGATAATCAGGGAGGAAATTTTTCAAACGCGGAGCCTGGCTCAACCACTGTATTTCTACTTACCGCAAGTTTCGTCGTAATAAACGCCAGAACTGTAAAATTTGAATGTCTTTGGTCGTGTATTGATAAGTACTGTCACTGGTCCGTACATGGCCAATGCTAATTTCAGTTCGGTGCTATTTCCAGATGTTATGTTCATATAACTCTCAATCCCTGCACCAACTGTAACATTTTTGAAGTGGCAATAGCCTTCCTGCAACGTAGAAACAAACGTTTATCCGTTATTTTGAAATGCCAAGAGGGACAGTTCAGTTCATTCATTCATATTGATAGTGATAAACTGAGATTAAAAACAACACATAAAAAGAGAAAAGCTAAACAGGATGATATACTTAAAGCTAAATGTTCGCAGACTAAATAGGTGAGTATGAAGAGCTGTAGTGAGATTGGGGAATTTCTTAAAGGAGGGGCTCCCTCAATAGGCGAGCTAATCGAAGAGGGAAAACTGACATATTCAGATGTTATTGAAACAGGTGCAGAAGGACGGTGCTTTAAATGGTGTTAGTACAAACACGACAAAGCTTCCCAATGAAAATCATACCAGACACTCGTACTATGATTCACGAAATCAACGGTAAACTGGAATTTATATTTCTTCTTTCAAATCACTCAGCTCTGATCCTCTCAGAAGATCATATGTTACTGTACACAGAATTTTCACCGAATGTCATAGATTACAGTTGCTTTTATTTAAACGATTTTCGATAGTCAAATTTGTGTCTCTTGATCTTCATAGCTTTTCGTGCCTTTAATTCTATCATTATTTACATATTCATTTATCTATTTTTGATGTCTTATCAATGTACGCGACAAAAAGTTGGTGTGTACAATTGATAATTTCTGAACCATTTTCGAACTTGCTCTTGAAAATTTTCTAGCGCGAAAATTGTTTCTTGTCTTTGAAAATCTTTGATGTATGAAATCAATTGAATTAACAATTTCATGTGTGCAAACTGAAGCATTTACTCACCTGAGCAAGATATTTTCCATAACTTTCCTCAGTTGCTAAGCCGCCATGTTTAATCAACCATTGTAACGCCCTGTATGGATAGCCTCCTTTGCATCCACGGTTGCCATAGCCCCAGGTGCAGTCGACTATTTGTTGTTGAGATAAGTTGATGAGATCGCCTGTCTAAAATTTATCAAAAATTTTTTGGTATAAAGCTCTGGTATTAGGTATTGTTCGATTCAGATTCTTTTCAGGATATCTGAAAGGTCTATTGAAAAAGAGTTGGCTTCTTCTGTCATGGTTTTATATATTTCAGAAAAATGGTTAGTTCAATGATTTGGTTAAAAAAATTTATAGCATACCTTGAGATAGTAAGCACTTTCAATCGCACTTGTGACAGCATAAGCATAGCATGATCCACAAATTCCTTGACTTCGTATCTTACTAACTGCACCTGATAAGGAATATAGACCTTTTAGAAGGGATAACCTGAAATATCGCCAAAGTTCTTCCACCTCTTTTGTAACGAACCACAAATCTTCTTTTCCAATGAATATTTCTATGGGCAAACTTAATTTAGAGCTAATGAGAAGCAATCCATCTTTTTTGATACTCACCGAATTCTCTCCAGTCCAAACTCTTTGGTATGGGTGTATTAGCAAAGTCTATATTAGGTATTTTAAATCGTTTTCCGCCATTATAAGTTCCATCAGGCTCGTCTAAAAGTCCAGTATATTGGTTAACTTCTTTCTCTGTCATGTCTGCAAATTTATTCATTTTCAAACTGTAACCCAGATGCCTTCGATTATGAGAATTGATGAACCTTTGAAAGCAAGGATATGATTTAAACAGAAAACCGTGTTCACTTGAGGACTTTCATGACATGAAATTTGTTTGAGGAGCAAGTCACTGTATACTTTTGATATACTTTTAGATAAGATTTTTATATACGTTGAGAAAGAAGATTGTTTGTATGAATCTTGTGTCAAAATCTGTGGCAGCCTATGTTTTGCTGTTGTTGAGTAATTAGAGGAGATTGATTTTTGGCTAATAACAAGGAAGAAAGATTCTTTAAAGATTCACGAATTGGTTGTGCAGTTTTCATGATATGATTGTACGAACAGTGGATGCTTGTTTGGCTCACAGGAAGGGAAATGGGATTGTTTGGGGTTAATTTTGCGGCCCGCTTTTTGAGGAGTGGCTTTCTCCCTGTTGATTGTTAGCTGCTATTACGATTTCAAACCTTGATAAAGGAACTACTAGCCCCTTTTAACCTATCAACAGTTAACGAAGATTTTCATCTGTGAATGTTTGAGGTTTGTTGCAGGTGGCACAATTAAATCAGGAGGGTGCTTTCTCTAAGTTTGTTGAATTCTCTGATTTTTTCAGGGCTCATTATTTAAGAATTTAGACAGTTTGATTCAAATGATACCAAGTATCATTTTCAAATTTCTTACCTCATATTGTGTCTAAATATATTCTTCCTTTTCTCATGCTCATTCGGAGATTTATAATCCTTCTGAAATGATTCTTTGAACGAGAAGAACAACTCTTCAACGATATGTTCATAATGTTGTATTTTATTAGTCTTTTTCTTTTCTGTCTTTTCTTTATCAATCGTTTTATCGTTTTCTTTTCCTCCAGGAAGTTCCCCATTACTCAGTCCTTGCTGCGCTTCTGTTGATGGGTCCAACTGATGCGGGATGAACTCTGCCATTGGTGAAAATGAGGCCACGGATTCAGGGACGGAATCAACATGTGGAAAATCAAAACACTTCAAGTCTGAAAGGAAGAGATTATCAAGGTTAGGATTTTATGTTATTCAGCTTTTTCGAACGTTAGATGATGTGCATTGCAAAACTTAAATCTCTAGCTCAAAAAAATTGAAATGTATATCAAGCAGATTTTGTTTTCTTTGATTTGCTGCTGTAAATCCAATTCTATTAATCAGTGTTTACCATTTGTTAGAAACTTCGGAGTTCTAGATTGATTTTGACACTTGGGCTATGCAAATTCTATAATTTCTTATGCATTTTTCCTGAAGATAATTCATTTGAAGTGCTCTGGCTTCGAATAAAATGTCTTACCTTTCTGACCCATCAATAAATAGATAAAAACACCTTTCCTGGATTAGCAATGAAATAAACTTCGGTGATTGGTCCCTAATTTGCTCTTTGTTGATGAGGCTCGGGATCTCTAACTGGATCCTTATAAAATCCGTACATTTCAGTTCCCTCTAAGAATCGTAAATTGTATCCAAATCAAATTCATTACCTTCAGGTATTTCAAATTTCGTGAAATCAAATTTCCAAGGCTCGAATAGCTTGTAGTCCAGAATATAATGATCATAATATGAGGTCAGCAAAGTATCATAACCCATCATTTCATACTTGATCGGCAGTCGTGGTCTGGTCCGTGTTGTATACAAGGTATATTTGTTACGTTTGTTCATGATGCTAAAGGAATGATACCAAACTTCGCATTTTGTTCCGTTCAATGTGCTGTTACCAACGAACTAGAAATGATGGTTAAAATTTGCTTCAGGTCTGAAGAGTAACTTTCAGAGTTTAAAAGCGTTTTCAAAATTTGAGAAAGTTGAACCAGACTTGTAAGTGTATAAATGCAGAAAGAAGTTAGGGAAAAGTACGAGATTGCAAAAATAAAGTTTTTAAAAGTTTAGTTTTGCTTTCAAACTTAGAAATGTTCATTTTTGATAAATGAGGCAATATTAATTGAAGAGGTTTGGAATTCCAAATAAGCTTGATAATAGCAAAAATTGATCTTTTGCGCGAGCTGCCTGAATTTTCGGTGTACTTTGAAAATACCAGAAAATGTCTTTGATAGGTGGTTTCTCTAAATCTTATTTTTATGATCATTCCAGGCCAAGAACATAGGCCATTGGAATCTCTTCTATTAATTTTCCCTCAAATTTACTAACTACATTTAAGAAGGCTACTGTTGTTAAGTAGATTTTTAAGCATTTTTCAAAAATGCAACCTTTTCTGCCTTCTTCGGTTTATGACAGGGCTACTTAAATTGAAGTTAGCCAATCAGAAGAAACCTTGCAAGGTCTTTGAAATTTCACGCCAATGAAACTGATCTTACATACCCTGAAATATTTCAAATGTGGCACAATGCTTTGAATCCGAATAGGAAAACGTTTACTTCCAACTTTATGTAAACATCCTCGAAATGTTTTTTGGTCTTTCTCTGAAAATTCAGGCACAATTTTAGCCGCAAAGCCATAGTCTCCGATGTCTTCTCGGTGATAGATTACATCCATACCTGCAACGAATAAGCAGCGTTAATTTGTGGCAAATATGTTCTGTATTCTTCGACCAGTTCCCTTGCAAGTTTCTCCTGTTTATGAAAGAACCATGAGAGCTTCCTACAAAGCCCATTTTCCGGAGCCCTAGGTGATGGATATGGAAGAAACATTGATATCCAGTTCTGTGTGGAATTGAGCCAATACACCACTTCGATTAAGCAGCCTCGTTTTGGAAATTTGTCAAAATTCTTTCCTATTGTTCTTATGAAAATTTCGAGTCCCGATTCGGATTTAGCACCCAAACATTAGTGTAGTTACGTGTTTTTAACCTGCTGGCTTTTGTGATGTTGATTTTATGACAATGTAAAGTTCAAAGATTTAAAATCGTTCAGGGTGAAACTTACACCCCGAGTCATTTTCACGGTCAAATCCCTTACAGACTTCCAAACTTTACGTCGCCATAAACTAAGCACCACGACTGCTAGCAACACGAAAACTTGTGGTTAGACTAAAGTTTGGGCGCTAAATCCGAATTTGGCCTCCACAATTTCATATGAAAGAATCTTTAACAATTTCCAAAACGAGGCTTTTAATCGAAGTGGTTTATTAGAAGCAACCAAAGTTGAAATGGCTTGTATTTGAATAACAACATGCAATGAAAAAATGGACCTTAGCTTAATTGGTGACAAGAGTTATTTGAAGTATTCTGGCTTTCTGCCATGTATGTGGATAGATTCACATCACTGTTCGGAAAACATCGTTAATCTGGTGCAGGCTGTTTCTGATTTCTCTTTTCGAAATTTTGGTTCAACTATTTTCTTAACTATATTCAATAACTAAAAACAAGTTAATGGCAAATTCAAATATTCAAGATGCATTAAATATTTGCTGAGTGCTTGAATTATGAAAAATAAGTTTGTTGTGCAGAGAATTCGAAGGAAAATGCAAATTCAAGCTTATAACAGCTATTATTACCCGACTGGAGTTTCAAAAACGAGGCAATACAGAATCCCGCCATTCCAATTGGCTAATCACACATTTCCCGCGGGTTCCCCGTAGCTTTGTATAATACGATACAAGGACGCGTTTTTGTCACCACAGCAACTGCTTTAGGCCTAGGCCTGTGAGACTTGCAGTGAACTCAAACGACATGATTGTAACAAAATGTGTTTGATGAAATGCGGGACAAGATTATAAGATGTCAAGTAATAAAACTCATACGAACCGGTTTTGTCGTTGTACAGGAAAATATAAAGCCCTCGGTCTTAATGCATAGACCTTGCAAGCTCGGTCTTTACTTCTAAGACCTCGGGCTTTATATTTTCCTGTGCAACACAAAACCGGTTAGTGTGTGCATAGAGTAGCGCCCGTACAAGTTTTGCAACGGACCTTTTAGCTATCCGGCAAAAGAACCTGGATCGAGCGTTATTTTCATACACCCTTATACGCGAGGTTCGATCGAGTGGCGTCAGAGCTTCTATCAGTATTGTGCACATTCGAAAATTCTACAAAATGTAGCAAAGTATCGTTCGATTGACCTACTTTTTCCGAATAGCTAAAAGGTCTTTCGTTGCAAAATTGAGAGGAATAGTTCAAACAAAGAGAAACATCTACTGTGCTGTAGAGTCTTAAAAATAGAGAATCATTTAATATGCTCACCTCCATAGTAGTCGATTCGACTCATCTTATTCTTAGCTGAATACCAAGCTTCAAATGGCTCTGCAATATTTCCATATGGTAGCTGCAATACGCCAATTGCATGATAATCATCAGGGAAGCTAAATACTTCTGTTTTCGATTGCTCTGTTTTTAGTTTCTCATGTTTTGATTTAGCGTGTTTCATCAAATCTCTTTTCATTCGTAGGGATGGCGATCCAGGCGTCCTCCCCATCGCTAGCACATACAAGTACAGCAACAAAGGCCCTACAAACAGAAATGTAAGTGCACATTTTATTATACTTTTTAATCGATGTTTGTTAATGGCTTTACATTCCCGAGACATAGCATTACGGAATGCTCCTTTCTACAGACTTGAGTATCATCTGTTAGGCAGACTGTCCTGGCACGTCTGTGTCCTGTCTCTCTTGGGAGACTTTGTAGGATTGTCTATTTTCTAAATAGTCGCTTGTTTGTTTGTTTGTTTGTTTGCTTGCTTGCTTGTCTGTTTGTTTTCGTTTGTTTGTTCGTAATAATTTATATTCATCAGACAAGCACTTCTTACTTTCCACTTCTAACCTTTAAACCAAAAGCCTCGTAGCTATGACTGCTCCACAAGGATCCTTCCTTGGTCCATTCTTTATTAATTATAGACGAGTTTCAAACAAACGTTATATGTAATAGCGATTTGTGATAAGCCTCCGTTGCCAGCAAGTTGTTGCAATTCCACAGGGATCTTGGCGAGCTCCTTTGATTTTGACGCAATAGCAGTGCCTACAGGCTATACTTCCGGCAAGTAGTCATGCGACTTAATCCTGGCGTATATGTTTGAAAACGTATATCTTAGGAACGTTCTACTTTGTTTCTGTGAACGCACGTCTTTATTGATACAATATAATTTTAGCCACTCAAGATCATCTTCTTTTCTTCTTTTGTGTTTGCAAAATTTCCCCTTTCTTCAATCTTTTTAATCTCAAACTTTCTTGCAAAATGTTAGACTTTTAGTCCATACTTTGATTCCGTTTCGAGCTCGATTATTCTTCTGCAACACGTGTAAATTGTCGCAGACCCTAATTTTGATTGTTAACAGATGTGTTGACCTTCACGGCCATTGCTCTCGTTACCACTAAGGTCTCGAAAACTACAAACGTATTTTATCAGTTTGACCTTTCGTTTCTGGTTTTTGTAAACAAGTTTTAGGCAAGCTACTTGCTAAATAAAGAGATCGACCATCCGTATGAGTCTTGTGCTAACAAATAGCGCGTTTTTGCAGCAGACTGCTTTAGATGGCCTAGTTTGCTTTTTTGATTGATTTAATTTTGTCAAGCTTTGCATAATAATTTTTAGATTTGCTGGCTTTTCTAGCTAATTGATAACTGATGGGATTAAGGCTCTTTTTAAATCTTTTTTTTTGGATTATGTAGTTGCCTTAAGTGAAAATGCTGTTCTTGTTAAGAAAGAACGGAAATCTTTCTTTATCTTTATCTGTCGTTTGTTTTTTTTCTCAGTAACGAAAGATTGATAATTTCTGGCAATATGACGAAACATTAATAGTTTCTAGCAATCTGGAAATTGATCTTTTAGCTGTTCTACAGAAAGAGCCTGGGACAAGTGATGTTTGTATGCATTATTATTAGCGAGGTTCGATCGAATGGCGTTGGAGCTCCTATCACCATTGTGCACATTCGAAAATTCTTCAAAATCTATTATTCGATTCAGATTCTTTTTTAGAATAGTTAAAAGATCTAGTGCCAACTTTGATATTCACAACAACGCCTCCAAAAGCAAAAGCACTTTTACTTTCGAAAGATCAAGTTGTGTTTGTACATTGAAGCCCTTCTCACCTGCTACCAGGACAATTACAAAGATCAACTTTTGACGGGTCCTCCATTTTCCATGTTGTTTCTTCCCCTTTTCAAGATTATCAACTTTTCCTGTTGATTTCTGCTGCGTAAACATATGAATTTTCTCGATACATCAAATTAGCCTTTTTCATTTCCTTTAACAACCATCTTTAAACACCCCTAGGCCACTTTGTTTATCATTCCCCTGCAGCCATTTCGATATTGTTTACAATCACGCTGCTGTATGCGTCCCTACGCTTTGCTTCGAGTCTAGTCAAGCATCTAACTTTGATTGGTTGTTCAGCCTTATCATGTGCGACTTGGTCACGTGATTTTTAATCTCTTCAATCAAAACACCGGCTGAAGTGAAATGAGAACCTTGGTTGTTTAAATTGATGTGTCAGACTGTGATTGACACTTCTCTTTGTTCAGATTTCATCTTATATTCTGTCCATATCAGTCTGTTAATGTGCTTAGAAGGGTTGCTTTGAGTTCTAGACTGTCCCAATCAAAGAGGAATTTTTGAAAAGACCTGCACTGGTCTGAGATCTGTAGGCGCAGTGAGATATGGCAGGACATACAGAGAAGCAAAACTAAGGCTCTTGCAGTCTGTTTTCACTCTGTTTCATTTATTGTGGACTTGCCAAAGTCTCACTTTGTTTTTCATGACGAGCAGTATGGTGTAACGGTGAAGTTGACTTCGTATCTAGAACAGCAAGGCGGACATGGTTCCAGGAAGAGCCCCACCACAACCAAAAGAAAACACTAGAATACGTCTTGGTGCAGTGAACCCCGCGACTGGAGCGTCATGACAAGGGGTCGCAGAATCGATAAGCGCTTAGTTACTTCTATGATACCAGCGCTTGACGATAAACACCGCAAGTTCACCTTAATGCTTACTGGAAGTTACTGCGAATTAGGAAAATCACTTTATTTGTCCCACTCGTTTTGAAGAAACAACGAAAATTGTGGCACTTTTTAAACTTCTGCATGTTTTGTTCTTGCTGTGAAATTCCAAAGATGAAATATTTCGCTCTTGGAGTTATCCTGAGTCTCATAAGATATCAACTTTCGTTAATGATCCATCAGATTCTTGAAAATGATATTATTCAAACTGACATCAAAACATTGATAAGAACTTCTTCGTTATCTTTTCATGAAATCATGATTAAGATATTAATGGGATAGGAGGATTTATGACAATTAAATGACTGTTCGCCAGCTGCACTCTAGCAAGGTAGCTATACTTTATGAAAGGGGAAACATTTTGGAATTCTTTTAATTACATTTCAACATAAACTGTACTATTAAAGAAGAAGTGCGCCAACTTACGAAAGCAAGCATCACTTTGATCTTTCATATTATGCTGCAAATACAGTTTTGCAATCTTAACTGAAAAATTGAAACATCGAAAGTGGCGTGTAGTTATGATGTAGTGGTTTAGTTTGTGTAAAACCAACCAAGCCAATTGGTCGCCAGCTTTTGCAGTGGTTGGTAATGATTGGTATTTGGCAGTGTATATTCTAGAGATTGAGTTTGTCAACATAGTGCATTATTTGTCCAACAATTCAATACAGAGTTGCCGATTTAACGAAATCAATTTTTTCTTAAATGAATAAAGCACCATATTCCATCATGATACAAATTTCTATCCAAACCTTACAATATCTTTTCATTTTTCCATGACAAATTGTATCTTTCCAATTCTTTATGAAACCAATACAGAGTTTTAGATCATTGTTTCAAAGTTTTAAATATTATTTTCCCTTCTGTGAATTCATTGAAATTCGAACATGGAGTTTTCGTGGCAAGATATATCATTGTCAATTTTTATGAAACCAATACAAAGTTGTAGATTAATTGTTTTAAAGTCTAAATTATCATTTTTATGTTCCTTAGTACAGCACTAAAATCGAATATCATGTTTTTAATGCAAAACTTATACTTTTCGCTCTTTTCATTAGTTATTTCGTAGCTTTCGCATTTAGATTCTGAATTTTGACCCATCTGCAACATCAATTACTTGTATGTATGAGTATTTGCAGTCTGCAAACTTTCACAACTTTCTTTTCTTTGTTTTGAGTCTGAAATAACGTGTCTGCGGTTCACAGTTTTAGATAAAAACAATTCTGGATAATCGAATGGATTTGCTCTATTAGAAAATGCCGCACCTGCAATTGGATTCACTCATGCGTGGACAACTTTTCTGCAAACCAAGCTCAAAGTTGTTGCTGCGACTTATAGGATGGCCTAACAAAGTGACGACTTTTTCTTGATGTCATAACAAATTTGGATTGATAAGCTTGCATTTCTTATCAGGAAGAGTATTCAAATTTTGTATCGATGCAAAACTCTCAGAATTTGCAAGGAAGGGCCCTTCTTCTAAATGTGATGCTACCTAAAGAGAAGTTCATGTTACCTAAAGAGAAATTCACGTTCGGTACTGCACATGAAGGTTATTTGTTGTCATTGTAATTTCAAGCTTTTTCTGCGTCTTGGCTGCTAAAGGAGAAACCAATGGAATAACGTGACAGGTTTGAAGTGTGGCATCAGTATTTCATTGGTGTGAAAGTTTTGTTATTGTGTATGTCTTCCTAAAGCCTGACTTGCTTCTACGTTTCTGCTTCTTGGCCGAAGAAGGAGAAGATTCTGAAATTACCAGACGTAAGGAAGAAGGAAGAGATACTTTTTGATAATGCTTTGCGTTGAGTAGAGATACTGGCAAGAGACTCTCCATTACACAAGTTTGCTTGTATAAAGAGCAGCGCATATCGGTAAAGCTGGAATAACACAGAAACAAAATTACTGAAAGAAATTTCTTTGATAAGAAAATAACTTGCTCGAAGAGATGTAACCTGATTTGGTTTAAAATCAGAATTAAAAGTTGTTGCAAATCCGAGGAAGTTGAACAGTTGAAAGTTACATCGTGTTTTGTGTAGAAAATCGATTGTGCAACAAAGAAACTCTCAGCTCTGAACCAGACTGAAAGGAGGTTTTCAGTTTTGGAGAATAAAGATTCGAGCGAAAGATCGAAAGATAGCATTGATATCGGATGTCACCCTGCGTATTCTTCAGAGCAAAGTGTGCTGTAAAGAATTATCAAGTCGTGCTTTTGTTTTGAAATTAAATCACAAAACAAATAAATTATCTATTTTGAAGTGCTGAAATAACACGCAATCAAATTAATGTACACAAGCAATTGAAGAGGAGGAATAAATGATTTTGACGATTCAATGATAACAGCTGTGAGGTTCATAAGAATCGTTTATCTTACGTGGTCGAACTACCTTAACACCAAATTTAGCAGCTGTTGGGTCGAGTTTGTTTTGAATTCGTGTATAGATTGAAGTTTACAGAAATCGCTGTCTGCAGAAGTAATTATACAATCAGTCGTAGGGAGATCTTCGAGCTATCCTGTCGATGTTTTTAAAGATTCCTCTGTCGATATTTTACAAGGAAACAGGAAAAAGAAAGAGTCAGCGGAATAAAATTTTTGGAGTAATTGCTGGATAGGGGATCTCATCGCAGCTGATAGATAGATGTCGAAATGAACAGTAGTGCCTGATTGCCATAAAATTCAACTATTGACAGTTGGTATATGTTCCTGATTGCCGTATATTCTTGCTGGAAATCGTTACCCTTGAACGTGATTGTCTAACTGGCACCAGAAAGCGCTTTTCAAACGGTTTCACTCGAAGTTCTGTGGAAGGTTAGATGCAACAACTGGCAGTTTTACCCAAATATTAGCAACGTTTATCTAGCTGTAAGTTCTTGTAAACTTTACTTGAAAACTTGGAATAAAAACTTCGAAATTCGTCTTTGATTCTTTGATATAAATAAAAACACAGGATTTACTTTCAAGAACTGACTTGCCAGAGATTGTGGAGAAGATTGGATGTGAAGGCTGCAAAGTTTAGGTGCATTGTAGCATTGTTTTTGTTGTAAATACTTTCCGATATAAACTTGAAACCCTCTTGACGACTGCTTTGAAGTTAATCGTTTGGTTCTTTGGTAGACGTCAAAGAAAGGATACTCTTGCTGCAGCGCATCTACAGGTAGACAGAAAGTTGAGGGTCAGTGCACATAAGAGTATTTTGGCGAAGAAATCGGAGAATTAGCTATCATTCATTGATTGGAGAAGGAGCCTGAAAGGTTTCTGGTTTTTGCGTCACCTATAATAGCGCCTCTATCAGATTAGTTTGAACAAAGCTTGATCAAACTAGGATCAATCTGTATTTATCCAGTCATTTGTAACGAAATTTTTTTATCTTTGTAAACCAGGGTCTTTCAAATGAACAGAGCTACGATACAAGAGCAAAGAATTGGTTGAGTACTTTCTCAAACAATATCATAGCTTTTGAACTCCTGCTCTCTGATATAAACATTTAAACTAGCGGGACGTTCCATCAGAATGAATTCCAATCGATTCTGCCTTTTCCTGCTGCTCACAACAGTCATTCTAATCATTGTTGGTATCTTCCTCGTCGTTACATCTTTACACTATGAAGAAGTGCCGGACGAGGAATTTCGGACTGAGATCCGTAGAAATGTTGGAGAGATGGACTCGAATCCGCACCATGAAGAACCCTTCCCAGTGTTTCCTGAAGACTATCATGCATCTGGTTTGCTGATACTGCCACATAGTGCAATTGCAGAACCGTTTGAGATTTGGTATTCGAACTCATTGGGAGCTAGCAGAATTGATTATTATTATGGTGTGTTTAAAAGTTTTGATTTTTTCTACTTTTACTGATCTTTATGAATAAGTCCTTCAATTATTCCTTGGTTAAGTTGTTCAATTAAAGCCTATTTCATTGGCGTTCAAAACTCGCCTATTTAGCATTTCCAGATTTATTTCCAAAACATCAGAGTTAAAATGGAAGGTTGACTGAATCAAAGACCCACTGCTTACCATTTTGGCGCCAAAAAGTCGACTTTGGTATTATATGGAAATCGTTCTTGGCCTAGCTTCTGTTTGTGTTGCTTTTCTTTCAGCGCACAAAGGATCTTGGTAGACAATGGACGACCTTTAAACGCGGCTGAAGACAAATATATTTTTGATTTCTTGTGAGCGAAGATAGTTGCCTTCTTTCAGAAAACAGACCAAATGGGCGTATGTGTTAATTGTCTTTAATTGGACAGATCTACTTTAGAATAATCCAAATAGTTTCTTTGGTAACTTCATTCACGTGCTGCCTGCTGCCTCCAGGTGTACCGACTATATAGGACTATTTAGTAGTGACACGGTATTTTCACACTGATCACATCACTTGCTTTTATGTCTATGGGGTGAATATAGAACGATTTTATTTTTCCTGGTTTCAAAACCTGATACCATGTAGAAAGAGCAACGTACGAGCGAGAAGAGCCAATGAACTAAACCTTTAGTCCATCTGCCAAATAACACCATCTAAGTCAGGGATCTTGACAAAGCGTTTGATTAGGTCAATCATTGCGGTTGCCTTTGTTCTTCAAGTTTTGTGAGGTCGTTTCTTAGTAAACCGAAGATCATCGAAAGATCTTTTATAAAATGTCACGCGCTCTTTGTTTCTTCGTATTATGACTTCAATCTTCCAGCTGTTCACGTCTCCCATTAACTAAAGTAACAAAATTGACCGCAAATCAATACAGTACTGCCATAGATAATTGTCCACAAAATTCAAAACTCTTTGAAAGGCCGTAAAGTGAAGTCTGTGAGTTTTCAAATGCCGAATTATTTTACCGTTTGTTAATGTAAGGGCTGGCTCAGACCAGGAAAAAGTGACTTTCGAGATAGGATATTTCACAACAACTGAACATCATATATAAAGTTCCCTGTTTTCATGTATTGTCAGAATGCCAAGCAGGACCATTTGGGATGTTTCCGAAGCATTTTCCAAACTTGATTAACTTGTTAAACTTGCCTTTTTAAAACGATGTGTCTCTTCTACAAATGCAATGTTCTGACTTACAGGGCATGTAACTGTCAGCTTCAGTTCCCTTACGTTTTCTCAATGCTTTGGTCCACAGGTACAGACAAATCATTTCAGCGCGGCGACGAACAACCATATGGAAAATATTACAAAATAGTTCCAATGTACAATGATAAACAAGGAAATTTCGAAGGATGTTGGACGATGACAGGGAGAAAGAAATGGCCTATTTTTGCGCAAACTATTATTCCAAATATTACATGGTTCAAGGTAATATTTACCAATATGTTACTTTCAGTAATATTCAAGGCACTGTAATTGTCATTGTCGTAGAGCAGGAAAGCCAACGAAATTTGACCGTCAATTTACACTCATTTTGCAGCTTTTTGGACAGGGCTTTCTTTCGAAAATGCCCCATAACCTCAAGGAATGGCCGATTTAACTGTATAGACCTTTCGCGTTGCCTTATGAGAAGCAAAGTCTCCCTCGACTTTGAAAAGTATCAAACTTGCCTTATATTTCTGTACATGTCGTACCGGGAACGGTGTATACTAGCATACTAAATGTGTATACACCATTCCGTTGCTTCATGAGGAGGACATTTTTCCTCCACTTTGAAAAGGTAAAACTTCCCTTGTTTCCGTTCATATTTGTGACGGGAACAGTGTATACTAAATGAGCATGCACCGTGCCCGTTTCTGAATAAGAAACAAATTGCCCTCCTCTTAAGAAATGTCGAATTTTCCCAATTTCTGTTCAGGTTGTAATGGTCTATACTAAATGTGAAGACACTGTTTCGCGCTACTGCACGAGAAGCAGACTTTCCTAACATCGGCCACTCCGTTTTAAAATTATGAGAGTTTTTGTCAAGAATGACCATTCAAGAAACCGTCAAAACAGGGCTTAAATGACGACCAAATTTTCTGCCTTTCAGCAATGACTTTTTCATGCTTAATAGCAAGTACTTTTCCATTGGGAAAATAAAAGCATCATTTGTAAAAGCATAGAAATATTTTTTCAAGCGATTTCATTGTTCCAAGAGGACAGATAGCACATGCTAAAAACTTGTTGAAATAACCAGAAATATATGATTTTAGGCCAGTTTTGAAGGCTTCCCTCATAATTTTAAGGTACATAAAATACCAATAAAAGTTTGTTACTTTCATTGTTTTTCTTTCCAGTATGTAAAGACAGAAGTATACACGGGGACATTAGCGACAAAATGGCATTACGAGTACTGGGCATATGGTATGCTCAACTCACAAAATGTATGGGTAACCAAATCGAAGCCTTATAAGCCAATCAGATACGAGATGAAAGGATATGATTCCATGCTGGGTTCTTATTATGATCATTATGTTTTGGAATATGTTTCATTTGAACAATGGAGACCGCAAATTAAAAGATTTGAGCTTCCCAGGTGTAAGTGTTTCAAACTTTAGCTTCTTGTGTTTTCCCATATTAAAATTGTCTTAAAGTTTTGTCATCATTATTCCACACAGAGGACAGTTTTAGAATGGGTTGAACTGGCAAATTTTCAGCTTCACGCAATGTCTCCTACATTACATCTTTCCAGAGACTGTATAGCAGCTTAAACGTATATTTTCGAACAATTTGAATCTGCGCAGCGTTCTTAATTACTGGCTCTAGATTAGCGAGCATGTAGCCTATGAATTTTTATGTCTTTATTTTCATCAAAAACAGAATTGCAAGTGATTCAGAAAGCCGTTTTAAAGGCCCTGAAAAGACCGTTTTAAACTCGCTATGGAATTAATTATGAAATTTGAAATTCTTCCACGCATATGCCAAACTTTGTTATTGACATTGGGTTGAAAAATCTTCATTTCTTACGTTTCACTAGAAATTGTATTTATGCTAAGAACAAAACCATAGCCTGTTAACGTTCTGTGCTCTCTGAGCCACTTTGAGCTCCCTGAGCTCTTTGCTTCTGAGCTCCTAGCTCTCTGGAGCTAGGACAAGACCATTTTCAATCGTCTTAATAAAAATATCTAATACACCAAAGTTCATTTGGTAAGAGCACAGGGATTCTTTTCACTCGCCATAAATGCTTTCTATTTCTTGTAGCAATAACATGTTTCAATTGGTCACTCACATTGGAATCAAGCTTAATCGCCAACCCAATGCAAGAATTCACTTCATTCTCAGCTGAACATTTAGTCGATACTGATGAAATGTTTCATGATTTTAAAAATACTCATGGAAAGAAATATGATGACGAGAAGGAACATAAAAAGAGGAAGCATATTTACAAGCATAATATGAGGTATAAGCTATGAGAATTTAGTTTATGGTTGCGAGACAAATTATTTGGTTGCCTCGTAGTATTTTCCAGGCAATTTAGAAAAGCTTGTCCATGTTTGACATATCAGAAAGACTTGGTTTTGCTACCAATCTTTTAGGAGAAGTTACTGTTTCTCGGTTATATCAAATGCCAATGTATTTCGGCTAATGTAGCACCCCGCTGCAAATTTAATTCACGGTTAGACTCTTTATTATGTTGAAATAAATTTCTTTTTGTTCACAGGTTTATTAGATCAATGAATCGCAAGAAGAAACATTACAAGTTAAGAAGTAATCATTTCACAGACATGTCGAACGAAGAATTCGAAAATCACGTGGGCTCGATTACAAAAGCAGATCCACGAAATCATACCGGAATGAAACCATTACACAAACATGATCCGGTTTATCTTGGTAAAGCACCGACTCCAGTTGATATTCCGGAAGAATTGGACTGGAGAGATTTTGGTATGAATTAGATTTTATCATTTGACTAAATTTGAAAATAAAAGGATTGGGGCTGGAGTTTTGCAGCGCTTCTGCACTTTGGAGAGTTGTCCCTTGTTTCCAGTTTGGAGAGCTTTTCAGAGAAAGAACAAGTATTTTGTAACTCATTCTCAAAGAAATAAACTTTTTTGATTCAGTCTTTATTCCATATGGGACTACATGAAAAATTGCTGAAGCACATGCCATTCTTGAACTAGATATGAAGTTTCATAATTTTTGACTGTCTGATTTTTATGAAGATTTTCTAGCAGAGCTGCGTATATGTTATAACGGGTTTTATGTCTTGTTTGAACCCGTCAGCAAGGATGGTAAAACGTTACGTTTCCTTCTTTATCAGGTGCTGTATCGGGTGTTAAAGGTCAAGGAATCTGCGGATCCTGCTATACTTTCTCAGCAGCAGGAGCTGCTGAAGGAGCACATTTTCTTAAGGTAACGCAAGAGCATTAAATTTATATTCTCTGTTTTTATTGCCAATAGAAATCGCATTTGCTTTTTCCAATAATCTCAGAAAAATTCGGTTTCTGTGAGATTTATTATCTTCAAAATTCATTAGTATAAAATCTTTCATAAAAGATTCAAGATTCCCCAGACAGGCTCATGCCATGATAAACTGTTTACGAAGGTAATCAAAGTTAAGGGGATTAGCAATATTTCCATGATTAAACTCGTAACGGCAAATCAAAACAAAATATAGTTTTAGTCAAACTGGAAGCAATGCACTTTTTCTCAGTAGACTGATCAAGCAAAGTCGATAGCAGCCTTACTTGTGCCTTTTACCATGGGAGTTGTGGACGCATTTTGGGTGTTGATCGTGTCCAAAATACCTGGCCTAAATGATCCTAAATGAATAAATGTATTTTGTTACCTTGCTTGTCTTCAATTCACTGTTTATCTTCTCGTTCTTGTCTGGGAACACATCAGATCTGCTGTACGGTTCTGCATGGCCTAAATTTTGAACAGCACTGCGATTTAAAAGCCTTGATCTGAGAACTAGTTCCCAGATCGACGCGGCTTCTAACTGTTCAAAATTTAGGCCATGCTGAACCGTACAGCAGATCTGATGTGCTCCCAGATAAGAACGAGAAGATAAACAGTGAATTGAAGACGAACAAGGTAACGAAATACATTTATTCATTTAGGAACATTTAGGCCAGGTATTGTGGACACGATCAACACCCAAATTGTATCCACAACTTCCATGCTTTTGCGTGGATAGTATACCAAAAGAATACTAGAATTAATGCAATCCTTTTTATTGCAGACGGGGAAACTAGTTGAGCTATCTTCACAACAGATTTTAGACTGCTCTTGGGGATCTGGTAACCATGGTTGCAAGGGTGGTCATTATGCCGCTGCGCTTAGTTTCCTGTATCTCCATGGTGCAGCAACACTTGATAGTTATGGGAAATATCTTGCACAGGTAAATATATTTTTGGATTGTTCTTAGCAAATGTTTCAAAGTTTCAGACTGTGAAAAATGCGTGTAGTTACGGAATCGTTCACGGAAAATCTTCGTTAAGAGCATGCACAGTAATTGTGGAGATAATTTCAAGAAGACACCAACTGACGAAATCGCTTGTTCTCTATCTTTCACCTCATCCTTGGTCATTTGCGAAAGATTTAGTAGGATTTTTGGTCGCCTAACTTGAAATTGGTTCACGCGTTAGGTTCCCAGCTCCTTTCTTTCAAATGTAGGTTTCAGGTCTATGTTTTGGGCTTGATGATCTTAAATACTGACCTTGAATACAAAAATTTTGTTCAAAACAAATTATTCTCACGGATAGCCGGAAGCACAAGTTTATGCAACGGAAGGAAAAGATCATTTGGCCCTTAAAGAAGTTTCCTCTTGCAAGCTACCTGTTCAAGTTCTTATGCTGAGGTCTCATTTTGATGACGTTGAATAAAATTTTGCTTCAAAGAGGGTCTGGGGTGTCTTTCGACGTAGACAGTATTCTTCACTCATAAATGAGATGAATTTCCTCAGAAAGGTACCTTACTGGTAATATTCATAGCCCCCTGAAAAGCGGCCGTTGCAGACAGGGTTACCGTGCTTAAAGAATGAAGAATGAATGAAATGAATGGATGAGATGAGATATCTTTGGTTTGCTGAGACACTCTTTCTTCTTTCTCCAGTTTTGCACTTGGCAAGAAATGCGATAATATCTGCTTCTCTTTCATCTTGCAGGAAGGTGCTTGTCATTTCAATGATACCTTGCTTGGTGCAAAGATCGACGCATTTGCTTATGTTCCAAGATACAACAACACAGCCCTGAAACATGCAATTGCTAAATTCGGACCTGCTGCTGTCTCGATCAATGTTAGCCCATTGTCTTTCAAATTTTACAGCAGTGGAGTTTATTATGATGAAGATTGCTGTAAGTGTCTTGTTTGTGTTTAGGCCGTTTTGTTTTTAGCTTGTATTGATTTTACTTGGAAGTTCTTAGAATTTCCCAGATTCATCAAACCCTAAAACCGTCCAAGGCAGCTACACACGTCGATTTAAAGTCTCATATTATGGCTCATGTATCTGTAATTTCACATCTTGGCCTGAAGTGCTATGTCCATAGAAAATCTTAGTCTACTCCAGAGCTTAGACCAGTTGTGTCAGCTAATAAACTTTGCACTTGAATTGTAATCGAATTTAGCACCTAGTCACAAAAGCGTTTGCACATTTGTCTGTATGATTTCTTTTCTATTCAATCCAAGCAGATTAACCTTTGTAAATGATTTTCGAAATAGAGAAGTTCTGCTGAAGAATTTTGCCAAGTATTTTCCATGCGCAGAGAAAGTGTAGGGAAAATTGCAACCAAAAAATTTCAATGTTTCGGTTCTCAGCAAGAGCTCGATTCATTTAACTTTACGTTCTTTCGAATTTTGAAACGAGTCAGACTTTTGAAACCAATACTATCTTACATGCAGTAGGTTCGTGATATTTTGTCGACCATTGAAGTTCTCTGCTGTGCATTGCAATACAATGCTTTATTGTTTTACAGGGGCCAATCGCACACGACATTCAGCCTTGGTAATCGGGTACGGTAAAGTGGAGCATGGCAAAGAATATTGGCTAGTAAAGAACTCATGGTCAGACTCATGGGGAGAACGAGGGTATATCAAAGTTGCCATGGACAACAATATGTGCGGTATCACAGAGTCCCCTGTGGTTGCCTTGGTAAATCACATCACGTTCCAGTTCCCTGTGAAGGAAAAGATTAACTCTGTTGATATAGAGGAGCCGGCAACATTAGGCCGGAAAGTTAAGGCAGCTCAGAGAGAATCGAAAGCAGAGAAAGAGGAATCGCAACCGGATGAAAAAGAATCAAAACTGGATGAAGAGGAATCAAAACCGGAAAACACAGAATCAAAACCGGATACAGTTGAGAAGATTACGTCGAAGGGTGAGGAGTCGGAGACGAAACATAGGAAAGCAGCAAAGATGTTACAAGACATCGATAAAGAATTAAAAAAGGAATTAAATAAAGGATTAATTAAAGATATAATAAATGAGAAGGATAAAGGAAAAGATAGTAAGGATAAAGGTAAGAAACTGAAGAATAAAACGAAGAATAAACCAAAAGTCAAGGACAAAAAGAAGGACTCAAAAATAAGTGAGGCTCTGGAAACCAAAGAGGACATTCCTGGTAAAGATGCTTCTAATGTGAGTGCTGGAAATAATTCTGATCAAGAGAAAAATAGTGCCTTTTCCCTGCCTCAAAAGACGGACGAGAAAGAGACTCCAAAGATTGAGCCCCATTATGAGAAACACGACATCGGAGCACTTGGAGATGCAGTGGCTACGGCGGCTTCGGAAATAAAGGAGGAAATCGGGGTGAAAAGTGGGGGTTTGAAGAATGAAGGGGAGAAGGGGGACAAAATGTCTTTCCAGCAAGGGGAATCCTCCAAAGGAAAAGCTGATGATTTTAAAATCCCAGTTTTCAAAGGAAATGTCGATCAGTCTAAGCTTCCCAATGCCTTTTCCGAGAATTCAAAAACCGAGGTAAATGAAGTGGAGAAACATTTACCGAATTTTAATATCGGTGATCAGAAAGATGCGGGTGAGGGGCAAAGTGTAAGAAGCATGGAAGGAGGTGGGGTTGAGGGAGGGAAAGGTGGTAGTGGTGTCAATCTTTCAGAAGCACCGGAACATGGAAAAGTTTTGTATCATTCGTCAGAGAAAGGAGTTGAGGTGACAGTTCAGGATCCAAAAGGGGAGAGTGAGGTCGAAGTCTCTGTGTCGAAAGAAATCGAAACGAACACTGAGAATAAAAAGAAACTGAAAAATAAAAAGATTAAACAGAAGACCAAGAAGCAGGGAAAGAACAAAAAGAAAGGGCATGTGGATAGAAAGTCAAAGACTGCTAGAAATGGAAAGTTGCCTATTTCAAAAAGGAAGTTACACAAAGTTCTGAAAGAGACACTGAAAAGTTTGTATTCAAAGATTGATACTGCTTTGTTGAAAGTAAAGAATGTTTAAATGTTAAAATTTCAAATTTACGATTGAGAATTTAATACCAAGCAAGGCCTACAAGAAAATTGCTCTCGCCTTTTCGTTGCAAACTTCAAAAGGCGCACCAATAGGGTTTCTTGAAACGAAAAATACGACGAACATGTTTTTCCTACTTACTTTTGAGTTTGAAAATTGATTTGATGGCGCAAAACGTTTCCTAAGCCACAAAGTGTCTGTAATGTGGAATTAATATCCTTGAAGAACTAGTTATCTGTTTTGAATTCAAAAAAGGAATGCCTACGAGCAAAACTCTACCGTGGTATATTTCTTCTCCTATTGTTCGAAGCATATTCTTCTCCTATTGTTTGATGCATATTTGATAGCATGTTGTTATATATGTTGATAATGACTAGCTTTGTTGATAATTTTAACGAGATGTGCTATTTATTGATATTATTATCGCGAATTTCGCGCTTCACGATTTTTTCATAATTTAACTTTTTTATTCGTTCATTCTGTAAATACTTAGCATAATTTGCAAGATTGTAATTGAGAATTCAAATATGTTAAAAGGTAGGTAAATTTTTGATAGTTAACAAGACTGATTGGAAAATGTTTATTCTTGGGTATCTTAACTTTTGATTCAATCTTCAGTCATGGGTAGTTAGGAAGATACCGCAGTTTTGTGCCACCATATATGCCGCTATGGAGGAGAGTTTAGTTATGTCCGAGGATATTGTTTATACTATGTCCTTCTACGTAGTAAGTTATGTTTTCCATTGCAGCGGTACAACTGCTGCATCAAACCACCTATGCTTCAATATCAAACATTTTAGAACCACATAAAAAAGTCGTGGAGGGTCACCTTCTGCTATGAACTTCGTGAATTTTGCAGAAGACCTACCCAATTTCAGGAACAGATGCAGTAAGATATAGCAGCTTTCATCAATCATGTCTTTCTTTTGAAATGTCTTGAGAGGTGGACAAACCTAGCTAAAGGCCAGCTTCCACTTCAGTTGTTTTCGTCGGCGATGTGCACGCTTGCGTAGCACACAGGCTCTTTATCAGCTGAGCATGCGCACAAGGTGAGTGCGGTGGTCGCCGACCAAAACTACTTCAAGTGAAGTACGGCCTTTATAACAAGTCTTAGCTTGTCAGAGGGTGGAGATAAAAGATAATTTGTGTCCAGTGGTGAATCTTGAAATTTGAGAAGAATTACATCTAGCTAATCTGGTGAATCACTTTCTAGATACTACCATAGATTGTGCATTCTTTCAGCTCTATAGTTTTTTTCCAATTGTGAGAGGTTATAGGGTATGCCAAAGCGTCTTTTGCCAATTTTTGAGCGTCAATTTTGATGATAAACTGTTGTAATTAATGTCCAAAGTTTTTCGTTCTCCTAGTGGATCGAAAAGCTTGTTGCTAACTTGCTACCAAAAATAGGCATTTAGGCTCTTTAGCATACCCAGTACATCCTTTAGTTTTGTTTCTAATATAGTGGCTACAAGGGACTTTAAGTAATATTTCAAAATTGATAAGTCCGAGTTTCGTTTCTTCAACCTTACACAGGCTCACAACCATAAAATTCAGCTCGCATGCAAACATCGGCTCCGTAGAATTTGATTGGATGAATTCTCACATATCTCGCAGTTATTGCAAATGGCAGCTTATGTTTGACTATTCCATTTTGGTCACTGTTGCCTGTAAGGATCTGTAAGAAAATTATACAACAGACTTAGTAAATGTTGTAGTCTCTGACAATGTGTTCCAACATAATTGTGTCCCGTTTGTGTGGCGACTGTGGAGGAGCTATACTTCAATTATCTTGTTTTTTACACAGTAAGATATGTCAGGCTTCAAATCAGTGTCTTAGACCTCCTTTTAGTCACTCTAACAAGTGGTTTGTGACTTATGGCACAGGAATAGCAAAATTAGTGGTAACTGAAAAGCAGCACTTCTGTTCTTCTCTTGCAATGACAAAATCAAGTAACGTTTCAAAGAGGGTTCTAATGTCATTTCGTGTTGGGCCAAACAGTTTAGAAATTTTTCATTTTAGGTTTTTTGAAAATTTTTCTTGATGGACAATATGATGGAAATGGAAGAAAGACACTAATTCTGATAATATTGAAGACTTGAGAAAACTCCAACGACAGAATTATAGCAAAATAACTGAAGTTTCTTTGAAGACATTCAGCTAGAAGAAACATTACATTGAATTTTACACTCACCTTAAAAATGGCTGGAACCTCAGCTAGAATGTTTAGTTTGTAAATTCTATGTGACCTCTTTTACTAGCAATTTTACAACTTTGCTTTATCTCAAAAATCCTTCAAAACAGGCTAAAATGCTATGGCAAACATGGCAGCGATTTTAATGCAGTTAATCAGTCAGCCATATAGTTAATTGGTTTGTTGGAAACACAAATACATTCTTACGTCCTAGGGTACATACTGTTAATTATGGTACCGAAACAGTCCGATACAGGGGGCAGCGTATATGGCGCTCTCTCCCACAGGAAATCAAAGATACAGGCTCCGTACAGCAATTTAAGAATAAAATAAAATTTTGGAAAAATGATGACTGTGACTGCAGACTTTGCAAACAATATATACCGCAACTCGGATTTCTTGTTATATAGATTTCTTGCAACTCGGTTTTATTCTTCTTGTTACATAGATTTTATGAACTTTGTAATCTTTTGACCACTAGTTTTATGTGTATATATTTCTCTATTTTCTGTATTATTGTAATTAATTTGTTGGCTTAAATTAGCAGTTTATATTTTAGCTATTGTAAGTTGCCAACTTTAAAGAAAATGATAATGAATAATAATAATAATAATTAGTTAAGGGCCCTAGCATGTTTCCATTATCAGGTCCTTAGATTGAGCAAAGGTTGAAATAAGCAAAGAGTTTTAGGCCCAATTTATACGTCGCGCTTAACTCGCATCGAATCAATTAGGATTCAGATCGACAAAAGCACAAGTTAAGCGCGTCATAAAAATTTTATTAGATTTAAACGTCGCACTTCTGCCGCGCCAATTCATTTCGGCAATTCCGAAGCTACCTCTTTTTGGCGCCCACTCGGATATGAGACTTTTTCATGGTAACTGTAAACAACAACAGATCAACTCTATTTGATTCATCAGAAGCGCGACGTTAAAATCCAAGTCGCGCTTTGGTCGCGTAGTGCGACTGGTAACGACGAGCTTACGTCGTGCTTTGCATTTGATTCGAGCTTAATTCCAAATTCAATTTAGACGTCGAGCTTATCTCGAACTTGATCGACACTTTGAAAATTTCGAAACTTCATAATTGATTCGGTGCGAGTTAAGCACGACGTATAAATTGGCCCTTACTCACCAGTGGCTGAAATGTGACGTAATCTTTTGGAATATTGTAATACATGGTGCCATCCAAACCATACGTAATTTCATAGGATGTGACGTAATTGTTCCAAGACTGTTGTCCTTGCGTAGCAACTGCGAATATCTTCATCGGTTTTCCAAAATCCACCTCGATAAATGAGAATATCAGGATTACGAATGCAGAAAAGATTTGACCGCTGGATTTGAATTAATCCCTGTTTGAAAGGCCATTTCTTCCTGAATCTCAAGGCCATAGTTTTGGCAAATATGTTGTTTTGATAACGGACATATGTTCACATCAAATAGACTTTGAGATTTACCGGACTGAAATCGGCCAAAAATGAATCAAAGGAACCTTTACGAGACTCACGGAATGGATTGCAGCGACTGCTTAAAGCCTTTGCCTTGTCCTTTTAAAATGCTAAGCGACTTTTGCTAATGTCATGTTCTTGGTCATGCGTGCTAAAAGAACCCCTTTAAACATTAAGCAATGTATCAAAGGAAGCTCTTTTATAATCCACAGACATTTGTACTCATGACCTCATCCAAAAATTTGCCCTACGATATTTGGTTAAATGATGATTTTGGTTGATTGTATCTGAGCGATAAACAAACTTTTGAAAATAAGTACCAAATATTTCAAAGAAATTTTTATAGTTCTTACAGTAAAATATTCGTTGGAATAATCCGTCTTTGGGTAAGCACACCAAACTTTTATGTTGTTCAGCCTCCCATTATATGCTTGGTGATCTGAATCCCAAATCGAAGTTGCTGTAATGCTCGAGTCAGGAATCTGCCTCGATGCCATACCAAGCGCCTTCACATTATTCTTACAGTCAGTTGGTTTCGCAGGTTGCACAGGGTCTTCATTTCCATAAATTTCGATTCTCATGCAAATATCGTTTCCATGATATGTTTGTGGGTTTATCATTATGCCAAATGCTCGAATCATATTGTTGAAATTCTGCCTCGCAGGGGTATTCCGGTCTTTAGGTCCAGTGAAGATCTGAAATTCAAGCGGTTTCGTTAATTGAAATATGTTTGCTTTTGGTTCAACGGCGCGCAACTTGTATATATTGTATTCATAATCAGTCATGATTTCGTGACATAGTACACAGAGCAACTGCTGTCCTGTCAAGATGATGTAAGAATGATATATTGGTTTCAAATTTTGCTGTTGATGTTATGTGATACCAACTGTCACAGGAGATGATCATAGACAAAAGCATCCATCTGAAAACATCTGGACAACTTTCTGTTGCTTGAAAGAATTCCAAAGTGCAAATTATACCTTATCGATACCATTTTCTTGATAAGTTTTCCATGTGTAGCTGTCCTCCGTATATTTAACTTTATAGGTCGTCACCCAGTTGTCATATGTGGCTTGACCCTGCACTGCTACCCCTGAAACAAGCTGCCTTTGGTCGAAATCAACCTGCAAAACGGAAAGAATCATGAAGCTCTTTGATGGCAATTAAAACTTGATTGTTATGATTGGCTAGATCCTTCGATAAAGTAAATAACGAAATATCGAATGGCTTTTTAGTGGCCCAGCTTTTATGCTTTGGGATCTTGCTTCCTTTCCCGAACGAAGGAAGTCATGTCGTTACAGAATCACAAAGTTCATTTTTATGGCCACTGAAATGAATGAAGATTGCCTAATTCTTTCTTCTGGGTCTTTGTATTTGCCTACCAGCGCCATTTTGTTGCTTCAAAGCACGAGCAAAGCGAGCGATGTTACTTCCTTGTTTAGTTCATACCCTAATGTATTGATTTGCGTCATAATTGTCGATATCCGACCGCCATTGATCATGTCCAAACTGATATCTCAGCTGATGTGATTATTAATGATTATGATTAATCACAAATTGCATTTGATTATATGATTTATATCATCCCCGAACGTATTGATCTGTTTGATGTTTTTCCCAACCTGCACATCACTTAATTTGGCCCTGATTGATCGAATCTAGTACAAAGGTGATTTTTGATTATGATTTATCACTGACTGCATTTGGCTATATGATTTATATCATACCCGAACGTATTGATCTGTGCCATGCTTGTTCCAACCTGCACATCATTTAATTTGGCCCTGATTGATCGAATCTAGTACAAAGGTGATTTTTGATTATGATTTATCACTGACTGCATTTTGCTATATGATTTATATCATACCCGAACGTATTGATCTGTGCCATGCTTGTTCCAACTTGCACACCACTGATAAGGTCCTGGTTGATTAAGTCTAGCATAAAATGATTTATGATTGTTGTCCCAATGTGATGAAGCGGAGATTTGCCAGTCTTTAATCCTTTTATCTTCCATTCCCAAAGGTTTGCTTTCTGGATTGCCTGAAATGAAGAAGGTGAAACTATGTCTTGAATCTCTTTTGGTTTGAGGTATGTAAGTTATCGTCATTTGAGTTCATATCTATGTATGAGTTTCATGTTTAAGTGTCAGTAACCTTTCAGGAACTCTTGGTTTTGAAAAGTAGATTGCTTAGGGTATCGGATGAAAATGATAGCGATTCCTGGTCTGACTTGAAAACTTTTTGCACCTAGGTCTCCTCTTATGTTACATTGCCTCAAAAACGGAACTTTGAAATATCACGTCAAACACCAAAGGTCTTTGTTTCCAGCTGTGAAAAACATTCTGTCAATTTCCGCAAAATTTTGGGAACATTTTGTGACATTTAAAAATGGTATATCCTTCCTGTGCTTTCATTTTTCTATCTTCATTTTAACAACGAAATAGAATTCTTTTTACTTCAATATTCAAAAAACCACGAAGAAGCTCAGGTTATCACGATTTTAAAAGTTTTCTAAATAACCAAATGGAATGTAAATTTTCATTAGAAGTCACATACATGAACCATCCTTGAAGTAAATATCATCAATGGCCATATCACTGGAGAAGGATGCTCCACGTTCTGCTTCAAACTGAATCTGTTGAAAAATATTGAAAGAAGTTGCGAAAGCCTTTGCTTTAGTAAACACCTAATGCTTATCTTCTAAACTAGATACATAAAATGCTCGAGGACGCCTTTCAGATCAATCCCTCTGCAAGCGATAGATATGTTTATTCTAAATTTTCTTCTGCATGAAATTAGAGTGAACTAGCCACCAATTTTCAAAGCATCTCGTGCAACTTGTTTTTTGTTTACACCCCACGCTTTTTGTTTTCAATATTGGCTACGTCTTTTTTCACAGCGCAACAAACAGTGTAACTTTTTCTTCCCAGCCAGCACAATCCTTTTTCAACTTACCTTGAAATCACCGTTGACAACAAACAGTAATTCTTCTTTATTCCACACATTGCCTTTGTTCCCTTTGATCGTTGTCAAAATGCTGATCTTTCCTGTCGCTATATCCTTCATTTTCACATTTAATTCTCCCATCCATTCTCCATACATATGATTCCAGAAAATGAGGCATTTCTTCCCTGAGACTGGTTTGTTCATTGTCTTGCTTTCTAAGATTGCTGTATTGCCAGTGGCAGCGGGGCTAGATGCCTCTAAGAACATGTAATAACCTGAAATGTAATGAAGTCATAGTATTTGAGATGTTAGAAAACACTGAATTTTGTAGCAAAGAAGATGAAGTTATCGGTAGGCAAAGTGCTAAAGGTAATGATTTGACAGTGAACACTAATGAGTTACAGACAATATCTGAACTGCTGGATTAGTATAGCAGATTCCTTTCAATGCTTTCAAAAGCTTGTGCAATGTGAATGCAGCCTAAATCCATAATAAAAATGTTACCATCTCCAGAAGTATGATCTCCACTCGGTCCTGTATCCTTGCTTGGTGTAGATCCACTACGTCGCGTCCAGTCCAGTTGATCATTTTGAACATTCACCCAGGAACACAAACCATTTTCAAATTCGCAGTCGTCAGGCCCAAGATTGCAGGACACCTTTTTACAGTTTGATGTTCCTTCTGCAGCCCCTACACAACTCTTGCCCCCATTTTTAGGTGCTGGTTGGTTACAAACACGACTTCGTGTCTTTTTCCCCCAATCACATGTTTGGCTGCACGCTGTCCATGATGACCATGGTCCCCAGTGTCCATCGACCGGTTCTGAAAGACGAGATTATGATGATAGGGCGTGTTTACATGCAAGTTTTCAGCTCGGGTTGAAACCTCAGTCTTTTATCTGAGGTGGAGATATCTTGGCATTACATGACGAGTTTCAGCTCAGAAGGCAAGATTTACAACGTTGCTTAAAGGGAGTACAATGACCAGCATGCTTTGCGCGATGTCAGCGACTAGCTCTGCCAGCGTCCAGAATATCTGACTGTGCGAAATTCACACACAAAGACATGACAAACGATGGCGAAGGCCACTGACCTTTATACTTCTTTTAAAAAACATGGCTCAGAATACTAAGGTTTTTCGACTTGTCATGTTACACCATTTATGTTACGAATACAAATATAGTATCATCTCTAATTTTTTTCTAAATTTTGGTTCCCAACCTACAAATCTACCCATGCAATTATTTTATTTGGTTGCAGGCTACCTTTGCTTGTATCCTTATTTTCAGTTTGTATTTTATAATTCCTTTTCTTTAATGGTTATATCTAATTTTATGTAGCTTTTAATTACTTTTAGAATGGCCGCAGGGTAGACATAGTATATTTCGCTCCCTGTGGCATCGTCTTTGTAGTATTGTAACGTAGTTTGTATTGTAATTAGTAATATGTTTTATAAAATTTTTAATTGAATACAGGAAAAAATTTTTTTGAAAAATTGACAAAGATATCGAACAGGACATTTTATGATCGTTTTGATTTTCGACTTTTCATGATTTAAAAACCATGGTTTTTTTGGGACACCCTACATTTAGAAATTGGCAAGATCCTTTTCACAGAATGACTTTGCTGAACTTAGCTGTGGAATTTGTGCAAATTCGATATATTTACAAAACCAAATGGTTTAGTAATTAGAGCTTGTTAAAGTTATTTCAGGAATTGTTGGAAAATATAAGTAATGCAGCGTTTCTGTGGAGCAACTTTTGCATGAAAATTATTTCTTTTTGGCAGACGATATGAAATGATGTAGTGTTCCATTCTACTCACTGTAGCATTCATCATATGTACATTGTTTTAATACTGTTTCAACTCCAAAATGATCAACGCTAGGACATTTCGTCAGATCTGTATGGCTGCAAAATCTCTGTCTTTGTTTTATACAGTCTGAGTTGCACGGCTGCCAGTTTCCCCATGTGCTGTAGAAGTCAGTCGATGTGCCTGCAAATAAGATCATGAGAGGTAAGAGTAATATTTTTTTTGATAAATCTTATTCTATGAATGGAGTTTTTAGCTAATATGTAAAGGAGTATGGATCGAGCGATGCTTTATGCATTTTTATGCAGAAGGTTCGATCTAGTGACGTTGGAGCTTCTATCACCATTGTGCACATTCGAAACTCTACAAATTGCATCAAAACATCATTCGATTCAGATTCTTTTTCAGAATAGCTAAAAGGTCTATTGAATATGTAGCTTGAATGTTTCTTCGTGGATGGTTGGACACCACCTTTGTGCTTGATTGTCGCAGCTTTGTGCTTTTGCGGAGGGGATATTTAGATACTGTTGCTGTGGGGGGGGGGCAACTTCCTCCGCAGAACGATATTGATCATCCTCCGCTGCAGCATTTAAGCTCTTGCATAGCTGTGGCGTTTAAAGGCCAATTGCTACTCATGATCCTTGTTGGTGCCACAGTCGACTTCCATGTTATCTGAAAGCCATTTTTGGCCTAAATTCCTTTCGTCTGGCGTTTCATTCGGTGAACAAAGGATCATGGATAGCCACGGATCTTTACCTAATCATTACTTGCTTTGGCAATTGAATTATGAGAACTATCTGTTGTCACTTTTATGCGGTATGATTGGCCCAATTCTTAGGATTTTCAGCCAATAACTATTTAATCCCTTTGCTAGTGAACCTGAAACAAGTTAACTACCTACTTTGGCAATCGTATAATGAGCATTATTTGTTACCACTTTGATGCAATTTGGTTGGCCCAATTCTTATGCTTGTCAGCCAATAAAGATTTGATCCCTTTGCCAGTGAACGTGAATCGAGTTAACTACTTACTTTGGCAATCATATAATGCGTTGATTTCAATGATATCTTGTGGGCTCATTCCATCTCTTTGTCCGATTTTTGTATTTGGATTCGATATAGGAACAATCGTCTTCTTGCCATTTACAGAGAATGAGTATGGTCCATAATGCATCACGCTGTTATAATCATAATCACTAAGCATTTCTTGATTTTCTGCTTTCTGAAAATTGGTTGCCGTACCTCGGAGAAATAAAAGTAAACAAATCAGAATTCAAAGATATCCTTTCTCTGGAGACTTGTCGGTCTTCAATAGGTAAAATAACTTGCACAAAACATTATTTACTTGGCTTCTGAATCAGATTAGTTCAATCTGCGAGACTGGACAGATGTATTGGGTAGATCTATGTCCAATTCCTTTCGATATACATTCGTGATAGACTGATTGCATATTCGTAGTTATCGCTATTGATAGACTGATGGACGTAAAAATAAAAAATGTTGTTGTTGTTTTCATTATTGTTGTTGTTGTTGCTATTGTTGCGATATCTGACACCACGTCGTGAGTCTACATTCGTGACTTCACTTAAAAAGTTATTGTCGCCCAAGATTCTTTGCGGGCTCGTTGAAATTTTAGATTGTCTGAAAATCAAACTTGGTTTGTAGTAGAGCAAAAACCGGCAAAAGTTTCTTCTGATCGAGATGTCAGTAACAACTGTACAACACACAGTCATTGCAACAGCTGGAATCACGGCTTCGAATCTCCAATCCCGTAGGAATGTTATCAGTTCTTCAATCGAATCGAAAGTTCAATCACATTTGCCGTAACTATAGTTATTCACAAATCTTGCAATCTTATTGGTGCTCTAGACAGCTCAGAGTTTGAGTCTAAATACGGTCAAGTTTTTCAGAGTAATGTTATGAGTCTCTGTTGACCGAAGTGCCATTATCCTGTCAAAGGAGCACGGAAAACAAGGAACTCCAGGTGACAAGTCTAATGTTTCCTTACCTTGTCTGATGTTTTCCCAATAAATTTCGATATATTTATCGCGATCAGATCGTGCTTGTTCATGCCAAAACCCAAGGGAATGTAAGATCTCATGTTGTACGATGCCTTTTTTATTGCATCCCTGACCAATCGATATTGTGTTTATGCCACTGAAATATCTTCCGATGTATGAATAGCATCTGAAAATTAAGTTCACATAATTTTTGTTAGAAACAACGAATTCAGCACAATAACCAAGAGAATGATAGTTATTGGGAATCTCCTGTGCCTTCCTGGACAATTCACAGGCGCTGTCTAATCCTGAGGTCTGTCCTCTCCCAATAATGCCATGGAAACTGCTCCTAGGATATCAGAAGCATTATGCATGAGCCTCTGAGAAGTAGTCGTCCCATCACATCTAGCCTTTTTCCACCACAAATAATGTGTTTCACTTCCAAAAATTCGAATCATCTCTGGTTCTAATCTTTGCACTAAAAACATCGAATCTTAATCGAATTTTATCTGGACAATCACAAAATGAAGTGCGAAGTAAACCAATTAAAGAAACAAGTGAACTTCCTCGATGCATTTGATAAGCTAACCAGAGAATGTTTCCTAAACAATCTTCTCCAGTGAAAAACTTTACTCGTGCTTTAATAGTCTTGGAGCTTGGGTTTCTTGGAGAGTTTCTTGTAAAGTTGGCTCACTCCTTATCTTTCTGTAACTAGTAGATCATGTGACACTTACCCTTGTCCTTGGAAAAATTTGACGTAATTTGTTTCAGTTTCTCTTTTCTTGAATACGATGCATGTTTTGTTTGATATCTCATTCATTGCTTCTTTTAGCAAGTATTCAAGGTATTCTTGAAATCAGAAAGAAACAAAAAATTGATTTTCCTGAAAATTCAAAATTTATATTTACAGTAGAAAATTTTAAAACTTTAAATCACTTTGAAGTTAATGAACCTTTTACTTTGCCCACTGCTAAGTGTAAATCGCTTAGAAGATCGTAAAGATTACATTCCTCGAAGATTTACACCACGGAAGAAGGTCGTAAAATTAAGGATGGATGGCCTTTAAAATTTTGAAAGAAGTATGTGATTTTTATAAGCACGAATTCCTGCTAACGAAGTAGAATAAAAATAACATGAATGTAGGCTTAATGATTTAGTCATTAGCTCTTGAAAGGGTTTTACTTTGTTGTTGCTGTTGCTGTTGTTGTTGTTGTTGTTGTTGTTGCTGCTGTTGTTGTATCAAAGCAGTTCACTGTAAGGGATATGCGTGTTTTGCACAAGATAACAAGGCGAAGGATTAGTCGCAAGCTTTATGAAATATTTCCAAAATTCCAGTCAACATTTTCAAATGTCATACTCTATTATGTAGCAGAAAATTCCTTGAGGAAGGACTAGTGATACATTTTCGCCAAGGTAATCCTAAGAATTTGTCGACATTGCAAATGTAATGAAATGTTGAGAATGACGTATGACAATAGTTTCAGTAAATAAATATAACGTTTCGTGTCAGGTAAACTAAAATGCCAGGAATTAAATGCGCTAAACGTATCGGGCGTAACCCTTCATCAGTAGTGATGAGAAATATAACGTACAGGGCAGTTAAGCGGCAGAGATCGGAAAGTCGAAAGACAGAGGATAGAAGTTCTAGCAAAATGCTAGTGATTGGGCTGGAGGAAACTTTGATGCTCAGACTCCATCAAATCATAAGTAATCTACCCTTGCCCCGAGAAGTATCACTCAGTACAGATTTGTTATCATATTTATACTAACGGACGGAGGGATCGATGACAAACGGAACAACTTTGCCAGTCCAGAGATATCTTTTATCATTCCTGACATTTCTCTTCTCATTTATAGCTTTATCGAGTTCTTCTTGGCCTCCTGGGATGTCAGACAATTTAGTTTTGTCCTTCATGATTAAGATATCACCTTGGTATAAGCCAGTCAGGTCATGAGCTGCAAGAAATAGAAAGGTGAGAGATTATGGATTATACCGCAGGACCTTCGAATAACTTTGCTCTTTTTGCACTCTCTTCTGCAGAGGCTTGCTTTGCTATTATTTGATAGCTATTTGCCGCGCCAAAGGCACAACGAGCACGCCTTGGATCCCTTTCCCTCTCCTTCATCGCGCTGCGCGTTTATTGCGCCTTTGGCGCAGCGAATCCCCCTAAACCCCTCCCCTTAGCAAGCCTCTGCAAAGGAAAGTGCTCTCTTTGTGTGGCTGCTGTGGAAGTGCTGTACCTTCTATTGTTTAGTTTTTGGCAGAGTTGCAAAGGGTAGGCTTTAGTTGAGGCCTAATATTTTCACCAATCGGGTAATGAAATCGAACCAGGAGGATTGTTTTGATACTGTAATTCATTGATTCTCCAAAAATGCTAAAATCACTTAAAATCTGAAAGAAATGGCTCTAGATGTTTGGATCGAGCGTCCAGGTCTGGTAAACCGTTGTTATTCGAATGAAAGAAAAGTCGGCTAATGAATGAAAATAACGAACAAAGAAGCAAGGAGGCCAATAACACTTGCTTGCCTCAATGCTACCATTGCTACCTCACATGCTTTGAATAAATTGGTCAATAAAGAAATAATTAACGGAACGTTTTGGAACTCAAATTCGGCACTGTTATTTTAAGATGGGAAAGCATCAAGCTGTTGAATAAACAGATAGTTCTTTGTTGTGCGGAGAATTTCAAAGCTGATAAGAAGTTTAACTTTGCTTACTTAACGTATTGATTGAGCTCACAAACAATGCAGGCAAGCATAAGTGCATGGATAGCAGATATTTGTTTGTTAAAATGCACTTGTCAACTGTTATTGAAAATATTAGTTTATTACCAAAGACTTTCTTTTTTGTCTTTGGATCCTCTATATACCGGTTTGCTTTTTATTCACATGGTTACAATGTTCATCTTAAGGCTTTCTCATAAATGTTCTACACACTTTGACGAAGAAATTTTAAGAGAACCTGCCTTGCTATTAGTGAACTACTTAATGAAAATGGATGAAACTATGATACAAATAATTGCCTGCAGTTTTTGTGCAGACACACCTGTTACTGAAAGAGGCTTTGCTCACCTCATTATGATAAAAAGCTTTCTAAATGCCCTTCCTTTGCAAATCTTTGGAGCATTGCCACTTTCCTTAGATTTCTTTAATATGATTTTTCACCGTTAACAGTCGAGTCCGATTTTGTTCAATGATGCTTGCCAGGGTCTTTAAATTTCCTGCCACCTCATATATGAGTGGACAGAGTTCCCAATTGCAGCTGTCTTGCTTGTTTCTCTTATCTTGTTGTTCTTTGCATCAGCGCAGCGTTTTAAAAGTTGCACTCACAACAAGATTTCCTCTATGTACTTACCTCAGGAAATCTTCATCGCCTAAACTTACTTACCCTCATTAACCTTCTCCAAGATATCAAAAGGATTTTTGTCCTCCGAATTGCCATTGTCCTCTACTGCTTCAATCTCCTTCTCATCTGTCGTTACATCGTATCTCTCATTCTCTATGACGAAAAATTAGTACGTTGTGGTTGCAAGCAATTATCGCAAGAAAGTTTGAGATTTTTTATGAACAAGTTTCGACGTGTATACTATGATTACTAGAAAATGTCATGTTTCTAACGAAAGTATGAATCAAGTGGGCCATTTCACAAAGAGAAAATATGAATTACAATTTTAATACTGCATGAATGAATAAGCCAACGACTTTTTCATTTAACATATCATTGAATGAAAAATAATTCAAAAATATGCTATGACTTTGTAAATGTTTCGACTTTCGTCTTCTTCAGTAACAGTTACAGTTATTGTTACTGTTACTGCTTCTGTTACTGTTACTGTTACTGCGACTTTCGTCTTCTTCAGTAACAGTTACGGAAGAAGATGAAAGTCGAAACGTTTACAAAGTCACAATATATTTTTGAATTATGCTTTAAAATTTTATATGCTTAGGTGAATGCGCTCTTGAATTATTGTCATTTAATGAAGGTGTTGTTTCGCCATGGCGTAGTCCTTTGAATTTGCAGCCAGAAAAGTCAAGTGGACAGGGCTCGTTCCCTTGTAGAACCCCTCTAATTGAGCATCATAGCAAGTGGTCACAAACTCGATACTGATAGAAGAATGTGTACAATACATATAGAAGCTCTAACGCCATAGAATCGAACCTCTTGTATAAAATCGTATTAAAATATCGCTCGATCCAGACTCTTTTGTAGAATAGCTAAGGTCTATTATGTCTTCTGTCTTTCTGCGATCCTAGCGCGTGGCGCTAAAGTAAGCAACAATCTTATCTTCATATTTTACGCGACTTGGAATGACATGAAATTGGAAATCTTCATTGACTTCATGCATAGCTAATCTCCTATTATAAGGTATAAGGGAAATTCCTACTCTTACCCTTTGTTGGTTTACAATTACAACCAATTATCACAGACAATCCCAAAACGACGATGAACATCTTCAAGACTCCATCCATCTTCCAGACACCTCCCATTTTCCCTTCGCCAACAGCAAATGATGCCACTCTTTCTCAGCTTGTTTGCCTTCTTTTCAGAGCGTCTGCCAGTCGTCTGGCCCTAAATGCCAATCAAGTGAATATATTAATTTTCATAATACGAACTTTATTTACCATCTAAGTTCGGAAACATGTGTGTTAGGTCACATGCGAATTTCCATTGAAAATCCAATCTTAATTATTGGCTTCATTCATCTAATGAAACCTTCATAGATATTATTGCCAGTTGCTGTATGCGTTGTTCTTGTCAATCACCAGAAATCCAGACGATATTTTGTAGAGGCATAGAAAGATTTGCTGCCACAGCTCCCTTACACCTATTGTTTGTTGCGAACCAGTTTTAAACTGTTTTGGTTTGGTGTCTGTTGGAATTGTGAACAAGGCATATTTTTAGCATTGGTATTCTCAGCATCCCTAGCTTAGCATTGCTCATTACCAGAAGTTACGTAACTGTCGACCTGTTAGCGGAAAGAAGAAGGGAGAGGGACTGGCCAAAATGCGGCAGCCCAGAAATAGAAATAATTCACCCTTAAAAGCACAGGCATTAATCAAATCTGACTCCCGTCAATTAAACAAAGGGACGCCTTGTATATTTATTCTCGACCTAGTTCCCATGACATTTTTAGTCGAATTTTTCCGTCCTATTTTGAGGTTGCCACCGAAACAAGTATGTGTTTTTCTCTATTCTTTTCTTCACCTTCGATACTATGATTTTCATTCATTCATTCATCCATTCATTCATTCGTTTATTCGTTTATTCGTTTATTCATTCATTTATTCGTTTTCATTAATAAAAATAAGACAGTCGTTTTCATTAATAAAAATAAGACAGTCGTTGATGATTCTAGCTAACCATGGCTTGATTGGTCAAACGTGTACATGCAATTTTGAGACATTCGATGTTTTCCCGATTTAAAGTCCTCAAACCTTCAGAAGACCATGCCGCCTTTGAAATGACTTCGTCAGTGATTCACACATGATATCAAACTGTTAGTTAGTTACTGAGCATTCTAAAGAATTGAAGTTTAGTGACATTTACGATTAAATGTTTACGCTATTTCTCCATCAAAGTTAGATAAATAACATTCGGCAGCTGTCGTTAAAATGAAGTAACATTTTAACTGCTGCTAGTTTCAATGAATTCGTGCATAGTTTTCACAATTTTGCCCCTAGTTTTAAATCAAGTGAGAAACATCTACAAATGTTCGTTATACAGAATTGTCTTTCCAGTGCTTCCACAACAATAATTAACAGCAAGAATTTTATTCTATATTTGCTGCAGTGTTTGATTTAATCTATATTACATTTGCTTTTATATGAAACTAAAAATTTGGGCCAGTACTGAAAGTTTCTTGAAAATATCAGATCTTGAGTCCTAAGAGTTCCTTGCGAGTTTTTTAGAAGTTCCAAAACAATCCTCATGTTCACTACCTGTTTCTGCGTGATCACTTCAAATCAAGGTTTTTTCAAGCCTTTCCAATGTTTAGACATTACTCAAGTACCTTCCGATTCCCAGTAATATGATACAAGAAACAATGAGAATAAATTGAAAATATGTGAAGGATTTCCTTTCTCAAATTGAATGGTTTCTTAAGTTATATTTTCCCAGTGCTGGAGTTTCTTAAATCTTAATATTTTGACGGTATGAGAATTAAGTTTCTTGTAGCCATTTTCTTATACTAAAATACGTTTATACTTCGATATTTAGAGACAACAAATATTCATACCTTTTAACACTTTTTGTTGTTATCTTTCAATTGCTCTGCTCTTCAGTCTGCAAGGTTCCTCTCCTGAAGCGAATTGTCAATAAAAACAGCCATTTCCAAACAAGGCTATATGTGTCTCTTAAAAATCCTCCTCTTTCGATATTTTAGAAACAAAATATTCTAAATACTTTCACAAATCTTGAAATAATGTTCTTAAGCAACTTAATCTGTGTTTGATTTTTATTTCTTTAAACATAGATGATAAGTAGATATTTTGATGAGCAAAATTTACAAACATATGAACTAAAGAATGATATGATATCCCTAAACATGCTGAGATTTTTGTGTTAAAACTGTGTTTTAGCGATTTTCTTTTGATTGAGATTATAGTTTTCTTTGAACTTCGTCAGTATGGTTTTTATTGCATTTCACAGTCTCTCACATTTCTTCGATAAATAAACAAGGATTAAATTCGTTGTTGGTTATTCTTTCTTCTGAAAGTGATTTTTTATCCAGATTATCTTTCACCTTGAATTTTTGCAATTAATTCCTGATTTCACAGCTGTTAGCATTTCATATTTAATGTCCCGTATCAAACTGCAGTCTTCCACTCAATGGTGCTGTGCAATTGAGATTGTCAAAAAATTCGCTTCTTTGCTTCTTTGTCCAGATTGTGCTTTGCCTTGAAATTCTCAGTTTTATTGCTGACTGCACAGTTCGTAAGATTGTCCATTTCAAAAGCCCTGAATCAAACTGTACTGTCAGATTTAATTGTACTGAGAGCTTCTTAAGAACGTATTGTCCTCTTACTATTTCATAGATTTCATCTTCTAAAACAAATAGCATTTGTTCAGGGCCGCTGAGAGCTTTTGGAGACCCGGTGCAAAACAGTGAAATGAGTCCTCCTGACCCTGAGGCTAATTGCCCCTTCTGCCCTGCCCCCCTCGGCGACCCTGCATTTGTTTATTTGTAGATTTTTGTATCTGTTTCATAAATCTACAGATACATAAGCTCTTTTTCTTTTTCTGTTAACTTTACGAATAATTCATTCAGAATAGAACAAATTGCGTGAGTGAAATTTGAAAGATATACGAGGGGAGGGGCATGAGGTCTTTGTACATACATTTTTTAAAAGTGGAAGACCAAAATTCACCAGAGATATGTAACGAGAAAGTTGATATTATTGGCGGGCTGTGGAATAAAAAGATATGACCGATCACAACTGAACTGTCAGCGTGTTAGTCGAAGGCTATGTTAAATGTAATAAGTCTAATGAGATGTTTGCATGGTAGCCTTTTCACGTATCTCGTAGTAGATTTTTGAAAATTAAGGCAGCCTTATATGATTTTTATCACAGTAGCTCTCCGATGTTTTGAGCCTATTTTGAGTGAGTTTGAGGTGAAGAATTTTCATAAATTCGCTTTCGTATCTAGACACGATACGGCCATACACGACTATACGCAACACGAACGATACGACCAATTTTTACAAACTAATTTTCTGTCTTAGTTGATATGTTAGCTCATCATTTTAAATAAATCTGACGAAATGCTTGAGAACTAAAGGCCCTCAAACGTCTTCATTGATTTTATGCCTGTTTTAAAAATCTGCGATGAAGCATTTTCATAAAATCATTTGTAATTTGACAAAGTTACGGCTGATTTTGAAAAACTAGATTTCTGATCTAATTTATTAATATTTTGGCTACACAAGTATCATTAGTTTCAATTAATCCAATCAATGGTTTGAGAGCAACAAGCTTCCAAACATTTATGCATTTTCAGACCCACCCGAGATATCGTTGATGATAAAGAAAATTTGTTTTTTCACAGATTCAAATTGCAAACCACGAGAAAATGACATGAAAGGGCATTGTTAGGTATGGAAGAAGAAAAAGTTACTTGAGCAAGTACCAATTCTAATACTGTTGATGCTAATGCATTTAGCGATAATACTTCTCCCAGCATGCATTTGCTTTACGCAGGGTATTATGGAAGTAAGCCAGCTTTACGTAATCTGTTATTCAAGCAGCGAATCTGCAGCAAGTATCAAGGACCCCTACAAATTCATCTCACTCTCTTTAGTTTTGCACATACCATTCGATGAGACTTTGAACGCTTTTTTACAATTTGAACGCCAATTTATTTATTCAGTTATTCGTAGGCAGAGGTTTTAGTTCTCTCTGGCTGTGCACAAAGTTAGGATCACGGAAATGGAAAACATTCATACTCATACAAGCAAGGCCTGTCAACTAACGAAGCGATTGAATTGGGTGAATTCAAAGTTGAATATCCATGGTAAGAATTAATAATTTCAACGGAGAGCACAGGACTCCATCTCATGACAAGTTATATCTTCTACAGCTGAACTAATGTTTTTCTCGCTCAAAGTTTCATTTCATTTGTGATTATTCAGTCATGAAAAGGAATGATTTGGGGGTTTTGAACCAATGAAGAGTAAATTTTACTTTCATAGCTCAACAAAATTTCACGAATAATATATTTTTGAGCTGCCTCAAAGTGCTATTACTCAGTATTACACAGATAGTAACTGTATAATATTAACCATATGTCTTAGGATGCCTCAGAAATTTTACACGTTTAAGTGAATTTCTCTACGAATACAGACCTGATTCAGACATGCAAGGTTGCAAAGTCTAAGTTAAGATCCCATCTATACGATAAACTGAAAATTAACATTTCTGAAACCAAGGCTCCTTCACAGGAACTGTTCAAACGCTTATACTTTTTTTGGACACCCGGTACTTCCAAAAACTAGGTACACTTTCACCAAAATTATCAGTGTGAACAAATCTGATGAGAATTAAGAAGCTACAAGATCACAAACGACGAATTTTTTCCCAAGCAACCTGGCGCTTATGACTGCATTGATCAACTTGTAATTGATATTAGCATCTAATCAACACATCATGATCACGTTTGATTGCATCGCTCTGTTTGTGATTCTTGTGATCATTAAATTATTTTTACATCATTCTAGCTCATATTCAGAGACGCTGCTTGGAAGCATGAAGAAGGTTGTGCTCATCACCATCATCTTGAGCTTGGCAATATGCGAAATAGATGCCAGACAAAGTAAGTCGATTTCTTAGGCTATTTTGGCCTACGTGTAGACCCATTATCCAAATGGAGAATGGACCTACGAATTAACGGGGAAAAGCTCGTTACTTCTGTTTCAGATTGCAGAAACTTAATCCATGCAGTCTTTGCTGATTTGTTGAGAAGCATTTCACACATGATCTAGACAGAGAATTTGCATGATTAATTGGGCAGCCGTATTATGCTAAAGCTCTCTTGCTAACAGATTTATATTTTTTTCCAGTCAGTTGCATCGCCAAGGACAACGGTAGATTTCGCTGCATCTTTTGTCTGGATTGACTAGGATGGCTAACTAACTTGCTGTGCAAGCGAGAGAAGGCTTAGGGTTTGGGTTTTTAAGAGAAGACACAAGAAGGTATCAAAAAGAGAGAGAAACTGTAATCATTTTGGCGTGCACAATGATTCAGTTAGCTGCAAAAATTTCAGGGTATTTTTGAGGTCTGCTTATTCAAAATCTTAACTTGGCTGGTTGGCCATAGAAATCTCTTCAGTTTTTAGAACCGTTAATTTATCGCTTTGTATCTGGTATGTCAACGAAAATAGATGAATGGTGCAAAATTTTTATCTTTGCAGATAAAAGTAAATTGAAATATCTTTCTTTGCAGAGCATTTCACTTTGGAGAAATACGATAACAAGAGCCTTATTCTAGGAGGCTATTTTGGAGTGCATACGCAAAGGGAACTGGCACTATGCGGCAAAATTGATGCCGAATCTGGAGTCTACTTAGTTGAGGCCATGAAATGGGCAATTAATTTTGTCAACACAAATAAAGAGGTGCAAGCTGGCCTAAGACGACTGAAATTCGGTTATCGCATCTACGATACTTGTAACTCTGTCGAACTACTACGAACTGACATCATCAGAGTTCAAGCGAAGAACATATTTGGAGTAATCGGGCCTCCAACATCTGCGGAGGCTATCTTGGCCGCAGGAGCATTTACGAAGTTTGGTATACCAGTTGTGACTTATTCTGCCTCAACTATGGACATAAGTCGCCGATTTAGAATTTCAGTCGGGAATTTCTACCGCACAGTTCCAGCAAATGATGTGCAAGCTCGTGCTTTGATTGATATTTTGAAACATTACACATGGCAATACATTTCAATCGTTTGTTCCTACGGCACTTATGGTCAGCAGGGAATTGACCAATTGGTCAAAATGCTAGAGAAAGATGGAATATGTGTATCTAGCAAAACATTTTTACCAAGATATGCATATGATGTGGATTTTAAGGCTGTGATTCGGAATCTGGAAAAGGACCCAAAAGCACGCACTGTCCTTTTGTTTACTACAACTAAAGATACTCATAGACTACTAACAGCTGCTCAGTCCAAAACGAAGTTTCAATGGCTTTCAAGTTCATCATGGGATGCTAACATGCAGACAGTACGGGGTGTGAACGATACTGCGAAGGGAGCGATTCTTCTGAATTATGCTAATATTAACAATGAGGCTTTCATGGGTCATTTTAAAAGCTTGAAATTAAACAAGGATAGATACCCTTGGTTCGAAGAATTCTGGGAGCAAGAATTTAATTGCACAATGCGGAAAAGAGTAGATTCGAGGAGAAGAATTTGCAAGGGTAACGAGAGTTTGCAAAATAGTCGATTCTATCCTAAATATGCTGCTTCTAATGCCGTTATCGATGCAGTGTTTGCATATGCAGGAGCTACGATATGTGCCATCAACACCATCTGCAAATACGATGAAAAAGTTGTGAACAAGAAGAAAACATGTGATGGAAATAAGATATTTTACAGACTAAGAAATACTATGCATTTGTACTTCAAGTATTATCATCTAAAAAACAACAATTGCTCAAAATTCTTCGACAGAAGTGGCAATGAGTACAGAGATGTTGAAATCATAAGTTTTGATGGTAAAACATACAAAACTGTTGGTACATGGAAATTGAATTCGACTACTCAAAAAGGAACTTTGAATATTACGGATACAGCGATCATTTGGTATAACGGGAGAACGAATATTCCTGTGTCGATTTGCTCTAAACCTTGTAAAGCTGGAGAGAAGAAAGTCGTAAATAAAGCAAAAGTTTGCTGCTTTCGTTGCGAAACTTGCAAAAAGTACGAAATTTTGGAAAACAATAAATGTGTTGCTTGTGATAAATTTCGCCTACCGATTAGAGATCGTACTAAGTGCAAGAAAATTGTGAAACTTCACGCAATAAAACATCCTCTAAGCGTTCTTGTTTTGATTGAATCAACAGTTGGTCTCATATTGAACACAATCGCCCTGATAATGCTCGTCAAATGCAAACATTCGAAGATCCTTGCTGCATCAAGTCGTGAACTTTCATTTTTCATGCTTGCAGGGTTGTATCTGTGCTTCTTTTCATCCAGTATTTTCTTGTTGAGCCCAACCAAAGCTATCTGTGGCCTAAGGCGTTTGATATTTGGGATCAGTTTGACTGCATGCTATACTCCTGTGATGCTGAAGACTGCAAGGGCATACAGAATCGTCAAGGCCACTCACTCTATGTTTTCATTGCCAAAGTTTATCACTACTCGCCTTCAAATTTTGATAAACCTTGCATTATTGGGAATTCAGTTTTTGCTTTTTCTCATGTGGGTTGTTAGCGAGCCCCCTGTCGTTACTCAGGCAATCATCCAGCAATCGAACATAGTAGCTGATCTATGTGTTTCAAATTTTCTTGCCATTGCCGTCAACCTGGCGCCATGTTTCTGCATGTTAGCGTTAAGCACGTTCTTTGCATTCAAATCACGAAGGTTCCCTAAAAATTTCAAAGAAGCATTACACATCGGTGTTACCATGTATATAAGCTGTGCATTGTGGGTAATGCTGTTTCCGTTGTTATCATGGGCAAATGAAAGCAGAGAACCGTTTGGTGAAACCTTTGTGATGGCTAATTTCAGTAATCTGATTGGTCTTGTCTTGTTGTTTGGTTTATTTGGGCCTAAAGCTTATCAGCTGATGAGACAAGGCAAAGATGGAATTAAGGAATCAGTGCAGGAGAATAATGTTGAGTTTCTGTCTATGAAACCTATTGGAGATGGTTGGAGGTGTTTGGAGGAAACAGAGACGCCAGGAGTTGAAAATGACATGAAAAGAGGGAAACCAGCACTTGAGAATGAAAAGGAAATAGAGAAGCTAGAACTGCAGGGTGACGAGCAAATAGAAAAGCCAGAACTTTAGCAGATAGAAGAGAGCCATAACCCGAAATGAAAAGCCAACAGAGAAACTGGGATATCAATGACTTTTACATGATTGTATTTATATGCTGAAATGTACTAGCTTATGCTGATGTCACATAACTTGTCTTGTTGTTTAATAAGTTACAGAAAATTGCAACTGTCGGTTTTTAATGCTCTAAACCGTTTGATCATTTGCAGGCAAAATAAAAGTTGCCCAAAATTCATCCCAGGATATTTCACGACACCTACCTAAGCAAGTATGATCAGTCTTCCCAGAGGGGTGGTGTATTTTCAACCCATCCGGCCATGTGCTTTCCTTGTATTCAGAATTCGAGAAGGTGAAATGAAGGTGGAGTTGCGGTGTTTAGCGCCAAGCACTGGGGTCGCAGAAGTAGCTAGGCGCTAATCGAGTCCGCGACCCCTTGTCATGTCGCGCATGTGGTGGGGCCCTGCCGGGTTTCGAACCCACTCCGCTCCGCCTGACTATTCTGGCTGCAAAGTCAGAGGATTACACCACTGCGCCGCAACAACTTCAAAAAAACATTGGCGGGAAGCGTCGTATGACGTAATGCGCAGATCTGAGATTAGCGTTACTGCGCCATTCACCCAGACATAATCTCCTTTCATTTCAAACTCCTTGGCAAGGAGTCAGGATCTCTTCGCCTTCAAACTTTCACGGTATCATTTGGTGAACAAGAACGGCTTCATCATTTCAGCAAAGCCGTCAAACGTAGCAAGGCGGGTCACAGGAACTGGTCGTGTATGTATCAACTCTTGTTTCTTGTTCAATTGCGAATTATGATGCAATTAGTTGTGACATGTCGGCATGGCCTAAGTTGGTGTGCTTTGCTGGATTGTCTGCAGCCAGTGAATGGACACGTGGTTTTGAAGAGGGCGGATTATTTGAGCTTGTTTTGGCTGTCATCGCACAAGATCATGTTTCACAATCTCATTGATGGATTGTTGGTAGCAAGATGATTAATACCAAAGAAAGCTTGAAATGTTGAATATTGCCGTCCAGATAGTTTTTTCCCTCCACTTTCACACATCTTTTCCGTTTTGTTGTGTTATGTGAAAGATTTAAGCAGATAAGATAAATCTCCAAGCATCTGTTTTTTGTGGTTTGGTGGTCAGAAGTCCGACTTCTTCTGAAGTTTGGCTGTTTAATGTCACTCTAAACTTTATGTTTGCCACAATTTATCTTAATTCGTTGCATCTTTCTATCTGATTTGTGGGCTGCTTTCTCTCTCTGCCAGACTGGAAAGGAACATAGGCAGTCTTCAATGTGAGCCATGCAGTTGGCAATAACCAAAGGATCTATTGTTTTAATCTATTGTTCTCAACTCCATATTTTCCACACATTCTTACTCAGACCAACTTGCCCTTGCAAGATGTAAACTTTCCACTCTGGCTCTGGCATAAGAAGTTATTACCACTTTTAGAAGAACCACTTTTAGTTTTTTGCACTTGTAGTGTTATGCTTATAAGTTTCTTTTCACAGCACCAGGGGTTGTAATTGGTCTGAATTCTTATCGGGGTTTATTTTGCAAGGTGCATGATAAACAGCTTGGGGTTGAAAGTTGGACTTTTAGGAAATGAAGGTTTTACCTATATGTGTTTTCAGTAAACAGAATGTAACTCTTTTTGGTACACCTGTGGTCACACTACTTCTTTTTTTAGGGCCTGGCCGCCTCAGGCCAACTCATCATTATTAGCTTCGGAGTTCCGTGGAGCGGACCAGACGAGGGTAGCTGACACTAGCCTTCCCTCAGAGATAGGAAATCAAGAGCAAACAAAGAAAGAAAACAAATTGATCAATCATGAAGTTCCAAATTTGCAATGATGCAATTGTTGAGACCGTTTCAGATGATATGAAAATGAGAGATGTGATCAATGCCAAAGTCAATTCCATTGGCAGAGAGGTATATGCTTGATTGAGTTTGTTTTAGGTGTGTCAACATCAGGACTTCTTTGCTGAAAATGGGTGGCATAATATCATTTGTAAACATCTTGTACACCTAATGCAAATGTCCTTTTGCTCCAAGAAAAATCATAAGGCCCCCTAGAAAATGTATCACCCAAAATTTTTAAAAGACGATATTCCACAGCCTCCATCGTGCAAAATTGTGACATAATTCCACAAGTGAGAAATAGAGGGCAATGCATAGGGACAAAGTGTGAGATTTCTTGCTTACCACTTTACATCATGATTTTACAACTGCAAATGGAGGCTTTGGAGTATGGCCTCTTTTTCATTAAGGGTAATAAATTAGCCTGGGGCCCCAGTGGAGAAATTCATTGAAAGATATAAGAATGCAACTGTTCTAAAGATCTGAAGGTTTTTTCGAAGAGTGATGCACCATTCGCTGAAATCATCTAACCCAGATTATTGTTAATTGCATGACCAAGGCATTTTCTTAGTACCCCTTTGTTCTTCTGAAATTGGATGAGATGCACACTGTTGCTCTAAAATTGAAATCGGATGAGTTTTAGATATATATGTCCATTTGCAGCCATTCATAGATTGCTACCCCTTGTTAAAGGGGCTGGATAAGAAATACAAAACAAATCCAAGGTTTGTGCATCAATAGATACAGGCTGATCTTTTGGTGAAAGATCAGCAAAGATGCTTGTTGGAAATCTATTCATATCACAGCAATACCAAAACATGTGAACATTAAATTTGTATCATAAGAAAGTGCAAAGGCTAATGTCCAAGATAGGACAATCATGTTGAATTTTCATTGGACAGTCATGATAAATTTGCTCGTCAGAGGACAGCCTAATCAGAATTTCCTCAAGAGTTCCTTATCCAGCCCCTTTAATGGCTATTTCTTCAGCTTTTTAGAAGACTTTCGTGGCATCAGATGCCTAAGGAATTGGCCCTTCATCGCTGTTTCAGAAGTGAAATATTGGGTGCAAAGGGATTTGTTGGGTGAAAATTTGTAAAACATGATGTTGTCTTCTAGGACAAGGATGATGCATTCTTTATTGGTGATATTGGAGATATTGTCAACAAAGTGAAAAAATTCAAGCAACATCTTCCAAATGTTGAGCCATTCTATGGTATGTATGATTTTTACTGTGAAAATAGCTTCTGAAGCGTGCAAATTGAAGTAATCAAACTTGGTTTCATTAGAAGTCCTTTGCCCAATACAAATACTAGCACTGGTATTTTAGGAGATGTGAGGGCAGATTCCATCCATGGAAGAGCATTGGCAGGAAATTGAATCTCTTTGTTTCTTTTCTTTCAGCTGTAAAGTGCAACAATGAACCAGCAGTCCTAGAGATACTCAGCAACTATGGACTTGGGTTTGACTGTGCCAGTAAAGTTGAGATCCAAACAATTTTAAACCTTGGTGTGTCACCCAACCGCATCATATTTGCCAACCCATGCAAACAAGCATCTCATGTGAAGTACGCTGCTGCCAATAGCGTTGCTATGATGACTTTTGACAATGAGCAAGAGCTACACAAAATAAAAGCTTTGTACCCTGATGCACAGTTAGTTATCCGAATCCGTGTGGATGACTCCAAGTCTCTCTGTCAGGTAAGATAGGGCTCTGCATTGTAACAGAAATGTGTGAGGTGTATTGAACAATGTTTAGGAATCTGAATGAAAGATTTACAAACAGAATTCAGCATCAATATCAAATTTTATAAACAGTAGGCATGAAAACTTTATTTTGCCTTTCCTTTTACTGTTTTCCCATGCTAGAAACAATACAAAGAAAGAAGAATGGACAAGGTCGCTTTTTATGCATGACGACACCAAAATAGTTCAAGACCAAATATCTGAATAGTTATAATCTTTTATTTGGACAGCCTTAGTACGGTGAAAAAAATTAGGGTAGATTTTGCCAAAATCTTTGTTTGGAGTTATCCTTTAGCTAAAAATGCTTGAACTACCCTCCTTGACATTGTGAGTCTCGTTTTGTCAGTTTTAGGTCTACTGTTTTTCCAGCAATCAAAACTACCCATTTTACCCCAGCTTGCCCATTCTACCCCCCCCCAATAGACCCTAGATATTGACCCAAAACTGCTAATAAAGTAAAATTTGTTGTGTTTAAAGTATCTCTTTCATAAACTTCCATTTGCTTCTTTCTTACAGTTGGGTGTCAAGTATGGTGTTCCACAAGGACAGACAAAGCCACTGCTGGAAGTTGCCAAGCGCCTTCATTTGAATGTCATTGGTGTAAGGTAAATAATCATTACAGCAACTAAAGCTTCACTGTGGTCTTTTTTGAGAAGTCTTTTGTCCAACCTAAAAAGAGATTTAATGTCAAAAATTTTTGTATTTTTTCCTAGCCTTGAAACTGTATCATATACCTTTAAATTATTAGACTGTTGATAGCAAGCATTAAGGGAAATGTCTCTCCTCAAGAAATTAGAACAGTAGCCAGAATTCAACTCCAGCTTTGTTTCCTGAATTTTGTAATTCAAGAAGTATATATATATATATATATATATATATATATATATATATATATATATATATGTATATATATATATATATATATATATATATATATATATATATATATATATATATATATATATATATATATATATATTTGACAGACCAATCAGAATCGTATTCTACAGAATTGAAAAGTGGTTCTTAAAACTACGTATATGTAAGGAATTCATTTACATACATATTTCTCCTTTTTCAGCTTTCATGTTGGAAGTGGTTGTTATGACACATCAGCATTTTACTATGCTGTCAAAGCAGCTAGAAGTGTCTTCAGTGAAGCAGTAAGTTTTGTTAAGATGTATAAGCTGACCAGTCTCCCTTCACACTTATGTCTTTTGGAAATGTCTACACTCTTGATGCCAGTATGACCATCCAAAAATTCCTGCACTTATTATAAAATACTTTTACGAACTCACCAGATTTTATCATCATGAGTTTAGGTATACATAGATTATATTTACTCCATTTTTGATTAAACACACAAACCCCTTGGCAAACTTGTAGTTTCCATTCTTTTTGGCTCATTAACTGAAATTTTGTTGAAAATGACATTCTTCTCTTCTTTGTCAACTCTTTTAGACATAATCTTGTTTCTTTGAATCAATCCACTTCAGTTGCTTTGGATTCTTGTTTAGTACTAACATAAGTTTGCCATATGTCAATTTTAGAGATTTTTTTCTTTTCAAATTGTGTTATTTCTGTTTGAAGAATTACTTTGTGGATCTTATTCAATTCTTAGGAATCACTTGGACTCAATTTTACCATGCTTGATATTGGAGGGGGATTCCCTGGTGACAGTAAAGCAGAGATCTCATTCGAGGAGGTAAGATGTCATTCATTGCTTCAGGGAGTAAACAACCCTCCCTGATTGAAAGGAAATTGTTCTCTAATTATCAAAGTTAAGCATTATTGATTACTGACTTGTCTGATTGCCACACAATTTCAGTTTCATTTTATTTTAAATTCCGCAACATACATCCTTTTAACAATGCACAATTAAATGGAATGAATACTACACAATTTTTTTTCTATTCACATTTTTATATTTTCACAAATATACACATATTTAGTTAATGTTGACAATTTACCTGACTGAAATCAGCTCTGTAGTCATGAGAGAATTTGCAGAGAATGCCTTTGATAAAGTTCAAAAACGGCAGAAAATCTTTCCGTAACTTACCTGAAATGTCTGCCTTTGTAATTTGAATATATATTAGTGCTTAGGGGAAGTTTTTCCCATATGTTCAAAAAGGAGCTTAATTATTTATTAATGATACTAGCTTGTGTTACAATAGCACACAACGTCCAAGAATTTTATCCTCTTGGTAAGAATCTATATATACTGGGTGAGTCAAGAAAAAGTTTCGGGGTTTGAAGGGCTGTGACATGAAAAGTATGTGACCAATATTCAAAACTGAAATGTTCATGTATCAGTCAAAGGTCAACTTAGATGAAAAAATTTTGTTTGGTAGTATCCCTCATCTTACAGATCCAGAAATTAGGAAAATGCTGGTAAAGGGCATGTTTGGGAACAAAATTCCACATTCCCTTCTGGTCCATGATTTACCTTCTATTGAAATTCAAATTCAGAATCTCAAACTGGCAATGTAATTTCAATGTGTCATAAATCATGGACCAGAATGGAATGTGGAATTCTCGATTCCCATATAAACGCCTTACAAGCATTTTGATTATTGTTTGGTCTTAATGATGTTTGATTTTACCAAACAAGATTTTGTCATCTAAGTTAGCCTTCAAGTGATAGATTAACATTTTAGTTTTGAAAACCGGTCACATATATACTTTTTATTCCACATCCCTTCAAAGGCCTAAGCTTTTTTTGACTCACCCGGTAGATGAAATTAAACTTGATCTGTTTCAGACGGCAGACCAGCTAAATCGTGCCTTTGCCAAGTACTTTCCAATTGACTGTGGAGTGAGAATCATAGCAGAGCCAGGGAGATTTTTCGTATCATCTGCATTCAGTGTCGTTTGTAACATCACATCTGTAAGATCCGTCATTGGTGAGAGCACTGCTGAGAGAAATAACCAGAAACAGGTTAGACTTTGTTTCTGGTCTTTTGTCAATTGAAATGCAAGGAAGGTGTTCTTAACATGAGCCTTGAAAAGACTTTTCAGAGCTTGGAAAGCTTTTTTAAATTCTACATTCAGTGTTTGTGGGATCCTTCATTGGCAAAGCACTGCAAAGAGAAATATTAACAAAGAGGTTTATTCCTTTGGCTGCACTTAATTTTTGTGAAGTTTATTCCTTTCAGCAGTTTGATACAAAGAAGTTTCTGCAAATGATATCCAGTAATTACAAGCGAGAATTTTTGACAAGATTTACAGCGTTTTTAGAGAGAATTGTATCCCAGTCTGTGTGCTTATTTCAAACCATTAATGCTGAGTTTTTTCAGAAGGTAGATTCATCAAATTTTGAGCAAGGCTCCCAGGTCCCCTGGCCTTATTCTAGCACATAAATCTAACAGCTTTATAAGCAAACTATTATTGCTAAGATAATGAAAACCCAAACACATTGGGCAAAATCCCTTATTAGTTTTCCAGTACTGCTTATGTACTTTGACAATGAAGCAATTCAAGGTGTTTAGTGGCTGTTATGGGAAAATGTTTAATCTAAATATCACAATTGAGTTTGAGAAAAATGGAGTAGACAGAAATTGGTGAGGAAACAAGAAAAGCTTTTAATGTGCGAATGTGGTGAATTTAGAGTTAAGAAACATATTATTTCTCTCACTATTCATTCAGTGGTCGACAATAACATAATTCAAGTACATTAGCTAATGTTTGTAAATATACAGCGGAAGGCTGTGCTTATAAATCGAGTTATGTATAGTAGGAACCCTGTTAATTAATTGAGTTGCTACGTTAAAGTAGTATCGTTAAGTGAGATGGGTGGAACGAAAAGGGGACCATCTGTTCGATGTATTGTATTCATAATGGACATGAAATTTTGCCTGTGACGTTGATCAAATAACCCAACCCAGGCAAAAGTGATTTGTAATGTTATGTAGACAATAACTGCATGGTATTTGACCCAGGTGAAATAGTAAATGCCATTTTTTGAATGAATCTTCAATGATTTCTTTCAGAGAATTTTCTGGTAAAGTTTTATATCCCGGATAAATAAAACTTTTGCCCTTAATTTGGCAAATCTTACCGAAAAAAAAGGATGCAGGAAATTCGCAGACCCTAAGATTCAGGAGCTCTGTTAGGCTTCGACTTAGTTTTCGAGATTGTTGTTGTCATTTAAGATTGCTGTTTTTTGTGTTGAAATCAGCAGTAAACCAAAAGTTATGTTCCTTGATACGTCCGAAGCAATCCAAAATGCGCTGTCCATTGTTATAGGTTCTGATGCTATTTTTCTGTTTGGTGCCTAGCATCAGTGACCAATGCTTAGCGAAGAAACATATCATTTGGCTTTTTTTAATCAACCAGCTAACTTGTGTTACACAGAAACATGCAAATCCCTGCAGGCAAGTCTTGGTCAATATTTTCACCAAATACTTTCTGTTCAAAACCTGGAAACATTTCCAAAAGATGAGCTAAGATCGTGGAAATTAATTGCCAGAAATGCTCTTACCCGTCCTCCTTTTCCACTCCTACGTCGCGTAATGCTAATTATTTTGAGCGGATTTAATGATTTAGATGATTTTATTAATTTGTTTCAGTTGCAAAATTTTGGTTTTAATGTGAGTATTTCTTCTCGATTTAGGGTTTAATGTATTACGTAAATGACGGAGTCTATGGATCCTTCAATTGCATTTTGTTTGATCATAACCATCCAACACCAGAGCCTCTTGAAGTAAGTTCCCATCCTTTCTTCCTTTGCTAGTTTATTGGAAACCATGTATTAACAGCATTGAACTGCTTTGAATGTGTTAGTAAGTCCTTCAACTCACTACCCAAATGTGCGATGCCTTTTTTCTTAATTTTGGTATTTATTGTTTATTTTGTTGTTGTAATCAGTACCAAATTAATTTCTTTGATCTTGAATTCGACATCGTTGACAATAGATCTAGCTAGTCTGAATAAGTATCTGAATCGAATTCTACATTCTGCAAAATTTTCGAATTTGCGCAGTAGCGATAGAGGCTCGAACGCCTCTCAGTCGAACCTACAGCTTACTTCCTACTGCCTGACTTCAACTGGAAAACATAAACTATAACTGCTCATAGTGTTAATGCCATATTCTAAAGAACTGTGCAGCTGTAAAACGATGTCTTTTGCCAAATGAAGATAGGGCTAATGATTATTTCATACCTTTGTCCTCGCATCTTGCAGTGTATCCAGTGCTGCCCTTTGTGTTTATCATTCAGGATCTATGTTTCTAACATATTCGTCTATTACTTGTCAGCCTTCTGAGGGAAGAAAACTTTACCCATCGAGTGTATGGGGACCCACATGTGATTCTATGGATTGCATTTGTAAACAAATTATGTTGCCAGAGGTATGTCATCTTTGTCTTCTCACTCCTGACAGACTTTTTTGCTGCTCTGAAAAAACCTCAATCTAATGGTATCGTACATTTTGTAGAATTCTCGAATGTTTCAAAAATGATAGAAGCTCCAATGCCACTCAGTCGAACTCTCGTATAGAAATGTATATAAGGGTGTGTTTGATGGGTACCAATTCTGAAAACGATAGACTTGGTAGAAGCAGAACTCGTGTTTGATGGACTCCCATATTCAGAAACCGGCAGATTTGGCAGACATCCGAGAGATCCTCGTTTTCATTTGGGAAACTCCGAGAACGAGGAGAGTTTGCTTGTGTTTCTACTGTAATCAGTAACTTTAATCTTTGTTGCCAAGCACCAGGCTTGTAATTGTGTTTTTCAAGTGGAAACCTCGTTTTCGTCTGAAACCTGCCGTTTTGAAGGATTTTGTGTTTTTTATTGGGAAGTGCGCTTCCATCTCTGTGAATTGTACCGTTTTCAGAATTAGGTAGGTTTGGCATTACTAGTCAAACACGCCCTAAATACATGCGAATCCTAGCTCTTCGTAGAACAGCTAAAAAGTCTGTTGTACGCTTTTAGTAAAATAACAGAGAATTGAATATATCATGAAGAGTTAGCTCTTATAGAAGCGCAAGTTTCCATATGATTCGTTAAATTCTGACACAATAAGTTTGAAGGGAATTTTATTTGCAAGTTGCACTGACACACGTGAATTTTCTTCAACTGAGCATTGATTGCGGATGAGAATTTGCCTTCAAAGCTGGACGATTTCAATTTCCAAGTTATCTTCTTTGAAGAAGAATAATTGTTTTATGTCTTGGTTTGTTTGTTGATAATCAAATCATATGCCTTTAGAGCCAATATGCTTGCAGACCATTTGATTTTTCTCTAAAAGAAGCTGAATTTTGGGACATCTTGATACCTTTTATAGAGTTTTCAGTGTGTAGGGAATTAATTGAAGCTGTGACGCCACTCAGTCGAACGTTTCATATAAAATAAACATCGCTCGTGACATACAGGTTCTTTGGTAGAATAGCCTAATAATCCATTTCCGCATCTGAATAAACATGTTTCTACTCGTGAAGATTTGTCCAGTGGTTTTTGAAGTCAAATTTACCTTCCCTTTTTTTGCAGATGGAAATCGGCGACTGGATGTATTTCGAGAATATGGGTGCATACACCTTGGCTGCGGCGTCCACCTTTAATGGTTTCATGCGGCCCCGTATCCATTACATCATCGGAGAATCTCATTATCTCAGTATTCGTCACAAGTACAACCATGTGAAAGAAATGCGAAATTCATTTTCAGAAATTCATCTGTTTGAGGAGAAGAAAGGAAATATTAAGTCTGCTGACAACAACATGCTGCTTATGTAATTAGTCTATGCTCTATGCTCTATTCAAAGTCTTCAGAGTAATCAAAAACTTTATTTTAGTGCCGGATAAGGGAACCATTTTGAAATTTTCGTCAAAAACTGGTAGCCAGAGTATGGTTGAAAATACGGTTTGCTTAAGAGCAACCTTCTCTAAACTTCGGAAAATAAATACGGAACGAAATATGATCAGATAAAGCGTAGAATCTGTATATGATTCAGAAAGGGACTGGAGCATAGTTCAATATTTGATTTTATCAGATTAAAAAGCCCGCTGACGTCTCAACATGTCAAGTATGACATGCATCATAATTTCTCCTTCGAATAAGAAGAGTCGCTAACACTGGTCACATCAAATATTCAGTTAAACTCTTAAAAAGGAAAATGATAATATTTTACCATAAGAAATTTGCCAATCAGTTAGCAAGGTGAAATTGTCTCATGTTAATGAAAAAAGTTTGCTGTTGTTTCCTTTCTGTGGGATCTAATTTTTGATTTATTTTGCCCAGTGTCAGATGAAAAGCTAAGTAAATGGTTACTTTATTCGGCCGTAGGCTCTATTTGATTCAAGTGAGCGTTGCCCTCTCTGTCACCGAGGACTTTAATTTGTTTCACACAGTGTTTGGTCTCAAAGATCAGACTGAACAAGTCTATTCTCAGGGTCATTAAAAGCGTTGGTTTGGACAATTTTTTTATTTTTCATTAATTTGCCTGCCAAGTTCTTAGGAATACAACAAGTTCCACCATTAGTAAATTGACCATTTTTTTGGACAATCTATGAAGAATGAAATTCTTTACAGAATCGAAAATATCTTAAAGTGAATGACCTGAGATATATAGGGTTTGTCTATAAATAGGACAAAGAAACACCTAATCCCTCCATTGTTTTCGTTGGCTCTGCTTTCTTTCACCACGAGCAGGATTATCAAATACAATAGGCTATTTATAAACTTATGCGATCTCATCTTTTAACTCAGGTTATTCACTTTAACCATGTAATAAGTAAGACATTTGTGAAGATATTTAAATCTTTCATCATCTGTTCAATATAGCTGTAAATTTTTTTAAGCAATGCACAAGACTATTCATTTTTCTTGACGTTTTCATCATTGACGTGTTCATCATATTCTCATTCTCGTTTTCATCATAAGAACTCTTGACACCTATTCCGAAGAAAGCTAAGTGAGCCGCTGTGCTTCTTGAGTACCGCTGTGACGGAGGGTAACGCCACAATGTTAGCGAAATAGTTTCTAAGTTTGCCGGAAACTTTTTTGTAGAATGCAAAAATTGCACGATGAAGTTCTTTCTACCCATTATACATTGCAAAACTTCAAACTTGGAGTAAAATTGAAAACAAAAATTTGTATTGAACAGCAGCTGACTAATGGTTCCCAGAGAATTTACTTAAAAGTTATAAAACACTGTGGAGTTGTTGTAGAATTTTTCTGCGGTATAGATTAAGCATTTTGAGCTGTTTATTTGTGGCTGGATTTCCAAACGAATTCTTTGTCAGCAGTACACAAATATCACTCCTTTTAAAGTCTTGAACTTTGCATTCTACAATAATTCTGATATTTTAAAGCTATGCTTTTAATTTTTATTTTCTTTCTTTTCCTCTCTCACTTTGCTTTTCGTACACGTTGTTGAAAACCTATGTCATGCAGCCTTGTATTAGCACTGAACTCAGAACATCAGGTTGTCAAAGTCCATCTCAATTGGTAGCGATGATAGCTTATGAATCTGCGAAGATGAAACTTTTGCTATCTCGACTGCTAAGATTGGAAGTAGTTTACATATGCGTTGATGCACCATCAGTAATCTGTGCACTAATCTTGCATTAATCTTAAAGAATCCATGTGTTGCAAGCGTAGTTCATTTAATCGTTAACCGGTTTGTAGTGTCGTGAGATTGTCACATCGAAATGAATGCTGTGTTATGTTATTCGTTTGTTTTGAAGTTAAGAACTTACTCCTCGACGAACGTGCTCACCATTGACCTAATCAGCTAATGTTTGTTTACTCCCAAATCAAGTCAGGTGATCTATCTGTTGATAAAACATATGTTTTCTTTCATAAGTTTTGCACCATGATTGCCAAAAATGGAATGTACCGTAAAAGATCTATTTAGCCCCTTCTCTCATAAGCCCCTAACTTCTGAACCAAAATTTAAATACCTTAAAAGCTCTGTTAAGCTCCGGGGGCAAGTTTGATTTTATACACTCCAGATGGGGGCTTATTAGAAGGGGGCTTCTTAGAAAGGGGGCTTATTCACAAAGTTAGGTGACAAGAAGTTATACCAAAGCTTTTCAGTGCTTTTAACTAATATTTTGTGGATTGAATATACATTATTTATTTATCCATCACTTCGTGATAGAACCGAAAATAAAGTATTTGCCGACTGATTTGCTTTTATTGAAATGCTTACAGTAAAAACTCGCGCATAGGATCCTACAGGGTGTCTCAAAAAAATTGTTCGACGTTTGATAAAATATTGAAAAATAAGGACAACGTGAACAAGCTCATGGAAAGACAACCATGTTCCTAAGATTATGAAATAATTTTAGAGACTAAAATCGTGCAAATCGGTTGAAAATTCACTGAGTTACGAGCTCTCGAAGATCAAAAATATGGGATAGCTGAAACCAGAGACCCCCCATAAAACTGGTATTGCAAAAAGCTCGAAGACGGAGGTTAGAGATGCTTGTCCAATGTCATACCTCTCGTTGATATCAGAGCAAACCAAATAGGACTTCTAAAGTAAATTATTTCTTGCGATCATTCTCAAAATTTCCTTACAATGCATAAGTCCAAAAACAGTGGTTCAAAACATAATCGGCGAGAGACTGAATCTGTTTCCTCAAAGCATCTATATACTTGACAGCTAGGTTATCGAGAACCTATTTGAATCCCACTTGGTTCGCCCTGAAACAATTGAGAAATAACAGAAACGACGGCCTATGGAGCTTTTACCAAAAATGCCATTTCGATGCCTCTGGTTTCAGCATTCGCACAAATTTGAACTTCAAATACTTGTAACTCCATGAATTTTTAGCGGATTTGCAAGATTCTTGTGTCAAAAATTGATCTAAAATCTCAGGAAAAAGGTGACTAAACCAAGGGTGCATTCGGCGTATCGTTATTTTTTAGTATTTAATCAACGTCGAACAATTTTTTTGAGACACCCTGTACAATTTTGCAAGTCAGCCTGATTAGGTTCTTATATATCGAGTATTTAGTGGAAAATTAGGCTGTTCAGGTTCTTAAAGTGATTCTTATTTCATTCAGGGTTTTCAGGTATTTCTTTTTGTTCAGATTGAAACTTCAAGACCATTATTTACTGTCAGTTCAGTGGCACCTTGGTTCATGAGGCCTCATTCATAACAGCAGTCCGTGGAAGAATCAGAAATTTTACAGAATGCAATGAAAAGCTTTCAAAGCATCTTTAGAGTTCTTGTTCGCCCTGTCCGCTTGCCAGTGTAACGATGAACAGCTCGATTTAACATATGATCTTATTGACTCTTCTCGGGATGACATGATGAAATAGGCAAGTATTCAGGTATAAATTGGCAAATCCATTATAGTTATGAAAATGCATTACAGGTTATACTTTTGGGTCATTTTCTATGCGACAGGGTACAGAGTGTGGAGAGATTTGCCACACACCCCCCATCACTTTCTTAGTCAAATACCCCCCCCCCGGCCGGGGTTTCAAACTGCCTCACAAAGTTTTAGAAATGCCTCATTGATAAGGTGAAAACTGTCAAAGGTATCAAGCCATGCAAGAATGGCTAGGCTAACATCTTGGGTCAATCTGAGAGTAGCAACAACGTTAAGAATAACTGTTAATTATAGGTGGAGAAGCTATGCTTGATCTTTGGGAAAAACTACAGCTGTACCCCATAATCTATCACCATTTCTCACATTTTCCAATCATTCGCAATGAAATCATCCACGTACAAAGTTCAGGGCGGGCAACACGCCGAGACGTGTGGGGAATGGGTAATCAAGGTGTGTTTGTGTACGAGAAACTCACAGATTTTTACAGATTGCACAGATGCGGGCGTGGTTGTGTACAAGAAACTTGTTAATTTGACACCAATAGCATAAGTTATGGTTCTAAAATGCGGGGGTTCTAAAACGCGGGGTTTACTGCACCCTGAATTTCAGAGTCTGAAACCTAGACCGTACCTTCTATGTCATTTTTTACCTTTTAGCTAGTTTAGGCCGGCGTCGTTAGAGTTTCTGAATTTTGATCCTTCTTGCGATACATTACGTATGTCACTGTCAGTATCTTAACGTACAGTCTTTAACGTGTTGTCTATTTATCAGTTGTATAGACTTGTAGTTTCAGTCTAGTTTTGTACTTATTACATGCCAATGTGGAGGAGTATAACAGCTGCGCTTATGCCTGTACACTATGCAGAATTGATTCTACAGTCGGCAGATGTGTTAACAATGCTCTGAATGTGTCAAATAACGGTGTTGAAGGATGTTGGTAAGAGAATGTATCCTTTTTGATTGTAATCATCATTTCTCGGAAATTAGAAGACTGAAACAACACTACACTTGGCATGTTACTAGAAAGTCAAACTGGAGAAACTATAAATAGTGATACATTTGTGAAGAGGCAATATTTTTTCTCGCCGCGTAATCGTATTTTCCCTTTGGTTCTGTTGAAAGTGGTAGCAGACTTAGCACTTAATAGTCTTTGAATCAAATTGACGCCGGATCTCCCGAGTTCCCAGTGAAGTAAAGATGTACCTATGACTGTTTCACAGGAGTTGCAAGTCCTGTTTAAATATATATTAGAACTAACATCGCAGGCAATCTTTTACGCGTTTTTTTTAATAAGAAACTTGGATCAGGCCACATAGTACTAAAAGTTTCTTAATTTCACATGAAATTCTGTCCATTTTAGTGCTAAAAGTTTCTTAATTGGTTTCTTATTTTTTGAATGCAGAATTATCAATGTGGTTGCTAACACTGCGGCAGATATGTTTCTTGACATTTAAAACATCATAAAGTAATAAACAGTGTTCTGCTATGATGTCGAAAACACAAATGTTTAGCTGATATTGCTCAAGAATAAAGGTTCAACGATCTATTTGCTATAATATCCATGCTTTTAACTTTGAAAAGTTTCTTAGTACTTCTCAGACATAGTACTAGAGTTTCTTAAAATTTTGGCCATCTTAGTACTAGTTTCTTATAAACCAGTTTCTTATAAAAGACGTGTAGCTCAGCTTTTTTCATTGTTTTGATCCAAAATTGTTCCTGTCGTAGCGTTCATGATATTCGCAAATTCCCATCAACTTTACACAGGAGTTGCAAGTTCCGAGTGAGGTGCTATTTTTGATGAACCGCTATCAAAAATGTATTGCCGGCAATATTTGTCGCAATTTGTTCATTGTTTTGTCTCCAAGATTGTTTCTTTTTGCAGATTCCATGATATTCGCAACTTTTCACCAAATTCACACCGGAGATCACAAGTTCCTGATGAGGTAACATTTTCTGTCTCATTTTTATGGGATACCATGCAGGCCTAATCTTGTAAGTTTTTAGTCTTAAAACATTGTTAGATACACTTTGTCTAAAATGACTGTTTTATTGACATTCGTGAGGTGAGTGTCATCATAGGCCCGAGTTACACGACGCCGGATTGGGTTCACTTCGGACTGCCTTTCTGGTAATCAAAATCACAAAAGAGATCGCAACTTTAGCGAGGGGATCTACTTTCCAAAGATTAGAAAGTCGGACGAACAAGTCGTTTGACATTTATTTTTCTGGTGGGACTCAAGTCGGACGTAGATTACTATAAAAACAGATCGTCTTCCAAAATTCGCCGAGAAAGACGAACAAATATATGGACGAAATCAGACGAGCCCATACCTGTCCAGATGACTTGTCCGATTCAATTGTGAAAAGGGGCTGTTAATCGTTCCCTGACTTTAATTTCTTCACCTCCAAAACGTTTCTGTTTCAGTGCTTCACAAGTATCAACATACACCCATCTCTGTCTACCAATAAATTTCACACCGGAGATCACGAGGCTGTGTTAAACAGATGAGAGAATACAGGTTAATTATTCGCTGCTATGCTGTTAATTTGCCCCAGGAAAAGGCGGGAGCTCGTGCAATATGGGATATCAGCATTTGATCAAGTGAATTCCTATACTTGATAATGTGCGTTTCTTGTTTTCTAGATTGGACTCCAGGCTGATAAAGGAACAACGTTGTAGTACGGTGTCGAAGATTTGCTGTCTTCTACTGTAGCTGCTGGTTGTACGTGAAACCTTTGAAGTGTAGTGCCAACAGATTTCCGCGTTTTGCCAAGAGAACGTCGATTCTCAAAGATGTAAGTTTGAATTTGCTGTTCAATTATTTTCCTTTTTTGATATTTACGTTTTGTTTCGACGTTTTGTTCAAACGCATCAACTTTAGTCATGGCGTACAGATAAAAATTTTTAACTGAAAGCCTGATTCAGACAAGGTCGTTTAGGTCTTTAAGGTTGTGCAGAAAGAGCCAAACAAAGAACTCAAACACCGAGTCTCTGTCTTTTGGATCATTTGTACAATCCTAAAGCCTGGTTCACACTGGGTCGTTTGGGTCGTTAAGAACGTGCAAAAAGACCCAGAAGACAAAGACTCAGAGCTTGAGTCCTTTGTCTTTTGGGCCTTTCTACACGACTTGAACGACCCAAATGACCCAGTGTGAACCAGGCTTAACGACCCAAACAACCCATTGTGAACCAGGCTTAGCGACCCAAACGATCTAATGTGAATCAGGCTCTAGTGAAAATGCAACAGAGTTAGGGATGTAGACCTTTCAGTTATCATAAAAAAGAATTTCAGTTGACTGATATCCCTATGCATTTTGCAGAAGTTAGGCCCCATTTACACTAGTCTCTGCGGTGCGACCTCTACAGGGGAGAAAAATTTGCCTTTCCCGTGCACAATCGAGTGCACAAAAGTGATAGAAGCTCTAACGCCAATCAAGCTCAATCAAAATTTTATATATACATACATACACATATAAAGGAAGCTCAAAAATGTACAGCTACTGTGCATATCATGGCGGGAATAGACACTAGGTCATCTGAGTTCCCACCATGACAGATACTCGCAATTCAAAAGTTGATAATGTTTTAAAGTAAAGAAACTACAATGAAAAAGATAAATGTCTATTTCACATTATATGTCAGGCAACGATCCCGGCAACGAATATCAATGCATAAGAAAGAATATTAATTAGATTTAGAGAAAAAAACATGTACGAGAATGTTTGAAAGTATCACTCGATCCAGGCTCTTTTGTAGAACAGCTAAAAGGTTTATTTGAGTTTTAAAAAGTAAAACTTGTCAGTAGTGTACTGTTCAACTCTTTTAAACAGATTCCTATGGTGATACTCTTTCGCAGTTCCATACTTTTTTATACTGCACACCGTTGTTCAAGTATCACACCGTAATGGTTAAATCAAAAGTGATGAAGTCTTTTTGGTTGTCAATCACTCAAAGACAATCGAGCCTCGAAAAGTTTGAAAGTAACAATAAAAACAGACGCGTTTTTTGCAGTTTCGTTTGGCACAAAGCCTTTAAAAGATGAATCGAGAAACTTTGTTAGCTTTTCTCTTTCGAATCTTGTCTGATGATTTGTTGTGTGTGACCTGTGTCCAACGAAAATTTTCAGCATGTTATCTGGTACATTTAAGTGCTCATAGTCCTGTGACTTACATCTGTTGGGACCAAGCACTGTTGCAGAAACATCACCTAACAATTCCAACATATGGGTCAACTTTATGTGGTGGATGAAGTGTCTCTTCGATGCGCGCTTCGATGGGTTCCATTTCAAGGAACGCTCTTAAACCTGATATTGTGTATGGGCAGGGTTACTGTTCATTCGTGCCTGAAGTTTTTGCTCTGTTTTCAAGCCTGGACACGTTAGCCATGACAAAAATTGGATTGACATAGGCATTCCAAGAACTTGAGGCAGCTTTCTTTTATCTAATCAGCTCTAAGTCTGAAATCCTATATCCGAGATTAAGGCTTTCCAGAAAATTTAAAACTTAGTTGATCTAGGATAAAGCCTGTAGCAAATTTTGGTGGATCAGCTTGGCGTCGGAATAAATGCTTGACATCTCCAAATAACTCGTTAAATCTTAGGTATTTGGCATGTGGGTGAACAAGCAATGCGCCATATCTACTTTGGTGCAGCGTACAGGAAAGTGATTGGTATTGTACAGCGCTGTACAAAAATCGTTTACAGAGTCATCTAATGGGGAAATCCATCCCAGATGCCACTGACTACGATTCAACGTTGTAGCAACTCAAGCAGGGACATAGTCACTAGGGGCAGGAGGCCCCAAAAGGTTTGTAAAAGGTTCCCCTTTTATAGTGCCCCTTTGGCATGAAAAAGTGTCCTTCAAGTGTCGTGTCCCCAAGTTAAACAATGCTTCCCACGGCCCGGAGCCTGAGCAACCAGAGTTGTGATAAGGAGATAATCTTTTCATTTCACACCTTGAAGGCCAAATTGTTCTCGTGACGTCATTCGAAGCAATCTCATCCCCAGTCCTTTTCAGCTTGCGCGTAAAGTAAATGCACTGAACATTGATACACTACCAGATGGATATATTGAAAAGGTTCCCAAGAAATTTCTGAACTGAAAGCAGTATTCAGCGGTTTTCATTACTTTGAGGTTGTTTTGTAGCTTGCGTGAATAGAAAAATTTGTTTGTTTATTTTTACTCCCAAGTAATCAATCGATGTAATATTGTTTACATTTTTGCGAAAGTACCCTCTATTGTGCACCAGGCGATTAAGCATTCCTAAACCGCCCCCATTTTACTTTGTAATCAAGAACAATTGACATTCCCCCATATGTTGGCCATCAGCTGTGTACCTTTTGTGATTATTAATTAAAAACTTTCCGAACTATGGAAGTCGTATAATGAAAAGCTAACAGGATTAAAACTCAACATAAAAAGGTATGAAAATTGGATATCAGACCAAGCATTTTGAGGGTAAACTGTTTTGCATCGGGGGCAGTTTAATTTCAGTTATGTTGTATAATGACCACTTTGACTATTTCTGGTGAAATTTGCTGACGTGAAGGCAATTTTGCAAAGAGAGATTCGTCCACAAGGCAGTCCAGGTTAATTTTGGGTAGTTAGGTAAGCAATCTTGCATTTCGTCGCACTTTCGTGGAAGAAAGTTTACTTCAGGGACAAATTTTCGTGTAGTTTGTTTCCATCGATTTCAAATTGGTGAGCTTGTTCAGATTGCGGAGGTATAGCTTTTGCATTGCATTGAGTGATTTTCTGTAGAAAGATTCCTTGGGATTTTTGTCTTCAAGGCAAATTTGCAAATAGATATTTATCCAGAGAAACAGGAAAGGAGAATGTTCAACGTTGAGAGATTTTGAAAACTCGTGATTCAGTTTGATTGTTCCTTCAAACAGATTTTGCAAGCTTTTTATCGCAGAAACAGGAGGTGGTCGGAAGTTTTTGTGGCGTTGAATTTCCAAAGAGATGATTTGGGAGAGGGCGAGAGGAAGATTTCCTGGTTTCGCTTGCGTTCTATTTTTAGATTTTAGTCATATGTCACATGTGGGTAAGTGCAAGTCATAGAACCATAATCATTAGTGTAAGGAGCATGCAAGACTGTCTAATTCTTCAAAACAAAAGAAGCTGTGAAGTTTGTTCTTCAGGCCATTAATTTAAACTACCCTTTTTTATTTGCAGTACATCATTGGAAAGACCCCAGAAAGATTCTTGACTTGGGAAAGACGAAACAAGGAAGTAGTGAGTCAGTTCAAATTTACACATTTTCACTTTGATTATTTTGCTCACCACAACTAGTTTTACGACATGATTCTTTGCATTCGTTCAAGGTTTTTGATCTGATGCTTTATTTCACTCATACTGAGGAAGCTTGAAACGAGGATGAAAGCTGCGTAGGAACTAACTGTTCAGATGCGCAGGAGCAACCTGAATTTGATTCCTAGTAGCACTGGTTCAGATTTCAGCCGAAGAAAAAGACTAGAAAAAGCAACAAAGTAAGGCAGCAATGTTTAGGTAAAAACTCTAATTTCTAAGCCACGTACACGGTGTACTATTGTCCATGATCAGTCAAGAGTTTTCGATTGTGGACAAAACTGTAACACTGTTCAATCGAACTCTTTGATATGAAAATGTATAAGAATATCGCTCGATCCAGACTCTTGTAGAATAGCTAAAAGGTCTGGACCATCGACCGGACCGACCGTCCATGATCGACCGGACCAGATTCTCCTTGCACGATATAAATTCGAATTTTTACATGACCCATCCACATTCTTCGCCTTCATTAAGATGCAAAGAAACCATCGCCTTTGGTAATCACAGCTGTAGGCCACAAAATTTACAATGTTGATGCATTAAAACGTTGTTGTGGGAACTTTGTGGGAACTACCAGCTTCTTTTCAAATCGGACCTGTCTGCAAAGACATAATTTGCAGCCTGCGTGGGAGAAGGCTTAGTTTTATACCCACCTAAACATGTGTTACTTAGCATAATCCATGGCCATAATCATGCCATAATCTATTTCACGATTACATTAATCTGAATTTCTCCATATTTCCTCAGTTGACAGGGGTGAGCTAAACTAACTCTACTGCTCTGGGACGCAATTATTCCCTTTGATGTGCCGCTTCTGAAGTTTAATTTGAGAAATTTGATTTCCGCACATGACCTGATGGTCAATATTGCTACTGCTACTACTTAAGGAAAGAGACCTGTGGGATGACCTTATGACGTCGTCAATCGCAAATGCTCAAATTCCTACGAGCTGTCCATCACTGTGCCCATCGTGAGAAGAGAAAAGGGACGAAGCGAAGGGCAAATCACAGAAATCTCATACAATTTCGTCAGGGACGCCGGAGCGATTAAGGGCAAGGGGGTCAGAGGACAACGCAAGGATACTTCAGACGGAAGTCGAGCGAAGGGAACATTTCAACGAACAAGAATATTTTTCAACTAATGTAAATTATATTCTTTCTTAGATATTTGGGTGTGATCTGGTATGACAAATGCAAGCTATACCATCGTACTTAACGTTGTTAAATAAATACATAGTTCCATTAAAAGGGCACTCTTGCCCCCGTTGCCCCTCTTACAAAAATGCAGGAGGGGTGCTTGCCCCCTGCCCCCCTCTCCGGCGTTCCTGAGTTTCGTAATAAGCTCTGAAAAATTCCAAACATCTTGGAAAATTTAAAAAATCTTAACCAATCTGAGATATCCTAACAGTCTTTGAAAATCTCAAAAAATTCTCAAAAATCTTTGAAGAAAAATTTTTAGAGTGATTTGTCCTGTGAGACAGGACCTAACCATGCGTCCACCAAGCTTTTTATCCATAAAAGTATATGCAGGTCAAAGGGGACCAGAATCTGTTCGATAAATTTCGCAGTTTTCTCCAGAAAAAGAAGTTTCGTTACAAAAGAAAACACAAAGATTCCTTTGAAATTTACCGTTTATGGATTATTCCTAACATACTGGTTCCTGGGTAAATGTCGAAAACTTTATCCAGGGTCTATTATACATGTATTGCAACAGACTCTGCTATACCCTATTCTGGTTAAGGGACACATCCTGAGAGGTGGCAGGCCTTGTATGTTAGCAGAGGCACCTCTCCTCCCCAGCATACCAATCAGCGAGACGAGTCGAGTCAAGTCAAGTGGCCTGTTCTCCGAGGCAACCGTTTCTCCAATGCAATACTGGCTTTGCCAAATTGCTAACGCAAAGAGGAACGGTCAATACTTGTGAAAAATGACGCACAGCTAACATGACGTCATGAAGGACATAACCGCTGAGAGTTATTTTCTTTGGAGTTTCATCTCACGTATGCCCGAAATCTTTCAACACATAACGGTAAATCCACCGCAAATAGACTACCTGGAATGAAAAGATTGTTGTTTTTTCCTTGATTGAAAACTGGAAAAAGCATGGGTCGCAGGAAACGAAGTAATTGTTAAAAATTTTAACGAAAACATACCGGTATCTTTATCGTGGTTTTCTCTGCCTTTCTTGGCTTTCCTGCTTTCCTTTGCCTCCCTACCTCAGCTCAACCATTTGATTCAAGTTTGCAATGGCCTAATTCAGTTTCTCTGTAAAAGCGAGGCTGCCCTCGTATGCGGATTTGTGACTGAATACACCACTTTAATTAAGCAGCCTCGTTTTGGAAATTTGTCAAAATCTCTTCCTATTGTTCATATAAAAATTTTGAGCGCAGATTCAGATTCAGCACCCAAACTTTAGTCTCGTTACGTCTTTTTAAGCTGCTAGCAAGTGTGATGTTGATTTTATAACAATGTGAAGTTGAAAGCTTTAAAAGGGATTTCACCGTGAAAAATCGTTCGGGGTGAAACTTTGCACCCCGAGTCATTTTTCACGGTCAAATCCCTTATAGATTCCCAAACTTTAAATCGTCATAAAATTAACACGATGACCGCTAGCTACATGAAAACTTGTGGTCAGACTAAAGTTAGCGTACTAAATCTGAATTTGGCCTCTAAAATTTCATATGACAGACTCTTGAATAATTTCCAAAACGAGGCAGTTAATTAAAGTGGTGTATTGGGCCATTGCAAACTTGAATCAATGGGTTGAGCTGAAGGAGGCAAAGGAAAGCCAAGAAAGGCAGAAGAAACCACGATAAAGACATAAGTATGTTTTCGTTTCCATTTTTAACAATTAGTTCGTTTCCTGTGACCCATAGAAAAACATCTCCGTAGACTGAGCTCCTATGTATATTGTCTAGCCAACTTTTGTGCGCATTGCATTAATTTCTGTTGATTGCATTTGTAATAGGCTGCCGCCGATAAATTCTGCCACCAAAAGCGAAAGTTTTCACATGTTCCATTCGACCAAAAAGCTTTGTGCGCAGTAGTTTTCTTCTCTTCTCTGTTCTCCTCCGCAGCTAGCCTAGGAGTGACTTTCTTTGTCCAAGGGGCAATTCTTACCTTCAAAGAGCTTGTTGGAGATCTACGGAAACGAAGAGCATTTCACTTCTTAAAAAAGATTTATCGAAAACAAAAAAATCTTTGCCAAGGTAGGTGTACCTGTTTTTTGGGGAATGAAATGCCCTATGTACAGATTTAGGAGATTTTTGAAGATGTTAAAAGATTTTTCGCAAAAGCAACTGTCTTTTCGCCAACAAAATGGGGCGAGATTTTCAATGGGTGGTTTCCCCTTCGCGCCTCTTCACCAGCAAGGATGACGTTTTTATGTCATGAGCAAGTTCTGGAATTTCGCATCTGAAACGTAACTGTCTCATTTCTGTAAATGTATAATTGCCACGATGAGGAACGCTTCAGCCTAGCTATTTTCAATAGAACCTGTCGATTGCATTTGAGCAGCCCCCTCCACATGAGGCAAATCTCTTTCGAAAGGGTGATGCACCCCTTGCCTCTCACCGCTCTCAAACACCCTAATTTTCCAAAACTACATTACGCAAAGATGACAGGCTTGAAAGTAATGAATGAGCAATCATTTTTCACAATTACTCACAATTCTCTCTTTATTTATGAAACTCCTTTGAAAGCGGTGTCTGGCAGATATGCCCCAGACCTTCTCGGAACCATCTTGCAAACACAGCCGCTTTGCAAAGATTAACACCTTACGCTTGGACGTAAATTGAAAAGAAAACATGAAATTTCACGCCGTTCTGGTGAATCACATTTGATCTTTAATTCAAATTGATCTCAAGGGTATAACGGTCTCGAAAACAGAGCCAATATTTTAGGCATTTGATTAGCATTTGTCCTGCTTTGATGGAAGAGGTTCGTGCATTTTTGTGGCTTATTCATTTCTCAGCTTTTTCAACATTAAATTGCTGACCACCAGTAAAGTTTGGTTCTCGCTGAAGTCAAAGTTGGAAATGCATTCAAATACGACAGAAAGACTTGTCGAAGTAATTCTTTTTTGCCTCGGCGTCGAGGTCATTTGAATGGAATCAAAAACTTTTGGTTCCATTTTTAAAGCCATTACGCACAAAAAATCGATGCAAAACGAGTTTGTAGAAGGTATGTCCTCTTTCCTCTAAGTCTAGCAGTGTGAATGAAGCCGAATCAACCTTTACAGTGCAAGAACGATGTAATTAAGTTTTTTCAAATATACCTTTTCCTCTCTTTACATTTCAGAGTCAAATGAATATTCAATAATTCAATTTTCCCTTATTACAGGCAAGGCAGACGAGAGGTGCACATTGCCAGTGAGTGAAATAACAGACAACATTTCAGATGAGAAGGTAAGCACCCTTTAATTATTGTTGACTATTTAACTTTTGCGACAAGTAGCTACCGTGATCCTTTATAGCCTCACTCTCGACTCTTGCAACGGCACAAATCATTAGATCAGTCCGAAAAGTGCGTCAGATTAGAAATATCACTTTCCCACCATCACTCAGATCAGAGACTCTCTTTGAACGTCAGCACAACCCTCCCTGCCCAGATTTGCCCAGATTCTTATAGTTTTCTTCAAGGATCTATCTAAACAATGCCTTTTATGCTTTCATCTTGTTTTTTACACTTACACATTTTCATATTCAGCAAATGTCATGTTTACTTGTTTTCAAGAATATCCCATTGTTTCTACATCCTATATTTCTATTGCTTCGACCTTCTATTTTCTTATTCCATTGTTCCTACATCCTAGTCCTTTTGTTCAAACGTTCTTTTTCTCATCCCATTCCTTTGTTCGCACATTCAATCTTCCCGACAACCTGCCTGGTTTCAAACTTCTCATTCATTTTCCGTTGAATTTAAAACCAAACATTGCCGAATTATTTTTAATAGATTTATTCATATGTAATATCCTTGTGCGATTATTTTCCGCCCGGTTACAATGCCCGGCCTTAGAAAAGATTGGTGGATAGATTTCCGGCTTGCCACATCGCGAAATTCGCTTAATCCGCCTCTGCATGAAACTTCTCTGAGTCTGTATTGTTTGTCGCAAAACGGACTGTGCTGAAGGGAGTAATCGAGTAAAGTTTTCATAACAAGGAGTTAAAAGGCTTTTTGTTAGCGAGAAGACCAGAAAGGCTTCGCTTCACAGAGGCTAACAAGACGTTGAAACATCAAAACCTGCAACTTGAACTGAAGTGAGTAAGTTTAAACTTTGGTTTAAATCTTTGATGATTACTCTTAACTTTGGTTCAATGTCATCTTTGGAGCTACTTTGCATTGACTTTTTACCATTACCTTAATGAATCTGCAGTTCATTTAATCGAAAACTAGTTTCAGGCTTTCACTGCAACCCTTTTTAGCTGTTCGAAATGTGCAGAAGAGCTGTGAAGATGCAATTGTTCGTGAGGGAGTGACATTCACGGCACCCCTATTGCCATAGGACTGAAAATCTTGGGTATTTGCTTGAAAATTGATGTCTTATTACTCTTGAGAGAAGTGAAACGCCCATTGCGTATTGTTCTTTGTAGGGAGAGTCTAGAAAATGTGATCAATGTTTCAGGCCCTTTTTCAGTTATTTGGCAATCATGAATTTTTTAGAAAGTTGAATTTACCAATACTCATAGTGTTCGTGAGACCGCGAGAAAAATCACAAAAATACTTCAATCTTTCGGCCTCTAACTAGAATTTGAATCATTCAAATCTGTGAAGTACTCTTGAATTTTCAAAAGTGGAACTTTTTTGTGGCTGACCCGTTAGAGGATACTCAGTTGCCCAAAAGTCAGCCTAGAGGCTCTTAATCTGCAGTTTCTGCCATGCATGTTTTTCCTGCATACTACAGCCTTAATAGCTTCTTTAGGCATCTGTTTGACGGCCAAACACCATCATTTCCATCATTACTTTAACTCTTAATTCCTTCATGTTTCAGTGCATTTAGTTTGTGAATGAGGCCGCGTATTTGATGATCAAGTTATAGGACGAAGCTTCTTTGAAAGTGAATACTATGTGTTCCTATTTGATGTTTTAAATGCCAAAAAGCCTGTCTCCAGACAGCAGTGCTATAGACTATGATACTTTGTTTTCAAAGCATAACGAACAAATCAAGGAACTTTAGTACATATCCAAGTTTCTGATAAAAACCTGTGCTTAGACGATTATCATTTCATTTTCTCGCTTCCCAGTGCAATTCTAAAATTTTGCATGCAGCTCCCAAGCCGTGACCCCATTTGAAGTAAAAGTCACTTTTCCTCCTCCACATAATCACTGAGAGCTAAGACTACGAAATGTAAATCCCATGAATCCGGATGTCTAGAACTGTGCAGATAAGACTGAACCTGTATGATCGTTGAAGCTCTTTCACAGCTAAGAAGCTGTAAGCCAAAGTCCCCTTTTATGGCAGAGCTATTCTGTAATCGAGTTTTGATGGAGCGACATTTTAAACCGGTGAGTCAAAAAGGCCCGGCGTTTGAAAGGCTACTGCTCCCTAGGTGCATAAGCAATGATATTTTGTAATACCTTATTGAATAGCTAATAAGTTCAATTATTTTCCAAATTTCTCCTAGCTTAAATCGGTCACTCCGTTCAAATTTAAAAGGCAAACTCAATCACCTTTAGTGCATAGCACACATTTGTGGGTTTTATCCCCACTAGAAAGAAAAGTTCAATTTAAAGGGATCTTTGCTAAAAATTTCATTTGTATTTCAGATTTTCTCAAATATGGCGACTGACAGAAAGCTGGCTGTACGAGATCGGAGAAGCAGATTAACGAGAGGTGCTTCACATTATGAGATGGTACGCAATGGGCTTCAGATTTGTGACAAACTTGATGAAAATGGCAGTGAATGTACCAACAAGCCAGTCGTTGTCAAATGTTTTCTTTTGCCCGAAAGAACAGTCCACATGGTATGATCTTAACATTCTTTTTTTTTTGGAAATTTATCGCAGCGTATGCCTCATATCTCTTTGGACTAGGCCGAGCGTAAGATTAAGAAATGTAAGAGATTTTCACCTTTTTTCGGGAGCAGTATGTTCACGATAACCCGTTTAGTATTCCACGGGCAATATGACACATCTATGGACAGTTTAGTATTGATTTAGGCCCAATCGGGGCGCATGTGTAGATTGTTAGGTCCAATTTGCTCCAATTAATCGGTGTTTGTTTGCTAAGAGAAGTCGCATATACCTTACAAGCAGTAACTGTAAACTTTCCATGGCATTTATTGTCTTTACAGCTCTGTAAACATCATCTTCCCCCTCTCCCCTTTAACACGCTAAAGTTTAGCTCCTTAGACTATTTTTCTCACAGCACTGCCTTCCTAGCGCTCATCCGCAGCAGATTTTTCCCTCCTGTGATCCTCTCCTTGGCAAATTTATTTTCAACGATACTGAACATTTCAAATTGCCCTGGGCTATCCTACAAAAGAATCTGAAGATGTATTTGCACATCGTTTAGAATTTTCGAGTGCATAACAGGAATAGAAGCTCTAGCGCCACTCGCTCGAACGTCTCATATGAAATTAGTGAGTGTATCGCTCGGTCCAGGCTCTTTTTAGAATACAAAGTAAGGTGCGAGCTTTGTATCGCATCTTATTTGCATTCAATAGAATTGATGTGACGAGAAAGATGCTTCATTCTACATTCACTGGAACTGAAATTGTAGCCAAGTGGGCTTTTCCTCCAAACAGGTCTATGAATCAGTCTGTAGGATTTTACGAGAAGCAGCCTCCACATTTCCTGGATTTAAATTCTGATCCTATATTACAGAAAGACTTGGTAATATTTTGTCACAAATAACATTCCTCACTGCCTCTTACTTGCCGAATCTTTCCTGGGAAGTGTATATATTGATTAATTGTCATCAAGGGTAAGGAGCCAATCCTTCACCGATTTAAATTGTTTGTTTACTTCATAAACCTTTGAGAGGCCTCTCTGATTGGCTTTCTAACTCCTTGTGTTCTCATTGCTTTCCTTTTGAATGTTATGTAACGATTCTCTGGGCCCGGTTTTCTGGGACCATTATCAAACAGACCTAAGCAAAATAGATTCAAAATTTTAGTCCCACTCTGAAGAGAAAATAAGTTCGAATGGCCTTAGTGTGCTGATTCAAGTCTTGTTGCTTTGACTTCATCTCATTTCAAGCGGAATTCTTCATTCATGCACCGCGGCCCTATCAGCCAAGAATTGATGCTTTAAGCTTCAACAACAAGTGGCTCCATTCATCCTATCTCTATCTTCTTGTTATCAAAATTAGGTCGTCTTGTTATTGGGTAGTGCCTTATCTAGATAAAACTAGCATCAGCCAAAAAGCTATCGGTACCTTTTCGAAAACCAAGAAGGAAGCTGTAATAAGCGGCAAGCGCAAGTCCCACGCATTCCTTTACAAGGCCTAAGGCAAAGCACTTTGTACATACGTGGTGTTATCATTTCGGAACTGTAATATGGGTAATTAGGCAAAGTTTTGAGACAGAATAATAGAATAACTGGTGCCTTTAGATGCTTTTCCAAAATATAAGTATGTGTCTCAGACAACGTTAATAAAATTCAGGTGTTAAAGGTGCTCACATATATCGCATATTGGCTTCCATTACAATAATGCAGCTTTGCACTTCTCCATCTCAACCGTGCGGTATGCCACCGCATCCCTAATCAAGTTAGTCCGCTTTCACCCGCAAGCAGACACGGCGTTTGGATTTAGGTAGCGGCATTCACGTGTCCTCGGCCTCATTTGACCTCGTTTCTTCTCGCCTCGCTTTGATTACATCTGTTTCGCCTTTAAATCACCCTGTCTCAGTCTCTCCTTTGTAATTCTTTCCATACCATGGAACCACATAACATCGCCAGCACAGTCTACTTTCGTCAATGTGTTTTTAATATCGAGTTCAAAGTCCTTCCGATTATCAATGCACTGTCTGCATGAGGTTGTTTTTAAGAAGCACTTAAGCCTGCAATAGAATTTCTCTCAATTTTATTTCGATATTTCAAAATATGCTAACGTGATATTGCGAACGTGTGTATCAAATTCGCTGTTACTGTTTAGTCACTAACTGAGTCATACTTCAATTGAATAGAATAGAAATATTTCAATGTGAATTGAGAGCTTTTTGCTAGTTTTAACTAAGACGTTGCCTTAGAGAGCTCTTCTGAATGTGAAGTGACACGCCTATTTCTTTGTTCTAAGTTCTTGACACGTGATTGTGACTTGAAAATAAGGGCTGGTTTTGAGTCACTCTGACTTTCTAAGATGTTGTCCTGGAAACTTCTTGATGTTACAGAAAGATGATTTTTGTTTGCGGTGAAGTTTCTGTTTTGTTGTTGTTTTTCAAACTTGTGACCTTTTTATTTCAATTTTTATTTTGGTACACCCTAACAGCCAACTTTGTACCGGTTTTGTATTGCGAGATGTTGTCTTGTTATTTTTGATCATTGATCAACCATCTTTTGATCAGTTCTTTTCGATCAAGCAGACTGTAAACGTTGGATAGATTCGCCAGGAACAATTTTGATTGATAGTAGGTAAGCAAAAGAGAAATTTTTATCTTTGTCAAGCAGTGTTTTAACTTTATTTAGCTATATACTTGCGACAGGAAATCAGACATTTTATGTAAAGGCAGTGAGTTCTTTTGAGATAGGGAGACAAACAGCTGAATGGAAGGAACAGTTCAACTGTTCAACTACAATAGCGTGGATCAATCAGCCACGAAATACAGGTCTTTGAACAGGATGTGATCTGCCTAGAGAGCCCATGGGTCTTGGAAAAAGTGCAAGTTCCTATTAGATTAATTATCGTTCTAATGAATAAGAACTGACTTGATAACGGGCTCAGCTTGAAACGTCGTGTTTTAGAAAAACTCTGCTCAAGGTACGATTAGTTTTATTCTTGAATGTTTTTATTTAAATCTATATCGTACAACACGCTTAAAATAAGATTGTTTGGTGCAAGAACTGTCAGGCCTACCTTTGTGTGTTATCTGTTTTTCCATCCTCTCCGTTGTCCCGTCGATTTAGCATCATCCTCGCCTTGACTGGCCTAACATGGCCTATCTTGTTTCCAAGAGCACAGTCTGCAGCCTCAGTTCGGCCTGTGAGCTCCTTCAATGGGAGTGCGGAGCCGGCCTGACAGTTCTTATTCTTTACAACGATAATTAATCTAATAGGAAATTCCATGTGTCCCGAAACCCATGGAGAGCCTTTGGGATAGATTCCCCAGGTATCCTTGCATTCAAACTATAACTATTCAAACTATACGTGAAACTTCAAGGGGACATCCAGATTCCAAGATATAGCCTTGAATCCTTGTATATATAACTTAGATTTTTCTTATACCGTATGGATTTTGTTTAATTAATAATTTGATAAACAAATGATATGAATATGACCCATCGTTTACACTTAGGCCAGATTTTTATTTTCATATTTCATATTTGAATCTTTCTAGGGGGATAGCCCTTCGGCAGAAGCCGTTTTTCAAGGGGCGCTCCGATAAAAACTTACGTACCCAAATTTCAGACATTCCCAAATTCAGTGTGCCCGCATGAGTAAAAATGGCTCTTTAAGTAAACAGAGTTTGTTTGGCCTGCATCATCTAACTGTGAATTTTATATTGACTCCCTCCCCTTATTCATCTCACGTTGTACTAGAACAGGTAGCCTTGGTAGCTTGTGAATATCATTCCGAAATTCAATTGTAAAAAGAGCAGTGTGATGGCTTTTCAGTTGGTTCTCTCGTTTTAGGATGTCATGTCAAGTCATTTTTGTTTGTGGTTAAACCACACCTAATTCTGGATATCTGGAAGACAATTTGTCGATAAGGAAGAGTTCCTTGGGACGTTTGTTTTTGGTTGTAGAATTTTTATTTCTCTTGCGAGCTAGCCAAGGTCATCGGCAAGGTGTGGTTGCGGTGCACATGTCCACCCTTAGTTTTCTGAGGACATAGCTGTTGATAATCAAATGTGATGTACAAAAAGCTGGGTATACCTTTCACTGTTTCAGCACATAATTCCTAACTATGTCAAAAACCCACTATTTTCAGGCTTATTACGCCCTTGCAGTCAGCTTGTAGCTAATAACTGTTTCTGATGATGTTCATTGCAAAGTCGAAAACAGGCCATAACAGCTTTCGTATCATTGAACTTGTTACATTCAATTTCGTATCTGGTATGTTATGCTGACTTCAGGAGACAATTGAACCAGCCTATCGATAGGAACAGGGACACGGGGCGGAGTACAGCTTCAGGGGAGCAAGCCTGCAAAGTCAAGGGGAAACAACCGGAAAGTACCACATTTAGGCCATCTGCCAGAGGGCGAGAGGCGTGGATGCCCTCCGCTACTACGCACTCCAGCGTTCCTGGGAAGGGGTTGTGAAATGAGAAATTTCATATTTGAAAACAGCGCGCACTGCAGGTGTTCAAAATTAAAAAACATTGCTCAGCTTAGAGACTTAAAACTTAAGTGAGAGCCTTTTTCACATTTTAACATGCAAGCTTACAAGCTGTAACAAGAATTCACACAACGTATTGACGTGGACTTACTGAAATTCATTAATTTCTCCTTTAATCTGCAAACAACCCACCAGGAAGTAGCAATCCTGTTTACGATCCAAAATATTAAGATATAATTTAATCTTCAAATAACAGATTCATTTACCACAGCTTTTAATCAAAAAACGCCTTATGCATATAACTAGATTTTGCTTCTTAAAACAGAACTTCAGGGTGCTTATATTTTCTTTAATGGAAACAATAATTGAGGAGGGAGTCAATTCAATTTGCACAGTCCTGACTTTCCACAGCCTAAAGTTGTTTATTGTTTTAGCTATGAAAGGTGGATAGTTGCTTATTAGCCCCTGGCAGTTTACAGAATAACTGTATGGTTATATCTTTCCTGCGGTGAGCACAAGCTGGCCCAGTTGGCTTCCTGATAGTATCTTTAAAGGAAGCATAACGGCCTTTGTTTTGTTTGGCTTCGGTTTTGTGAGCAGGAATGCTGGAAGTTTTACACCAATGATAGATAAGCATCGTTGTGCACAGTAAATGCTCGAAGGTGAGGCTAAAATCAAGTTTGCCAAAGATACAAGTGTTTATAGGTTATGGTGATGATGGAAGACTGATTGCTATTCATTCATTAAAATCTGATTCTGCCACACATGATGTTACTATCGATGCTGTACTGTATATGTTTATCATTGTTTTTGAATTACCACATTAGATTATTCGATTTCTGAGTATGAGTTCAATTAATACTAGTCTGGAGTCGGGACACAGGCTAGCAAATTTGCAGGCGTAACTTTTCGACTCACCAGTAAAAAGAAATTGTATATGACTCTTCGTCTTTGGCATGCGATTGTCTAAACGCGAGCAGGGTAACGATTGTTTAAATGACAAGTGGAGACATCAATCCACAACACCATTGTCGGCAGATCACCTGTACCAGCAGTTTCGTACTCTTATGACAAAAGTACTTCTACTGGCTGCTTTTGCAAAATGTTTTTTCAATGTTTCATTTTGTTTCAAAAATAAAAACAAGGCAGCGTTGTTTGACCATTGTGCAGACCGACAGACCTTCTTTCTTTTGTCGGCTACTGTATGGTTCGGCATCTTTTCTAAAAACTGGTAGGTCTATCCCTGCATTGTTTCTATCATGCCTTCTTATTGTACATTACATGTATTGCGACAATAATGTATTGTTATTATTTAAGAAGCAGTGGAGACATATTGATCCTAAATTCTGTCGTTATCGCCATGGGTGAGTCCTTAGCGGCAACTTTGTCCCTTTCGAATCTGTCTTATGAGAGACTATCTAGTTCTAACTTCATCTCGCTTTCTTTAATCACTGCGAGGGGTATTTTACTTCCAAAGAATCTCGTACACCTTTGGTAAAAATCCTTTCGTTTTCAAGAAAAATTAAAAAAAATCCGTAAAAATCCATTTGTCGTGAAGAAATCTCGTACGCTTTTTCGAATGATTGAAATGCGCCTTGAGCTAATGCATAGTGAAAGGAACAGCTTTCATCCGAGCCTGAACTTTCGTGTTTTCAATGCTTTCAGTTTTCTTGCAGATGGCCTGCAATTAATTTTCTTTTGTCAATTTTCTTTCAAAAAGGACATCCACTGCACGTAATGGGGTCTAAATTTCGTTGTTGGAGAAATAGCTGACCAAGTTCCAGAGGTAAACCCCAGCAAGGAATCTTTTAAAGTTACACTTTTTAAAGCATTTGCAATGACAAATGAAGACAGATCAGAATTATGCATAAAGACGTATTGATCTTCAATTCTGTTGTCGGGAGAAACTTCTAGCGGTAACCCTTTGACCCTTCCATTCCTCCACCATTTACATCAGTTGCATGCTACGTCTTCGAAAAAGGATATAATGACGCCACTTTCAATGCATACCTTTTTAATGCCAACCTAAAATACCGCTGTTGAAGATACCGACTCCTCTTAGACGGTAAATAAGCACTCTGTATTGTCGTTACTTCCCCTCACGCTTCTAGTATCTTCAGTGGTCTGCTATCAGCCTAGGACATAATTTCCTCCATCCTTTATAAGCTAGTTAGTGGGATTTTCTACGTAGGTCAAACGAGAAAGTAATACTCTTTTGTTGACTTGCTTAGCTGCCATGGTTTTAGGCCAAATCCTGATAACATACGGATATCGAAGCTCGGAAGCAAATGTATTGCCTTGTTACACGAAGGGAAATTGTCTGAAATTGTCCTTTCCTTCTCTTGAATAGGCCTTAATGGGATAGTGACCTGTCTAGTAAATTGTCTTTATAAAGTTAGTAGTATGAGAAGGGGGAAATTCAATTTCTATCGAAAAGAACTTGAATTTCGAAGCCAATTTCTCTCCAGAATTTATGCCAAGAAATTGGTCAGTCAGAAAGAAGTTCTTATGTTCGTCTGCGTGCACTTTTGTATTTACATATGGGACTTCATCGAAGTCGTGTCAGATGGTAGATAACTTGCAGTATTAGATTTCTGATGCTCCTCTTCCTCTGAGATTTCCAGCTATATGAAAATCTGTCGTCTCACTATCCATGAGAATGGGCCTAAAGGCTTCGATCAACTTTCTAATATATGAGCTTTGCAGTAATTATGATTTTAACCCTGTCAGTTTGTCTTGTTACTAAAACAGCCTGCTTCATGTGCTTACAACAAGACTTCTCTACGAATTGGTATGGAGGTCAGTGGCTCGAGTCCCAGAGTTATCAAAGCCTGGTACCTTGCTCGAGGAGAGTATAGGAGAGCGAACATTTTGTCTTTGATTGCAGGCCCGAAGGAATCATGTAAGGTGTTGTCAGATCTTTTGGATGGAACGACTAGGGCACTGCTTCGATTTTCTTACCTTTTCCGAGTTCCTAAAAATTCCTAAACACTACCATCGGGTGCTTCATGGTAACAAACATTACAGCGCTTTCTTTCAGTGTTCTCTACTCCAGTTTGCATTTTTTCTTAGAACTTCACTTTCTTAGAACTTCTTGCTGCTATTATGTCTGAAAATGGACCAATCCATAACCAAAGCAGGTGGAAAGCTGTTCATTTCAGATGGCATTCACACGCAAATTGGGAGAATCTTATCACTGCAATGAGTGATTGTAACAGAATAACACAACAATAAGATGCTCATTACTTCCCTGAAAAACAAGGAGATTACTGAACCTGTCCGTCTTATCTTGTTAAATGATGGAACCCGAAACCTGCAAAGCTTCAAAAATGACGTCACAATTTAATCTAACGTATGCCCCATTCACACTGAAAGTTAAACCAGCTTAAATTAAACCAGGTTTTCGAATGAGGCCTACTGATTGGTCAAGCCAACAAACGCATTCATTTGATTGGTTGAAATTTAAACTGGTTTAGATAAAGCTGGTTTAATTGTGTTAGTGTGAATCCGGTAGTAGACCAGAAGCTAATTACTGGTATTTATTTATGAAGAAACTTATCGACTTAAGAAACTTGATTATGGGAAAAATTGAATCCAACCAAGAACGCGCTGAATTTACGCCTGCTATCAGCCTTTTCTGTTTCTCATACAGGCCTGAGTAAGACAAAACGATTTCACCGCCGAAAGATTAGATTTGACACTTTCAACGTAACCGACCATGAATTTACGCCTGCTATCAGCCTTTTCTGTTTCTCATACAGGCCTGATTAAGACAAAACGATTTCACCGCTGAAAGATTAGATTTGACACTTTCAACGTAACCGACCATGAATTTACGCCTGCTATCAGCCTTTTCTGTTTCTCATACAGGCCTGATTAAGACAAAACGATTTCACCGCCGAAAGATTAGATTTGACACTTTCAACGTAACCGACCATGAATTTACGCCTGCTATCAGCCTTTTCTGTTTCTCATACAGGCCTGAGTAAGACAAAACGATTTCACCGCCGAAAGATTAGATTTGACACTTTCAACGTAACCGACCATGAATTTACGCCTGCTATCAGCCTTTTCTGTTTCTCATACAGGCCTGATTAAGACAAAACGATTTCACCGCCGAAAGATTAGATTTGACACTTTCAACGTAACCGGCCATGATGTTATGCACGCTGAATTTACGCCTGCTATCTGCCTTTTCTGTTTCTCATACAGGCCTGATTAAGACAAAACGATTTCACCGCTGAAAGATTAGATTTGACACTTTCAACGTAACCGACCATGATGTTATGCTCTCCATATCTTTATTTTGATTTTATCAATTCGACGCAATGGTGTGATATCTATTCTTCCGAGCTGTAAATCGCTTTATCATTTCGGGGAACTTAACTCTTTGTTTTGCAAAATCTCACCCTTGTCCTTCTTTTTCTCCAGGAACTTTTGTTTCAGTCATAAGAAAGCCTAGGCCTCTGCCTATTCTTGCTTTTTGGTTTGTTGGTTCGAAGGTTCTTGGGCGTACTGGACTAGGGAAGTACCTCAAACGGACACCCTATGAGCGGCACATCCCGTCAAGTCAGGTATGGGAATGTTCCCCTGCCCTCCCCCGGTCTCGAAGGATGATTTAGTTGTAACTAAAGCTCCATTGTTTCATCAAAATTTGCTTCATTTTGTCCGATTCACATATCATTTTAAAAGAAAGTAGAAGTGCTCGCATCGCTCGCGCGTAAATGCACATTCCCTTTCACAATTCTCATTTTGTATTCGAAAGCAAAATTTGAAGGAGTCCCTTCTCGTTACTTGTAAACATACTTTTTAGCTCTTGCGCACAATGGCAGTACTTTTTAGTTCATTTGAAGGTAGAAATTTAACGAACTTTCTAATGTACACAATAGTTATATAAGCTTACACGTCGATTTCTCGAACCTTTCGAATTGCATTTGATGAATAAACCTTGCAGCTATTCTAAAACGAATCTGGATCGAACTATATTTTGCAACATTTTGTTGAATCTTCGAATATGCATGATTTAATTTTGAAATTTTTGGTAGTGAGTCACCTTTGCACTTAAGGTGACTCACTACAGTAAATTTCAAAGTTACGAAACAGTGAAAGGTGGTTGTATACCAAGTAAAAATAAGTTCAAGACACAAAAACACTTAGTTAAGGTCACTCGCTACAGATATAAATTTCAAACTGCTACACACTGTTTGTCCTATTGCACATGCTTTGACGCCACTCAATTGTGCATAAAGTTGTATAAAAATTTCGCTCGATCCAGGCTCTTTTGTAGAATAGCTAAAAGATGGTCATTGGTCAATTGTGAGTGCTGCCACAAAGCCAGATCACATAAAACGTGAAGTTTTTTTCCGGGATGACGAAATATCCTAAATGCTTCACAGCAACCATGAATGGCCTACTTGATTCAGTGGCTACCAGGTTTACGTGTTGAAATCAATTGAAATTAAACACGAATAAGGAATAATATGAAATGATTCACTATGTTTTACTGAATATGTAAATAAAGTATGGATGAATATGCAATTTGGTTTTAGTCTTGGTCAGACAATATAGTGTGTTCTATTCAGACAGTAAGCTTCAATACTGAATATGGCTGATCATAAAGAAGAATTATGTGCATGTTGTCATGTGTGTAGACGTTTTGCTGGTTCTTCTAGTGAAATGATGAGTTTTTGTCTCCTCTTGTCTTCAAACAAACTGCTCTTGGAAATTATGAGGCTACTATTTGATTGTTTGTTTAACTGTTTAAGATGATAGACTATGTGTCGTGGACAAGATAGTTTCTTCACATAATCTGCTAGCCAGATAACTTTGCTCCGTAGATTCTGAACAATGCTCATGATGTTGCTGTATCCAAAAAACTTGCAAATGTTTTGTTTGATGTGGTCTAAGACTTGCAAATCCATTCTTTAACATGAACGGTATCTAGAATGCAAATAATTTAGTTATACGCATCTTTCTACAACTGCCGTGCTTACCTCCTGCATATTGTTTTTGCATCAACTTCTGAGTATCAAAATCTGGTTTCTCACTTGCATTGGCTTTTAAAGTCTACTTTTTCTAAATTTCTAGAATATCTTTATCACACTTTGAAAACTTTTAAGATAGTGTAAAAAAGAGGACAATAACTTCAAACTTCCATATCACTGGAAAGCAAAGTACATTGCTGGGTGAAGATAATGCGTCACCTTGGAAAGCAGGAAAATGTTTCAATTCAAGACCATAATTTTGATTTGACTGAGTTTTACAGGTCTACAGGTCAAATTGAATATTTTTAGCTCTTCCTTCCATGAGAACATAGTAAAGTTTTGCACTAAAATCATGGAAATGAATGTAACCTTACAATGGACGATTGCAATGAAGATGGCGTCAGGGATATTTTCACCATAATGCTTTGCGTCTGAAATGAGTTTATTTGGTTTGATTGGTCGATTTATCATGGAACCACCATTGTAGAATGCAAAGGATTTCGGTAAAATATTGCTTGGAGCCATCTCTAGAACAATTGTCCATTGTCTGCCTTCTCCAGGAAATACTTGCTACAACCAGAACACCTTGAAAAAACATTTTTGTTGATTTCAAATGAATATGTCTGGAATTAAAAACAAATAAACAACATCAAACTTCAATCATTCATTGATGTTTGCATACTACGTACTAGGCCCTCAGATTAATCCACGCCTACTTCGATTATTCAATGTGAGGAGAGTTTTCCTCTAGTGTTTTTACTTCTTGGGTTTGCCTTAACAAACAATAGCTTCTTTTTACAATTAAGACAGGTCGTAGTTCAAACATTCCTCAGCAAAAATTTGCGTTCACTTGGAGTTCGTTAAACAATTAATAACTCACTTATTCGAAGCTGTGCGCCATTAATTCAATAAAGCCTTGTATGTTGGCGTCGAGATATTTGGAGCCTGGATGCTAGACTAAATCGAATAGAACACCATGTTCAAAATTCAACGAAACAAGGCGCCAATCGAAATTCGAACCTAGGGTCGAAGTATTAATTATGCAGCCACGTTTTTGGGGTTTTCACTCAATGTATAATCAGTACATATTTGACTCAAGTCATAAAACAATGGCGGCGCTCCGATTAATTTTTTGCAGACAATTTATTATTTATAAACACTGGTCTCATTTCTTTCTTCTTCTTTAAATCCACGTCCCGTGTGGATTCTGTGTCCAGTCAATCAAATTGTTCTGGGCCTTTGCTAGCGATTCTTCCTGCACTGTATCCAAGTGTTCGAGTGTGACGTCATCAGCCTTTCGCAGTTAGCCCATCACCTGAGCAATAGGCTTCGTTGTCAGTAGTTCTGCAACTGAAAGATCTGAGGTAACTGACTTGATTTTAGTAGGTTTTGCTGCCATATAGATTAGCCAAAAACACCAGCCATCTACTTTATTCGATGTGCTTTAGGGCTCTGAAAGTATCTTTTATTCAGGTTGCTAAATTTTTAGATAGGAATGGTAAAAATGGTGCAATTATCAAAGTAGATAGTAGGCAGTCAACCGTGCTATATGCGGTCAGTCTTTTGCACAAAGAGTAGCCAGCCGTTTCCCTTTCTTAAGGGGGCTGTATGGGCTAACTTCCAAACAATGATTTCTTAACAAAGGAAACAGCAGAAGATGCATAGCAAATGAAGAGATTTTGATCCATGTATTGGTTCGAGGCCCATAGAAATAGCCAGTGCCATCAGATTTTTTTACCATCAATGATTGTGGAGATACACCTGGGATTCTTGGCCACGGGTAGGGCCAGTGGGTGGACTTGGGTGAGTATATCCGCCCCATTTTTCCCAAGTCTGTCTGTAGCTATTCTTGATCAATAGCTGTGCAGAAAACTTGAGGTATACCTTCTGGCCATCAGATCTTTCCCTTGCCCCGCCCAATTTTTCAGGGCTGGCGCCAACCTTGTCTGAGCTACAATTTCCAGAAGTTGGCTGTTAGATAAAACCCCCTTGTTTTGAGTGCAATTTACAGGAGTCACGTAACTGCAGAGCTGTAAAAGTTACGCGAGTTTGTGATCTGTGATGTCTTCAAATTTCACTTCTGACTTAAGCATTTATTTTCCTAACTCTATGGACTTATTTAATCCAAATATTAGGATTTACTAACATTTCAATACACCACGCCACTCGCACTAATGTATCACTCGAATGTGCATCTGCCCTTTGCTAAAAGACTTTGTTTTCTAACCAGACTCGATTAATTAAGTCGAATTAAGTCTAAGATGGCAAGTTGGTCTAAGGAAAAGGCCAATGAAATTAGATTTATCATTTCAAATATGCCTTTTGCGGCAAATGCTAGAGTCAATTACAAATGTCTGCTATACTTTATGAAAGCGGACAGTTCAGCTACTTTGAAAGATGAAATTCGAATATAGATTGATTTGTTGTTAGTTTAATTTGAAAGGTTACCAAAACATGCACATGTCCTTGAAAAAAGGTGCTAAATTTCGGTTACGTTCAAGAGATAGAATTCTTATGAAAAGTGGTTTGTTTTATTGCTTTTGAAAGGGTATTAGAATTTACACATGCCTTCTTACCAAATGCTCTGCAAGTTCAGCTTCTTTTAAGAGAGAAATGCTTTTTAGAAAGTGATTTGTTTTTATTGCTTTTGAAAGGTTATTAGAACGTACACATGTCCTCGTACAAATTGCCCTGAAAGTTCAGCTACTTTTACTGCTCCTTTATTTTGATGGTAAATGATCTTTATTGAAAACTGACAGATAGTTTGATGATTTCATAGCAAAGGGATGTCGAGCGCCTGTCGACTTTTTCAAAACAAACAAAGACATTGATTTATCTTAATTCTATTTTTTGATTTGAAACATTGTTGTTAAATCCTTGACTTGAAAAGACGTGCGCCAAGTTTTCTTAAAAGATGGCTGGCAAAAAAGTTTGCGGAAAGCGCTGTTAGCAGTGCGAGCACAAAACTGTTACGTTGCAGCGACCTGTCAAAGATATGGGAGAAGAAATAAGCTGCGAAGGAGCCTTCACTTTCATGCGATTGTCTTGAGGAAAAATGTATTGTAGAGACGATTGTTGTTCTTCCCCATAGGAAAAGGATGTTAAAATCGTAGTTGAAAGAATTGTTTCGTTCGAACAATGGCTTTTCATGAAGCATTGCTATCAAACAGTTGCATGTGAAATCTAAAGGTTATTCTAAAGTTGCTCAAGATAGTAGAGCTTTGTAAAGGAAATTTGCAACCAAAGGAAAGAGTTTCATTTGCAGAATTCAAGGTAGAATTTAACTTGAAATAAATGGCCAACTATGTAAGCAATTGATGTCTGCTATCTTGAACTTTGAGCACAAATCAAAATTGTTCTAGATAGCGGACAGTGTCTTCGTGCAAATCCAAAGAGAGTAAGGGAAGTTTTGCGCAAAGTATGGGGTGAGTGGCCCAGTGGCTTATACAGTCTTCGTCAGGTGACTGAAGTTAAGCTTGGTCGAGTGAGGTCAGACTCCGGATGGATGATCTCGGAGGCCTGACCTCACAACTCACCTCGTCGCTTCGGAAGGGACCTTAAACTAGGGGTCCCATGCCTGGATGCGGCATGCACAGTGGGCCTAAATTAGCTTTCAGTAGCTAGAAATCCTGACAAGCCCACTAAAAATAAATTGAAAAAAAAAACAAAAACAAACAAACAAAGTAACGAATATTTGAAATATCAGGCAGCTTATTTCCCTTTTTGGGCTTGCGCACGCATTTTTCTTGGTTCTGCGAGCTGGTAGCTGCCTATCGAGATAATGAAATACTTTAGTTTCGTGGTTTTGATCAATAGTAGAGCAGTAAATAACATATTTCCTATGTGGTTAAATAATTACAACTTGGCGAAGGCTCTTTCGTAAGATGTCTTTAATAAATCATAAGACATTCTTCTGGAATGATTGCTGTCCAAGATCTTCGCTCCATGAAATTGGTATGACGTCATGATTTCCCGTGAGACCTTGTGGGATGCAGAAATAATTAAACAAGGGCAAGGCTGTTTTTAGAAACATTTCCCTTAACCCTATCTCACCTGGGCGATTTGAAACGGTCAATGCTTGGGGGGGTGGAATCCACCCCCCCCTGTTTATCTCTGTTGTTGCTTGAGATATGGCAGCCAAATTTGGCACAAAGGTTGTCAATTATATAAACAATAAATTTGTAAAACAATGGTTTGATTAGCGTTGTTGTTGTTGTTGTTAGAGCATAATTAACATTATGACGTCATCTGACGTCATACAACTGAAAGTGTGTTAAAAAGTCTTCAAACTTTATTTTTCATAAAAACATGAAATAAATAGATCAAAATAGATGTAAATTCATACTTTAGACTTAATTGGACCAATTGAAGAGGATTAAAAGAGATGCAATGTATATTTTGCACAGAATGTGGCAGGACAACTTGGTTACCATGGGGACAAGGTTAAAAATAGAACACCAAAATTTTTACTGTTTCATTGCTCTATGATAGAAAGTTAAACTTGCCAAATCTCAGAGGCATTCAACAAACACGGAAAAACTTATAAATGCCCCCCCCCCCAGGTGAGATAGGGTTAAACTTTTGCACGAGAAGTTTTTTGTAAGGCCAAATTTTCTTCGGTATATTCTCCATGATATTTCAAGAACTCTTTTCGAACTCTTTAATTTGATATACAATAAAGTCTCGCCTTTAACAATACCTCAGCCTATTGTTCTCCTTAATCACTCTTCAAGAGAAATATTGTTAGTTTTCTAAATCACATTTTGTTTTCAAATTCATTAAAAACAGAAGTTCCTAAGGGAAGTGAAATTTATTCGCTCGTGAATTGGTAGTTTTTGAGAGGAATTTTCTTGCTTCTTCGCAACAAGTTACCTTGAACGAGATTTTAACCCCATTTTGAACCCAATTTTTGTAAGTCACCCCTTTAGGTAGGCCTGAAGCTGAAAACTATAACTGGAAAACAAAGTACATTCTCTTGGGTAGAAGTCCTTCCCGTTTTTAGAAAGAGCACTTGAAACAGTAGTCAGTCACTTCAGTGTAGAAAGCTTTGAAACATTGATCGCAATTTAACTGCTTACCTGTTTACGTCATCTCAAAATTTCGGTATTTCATGGCTTCTTCCGGCAAGATGTCAAATTGAAGAGAGTCCTAATTTTGTGAGCTCCCCCCCCCCCAAGGTAGGCCTGAAGCAGTAAATTCTAATTGGAAAACATGAATTATACAGATACTTTCTTGGCAAGTAGTATTTCCTGTTTTTTCTTGATAGAGCATTTAAATTGTAGTCAGCCACTTCAGTGTGAAAAGCTTTGAAACATTGATCTGCGTTGATCTGCTTAGCTTGTTACGTCATCTCTAGATTTCCGCATTTCATGGGATCTTAAAACAGTTTCTTCCTGGCAAGATGTCGAGATAAAGCTACTGACCTTAAGAGTGATAAATTATATAAACTTGTAAAGTCAATTTCTTGGCAAGATTTTTGTCGTCTGAGTGCTTGTTAACAGTTGTTACCGCCTTTAGTTGATTGTTTGAAAAGTACGTCGTCTGAGAGCACTTCACGATTTTGCTCGTGTTAAAATGCCTTTAGACTCACGACATAGCCCCGGTTGTCGCAACAAAACAACAAAAAAAACAACATTTTGTACATCTTTATTTGAACTGCATTGTTTGCTCAAACTGACCTAAGCATGGTTGTTCTATCACTGTGTATCAGTACGCCCTGGTCGGTCAATAGCGATAACTACGAATGTAATCAGTCTAAAGTTCCTTACTACAGAAATGTCTCGCGTAACTTATTGGGGCAAGAAATAGCATACTTCGGCCAGGTAAATTCAGAATTTCCAGAGTTGTAAATTTTAAGAATGATAATGGGCCCAATACGACAACAATCCAAGGTTGAAATTGGCATGGTCTTTTTTTATAATCAATAAAATTAAGAAGATACATTAAACAGATAAACTAAACATAAGAAGATACATTGTGCTATTCACAGCGGAAATAGACTCATGGTCATCGAGCTCCCACTGTGAATAGCACTTAAACTAGCAATAACGTTAGTTAGTGAGTGCAGCGTTTTAGGCGAACAATAATCTGGGGTTAGCAAGAGTGGTAATGTGAAAAAAGCACGGTTTGTTTGGGGCGAAAATGGGCCTAAGTTGCAAACAGAGGAGCTTTCTCATCGCAGCTTCCAACATGAAATGGCTCGTTATTCCTCGAATGTCGGAAATAAATTGCAAATGATGATCAAATTTGGTAAAGAATGTGGTTTTACATCGAATTTTGACATCCCGAAGCCATTTGCTACGCGCAAAACCGTGCGGAGTTGACTCTGCGCGGAATTTCCGCGCACATCCCAGAGTAGAGGCAGAGCAACGAACTCGCTCTGGAGACGAGACTGGCACTGAATTGATTTGACCATAAATCGACAGGAAGAAAGAGACAGAGATATCGCACCTTGCTAATTGTTTTGATATATAATGCAGCTAACGCTGCAATAAATATACAATAGCTAGAATAGTTTATCAACCAAACATTACAAAAAGCAACATTACAATACGAGGCACGGAAAGACTGCGTGCTGTGATCTACTCAAAATTTTTTAGGGCAACTCTGCCCCCCCCCACCCCGACGAGCACGGGCAGCCGCCCCCAGGGATCACAAAGTTGGTTTTTTTTGCGTGGCATGGTCTTTATGTAAACTTGACAGTTTTTAAAGAAGGAAATATGAAAATCCCACCAAATTCCCTGGCGCTATTAAAATTATGACTCTCTGCAAAACCTAAGCAGCATTTTCAAAGAAGCTACGGCCTTTTTATGCACTAAATTTTCGATTTCTTTACGACACATTTCAGCCAAATGTTTCGTGACGAAAAAGTAAATAATCCACTCAAAGGTGCCACTTTATTGACCCTAAGAAAGCCTAGACCGAAATTCTTAGTTGATAATCTTCTTAAATTAAACAAACAAAAATATCAAAATTTTTGATGTTAACAGTAAACAACTGGCCGATCGTTGTTTCTCAATTCACATCAAGAATCTAAAGCTATTGTTAGTTAAAGCAAACTCAGCTAAGCTTAGGCCAAATTATTTCGTTGCATCTGCTTGGTATTTACCTTTCAAGCGTTTTATTTGTGTTGATAAAATCTTATGATGGTTTTTGTGGGTGTATTTGTTTTTACAAGTAGGGCACGAAAGTGAAAAATATGTTGGATTTTCGATAATATTTTGCAGATGTCTTGCTGATACCTTTTAGCCTACGTGAGAAATTGCGCCTTCAGCTTCCCAAATCGACATCTGCCTGTATTCGCAGATATCATGCGTTATACTTAACATAATAATGTGAAAGTAAAGGTAAAGTGAAGGTGAATTTGCGGTTATCTGCGCCAACCGCCGGGATCACAGAAGTAGCTAAGCGCCAATTGAGTCCGCGACGCCCTTGTCATGGCGCTCCAGTGGTTGGGTTCTACGAACCATGTAGAAAGAATCTCGGGATTCGGAATTCGAAAAAGAATCTTGAATCCCGTGTGGATTTTATCAGTTCTTCAATCGAAGCGAAGATTTTATCACATTTACTGTAACAATAGCAATTCAAAAATCTCGCAATCTGATTGATACTCCGGGAAGCTCATAGTTTGGGCCTAAATAGGGTCAGATTTTTCAGAGAAATACTATGAGTCTCTGTTGACCGAAGGGCCATCATCAAGTCAAAAGAGCACAGGGAAACAACGGACTCATGGACATAAGTCTACCAAGAATCCAGCGTCCGCAAGGCTGCATGAGGAGTTGAGATGAGGTTGCGGTAACGTGCACAGGTCTTCTGGCTTCCCTTTCCAAATGCTTGAATACGAAAAATACAAACAAACATGGCGAAAGAGACTATCCATCCAGGTGTCATAATCACATAAGATTCAAAGCATTTTTAGTTATATTTCATTCTTATCAGACCTCTTTCAATTCTAATTTAAGGGATTATCAAAAATCACAAAAGTATTTATTAAAAGAATTTATTTCGATAAAGAAATATGAGCCTAAACATGAATGATTTATCAAAATCCACAGTAGGCTTGGTTAGTTTGTCTGATAAATCTTTCTGTTTTTTTATGGTAGAGGAGAAATGACAGAGTGAATGGCTATGATGTAGTCAATAACAGTGACATGAAAGTAATGGGGTATTGTTTTTGTTCGAGAAAATCTAAGTTTTTCTGTTAGGGGCATGCAGTTCATTAGATAAGGTGCAGGAGAGCTCTTTACGTTTCTGGAGAACACATTTCGTTCTCGATGTTAATGGTGAGAAAGGCAGGGTGACTGGCGATAATGTAATCATTAACAGTGACATGAAAGTAGGAGGGTGTTGTGTTTGTAGGAGAAAATCCAAGTTTTCTTCTTAGGGGCATGTAATTCATTAAAAGGTGTACAGGAGAGCTCTTTGACTTGTCCGAGAACACGTTTCGTCTATGATGTGAATGATGATAATAACAGAGCTGCTGTCAGCGATGTAGTCAGTTAACGGTAATACAAAGTTATAGGGCCTCGTAGGAAACTCTTAAAATAATAATGATAATAAAAATAATAATAATAATAATAATAATAATAGTGATGATGATAATAATAATAAATGTTGATAAAGGGGCTGGAAGGCCAAGGCCTATGAAACCCTGATTGTCATGACTAATAACCTAGTTTGAATTCGAATTTTGAGTCTCCGTGTAGGCGGTCAAAGAGTTTTTCAAAAGTTATTACATCCTTTGCTTCGGCGATGTTCCTTCAAGACGACAACACGTACCCAAGTTCACGTACCCCTGCCCTCGCTACAACAATGAATATGTGTAGAAATTTGATCCAATAGACTTTTTAGCTATTCTACAAAAGAGTTTGGATCGAGCGATATTTTCATACATTTTTATGCGCGAAGCTCGATAGAGTGGCGTTAGCCAGGGTAATTACCAGGGGGCCCGAGGCCATTAGGGGCCCGGCAAATATATATTAGTTATTTTTTCGTTGTCTTCACTTTTCCCCAGGAACGTTTCTTGGCCCGCGGGGCATTCTCAGCTTCGTCTTTACACACAAGATAAACAACTTTTCCATCTGAAAATCTTTTTAATAATTCATGGGAGGGCGTTTTCATCTAAAAGCATCCTTTTAGGCCCTTTTACCAGTGCATAGGAGGGCATGATCCGAGAAAGAAAAGGCGTGGTCCACAAATTTTCCGGAGCCCTTGGCACCGGGGTACACCCACCCCTGGGGCCCGTGCCGTCTCTCGACGGCCCTGAGCGTTAGGGCTTCTATCGCTATTGTGCACATTCGAAAATTCTTCAAAATTTAAACAAGCGTCGTTCGATTGAGATTCTAACTGTTTTAAAAACCAAAAAGTTTAGGAATTGTCTGATAATTTAAAAATTTTAAGCAACAATGACTATCAGATAAAACAGAATATCTATATGTTGGTTAGCTGTGCGGTGGATATATTCACTTTGCCAGTTACTCGATTTGAATATGAAGAGCATTGTCCCAGTCAAAGATCCTTGTAAGTCTCCTCATAGCAATGTTTGTTCTCTTCATGGCGTAAACCAATCAATCAATGGAAACTAACCTATAAACGTAAATAGATGTGTAGAATATGGCTTATGGTTTCAAAATTTCAAGCAACAGTTATTTTCAGTTACAGAAGAGCATCTATCCGTTGATTAGTTCTGTGGCGAATGTTATCAAAGTGCCACTCACTTTATGAGAATATAGATAGACTTGGCCCTGGCAATGATCCTTGCAGAACTCCCTATAATATAGTACATTTTTTCATGACGTCAATCATTATCTGTCAATGGGAATTATTTATCAATCTTATGAATCTCCAGCGAGGCGTGTGAAAATCAGAATCGAAAGATAAATGAGCATTCTTGTGGTATTGCACGTTTCAATATGGCCTCCTTTGATTAGGGGAACTAATTGGTCACCAGCAAGAGAGCAATTAATTTATAAATGATTTTGTTTTAACTGCTCTTTTCTGCAATCTTACAACCCAAATTTTGAATGAATTCCCTTCCTACGATGCTCTCCAACGCAGACTCAGCAGAACTACCATTGTTGCCATTTTTCCCATACATATGGTTTTAACCAACTGTGAACAGATGAAAGATCCTTGCAATACCCCAGTTTCACCGAATGCCTTACTAATTAGGGCTGATGCCTTTGCCGAATCAGCCACGCCACTCGGCATCTCTATCATAAAGTGGTAGGCAATAATGGACAGGTGAAAGATCCCTGCGATACCCCAATTTTTAGCGAGTCTGTTTCTAACTACAGGTCTGATACCTCATTTATTGAATCAGTAAGGTACCAATTGAATTCCAGGCCGTTCGACACCTCGTTCTTGAACTTTTAAACCATAATGAAGGATCCCTGTGATACTCACGTCTTATTGAACTGCGTTCCAATTAGGGGTCTGATACTTCCTTTAGCGAATCAGCTAGGTGCCAATTGAAGTCCACGCCATTCGGTATCTCTTTCATGAAACTATGAAATAAAATGGACAGGTGAAAAATCCTTTTGATACCCCTACTTTTGAATGAGTCCGTAATTAGGGGCTAGCGCTCCTACCAGCGAGATGGCAATCCTAGACAATGATTTTGGCGTCACTTATGTTGAATCATAAAGAATAATGGACAAGTGATAGAGCCTTGTGGTGCCCCAACTGTGCGTATCTATTTAACGCTTGTTTAATTGATTCAATGCTTCAGAAAATTATTTATTCATCTAATGCTAATATTCATTTATTCAATACTTATGAAAATATTTACTTTGAGCAAAATTTCATAGTCATGTATCAGCTGAATTGATGCAAATGATTGGCGGTATCTTTGTATCAAGAGAATTGGAGCAAGGACAGCCCCTTTCGGTACCCCAGCTTTGAATGTGTCCCTATCTAATCAAAAATTCTATCGCTCTGAGTGTTTTGACAGCAGGAGAGCAACCGAAGCCTAAGATCATTTTGGCGCCTTATCCTTTGAGTTTGACCGTCTGCAATGAAAGGCCAATTTGCATACCATGATTCTTTGCTCGCCGAATGGAAAGCAAAGCAAACAGAACCTAGGCAAGAAGCAACTGTTGTATCACGGAGACTTTGATCCCGCAAAGGATCATGGTTAAGAATGAAGCTTCAAGGGCCAGTGACTCTGATGTGCTATCAAGATGGTGGTAATTGAAGTTCACGCATTTTGGTTTTTCGTGTGTGGCGTCAACAAGAATGAAGGACCAAGAATAGACCCTTGTAGTACCCCAACTGTGACTGTTTATCAAACTCTTTCTCAGTTTGTTTGATTCTTGCAAAATCGTTCACTCAACCCGTGGTTCTGATTGTTTATTTGGTATTTATAACCATATTTATGTAAATAAAAGTACTGATGAAAAGAACCGTCTGTATCTTTCAACTTTGACCCAAAAGGCGAAGGAAATCCTTGGTAGTTGCCCAAGGCACCCCAGGGAAAATTGATTAACGGACGTTTTCACGCAATTTAACGCAAGAATAAGCTAAGAACTTGTCCTTGCAAAGCCTCAATCGTTTAATCAGGATAAGAAGCCTAATGAATGAGCTACAATAAGGGAAATATATTTCAAGCTGCAAAATATATTAATAGGAAGTTGTAATGAGAAGTGGAGTGAGAACCGATCCTTGCGACACCAACAACTAATGGAATAATAGCGAGGATGATCCCAACTACTTCAGCAAGTTATAAACGTTTAACAAATATGACTCGACATTTACAACGAATTCGACATTTAAGTCTTTCAGATAGTGTAGATGCTCACAAAAAGTCCAAATCTGTTTTTAGTGAAAATGATTAGACCAAGGAAGGATCCCTGCAGGATGTCTGAAATGAGTCATCTATGTAAGCGGTGTTAGAAATTGCAATTAACTATCATAAAAGCTAGGACAATGTTTTTAGCAAAATATGGTATGCAATTGATTAAAGATGTGGTGAGGAATGGATATCCGAGGAAGGGAATTGAAATATTTTCTGCTGTCAAAATGAGTAAGCCAGGGACAGTTTCCTTCGGGATGCATAATATGACTCATCTTTTAATTTGATAAGATTATGTAGATAATTGCTGTAGAAAAAGCATTCAATGGGTTTCTGCGAATAAAGATATGGTTGACCAGGTTTGACCAAGTATGGCAATGTTGAAAAATCTTTGAATTTTCAATATGTTACAGAGATTATGACATGCAACGACGTACTGTTTTCTGTTAACCATTTAAGAAAACTGAATTGTGTTTTCATACAATAACTGAATTATTACTTTTTATCTTTGAAGTTATGAGATTTTGATTTGATGATCATCACTGCGTTAAAATCCATCCAGTTATACCCTGATGAAGTTGTTGTCCAGCACTTCACTTGAAATTTTAAACCAAGGCTCAAAAAATATTTTTCTTCCTGGTAGCAAGCCTAATACCTTCATTACTTTTTACACACTTCCTTCTCAATCCCCAATGTATCACCCCATTCTATCCCTTTACCTTTCTCTTTTTTAGTCTTTCCCCTTCTTTTCCTTCTTCCTTTACATTCTTTCCTTTCTTTTCCCCTTCCTTCCGTTCGTTTTTCTTTTCTTCCTTCCTGTGCAATTTTAGCATTTCAGCTACTTTCTTGGCAGCGCCGCTACCGCGCTACTTCATTTTCCATTAGCCTTGGTTTAAACCATCAGATTTTGATTTCTTCTTTTAAGTTATATACCACATTCACACTGACACAGTTAAACCAGCTTTAACTAAACCAGGTTAAATTTGAGCCAATCAAATACCTTTGATTTGTTGGATTCTCCAGTCAGAAGGCTCAGTTCGATAACCTGGTTTAGTTTAAACTGGTTTTACTTGTAAGTGTGGATGGGGCAATAGTAATTAGAGACAGTTACATGATTTTGATAAGATGATGGATCTTGTTTCCAGTAACCTTGATCGGAGCCTTAGAATTATTCATTTGATAGAGTTGTGGTGTGGCCAGCATAAACCAGGTTCAAGTACAGCTTGAAAGTACCTTTCAGACCTTTCTTAATGTGTTTGTTGTCAAGTAACCAATGAAGAATTGGAGTCTTTGGGTTAATCTTTCGGTAGAGCTATGAACAGTTTTGAAAAGTCATTTAGGCATTATTATTAATCTGTTTGTTTTCCAGTAACAATTTGAATGAAATTTTGAGCGTTGTCCTGAAACATTAGAAACCATTAAGACCCAGACTGATGTGTATGTTTTCCTGTATCCATTTAAGAATCGGAGCCTAAGGGTTAATCATTCGATAGAGCTTTGGCTAGGCCAGCATAAATCATTTTTGAAGTACAGAAGAGAATCATTCAAGCCATTATCAATTTGTTTGTTGTCCAATAACCATTTAAGGTTCGAAGCCTTCGGAATGATTATATGATATGTGAGCTCGGGCATAAAGCCCTTGCTTGAGGTTTAAAACAGAAAATACACTGCAAATTCAGCGAAAACAACTTCAAAACTTCATCAAAACACAACTCTCGTACAAAATCGATGAATGAAAATCAATGTGTGTCAGTCAAGTTCCGCTTTTGATCCTTTTGTTTTCTTGTCTCGTTCTGCGACGGGGGTAATGTTTATATTATGAACAATGGCTATGAATATTATCATTACAAATAAAAATAAATGGGGTCCAGTTTTTAGTCTTTCTCACATACGCCCCTCGTTCGAAAAATGTTCTCCTGAACATTTGGCTACGGCTATGCGAATCTGATTTCCACTAACGAAGTCATTCTCAACAATCCTTGCTGGAGATGGCCAATCTCTCAATGAAAACTTTACTACACGACTTCCTCTTAATGACTGTTCAAACAGAAGAGAATAGTACAATTAGTAACTTCTTGAATCAGTGTATCTGATAAAAATATCAACGACTGCGCGTTGCTTCGGAAACTTGATCATCTCGACGAGTATATAAAGCAAATGTTAAATCAGCATAGATGAAAATGTATTTGAGTCTTGTGGCTAAGCTAACATGTAACTGTGACATGACGAGGGTAGATTTGATTCCGCATAACCGGTGAATAGTACCATGGGCAAAATGCTGGCATGTTGAACATTGGAAAGTTTGACATGACTTGCAATGGTTGAACGCTAGCATGTTGAATGTTCGATGGAGATCCAAACCGGTCATAGTTCAGCATAATTGGTGGGTTGCGAATGCGCAATGGTCTTCGGTGTTGATTATCTGCTAATGCATCCGATGATTCTGACGATACTGAAATTGATGGACTAAATGTTGGAGCTAAAGGTGATAATCCCGACTGTGGTGGCGAATGCTCCTCAATGTTCCGTGGCGGACTGGCTTGGTCTGCTTCAGGTTCTTCACCAGCCGTTTCATTCAGTTGGGTAACTTCTTGATTATCTTCATTTGATGAGGTGTTGTCTGTAACAATTGGTTCGGGCTGAAAAGCGGGCAAGAACATTGGAAATTCTTCCGAATCAGCGTCACTTTCATCTGTAGCACGTTCTGTCACTCTCAGTTCTTTTGGCTTGGGTGTACGGACGTACGGTTTGCGCTTTGGTAATTCTTTCTCAGGATCTGTATCAACTAGCATGTTACAAGGCAAGAGTAAGTTCCGATGTAGTGTGCGCTCTCGTCCCGTTCCAATCTCTGGTTTCACGACATAGACTGGACCATCTTCCTTCCGACTAACAACTACATGTACTTTGTCTTCCCAATACGAACGAAGTTTGTGGGGCGCCTGCCTTGGTGTTAAGTTTCTTACAAGAACACGATCACCAACTTCAAGGGAAACATGATGCATCCTGTTGTCGTAATGAACCTTTCCCGATAACCGTGATTTTGCTGAATTTTGCGATGCAATACGATGTGCTTGGCTCATTTCTGAGTACCATTTGCTGACAGATGGTGTCACTTTAGGCAGGTTGTCCGTAGCTTCAGGAAACATAGCATCAATAGGCAACTTAGGCTTTCTTCCAAACATCAGAAAGAACGGTGAATATCCAGTTGCGGAATTTCGAGTGCTATTATACGCATGTGTCATCTTGTTGAGAGCATCCTTCCAATTTGATTTTTCCTTGTCAGATAATGTTCTAAGCATACCAATTATCGTTTTGTTGAAGCGTTCTGTTTGACCGTTCCCCTGTGGATGGTAAGGTGTAGTACGCAGTCGCTTGATACCCATTAATTTCTCTAATTGATGGAACAGCTTGTTCTCAAATTCTTTCCCTTGATCATGCAATATCTTGTCGGAAAAGCCAAAACGTAGAAAGAAATCGTTGAATAGCTTATCGGCTGCGGTCTTTGCTTCCTTGTTTCTTGTTGGATAGGCTTGCGCAAAACGGGTGAAATTATCAACAATGACTAGAATATACTCGTAACCACCAACACTGCGCTCCAGGTGCAAGAAATCGATTGAGATTAACTCTAGTGGCATGGTTGATACGATATTCTGAAGTGGTGCTCTCGTATGTTTATTTGGAGCTCTGTCTTTCAAACACGGGCATACTTTGGTGACGTATTCAGTGATCTGGGTATGCATGCGTGGCCAGTAGAATCTCTCTCTTGTCAGGTCAAAAACTCGATCAGCTCCCAAATGGCCCATGTTGTTGTGCAGTTCTTTCAAGACTAAAGGACGATACTTTGCTGGTAATACAAGCTGGTCCAAATCTACTGAGCGATGTCTCAATATTCCAGCTTTGGTGAGATGCAATCGGTCCCATTCGCGAAGCAAGATTTTAACATCTGGCGATTCCATTCTGATTTCATCAGCTGATGGCTTTTGACTCTGTTGTTTGAATTTGAGCACACGTGATATAACTGGATCTTGCAACTGTGCATCCATTATTTCGTTATCACTAAAAGAAGTAGCATCCTCACAGCTTGCAACATGACTCTTTGGATTACTGTTTGCATTCACAGCAGCGATCCAGGTGGAATTTCCTGACTTTCCTACTTTTATACCATTGATAATCGCGTCAATTGTATCGGTTGAGGTTTCTTTTGAACAGAGTTCTTGGTAATGAAGAGGTAACCTGGAAAGGGCATCTGCATCACCATTGCTTGTACCCGGTCTATATCTGATCTTGAAATTAAAGTCTGCTAGCTCAGCAATCCACCTATGTCCAGTAGCATTAAGCTTTGCAGTACTTAGGACATAAGTAAGCGGGTTGTTGTCAGTATAAACAACAAAATTAGGTGCGTAGAACAAGTAATCACGAAAATGATCACATACAGACCACTTCAATGCGAGAAACTCGAGCTTACCAGCATGCATATGATAACTTCTTTCAGCCTGTGTCAAAGATCGTGATCCATATCCGATTACTCTCAGGACACCATCCTCATCTTCTTGGTACAAAACTGCACCAAGTCCATCTTTGCTTGCATCTGTGTGCAGAATAAACTGACGTGTGAAATCAGGATATGCTAGGATTGGTGGTGAGGTCAGGGCTTGGATCAACGACTCAAGAGAAGCTTGATGGGTGTCCTTCCATTGAATCTGGGTGTTGGATGGCAACTGACCTCCTCTGGCGTTGTTTGGTGCTCGTTTTCTTTGGTTACCAGGTGGTTTCTTGGTACCATCTGTTCGCAGCAAGTCTGTCAATGGCTTAGCAACCTTGGCAAATCCAGGGATATACTTTCGATAATAACCTACAAGTCCCAGGAGCTTACGAAGTTCACCAATGGTTCTGGGTGGTTTGTCTTGAAGCAATGTTATTGCTTCAATATTGCTGAGGTTTGGCTTGTAGCCATTTTTGGAGACGACATGTCCAAGATAACAAACCTCCTGCTGAAAAAACTTGCACTTACTGGCTTTCAATTTCACGCCACGACTGCTAAGACGATTCAGGACCAGTTGTAGATGTTCCACATGTTCTTCAAAGCTTTTACTGAAGACAATGACATCGTCTAAGTATGGAACACATATCTCATCACGAAGTCCACTCAAACAGTCCTCCATAAAACGCTGAAATACGGATGGGGCATTAGTTAAACCAAAAGGGATTCGTTCCCATTCGTACAAACCCCATGGTGTTATGAATGCAGTTTTGTGACGACTTTCTTTCTCGACATAACCTTGATGATATGCCTTATTCATATCAAGCAATGTGAACCAGGTGTTACCTCCTAAATTTTCGACTGTCTGTTGAATCCTAGGCAATGGATGTCTATCAGGTATTGTTTTTCGATTTAGCTGACGGTAATCAATGCAAAGTCTAAGGGTACCATCCTTTTTTCTGACGCAAACAACTGGCGATGAATATGGTGACTGTGACTTACGAACAAAACCTCGATTCAGTAGATCCTCAATGTAACCTTTTACTTCATTAAAAAGTGGTTTAGGCACATTTATGTATGACTTCTGAACAGGAATGTTGTCAGTCAAGTTTATCTCTAACTGTAAATCCGGGATGTTCCCTACATCATATTCATTGGCTGAGAAAACATTTGGTTCCTTTTTGAGCATGTCCAAAACAACTTTCTGCTGGTCTACTGTAAGGGTGTCAAGATTAACCGATTTTAGGATGTCATTGTTGCTTGACACATTCCCAGAAACTGAGGAAACATTAGCTGACTTACCACTGCCTAGATTTCTTTGCGTTACCTCCAATTCAGTTACAGAACGAACTCGCTCCAGGCGGCCTATCTCTAAACGTCCCTGCAATTTAACATCATGATTAGTGTGGTTGGTAACATGAATAGATACCCGGTTTTCATTCTTTTTGAGCAAAATCAGTTCTTGAAAAATGTCAAGTCCGCTGGGCCATGTTTCAATGTCATTTGGCTCAAAGAAAAACAAAGTTGCTTTTGACACTGGCTCCACATTAACACGACAGGTAACCTTTGATGAAGAATTCTTTCCAATGACCAATGGATTTTTGGATGTTTTTACAGTCAAAGGGGACTCGTTTCTGGTTTCTTTTACAATGTCAACAAAAGCAATGACATCTTCATCACTGACTTTGCTTAATGACGTTTTCAAACATGCCATGAAATCAAGTGAATTATCAGAATGACTGTTAATTATCTCCTCCAAAACATTGTACCCAATGATCACATTGTCGATATCGGTATTTGTGACTAACATGGGCACTTTGAGGCCATTACTTGCCCCTTCTTGTAAACTAAATGATAACACGACATATCCACTGTATGGTAAAGTGGAACCATTTGCTGTTTTAAGATCAAGGGCTGTGTCACTGCCTAAAAGTTCTGACACATCATGAATTTCTTCTTCTGGGAAATGCTCAGTCAAAATTGATTTTGAAATGATTGAAACCTGTGCTCCTGTGTCCAACAGTGCCTGCATTTTAGTACCTTGAAGTGAGCATGTAATGAGACACTTATCACCAATAAGTTTCACAATTTTTTGATAGTTTTTATCACTTAAATGTGATGGTTGCAAAAGACTGTCATGAGAGTCACCAATTTGGATTCTAACTGTGTTTACTTGTTTTTGCTCCGAAGCAATGACACAACAAAGTGGCTCATGCTTTTGCCAGTCCCTTTTCTGGCATATTTTGCTACAATAAAATACAGTTTTACACTGGTTGCATGTTCCAAAAGGCATGTCCACAGTTTCTTCTTTCAAACAAAAATGACACTGATGGGGCATTTTAACAGATTCAGCTATGGGTTGCCCCTGGGTTGCCATAGCCCTCTCCCGTTTTTTGGAGTATTTCTTTTCCTACAACCATATGCAAAATGACTCGAATCACCACAAATAAAGCAATGTGTACACTCTTCAGGCTTATTTTGGGCTACGCAAGACTCACAACCTCTTGGCGGGCGCTTGGGGGGTCGTGGCTTAACTTCAGACTCTTTGGTGGGTTTAGCCTTAAATTCTTCAAATGATGCCTTCAATTCTGATAACCCTGCTTGAACAGCACTTAAGGTGGCTTCCAATGACTTTTGACTTTCAGGGGGTTTCTTTTTGTCGGTGCGCTGAATGCAGGGCTCTTGGGCTGGTGCAACTTGGGTGATATTTTCCACTCGACCAATGGTATACTTCTGGCCCTTCTTCCCCAATTTGGCCTCCCTTTCTTGCTCTTCAGAAAAAATCACGTTCATTTCTGCAATCAATTCATCATCAGGGATGGCTTGGTTTTGCAAAAAAGGCCTTAATTTTGAACGCACGGATTCATCCCTCAGTCCAGTTTCAATTGAATGAAGGAACAGATTTTGAATGAGACTTTGGTCGTATTTGATCTTGGAATCAGCTTCTTTACACGTAAAAATCACCCTTTGGCGCAACTCAAGAGCTCTGAAAAGAAACGCTTGGGCATCTTCATTGGGCGCTTGCGTCAAAGTTGAGAGGGCCTTGTACAATTCAGTGGAAGATTTCTCTCTATAATGTGAGCGAAGAATTTTACGCAATTTTGAGAGGGGCAAATCAGGGGTACACTCTAAAAAACTTCTCAATGGGAGCCCTGGACTAATAGATCGAATTATTGCCTCATTAACTTCCACTTCACTATACCCTTTTGCAAGGGCCCCTTCAATTTGATGTACCAGGGAAATAAAATTTAATTTATTGGTCTCCCCTGGTTGGCCTATTGTTCCTGAGATTTTAAATTCTCTCCTAAGCAAAGAACTATTATTAGGCTCATTGAATCTCATATCTGTAATCTCTCGTACCTGGTCTGGTCGCTTTTTCACCTTCAAACTCAAGTCTGCAACTTTTTCTCGTAACTCTTGTTGTTCTTCAACCAATCTTTCTAGTTCCTCCTTAGCTGCCGTATCGTCGTGTTCTTCCTCCCTTTCTTCTTCGTCTCCTTCCAAGTCGGGCATGATAGGCTCCCTGATAATTCCTGCGATGGTTTCCAAAAATAGACGAATGACACTCTCCTCTGCACCACTGGTTTTGGATTCGATTGTAGCTCTCACCTCCTTTAAAAGATTTCGTTTGGTCTTCCCTTCCTTGGTAACTTTTAAATGTGTACACAAGTGGGTCAAAACATCATCTTGTAGCGTGTAAAGCTTGCCTAAAATCACAATTTCCAGCTGGTCGAGGTCCATCATTTGTTCCATGTTCGAAGCAACAACAGCCTAAGCAGCGAGACAAAACATCACCGAGAGTGGATAAATGAACTACACGCTCGGCAAAAGCACTCCAATTCTCGTGATTTCTTCTTTAGTCGGAGGTGCCAAAGTGTGAGCTCGGGCATAAAGCCCTTGCTTGAGGTTTAAAACAGAAAATACACTGCAAATTCAGCGAAAACAACTTCAAAACTTCATCAAAACACAACTCTCGTACAAAATCGATGAATGAAAATCAATGTGTGTCAGTCAAGTTCCGCTTTTGATCCTTTTGTTTTCTTGTCTCGTTCTGCGACGGGGGTAATGTTTATATTATGAACAATGGCTATGAATATTATCATTACAAATAAAAATAAATGGGGTCCAGTTTTTAGTCTTTCTCACAGATAGAGCTGTGGCTAGCATAAACTAGTTTGAATCGCGTATTTACAAAATATCCCACATGAAATGCTGAATTATTTTAAGGCACGTGGCAATCTAAACCACCACAGTCAGCCAATCATAACAATCGCAGCATGAGAGTGCACATTGAGTAAGAATTGAGGAAAGTTGATTAATGCCATGTTTCTCGAGCAGGTTGCAGCCATTCATTTGATTTTAGCCTCCTCGTTGTCATTACTTTGATAATCTTGTGTGCAGGTTAGCTTTGTGGCTTATGAAGGCCTTCCTGAAACTGATGGCAAATAGTATACTCCACTAACTTTCTGAATGGACATGGTAGACCAGTTAGCACGTGACTTGTACCATGGGCAGTAAAATGTGTTTGCATTGAATAGAGACAATTTGTATTTGAAGTGAAGCCCTTTGAAAATGCGCAATGAATTCGCAAAGAACCTGTTAGATTTTCACTTGAAATTGGCCCAACATCAACAAATATACAACTTAGAGACGAGCTGATTTTAATTAAGGCAATTAAAATGGAATCAAACTATTGAGCATTGTCGAAATCGACGCGCAACCTGTTTCACTGCTCGTGAAATGCTTCTACCTGAGTGCAAATATTTTCTACTTGCCCAAGATAGTGCACCTCTTCCACACCTAGGTGCACCTCTTTACTGTCACAGAGTTGCTAATTTTCCTCAAATTACCTCGAATAAACTATCGTGCTTGCTGTGGGTCATCCCTAGATATTTTTTCAAGGGATCGTTCTGTTTATTGAAACGAAGTGCTGATTAAGAACATGGGGTACCTCAAGGATCCAAGCTTAGCTCACTGCTAGTGCAATGTATGATGTTGATAGCTAGTATGTCTAAACCAGATCTATTTTGCTCACAGAGCCATACAGACTTTTTCAGTTTCTATCAGAATCACTTTCCATATCGGAGCCTTAGAAATGCAACTCAAATACGGCAAGGGGTACTCAAGCATCTTTCCAAGGCTCGCTTCTTTTGACACTGCATGCGATGGATAGCCATGCTTGTCAGATCTAGGTCAGCATGTGCTGGACTGTGAATACTTCTAAAAGTAGTATCAGGATCGGCAGAGATGAAATTCATCATCGCGGCTGCAGATTAAAAGTTACAGGAATCCTTCATTGACCCATAAATAAGTATTCATCGTTTCTGAGAACAAGTGTAATCGTTAACAGCCCACTAATGGGCAAAGGATTTTTGCCTCGTACCGCTGTTAGCGGCTTGTCTTTGATGTGGTTGCGAAAACACATTTCTTCTTGAAGAAACCCAGACAGATTTCTAGTGATTCCAATTGCTTTAATAATCGCCCGTTTGGAAAAGAGGATTGTGACCCCTTCGCGATTTTGTGGTGGCCATTTTACTTGTAACGATTTTCGAGTATTCTATGAGATTGTCATTGACATGTTTCGGTTGATTCTCATAATGTTGCGCGGTCGCGCCAGACGTTGTATTTTCACTAGTCCTCACCATCAGACTGTTAATAGTCTCGATACATCAGTGTTTCGGTTACTTATTATTGTGGCACACGGTTTCACTTTAAACAGCGTTTGACTAGGTCCTCTTTCCACCAGACCCTCGATACATTCGAAATTCCGTTTGAAGGCTGAGATAATTGGACGCCGAACTGAGTTAAGCAATTTGACACACTGGTTTCGTTGAAATTTCAGCATCTTTCATTTTTCAGATCTTATGAATGTTAGTACTCAATGTCTCAATACGCATCTTTTTGTCTCATAGCCAAGCCTCTTACTTCTTACATCAAGCTGTGTCTGCACCCGTGCTAAGCTTTTCTATCCAATTCAATCCTATGCTATGTTATGATGTGCCTTGCTTACACTTGAGGGTGAGTCGCCGAGTGTCTTATTTAGCAGGGTTGCCATATTGGCTTTTTGAGCTAAATTTCACGATTTTGGCTCTTTTCCAATCTGTCTGTCCTGGAAATTTTGAGATTGGCCTTTTTGATTTTCATATTTTCCTTGTTTCATTTTCTAAGGCTTCTTGGTGGAAGTAATACACCATTTTAGCAACTTAGGCCATCCAGTTGAGCCACATTTGGTTTAAAGACACTGTTAGACACAAAGAATTGGCTTCTTTGGGCATGCGTGTTGAGGACAGCCAATGATATAATGCGCAATAGAAATTTTTGAGCATGCGCAATAAAGGAAACAATGGCCCCATGTGCGCAAATTTAAGTGTATAAATATTGATAGAATGAAGACATAGAGATGTTGCATCAGTTTCTGTGATATGTTTGCTTATTTAATGTTCTATATTCGAGCTCTGTCATATTCCTTGATGTGTCAACACGGATAGCACATATTACTAGTGTCCAATGATATCTGAAATCATATATTTCAGGAGTAAGGGCTTCTCTAGGCCCTTAGACCTCTTATCTTTGTCAATTCTTTGGCGATGACAGTTTCCATTGATCGTGGACATGTTTGAGGCTGCATCACGGAGTTCGCAAAACTAAATTTGGAGAGGCAGTCAGAACTGCAGTGGGGGCAGGAGGAGCAATTTTCCTTAGGGTCTAAGGAGCCTCATAATTGAAGATTTTTGACATTTTGACTGCAGGAAATGCTCTGAAATGCATCTTAAGGTAACCTAAAGGGCGCGATTGAAAAATTTTTCTGCTCGCTTCCCTCGCTGGGGACCTCATATCGCAGTTTTTTGCCTGGGCCTGCAGAAGCTCTCGGCGGCCCTGGAACCAGCACAAATCTATCGAGTATGTAATTTATTGTTTTTGTCAATTTCTACTTCAAAACCAGCCGAATATTTCCATTTCCAGTATATGAAGATTCCCTGTTGGGTAACGGGTAGAATAACCTGCGTCTCCTCACTGTTAAAATTTCTCCCCACCATGAATTTCGCTACGAAGCTGACAGCTCACTGTAAGGGGAGCACGTTTTGACACATTTGGCTTCGCAATGTACTTGTCACTCCTATTGATTTGAACTGTTCTGTCTAGACTTTGTTTCTATTCATTTCTTTTATGAATTCTACAAGAAAGAATGTTGGAATATGAAATTCGTTATAGTGCCCCTCCTTTAGTGATGGGGAAATGGAGGGCATCACGTTTTGATAACCATGGTTTTGCACTGTACCTGTTACCCCTATTGATTGCAACTGTTTTGTCTAGACACTGGTTAATGTTTAATAGGTCAACGAATTGCATACGATGAAGCATGGGGTATCACAAGGATCAGTCATTGGCTCGCTTCTATTGTTTGTTACATTTTAGACTTTTTCAGGGCAATTCTTTCTTCAGTAGATAGAAGATCACCTCATTCCAAGTGTTATGCAAGAGAGGAACAAATAGTTCCGTGAAGCTTTAGGGAAAAGATCATACAGCTTTTGTGACTGACTTTTCCATACCTTGATGCTCATTAGCTTTGAAAGACAGACGGCAGTTTCATCGCGTCACCCGTACTCAGAGCGTTATGTTCCTCCGCAGGCTTTAATTGAACCAGAATTCCGACGATCCAAATGGGTATCCTAGATTCCATGCAACAGGTCTAATGATCCAATTCACTTACTTACATATGGACAAGTCTCGTATAGCAGTACATTTTGACCTGTACCCGCGATTGCTACCCCTTGCCACGAATAGGATGACCAGAAGAGTAAACAGTTTATTTTACGACGTACGTTGTGTCCTGACGATCCAAAAGAGTGTCGTAAAACCTAAGAAATAAACTCATTGTCTAGTCCATGGCTAGTCTTACATCCTTGCACACTTGCGTTTTTCTGCACGATTGCACTTTACCCTATGGCATGAATACCCAGTGTAATCGGTTTATTTCACGACGGAGGAAGTGTCGTGAAAATCCAAAGGGGTGTCATGAAACCCATGAAATAATGCTCGTTTTCAAGTCTTGCATCTTTGTACACCTGTTTCCTTGTTTCCTTCCACACGATTGCACTTTACCCCATAGGACAGACAGTCTTCTGCGAAATGTAAGCGGTTTAGATTACTACTTTCCGTTGCGCATATGGTTGGCTTTCCTGAGAAGTAAACTGGTGTTCTAACCCCCATGAAATAGACTCATTGTCTAGTCTTACATCCTAGTGCACTTGTGTCTTTCCGCACGATTGCACCTTACCCCACAGCAAGAATAGTCTGTCCCGAGGAGTAATCGGTTTAATTCGCTACGGTCCGTTGCGCAACTTAAGTATTCAGCTCATCGCTCCCTGATTCAAATTGCAATGTGGCCCCCCAGGTGAACGTTTATACGTACAGTAAAATCAGCAGGTGTTATAAAGTCCTGCTCTTTAGATACCTGCATTTTCATATGGACGCTCACTATTAAATCATTCACCGACAATTTAGCCTCAGGGATCTGGTAAATAGTTAACTCGGTCTGAATACATTGAGATGGCTATTAAAGAAAATCCTTGTTGCCGTGCAGCTTAATTGGAATTACATAGCGCAGAGACCGGTAGTGTGTATAGATTGGCTGATGTGATTTCGATTCGCAAAGATTTTCAATTCGCAAAGATTTCATTCTGCAAAGATTTGCAAGTATCAACGATTTTTCAAATTTCAACAAGTGGTAGAATCAAATTCTTGAGTAACGGGGATCGCCACGGCTTTGATCATCAGTTCTCGATTTGGTTATCCGAATTTATTTAGCCAATTCGAATCTGATTTTGGCATTTTTGGAGTAAACCTTTCATGACTTGTTTGCAAAGAGTTATTCTATCATCAAGGTATGGAAATTTCACTTTAATAAGGGATTAGCATCGTTAACTTTTCGTCTGAATTTTTTATACTTTCAACCAGAGTTTTTTAATTTTTTGTCGAGTTATTGTTCCAAAGAGATGGAGTCAACATTTCCAAACTTCGATAAAAAATGAGAGTCTTTAACTGTTGTAAGCTTTTAAGAATCTCATAAATACTTTTTCAGTCTTAAAGCTCACAGAATTAGCTGAACTGCAGTCTGCATTTGAACTGTTTTACTTTTTGCCAAAAATTGCATCAACCTTGTTTCAAGATTTTGAAGAAATAGGAAAATTTTTAGCCCACAATTTTCATTTTCAACAACGTTCATTTGCAAATTTTACTAAACATTCGGTAAATCTACGGCTGCAGAATACTTTTCTATGACCAAAGTTTTCATCATAATTTTTATCTTTTTCAAAACTTTTGTTTCGTAAATTTGATTATGGTTATCAAAGCTGACAAGCTTGATGTTTGGTTAACGTTTTCTGTTTACTTTCTCCACCATAAAGATGCTCATAAAGTCAATTTTTGCGTCCCTTCAGATTTTACCTGTTGCGCAAAGTGATTGTACAAGCTATCAATAAAATTGTCGTTTTGTAAATAAACTCATCGTTTGATTGAAATTTTATAAACTTTCTCACACAAGACAAGAAATCGCCGGTGATCAACCTTCAACAACAAAATCAAGCGATAGTAGAATGTGATTTGCGAAACAATTTCATTAATTGTCCTTTCATAATATGGTTGATTTATCAATCAAAATTCAAATCTAGTGGTCGAGGTTCGTGGAAGAATTTGCGGCGAGATTTAATCGAATCGCTTTTACGAACAAACTTGCAAAGCATTGGAAACTGTTTCGTTTGATGTTTGGCGAAGATTCTCTTGCGAGTTTAATGCAATGATTCGTAGAAACTTCAATGGCATTCGAAATTGTCCGTAAGAACTTTGCAGAAGTGTTAGTTGTAGCTAAAATTCTATTTTCTGGAGTTTTTCGTAGAAGTTGTTGCAAGTTTTGAATGTTTAGTTAAAAAATTTCGAGGTAACTATCGATGGCTTTGGAGATTTTTGATTAGAACTCGACCAAATTCCTTTTGAAAAAAATTCGCACGTGCTTTAAATCTTTCAGAAGAGCTAACAACTAGCTGATAGTTTTTTTGGGAGAAATCATCAACTATTTTTTCGCATAAAGATTTTTCCAATGTCTGAGAATAGAAACGCCTCATAATTCGAAAACACTTTGTAGACTTACACCATAACTTAATCTGCAGTTGAACTTTAAACTTGAACGAAACTTGAATTGAGGTACATGCTATCCCGAACAATTCGATATTTCTTGAGTCCGAATAATTCATCCCAAATACTCGTCCGGAAGCTTCTCTGTTTGTCACATCCGAAGTATTTCCAAATTTGCTGAGAGTCAATAATTTTGCCGTTTCAATGCTATATCAAAATTGCAAGGAATCTGCCTTTGATTTCACATGAAATGCGACAAATCATTCGAAACTATTACAATATTCTTTTTACTTTATATTTCGACGCTGGCCTGAGAAAATCTTTCTATAGATATATGGTAGAAGTGTCTCCTTAAATTCTTAAGATATCTATGTCTGTTCTGTTTAGCATATTAGTAACAATATTGAATATTAATACACACACAGCCCTCTTCGGTACTTTTGTTAAAGTCATATTTTCATAAATTCGCCTGAGGTGTTGAATATATTGCATCTATCATATTGTGATTGTCTGTGTTCTGCCATGATTTGTATCCATACTTCCTTGATAGAATGTCAGCTATTTTTCTGTATTATTCTTCAAATTTCGATACAACATTACATGTATCTAACTACGATTGTCTTTGTCTTCCGTTATAATTTATTTATCAAGATTTCCTTGAAAGGAGTGGCAACTATTTTTCGTATATTTTTCTTCAGGTTTGAAACAATATTGCATGTGCCATATTATGACTGTCTGTGACTTCTAACTTGCACTGATATATATTTGAAAGAATGCTGGCTGTCTTTGTATATTCCACCTCAAGTTCTAAAGTAGATATTGTTTCTAGTCAACTTACTACTTTAGTGGTACAGATGTACAAATTTTGGGAGTCGTGACTCCTGCAAATAAACGGCAGATGTTCTTAAAACTTTACTGAAACTTTCAGAACCTCCGGCCTTTCAATTTTCTTGTAACGCCAACCATCAAGCCCCAATAATTAGCCAATCAGACTCCTGAAAAGTAATAGAAATCAGTCAACCATGGACACAACTTAAATACCTGAGATATCGTAATGTCGTCGCTTGCCTAACTAGCTGTATGGGTCAACTAGACGGATATTTGACCGGAATGTTCAAATTTCAGTATTCAATCAGCTGTTTTGGTTTAGGTTGAGTGATGTTTTACCCTCTTTGGCAGCAAACAAGCATCGGTAGAATCCACATAATAAGGCCTCCTCAGATGATTACGAAGGCAACCAAGTTCGACCTATAACTTGGTGAAACGGTATAAGTTGATTTACCAGTTCAAGCAGGGATGACTCAGTTGTAGCATGCTTGACTACCAATCTGAATATTGGTGGTTCAGAACTCTTTTTCAGTTAAGTGCCGCTGCTTCGGTTGCTCCCAAGATAGTTGAGAGAGAAATATTTCATTCAAAGGAAATGCTCAGTAAAAATGGGGTACCTCAGGAATCCATCCTTAGCTCACTGCTTGTGTGATACTGGACACAGGACATTGATTGCAAGAATCGTTTGAATAAGATTATCGTTGCTCAAAACACATTAAAATCACTGTCAAGGAAACTCACAAACGCTCTGTAATTCAAGGCCCGAAGAATGACAAATTGTGTTCACATCGAGAGGAAGGAATATGACGCTGCTTCGATAAGCTTAGCTTCTTAGCGTAATGAAACCATTGACTGAAACTATTTACTCTCGGATGCTAGGAAGAAATGTAGACGAAGGTTTACCACAGGGGTGCAAGGGACTTAGATGATCGGTCTATAGCATGACTACAACAGATGCTGCTCGTATTGTTCATATGCTGATTTGAACTGTTGACCTAGGTCAGGTCATGTATCTTCGATACAAAACAAAGCAGTAGATAAACGATGATAAAATCAGTCACTGAGATACACAACTTGTGCTAACATCTATTATTTGTTTATCTCAGTGGTCCACGCATTCACAACCAACAATACAGAGATAAGACCTCAGATATGACTTATTGCGGGATGTTCTGTAAAACTTATATAGTAAATCTAAAAAGCTGTAATTTCATTAATATTGTATAAGCTTATGTAGCATCTCTCAACAGTACCATAGCGTACTTTATTGCTTAAATTGTCAATGCATCGTTGATACATCCTCAGGCCGCAAGCGGTTTTTACTGTTGTATTCAAGACACTGTCGAAACAAACACATTTTTCGCAGCTCTATAGCAGCTGTTAAGAGTTAGTAAGCATTTCTAGGTAATCAGACCTAATTACATTCGAGAACTGTGGTATCAAGGTCTTTTGACACTTTAATTTGAATATTTATACACTTGGTATCTTTTCATGCAGAAATTTGTAAAGTCCACGATAAGCTGAGCATGTATAGGTAATTTTGAACGCAATGTTGTTAAAGTCTGGTGGTCTTGTTCACACCATAAAAATCAAGTTTTTGTACACTTTACAGCATTTGTAATATTCCACTTCGAAATACCAGTTTTAAAGGAGGATGCTGTTTCTAGATTCAAAAGTTTTAAGATTTTCATTTGAGTCATCCATTAAGTAAAATTTTGCTCAGAATAACAATCGTAGTGGTTATGCTTCTCAACGTCGGCTGTATCAATCCATAGAATAAGTCTACAAATCTATGTATAGGAGAACAAAAAGTAGGTCAGGTATTTTCAAGAGAGTAAAAGGATTGCAATGGGCAATGTTTATACTAGATTTCTGTAAGGAGTGATGTCTCCTTCGCTGCTAAGCAGCCTCACAGACATTTTCCATAATCCTTGCCTGTCGTTACTAAAGTTTAAATGATTTGCTCTCGGTGTTTCTCAAAAGAATCAAAGAATCTTTTAACCGAATGTACTTGAAAATTTGGCCTCTTATCTTTGTTACGAAAAGTGCTTGATAGAGAAAAGTGAATACTGTTCAATAAAAACACGATTATTTCTTGAGAAACAAGACGATACACTTGAGCAAATCTTGTTGAAACCTAGGAACCAATTTTGTTAAGAAATCGTATCAGTTTTGATCACTGAATAATCAATGAATGCACTGATTAAATAATGATTTTAAAATGCAATGTCAGCTGAACCTTACCCAGCAGTGTCACGGCAGTTCGACGTCATAGACGTTCTAAAATCGAATTTGTGGTCAACTATTCATTCGAATGATGTATTGTTTATTTTTCAAACCGTCTCGCTCACGTAGGTTTCTGTTTATGTTTTCATGGTAACGTATGGCAAGATACCATCAATACTTTTTTGTTTTTCTGATGAAGCCAACGTTAGTAGCCTCGTTTAGGAGTATTGATGCGAGTCAATTAACCATTTTTGGGGTATGCCATGTACAAATTTGATAAATTTGCATAAAAATTATGTGCATAAGAATTATGAAGTAAATGTCATTTTGTTGTTGTCTGTTGAGTGAAAAGCAGTGGAAAATTTCGCTGACTTTTTGCTGCAAAATATCGCGATTTCAAACTCAGCCATTTATGAAATTTTGAGGATGACTTCATGTCTTAAGAGCGCCCTTTTGATAAACAAATTTTGTAAATTTAGTTTTCAGTTTCATTAGAGATGGTTGAAAATTTAATAACTTTTAACATGGGTGTGTAGACGCCACCGTCGTGTTTGATTTGCTGCAGCATCAAACTGGTTCCATCCAACAGCCAGCTTCTTCCGTCAGCATCGATGACCTGACCTAACCTAGTATGTCGGCCTGGGAACGAGGTTGCTGCAGCATTGGAAAATGTATCTACTGTACTTATAAAAAGGCTCCGCAGAAGCATACAGAATAATGCAAACCTGTGTTAACTACCCATGAATATTAGAGTATTTCCAGTTACGAGAGTTGTTATGTTTCCTCCAATGATTTACATTTCTTAATTTTCTTCGTAGGTAAGGATCAACAATAACTGCCAGGAACCCAAGCGTCACTCGCTGAAAATGTCTGTCGAGGAAACTCTTCAATATTTCGATGAGACTGTTTCTGCTTTGGACAAATCACACGAGAAGCAAATATCTCCTTCAAATTACGAATCTGAAAGCGATCTGCTGTCCGAGTTTGGCTACGCTTCCGGCTATACCGAGCTGTCTGCAACGAGTGAATATGATGATGATGATGATAAGCCGAAGCAATCGACGGGGGGATATCGAAGACGAAAATCCAGGCAAAACCGGAGTAATCGCTACCAGAGTGACCCAATTCTCGGTGATTTGGAATCGGACAGTACGAATGACGGACAGTTATTCGGGAATGGTGTTACGCAGAGAACACGCACTCGCACAAATTCAGGCCAAAGAAGGCAACGAGAAAGAAGACGGCAACGAAGGCAGAATGCTAATCGTAATTCGTGGACAGACTCTGGTTTGTCGTTATCAAAAACCGATTCACAACGAAGCAGCCACAGCGAGAAATCTCCGGTGAAACGAGCAAGATCGAAGACGTCGCCTCCTGATATGGATCAAAATATTCCTACCGAAGTAGTGACGAGAGAGCCGAAAATAGTGAATGAAGCTAATTTGACTGAGGAGCCGATCGAGCAGTTTGACAGTGGTTATTCGCCGAGCACGAGCCTCGAATCAGCTGTTAAGAAGGAGGCTAAGCCTGAGAAGGCCAGCTCAGACGATAGTTTGATGTCAATTGAGTCAACGAACATAGCAGAAGAAAACAATAACAATGAAAGTAATAAACAAGAGAAACTTGTCGAAGGCCTAAAAGAAGCTGAGACGAAACAAAATGACGATGTCTTCGAACTAACGCCAAATACAATCAACGAGCCCCCGGCTGGAAGCAGCTCATTAACGGGTAGCCTCAATTCAGCTTCGACAAGCCTCGATCAGAGTTTTCTAGATATCAAACCAACTAACCTAAACGGAGTGGTAAATGGTACTTATTCACCAAAAGAAAAGGAAATTATGCGGCAGATCTTCGCCAATGCAAGAAGCTCAACAAGTGGTGCCACAGACAACGCTCCTCAGTCGTCTCGAGTAACAGCATCGTCGCGTTTTCCATTGCCACCCCATCTTGATTATCCATTCTGTATGTACCGCACGGAGGAGAAAGAAAAGAAATCGAACGGCCTAATTCGCGGTTTAAAGAAACTTAGGCAAGGAATAACGAATAAAAGAAATTCAAGCGTAATCGGGGGCAATACAAGGCAGGTGAACTCTCTGGAAAATCAAAAGTTAGGAAGCCAGGAAGATTCGCCACTGCCTCCTTCGAAGTCTGTTGAAAAGAAGAAAGGTTTCATGAAGAAGTTCTTCAAGAAAGGAAGCGATTCTGCAGTGAAGGGTAAAAACACTGACAATTTCCGACGCGATAGATTTGGCAGTACAAGATCATTCTCAGGATCTGTTAGCCAGTTGTTCTCAAAAGGTAATCGTGCGCGATCGCAATCCGTTGAGAACTTAAAGAATTATTTCAAACGCGACAGAGGATCTTTTATGAAAAGAACAAACAGTTCAGTATCTTTAAGCGGTAAAATGACAAGATCATTGAGTATAAGCTCACTAATTGGACGGCGTAACGGATTTGCCAGGACTGGGTCTATGGTTTCAATTGCTGCGTCATCTTCGAGGCTGCAAAATAGCGGATTTCGCCGCGCGGATAGTGTCAGGTCGCTGTATGGTGGATGTGACATCGCTACGCGAATGTTACAGCCCGGTAGCCGAGATACTCAGGCTGCAAATGATTCCGGAACAGAGAACTTTCCAAAATATCCCGGAGATTACAGTGTCCCTTTTCGAGGTGGTTGGAGACCTGCATCACGTCTTTCGAGAAAAGAGCCAGTCGCTTACGATGGTCAGTCTTATTACGAAGACAATGACATTTTGCATTACGATGGCTGTTACGAAAATAATGAACCATGTCAATGTTGTTATGATGAACCTTTTTACGACGATGGTTACTACAATGAATATTACGAGCATTCTATTGATCATTATTACGACCAACCAGACTACTATGGTCCGCAATCGAGCTTCGATAATCGTTCAGTGAACTATGAGAGCCGCTCAATTAATTACGATAACCGCGCAATGAACTACGACAGCCGTTCGGTGAATTTCGACAGTCGCTCAACGAAACAACAGTTCTCAAGAGCTCCCAGTATGATGTCGATACAAAGCTCGTATTCTCGATGCCCAAGCCGCCAAGCGCCTAGTTATTATTCGCCAGCAATTGTGCGACGGGATGATAGGATGGTATTCGCGCCATTGAGCGTTCAAATCACCGAAGAACGACGTGCAGAGAGGAGAAAATTGTCAAGATCAAGTCAAGTGTTCGACACAATGGTGTGATGTGTTTCGATAGAAAGAAGCCATTAGACCTTTAGTCTGTACTCTGTTTGTGTCATTTTCAAAGAAATCACTGTATCCAGAAGCTGGATCTCTTCCGACACTTCATTTGGACAGAAGAATGAAGCGATTTTGGGCAAGAAAGTAGCTTTCGTGGAACACTAAACCTTGGATAGACGATGCGTTAAATGGAGGACAAGAACTAAAGCAGAGAGAAAATTTAAGAATGATATTTGTGAATAGTTAGAATTCAGTCTTGTTTAAAAGTTTCTATTGACAAAATTGCTGCTACATGCTCCGATATTTTGAAAAGCTGGAAAGTCTTTAGAAAGATCTACTGCGCAAAACTTTTTTTGGCAGATGGTGGAGATCGATAACAGTTTGAAAATGAAGAAAATATGAAAAAGATCACCGCTTTTTCGGTTTAATTGCAAGCCCCATCTTTTTAGGAGTTAGATTGTTTGGAATGGTAGCCGATCATATTTTATCCTTTATGCATCACATTTTGACGAAAGGTGCCTCGAAATTCCGAAGAATCAAAAAACTTCTTGGTCGCTTGAAACCCTGTTCCCTGTGGCTTTCAAGCCATTTTTCAAATTCCTACAGGGTGTCCCATAATAATTGTGCACCGTTTTGTGGCTACTGTGGAGGAGCTGTAGATTCAACTTTATCCATAATTACACTGTTGCATAGGCCAAGCTTCAACTCAGAGTGTGAGACCTTGCTTGAGTCAATCTGGCACGTGGTTGCTGATTTATGGCAGAGAAAAGGCAAAATTCTTGGTTGCTTCAAAAGCAGCACTTCTGTTGTTCTCTAGCAATGTGAAAATATAGCAAGTTTTCAAAGGCTTTTGGCATCTGGCATTAAAATTTTCACTACATTTGTTAAAAGGTAAAAAAATGCTCTCTTATGAAAAGTCAGCACTGGTAACCCTTTCAAAGAATTAGCAAACTTTTAATATGACGCTAGAACCCATTCTTTGAAAACTTCCTTTATTTTGACATTGCTAGAGAGCAATAGAGGTGTTGTTTTTAATTTTTCATTATTTTTAATTTTTCATACTCGGTTGTATTCGTTTTCAAGTTGCAAGTGATTTTATTCAAATGCTTCATGTCACAAGCATAAAATCCTTGCTCAAATTTGCGCATAAATCTAGCTTGAAGCGACCACAATTTTGAGACTAATTCTATGAATATTTTCCCAAGGTGGATTTTATCAAAAACGCAGGAATCCAAAGATAACACCGACTCACCCTTGCCCCTGTGTGTAGCAGCTTCGCAAAATATTGATTATTAAAGATATCAAGTAACATGTTTGCAATCTTAAATCTATTCATGAGCAGAGATAACACAAGACATAGACTTTCAAAGAGAGACTTAGCCAAATAAAAGACATTTTAATGAGCGGATTTTTGAATTTTAGGTTTTGAATTTTTGTTATACTGTTATTTATTGAGAACATTAACATATGAGATTAAGTGCAATTCAGCGTATATACGAGATCTTACAAGGATCCCCCTGCTGATCCAAGACTGTTGCAATAGGATTTTCCCGGAGAGGGAAGCCATAAGGAAAGATTCCATCTAAGGCGGGCACGCTGAAATTTCAAGACTGTCTGAAGTCAAATTTGGCCTAAGCAGAACCCTGCATCAACACCACAGTACAGGGTGTCCCAAAATGATTGTGGCCCGTTTGTATGGCTACTGTGGAGGAGCTGTAGATTCAATTATCTCGATTTTGACACAGTTGCATTGGTGAAGCTTTAACTTAGAGTTTGAGACCTTGTATGAGTCTATCTGACCAGTGGTTGCTGATTTATGGCAGAGAATAGGCAAAATAAGTGGTTTTGCTTCAAAAACAGCACTTCCATTGTTCTCTAGCAATGTCAAAGTTAGTTTCAACGAAATGACTCTGGCATCGTACTAAGATTTTCACTCCAATTTTTAAAAGGAAGAAAGTGCTCTTTTACGAATAAAAAGCACTGCAAACCCTTAAAAAATTAGTAGAGAAAAATCTAGTACGACACTAAAACCATTTCTCTGGAAACTAACTTGGTTTTGACATTGCTGGAGAACAATAGTTGTACTGTTTTCAAGGAACAACACATTTTGCCTTTTCTCTGCCATAAATCAACAACCACATTGAGAGATAGACTCATACGAGGCTTCAAACTCCAGGCTAAAGCGTGACCGGTGCAACTGTGTATAATTGAGATAATTGAATCCCTCCGCAGCTCCTCCACAGCAGCCACACAAACGGGGCTCACTTTCTATTGCCTTATCTATAGTTTCTGCTCGGGCTAAATTTGATTTTCATGCGGCGTCGGATTGTAGCGTGTGCCCTCAATGCGTCTTGCGTGACAATGTCTCTTTGACGTTTATTTCATCTGCAAGTTTTAGGGCATACCTCATAGAGAATACTGTGAACACTTCCCCCACTAACCAAGATTCCTGATAGAGAGCTTATGCTCCTTCGCAACCCTTTTGCACGACCCTAGTTTCTGGTTATAGTTCTACAAAGTCAGTAAATCTGGGATATGTTCCCATTTTGAATAAATACTGAATTGTTGGAGAGGTTCTTAAAGACCTTTGTTTCGTTGTATTGTTAATGTTTGGCGAATTTCTGTTTTATGAGTCAAGTTTTCATGAAATTTCAGTGGCTTTTACTCGTTCTCTTTCCTCTAAAAGGTTCAGGCAAAAATTGCGTACGGTGAAGGAGTAGACTTGTTACGTTGAGTCCAAGTAAGAGCTACCAGCCCCCGCCCCCTGCAACGAGTAAGTTGGATGGGTGGTAGGTGTTAGCCATTTCAAGAAATCTAGTGAAAGAATTCGGTCGTATTCGGTGATGGTTCCAGAGGTTCAGCATTTCGGCAAAGTTGTTTCTTCACAATCAACTAAAAAGCTCCTTGCAGGCCTCTCGAGACCTTAAAGTACACTTTTTGATCGACTTTGTAACATTTGCATCTTTGTTCAAGTTTCTCCCAAGAGAGTTGAATTAGCAAGTTTTCTTCATAAAGCTCCAGACCGAAAAGCAAGGTGGCAAATTGGTTTAGATTTACGTTGAAGTTGGTTGAAGAAACGAAGAAGCATCTCGAATCGAAGGAAAGTTTCAGGCGTTTGAAGGTATGGAGGTGAAATAGAATTCGAGGTAACTTGACCTGTTTCGTTGCATTCTTAGCATCGTCATTGCAGAAAACTTGGTGGAAGTGTTGGCCTGAAAATGGCCGGAGATTCTCGATAACACATGTAAGCAAATCAGCGAGGAATAAGAGAAGCACTTCCCCATCCTATACCTCCATAATTCCATGATTTTCACCAGTTGGCCTAAGCCTGATACAAATTAAGTCACCTGTTAATCAGGTTTTAACGACACGCGCAAATTCATTTTTAACAATTTTGTTTATGTTTATAACCTGCTCAAATCATTTGATCTTTTTCAATAACACAGTTGTGGAAAATAAATGTTTCAAAATGTTCCACTGGTCTGAAAGGAAACAGCATGAAACATGAACAATAGAAACACAGTCTTCTCTGTGAATTGATATTTTGTGGTGCTAAATAAAAGAATATGTCTTCCTTTGAATATGTCTTCTGGGTGAATGTTTATTTTCCGAGTTGCTGTGTATTGAACAAAACCGGTTCGGTATGGATTTTGTGGCTTTTGATCAAGGCATGGACTTAAAACAAAGCAACTTTCAGAACGTTGCCTCCACCCCCCCCCCCAACTTTGCCGAAACATTTGAAAATCCACTTGGTAGGCCTACAGCTTATCTCACTTTATTCGCAGAAACGGGTGGTTAGCAGGAGGATTTTGCTCAAATGTTTCTAGTACATGATATTGTTAACTGTCAGTGACGTGGAAAAGCGCCGCATCCCACCTCAGTTTTCATCAGATTTATTACTTCAAACAATCCAACGCCCGGTCCGCACGTATCTGGATATTTATGGAAAAGCATCTTTTTTATCTGTTTTGGGTTAGCGTCCGCACGGAGATGGCGTTTTCGGTCACCGAAAAGGAATCTTTTCGAAAACGCTCATCAGAGTTGATCTTTTTTGAAACGCCGTTTTCATGTCTTCATGTGCACATGTGAAAACGGAGCTTTTCGAAAACTCTGACGTCGCAGCATCGACTTATAACCTATAACCCATCAAAGCATGCGCTCGGACCTTTAGGGATGACGCGAGGGCATTTTGTTTTCTATTTTCGGATTCGAACGTCACAGCGTTTTCGTCTCGACCGGATAGTTTCGAAAACGCAGATATTTTATTACACGGATAAAAACGATGCGTTTTCATAAATATCCGGATACGTGTGGACGGGGCCTAAGACATGATTTTGTGTTAAGTAGAACGTAGAACAGTTACGTCTGGCATTCTGACTTCTGGTTCGGAATGATGGTAAAAACTTGCGAAAACATGAGCGCAGCTCCTTTTATTCGATCGTAGCGTTTGGCATTTTTGGAAACGTTTTTGACACCCATGATCCTTTGTAGGCATGCATTTCAGTGTATATGCTGCTGCGGTGGAATTTTTATATGTTTCTGCGGAGGAGGCTTTCGACTTTAGCTCCTCCATCGTATCAAATAATTTCATCCTCTGCAAAAGAGCAAAGCGAAAATGAAGCAAAACTGCGGCGTGTAATCAGCCATGAGGAAAGTGTTCGTTTCTCCGAAAATTTCACCAAGGAAAAACGTGGCAAAGTTTCATCAATTTTTGCAGTTCTGAGCACCTTCTGATTCGTTCTTCTCGACGGGCACTGATCACAATTTCCTTAAGTAGCGGACTCTTCTGAATAAACCATGGACGCACAGTAAACTTGTATCCTGTAAGAAAACACTATCAACTCCTGTTAAAGAGCAGCAATAATATAAGATAAACCTGCAACTGGAGAGAAAGCTGTTAAACCTGCAAGAACACTGAACTGATTACTTGATTTTCTTGCAGGTTTAATTTCTGTCCCAGTTTCTGGTTTATCTTTTATTATTGCTGTTCTTTTACAGGAGTTGATAGTGTTGTCTTACCGGATACAAGTTTACGGTGCGTCCATGGTTTATTTAGATGAGTCCGTTACTTAAGGCTATTTAAAAATTTTGTACCACTAATCATCAGATCACAATGTCTTAGAAAAGAAATCTTTCAATTTGTTCCACTTTTCGAGGTAAATCTCGAGCTTCATGATATTAACTTTCTTATCCTCTCAAAAATACCAAAAGTGGGACGATTAGGTCAAAAAGAATTAGATCAGTGAAAAATGCATTGTGCCAAACTACCTATAGCTTCCGCCATCTCATTGGACTGATAAGAATAGATGTGGCACGTTTAATCTTGTCGACGTGAGTCAATTTTGAGCGTTAAAGAAGTGCAGAAGGAAACTTTTTCACGCTGCTACCAGCAACCGCCATGCTTCAGTCAAAAACGGGTACTGTGGCCTAAGGCTTGGATTGACGCTGATAGACGTGGTTTTCTTGGCACGCGTGCAGATGCATTTTTAACTAGTTTGTTTATTACTTCTACCCAGTCCTTACATTCAACCAATTCTTTTACACAGCGATGGAAAGAAAATGTCCAACCCTGCCACGCGCGTCGCAATTCACCACTTCCTTTTATGACAATTAGGAGTGCATTGTCTTGGACGAAAATAATCGTAAACTATAGTTTGACTGGTATGTTGTTCCACGACAATGTCTATTGTTCTTAGACAATAGTAACCAAACATTTTCTCTTCTTTACTCCAAGAATTGAAATTAAGTCTCAAGGTCACTTTTGGCGAGTGTGAATTGATGTTAATGAAAGCGAAAAGACGAAGTCTGTTTGGAAGCCTGCAGGCTGTGATCCTCGACGGGAAATGGTTCGGAGAACGCGAACCTTCATGCTCGCATCCCCTTATCAGGATTTGCATTGGAACTGTAATTGTATAAGAGGATTCTGCAGACTGACAAAATCTAGCAAGCCAACATCCATCTTGGATTGGCTTTACTGTGGTTACGGAAAATTTGATAGAATTTTCAATTCGATAAAAGAACTGATAACATTTCCTGGGGATTCGAGATTCGAAGCCATGATTCCATCATAATTCCCTTGATAATGCATAAAATAGGGTCAGCTTTTCACTGTTTCGTTATGAGTCCCCGTTTAGCAAAGTTTACCGCAGAGATACAAGGGACTCATCGTCATAAAGTCTACCACTAAGAGCACGTGTCCAGACAGGGGATTGTCTAAAATTTGAATATAGAAACATTAATTGTTTCTATTGGGAATAAAAAACCTGTGAATTTTTAACGTATAAGCATGCAGGTATTTGATTCATGAAAGTGTTTTGCTAATAAAAATTATTTGATCTTTTCTTCTTGGTTTACTTGTTCTTTTTGCTTGCTGATGGCTATGTTTGTTTGAAAGAACTTGAATGCCATTTAACAAATTGAGCAAAACGCGAACTTCGTTTCCTCGTAAAATTTCTTTTTTGCTTCTACGTGTCTGTGAATTAAGTGCTTTCAGAGGAGAAACATCAACATCATTTTTATCGCATAGAATTTCATGTTTGTGTATACTTAGTTGACACCTGAAATCTCCGTATTTCTCGGAGATTTGCTGTCGTTGATAAATTAGAATCCCCTGTCAAAACTCGAGATAGTGGATTTCAACTGCACAACATTATACGAGTTTCTTTCAGTAAATAGGAAGAGACACAGAAAGGATCCCTGTGGAACTCAAAAGATCTTGACAACGAAGATGATTTGATGAAATTCTAGTGACGACAAAGTAGCACTTTTTCACTAATCTTTCTTCAAAATTGCGTTTTTCATATTTAGACAAAACGCGAATGACATTATAAGAGAAATGCGAACAAGAAACTGTCAAATTGATACATCAAGGAATTCAGTAGACGATTAGCTTAAGATAGCGGCGAGGAACTTTCTTACAAAGATCGAACTATATTTTCATAAAAATTGAAGAATATTCGAATGTGGAAGAAGCCTCTCACATAGATATATGAATATATAGCTTTATCAAGGCTCTTTTACAGAATAGCTACAAGATCTATTGGGGCCCACTTTCGACTAGCCCAAAGGCTGGTATTTTTTACAGCTGATCTTTGTGCGTTAACAACTCACAGAGATATTAGCCTATGGCAGAAAGCAAGGTGTCAAAATTTAAGTTAGACATTGACAAATCTGACTAGATCATTTGCGCACTTTTATCATTCTTTACTATTTCACAAAACTCGATCAAACCTGCTGCGTTTTGGAGATGCTCAATAACAAATTATGGAATGTGAAAATTTGGTCATCAGCAGAAATGTTATCACCAAACAACTATTGTCTGTTTCACAATAGCTTTTTAATGGAGATCTTGTCTTGATCAATGTCGTCAAAAGATATTACGAAAATGTAGTTGATTGACATTAGAACAATAGATCTATTTCGAATACGTCCATCAAATTGCTCAATTAGTCCAGCACATCTGGCGCCCATATTCAAGTTAAAAAAAACTAAGAGCCTGAGAATCCTTTCTAGGAAGGCGTGTTTTTCACGCTTCTCATAATTGACTAGGGTTTTATCGTGAACAGGAGGCGGAGTTTCTTAATGATTAGGATAATAGACAGATGCTGTATAGGCCAAAGGGCATTCATCGACCTGAATTGTTGATAGGCCAAAGGACAATAGGTGAAAGGACAATAGGTCATAAGACAATGGGTTGGAGGTCAGAGCACAGCATGGAAGTTAATTTGTATGGATATGAAGTATTTTGTGGAATTATTTGTTTTGATTTGATTGTCCTATCAAATTATCATCAAACTTCTTCAGAAAAACTGTTTTTTCCAAGCAAAATAATCAAGTTTTTGCAATCAGAATATTTCTAGAAAAATTATGAGTCACGTTATCGCATTTGCTAGAGATGATGACATTTGCAGCTAACACAAAGATGGCCTGCTGTAACAGGCGCCCAAGGTCTCGACAAACACTTTTTAAATAGATCAGAGTGAATAATGTCTTCAACAAACACTTTTAGGTTGATTTGAAAATAACTGGTAAAATCATTCACATATGTTTTACATTTTTATTAACTAGGATTTGGCACTAATGTCTGTTTTCATTTTCTACCTAGATATACATTTGTGAAATCTTATTCTCTCAAACTTCTTAGTTGTTTCATAAATTCAACTAGATCTGAACTCAGGTAAATGTCACCTGATCGGAAGAAAACTTAGCTTTTATCGAAGAAAGAGTGCTTTGTTGAAGTTGTCCCAACTGAAATGAAATCGTGACATTTTTTTTCTATCCATATAAAATATTACAATTACAAGGCTACGTTCTACTATACTACTAGATTAACTATGCAACACTACAGGGACGATGCCAAGAGGAGCACGGGACAATGACAACCCCATGGCCTTTAACATAGAGACATGCAACAAGACTAACATTTACAAAACGGTATGCATACATAGAATTGATATTACAATAAATACAGATACTTAAAATAAAAATTACAAGTACAAGGTGCTATATACCACGTGACATGAGAGAAGAAACTATAGTAACTAGGACTTCTAGTTTCCAATTCGTCTATTGAAAGCGTTCTGAAGCATGGATGTATTCTAATGTCGCCAATAAGATTTTCTTATTTGCATCAGCCGGTAACCTTTCATGACCATACAGGAGAACTTTTGTCATTTCTTGTAAAGAAAGGTTAGATAAACCATTTGTTTGCAGAATCGCATTTACGCTGTCGAAAAGATCACACCTGATCAAAGCATAGGCATGGCAGAGCAGCAAAAAGTGTTCCGTATCCTCAATGCCATCATTAATTGGGCACATAGGGTTCAAGGTATCCCTAAAGTTATGTCTGAACTTGTGAGAATTTAATTTGCTTTGTTTAATTTGAATTTAATATTAAATTTAATTCAATTTAATATCCCTAAAGTTATGTCTGAACTTGTGAGAATTTAATTTGCTGAGTCCGACACGTAACTGTGTTAAGATGGACAAACCCTTAGGGTCAAAAATGCTATAAACGGGCTTACAAGTTGGACGAATAAGAGACAAGATCTTTTTCTTGAAAACACTGACTGAGGTGGAAAATTTGATTTCAGGGTCAAGGTCTCCTTTCACTAGAGGATTCACTATCAACAAATAATCGTGGTATCAATTGGCAGTTGTAAATATGTTTTTTTGCAGACCTCAATTCATTTTTGTGCACTGTCTCTTCTTAGACAAAATTCTTTGTTTACAAATATATTCTGGCCATGCTGTTCCCATATCAAGAAATGCATCGTGCATTTAATTTTTGAGTTTGTGCCAAATTCTCTTGATAAACAGATCAGATGCAAATAAAAACATTTGAATCCCTCAATAGCTGAAGTGGGTTGTTGAAGTGTTTCCCCGCCCTATCGGATGTGCACTTTAACCCACATTGCCCACAGTATGGAAGCAATTTCAATGTAATGCAGACTTATAAAAGAATTATGTGTTACAGGACTTGGCAAGAGAAATCACTTTATGGAAATTTTGCCTTATTTGGTTTCAGCTGCACAAAAAGCGCGTGTATCTTTGAATTTTAAAACACGCAATAGAAAGCAGTATTCATCAAGGGGTAGATCATGCTGATGAAGTCTCATACACTTATTCGGATAAATGTTCTCTTAACATTTTTATCCAAAACTTCCCTAGGAGTTTTAAACTTCATTCAATAAAATGAACCCTTGCTCTCCTCTCCTTTACTTTGAGTTTGTTGGACTCCGTAAAATGTTGCATGTGAATTGTCGGGAATGACTTCGTTCATTTGCCAGCATTCTCACCCTTCTTTTATGTACGCAGATTTGCCCTTGAATCACAATAGCTTGAAATGAAAAAAATGGAAGGAAAGAAAGTCTGTTTTTCCTTCATTTGAAATACAGGTGCATAACACAATTTCCCTTGCCTCGTTCAATAACACAATGAAGTGTTAAGTCGAGTTGAGCTGTACTTTGAATTAAAGACCTATTACTATCCATAATCCTTTGCGGCCTCAACGTCGATTTCAGTTTGACAGAAACGTCAGTTCTGGCCTAAGTTTTGTCCACTTGCTGAAAGAATAGATGAAATCTACACTGAACTGAGCATTGTGCATTCCGCAAGGATCATTTCTCTGGCCGTTGCTGAATAAAAAATCACAGCCACTCGCTGTGCTGCCATTTTTTGTTCGATAATACACAAGTTTTGATACCACAGCTTGAAAATTAGGCTAGATTTCAACAAATCAATGAATGCCAAGTTTTGCATTTAATTTTGATTCGTAGTAATTAAAGTAAATTTTACTGGTGCTCCTGGTTCCATGATGTAATAAACATTTCGATTTCCTGTTTAATGTTTATCCTGTCTTGAATTCTTAATTACGAACTGGGAAAATAACCATTCTTTTTGTGATTTTTGAAGGCAAACAATGTATTTAAGCACAAGAAGATTAAGAAATAGTGAAACTGCTCTTGAACATAGCATACGCAGAAAGGCGTGTTTATTTATTTATTTTAAACAAACATTTCAAAAACGTTACTCACGTAATGATTGGAGCTAAGAAGAATTAGGCCAGTTATGCATTGATGGTACTAAGCAATCAGTGTGAACTGAATAGATGAAGAGATTTTAGGCTGCAAATTTTTTGTTGCTTGATGTTATCATGATTGCTAATTGCCCAAGCAAGTTGCTCATGTTTAATTTATTCTGGTGGGGTAGTAAAAAAAGATGAAATTTTGAGATTACCACTTTCATATTCTGAATAGTGCAACTTAAATTTTGGAGCCCTGATGTTTGCCTCTCGTCAAAATTTTCCTGAATTATATGTCTCCAAAGTTCATATGTAGATCTTTAACAAAAATGGAGCTTCCGTGCAAAGTTCGTTTTTCTAAGGATTTTGAGATGATATTGAGCTTCATACCTTCAGATAAAACTTGATGAGAATCCTTTGAGCTTTTTTGCACATAAAAAGCCACTGCACTTCGAAAACACCGAAAATTAACCACTGATGGCTCTTCCTTGTTTGCCGCATTTAGGCCCACTGTTTATGATTTTCTAAAATCTGATTTTTCTAGAGGCTTCAGAAAGTTTGACACGTAACCATTGAACTTTTAGAGTTCCTTCCATCTTCAATATCTGACAGAATTGTTTTAAAACTGTTTCGCAGTCGTGATCAAAGAATATTTTGTTAGGTGGAAATGGCAAACTCTTACAGTATTTATGATGTACAAAGTCACTTTGCTCCATTCTCGTTTCTTCTTTTTTCAATCTAATTTTAAAATTTGCTATGACCGGTATTAGACACAATGGTTTTAGCAACTGATTCAGTCACATAATGAAATTTTCAATTTCTATACCACATGACGGCTCTCTTCTTCCTTTCTAGCTTTGACCAATCGTAAATCGAAACTTCAACCATTGAGAAGACAGATGGAGAAATAATACAGGTAAGTAATATTATTTACAATCCAGAATATGAGTAATTCCTTTCTTAAATGAAAAATTAAACATGAGTGTTTACATCATTGCAACATATACACAAATTTCAACCAACTTGCTACTGCAGCATCATTGAAATATATGCATGATTTCTCAACTTCACATGCCATAAGTTAACAGAGTTACTCTTTCCTCTAGATTGCCCCTTGCTAAAGTTAAAAGAAGAAGCGGAGAGCAAATATCTCAACAAATTTGAGAACAGCTAGGAATTGTGAAGAAGTGTTGGGGTTCACGAAGTATGTAGTTACGTTGTTCACATCTTTCTTAAACGTTGCGCGATCTGCGCGATCTATGCAGAGACGAGGACAGTTAGAAAAGGTCATTTTGGTGTTCCACGGAGCATCTTCAAAGGGTTGACAGTAAACCAGGGCACATTTTGGAAGGACATCCACATAAATTGCTTCTCGGGGCCTAAAAACTAAAAGGAAACGTAGCTTTTACTTCGAAGTCATGTTTTTCAAGGGCACACATGGAATTTTCAGACTTCTTGCAAAGAACCTAATACGGTAATGGGAGACCACTTCAAATTACTCTCACATGGGTGCATTCAGTTTGATAGAGCTAATGATAGTTTAAACCAGGTAATTTATTTCAAAACTCTCAATAACGTCTCTAAACTTACATGGCATTCCTAAATTTCACATAAGTTCTTTGATTTTATATAACATCTCGTAATTTTCTGACTTTCCTCGTGAAAGCTGCACGTTCTGTACAAACATTGACTTCAAGTGGAGCAACCATTTCATTTGCATCATAATAATCATCAAACTTTCGATAACGTTTTTCGAATTCACACATGTCTTTACTGTCCATGTGGCTAAATGAGTCATGGCTTTGTGATGATCTGTAATTTGATTGACCATGGTAACAATCGCTTTGTGACAGCCTGTGATCTGATTGGCTGCAATAACAATCTGGAGTGCAAAATTCACATGATTCTTGACTCAAGTCACATTCACATGAGACTGCCGAAAATGAGTTGCAACTGGGGCAACTGCAAGGCCAGCTATCATCGTCTCCCAAATATCCGCAATTTGAAGGATCTCCTACGCCAAACAAAATGTCTATTCTTTGGAAACTATTGTCCTTTCTTTCTGCGGGCCTAAGATACTTCACTGGTAATGTGTTCATGCTATGAGACCTCTTTGCATCCGAGATACTCAAACAACGCTCAGCAGGGCTCCGCTCAACTTGAGCAAACAGGCTCCCTCTTTGTCCGAACAATGAAGAATAGCTATTTGTCCGTTGAATGTTTCTAGTGTCCAGTTGATTGGGAGATAACAAGTGATGTTTTTGGGATTTCGTCGATGAGTTTTCACCAGATTTCCGAAGAACACTTTTTGGTGACTGCTTGCGAAATCCCTTCAAAGATTTCGAAATGTTTTTTCGCAATTTTCTTTCCTCTTTCAATTGCTCAGAATTTTCACTCATCAATTGTTCAGATCTTTTTCTCGTTGCTTCTCCTCCGTAAGTTTCTGTTGCTAAATGCTTTTTTCCATTTCCAACAATTTTTCTGAAAAATTTACCGATTGCAAGCTTGACTTGTTTTCCCATACGATCTTTCGACGAAATATCTCGGCTGATGTCCGAAAGTTCTTTCGTTGTTTCGTGCATATTTTCAGGATTATTTACAATTTCTCGTAGAATGTTTAGTTCTTCGGAATTAAATTCTTCACTTCGGAACATATCCAAATTAGGCGAAACTTCGAATTCATAGCCATTCGCATACGCAGCAGAGTTCGAACCGGCTCGCTCGACGAAGTCTAAAGCATGAATATCATTGCTCAAACCGTCGATCTGCGACGTAATTTCTTGCCCAATTTTCTCTTGAGGAAAATCAAGGCTGAATGCCTTTTCGGAGTTGAATCTTTGCGTGTTACAATCACTAAAAGACAGACTACTAAATCTGCTGTGATCTGTATCAGATTTATCGCAACAGTAGCCGGAATCTGACCAAGATCCTGCTCTGCTTTTTAGCTCGTTACTGTAAACAGGACTGAAAATACTGCAGCATGGTCTGTCGATTTTGTCAGTTCTGAAATCTTCAAAAATGTTGTCTTCGTCGAAAGATTTCTCGGATGTAGTTTCACCGAAAAGACTCGTGAACGTATAACAAGTTGAATTTATCGACGAATCGTTATTTGTAAGGACGGATTCGGTGTCCCTACAAGTATCGTCGTTACGATACAAATTCTTCTCCATCTGCATGTAATTCGATTCGCAAACTGGCGAATTCTCTTTTGTAAAGTGCTTTCGATTTACTTCAATCGTTAATTCAGCTCTTCTTGAGCTGAAGCGATTATTATCAAGTTTATTTTGATAAAATCCACGATTTCTGCGAGGAAAATTTGGTTTTGACTTTACTTCGGTTCCTGAGAATTCTCCAAATACCGGCTCTCTTTCCTGCAAGGTATCTTTCTTTGGTTGGGATAACTTTGTCGAATTTTCTCTTGGTTTTAACGTATCCTCTAGCCAGTTTCTAAACTCTGTTTCTTTCCAGCTTTCTGACGCACAAAGTGATGTGCTTGTGTGTTCAATATCAACTTGTTTTTCTCGCCTATCTCTACGAAAATCAGTGGAAACTGCAGGGGATTTCGCACTGCCAATGTCTTCGCTCAGCATCTGTTTATAGTATTCTGTGCTCTCATCCAGGAATAGCAAGGTGTCTGCACATTCGTATGCTTTTGTAAAACCTTCTGGATTTCGTTCTTGATGTGCTCTCATTATCTCCATCTGCCTGCAAAGCAAGGGAAAAAGCTTGTTTTTAAGGTGGAAATGCATAAGTGTGGGCAGAATAATCTCATTGAGGTGGACAATGCAATAATAGGTTTTGAGATAAAAGATTTGGCAGGACTTAGATGCTATCGCTTAATTTTCTATTGAAAACATACATTTTAAGCGGACAGGCTCCGCTTATGTTTTCAATAAAGTAATGGGCAAAATAGGATACAATTTCCAGTAAATGCTCATTAATTTTCTGCAGGGAAATGCTGCAAAATGAGTTTCCAATTGCTGGATTTGTTTTTGATTAATCTATTGTTCTGCCTACCATCTCTTCTATTCTTGACAAGCATTGCACCTTTATGGGTAACCAAAGACGGTTATCAAGAACTCAATTGGCCATTCTTGATAGTTCGTTCAAAGTATTTATTTTGCTTTCCGGGGATGGGCGAAGAAGCAAAAATAAAGCTCTAATCAAACAAAGAAATATATTCCAAACGTTGCATGGCACATAGGAGACTATGAATGATAAACACAATTTCCTAATCGCCACTGAAATATGTCCGTTGTCTAATTTCTCTCTATGAATGTGAATCAATGAATCTAGAAACTTTCATACGACATGTCCAAGTTTAGTCTCATTTAAAAACAAAATATGTCCGTTGTCTAATTTCTCTCTATGAATGTGAATCAATGAATCTAGAAACTTTCATACGACATGCCCAAGTTTAGTCTCATTTAAAAACAAACTATGTCCGTTGTCTAATTTCTCTCTATGAATGCGAACCAATGAATCTAGAAACTTTCATACGATATGCCCAAGTTTAGTCTCTTTTAAAAACAAACTATTTTGGTGAACAAGGCAAGCCTATCGCCTAATGTCTGGTCGAGAATAAGCATTTTTAGGATAGCTGATTTAAGGGAGAAGAAAACGTCCTGCCTTTTTTGCATGAAAGATTGTGACTTTTGAAAAACCGATTTTAGCGAAGAATTCAAATCTATAGAGTAAATTTTTGGCCAAACTTATCACTTTAAAAACATGTTTGAATAAAACTACCAAGCCTTTGGCACTTCAGACTGTCAATGATGGTTGCTCAGTTTACACTGGTTTTACTTTGAAACGCATCAGTGGAAATTGAAATTGAAGATGAAATTCACCATTTTGAAATGTGCTGTTTGAAATCTGTTTGGGCACATTTCTTGATTCAAGGCACATATTTCTTTGGAAACCAAATTGCAATACCCCATGAATATCAATAACGTAATGCCTAAATTTATTCAAATCATTTGGTATTACATATCTAATTCTGCCCCCTCATTTGCAATTATTAATATTAAAGATGAAATTGTACAGAGTCGTCACTCTTTCAAAAGTAGGGCCTACGCACGTGTCTTACCGACACAAAAGTTGTTGTAAGGTTGTTGTGTTCTTCTTCAAATCTTCATTTCCCACTCACTGTCACACGACTTTCTTTTAAAAAATTCTAAATCTTTCCTCTTTCTGGTCCTTTCTGTTTCGTTTCCTTAGAAGGCAATTGAAATTGAGATCTTCGGTCATGTTCTGTTCCCCTTGCACATTTAGAGTGTGGGGAATCCAGCTTCACTGTTTGCAGGTCAAGTATGTAATCTTACGAACTTCTTAAACTCGAGAATTATTCCCATTTGCGAGTTACAGCCCCCTCCCAAATTCAGGCGAATTTTTGCAATACAGGTTGCAAGACAAGGGAACCTGGAATGTTGTTTAAAGAACCTTGTTGATAGGGATCCTTTGACAGTGTTCTTAGATCATGAACAAATGCTACAGTGGCCTAGCCACAATTGAATATTTTGCTACAATGGCCTAGCCAGAATTGAATATTTATATTTCAAGTTTCCTGCACGCTGACGTCGGCTACAGTCAGGCAAACTGAACAGTTCACTACTTTATTTTCTTTTCTGCGACCATAAGCTAATAGACCTTTTAGCTATTCAGCAAAAGAGCCAGGATCGAGCGTTATTTTTATACATTTTTATACACGAGATTGATCGAGTGGCGTTAGAGCTTTTATCACTATTGTGCACATTCGAAAATTCTACATGCAGAATGTAGCAAAGTGTGGTTCGATTGAGATTCTTTTTAAAGTGTTTGCTGCAGCTGCAGAAATCTCTGTTATTATATGCTCTCTGAAAATCTACAGAACGCAGAAATCACATAATGTGGCAAACACCACCGTTGCTTGTACTTTGGTATAAGATTAATTTATTTTCCACTTTTGGACCCCTTACTCAAAAATTCACGTCTCTTGCATGGTGTGCTCTCTTTATGTTAGTCCTAATCTACTTATCCTATGCCAGCCAAACGGTTTGAAGTTAGACCAAATCTGATAAAATTCTTAAAAGTATTGATTTGGTTTATCACAGTCTATCGTCTGGCAAGATTCCACTAGATTGATAGAAACTTGATGAAAAGAAAGCGAACATGCCTGGACAGGTTACGAACTTTTTTGTGTCTTAAATTAACAAAATTTAATGAACTTTGTGAGGTTTGAAAATGAAATTGTTTGGGCCTAAATCCGTAAATGAAATTGTTTTGGCCTAAATTGAATCGCACGTGGTTTGCTTGTTTAGTTGAGTGGATTTAGTTGATAACTAATTGGAATTGTCATAATCTGGTTTATTTTGGCAAATGAAGTTTATTTTGACAAGAAAATTTCACTGTCTCGATGTCTTTATCAGGCTAAGTTCATGTAGATGCAAAGAAGCTGCCAATTCTAGACCAAAAAATGTTGAACATCTCCTCAATCTTGGCCATAACGCTAACTTTATAGGGGAGTAATCTGCTTTGAGTGACGTTCCTACTTTGATTTCTGCTTAGTATGAATTTGCTTTTTTACTCCAAGTGCTTTCAGCCCCTATTAACTGAGCCCCGCGGGAGTCCCGAGCTTCCGAGAGCAATCGTTTGATACTAGTTTTATAGTAGGAGCCTGGGCCGAGAGAAATTAGGGCCTTATTTTGCAGTGCAAAGCTTCCTAAGCCCAGACTCTCGTTTCAAACTGACGCTATATTTTTCTCGATGGATGGACATTATCGAATAGATTCTGACTTAAAATAGTCTACTTTAACGTATTTACTTTTATGTTTGTGCCTGTTCGCCATACTTGAGTGGGCTACAATATCTACGAACTATTTCCAAGAAAAGCTTTCGTTTTTTGCATCTGCATCTCGTACTATCAATATTCGAACTATTTCAAACTGGTGCTGTTGGTCAGAAATCCAGCATCCCAAATTGCGCTCTTCAACGGATGAGATGTAATTATGAAAATTGCTACAATCGTTTGATCACTATTTGCTTGTGGAAATTGAAATCAAGCAGGTGGAATTCGAAGATATATTTTATTCATTATTTGTTATTTGTTAATGTTTGAAGAAGAGTTGAAAACACGCCTTACCATCGTCAAACAAATTAATGAATAAGGAATTTAATTGCTGTGAAAATTATTTGATCTAATAGATAGTTTTATGCTGCACATATTTGGGATCTGCATATTCAATATTTCCGAAAATCCACTGGTTGAATCATCCCAAAGTAGCTCAGAGTCTATTCTTTTGGGGAATGGCTTGTCAATAAAGAATAAAAGTTTTTAATAAACAATAAAGAATAAAAGTTAAAAATTTCTCAAAATTTAGATCAATAAGTTCTGCAGATCTGAGAGTTTGGTTCCTTCTCAAGACTTTCCTATAAAAATGCATGAATGTGATTGTTGATGTAAAATCGTTGAATTATTTGCTCAAAGATGGCGCCTTGCCTGAATGTGTCCTATAGCCCTTGAATATTTGTAAACCTACAGATCAGGTGGCGTAAAACAAATATTCGAGACAGTATACAGCTAAAGTAAACAACTAGATAATTGAAGATGTTTTATTGCAAATAATTCTGTTTTCCACGGGTCTATCCAATAGATTCACAAGAGTGTTTGCAATGCAGAAAGATGTATTTGAATGTGTTTGTTGGCATAAGAAGAATGCTTAAATTCATGTTGATATACCATGCATGAATAATTTGAAAGTTTTATCAACAGTAGTTGTCAGTCTATACAACAACCAAAGCATAAGCGTACGAGGCGGGGGGGGGGCAGGGGCGGTAGCCCCCAACTTTGGAAGAATTTTCTGGAATCAGCCCTAGGGGGTAGCCTTCCCTAGATTTTTCTTGTACGCTTATGAGCCGAAGAAACTGGATTCAGGTTTCCTGCATCCCACATGGCTCTTTGCCTTGTCCCTTCCTGCTGATCATTTCTTCAGCCTCAAATATGCCCTCAAAAACTTCTGTTAATTGATAACTGTTGGATGATTTTAAATGTGAGTAACTCAATAGACAAAAATTTGATAAATAGACTTCGTAGCTATTCTTCGAAAGAGTCTGGATCTCGCGTTATTTTTATACATTTTTATGCGTGAGGTTCGATTGAGTGGCTTTATCAGACTCATTCCAAAAGTCTCTTGTTTTGCCTCTCCTGCAGACTTGTCGCTACAACAGAAGCGATAGCAGCAACAACATCAGCAACAACGACAACAACAACTAGTGGAAGTTATTTGGACTTACCTCGTGAGTCTACAGCTCTACAGCTTCTTTCACTGTTGTGCACATTCGAAAATTCTACAAAAGTTTGCAAAAATATCATTTCGATTCTAAATCTTTTCAGAATACATAAAAGATCTGTCTGCATTGTCTTTCCATAAAAACCTTCCAAGTAGAGGAAGCATTCTTTTGATATTCCCGGTGAAAATCATGGCTTCACACTTTCAGCGTCAGCGTCAACTGTCAAACGAAGGCAGTCATTATTTGACACTTCGTAGAAATTAAACAATTTCTTTCATAATTGTGTAAGGATCAAAACTAAAGATTTTATTGGATTCAGGAAAACAAAATACGATGTCGTAGCAAATATTAATGTTAAGCGTTTAATACCCTTTAATAAGTCTCGTCTGCGCATGAAAAACATGTATGCACCTGCGCGTGTGTAACAGGCTTAAGTAATCGTAAATAGACTGCTTTAATTGTTTGTTCTTAATGATGGCCTGTGGCGAACGACGCCGGGCCTAAATCCACCTAAATCTGAACTTGAACTCAACCTTGCAGCGTCTTAATAGACCTTTTAACTGTTCTAAAAAGAATCTCAATCGAACAGTATCTTGCTACATTTTGAAGAATTTTCGAATGTGCACAATAGTGATAGAAGCTCTAACGCCACTCGATCGAACCATGCGTATAAAATTGTGTAAAATAACGCTCGATCCAGGCTCTTTTGTTGCAAATGTCTATTGCTGCAGGCCAATTAAGACTGGTCGCTATCATTAGCCAAATAAGGTTCGTGCATCATGAAACGCGTGCCTGATCTGAGTGGCGCCGAACTTACCATATCAAACAAATCATGCATTGCTTGCTACCGTATGTAGTTTCCTTTGACCCTTTGTTGCAATAAGAACCAAATTGAAGCTTTAGTGAGCTCTCTCATAAAGGGGAAGGGACTGGGGAAAGAAGCTTATTGGATTGGATTCTGGAAACCTGAGTCGATTCTTTTACTTATTGACAGTATTGAAGGGAGAAGAATCAAAGGTACAACTGAAATTTGAAATTGCGGGAAAAGTGAAGAGGAAGAGACTAAGGCATGAGTCTTGTGGGAGTCACAAAACCGTGGTATTTTTCACCCTTCATATTGCCATTGTTGACAGGAGGAGAATTGAAAATAAGACTCTGCAACTGAACCTTGATATGTAACTTGAAGTTGAACTATTTTAAGCTTTAAACAAAGACTATTGTTTGATCGAGCATGTTCTATTTTGGTTCTCTTTCAAAGATTCAAGGTTTGTACCACAAAGACATTTTTCAACGGTTGTGTGATCTCTTAGAATTGGACTCAACAGTTGAAGCGGAAAAGTAAATTCACAATGCATTGATGTATTGCACAACATTTCTTTGAACAGCTCCGGTTTATGTTATTTGATTAGTTTTCATAATAAGAATTTCCCAATTTGCGCATTTGTCAGACAATAGTTTTTCTGCTTTTTCTTCAAAGATGTAAGTTGTCGAATAATTCGTACAAGGAGAATGTAAAGATCGTTTGTAAGGTGCTTTACCGGGGCAGAGCAATACGAATGTATAGCTTCTTGAAAATTCGCCAAAATTCGATAATTGCAGCGTCAGGAATTTTTAAAATTCTTGCGCAAATGGGATGGTGAGGTTGGTGATACACACCCTGCGAGAAATCTTACATCAGATACCGTTTTTGATATCACCTAACTCTCAAGCATGATAATATGGAAGACAAGGAATTTACTTAGATTTAATTTGCACCTAATCTTCAATCTATGACATTAAAGCATGCATGCATTTTCATAGCAAGCGAAGAATTTCCCTACTACTCAAAGCTTCTTAAAATTCTTATGTGCTCAGCAAGAAGGGTTCCTTGTTAGTTTCTTAATAGACTCACAAGCAAAGATATGTGAGGGGTTTCCTTGATTAAAGTGGAGGGATTTTCTCACAGTATTTTCAATCACTTATATTCCAGACTTTTTGGCTACCAGAGGGACGTTTTTCTTGTAAAGATTGTCTTACAAAAAAGTGAGTGGATCCTCAGTTTTCACCAACTAACTTTTTTTTATAGATAAATCATTCTTTCTTTATTCCAGCAACACTTCAGTACACACGTGTGCAAATTTTCGTGCCTTGTTATAGCCTGACAAACCTACATTAGCAATTTCAAGAAAATTTAAGAACCGTTGCAAAAAAACTGTTACTATAACGGACTTTCACCCTAGCGAACATCTAAGGTAGCCTGGAAGCGTATCTGAACCCCGGGGGGGGGGCTAACTTAACTTGTCCATGGTACGGGGTTGTGCCATTTCTTAGGGTACCTGTTTCATGATAGTTTCCGGATTTATGGGTATGGTTTTCAACAATTTTTGGCATCTTCCGGATTTATGGGCATAGTTTTCTGTCTGAATTCATTTATTGGTGAGCTGTTTTGGCATTCCCAGATTTATGGGTATGATTTTCAGAAATTCTCCAGATTTATGGGTATACTCTCGAGAAATTTCTCCGGATTTATGGGTATACTTTCGAGAAATTTCTCCGGATTTATGGGTATACTTTTGAGAAATTTCTCCGGATTTATGGGTGGTACTTTTACGATTTGAATGGCACAACCCCGTATCTTGGAAACTCAAGTTACCCCCCCCCCGGGATCTGAACCAAATGATATATATACTTATAATTAAGTTTAAATATAGTCTTTTGAACAAAGTAAAGACTATGGTTTGAACGAATGTATACAACAGTGATAGAAGCCCTAACGCCACTCAATCAACTAACGCCACTCAATCAAGTCTCTCGTGATTGCCTCTCGTTCCTCGTTCCTTTGAAAATCCATGAAAATATCACTCGGTCCAGGTTTCTTTCTAGAATAGCTAAAATGCTTACTTACAAGCGTAGAACCAAGTTTCTTACACGAAAAATAAACATTCTTCATAAGAAATTTAGATCAGGTCATAAGATGGACTTGCTACAAGCCTCTCTCTCTTTTAAATCCGAAATAGTTCGGAAATGCGAAAGACTAAAAGTTTTTTTAGATTTTTAGATTTTTGTCACTTAGTGCTAAAAGCTTCTTAATTTTTGTTTCTTTTTTTAAAGGAATGGATTATCGATATGGTCCCTGACATTGCTGCACATTTGTTTCTTGACATTTAAAACAAGATATAGATATAAACCGTGTTCTGTTATGTTCAAAACATAAACGGTTAGTTAGTAAAACTCAAGCATTGCGCTTCAAGGACATTCCTTGCATCAACTATGCTTCCCTTTAACTTGTAAAAATTTCTTGATGTTTTTCAGACACAGAACTAGAGTTTCTCAAAATTGTAGCCACCTTAGTAACAGTTTCTTCTAAACCAACATAAGAAATAATGAGAGTTTCTGAAGCATACCTTTGATAAGCATACATCAAACTTCTATATTTGATCTCGAGCGGTATTTAACTTCTAGAGGCCAAATGAAACAGCAAACCCTCAGTTCGTAGAAACGTTCCTTCAAACCATTGACTCCACTGTCCTCTTGCTTGCATTACACTGGCAAATGATTATTTGACATGAGATAAAAGCAGGTCTTTTATCTAACCTCTCTGATCCCTGTGCCATCTGTCCATCAATCCGTTTCGTGACTCAATGGCGGGCAATACATTATTAATGCGATTCGCAGCTAAACGGAGCCGGAGAGCTTCAATGCTGGTGCTTATTGGTTCTTTTCATAACAATGCTTTCTATTGATATCCAATAATAGGTACTACAAGCAACAATAGATAAATAACAATAGGTTCTACGATAAGAAAAGATAAACAATCAAAATAAATGATACGGCTAAGATTTACATTCACGCGGTCAAAATTCTATGACCTCGCGGCAGTCAGTTGGTCGTCTTTATGGAGTCTTTATGGCTACCTACTGAGCCTCGTTGTCAAACTCGTATTTGAATTCAATGTATCACTAGGAGTTAAAGATATTGTCTACTGTAAACAAGTGGTTTTGAAGGAAAGGACTGAAAACTATCTAATAAGAATCGAGTTTTGATTGCAATTGTGTCAAAATGTAAGGCCAGTCACTGCAAAAAAATAATGAAATTTCCCCACATTTCTTGTTGGGGAAATTTTGGGGAAACGGACTCATTTCCCGTAATTTCCCAAAGGGGAAATGGAAATTTCCGTTTCCCCTAAATTTCCCATAGAAACTTGTCCATTTCCCCCAAATTTCCATCCAAGAAGTATGGGGAAATTTTGGAATTTTTTGCTGTGAGTGCATTTATATGAAAACTTAGCAAAGAGCGTTTAGCAAATGTACAAAACAGCCTGGGTCGAGTGATCTCCTTGTACTTTTTTTTCTACGAAAGCAGAATGAGTGACGTTAGAGCTGCTATCAGTCACTATTGTGCACATTCGAAAAATCAATGAATTATGGCTCGATCCACATTCTTGACTCCATACGACGGTATGGCTGCACTGAAGCCAAGTTTTCCTAGACAGCCATTTTAATACACCAGCGCTGTAAGATTCCTGACAACGAATTCCAAAATCACATGTAAGAACTACTGAATCCCACAAGCCTCGTTCCCTCGTCCCTTCCTTTTTATCAGAGGGCACACTGGCTGGGCTCTTACTTGAATACAAAATCAAAGGAAATGGCTCACAGCGACCGATGAATGACTAGCTTTTGAACAATAAGTAACATTTTTGTTGTCCCAAGTGAATGAGTCAGAAACGTCCTTCAAATAAAACGAAAACTGTTTGAAAAATTCATAGATAGTTTTTATGAGAAAACCACCAAACTTCTGAAATGAAAACCATAAGAATTTAAAGATGGGATTTTAATGTAAAATCATTTAACATGGATATCAAATTAGTACATTTTTGGCACAATATGCTCAACATGTAACAAAGACGGTGAAACTTTTATCCAACCAGACAAATACGCCGACAAAGGTTTTAAATAGTGGGCATGCTTTGAATGTGACGTGAAAAGTTTATTTCTGGCTCCGGAAAATGTTGTCATGAAAAATAATAAAAGGATAGTTAGAAAAGCGGTAATTTATTTAGAAAAATGTGCTCGCAGGATAGTGGTTGAGGTCTAAGTATTTCACTGCACAACAAGCTCATTCAATGAGCTCCCACAAAAATTTAACTTCCCTAATCAAGATTTAGAGGAGCTTGGAGGCCACAAAAAACTCTATCATTTCGTCTGATTCTGTTCACAGCAATTTTGCAAAAAATCTAGAGGTCAAGAACATGAAAGTTGAATCTTGATGAATCTTGAATCAGTAAATCGCGAAACCTGTTAACAATTTTGAAATAGTCTAACAGTGCAAAGAATTAATTTGCTGCTTAGATAGTTTAGTGCATTTTTCAGGTTAAGAATACTAAAAACATAGTTTGCGTGATACACAGTGAATTTTTATTACATACATTTAATCTAAAAACTTACAAGGAAATATTATCTAATACCACTACTTACAAAATGCTATACCCTACTACGATTTGGAGCAAACAACTACGACTACCAAATGCCAACATAAAACTGGAAACACGAACCTAGCACTACGACTCGAGAGACAAATATTGCACATGAATTACACGTAACTGCTAACACATAACTATCACAAAAAAGGAAAGAACTTTACTTGAAAGGGACTTGGTGGTTGCATGGCTTATAACTGAGATCTAAATTTCTAATCAAAACGACCAGTTTCATGAATAAACAGTGAATAAATAGTGAATAAACAGTGAATTCTTAAAGAAGGAGCTGACTCAGTAGATAGTTTTAGCAAGCTAAAAGTTTCTAAGACTTTCACTTGCCTAAAACATCTGGAAATAGAACGTTAGATAAAGTATGCAATCGATCACGTTCGCTTGAAGAAGTGCAATCATGAGGAACAGACTACCCGCTGTACGCTCACTGGCGGTTTCCAGACTGACGCCAAATAGTTATTCATGAGGATTTTCACGAATTTTGAATATTTCGTTGGCTGCAGGAAATTTCTATTGGCTGTCTGTCTGATTAATTCAATAAGAAGTTGAAACATTTCTAACTTTCGTGTGCCTAGAAAATAACCCAAAGTTTGAATAGCCATTATTACCCAAGCTCCTTTGCGAGCGTGCCACAATTTCAGAATTTCTGAAAATCAAATTTGACCTAAAAAGAACACTTCGAATAAGTAAAACTTTCCAGCAGTCCAGCCATGAGTGGCAGGAGACTTGTGTTTGCCTCTCTGAAACTCTCCGAAGCATCTCCGATATGTGAATAGGCTTTTTGGTAACTCTGAGGCGAGGGCTGAGATAATGTTTCAAACACAGTGACCATTGGTTCTTGGCTATTGGGGAAAGGGGTTGGCATTATTATCTCTTGTTTTTTCTTTGGTTCTTGTCATTTACGTTTCTCATTATCAATTTTTTATTTTTTGCATAATTTATCTTCTGCTCTATCAAAAGCCTGATAGGCCTTTGATTCATCGATCCAAGCAAATTCTTGCAATGCTCCGCAATGCCTGTTTGTGTCACCAAAACTGTGCTAACGAATTTCTTTAAACTCAAGTTTTTATTTCTTAAACACAACAACTGTGCTCATTATGTTAAGCCAACGGCGAGAAAACCTCGAGAACTAATTTCGAATTCTTCTGAAACCAAATCCTCCATTTCCCAATGGTTTGATCTGAAACCAAGATCTCTTTAGGACCTTTAGGACCCATTAAGTAATAGCTCACTATGAAGATTTTATTTAAATCTAGACTTAAATTTGCTTCTATTTATAACTACCAGATATCTGTTGGAATTAGAGTTCTCCCATTAAAACATCACTCGAATTAGAGAATTCTCCCTCGAATTAGAGAATTCTCCCTCGAATTAGAAAATAGTCAAAATTAACAATCAACAGTGAAAGTTGATTCATAATTAAAACATTTTTTAAATTAATCCCGCCACACTGTCGACAACAAAGATTCAAATTTTCACGTTTTCTTTGTAAGAAAACTGCCGCTACGATTTGCCTCCTCATTCTAAGCCGAATTAAATGATTTTCATCAAAATCTGTCGGATTGTCTATGTTGTAATGAGCAAACTTGATCATGTATTCAGACACATAAGTTAGGCAGTTTGATTGATATGCAAAAGCCGACCAGCCTGTCAAGGTTTTACTGAAGGCCTAATGCCGACTTCAAGTCTTCAGATTCTTTTGCACTTATTTGAATATGATTATTAGTGAAAATGTTTCGAGTCACGACATTCAGGTGGATTATTTCTGCACTCGGAGAAGCTGTCTCGAAAAAAGCGTTATCAAAGGTCATTTAGGCCCCTCGAAAGACTGAAGCAAATTTGTCAAATTTTCGAAGATTGATGATGCAGATAGACCTATTAAATCGATGTATTTTTTATAAATGACATATTTCATATTTCATATTTGAATTTTTTAAGGAGGGTAGCCCTTCGGCAGAAGCCGTTTTTCAAGGGGCCCTCCGAACGACACTGCATGTAAATAGGTTCAGAGAGCATATACAAGGATCTGGAAGCCGGAAGGCTGTCACAAATTTACCAATTCACTAAAAAGGGGCATGGGGAAGAAATATATATAAATAGTGTATTGAAGCATGAACATAGGTCTACAGTCGCCAAGTTTAGAATATCCGCACATTTTCTGCCCATTGAACTTGCCAGGATGCAGCAAAAACAAAGGTGGGAACGCACATACCGTCATAATTGCTCTCACAATCGTAGGTAGTTTCTTGGAAGTTTTGTTTTTAATGTTTGTTGCATTGTGTTACATATCGTGTAAACATGTAGCCCATGGTTCCCTATAACATCAGTGTTTACAATGATCATTATTATTATTAGCATTATTATTATTACTATTATTATTATTATCATTATTATTTCTATTATTATTACTGTTATTATTTTTATTATTATTATTATTATTAAAAACTGCTTATAAGAAACTCAGACTCTCAGATCGCCAAAAATTAGAAACTATTGCGTGCATTTATTCTCGCTTGTTTCCTGTATTATATCGCTCAGAGGGTACTTCTAAACGTTGAAAGGGCTTCAAAATACCTTATTTGGAATTATTTAGGGAAGGGGGTAGAGATCTGATGATTTTGAAAAACTCCCAGTACTGGGCCAAATTCTTGATTTCTTATGAAGAAATACGTGTATTTTACCAAAGAGCATTATCTTTATACAACTTTATACGCGAGGCCCGATTGAGTGGCGTTGAAGCTTCTTTCACTGTTGTGCCCGTTCGAAAATTCTTAGAATGCAGAAGATATCGTTCGATTCAGATTCTTTTTTAGAATAGCTGAATGGCCTATTGTCGTGAAAATTTTCTCTTGAGTGAATAATGGCCTAGAACGAGAGCCCTTCATCGAAGGCATTAGGCCAAATAAAAGGGACGACAAAACCTTCTGTGGCACAAGAATTCAATTCTAGCTCTCTATTTCGTCGACCAAACTGGATCCTCGTTTTCCAGAAGTAATTCAAATGCAAAACTAGGCTTTTGCCGGTAAAGCAATAATTGGATTTTCAAATTCTGCCATGTTATCTTTGTTCTAAGGGCTGCTGAACATTTGCACTTTTTATCCAGTATGTGACAGAATCTCAAAATTGTCAAAAGTCGTCCCCAGGTATCAGAATACTACAGCGTCCAGCCCTCAAGGCCTTTGGCTTCAGAAATTCATCACCAATTCAATTTTGGTTAAATTCTGTTTCCCGCAAACCACGTATTTGTTTTATAAGAAAAAGTTTATGAGAAACGTTAGGCTCAATTTTCCGAAAGTTAAGAGACAGCCCTATCTGATTTTAAAAGCTGAGGAACTTTGTAATTTTCAGTTTTGATTCTCACAGGTCACTCAAAAGTGTCTTGACTCAGTACAGTAACTTAATCGTTTCGACATCATTTGGAGTACGAATTATGTTATTAACTTGCTTTGAGATCTTGTTGATTAATTTGCGAGCCCTTTTAACAAATCTAAATGAATTCTAATCTTCCGGCATCAAAAATGTAAGAAACATAAAAAACTTTTGGCAGCAAAATGGCCAAAAATTGAAAGACACTGCCTACCAGCTCAAGACCTTCGTTTCTTACAAAAATACGTGCACTGTAATTCCTTCATTCCTTGAAGTGACCAGTTGCGAACCAAAGTTCCCCTGCAGATTTTCTTTCAGTCCACATTGTTGATCTTCAAAGATCTGCAAGATATTCTAGCAATTTCATTCGCAAAAGATCCAAAAGCAGATAACAAAAGTTCAGTTGCAAACCGAACAACTTTTTGCAAATTCAGCAGTCTAATTTCTGGGCAAGTTTTAGTAAAATAATGATGCTAAAAATTTTCCCCAAAATGAAACATTTTTATGTCATCCTGAAAATCGTGTCTAATTTTTATCTCAATGTGAAAACTTTTCATTGGATCTATTGTTAAAATAAGGTGCCCTGAAGAATGAAATCAAAAGAGACATTTTTTGAATAACATGCTCGTTTTTGATACTTAATTGAAATGGCGTCGAATTTGATCTCGAATTAACTGGACATTTCTTGTTAAACCGTTGCTAAAACAAATTTGGCCTGAATAATAAAATGAAGGAGAGCAACTTTAAAACTAATTTTTGAGCGAGTTCTGTGGTTAAATAAACACAAAGCACGCTAACAATTCCCTGAATAACATGTTTTTAAATTTCACTGAAATTGTCGTCGCATTTTTCAATCCAAAAATAGTTCATAGACACCCTGCTGTTTTCCCAGTTGGAATGTGTTGTGAAAATCGAATAGTTGATTAACGAACTGGTGTCCCTATTCCTTGTTCATTAAACCAAAGTCAACTCCAATAAGGATGTCTAGACGGAAGAATAACTGGCTGTAGCCAATATGTTATGACTTCATTAAACTCATATACGAACTACCTGTGAAAATTGCAAAGGTGGCCTAAGGCTGAAATCTCTCTTGTAACGCCGTTCTCGATGCATTCCAGATGAAATGAAACGCAAGAATGCGAATACATTGTTTTGATTTTTTGTACGATGCGCAACGAGCGGCAAGGTTGAATTTATCCACCCTTGTTTGATATGAATAAAATCTCTGAGGAGGGTAGGATATCTACACTAGTACCTCTCCTTTCGAAAGATACTAGCATCGGCTCTTAAACCCTTTCCGCATGCACAACGCCACAGTTAGCCACACTATTGTCGGTTTCCAATTTCGTTTGTTTTTAGTTGTTGCTCAAGAGAATGCCGTTTCTCTGCCAATGCTAATCACTTGAAAATTTGCCATTGTTTTGCAAGTTAACTTTGGGCATGTGACCTATACGTTCTTGCTGTCACTGCGGCACGAGAATTTGTAAACAAGCAACCTTTATCAATCCAAATGTTTTGTTTCTAAAATGCTCTGAGTTCATGGAAGAAGGTTTTCAGGGAACTGCAGTAGGCCTATTCTACTTTCAGACTCCGGACTTAATAGGAAAAACGGATCGACGCTACCCAGAATGTCAAGCCTCCATTCCACAGAAGTAATTTCATTATGACCGTATTTCCCGTTTTATCTTACACTTTATTCAAGGGGTTTGGATGAAAAATTCTTTCGTAACTTCAAACATGCTTCAAAGGAACCTCCTTTTGTTCCTGTGACAATGTGATCCTATATCATTTGTACATTGCAACCAAGATTTTGAAAATCAATTCATTTTTTTCAACTTGTTAGACCTGCTTTGTCATCAAAATTTCGTTATACAGTAGAAAATTTGTGGTGGCTAAGCATAATGAAGAGAGGAATTGATAAAGAGATCAAAATTGAGTGTACAACCATTCTAACTGAATGAATGAATTGATAAATGAATGAACGAAGTAATGAGTGAATGAACTGTTGTGAAAATTGATGCAACGTTTTTACATGCAGACCATTGAACCATTAGCATGGGCTCCGAATTTTCAAGAAACATTGGCATAAAGTTCTATGATCTGTATCTCTGAATTGAATTGGGTGGAAAAAAACTTGACTTCGCTTAAACTTCAGAAAGAGCCTAGAGTGTTTCGTTTCTTTTCAAGAATTCAAGGGAAATTTTCAAAAATTTCTAAACTTTTGACAAAGCAAGAAATAGTTTTCAAGAAAACCAAAGTTTATGGATGGCTATAATATGGTATCAAAGAAAAGGCAATCATTCCTCTGGTTTATTAAGAAACTTGATAACGCCACGTCCTGAAGTAGCTGATCTTTGTTCAAGCCATTCAGTTTAAAGTAATAGGTCATAGAATTTTGCCAAAGTTAAGAAACAACCCTAACTGAATTTAAAAAGTTTAGAAACTTGTTAATTTGCTGTTTTAATTGTCGCGGGTCACTTAAAAAATGTTTTGGCACAGTAAAGTAAGAGGAACAGTTTGGACATTATTTCGAGTGCAAACTATGTTATTTTCTCGTTTTGAGATCTTACAAAGCAATTTGGGAGCCCTTGCAACAATACCCGAATGAACTCTACTGTTCCGATAAGAAACACATAAGAAACTTTTGGTAGCAAAATGGACCACAAAAATGAAACCGCCTACCAGCCCAGGACTTCAATTTCTCATAAAAGAATACGTGTAACAATTTTGAACCTAGGCTATCTTATTCAGCAGAAGGAAAAAAATAGTGGACATACTATCAAGTAGCATACTGCACTGTCATGCAGACTTTGATATACGGTTTGCAACCTGACACTTTACGACTTTGAACAAACATTTGATCTAATACGTTCTGGACACTACTTCTGCCTATAAAGTTACATGCTTTGGCGAAAGAAAAATAGTTTAGATATCATCAAGAGGCCTGCATTGTCATGCTGAGCTAGGTCTATGGTTTTTAGCCTGATAACTCATGACTTTGACCAATGATGAGATCTGATACTTTTTAGAGATCAACGATTATTACAAAATTACATGTTTTTGGCTTAATTTCACACGTCATTCAATGTAGAAGTTGATATTTGTCGCTCTCTCATTTCACATTTGCTGACGTAACAACACGGACAAACGTTTTGGCGGGAAAATGATTAGTGTTTAGTTGGTGTCCAGACCACAAATGCTACCTCATAATGACTCACCTAAAACGGCCTACCGATTTGGTAGGAAATATCGTATGCTGAATTTACTCATTTGAGAAACATGAACAAACAAAAGTGCATTGAAGTTGGAGCAATTTGGACACAGGGGTCCCAGGAAGTTGTATAACCCCATCCCCCCAATGATAAAGAGGCCTTCCTCTGAGCCTCCTTTCATTCGGGGGTGGGGTTAGGAGGCTCAGAGGAAGGCCTTTTTATCATTGTAGGGGATGGGTTTATACAACTTCCTGGGGCCTCTGTGATTTGGACTCAATGTTTGGACTCAGTTCCCATTTGTCGGGGCTTTGTAATAAAGAAAGACGACCAGGCCAAAAATAGCCATATGTTCTTACGTCGTGTTGAAGTGTTCCTGCCTTCAAACAAGTCGGCAAATGTTATCTTTCAACTCAAGAAATGCTTCATTTCCCAGCCAAAGCCCCTTTCGTAAATCCGTGTATACTGAGCATCTTTCATAAAACATTTTGCAGTCTTCTGTATAGTTTTCGAGTAGATACGGACGAGACTTGGAGCAAGTCTATCCAGACCTCAGCCTTCAGAATTCAGATCATGCCAATATGTAATATTTTTGTCGGCTGTCCAGGGACGTAGGAAGCATCTCAAACTTGGGGGGGCACGACACTTCGAGGGCACTATTTTCCTTAACAAAAAGGGGGCATTTTCTGAAAAGAAAAAGGGCACTTCTTTGTTTATTGCCAAATCTTGGGGGAGCACGTGCCCCCAGTGCCCCCGGTTCCTACGTCTATGCGGCTGTCCATAGTCAGTAGGTATGGTCATCCAGTAGGGCTGTCGAATGTTGTCATCTCATCAGATTATTGATCGAACCATACGATGATTGAGCATTAGATGGGAGGAGATATGAAACGGATTCCGGGTGGCACCGGGGTGTCTGAGACGGGTTTCGCTGCATGGTTTCTCGGATTATTGGACTTCATCACCTCTGAATGCCCCCTCCTCCTCTCCAGACAGTGGCAGACTTTGTACGTGGGCTGTAAAAGTGACTGATTAAGTTGAAACAAACGGACCACCAGTAATAGATCGTTATCACTGATCAACTGAAATCAGGCATCCAAGTCAGAGCTGTGACGTCATTTCAACAATAGACCATTGCGCTAAAGATGGCGTCAGAGGTTTCTGCCAGGATCTTTTGTAATTATATCTGAGGGTTACTTTGATTAGTTGATTTTTCTCGAAACGCAACGGATCATGGAAAACAACTCCTTGACGCAGTCTTCAGCGCAATCGTCAATCAGAACAATTCTAATTTGATTCTCCTCTTAATGTTGAATGCAGGTTTCGTTTCGGGTTTCATCTTGGTCTGGAATCAAGACGTCAACCCACCTTTGCCGCTCCTCTCAGTATCACCGCCAAGCTTTTGCAGTAAAAACTCTTCAAGGTTAAAATTACTTATGTTTAGGAATGCATGCTTCGCTTTGAATTGAAAATAACTTTGTAGTCTGCTCCTGGCCAAACCAAATTTTCTTTCTGCAAAGGCAAGCTTATTTTTGACCATAGTACCGAGAGTCTGGTACCAAGGGTGGCATAACTTAGGAAAATTTTCTGTTTTCATGATAAAATTTGAAACTTTGGGAAAATTGTCTTTGTGAACCAAAAATCGAGATCAGCGCCCAGTCTCTTTAGCCTGTTCGTCTGGTACACAGACTAAGTCTCTTTCGTTTTTTAGCTTCTCCGTATCGTCATTTCTCTTGATGGTCATATCACTCCAAAAAACCTTGCACGCTGTGGTCACCTGTTGTTTCTGATAAAAATCCTTAACAAATTCATGTTTTCAAATCTTTCACGATTGTTCTGAAGATATGGATTGTGATAAATCTCCAAGGGGTTTAGGCATCGATAGTGATGGACCTAAACTCATTTATGCTTCCTTCTAGATTTATTGACCGTTCCAAAGACATGACTGCCAAAATAACATGTGACAGAAAACTGTTCCAAAGCAAATTCATGTCACACCACTTATTTGTTCATCCATCTTCCAAAACGTGAAAAACTTCCTTTCACTGTTGTCGGAAGTTCAGAAAAATTCTTTAATCCCAAGCAGAGGAAAAGACAGGAAACCTCAAAATGACTGGATGTTGCATCATAAATTCATAACCCTCATACATATTATTTTGGACGAATTCAGAAATTACCCTTTCAAACAAGTAAATACGAATCGATAGACTACAATAAGTTAACAATATATATATAAAGAGTAAACTTTGGCAATTGTGATTCTTAAATGGATTTTAAATTCTCTTTAATATTAGTCATGTAAAATCACACGGGGAAACTGGGGAAACGCGACCTTTTAGCTATTCTAAAAAGAATCAGAATCGAACGATATTTCGCTGCATATTGTAGAATTTTCGAATGTGCACAATTTTGATAGAAACTAACGCCACTCGATCGAACCTCGTGTATAAAAATGTATAAAAATAACAATCGATCCAGGCTCTTTTGTAGAATAGCGAAAAGGTCTATTATATAAGAGCATTATGGTTATTAAGTAGCAGCTAACATACAGAGAACGATATTCTATAGCGTTTTTTACACATGAATTGCAAATAAATATGCAGTTTTCTTGCTAATTTTATCAGCAAAAAGATTTTATCAAATCTTCCAAGATCGATAAATTATAATATGTCTCAAATTAGATGTCACATGCAAATAAACATAGATAACAATAATGGAAGTGTTTTGCAAAGGAATTTTGCGTTATTGCAAATCTTAGGTGACATCTGATTAGAGGCGGACTTAAATTTCAAGCACAAAATATTTTACACTTCATAACAACGAAAAAATTCTGGACGAAACTGAAAAAGGTCTGTTCTACTATTCTTTTCACAACGCAATTTGCATCACATCAAAGCAACGACATAACGATTCTGCTCCTCAGTATTCCATGAATAAAGTTTCAGCACGAAAAGTTCCATAAATTTTACGTTGCTTTCCTATCATTTTGCTTTTGAAACAAAACTTCAATTTCGCTTAAAAAAGTTTATACCATAATTCTAGCGCAAATTATTCTGTGACAAGAATGATGAAACAGATATTTATCAAAATATATCAACAGTACTCTACAACCGTCTTTCCCTTTCTAACAGAGTCATAGGATCCTCCTTAAATTTCTCAAAAGCCCCAAAAAATGTTTCATTGTCTTCAAGCTCACGTGGACTCTTTTGCCTGTGACTGCTAGCTCGCCTGAGCGCAAATCGTGTTTGGCTCTGTTCGCTTTTCTTATGAACATCTGAGCCACTATTGCGTCTCTGTAATCGTTTATGTCTGCTTGAATACTCTGAGCGCGCTTTCTCGACTCCTTCTGTGACAGAGAATGAACTTTGCGAAAGGCAGTTGGTGCTATTTGAGAGTTTCAGTTCATTTTGGATCATTGCATGAAGATGTAAGTTCCCACATGGTCTTCTCTGTGCGGCTTTTCTCCTGTCATCTCCACTAAAACTGGAACGAGCCTCGCTTCCTCTGATCAGCCCAACATTACTCTCCTTACGATTGAAAATCGACTTTTGTGTGGCGGATCCAATAACACGCTTGAGGAAACTTGGTCTCTTTGACAAACTCGGCCTCTTTTTATGTCCAGTTATCTCTGCTTCCATATTACGACTTCTTCGCTCAATTATATGTCCTTCTTTCTCAGATGCATTGCTTAATCGTTTGGGTTCCTTGCTCGCAGCTTCGATAACATTGCTGATACTTTCGACTTGCTGGCTTGCTCTCTCGAAATGAGCATTTCTTCTCCTGACATCCTCACTGGATCTGCCGGTGTGCAAGCCTGATTTACTGGGCCAAGGTGCAGGCCATTCGCGTTGTTGAACAGGAGCCTCATTATGTTCCGCAACACGTTGTTTCTTGCCTTTGCTGCTTTTACTACCCTTGCGATATCTTGTAAACAATTTAGGTTTGTGCAGTCCGAGTTTTATCAATTTGCTTGGTTTCTTCGCGGCGTAATGTAACTTCCCTTCATCATCACTCTCGCATCCCTGGTCCGCATTTTTCAGCAAAACATTCAAAATTTGTCGCTCTTCTGGTGAATAAGTGTCCCAATCAATGATACTAGGACAACGTTCATCCCAACTTCGTCTGTTTTGACTCGGTCTTTTCCTACGCCTTAAAGTCGAATCGTGCGACAACGTCGGCTGTAAAACTGAGTGACGCCTGCTCCGAGAGGTGCCAGAACGACTCTCTTGTGTTCCATTTCTTGAAAATTTTCGTGAAGACTTGTGACAAGCTTCTTCAACGACATCCATGACTTCTTCTGGACCACTTACGCCATTTTCTGGGACGTAATTTCTCAAACGATTGAATATGTCTTGTACCAAAACATCACTTGTTAAAACCTCCATCTTTTCACTCTCCGAAGACATTTCGACGTTCGTCCTTGACGAATCAAAATTTAACTGTGAATGAGTGGGCTTTTGTCAATTCTCCTTTTATCTTGAAATATTCTCGGAATTGATGCGGTTGGACGCTGGATGGGGGTCACGTGTCATCTGAAAGATAAGAAATTCAATGGGTCTTTTATCTCACCTTTACGTAACCTGTGTATCCGCTTGTCACACTTTTGACGTCAATATTCGAAGTTCTTTCGGTTATTAATAGTTAAAGAACTTCGTCAGGGGCCTGATCATTTGTGACACAATGATAAGCTAGAATTTTCTCAATCTTTTTATAGGAAGTAAACTTGGAATTTACCAGCAAAGTCAGCCAAGTTTAAAGCTTTTTAATTTTTTATCTACCACCACACAAAGCATAATCTTTTCGGCATGATATGGATTTTGCAAACGCCTTCAAAGTTTCCTTCCAACAACGTTAGCTCCTGGATTACTGTGCCAGATTTTAAGTATCATTTTCCTGTTCCCAAACTGTATCATAATTATCATAAGCATCGAGATAAAAACCTAATTAAACTTGGGAAGAAAGTTGTTAGAAATTAGGGGCAAAATCACCACTTATGAATCAGCACACTTTGGCCTACCACCAAAGATCATTGCTACCACCAAGAACCATGCTTTCTTCTGACTGTGACGTAAACTTCAAAAAGTATCTAGAGGCCTTGTTTTTTGCTTGAAGTTTCTGAGGCTTTTTTGCAAACGCATTGCTTCTTACCAATTATTAGTTTTTTGGAAATAAAAGATTCAGCTGATTTTCATCTGATTTCTGAAATTTCTTGAACCAAACATGGCAATTAGAAGGCTCTTCATGGTCTCTCCACTAAAAGATTTAAAGTTGTGCTCAACATCCAACCATGATTGAACGTTGGCACTTTCATAGATCCATTTTGACTCAAAGGCCTAACTAAGCTAGGCATACCGTATGAATCAATCCGCTCCCACAGGGGGTTCTCGGCTAAATTTCAGGTAGGGGTATGCCATCCACAGTTTCAGAATAGTACCGTTGGCTAGACCAATTTTGTGACGATGATACCCTTGCCTTGGCTAGACTTAATTCGACACAAAATTTTGGTTTTCTATAAATGAATTACCAAAATGTTACTTTTCTTTGACTAATTTTGCCAAAAGGATATCCTTGGTTTTTTTGTTTTCAATTTGTTTTGAGTGGGCTTGTCAGGATTTCTAGCTACTGAAAGCTAATTTAGGCCCACTGTGCATGCCGCATCCAGGCACGGGACCCCTAGTTTAACGTTCCCCAGGTACCTTTACTATGGAAGACCCCACTCCGTGTCTGCGCCTTTTTCATGACAATGTTTTCAGTTGTGTGGAAATTCATTTTTATTGAACGTCATTCAGGTCTACGTTCGTTGCCTGAATTCGGCGCTAGAAACTACGAAGGAACAGTGTTCTATCAAAGCTACTGTATAGAGAACTTCCATTGGCTGACACATGCATGAATTACAATCTTGTGTTTGTTGCTTTTTTAAGCAATGTTACTAGCACGATTGGTGAACCTGTGAGCCAATCACGACTTTTGCCTATACAATAACAGTTTCCTTGTTGCTTGTATTGTTCCCCAATCGGCTGAAATACTGATTTTATTTAAAGCTTTTCTTGTTGCTTGCTTTGATATAAGTTGTTCTATACAAATTCTTCATTTCATACAGCAAACAAACAAACATATATACATATATTGTAACTTTTGCACAGTATCAAATATGTATAAGTGCAAAAGAGCTCAACCAGTCAGACTCTCATTAATTCGTTGAAGGCGAGACTTTAGTATATAAAAAATCATTAAATATTCCTATAAATATGTAACACTTATAAATTGCAGGCTCATATATATAAGGGCTCTAATTCAAGGATACTTGAAATGCAAAAATAGCAAGCTTAATTGCTGTTTGTCAGTTACTTTCATATATTGACTTCTATCAAAAATCATCAAACATAAAAACGAAAATAAGTGAGGCAACGCCTTTTTGCATTTGTAGATCCGTAATATTTTCAATTGGAACAATAAAACAAGGTTAGGGAGGCCGTAGGTCATAAGAATTCTGACGTCTAAGAACTTACTTTTTATATATTCTGTGGAAGGGTCAAGTATACAGACTGTTTAGTGTTCACAGACAAGAAATCAAATCTCGGCAACTTTTAGAGAAATAGAATAGCCTTGATGTAAAAAGAGGAGAAAGAGATTTCGTAGCTCTGATGTGCCTCTGGTGCACTAATACCCAGAAAAATATTCGTTGTTCTTGTAGCAACGGAGGTATGAAGACTTTACATAAAAAATCTAGTTGATTCTTTGATGTCAAACATGTTTTCCAACTTCTAGAATTTTAAGCTTTCTTTCTTTTCAGAAAGCTGAAACACTGACGTTTTTGAGGAGAAATAAGGTTGCATTAGATTTAAACAATGAGCCCAAGCCAATAGTTCTCAGGCACATGATATGAATGGAAGAACGGTCTTTGGGTGTGGGAACAAGGAACAACTGTAAGATGATAAAGCGAAATTTCCTAGACACCTGAACATAATGATACATCTTGGAATTTTATGCACGAGGAACAATGATGCTTCAAAGGGCAAACATTTCTGTAATATCCTAGAAAGGTCTCTCATTTTGTCTCCCATCCCGGTCTGGCTGAACCGCAGATAGGTAGTATCCTGTTTCAGATCGATTCCAATATGGGATCACAGGGCCTAAAATTTTGCTTGAAAATTCAAGGATGTCTTGTCTGTTCATGCAGCCAGGGCTTTAGCACCGAGAGGGATTCGGGGGGGGGCAGGGGAATAGTGTCCCATGAGCTTTTCCAAAGTTTTCTGTTCTAACATTTTGTTTTAATGAGCCCTGCCAGTTATAGGAAATCCTATTTCAGAAGCTGTGTCTCTCTAAATAAGAATTTCCTCCTGCAATTTGAGGCCCTCTCTGAAGGATCTCGAATGTTCAATGATTGTGCCTCTATTTCAAATAACTTGTATCTGCTTAAGTCTGATTTACAATATAATTTATTAGTTGTGCAGGTTAGCATGAATCCTTATGTCAAAATTCTGCTCCATCGGCTACCTCAAGAGCAGTTTTATTATCCAATGCGTCGGAGAGATGAGGCATATCGCCCATTGTGCCTTTTTAAACGAGCCTAAAAAATTCGTTTTCTTTCTGTTGCTTTGTCCTTTAATTTCACGTTGTACCCTCTAAACTTTGCTCAGTTCAAGGTCCCAGACTTTATTGCCAAGCCTTTGGAATTCATTAAGGAGATGGGATAGATCTTTTAGCTATTCTACAAAAGAGCCTGGATCGAGCGTTATTTTTATACACGTTTATACGTGAGGTTCGATCGAGTGGCGTTAAAGCTTCTATCACTATTTTGCACATTCGAAAATTCTTCAAAATGTATCAAAGTGTCGTTCGATTCAGATTCTTTCCTAGAATAGCTAAAAGGTCTATTCCTTTCACCAAAAGACTTTGCTTTCACTTTCCTTGTGTCCCCCTGAAAACGTCGCTTTGAGTTCAACTTTATCCTTTACTACACAAAAGACTGAAATGGATATGTGCTTAGGACAACGAAAACAACAGCGAAGAAGCTGGTGATGTATCGCTGAATAACCATCCTGCTTTGAAATTGAAACCCTATTTGGGCAAAATCCAAATGAAAAAACCACAAGGAGAATCGCGCTGTCTACTGTATTACCGGACAACAACGATATAATCCGTTACATGGGTTTTGGGACATACATTCTTGGCAAAATTTCATCATCACATAGCTGCTTCGTTGACTCATGAGTAAAGGTACATGGAGAAGCCTATGTGACACACAACATAGAACATTGGTAATGTCCCCACCAGTAGTGTGCTTTGATGTTCTTTCTTATTGTAGCTCAGTCTGATTTGACTTTATCTGGAACAAAGCTTCTCATTTTTGTTAAAAGTCATGAAAGAAAATTCTTCAGACTCTTTCACACTTAAGAGCAAAGCCTCCATGAGCCACCCAAAAGGGCCTCTTTATTTTAGACCCTCGTCCAGGAAAGGGGCTGTTGTCTAAACGCAACTTGGCATTTCCAGTTAAAGAAAAGATTTGACTTACTTGCAAAAGTCATCTTGAAACGAAAGACCTGTTCCTTCAAGATTACTTGAGGGGGAGGACTAAGGCAAGGCCTTCCTCGCAAACCCCGGTAACCTTGTCTGGTAGCAATACTGAATACAGATCTCCAAACCGAGGTGGATGGTAATTTAACACACAATGGTGCTCATGCAATACTACAGTAGCAGAAAATTCATTGTACGTGAATGTATGAAACTCTGACAATCTCAGGACCATATGGGAAGAGTGCATTCACATGAAACAATACACTTTTAATAAGGCCCACACTATGATTGAATGTAAAACTGTATTCTTTCTCGTCATATGAAGGTGAAGGCGAAGTTGCGTTTTTCAGCGCCAAGCGCTGGGATCGGAGAAATAGTGTAGACCTAATCGAGTCTGCGACCCCTTGTCATGACGCTCAAGTGGTGGGGCCCTACCGGAACTCGAACCCACTCCGCCTGACTATTCTGGCTGCAATGTCAGAGGATTACACAAAGGCGCCACAGCACATGTTGCTTTAACGGTGCATATTACTGCCCCTGCTGCACCCGTAATAACATTCATTACCAAGCAAGAGATACAAAATGTTTCGAAACTCACCGACAACCTCTCCCTTTCTTCTTTTCTCCCTCTCTGGTATCTTGCTGGCTTCTATCCGCCAAATATCACAGCCGGAATGCCGACAAATCTGAAAACAACTCAATAATCTATGACTTGATTCCATGAAATATATATAGGCCAGGTACTGTCAACCAATCAGATATGCCAGCGGCATCTTGAAAGCTGTGCAGCAGATACTTAATATATGTTTTGGAGACAAAGGGACCAACATTTTCAAATCAATCATCCAAATTTGGCAGCAAAATTTGCGGCGGTGTCTTATTGAAGGCAATTTATGCTTTCTAGGACAAATTGTTTATTTCAGGACAAATTGTTTATTTCATGTTTCATTCAATCAAGAGGAAGTTTACTATGATGGAGTAAGGATGTAATGAAACAATAGTACAGTGGCAATACACAAAATGAAATGGGATTTTGCTGAAACATGGAACGGAATGAGGAACGGAACGCATCAGGAACAATTAGTGAAACGATGAACAATATTTCCGTTTCTGGCACAGCTGCCGTGCTGGTATCTGGCATCCATCGTATACCTGTGTCCTGCAAGCAAGAAAAAACCTCCATGGACAAAGGGACACACTGAGGCATAAACAGAAGCTACTGCGTTTGATAAAGCATGGGCGATGATGCACCGATTTTTTGGGAAAGGAAGGCAAACGTTGCAAAATTTCTTACCCATTAGCTGCCGTTTTGCGTCGCTAAGAAGGAGCTATGCTCTATGCAATTCAATTCACATGTGGGCCTAAGCAAAACAGAGTCAGACACATCGAAACGAAGGGCAAAAAATTAAGGACAAATGGTTGTACGCTGATCGTTTCTACTCAAAGTGACCAACAGCTATGCAGACTTGATAACTAGGCAGCTAATGGGAAAGAAATTTTGCAACTTTTGCCTTCCTTTCCCAAAAAATCGGTGCATCATCGCCCATATGGTTAAAGTCCATTTTGAAATAGGAAACAGCTTTCTGAAACACTGCCATATAAAACGACATCTTGACGATCTGATATACTGTCAATAGAAAGAGAGCAAATACAATGGACGATTTGTAAGTTACCCGGTAGTGCCAGAAATATCTTGCTAACATTGATTGTAGTAAGGTCATTCACATTTTAGCGATGTCTATCTTGCTCCAAAAAATTGATTCTGTTCCATTTCGTCCCTCATTCCGTTCCGTGTTTTTGCCTTTCCGTACGTGCCAATGAAAAGAGGGAGTTTTGTCGTGGTTGTGTGTAGGTCGTACAGTGTGATGTAGGAGTTCAAAAAATAGAAGAAAAAATATATTGTGTACGATAAATTTGTTAGAGCATCATTCAAACTGCCTACTGTTACGCTATGCTTTGAGCAACAGTGGTACGTCTGTAATATCAAAGCATTTGTTGGTCGTCCTTGTTTGCGAGGAAGGCCTCATCAATGATCAATTTAATGCTTGCCAAGTTTGTCAAGTCATTGTTTATTGCAAGTTTAGTTTTGATTACACTGAAGCTAGAATATTGCTTTATGAGGAGGGGGAAATATTGCAGAACGAGTCAGCAACAAAGCAAGTAAATAGTCCACTAAGGTGGATAGGCCCACTGCTATTGTGCCTAATAATGAGCCAAGATAAAAAAGAAGAGGTGTAAATGGTATTCTTTATGCAAGTGTAGCGAACCCCACTATGTGCACGACCATCTTTGCCAAATATGATCTCACTTTCAAACTTAATGGAAGGTCTTTGAATGGCTACATGAAACTTAACTCTCAGCACCACAAAATCAAGAACGTGGAAAAATGACGAAACTTCAGTACCAAAGGCACAAACAACAGTGGTAGTTTTGACACACATTGACAAAAGTCTACGAAACCGTTAGGGGAATTCAATACTCGCAATTCAGTACTGGTGGAAAAATTTCTTCGTTTCTGAGTTTCTATTCAAGGGATGGGAAAAATTTTCGAAAGACTGATAGCTAATCCATACCAAAGGAAATTCTCTGTCTGAAGGGGAAATAATAAAACATTTTAATCGAGCTTCGATGCAATATCATCATTATCTTTTCCTTTCTTCCTGGCCGCAAAATTAAAAATCCTGAAAAGGTAAAAGTTGCCAAGCAGTTCACTTTGAACCCAATTTCTCAAAAGACCTTATCACCCTCTTCCTGACTACAAGCATTCAAAATCCCAGAAACTGCAAATCTTGCCAAGAGAGCCATCCTAAATCTAATTTTTCCTTAACGGTCTATCTTTCTAATCGGATCAATGTATAAATCGAATTCTGATATTTCTGGTTTTACCTTTCATTTGAAAACATTTTGGCAAGATCTCTGGATGTTCAATAGAAAAAATTCTGGCGAGATAACGGGATGGATTTCACACGAAAACTAATGCCTTGTGGGGTGTGAATTTCTAGCATTCTCTGGCTGCCGCTAAAAATCGAATCTTCAATTCATTTGATAAGATACTGTATTCATCTGAACGTAATTAATATTTCTGAGAAAGGATATCTGAGAGCACGCAAAGAGTATTCAAATTTTCACTGGCGACAAGATTTGACCAATGTCTGACAGTGCAGAAAGTCATCCAAATTCTTGGATACCGCAGTTCTCAAAACTTGAAATCATTGAAACATTGCTTAAATTTGATCACACGCATTGTTCAAAAGAAACCACGAATTTTGTTAGGGATGAGAGTCTCTTAGAATTTCTCGTTCAACGCTACCTTTGAGTTTCTTGCAAGTTTCTCATAGCTCTCCTCAAATGTTTATCGTTGGGGGGGGGGTCTCCTCGCCTTTTTGAACATTTCACAGCAAATTTTACGAGACCAACCCCTTGGGCTGTAAGTTTGTCCGGTAATCTTAAAGGGAGTAGCAGAGTACATGAAACACAGTGCTTCGAGCTTTCTAGATCAAATGGAAAAGTCCTCAAAAGTCCACTGATACTTTCACCAGTACTCTTTTTAATTTTTTGATGATGTTAAGTAGACTTATTACGTTGAGTCCTTGTAATCGCTACCACCCACCCACCCCCACGGATGTCTAGATGTTAAGGCTTAAACTTTCACCAGCTGTGAAGAGTTCATCTGTAAGATATTCGTAGGACTATGTTAAGGACGTCAGTCTATGTTTGTCACTTTTTAACCATGCTTTCTGTTACTTTGTCTTTTTGATGCCAGTTTTCCTTTGCCTTAGGGCCTAAACGACGTGCTCCGTGGTAACAAGACTATGTGGAAAGGCTCTTAATAACAGCACCAAACCTTGCACAAACCGAAAAATAATGCGAATGCCAAGTTCTCGCTATCAGCATTTATCATAGGCAATGATTGCAAAGGGTAATGACAATGCCCCTATTCGTAAACCCCAGAAGAGCTTATCAGCTGACTACGTAAGCAAGTAAACCGCATCTCTTATCCGGTCGAGTCACTGCACCTGACTGCTTTCGGTTTAACATCGATAAGAGTGACCGCATGAGGTTGAGCTACGCACATTGCCCTTGTTCCCCAATGTCTCGTTTCTTATATACCACAATTTGACCTCAATCTTATCCCTCTGTGCGAACATTTCTTATCTAAAGTGTAGCCGAAAATTAGATGCTATTCATTTCGTTCAAAAAATTTACACATCTTTTATGTATTCTAATAGAGAACATAAATTGAACAGTATTTTGATACGTTTTGTGGAATTTTCAAATCCGAACAAAGGCGATAGAAGCTCTATTGCCGCTCAATCGAGCCTTCCGTATAAAAAGGAAAATTACTCGATCCAAACACTTTTGTAGAATAGCTAAAAGGTCTATTTATAAGGTCTTTTCTGTTTTACTCACAATTCGTTCGTATTACAAGTTGCCGACTTCAGTTTCTTACATTCGCAAGTTTGTGACGTGGTCTGGAAAACCCTTGCAGAGGTTTCTTGATAAACTTGGTTACTCTATTGCCCACCTCCAAAAACCTTTCTTTTAACTAATGCAGGAACGCAAAGTGAAATATCTCAATATTCAAAATGATTTTTGCATCAAATAAATCCCATTACAAATTTATTACTTTGTTCTATCCTTGTACTGATTTTTTTAAAAAGATCAGTTACAGTTGCATTTTATTTATATCAAATTCATTAAAAAAGCTTCAAGCCTGATTTTCACTCAGTAAAATTTTCCAAACAGACTGGAAATCTTTTGTTTACCTGAGCTTTAAAGTTGAAAAGAGGGTTACAAATGACAAACATTCTATTGTCTAAAATTCAGTTTGCTAGGAAGATTCTACTGAAAGGAAATCAGCATTTACATCATTAGCGTACCTCTAAAAGTGGTCCATCGCATCCAATAACATGGTCCACGCAGTTACATGGTCTATTCAATTACATGGTCCATCCTCCATCAATGACAAATTTTTGTCCAGTCACAAATGCTGCCTCATCAGAAGCTAGATAGACAGCCAAGGCAGCAATTTCTTCAGGTTTTCCAAGCCTGCCATTTTTCTGCCTTGCCTCATATTGCTTTCTTGCACTTTCTTTGTCACCAGTGGCAGCAAATCTTTCGTTCAGTGATGGCGTATCAATGGTACCTTTCAAAGATATACAATATAAGTTGACATTGCTTAACTTGTGTTTCAAGGACCTTACGCTAAAAGAATTCATTTGACAAATGCTAAAAAAGTTGCTACTTTTGGCACAAATTAGTAGAATGCACACAAGGCAGAGTTTACAAATTATCTAGCATTTAGATTGCATTCCAAAAGATTATCAGCAGTTGTTCCCCATATTTGGCAACCACATTACCTCAAGTGTTTTAAGCAATTTCTATGAAATATAAAATCTGGATACAGCCAGAGTCGACCAGAAAGCAGCCATCTAATTTCCAAGGGCTGAGCAAGATAAGACAATGAAAACACTCTTTCAAAAAGAAGTGGACTTTTGTTAAGCTCATGTGCACAAGCAGTTGCTTGATTCTTGCACAAGTTTTATATTTTCATTTTATGAAATAAACATTAGTACCTTCCTTGCAATGCTGAACTGTGGTATGTCGGACTATGAAGTGGGAATCATTGATGAAGTAAAGGCAAAGTTGTATTTTTCAGTGCTAAACGCTGGGATAGCAGAAATGGAGCAGGCCTAAATGAGCCTGCAAACCCTTGTCATGACGCTCAAATGGTGAGGCCCTACTGGGTATCATACCATGTTTTTTTCAGTTTTCTTCAGTTTCAGGACCAGACCATTCTGGTGCAAAGACCATTCTGGTGCTAAATTTGAAATACTGCCCCAAAACACCCTCAACTTCTTGATAAAGGTGAATGAATGGACTGTATGGTGCAATAAGAAATATAGGCCCTTGAGCACATTAACATATTTTGTGTCTGAGAATTCTTTGATGATCTCTTTTGAAGAAGAAAATTTACAGTCTTTCATATGACTCAAAAATTCACATCAATAGGTGAAGAATTCTTGCAGATTATTAAGAAGTCTAATGGGCTCAAAGCCAGCACTGTATCAATAAATCAACGACATACCAGGACAAATACAGTTAACTCGAATCCCATCTTTAACAAAATCTGCAGCCATGCTTTTGGTCAATCCAATCACAGCTCCTTTGGTGGAACTATAAATACATCTATTTGGAACTGCACTGTGACTTGAAGCTACAGATGCCATATTGATAACGACACCTTTCTTTGCTTCCAGCATCTTAGGCAAGAATACTTGTGATGTATGAAACATGCTTTTTACATTTACATCAAATATAGTGTCCCATTGTTGCTCTGTATTCTCAAGGATGTTGCCAGCATAAACAATACCAGCAATGTTCATTAAGACATCAATCTTTGGGATATTTGCAGCCAAGCTCTCAATGTCTTTTCTTTTTGTAACATCCAAGGTGTGAATCTTGATTCCTAGGGTTAACAAGTGACATATTGAGAACAAGGGGAGAATAACTTAAAAATTGTACAAGGGATTTTGAAATCTTTCAGTTTTTTCAAAGACTTTTTGATGTTTTGATATTTTATGGGTTTTGCAAGATTCTAGCAACCTTAGGGGGTTTGAAAGATTTCTTGGGACTTTTACAAGTCTGTAAAAGACATTCAAGAAAATGTTGATCATTTGTTGGTGGAGGTATCATTGAAAAATTCATTAAATGTGACTCTGAAATGCAAAAAAATTAAGTTGAGCAACAACACAGGTTATATTAGCACATTCTAAAGTTCAGATTCTTGATGGCTTGTTATTACCAACACATGTGCTTTAAAAAGTATTATGTGCAGGTTTAAAAGCTTGCATTTGCAGAGATGAATGAGGAACAAAACAAAAACATTTTCCAGCCAAAATCAAGCTGCATGTAAGTAATTCATTGCCAACAAAGAAAGAAATATGAGGAATTGCCAGGGAAACAATGTATTTTTTTCTTTGTTCCTTTTATATAGACAAGTCTGATTACCACTGCACATTCACTTCAGCTTTGTTTTGTTTATATATTTTATATATCAATATTCATGGTCATCCATCATTATCACGTGCGTGACACTAGGCCCAGGGTTTCATTCATATTTACCTGCAACCCCATCAAGTTCTTTCAATTTATCACCATTAACATCAGTTGCAATAACTTCAGCTCCTTCTTTTGCAAATGCCTCGGCACATGCCCTTCCAATGCCTTGGGCTGCAGCCGAAATGAACACCACCTTCCCAGCCAAACGTCCTGCTTGAATGGCGGCCATTTTCAAAAGAAACTCTAAGCCTTAAGCGTCAGTTCCCTGTGATTGACCGGGCGGTAAGTAAAACACAGAACGAGAGAGAGAGAGAGAGAGAGAGAGAGAGAGAGAGAGAGAGATGGAGATAAAAGGCAAATGTAACATAACGATGGAACCATGGTGGAACGGATGGAATAGAAAAATGGGTTGGCATCCTGTAATGGTTTCAGATCAATCACAGTTCTCCATTGGTGCAAACACCTTTTGCACTCATTTTATTTTCATTTCATTTTCAAATTTATTGAACTATTCTAGACTGCTTCCAACAATCCAATGTTGGTTGCTCCCAAAGGGAATGCCTCGACAAATTTCCCTATGAAAATTACTTTGAATGGTGTTCTCTGCTTTCGCTGACTATTTGCTTTTGAGAGAATCTTGAGAACCATCTTTTGGCTGAAGTGGAGGGCATTTGAAAAAGCACATGATACTACTCAAAATAAGCCAAAATTTTCAGACGAAGAAGACATGCGAGAAAATTTTGTCTTGAAAAGGGCACTAGCTGTTGCCATGCCTCCCCTGTACCGCCAGAGCAACAGGGGCAGCCATCCCCGCTAGCCCTAACCTAGCCCTGAACCCAACATTTACCTTAGGTCTCTGGATCCCGTCGTTCCACATTTCCGCCTTTCGAGATCCATGTTTTATCCACAATCCATGATAGTTCCCAGTACTCTATTATGATTTATGATCCTCCTTTCTTCACTGGGGACACAAGATGGCGGGCAGAACACGCAAAACCACTCGTGGAAAATTATCAGTTTTGTGGAAAATAGGAAGGCTACATCGATAGATTAAAATCTAGTAAACAGAATAAGCATCAAAGATTGATTTGTAAGGATGGCACGGCACAGGAATGTGCGCAACATGCGTTATGAAGATGGTAAGGAGCTTTTTGGTGATGTTTCTTTTTATTTAGGCCTAAAATGTGTTGCTTTTTACACGCAACTCATCTTTCTTTTTATTAAGTCTCAAAGTCAAAAGTCTAAATCCATATAGTCTAGAGTCATATTTGGAAGCTTTAAGAATATCAAATATTATTATTTACAAAATGTATATCCATGTATGTAACACTATTTTCCACTTTCCAATATCTTACTTAAAGGGACATTCTGCGGAAATAAATCAAATGCATGCAAAGGTTTATATCGTTATCCCGATCGAAAAGCAGATTTTGTCAGCCCTCAGAAATCGTTTTCCTTTCCTCGATCGCAATTCTCAAAGTGAAACAGTGGAAGCGATGTAGCCACTGCCCACTACACTAGACTGGAAAGTTTGCTGTGTGCAAATATTTCATGTGCAAAGTGCAAACTTGCCTATCAGCCGGAGAGGCACCCAAATTGGAAAGTTGGTATTTTCCATGTGCAAGTGGAGGAAACTTTAAGCATATGATGTTGTATGGAATTTCAAAGTTTCTTGATTATAGACAATTGATTAAAACAATAAGCAGTTTTGTTTACTGGTGATGAAAAAGTTCAGATTGAAAACCACATAAGCTCTGGCACACATAATAGTTATGTTTTGAGAAGAAACCAAGAATTTGTCTGGAGCCAGAAGTTATTGCAGATGGAATAATTTTGAGCAAAAACTTCAAACAAAATATTGAAAAATAAACAATTTCAGTACAGTTTACCTTATTGCAACATATTGATCAGATTTTTTGCTTGAAAAAAGGTTTACTTAAGCCTAACTTTAGACAAGAATTATCATGATAAAAGAATATATCGAAGCAAGTTTTTGGATACTGTAAAGAGTGTCATGATTTGAAACTTATAGACTTTATTGTTAATTTCTTGTATTATTTCAGAGTTGTCTCTGGAGGAGTATGGAAGATCATATGATGATATGGACAGCTATGCAATCTCACCTGCAACAGGTTTGTCAACATCTCATTCATTTTCTACTTCTACTCTTGCTTTACCACACCACTTTTGTTCAATTGTTGCATACTGGAGGAGAAAACATACCCAGCCTTACCAAATTACGTGTTATCCAAAAGCACGTAAAGTATAATGTTTTTTATGTTTGTAACTACCTCCAAGGGGACCATTATGGAAATAAGGTCAATTTTCAAAAATGCATGTTATAGACTCTTTCAATTTTTTAGATAATACAGTATATGTGTTTATAAAATTTTTACAGACCCTTTTGGAGTCCGGGGCATCAACCATTCCTCCCTTAAAATCCCATCTTGACATTTCTGGTACCACACCCCAAATTTTAGTTTGTTGATAAAAAATTTATTGGTAAGGATGTCAATGCTATCTGTAATCATCATCCCAAGAAGACCAGTTTTTCAGCAAATCAAGGGTTTTGCTGATCTGAAGAGTCCAAGAAAGAAATAGATCAAACACTCTGTTACATCTGAGTTTCTAGAATTCTACTGTAAGTATTTACACATGTAGTTAAATGATATCTATTAGATTAAATCATTTCTCACTTCTCATCATAGAGGCTCAGTTCACGTTCAACAGATCAAGGTCAAAGGAACACACATTGTCATCCTTCATGGAAGAATCTGATAAGGAGGAAGATGATGATGAATCCAATGATGATGACGACCATCTTCATGATTCAACTTCCAATTTCAAAATGCCAGAACTTGATGAAGTAACTGCTGGTAAGTTTACCAAGCCTTTGAAATAGCCTGCTAAATGCTAATGTTTCTTCTTGAAGTTTTATCTGCCAGTTGTTTTCCTTAGCTTATTTCCAAGGATTGTAACTTACGTTTTTTCTTACCCAGTTTGCTGTATGTTTATCTTCAGGAGTATAGCTACCAAAGTTTCAGCTCTGTCTTTGAAGATATGGCACCTTCTTCCTGTAATTTTAATTACTTGCTTTTCTAGGGTTAGTTTCAGGTAATAGCAGGTTTTTTGTTGATCCAGGATGTTACATCTATTTCCAAAGTTTGCCTCTTGTAATTTGTTTGTTTGGAGCTTTGTTTGCAGATTCTTGGATCCCTTTTCTGCTTCCTTTTAAATCCTGAAAATTATTTGTGCCAGACAGGTGATCTTCCTGCCTGTTTATACTACTCCACTGCCAGTGCTTGTTACAGCATTAAAACAATTTTGTGTACCAATTTGGCTGTCATTTGGTCTTGAGGGAAGACAGATGATTGGTGAAATGTCAGGCTGTGTATCCAAAAATGCTTCCTGCGATGTGCTGGTGTGATGAGCATTGCAGATGAAATGTCTGATGATAGATGCCAGTAACTTTCAAAGTTCAGTCAAGGTTTTGTTTTTGTGTCATTTGAAGGAGTTTCTTGATTTCTTGAAGGCACTCAGAAGCATAAATATTCTGGTAAAGTCAACCTTAGAAATGGAGATGTTACAGTCACTAAAATTGATTTCCTAAATTTTCGTTCTTTCATACCTCTTTGCTCTGATAACCTTCTCTTCTTTGTAAGCTCTTGAAACAATCACCTCAAGGACTGTTATAATGGCTATTTGTCAGCCAGGTTGGGGCTGGTATAATTTGCTTTACAACTGGTGTTTGATTAGATGCCTAATAATGAACCAAGATTAATTGATTTCAGTGTGTAGGCTTGTATTTTAAAAGACTTGTTATCTGTTGATAGACACTTAATAGTGATGGATGGCATAAAAATTGGTTAATGTTCTTTCACCTGCAGAGAAACTGCTAGGATTAATTTTTATCAATTCTATTTATATTCATTTTCAAATTGAATATTTAATGACTGCTTGTATGAAATTGGCTTTCATAGATCTTTGGCTTTCCCCTCCTGGTGCCAAGATGTTTTTCAGGTTTTGGATTTGGCTTTCTTTGTCTGTTGTATTGCTTTATTCATGATATTTGCGAGGCCTTGTTTTTATGAATGCCAAGTATTGCTCCTTTGCTTTTGCAAGTATATATAAGTACTGTTTGATGTACTTATTCAGGGAAGTACTTTTATTTAGATCGAAAATGGAGTGGTTCCTTTTCAAGCAGTTCTCCTCAAACATACGGTGCCATGGACCGATGTTAGCTTTTTCAAAATATATAGTTTTCATAGCTGTCATCAGCAAAAACATCTTTGTGTTACGGGGGAGGGGGGTTCTTGGCTAAATTTTGGGTTTGGTGTGCCACCCACAGTTTCAAAATGTAACCCTCTGCTAGCCCAATTTTTGTGAAAATGATACCCTTGGCTAGATTAATTTCTACATCAAAAGTGCCATAAGTCGTCATTTTCTAGGCGAATCTTGCCAAATTGTCGCAGTCTCTGGAGTACAATAGAAAATTTGGGTTTCTTTAAAGGAATTACCGAAGTTTGACATTTTTTTGACCAAGTTGCCAAAAAGCATACTAAAATCGACTAAAATTGCCAAAAAGCATAGCTTTGCCCAGACTAAATTACCAAAAAGTATACCCATTGGCTAGACTAGAAGTCTGAAAAAGTATTACCCTTGCCGTTGGGACATCGCCAGGTACCTTTGCTTTGGAAGAACCCCCCTCCATGCTCTGTGTAAACTGGTCATGACAATATGCTTATATGTGAAATAGGCATGGTGTAGTAGGATCTTTGTACTGCTGGGATTCTGAAAATGGATACCGAGATCCTAGAATTTTGATTAATAAACGTAGGTGTTCACTTGCGATAACTCCCAGTAAAACCACACTTGCTAAATCACAGTTATCTTGAACCCTAATTTAAATACAATTACTTTAAGATTTCAAAAAACTTTAAATGCCTGTTTGAGCAAACAGAATTGTGTTGAAATATGGTCTTGATTTTGAAGATGAAGTTGAAAGGAATTTTTTCCAAATTTTTTTTGATTTTTTCGTCCAGATGTCATTAGAGTATCTGCCTTAATTTTAAAGAGGATAAACCCAAAAGGGTTGAAGAATAAAAATGGCCGCACCTAGTTTTACTCGAGTTAATGCAAGTAAATACGGAGTTCTTAGGATTTATTTGAACGCTTTGTGTATCTAATGTTTCTGTCCAATTTTAGCAAAGCTACGATCGGGCTTAGAACATTTGGAAGGAATCCTTGGTGATAATTGTCATCAGCCAACAGCAGTGGATGCATTAATGAGATTTAACTACGATGTAGAAAAAGCCCTGAATGATATTCTAAGCCGAGGTAATTTTAGCCAACATTTTTCATGCTTAAGAGGGTAACGATGTTTTGTTTCTGTTCTTCTAAACCTATCTTCAAGATACGGAGAGTTGGATTGAGGTCACCTCCACGGAAGGAGGACATCTTTTTGCCAGAGGATGCTGCAATGTGGTCTAATATTTGGGATCATAATTTGCGTAAATTTTATGAAGGCTTTTGGCAATATTTCTAAAAAGTTGTGGAAATTTCTGTGATCCTTGTAACTTCGCAAATTTTCGCTGGAACAGCATCTTTGATTCTTCAAAATATCTGAAAACGGTACCCATGATTTCATGTCTTTTCACTTCGAAGGTTTCATTTCCAGTCGTTTCCAGCTTTTAAGAGAGTTTAGGAGCTTTGTTTTGCCTCTATAAATTTGTGTCCCATGTAGTAACTCATCAAATACTGATATTTATTACTAATTATGATCTTGTTGAAGGCGGAAGACAGACATTAACATTGCCCTCAGGATCATCTTCTGGAACACGGAAAAAAGGTGAGTCAGTTTTGAATTTCTCTTCCACGCCCACGTCACTGACGATACATGAGTCAGGGACTAAATCAACGTATTTGAAACAATATTATTTCAATTTGCTTCACAAAGTACCGTCTACGAAGTCTTGTGCCTATCTGGAATAGCAAACGTTTCCAACTAGTCCGCCTAGATATTGTTGAAACAGTTGAAACGTATTCATGTTGACATGTATGTCAAGGCTAAAATGTATCTCATTTTTGGTGTAGAAAGCTTTCAAAAGGTATTGACAATGTATTCTTCCCTGATACCTTAACATGTTATCATCCATGATTGTTTTTGATTTATCTATTTGTTTATTGATTTATTTATTTGTTTATTGATTGATTTATTTGTTTATTTATTTATTTACTTATATAAGGTAAATCATTTATTTTGTAAATACCACTTAACTGTAATATGTCTCTGTGCTCTCAGTTGTCAGTTGTTTCGTTATGTATAAAAAGATTGCTTCGACTTATGTTATCATCATTCACCTAGGAAGATCTTTGAAATAACGAATAATCAATGTTCTTGTTTGTTAATTTAAAATATCTTTATTTTCTATGTTCTTTAGTAATTCGTTGCCTTTCTTTCCCTTCCATATTTGGTTTCTTCTATTCTCATCATCGGCACCAAATAAGGTAAGATTCAACAAAAACTGTTGTTACTAATGACACATGGCAGTCTTCATTATTCGATAATGCTCTGTCTTCTAAGCGAAAACCTGATACCTTTAACGAATTAGGTGTTCCTTTAAAGCATCTCAAGTTGTCAGAAAGTGATGAGAACAGTGGATGCAATGAAGGAAGAGGCGGAACTGCAGAGAATATACGTCAAACCGCAGAAAAATGTGCAGGGCAGTCCTCGCGAGAAGATGAGCTGTGTATGGATGTGAAGAATGAATATAAATCGAGCACATCCACGCAAGCCGCGGGTTTTCGCGTTAAGGCAACGAGCGCGACTTTAGATAAAGACCAGAAAGTTTTAAGTCTTCAGCAGATAACAGAAACTGCCAGCCCTTATGTAAGCGCTGTAACAGATAAGAAGATTGACGCGAAAAACATTGATGAGAACGTGAAAAAAGTGGCATTAGGCGCTGAGAAGCCTTTGTTGGCTCATGGACTGAGAAAAAAGCTTGATGTAGAGAAGCCTTTTGCATCTTTAATTAGTAGTTCTACAAGTAGAGACAACGATCACATTCTTAAGTCCCACTGGACGGGGAAATCTTTACTGGAGATAGGGAGCTCGAATCGGATTTCAAAGGACAGAGGAGCTGAGACTGCTAGCACAGACGGTACACCGTTAAATTTGGCACTTAAAAGGAACTGTCCTGTTCTTGGAGGCACGAGTAGTGGGCTACAAAGCCTTATGACATCTTCTCTTAGCTCTTTAGGTACATCACCTAAACAAACGAGCTCAGGAAACCAGGCTGGGATTGGTTCGAAACTGAACATTGAACTAAATACGGAGAAACCAAGCTTAGAACAACTTGGCAGTGCGATGAAAATGCCTCTAGGCTCGTTAAGTGAGCTATCATTGAAATGGACAAGGGCTTCAGAGATACAAGATAGTTCTGTTTCGCAAACAGGAATCGCTTTAAAAGGAAACGTGCACTCCGATATAGAGAAACGATCCTTGGTAGAGGTCGAACATGTAATGAATATGCCTCTAGGCTCTTTGAGTTCAATAGGCACTAAGTCTTCAGGTACATTACCTAAACAATCTAGTGCTGTAAAGCAGACGTCATCCAACACAAAGATAGGAGTTGATATTGAAAAACCATCATTGGAACAACTCAGCTATGTAATGAATGTACCTTTAGGCTCATTAAGTTCGTTTCGTACAAAATGCCTTGGAAATTCTCCTGAGCAAACCAGCTTTAAAAGTCAGACTGAAAGATCAGGAAAAGTAAACATGGAATTGGGTGAAGAAAAGCCTTCGTTGAAGGAACTTAGCAATATTGTAAATAAGCCTTTAGGCTCTCTAAGCTCCCTTGGTACTACATCGTCTAGTCAAGGTAGTGCAAGTAATTCTAAAAGTAGCAGTGCAAGGTCACTAACAGATGCTAATAGCCAGAAAACATCGTTAGGGCTGCTTGGAGACACAAATTTGAAGCCTCTGGGATTGTTAACATCATTTGATGCAGCATCGAAGCCTTCATTTGGACTTGAATCTGCTTTATTGCCAAAGCATACAAAATCAGGCCTGAATCCAAGTCCAAATAGTAAAGACCAGTCATCTACAAACTTTCCTGAAGATTCTGCAGAAATGAAACAAGGGAGAGGTTCTTCGTTGAGCGAGCTTGCAAAGCAAAATGAGTTGAAGGAGGCTGGCATTCTGAGAGAGGCAGTAGTTGGGGCCAAGAGAGAAGAGCTGTTGGAACTGATTAGGCCATGTATGGCTACAAGCAAAATAATGGAGGATTACAAAGATGCTACGTCTGATGAAGCTGATTTGAAAGCCCAAAAAATGTATGATCAAGAAAATAAAAGGCTCCTTCTCGTTTCTAATTCTGTTTTCCGACATGAAAGCTTATTGCAAAGCGAAAGCTTATCAGGACCAAATAAACCGAAGGCCCCTTCAGTACTACGACCACCCCCTGGTTTCACAAAGCCAGTTATCAAAGATCTGCATTCCCTTGAGACAGCCGTGAATTTTAGTGCAGGGGGTGAAGGATTGGGAACATCAAATAAATTACAGCAAATGCTAGACTCATTGTCCCTCCAAAACGGTGCAAGCAGAAAGAGTAATATACAACAAGACAGCATTTTGTTTTCGGGTTCCAAACAGCCCAGTGGTCATGGAAATTTCGAATCCAGCAAGGCTCAGTCATCGGTCCATTCCTGTTTAACGAACAAAAAAGCTTCTAAACGAAGGCCTAGCTCATTTGGTGCTGCCTTATCTTGTATATATGTTACGAAATCAAGTGTAAGCAGAACTAACATTATTGAAACTAAACCCGTCTCGGAGTTTACATTGCCAGTGCAAATAGACTTGAGAGGAATTTTTGCAAAGCAAGGAAATGAATTTATTCCAGTTTTTAATTTCTCCACGCCGTCCCCAGATGATATTGTTCGAGCTCGACAAAAAGGTGCCTTTGCTAGAAGGAAGAAAGCAAGTTCATCGTCTGATTAAAGAATAAATGACATGACAACTCAGTGAAACGACATGACAAGTCAATCGAACAACAATTTTGTAAATTTTCTTTAACATCTGATCTTCTATCGATTTTTCGCTGAGATAGCTTTCACATGCGTGTCATTTTTATGTTTCTATGATGTGAATATTTATACGATCTTATTTAAGCTTTGAATCTGATTTACTATTTATTTTCGTTTCTCCTGTGCCCGGCGAAACTTCCTCTGCTTATGGCTCCGTTACGGTGAGAACCCGCAAGATAGAAACCACTTTTTAAGACCCCTCAGTCTGACTTTTTTGAAAGATGATACCTTGATGCAAGAACTTGTGTAAGTCTTGAAAGAAACTTTGATGAGTTTTCATAGGAACTAAATAAGGTATTTGAAAGAATGAGATAAAAACTAATGATTCAACTTCACAGAAATGAAAAAACAACTCGAACGGGCGTCTCAGAAATGAAACCCCCCCCCCACCCACCCCACCTTACTGCAGATGATCTATATAGCACCTACGTCTTATCATGGAAACTGTGTTATTGTGCATTGAGTCATATCCGAACCAAGTTAGTCGTAGCAAACGACCAGTTTCTCCTGTGCCTGCTGTTTCATTTAGCTCTCACTGAGAGAGTTGCCATCCTGAAAGTTTATCAAGTCAATGATGTGAAATTAGAACTGTCGAGGTAGCTGAAAATTTTAACAAAAACTGCAGATGAAAAACAGTAACTGTGGATGGAGATATCGCATTGATCAAAATGAATGTTAAGGTTTGTAACTCCAAACATGTTTTTTTACGTTTTATGTACCAACTTTTGAGCCGGTCATCCACGAAGAGAGAGAGACTCCTGAGAGAGTTCAGACAGCCATGATTTTACTCCTCTTCTTTTTCAGATATCTACAATGATAGAAAAGAGACTACTGGCGCTGCTGCCATTAACAATGCCCCCGTTTTACCGATTGCTGGCCTCACACTCTACCCGCCAGTCCAACCAATGGCGACGCGAACCCCTGACCGTGCAAATGGGTCAGCTTATCAAAGATCCGTTAGTTTGTAAGTATTCATTGATTGGTTATTGCTTTACAAACGGACCTCGTTACTTTACACTTCCAGTTGTATTTTAGATTGTCTAACATAGGGAACATGAAGGGGGCGTTCTTTTCACCAATAGAGGAATGCACTTTGACCATAGGTTCTTTCATTGACCTGCGTTGTATATTCTTCAAAATAGATATTGGTCCAAAAGAGGACACCCTGAAACTTCCAACGCTTTGGCAACCTTGCCTTTTAATGTAAATGTTTTGAAAGTCAAGCAGTAACTTCCATTTAGCAACCCCCTTAATTCCAATATCTAATGTTCCAAGATAGTTCTAGGCAACGCAAGGAATGATCGGTTGTTTTTGACAAAGAAAAACGTTTGAAGTTGAGTGGTTGCCCAGTCAACGCAAGGAATGATCGGTTGTTTTTGACAAAGAAAAACGTTTGAAGTTGAGTGGTTGCCCAGTCATAACAACATCTTGTTTGACATACAAAATCCAAAGGTTTATCAGTTTATGTTTCTGCGTTCGGTTTTGCGTCTCCATAAAGATCAACTGTTCTCCTTCGAACAGTTCATCGAATGCCTTAGAACGCCCCTCGTTCTTCTCATTGCGAATGCTTTAGATCGAATACTAACTGAGCAACATCATCCATTAAATCAAGAAACTGTGAGAGTTCCTTTGATAGTTCTCATAAGGTTTTGATTGATAAGTAGACTCCTTGCATTTGATAGAAAATTTGAGATGATTACATTTGGTTTTAGGCCAACTTCTCCAAAGCCAAAGGAAAGCCAACCTCAGTCTGGGAATTTATCTCAAAGTGAGGATCAAGGCTCGGCACCGTCATCAGTGACTTCGACACCAGTTGCAGGAAGAAAATCAATGGCTAAGTCTAAAGACGTAAGTGAAACTTTCGGATTAAATTTCTGTTGCTGACTAAACCCTCCAGTGACTGTTGGCAAACAATAGGCTTTGTGTCGGGCCGCACCCCTAGATTTTTCTTCCCGTAGGCTTATGGAGTGCCCCATAGGACAAAATATTTAATGAGTGCCCTCCCTAGATCAAGAGCCCCAGCCCCCAGCAAAATGCTAAGATTGAATGAGAATGTCTAGCAATCGTATTTACACGTCTGGACGTTTTGGTCCATTTAACCCGCAGATAAGGAGGAATGGAAGGTTATTGTAACGTTTGGAATCGAAATGGAACACAAATTTCTCTTCAAAGATTTTTCTCAAATGTACGCATTCCCATGTTTCGTTGTAGGCTGTGAATGTTGCAGAGGAATATAAAAAGCGACAAGAAGGCAAAGAACTGTTGAATCTCATTGTTATAGGTAATCTTGAAATTATCTTTGCTTCCTGTTGTAATTTCAGCATAATAATCCTTGAACTTGAAGTCAAGTCATTATGCTTTAATAGACTCAAGATAAAATTCATTTTGATACCTGTACAAAGAAATCTCCTTGAAGAAATGAAAAGCTAAGACTGCAAACAATCATTCTCGGAGCTCAGTAGGAGATAGATCAGTGCTTTCTTGAATAGAGAAATCGTTTCTAATCACTCTCGATTCTTGATCAGTGGTAGACTTGCTTCAATTCTCGTTCGTTATCTTATTAGGGTCTTCTCAGCAGGCAATGAGCTGTGAAAGTGGAGCGAGCAAAGTGAGCGGAACGGGCTGCCTGTTCCGCCTCTTCGTTCGCTCCAAGTTCTTGCGACCGAGAAGGCCCGAGGAAGATAATGCACGAGACTTGTTAGCAAGTCTTGATTAGTGACAAATATTTTGAAAATCTAGTTGACATTTTTTGAAAGTCCGACTTGTGGGTTTTTCGAATGTGAGATAATCAGATCCGTGCAGAGAACTCTTGGAAGCTCTGATTCATCTTGATTTATTGCGAAATGTTATTTTATCATTAAAATGTCTGGAAATATCTATTATTATTTTTTGTTAGGTCATGTAGATGCAGGAAAGAGTACATTAATGGGACATCTTCTGTATCGACTTGGAAATGTTACCAAGAAAGTTATGCATAAGTATCCTTTTCGTTGAGAAATATTTTGGTCCAATTTAGTCTAATTTAAGCCCAATTTTTAGCCTGTGACTATGACTCAATCAAACCTTTTGCATAAAATTTATAAAAGTCTCGCTCGATCTAGGCTCTTTTGTAGAGTATCTAAAAGGTTTGTTGGAAGGCATTGGAAGACATTAAGCAAACTCGTAAATGTTTCAAAAGTAGCTTTAGATATTGGTATTTGGTTTTCACGCTTGCACTTGCAGTCAAACATCTGGAAATATCTCGTGCGCTTTTTAAGGAATCAGAGGAAATCTTGAAGACGCTCAAACTATCGAAAATCTTGGAAATCCTAAATATCTTCATGAAATATTTGAAATCTCAGAGACTTTGGAAATTTTGTATTGTCCTAAAAATCTTTGTAAGATCCTACAAAGTCTTTAAATTTATTGAATGATCTGAGAGATTTTAAAATCTCAAAAGCACGTATGCTGTTTTCGAGTGCTTCGACATACATCATTTATCTTCCTGGGTGTCCCTGCACCCACATAATGTAGTCCAAAGGCATTTTGTCATTGGAATATCGATCCGTGCAACCCACCACCGTCTTAATGGAATCATGCCACTTTCTCGTATTGTCAACTTTTTCTGAAAGATATGCTGCTATGACGAATAGATTTTCGTTGCCAAGAGCAGCAGTTAAATAAACTTAAAACAAGTAATAAAAAATTTCTTGCACCGTCAGCAGCCCCAGTGGCGCAATGGACTAGCGCGTTGGACTTCTAATTCAAAGGTTGTGGGTTCGACTCCCATCTGGGGTGGTCGCTGCTACATATTTTCTTGTTTCTGTTAAAATTTCTAAGAAAAAAGTCGAGAAGTTAATCTAGAAAATTTTTGTCCTAAATTTTTAGATTTCGTTTTAAAAACTTTTTCGATTGATAAGTGAAAACGCTTGTCAAACCCTTAGGCTACTTCAAATCGTGATATAAACATCAGTTCAGTTGTTTCAACGCATAAAATTCAAAGGTTGTGGGTTCGACTCCCATCTGGGGTGGTCGCTGCGACATATTTTCTCGTTTCTATTAAAATTTCTAAGAAAAAAGTCGAGAAGTTAATCTAGAAAATTTTTGTCCTAAATTTTTAGATTTCGTTTTAAAAACTTTTTCGATTGATAAGTGAAAACGCTTGTCAAACCCTTTTAGGCTACTTCAAATCGTGATATAAACATCAGTTCAGTTGTTTCAACGCATAAAATTCTCTGCTCTGCTTTCTCTTCTTTTTTCTGGTCCTCTTGAAAGAAAAATTGAAAATTCATTCAAAAACAATATTTTGGCTTCAAATTTTGTTGTTTTGATAATATTCAAAATAATTTATATCCATGAAATTCTATACATGTTTTAATGAAACAATTCGATTTAATGAAATTTAATGAATTTAATGAAACATTTTATTCAATTGAATTCAATTTAATGAAACATTCAATTTAATTAATTTAATGAAACATTTGATTCAATTTTATGAAACATTTGAATTTCTTAATTTCAAAATCAGAAATGAAATGGAGTCGAAAAAGGCAGGGAAAGGTTCGTTTGCATATGCATGGATTTTGGATGAAACGGAGGAGGAACGAGCAAGGCATGCATTCTTCATCTCAAACATATTTAGGATAGAATTTTTCACTTGCTTTCTTGTTGACATATTTTCTTTTCTTTTTTTTTTCTTACTCTTTCCTTCTTTCAAGTTACTTCAAGTTTTTTGATAGATTAGAACAGCTAAATGGAATTCCACTGTTGATAAAATTTCCGAAATTTATTGATCATTCCGTTGATAATCCATGGAACAAAAAAGATACATTTTGCGATTTTTCATATATTTATCTGAACATTTAAGATTTCAAGATCTTACGGATAGAAAGAATTACGCTAAAGTTAGAACTGACCACGAAGCTGCATGAAAATAGAATCTTAAAATACCCTCTTTTCTTTCAGAGGAATCACGATGGACGTAGCAATGACAACGTTTGAAACGAATACAAAATCGATAACATTAATGGATGCCCCTGGTCATCGAGATTTCATTCCTAACATGATTCAAGGAACTGCTCAGGTAAGTTCGAGGTCATTTCGTTCACTGACCAGTAGGCAGTGAAAGTTAAAGCGCATTTTGTCTAGGAAACAGTTGAATTAAGCATATTTGACCATAGAATAAGAGTTTTAAGTAGAACATTTTATTTCTCTTTTCATTCGTTCATCAGTTTGGGTGCCGCAGCTTTACATATTATTGTTTCAGCCAATCAATAAAATGAATATGCAGTTTTTCTAAAATAGGCTGCAAGTAAATTGCATACGTTTCTTGACTTTGTATAAATAAGCATTAACATAATTCAACCTGTTTCCTTTTGTGAAATTTACAAACTGTTGATAACTTGGTAAAAACATAAATTCTAGTACATTTAGACTTTTCATGCTATTTTATATGAATTATTTTCGAAAAGAATTGGCTGTTGTGGTTCGTTCTATATCATTAAGAATTTTTCCCCTTGATAAATTCAGATATTTTTCGGAATATTTCTAAAAGTCATTTGAATCTGTTAAGGTAAGTTTTGAATTGAACTTCCACTTGAATTGAACTTTTGTCATCTACAGGCTGATGTCGCAATTTTAGTTGTTGATGCAAGTGTTGGTGAATTCGAGTCTGGTTTTGAACAAGGAGGACAAACGCGGGAGCACGCACTACTAGCACGTTCGCTTGGTGTCAATCAAGTCGTTGTAGCTGTCAATAAAATGGATAATGTGAGTTACTTTTTGCTGTAAGTGCTAATTTCTAACTTTTTTCTGTCCCTTGCTTGAAATCGAAATTTTGTCAGAGCATATTGTTTCATATTTTGGAGATCAAGGGAATGGAACATCGCGTACCAAAATGTATGAAAATAACGCTCGATCCAGGCTCTGTTGCGGAATAGATAGACGGTCTATAATTTTAATACTTTGAAAAGCTTCTAAGCTCTGTTTTTGGTTAAACCAAATAGTTTTCTGTTTTGTTTCAATCAGTCAAATTGAATGAAATGAAAGAGCATTTCTTAAAAACGTAACGCGTTTTTTAAATAGTTAATTAAATTAGAATATTTTTTCTACTTTCCCTGTAGGTTGGTTGGTCTAAAGACCGCTACGAGGATATCGTCGGTAAAATGAAAAGCTTTTTGAAACAAGCTGGATTCAAGGTAGGTCACTGCACTCAGTGTTCTGAATGTTAATTTGATCTGTTAATAATTTTTTGTCCTTAAGAGCAGATGTGGGGACCACAAAGCCCATTTTTTTCCCATTTCAGAGTTGTGGCTCTGTTAAGAAAGCTTGGACATATAAAGTTTGAAAATTTTTAATGAGCTTTCCATAGCAAGTATTTAGAAGCTCTGTTCTAAAACATTCTTTTGAATTTGTTACTTATTATCTGGCCATTGTTATGCTGCTTCGACTGTTCATTTCTGTGACAAGACAACCATGACACACAGAATTCTTATTTTTCTTTTTCGTTTTAGGATGGTGACGTAAAATACATTCCATGCAGTGGAATGACTGGAGAAAATTTAATAGATAAAGCTAAAGTGCCAGAGTTGATTGCTTGGTACAAAGGAAGCTGCTTGACAGAGCAAATAGGTAATTATGATTTTTCTTCTTTTCTTATTATTGATTTTTTATTCATATAAAGATTTCGCAATACATATTACATTCTTTTAAACTTTCCTAATTACTTTACAACACTACAGTGACGACACCATGGGAAGTGACAGACAATTACTACTCCTTGTTAATTGTACAAGTTGCATTTTGTAGAATTTTCGAATGTGCACAACGGCGGAAGGAGCTTAAACGCCACTCAATTGAATCTTTCGCATATAAAAATTTATAACATGTATACCATGATAATGTATTCGACTGTTGCCAACATGCATACAGATTATTATCATGCTTTGAGCTCTTTCGTGTTTTATGGTTTTTGGCTTCTTAATGACTTCTTATCTTTTTGTAGACAGATTCAAGCCACCAGAGAGACCCATTGACAGGCCTTTTAGGCTCTGCGTATCTGATGTTTACAAAGGTAGGCACTAGTGTGATATTTTTTCAGTTGAATTAATGCATTGTGAATCAAAATTTTCCGTTTGGGCCGAATTTTGATTTTCAGATAGTCTGACGTCGTAATATGCTTGCAATGGATCCTGGGTAACAATGATTCTTTAAGCAGCCCCCTTTTGTTAAGTTGAAAGCTCTTTTAACTGTTTTGTGCTCAAAGTTTGTATTTCTTTCTGCAGGCCAAGGTGGTGCGTTTCTTGTTGCTGGCAAATTGGAAGCAGGGCATGTTCAAAATGGTGACAAAGTATTACTCATGCCAGCTGGAGAGCCAGGATCAGTGAAAGGTCAGTCATCATAGACGTAGGAAATGGGGGCACTGGGGGCACGTACCCCCCGAAGATTTTATCAATAAACAAAGAAGTGCCCGTTATCATATTCATCTTGTCATGTCATCCTAGACTGTTTTTTCCTGTAGATCTTTTAGCTATTCTGAAAAGAATCAGAATCGAACGACATTTTGCTACATTTTGTAGAATTTTCGAATGGATACAGTAGCAATAAATCTCCAATGCCACTCAACTGAACATCGCATATAAAAATGATGAAATTATCGCTCGATCCATACTCTTTTTTTAGGATAGCTAAAACGTCTATGCCATCTTTGAAAAAGCCTAACAATAGGATTTTTTAGGCCATGGGAAATTCGCTTCATTTAAATTAAACTTTCAGAGGATAAGCGCCTTAAGAATTCAAATCCTTTCAATTCTAATTGTCAATCATATGAAGATCACTGCGTTTCAAGTGTGATCGTTTTAGAATTTTCATTGATAATATTGTACTTGCCTTTTCTAGCTCTTGCCCAACGAGATCTTTCAGTAAAATGGGCAGCAGCTGGTGATCACGTGACTTTGACTGTCACTGGCGTAGATATGGCTCATGTCAGGTAAGGTTTCATAAAACTCGTCAAAGGGAGTACAAAGACCAGCATGCCTTGCAGGAGGTCTGTGACTTGATCTGCATAGGTACCAGAATAACTGACTGTACGAAATTCACAAAACAAAAACACACTATGGCAAAGGCTTCTGGTCATTGTACTCCCTTTAATCATCATTATCATTAAACAGTTTATTTTGTATCATGACCCTCCCGTCCGGGCCGCAAACCAACTAAGAACTCAGATTAATCAAGAATGTTTGAAAGTAACGTAAGGAGTAGGGCATTACTTCTACAGACCGCTTGATGTGCTGGGAGACAAAATGGAAGCTAATCAACAAGCTGATATGCAAGATTACATCATCAAGTGGCTTGATCTTTGATGGCTTCGAAGCAAAAGACTTTTTGCCCTGCCATCTGGCAATACCGAAAACATTAGCCCTCAGCCTTTATGCAAAACCTCGCAAGTTCGTTATTGTACTGACAACTACAATTGCCCGAAGCAAGCAGTTAACTTAGGCTTTCCAATACAAAATGGCAACTTGTGAGAAATTTGCTTTAACTTTGCTGCTGCCCCTTTAACGTAATGAATCCTTTTTTCTTCCTTCTGCAGTGTTGGAAGTGTTCTCTGTGACCCAGTGTCTCCAGTCAAAGCAACGACACGATTTAATGCTCGTATAGTCGTATTCAATTTTGCAGTGCCCATCATTAAAGGATTTATGGTATATAAGTCTAGTTTTTGTTTACAGTTTTTCCTTTTCGAAGTTTAAATATTTAAGCGTTGACTTGTGCTTCGTACTCAATCAGACGATCGCAGATAAGATTATGTCGAGGACCATTCGACGAGGATGCGTTCTGTTTAATGATCGAATTTCTAATGCCCCATCGGCGACAGCTTGCCCGTTTATGCATCGGCATTATTACCTTCAGTTTGATTGGAGAAATATCTTTCCTTGGCCATGGGAGAATATTATCGATCCTTTTGGTAACAATTTCTTTAAGCAAGGACTACTCACATAGGCAATGTCTTTGTACCTAGCAAAACCTCCACCCGAGGGATTTTTTGTTTAAGAAGCTTTATCCCTTTTTTGGCGGTTAAGTCGTGCCATGAAGTGTTGCACTTTAATCTGTTCCTTTTAGGTTGTATTTCATTGTCAGAGTTTAAGTGAAACGGCAACCATTACTAAACTGATCAGCACATTAAACAAAAATACTGGAGAAATTTTACAAAAACGACCAAGGTACTGACTTTTATGTTATGTTCAGATTAGTTTCATTTTCACGTTACTTTCATTGCATGGAATAATTTTATTACCGTTTATGTAGCACAACAAATTTTTGTTGATTTTAAACTTTCCAAAATCTAAAACGTCGCAAGAAAATTGGAGAATATTTTATCCATCGTTGCAGATACCTCTTTCCAATATTTTTCTACTTTCTTCTGCAAGTTTGATAGGAAACATGAAAATGTCAACATAATTTATCTACTTCCTCCTAGGTTTCTTGGAAAGCATTCAAATGCGGTAATAGAATTGCAGACTGCTCGTCCTATTTGTGTAGAGCTATATAAAGATAACAAAGTATTAGGAAGATTCATGCTTCGATATGGAGGAAAAACTATCGCTGCTGGAGTTGTTACGGAGGTTAGTTCAATTTGAAATATGGTCTTGGTTAGCAATTAGTTTTTAAGTAGAATTTGGCTACAATTTCGAATCATTATTTGCTGAAAGTTGTTGCAAAAGCACTATATTGTAATAATTTGAATGATACTAAATGGCATGGGCTGCAAGCAAGTCATTTTACATGGATTCTGAGTAGTGCAAGGTCTCTTGTTTTGTTTGTTTTCAATTTATTTTGAGTGGGCTTGTCAGGATTTCTAGCTATTGAAAGTTAATTTAGGCCCACCGTGCATGCCGCATCCAGGCATGGGACCCCTAGTTTAACGTCCCTTCCGAAGGACGACGAGGTGAGTTGCGAGGTCAGGCCTCAGAGGTCACCCATCCGAAATCTGACCTCACTCAACCAACTTTAACTTCAGTCACCTGACGAAGACTGTATAAGCCAACACCTCACCCTATTGACTCAGATAAATTTCTTTTGAACAGATCAAATAAATTGCGGTGATGCGGTCCAGAAGAAAAATTACATCAGACATGGGATGTCTTTGGAATTGTGAAAGTTGTGCGAAGATAGGGGACGATATTAAATAGATTGAATTAGCTAGGCTTTAAAACAAATTTTATTTTGTAGAAATATGCAACTAATGGGTAGCGTAGCAGATGACCCTTACAGAGCCGTAGTTACAGACCAGGGTCTTTTGCAGGCACGTGATAATTTCAGACTCTCTGAAAATGAAATTTGGCCTAAGCGGAAACGATCGATCCTCGCTGCAGTGCAGTAGTTGAATAGACTGATGACATGTGGTAGTTCGCTTCTTGTCTGAACTGATATGTCTGAAGCAACAACAACAACAACATAGATTCAATTCAATGAGATGAGCGTAAGTTGAGGCGCAATGTGAAGTGAGGCTAGTAGCTGAAGTATTAAAAGCGTTTTATTTCTCTTGAACTGTTATAAATATGATATATAATATATAGTAAATAATTTGTTTAAAGTTGGCGTACCACTCTAATAGCTGTGTAAAAGGTAATTAATGCCAACTATCAGACGTATCATAAATGTAGATGTACAGAAAGGATTTTAAAGAATATATAAGCTAAATAAGAATTACATCAGAAATTAATATTTTACACAATCTGCAGTCACAGTTTATTGTGTAGTTCTTAATCGTTTTTTAAAAGCAATCCGTGATTGGGACTCCTTAACCCTGCGAGGTAATGTTTCCCACAGCTTTTGACCCAAATGTCTCACAGTTTCTATGCCATAAGAAGTTGTCTTGGCATTAAGAATGCTAAGAGTATTCTTATTTCGCAAGTCATATTGTGCAACTCTTGCCTCAGAAGCCTCACTCATGAAACAAGGATTCAGGAACTTTATGGTTTTGTATATTTCTATCATGAAGTACAAACTGTTCTGTCTGTTAAACTCTACTGCATTGTGGAGCTGTGGTTTCTGTTTAGGCCAAATTTGATTTCAGAAGTCTTAAATTATAGCGTCCTCGCAGAGGATCATGGGCTACAACAGCTTTTTAAGCTGAATTTACACAAGCAGCGTTATTCTTACAGCTACCAGCATAGGTTCAAAGTCTGTAAAAAAGTTGGTTTAAAATTCTATGACTTATTTCTTTGAACTGAATGGCTTCAAAGAAACTTAAGCTATTTTGCTATTATTCTGACGTTGGACTTTCCCGAAGTCACCAATATTTTGGGAATTAGAGTGCTCGTCTTCTTTTTCCTGAATTCATGAAAAGTTTTCAAAAAATTTTAAACTATCGTTATTTCTAAACCGTTGGTAGCAACAGGAAATGATTTCCAAGAACACCATAGTTTATGGATGTCTCCAATATGGTATCAAGCAGAAGTCTGTAACTTTTGTCATTTAATAAGATTTAGCAATTTGATGACGTCACATCCTCAAATGAGCTGAAATAGAAAACACGCTGGAATTTTCAAAATATTCAAAAATTTCAAAAAGTCCAACAACGGGATTGTGGATAGGTTGCTAGAGTTTCTTTCAAATCATCCAGTTAGAAGAAAAAGGTCATAGAATTCTACACCCATCTTTTTACGCCAATTCAAAGATTTGGAACCTTTGCCACAGCTACCCAAATAAGGCTATTCAATGCTCAAAAAAGGCTTGCTGCTGTCCTGATTTGTGCAGTGACAAGACAAACGCTCTACAGTTTAAATTCGTTTTATAGTTGAGTCCTTTTTACCAAATGATTAAACAGCCACCGAAAAGAATTTTAGGAATCTAAATTTCTACCTCCAGTTGTCTGTGCAAAGTTCTCTTTGGGATTGTAAACAGTGGGGGGCAATTACCCTCCCATTCCCCTCCCCCGTGGCCACGCCACTGATTGTAAATTAGACTTGACAGCTCATCCCAGAGACACGACCTGTCATCGTGAATCGTCTATGACAGAAAATTATTTATAGTTTGCTGAAAATTCCAAGCTCAAGAGATAAAATCAAATCGAGGTTTTGACCGCTTCTTACTTGAAAGCTCTTCGAATATTGTCCTGTGGCTTAGAAGTATATACACGGGATTATTTTAGACTTAAAAAAGTGGAAGGAAATAGAAGTTTATTAGCGTTTGTTCCTTGACAGTCCAGAAAGAATGCATAACTCTCATACAAACTCAAAGAAGCTTTACTGCAATGTCCTGCGTGAAGATTGTACATTAACATATCTGGAAAGTCTGCAAGCAGGCTCGTGTTTTGAAAGCAAAACGACCATTTCTTGTATCAACCCTTCACGATATTTCCCAGCTTACACTTGGGCTCCATGGAATGCCACAATTAGTTACTTGTTCATGAAACAGTTTCTTAGAAAGGGTTTCTTATCAAAGATTAGCATACCAGTAAAGTGTATTATGCATCAACTTCTTCAGGTTTTGAAATGCTTAATTATTTTAACGAAAAATTCAGTATTTTGCAAGACAGAAATAAATGCGACTGTTTTTGTTCGTCGTTTCCTCCGCAAGCTGCAGGTAAATGAGGAACCTTCACTTTCAGGAGACATGAACGCGTAAAACATGACATGTTTTTCAAGTTGAATTTCGGAGACATTGTCAGATTGAAGACAGTTGTGTTATTAAGGGAGCTGCCATTTTTAATGCTGGGGACAGGGGTGGAAGAATTTTTAAGACAAATGGGAACTTTTTCTTACCCCATTTTCTAAATGTAATAACATTTGCCACCCCATTTCAAGGGCGCCAAAAATTTCAGACCCCATTATTGAGTGATTTATCTTAAATCTACATGGAAAACTAGAACCACTAAGTAGCGCAATCTGAACATAAAATAAGCCAAAACTTAAAGTAAACAAGTCATAAACAAAGCACCATCGCCAACTACTTCAAGTATCTTCTTCCTTGCCTGATGAACATATCAGTAACATATGGAATTTTTATGAGAGATATGCATTTTCACTTCAGTCAGACATATATTCCAAAAATTTCACAACCCATCATATACTTTGTAATTTTTGCAAAATTTTTTGATACCCCAATTAGACGAGGCAAAATAATTTGGCACCCCTCCAAAAATTCTTCCACCCCTGTACCCAGCTTCAAAAATGACCACTCCCTAATGGAATGACAGAAGTTTTCAGATATTTTTGCTGAAACTGAATGCAGTGTATATATTAGAGATAGTGGTGTAGAACTGGATTTGTTTTTCAAAGCAATTTCAAACTAGAAATGTGTTGTCTTGTTTCCAAAGAAGATACCTTGGAAAACATTTTTGCAGCTTTATGGTTGCTCCAAAAAGGCTTGTGGATGGGAAACAGGTGAATGCAGTGGAAATTTTTACGAACAACGAAATCTAAGGGGGACAAAAAGGGACCACCAGATAAGATAACAGAAACACTAGCGGAAGGCGGAGGGAGAGAAGAAGGAATAATGGTAGGTAATTCTTTGCTGACGCAGTTGTTGTTGTTTCCTTGCCTCCAAAAGTTGCTGTTGTTGCATCTGTTGTTGCTGCATGCTCACTCCAAGCTCATGTAAGATATGGCGGGCAGCATGGATTTTCCTTCATTTTGTTTTGCCTTCATCGTCCTTATAGGAGGTGTCATTGGATACCTAAAGGCTGGTAAGTATAAAGGAAATACTGGGAAGTTAATTTTCAGTTTCGACGCAAACAAGACTGAAGTCATAAATTGAGGTGAGGTCATATACACTTACCACCCTCTACTCTAGTCTATAACCTAGGCCTGCTTGCAGTCAATGTTAACAAACAAAACGCGATTCATGGGCCTGGCTACACATTTCAGGAACAGTAAGAAGCTCCAAGGCCAAATTTGAAGCAGTAAGTGTTTAATTGCTTAAAAAATTACTGCAAAACCCTCCAGGCCAGCAGCAACATACTTTGCAAGAGAGTGGGAAGAAACAATTTTTTGCTTATGGTGCAAGCACTACATTTGTGTAAGAGTGCGGTGCACAACAAAATTAAGCACTGTAAAAGTAAAAGAAAATTGAAGAATCAAATTCAATCAGTTGCTGGAGAGGCCTCAGAGATGAAGTGAAAGCTCCAGTCAAAACATAAGAGATGCACAATGGAGTAAAAAAGAGACTAATGGCACGTATATGATTAAAAAGTTTTGTAAATAGCAAAAAAATTAACTTTTCATGAAACTAAGTTTGGTTCATCAAAGAACAAGAAATTCTGCTTGCATCGCAACAATTTTGTGTTAAAGAATCCTTTGGACAATAGGTCCTTTTTCTTGAAAACTCATTCCCACTCATTGTGCCCAAGTCTCAATGAGTTGCCACCTTGACTTCATTGAAAGCCAAAAGTGATGTAGTAGGGTTTTGGCTTAGTATAGCAAGCAGCCAATTTGTTTTCATTAAAAATTCTGATAAAGCAAATGTTTCCTGAGCTTCTATAATTTGCTCTCTCTCATTTGTAGGCAGCATGATGTCACTGATGTCTGGGATAGTTTTTGGTCTCGTTCTGGCCTTTGGTGCAAGACAGACTTCAAAGAATCCAAAGAATATCTGGGTTGTGCTAGGTAAGTCAGTTTATCTGCCCGCAACCAAAGTCTGTAATATTCATTCAGTTCTCCAGTTGATAAGCAAGTGAATAGACATAAGAAAATTTTTGTTTAGAGTTCTGCATGATACGTAAATGAGCTTAACTGTTTTATGTGTATCTTCATGAAAATGGATGGTTGATAGGATGTTTTTACAGAGGGCAACAAAACTTGATATGATAGACTGATAATTTTCTTCAATTTGCAGTTGCATCATTGGTTTTAGCAGTTGCAATGGGAATAAGATTTTTCAAATCTGGCAAACTGATGCCTGCAGGAATGGTGTTTTTTCTCAGGTAACTAATTTCTAGATTGAAATTACAGATTTTTACAAGGTTTTCTTTAATGCCAAAACAAGAAACTTCTTTTTATTTGTTCCTGGCCATTTGATTTTTCAAGAGAAATCTTCAATGTATATTGACTTCTGCAGATAAAAAATCAAGCCTTCAAAAAAATTCTAATGCAGCACAATATTTTTCATAACATCAACAAATTTTCTTCATGTGAATGAATTTGAAAATTTCTTTTCAGCGTTGGATCAGTGGTGAGGCATCTTTATAATTATTACAACTGAACACAAGAATGAAGATTAATTGGCTGTGAGTACAACAAGCAGTTTTTCATTTTATGTAATTTGTCTAGAACTTCTGATGCTTATGAGTAGACCCATCATCCAAAAGAGGAAACAGTCCACGAAAACAAAGACCAAATCTTGCTTCTGCTATTTCCAAATTTCCGAAAATGAAATTTGTGCCGCCTTTGTTGAGACAGGATATGTTGGATACATTATTTGAATAGAGGATTTGTAGTATAGTTGATTTTAGCCCACCATAGCAAGCAAGCCTTTTCTCTTTGCTAGACCCTTTTTTCTTTTCTGATAATGGGCCTACATGTACGCTAGAACTTCTGTTAATCAACCTCCAAGTATTGTGTATCAGTAGAAGTATATTATTTCAAGAATAAATTTTGCATTGGGAATTTAATGATTTTATCAATAAAAAATATCAATGAAATATTTGATAGATAATGTATACAGTAGTTTGTTCCAGGTCTACTCTTATATGTGTGGTCAGTAAAAAATCATAGAAAAATCAATAAAATTCTTAAATTTCAGTGAAAAATTCATGTCAAAGCTGATTTGTGTCCAAAGACTTTATCATAATCTTTACAGAATCACAAAAGATGCTGCAGTTGCCACTCCACAGTTATTGTCTTGTTGTGACATTAAGACGTATCCATCATTCCCCCAATGTGTTGACCAGGAGTTCTTGATTAGCCAATAAGGAGTACCATACAACACACCATATCCAACTGCCAATACTGCATGATCAAGTGAATCAACAGTATTTCCTAAGATGCAAAAGAACAGTATCCTTCATAAGAATTCAACCACTCACCCCCATTTATCAAATTGAAGTTCTGCACAACCCCTGAAAAGTTCTGCACTTTTACTTGATAATCATAAATTCTATGAATGAACATGACATAGTCAAACACAGAAAGTTTCAATTGAATAAAAACTTTCAAAGGCCTTCTTGATGTTTGTTAGATCTTTGCTCCTTAAGTGAATCAACAGAGCTAAGGTTGGGTGATTTATAAATGAGACAAGGAGCACTCCTTTGCACATTCTTGTTAATATTTCTAAACAATATCCCAACGTATTTTGAAATCATCAAACACAACAGGCTAGCTTTAGTTTATACATGCAGTACATGGGTTTTGCTTACTAGGTTTCTGCCCGCTAACTTTTCAGAGAATGCTTAGTAGGGATGGATGGCAAGTAGTTTCCTCAGAATTTTGTAAAATGATTTTGGCATCCTGTTGTTGATGGCCTTGGTATAACTGCAATAGAACCTCATTGTCTTATGGTATCTGTTAATTAGAAATTCAATAAGAAAGAATCCCTGCAGCATAGTACATCCATCCAAGATAAAATTGTTTAGGTGAAATTGATCCATCTATAGAGATTTTTGCCATTTGTATTGTGCCCAGTATTTGAGACATTGCTTCAAACATATTTTAAACAGCCTAGAAAATGTTTGATCTAATACTTACCACATTTTGGTTCATAATAAACCCCATGAGAATAGAATGATAATGACAAATGTGCCGCATCAATTCCAACTGAAATTGGTCCTTTTGTGTAAATGGCGATTCTCAATGCATTCAGATCCCCTGATGTTACATTGACATATCCCTTCAATTTTGCACCAATCACTATATCATCTCCTGTAAAGTGGCAATAGCCATTCTGTGGAAATATATACAAAACATTTGACTGTATCAACTTTGCAAAGCAAGAGACATTTGAGTTCCTCCCATAAATAGCCTGAATTTGCAACAACGGTTATCAAGTATTTGCAATGCTCAAGACAGAAAGCGTCTTATCTGTGTCTCAAGACAGAAAGCCTCAAGACAGAAAGTGTCTATCTGGAAATGGTGCTTCTATCTATATATAGTATTAAAATCTGATAACTTAATTCATTGATAATTTATAGGTAATTAAGAAATGGCACAGTGCAGTGAAGCCAGAACTGTCAGGTGTACATGGCTCAATGCCCGTTTTAGCCCCATCACTTGAGCATTCTGACTTGATTTGATCTTCTCTCTCTGCTTCTGCAATCCCAACACTTGACGCTGGAAACTGCAACGTGACCTTCGCATGCGGTTATATTTTTGAGTTGAATAAACTCAGTTTCAGTTTGTAATGCTTAACTACTATATGTCCATGTTTTCCTTTGACAAAACAGTCTTCAAATGGGACTGATTTGGGGCTTAGCTGATTCAGTTTTACTGGATATTCAACCTAAGTATCTCAATGTCTGGCCAACAGTTGGGCATATATCAAAGTTGCTTGAAAGAGCTGGCAGATAATTGAAAGGAGTACTTACAGCTCCAAGATAAGGACCGTAACTGTCTTCAGTGGCGATTCCTCCATGTTTCATAATCCATTGATATGAACGGAAATCTTCGCCTCCATCACAACCATTGTTTCCATACCCCCATGAACAATCAACCAAGTTTTGTTGGGAGAGACGCACAAGTCGACCAGTCTATAACAGGAGGGAAAATATTTTTATCTACAAAAATAAGCTGCACAATGCCAACTTCAACGGTTTGTTAAAAGCAAAAGATGCAAGAACTAGGTTCAACCCTTATAAAACTAGCAGCATTGTAAAACCCAGTAAAGATATTTGTCATCCAACGTGGACCTTCGATCTTTCATCTTCCGTAAAATTCATTAGAACAACTCAAGCATTATCAAACTCATGTGAACGGTGAACCCTACAAATGCTCTTGCTGTTCATATTTGATAACCAAAATACAGCGTCTTTGTAATTAAACTTACTTTCAAGAAGAGTGCGCCCTCAATCGTGCCAGTGGTCCCGAAACTCCAACATGATCCGCAGACTGCTTGGTCTTTTACTGGTGTCACAGCACCTAAGAAAGGAAGAATTTGGTAGAATATTTTTTGCCCATTTTTTATCCACTTTCCTATTTCTCGGGGACGTCTTTTTGATTCAATAAGGGACAGGAACATCGGGGTCAAACGAGAGGGGTAATTCATTCTCTAGGAACGTCGTACACTATCGACTTAAATCCATTTTGCTTATTCTGGGAAATCTTTTCTTCTTACAGATTTTAAACGAAGAAATATTTTCGCGTAGTTTTACTTCCGTCCGGATGACAACAAGTGAAGTGACTCAGATCGCGAGTCAGAGCGATACATATTTACTTTTCAATCAAATCTATCATACTTTAAATCTCTATCCTTTCATCTTACTTTTTTGCTTGGGGTTGACAATCATTTAAGAAGGACATAATTTTGCGATATCAAAGGCACCATATGGAAATGAAACTGTAGAATTTATGCTCTTTACTAATCCACGTAGGTCTTGACTTGATATAGGTTATAATGTTGATAAAAACACAGGATTTTATTACCTGACTGAAGCTTCAAAAACGAGGCATTACAGATTCCCGCCACTCTTATTGGTTAATCGCACAGGTTCCGCGGGTTTCCCGTAGCCTTGTATAATATGATACAAGGATGCGTTTTTTGTTACCACAGCAACTGCTTATGCCTGTAAGATTTACAATAGATTCAAACGACATGACATTTCCTGCATAACACAAACCGGTTAGTATGCACATATTAATGCTTGAGCTGACGTACCGTATAATCGCCAGTTGTAAGATGAGGGAATACTTTCAGGTTTCAATTTATCAGGCTTGAATTCTTGTCCACCATTGTATTTACCATCTGACTTTTTCTTCCCTCTCAATCTCTTCATTTCTTCTTTGGTTTGATCTGCCAAATGGTTTACTTTGACTTTGTAGGTTAGACCTTTTCGATTTATTGAGTGAATGAACCTGGAAAGTAGAACGTTGATAAAAGATATTCATTCCATTGCAGAATGCCGCTAGTTTCAAAGATATTTGTCTATATTTTCATGGTATTGAAGAACATGTATGATTTGTAAGTGGTTTTTTCTCCTTAAAAAGAAAAAAGAGTTGTGGCGTTTTCCTGCATGCATGGTTGGGAAACACCCCAGATCAAATCTTTTTTCAACCTCACAGGTTCCCCCCTCCCCCATTAACTTTATCATGCTTCAGTGATACAACTATTTTGTTGTCCTGCCCCCATTTTATTTTGCGCCATTTTCTGTCTTCAAATTTTCTTTTTTGATCTGTGCCTTGGTCTGTGTGCAATGTTTTCTCAGCACTATGTCATCGTAAGTTTCAACGCTCTGTTTATGATGTCATTTTTAAAGATTCTTAACTCTACAATCAATATTGAAAATTTGATCTACCTCAAATTCTGTCTGAAGTTATGCTGCCTTTTGTGGAACTCATCGCTTCCTCTATTGATGTAATCTTTTCCATATTTGGTCGCAAAATCATTGAACATAGGAAACAAATGATCCTCATTGGTTGGATGCATGTATTCTTGCATTGGATTGGCTAGGATTCGTCCTTCGTGACCAGGTCCAGGGAATCCTCCGCAATTCATACCTAGAAGTGAAAGCAGCACTTTAAAGTATGTAAGCTTTATTTTGAAGTCGAGATGGGTCAGTGGAAGAACGAATGATCAGGAAGTAGCTGCTGATTGGCGGGACGATCGTTTTTAAAACAATAGAGAAGAATACATGTTATCATTATATGTGACGCAGGACCATTGTTTTCAAACTAATTACAAAGCAAACGTACCGTAAAATCGTCAGTTGCACAGGAGGTGTCAGGGTCTGGCAAGCTTTTTATCAAAGGGAAGTCACTGAAGTAGCAGAATTGCTTAAGTTCCCTCTTGCCTTGAGCCCTGCTTCCAACGGTCCTTATTAACTATGCATAATAACACCCTAAAGATCCACCAGTTCTGCTTCTTAAATGACTTCCCTTTGGTGGAAAGCTTGTTAAAGTCTGATGCCTCCTGTGCAGAGGGCTTGAAATATATTCCATTGTGTCCTCTCTGAAGCCTAGCTAAGGCCAACTTAATTTAGCAGGGAAATATACTAGCTTTATGCACAATAACAGAAACCAACATCAAATTTCATTGGAGTAAGAAGGCATTTCCAAGCGTATCAAATTTGAACATAGGTTTAGAGAGTAACTCATCTCTGCTGTTTGCAAAGAACACAGTAGCCGTACTGGTTTTCAAAGTTTTATACTCCATGGTGCTCACAATCAATACTCAATAAATGTTCAGTATAAGGCCCAGCTCATAGGTCTTCCCCTTTTCCGTAAAGCTCCTTCGCACTTACCTTTAATAGGCGAGTCAAACACACTATCATCAAACTTTGTAGTATACGTGTCGTATGTGATTGTGTATTTATCATAATGAGAGCCAAATAGCGAATCATATCCCATCATTTCATAGAACTTTGGTTCTCTTGTGTCCATAGAGACTTGAAGAGTGTATGTGTTCACTTTTGTTCCAACTGTATGCACATAGCGCCATTCTTCAACAAAGTTGCCCGCTCGGACAGTGTTCCTTCGGAACTGTAAAAGGAAAAGATCTTTTAATATTCTACCCCTGTATTTGGACATGGTCAGTAGAAATGTCCTTTTATATCCACTATGATTTGGATGAAATTTGCGTGCCTCTGTAAACAGAGATGTACTGTAGAAACTAGGGAAGGGGTGACAGTGCCAGTGTGAAGTCTTGGAAGGATCCCTTCAAAAGATGTCTTTTACCACCTCTAAATTAAAAGGGAAGTATTCTCAGATGATTACTGTCATGTTATACAGCTCATTGGATTGTAAAAACAATGGGAGCCTTCTGTTGTGCACTCAGTCGCCATTTTCTTTTGAGGGACAAATTAGTGCCCGTTTTTGAGCTCCGTGGGACCCCTTGGGCGGGGGTTGTTTTGAGGTTGAATCTTGCACTGCAAATCATTCTATCTTTTACTAATTTTGGCTGTGCTGTGTTGGCTGTGTTCTTCTCGGAAGGTCATAGTTCCCTTGTTCCCTGTTATTTGACGAATCGTGGGTTTCCCCCAAAATATGATTTTTCACACAACTGTTCTTCTCTTCCCAGATTACTTAGACCAATATTGCTTTGCTCCAGGTTAAAGGTTCAAATATCCCTCCTTCCGTAAAGCCTCAGAGGCCTTGCGGAAGGAGCTTTGGGAACAACTCTATATACCTTAAACTCCGCTGTGAGAGGCAACGTAGCCTGTCCAACGACTTTCGACAGTTTTGTTCCATTTACTTGAAAACAGGATTTCTTGTTTAAGACAACTTCATTAGTCATTGGAGATATCTTGAATGTTTGTCCTGCATCGCCGAAGTCCCCTCTTTGGACTGTCTGATCCATTCCTGCAAAGAGTAAGACATCTCATCGTCATCATCATAATCATAATAATAATAATCATCATCATCATAATCATCATCATAATAATAATCATCATCATCATCATCATCTTCATAATCAACATCATCATCGTCATCATCATCGTCATCATCATCATCGTCATCATCATCATCATCATCATCATCATCGTCATCATCATCGTCATCATCATCATCATCATCATCATCATCATCATCATCATCATCATCATCATCATCATCATCATCATCATCATCATCATCATCATCATCATCAATTTATTATCATTGAGCATTAGCAATACATTCCGTTTTGAAAGGAATGAGATTTTGAATACACTTATTTTCATGAGCAACTAAAAAATTAACCCAGTAGTAAAGTTTCTGAAAATTTTGTGATTTTAAATGGTTTGTGCAAGGCTATAAGCCTGCATTTGCACTGAGCAGAAAAATAACAAAATAGCCCATGGAAATTGATGGCCCACACGTGTTGTTAATAATCGATAGCTAAAGAAACAATGCTGCGTTTGCGCATTTTCTTTGTTCTATTTATACATAGAGAAGCCTATTTACCATTGCACACTCCCTTTAAGTGGCTACTCAGAGTTTCTTGGGTTTCTTCATTGGCAATGTTCGTCAACTGTGCCCCCACAATGAACTGGCCAATGTATACACAGTGCTCAATAACAAAATAAGAGAAACAAGTGAAAATGAAACGAGGAGATGCCTTGGATTTCTTTAGCTGAAAGAAAAAGTTTCTTGAATGATTTTATCATAGTAGTCAGTGCTTAAAGGGTTTGTGCAAGGTTAAAAGCTTGAATTTGCACAGAGCATAAATTCTAAAAATATCTCATTCAAATCGAACTTGCACACAGAGTCAACAAAGGATAGTGTCACAATAAGATTTTTATCTCGCGACGAAACAATGCCGTGTCGGAGTGATTTCTTTGTTCTATTTATAGAGGAGCCTATTTACCATTGCACATTAGCTTTAAATTTCTCAAGTCTTAAGATTATTATCTATCTTCTTAGAGTTAGGTTTCTTGCAGAGAGTTTCTTCTTAAGAATTTCTCATCAAAAATACGTGCACTGATGCAAGTTACAACTCAGTTACCTCCATAATAATCGATCCTACTTCTGTTCTTATATGCATCATACCATCCAGTGAAAGGCTCCTCAATCTCTGTGTATGGCAGTCTCAAAGTACCAGTCACCATGTACCGGAAGCCCCATGTTGGTGGTTTAGATGGCACAGGACCATCAATTTCGACGTCTCCATCCTGCAGACTTTCAGGTGGGACAGCGAAGCCACATATTGCTTGTGCAAATGCCAAGATAACGAGGAACTGCAGCATTTTTGTCATTTATCTGTGCTCCGGGATGAGCTTCAAGGCTTTGTGTTCAAAGATGTATTTATTTTGAACGCGATCGCGCCCGTTATCAATTGTTCTCAGAACATGAGCCGATCATATGACTGGATATTGACAGGGATTTATGAGGGATTCTTTGTGAGGTCATACGCTTCCTGCTGAAGCAAAGTTCTGATGCAACAATGCCACTCGTCTTGGCCTGAGGCCTCCTTATGTATGGTTTATTGGGGGAAATGGGTAAAGTTGGGTAGCCTGTTAATAGGCCTTTTTGGCGGGGTAAAACTTCGGGTGAAATGGGTAGGATAAGAATCAGCTCATCATGTGACTTGACTTTGACAGGGATTTTAATGAGGTCAGGGGCTACGCAATAATGCCTACTCTTCTTGGCTAAGCCTTCTTACCCTCTCATGTAGGGTCTATTGGGGGGGGGGGTTTACTTGGGGAGAATAAGTAGAGTAAAATAAGTTTATCATGTCACTGGGTATTGACAAGGATTTTCGAGCGTTTCTTTATGAGATCAAAGGCTTCATTCTGAAGCAAAGTCTCTAACGCAAAATCACCCACTTTTCTCGGCTAAAAGCCTTATGTAGGGTCTACTAAATGAAGATAAGTGAGCTTGGGGGTAAAATAAGTGATCTCACCATGTGATTTGGATATTGATGGGGATTCTCTATTAGGGCATGTGTTTCTTGCTGGAGAGATGTTTCTGACTCAACATTTTATAGACTTGCCCCAAGCCTACTTCGTCATCTGTAATAAGCCTGCCTCATTTTGGCGAAGTAGACTTGGAGCAAGTCAACATTACCTACAGTTCTTGGTTGAAGACTCGTGTCGTGATGTTGATTTCTTGTGAGGGGTTTCTTTTGAAAATATGTGTGTTGTTGAATAGTGTTTCCTCGTTATTTTACAGTTGCTGGAACAAAACTATATGAAAGTATGCATTTGAAACAGCACCCAACTTGTCAATATGACATCAGTGGCTTGGCTTCTGAAATCTGAGGTTAGTTCTGTGGTCGGTGGATGTCGGGACTGTTTTGTTTATTTCTCAATACTGTATTGTTACGGATTTTGTTCCAACGATTTTTTAAACATTTTAGTTTACTAAAGAATTTAAGTTTCAAGTTACAACGTGGCGACGTGTTTAGAGAACAAATTTGCATTTTTTTATTTGACGTAAAGTAAATGTAAGTCATTTGAAAGCATTTAGATGCACTGAAATGGAATCTTTGTGTTGCTATGTTTGATTTGCATCTTTGAGTTCCAAACTCTGCTGTTTATAAGAGATGACCCCCAAAACAAGTCTGAAAAGAGCCGTCCTTGCCCCTTCCACCTTACATGTTACTGCGAAGGAGAGCACATGTAAGGACATGTGCAAGATTAATTTTGTTTGCATCGCGCAGACGCAGTTGTTTTTCTCATTTGTTTTGCCGCGTTTTATTTCCCGCCAAATTCGTCAAGTGGGAATCCCCCTCTAAGACAATTAACCAGCAGATCGAAATGTGGTTAGCTATGATTAACATACCTCGCTTTCGATCAAACCAATCAAAACAGATGACGTCTTAATTGACCAATCAGAATTGACTGAAGCAGGTGACAAGGTTGCGCATTGACAATAACGGCGCAATTCAAAACAAAAAAAATTAATTTGCGTTCAAAATATTGGGCTGCAGGTCCTAGTAACTGGTTACAGAGTCAAAAGTTGTCATTTTGAGGCCAGTGAAAGTGTTATTTGCAAAAGGAGGTTATCTACAGCGATTCAATCAAAAACAGGTAGTTCAACATGCCATATATAGGCCAAGACGGGATATCGCCCGGCGAAATTTGGTTGAAAACATCATGTGGATGGAGAACGTGTCGAACAATCATGATATCGAATGACGACATGAATGCAGCACAGAACCACAGTCAACAAAGCACCAATTCGAAGTAAGTGTATTTCATACCTTTATATCGAGATCATGTGGCCTAAATGGCTCCCTAACGCTCCTCCCTGTTAATGCTCCCTGCACTTTATGCTACCCCAATAAGTTTTTGCCACTGTCAAATTTAAGTTATTGCAAAGAAACTCAAGTACGTTTTGTATTTCTTTCACGCAGTCACGTAACTTGCAAAGCAACAGGAACAAAACAAAACACGTCATACTTTATATCGATATCTGACACGATAATCGTGTGAACTCTTTGTCTTTAAAATGCTCAGACTGTCGCTTGTGGAGAGTCAAAATTTTCATTCCAAGGAAAAAATTTAAATTTTTATATGTCAGGTGTTTTTGCAGACACAATCAGAACTGTAAATCAAATTCAGCTTTGTTTACCTTATTGATTCTAGGCCTTAATGCCCCCTAAAACTCCCCTCTCTTCCCCTCACACTCCAAAATTTGTACATGTAAAGGACTGTTCTTTTCCATTGCCAAATTTCATTCACAGCAAAAGAAATACGAATGTTTTTTGAGGAGTGTTACTCATGTAGTCTCATCTGTAACTCACAGGGTCTTTTGTTTATCTTTGTTTATTTTTGGAATAAACACGTGGTTTGGCAGTTTTTCATCGTGAATTTCGACATACTTTCGGCCAAGTTTCATTGTTTTGATTTTATTTCGCAGGATTTTCTTTCAGACCTTGCGTCTTCAAGTTATTTGTTTATTGCCTTTGCGGTGAGCTTTCCTTTGGTGTTTTGTTCTTGAAGGGGAGTTCCACAGCTTAGAGCACAACTTCCTCTTATTCTTCTCCTTGCGGAGACGTCGTCACTGTAATGATGCAACAGAACGAAAATAGGCTTTTATGACCTCAAGCTAATTTATGATAGGTTGACATCATTGCCTGATGAAAACAATGGCTCGAAAGGGTCGAATCGCCATATCTACATCGAATCATTTATTCTTACTTTCAAATACAGTTTTGCCATAAAAAGTAAACTTATAAAACTGCATCATCTGAGTTGCAAAACTGCAAAATATCTTATGCCTAATATGGTTGGTTTGTCTTATGAGGTCAACAAATCCAAGTTATTTGAACAAAGGAGCAATAAAAGTGCTTTGTTATTAAATTACTTCCGTATCGCCAAAAATGGCTTTATTATGAGTTCAGCAAAAACGAAACCAGTTGCTTTGAAAAGACAGGAACAAATAAACTGCTTCCCAAGCATGTTACCATTATATTACCAAATATGGTATCAATAGGGTTCAACAGTAGCAGCTGGGGAACTCACAGGAGGCAAACAGAAGGGGTCTGACCATCAGCACCCATTGAAAATACCCTTCCAAATCGCCTTTGTGCAACTTCAGATTTTCTAAAAGCAATATGCAACGAAGTTTTGTTAACATACAAAAATACCGTATGACTGGAAAAAGGTGTTTTACACATTGCGTTTTGTACCCTGAGTTCCAGAGCCTCAAATAAAATTTGAAGATGATACGAAAAGCCCCCTCTAAGGTTGATTGGGGGCTAGGACAGCTGATCTTTTAATCGTTGTATACCTTCTCGTGAGATGATATATTTTGGGGCAATGCTTGTAATACGAGACGATGATAGTTGAAGTATTTGTCAAGCAATTTTTCTAAGTCACATACAAGGCCACGGAGTAGAATGCAATTGATGCTTTCCATGGCAGCATCATTTTTATGATCATTCGTTCTCATAACTTTTAATTGAGGGATCTAAAAACTTTTCTAAGCTTTCGATATATGGGTTCTTTGCAAAGAATATGGGTGTCCCAGGGCGCAAACAAAGTTTTCCCTTCCTAGTAGGAAGCAAAGCACTTTCGTTTCTTCTTACACACTTCCTCTTTCCCGATACATACCGCCCCATCCTACCCCCTTTTCTACTCCTATTTTCCTTTCCATTTTGTTTTCCTTTTTCATTCTTCCTTCTTGAGAAATTTTGAGCATTTCAGCTACCTTCCTAGTTGCGCCGTTACGATGCTACCTCGTATCTATGAGCCCTCTAGGATGTCCCGTCACCCAGGATCAAGTTTTCGTGACACTATGTCATATGCTCTTTTCCCGAACATATTTTGAAATGGTGGATGCAACAGATCATACCGGTTTCTATGAATTCAAATCAATGATCGATGTAAATAACATTTGGAATCAATATTTCGTTAACCCACCATGTGGTTGTTACTTGCTAAATCGCATTTGAACAATGGTTGACCTGCACGGACATGGAGACTGTTTATTTTTACTTATTGTTGGAAACAATTAATCTTGATCTTTGCTTCTAGTGATTCCTTTCCTTCAGACCCGGGGGGCATTGCGGCCTAGGGATCCAGTCAAGGTTAATGAGGGCCAAAGCGAAAGTTTTCAAAAAGGCCTCAAATGGTGGTATCTCTTTATAAAAAACTCTCAAATGGAACTGAATTTGGTCATTTGGTAGCATTTTGGTGGCAAGGTTTTCCTTTTATCTAACTAAGCATGTTTCCTTGGTAATGTTGTTTAAGTTACGAGAGAAACTTTGTCGAATTTATCTATTTGACTCGAAGTAAGAAGAACTAAAAAGCTCTCATTTGGCTTTGTGCATAAGTCACCCTCTGTAATGGGTGATTTCCTCTGCAGTCTCTAAAACCAAATTAGGCCCCGATGGCTTACTAAGCTTCTACGTTAGTTGAATGAGTTGTTGGTCATAATTTACTGCCTTGCAGCTCTCCCTTAACTTTATTAACTTATGTCCCCTTTTTCCATCACTGGTGTCTTTCATGTGATAGATTTGATCATAAATAACACGTTTTTATTTCTTTCATTCATTTTAGAATCGACAAAGAATCAAATGACGATAAAGCAGAAGGTAAGCCGATTCATCCTTGTAATCTTTTTCATGCTTTTTACGTAATTTTTAGTTGCTTAGAAATTACAACATTAAGAAGCTCATCTTTGTTGAAATCAGGTCATAGTGATCAATCTCTCTCCTACGGTTAACAACAATCTTGTTGTCGTAGAACATGCGTTGAACGTCTTATCCTTGATCAATTTCATTGTTCTTCGATTTGCTGTGCTAGATAAAGACGTCTTTGATTACTGCTTCCATCGTCCGATTCTTGCTTTCATCATAGTTAGACATTTCCCTCACACTTGCATACAATTAATCAATGCTTGTGACGAAGTCCCCACCCCGCGCTTCCCCGGATTTGATTTGTAAGCGACTCCTGAAGTACACGTGAACGAAACTGCGTTCGAAAGATGCCAATCTTCGTGTTGAGCAGGGTACGAAATCTGGTTTGTAAAGATTTTGAAAATTATTTGAACCCTTAAACATTCAAGGGTAAATGATGACCATGATCTTCTATGATTTCTTTGCTTGCACGCCTCATCAAAATAACAGGGTGACTGACAAGTGGGTGACCGACAACTATTAGCAGTTAGAATTGCCAGAATATTTCTGAAATGCATTTTCAGCCAGTGTTAAGGGTATAGTCACAAACCTTTTTATGGGAGAGTACACATTTTTCTTTTTCTTCTGCAGCCTTTCCAAGGCATCACAGACCCGCGCACAAACCTATCGGTGGCCCTGACAGCTCGTGTAAAGGCGAGCTAAATTTTGGGCCCAATCCAAGTTTCAAGGGAGCCGCATTTCCCTGCTTCACATCGAAAACTTGTAGCTTCCATAAATCCCCTGAAAATCCTTCCTGAGCTAACATCTGCACGGTTCTCAAAATTTATCCGAATTTATCAAAATAAGCCCAAACTATAGTTTCCCATTCTCAAAATTATTTTGCATATGTTTATTTCAGATTCATAAACTTGCCACCTTTTAAATACGTCAAATATGATTATCATGTAGAATTTGATTTTTGAAATTTGCTTCTCATTGCTTTGCAGGCTTTCAATGGCAAACGAAAGCACCTTATGTCGTCCTACCAGGCTACCCAAACCGAGGCCCATTGTTTTATTTTGTGTCAAAGAGAGGCTCCAAAGAGGTATTGTTCGTTTTGCTATAATTTTTTTCAAGTAAACTCATTTGATTGTTTAGCCTATTTGCAGCGGCAACTCCATAAACCTTTGTCTATCCCTTTATTGTTCATCAAAATTTTTATGTTAGCTGAGTCAGACATTTGGTGTCAAGAATCCCTAGCTTGTCAAGGGCTCGAGATAAAACAGTATGGAAAATTAATCTGTTTTAAAGGTTTCAAATCTGCTATCACTTGAAAATTCTCACGTATAACTACAATTGAAGTGTTTGTTTTAAGTGATTTTGCGTTACCGCAAATCTCATATGACATCTAATCCCATCTAATTTGAGGCAGACTGTGCTTCTTATTGTGTTATTTTTGTTCATTTTATTTCATCGTTTTCATTCATGGTAGCCCCATCAGTTACCAGTCACAGGACTAATTTTACATAAGGCTATTCTAAAATTCAGTAGTGTCTCGCTTATAAGAAACACAAATTTAAGAAACACAGATTTAAGAAACACAAATTTAAAAAACACAAATTTAAGAAACACAAATTTAAGAAACACAGATTTAAGAAACATAAATTTAAGAAACACAAATTTAAGAAACACAAATTTAAGAAACACAGATTTAAGAAACACAAATTTAAGAAACACAGATTTAAGAAACACAAATTTAAGAAACACAAATTTAAGAAACACAAATTTAAGAAACACAAATTTAAGAAACACAAATTTAAGAAACACAGATTTAAGAAACACAGATCCTGATTTTCAAGATGATACTACGTCTGAAAGAAGGTTGTTTCGTGTTTAATAGTGGGGCATTCACTTTTTGTGAAAGCTGGGCAAAAAGCTCTTTCCAGGAATAATTGTAGCGTTTCCTTGAAGTGAAAATTTGCAAACACAAATGAGAATGATATGTTTTGTGCAACACTCAACGAGCTCTTTTCTGAGTAGCTGATCGATACTTCATGATTTTTATAATAAGAGACTTTATCCTGATTTGAAGTTTATCTCATTTTACGAGAAACACATCAAATCCTGAAATTGAAAAGTTGTTTTTTATATGCGGGACACTACCGTATCCATTAAAATACAACTTTCATTAAGTAAAGTATAAACTAAATCTCAGAATAATTACAATGTTCTTTGTTTTATTTTGCAGAATGATAAATACAGCACAATTGGGGAAGCTTTTCAAGCTCTACAATTTAGGAGAGCAACGAGAGATTCCAGAAAATTCTTATATGTCTGTCGGGTAAGTTACACGTCTTTTTGTGACCACACTGAGTGAGCCACAGGACACAAAGTGTGAAGACGACTTCAGAAGCATCCGTATGCTAGAGCACAGCAGCTTTTCGGTTAAGGCAAAAATAAGATCGTAGGGCTTAAGGAGACTACATCAATGCTTGAACTTCTAGGCCATTTTATATCCAATATTGGACTTGCCAAAGTCGTCTTGTAAGGAAGAAAGAGGCAGGTCAAATCTTTCTTACACTTAATTTTTTACACTTACTCGATTTTTTTGTTATGCAGTTTGATAGCCATTGGCTCCCAAAGTCCTTTTTTATGAAATAAAGCATGATACATACGACAAATACAAATACTGTGCCAATCATTGTAGGAAAGGACACGAAGTCAACGAATCACACATTGAGTGACACTTACAATTAACTAAGGAATTAAGCTTAAAAAATGTTACCATTGAAGAAAAGTAAAACTAATAGTTGTTTGATAAAATGGTCGATTAGCCGCCAGCCTGACACGCATCCCATGAACTATAGAAAAAGAATTGGTCCTACATGCGACTTCTGTTACTAAATGGTAACAGCAATTTTATATCTAACTGAAATGCAATTTTTCCGAAATTTCAGGAAAGGTTGATAATTTCATGAAAGAGATGTTGTCTTGTTACTTTTTCCAGCTTCTTTAGGAAGATTAATTAACGTTTCCATCAGTAGGAAAATTGTTAAAAAGGTAGTTCGTTCGCCAATTTAATTTAAATGTTTTTCGTCAGTAGACTACCAAAGCAACAAGATTAGTCTTCGTCTCTTCCTGATATTAACTTTTCATGACAACAAATCTGATTTAAGAATAGACTAAGAAGTGATATTCAAGGAATGAAATCTTACAGGCACAAATCCATCGAAGAACAGTACTGGTTTATCCTTATCAATTTTTGATATTGTGTTATATATTTCCCTCATTTGTATTTAGAACTTTGCTGAATGGATATCGTGGATGAATTAAATTAAATTGAAATTAAAATGATTGTAACCGTTAAAATAATTTCTTCCTAGCTTCTCGAAGTATTGATACAAAATGATCACATTACACCTGCTTATGGAACAGCAAGAAAGCAACTTTACCTCACTTTAGAAGAAGTTGTTCTTACCAGTAAGTCTGTTTACGATAATTCCCTTGCTCAATTTTGTTCTGTTTATTATTTCATTCTCCCCAATGTCTCCTTTCGTCTAATTAAGAAGAGTTGAGGGTGGTAAGGCTCTTAAAAGTTGTGTTTTCCTTTAGCAGGTAATAAGAGTGGCTTGGAGAATGTTTGTAGTTATCTATAACCTATATCTATTTTTGATGCTTCCAGAGTAGACCAAAAATTAGATAAGAAACTTTCTGTCCCCCCTCCCCCGGCCTTACGTAGTAGAAACTGTATGACATATCTTAAATGTATTCACCTTATGTTTATAGCACTTGACGCAGAATGCAATTTACATCATGCGAAATATCTGGTTCAGTTATCAAGAGACCATCTCATGCGTGGTAAGTTTTTTGTCGACAAGCACTAACGGAAAGAAATCACTGAGGAAAGAAGTTAAAATTAAAGCTGAGAAGGACTGAGAATCTCAAAGGAAATTGTATAAACTGTTTTAAATCTTTCTTTTGATAAAAACAATTGACAAATTTTTATTTTCTTTCCTTAGAACTTTGATCTTTTTCCTTGGGACTTTTAGGTACTTGATTTATTTTTAATTTAAGGGTTTTCTTTTCCAATAGAATTCCCTCAAAGTTGTGAAAGATGTTAAACCCATACCAACCTTCTAAAATAATTTGAGGACAATGGTACCGTTTCTAGAAGTTTATTTTTTTTCTTGTGTAGAATTCAGAAACTTTGAAGGCGTAACAACCTATTACAATTTCGAATACAGTAAAAACGCGCATACAGGAACCTCTTGGATTAGTGTTTGCTGTTTTTGACATGAATGATTTATCCCGTAGAAAAACACATGTATATTGGTGTCCAGGCATCTTTTGACAAAAGGTTGCAAGAGCTTGCTGATTTACAAGGAAAATTAAAAAGGTTCAAAATAAAGAAGGTAATATTTTGCTTTGATACCCTTCATGATAAAAACAACATGCCTCATAACCGGTAATGCTCGAGAAGTCGTGCTTAATTCAGTTCTTATCAAAATCCGTATATTTTACTATATTTAGTTGATTAACAATGTGCATTGCACAGTGGATTTTGAGAGCGGTCATTTCAGAGATGTGTAGAGGTAATAGATTCAGGACGGAACTGACGATTGTGCTGCTGTTAGCGCAAGATAAAAAAGACTTGTAAATTTTGTTTTGTGAGGGCAATTGCCTCAGTTTAAGCCATTTTCCGAATTTTGTCTCAGGCAAAGTCCCCCAGTAGTTACTTTATGGCAAAATGACTGATGATTGCATGAAATAAATTTCATAATCATGAAGCTTGAATACTTTCCACTGCTTGGCAATTCCGTCACTCGGTGCGAAGTAGAGACGATTCTTAGATATACTCTTGAGTAACGAATAATGGTCCCCCGCCCTCGCTTATTGAATTTTGAAAAATTTTTCAACACACCGCTTTCATTCCAAACCCCTTTTCATTAATTTTTGGAAAAATGAAATGATAGTATACATAATTTCTGAATAAGGGTAAGAAAAAATTTCAAGAAGTGCATTCAACTGAACCAGAGTTCATAAGTAAATGTATCATTAACATCACTGTACACATAGATCTATAATCGATACGTGCTTAGCTAAGAAAGTGCTATTTTCAATTCCTCCAAACACCCCTCTCCGATTGTTCCAGCCCCCCGATTATAGTTATATCGAATCATTTCCAACCCCCCGAATCTGGATCGAACGATATTTCATTACATTTTGTAGAATTTTCGAATGTGCACAAAAGTGATGGAAGCTCTTACGCCACTCAATCGAACCTCGTGTATGAAATACATAAAAATATCGCTCGATCCTGATTCTTTAGTAGAATAGCTAAAAGGTCAATTGATGATTAAAAACCTTCCTTTACAGTTACGAAAAGGTATCACAAAAGCTTCAATGAGTATTACAGATCTACCAGAGGATTGTTTGAGAACGATTCTGAAATGTTTTTCTGATCATCAAGATATTTGTAACCTTTCCCGTATGAACAGGTGAGACAGTTTATTGATCAATCATTCGTTTCCTTCCCTTCTTCATCAGCTAAAGTGTGACGTAATCATTTATAAAATCACTTCACTCACTGGTCAAGATGATCCATCGTTTCTCTGATCATCAAAATTTTTGTAATCTTGCAAAGAATGATTTTGCTATGTTTGTTTAAATCTCACTCACACTGTAACGGGAGCAGTGTGTTATTATGTTAATTCCGTTACTCCTATTTTGTATCATTCAAAATCAGATTGATCAAACATCATGAACATATAGAATCAACAAATCGAGTTAATTTTTCTTCGCCTTTTTAGGCATTTCCACAAATTATGTAATGATCAAGCAGTGTGGAGGGGCCTCTGCCGTTTTCATTTCTCGCCCACACAGGTAAATAATTGTCGAGCTATCTTTTAATAAGTTTGAAAATTTCATCTTTGCTTAATACTGCGACCTTTTTATCAAGCAAACTTTTTGTGCAAAGTTGGCGACTCCAAATAGCAGTCAATAGTTGTTTTAACTCTTCCTGACCGGCAATATTTAATGTATACAAGTGTGAGACACCGCTAGACCTACCTGTTTTTCAGCCTTGATCTTCGCTCTGCCTTCAAAGCCATTTGCCACAAGCTACAGATAGTTTTATTTTGTAGGATTAGTCTTCACATGTATCTTTGAAGTTTCAGCCTTTCTTTCAATTTCATTAAAGTTTTTTCATTGTATCACCAGCTGGAAAGGGCAACAATGGATCTGTATCCGAATTGGAAAAACTTCTACAAAAGAAAGATAAGGTAGGATGTACTTAGATTGTGATGCTTCAATTTAGAGCTTGCTTCACAAAACTTTGTAGATACTCGTACAAGTTCGTTTCATCCAAGTGAAGCATGCTAAATGTTCTAAATCTAAGACATTTTGAATGCTTGCTGAAGCTTGTTTCGCTCCATTGTGTAGTACAGCCAGATTCTTGAAATTTCAAATGTTTCTTTTAATAGGCGATCAGCAATGCGAGAAGTGTTTGCAGACATATTACAGCTTTGTTCACATTGTCATTGCATGTTTTGGAAGGTACGATATTTAGATTATAACACGTAGCTACTTTTTCATATTTTACAATGCTGACAGGCTAGCTATTCGTGTCTTCCCTTACCTTTTTCATGCAAGTTTCGATTTTCGATGTTTGATAAAAGTATCATTTTATTTTACAGTGGTCCAGCCATCCTTGCACCTACGATCCAACAAATATAGACCACAAACCACCTGTATTCATTCCAATAACACCAAAAGGATTCCTGCATCTGTTTGAAACATAACTGATAAAGCTTACATCATGTTTTATGCCTGGCATTACACACTCTATTGCAGTCGTTATCCGGGCCTCAATACTGTCGTTGCTACAGCAGAGCTGTATAGCTGTACGGAGCAGTCTTGTGGCGCCGTCTTTTGGCGCTTTCAGAGACAGAAGCAGTTGACAGAATTGTCAAACGTTGTGCAACAGAGGTGAGGCAGTTTCTGACGAACATTTTGTAAATAAAATCTACGAAGAAACTGTATCATTAATTTCAATAATATATATAGGTAATACCCATTGAACCATACATGCTTGTAGTTTTAATCATGATCACAAACAGTAAAATTTAAGGGCTTAATTTTGTGAACATTCAGGATTTAGTTTAGTGGTTTCTTAGTTTGATCAAGCTATAGAAGTTATATTTCTGTAGATAATGGTAGAATAAGGCAATCTAGAGTTTAGTTCCAGCCGTTACTTAGTTTTGATGGTAATTTACGATTCTTTCTTGCCATAGTCCCTTTAGCTATTTTATATAATAGTCTTGATTGAGAGATATTTATATACTTTGACATATGGAGGGCTCGATTTCGATTGAGTGGCGTTGGAGCTTCTATCTCCTTTTTTCAAAGGTGTTAGGATTGCCTTTGGCTTTGCGGTTTTAAAAACCATTCTTGTGCGAAGGCGCACTAAGACACAGAAATACAAGGGAGCTCTATTCGAACAACTTGAGAGCGCTTGGGCCTAACCACGCTCAGTTGAAGAACAGAAAACAAGACAACAAAGCAACACGCAGGGATCAAAACAAGGTAAATAAATAATAATTAAAAACATCCGTGTCCTAACACCCTTGCTTTTTTGGGCATTCGAAAATTCTACAAATTGTATAAGCACATCTTTCAATCCACGCTAAAGCGTGAAGTTCTACCGGGTGAGTCAAAAAAAGTTTACGTGTTTGGCGGGCTATGGAATAAACAGTATGTTGCTGATATCCAAAACTAGAATGTTTATCTATCAGTCAATGGTAGATGATGAAAAAACTTAGATGAAAACACTGTGTTTGGTAAAGTCACACATCTTTAAGACCCAACAATTAGAAAACTGCTTTTGAACCGAGAATTCCATGTTCCATCCCGGTCCATGATTTATGTGACATTACAAAAAGATCAATGCCATCGTGAGTTCAAGAAGTAGAATTTAATCTCAATAGCAAGTAAAACATGGACCAGAATGGGAAGTGGAATTCTCGTTCCCAAACATGCCCTTTAGCAGCTTTTTACCTGTTTGTGAGTCTGAATGATGAGTGACTTTACCAAACAAAGTTTTTCATCTAAGTTTGCCTTTGACTGAAAGATTAACATTTCAGTTTTGAATATTGACTACATAGTTTTTCTAGCCCCACTCGATTGAACAACGCGTATAAAAATGTCGCTCGATCCAGGCTCTTTCTTAGGATAGCTAAAAGGTCTATTGCCCCCTCCTGTTCGAAACGGGTAGGCCGTCGCTGTATAGAGGCTGCCAGTCACACACTTTCCTGCTTTGTAAATAGAATACTTTGGAGACTCTTTGCATATATAACGCAGCGTTTTAGTGTTAAGGGTAATGCAGACTATGAAGTAATATAAGTTGTATTCATTAAATGTAGAGTATGAAGGTTAGAATGGTATGTAAATAGTGTTTGCGAAAATACGTTGTCTCTAAAGTTTACAAAGTTTGTTTTATTTGCCCTACAGAATCGTATGATCTGATAGAGTTTTGCAGTGTGGCAGTGCACTCTTTCTTGCTGTGTGCCAGCTGGCTTGTATTGTAGTACTATATCTGGATAAAATCAAAAGGCCCTGGGGACCAAATTGAGGGTATCTAAATTTCATCTGAACACATTTTAGATGTTTTGTTTTGTCGAAAGATCTCGTCACTCCCTTAGAATAGAATCAGTTTACCTTGCCCTAATTTGCCGAGAAGTTAAAAAGCAACTAGACGAATTGGGCTAATCCCACTACAAACAGCAACAAAAGCAGGAAAGGTTGATTTGCCATTTCAGCAACCTGCGCAGCACATATCAAATTGTCTTAACGAATAGTTCCACAAATTAAAGCACCACCGTCTGAAGATTTCTTGGATTCACAATGTGTCTAAATTTTTAGGTCAATTGTGACTGGCCCAGTTTTCGGACGCTTGTCAATTTGTCGGCCAATCAGAAATGATGCCCATGCTCTGGAGGACACTCATATGCAGCGAAGGAGCATTGTTGCGCAGCACAGCTTCTAACCCATGCTCTAACCTCCTTCGCCGTCTCTATCTCGCATTCAAGACTCACGACGCTATGGAAGCGCCGCATTCAAAATGGCTGCTGCGGAGAGAAGCAAAAAGCAATACATCTGGATGAAAATCTAATTAATTATTAAGGTTGAGTTTATTTTGAAATCTCAGTTTATTTGTTATATGGTTGCACTGTTGAGTGTTCAAAACAAAGGCTGTTTTCCTAGAATAAGCCATGAAAAAAGGAAATCTGCGCTGTTTAAGCAGCATGTGATGTATCGATATATAAGGCCAAGCCAATCTTTCTGCTGCATAGGCCAGAAGGTGTCAGTGCATTTACTCCTTGGATTCGCACATAACTTTCGCCGCTTTCTCCACAGCACCAATTTTGCTCAGTTTTAAGCAACTCAATGTAAGGAGGAAAGGGTTCAACCCAGGACAGAACTCCGCCCATAGCCTGTCCCATTGTGTTTGTGAAGAAATTTTGTGTGCAATTTCTGCAGAAAATTTTGTGTGCTATCTCCACGGATCTAGGAAACAATGGGGGATATTGCCCTATTGTTGTTAATACTAGAAACTTCTTTGGGTATAATTTTGGAGGATCCACATCAATAGCATTCTCATGTTTCTTGAAGACTGGCATAAGGAAAAAATCCAGCTCTGCAATTAGATCTTAATAACTGCTATATAGCAGGCCTGCCATTCTAAAGTAAGTCTCAAATTAAAATTATCCATTGAAAATGCCTTTGAATTTTCTAAGTAATTGCACAGTTTGCTGAAGCGGTTGTTTATCACCTATCTGATACCTAATTTGAGACAGACTTCACTTTGTATGGTATTATCCATCAGATGTGAAAAATACTTTTCCAAACTTAATGTCTTGTATCGCAGCCTCAGTCTTGCTACCTGAACAGAGAGCCAAATTTTTCAGTGGGAGCAACAAAGCACTATATATCAAAGTTATTCAACCATCTACTTTTTGTTCTGTTTTCTGGCAGCATATGCTCCCAGGGGGGAGGTAAAAACTTGACTAGATAGAATGTGCCGCTCAACAGGATGTCCTTTTACAGTAAAAAATATGCAACAGGGTGTCCTTATTTTACAAAAGTTATGCAACAGGTACAATTGATAAGAAAATTATACAACAGGGTCAAGATCATAAATGGGTGAAGTTTGAATGGGTTAAGATCATAAATAAGAAGCCGATTGAAAAAATGAACTCTGCAAACAGAACTAATCAAAATACAAAACTACGTCTGAAAAGAAAGTAATCGTTTGGATTAAAAAACTATCTGAAAAATAACAAACTTGCTCCTAAACTCCTATCCATAAAACTAAATATGACAGAACTAAGAGCAAATTATAAAGGCAAATACTCCAACACTGAATGTAGAAGATGTGGGATAGAAGATGAGACAATTGAGCATCTATGGGCCTGTGTAAAGTTTGAAAAACAAATGCCAAGAAAAGAATTGCAAGCAACAAAAGCCAATGATCTAAGAAAGATATGGGCTCTTCTGCTCGTTCATTGAATTCTATTAGCGAAAAACAATTATACTGTACAGGATTGACCAGTGTTACTTTTCAGTAGCTGCTCCGGATAGGAGAAAGGTACTATTATCATTATCATTATTAGGGTATCATTTGGGAGGACATTTCTTGGAGTTCTCTTGAAACAATGGATAACGTATTAGATAGATTATAATGAGTCCCAGCAAGGTAATGTGTACTTTTGGCAATTTTTTTATGTGACAGTACAGGGCCACACCCCCATCACTTCCCTAGTCAAGTACCCCCGCACCCCTCCTTGGGCATATGCTATTATGTCATGTCATGGATTTTTCTAGCTGCATTGCTTTGACAATTCTCCATTCTTTCTCTTGTAGACTTTGGCCTTGCTTTATCAAAAATTGTTCAACCATTTAAGCAAACCACAATGCTGACTGATCTAACATTACATGAATATGCTGCCACTGGTGATGTCAAACAAATAGAGGCACATGTCAAACTTGGTAAAACTGCAAGCATCAATGACCAGGATGATGAGTATGGGTATAGGACACCCTTACATATTGCTGCTCAGAAAGGTTAGTTAAAGAAATCTTATTAATTAAGGAAACCATTTGTACAGGCCATGGGGCATATCCAGCCAAAAGTCAAAGGGGCAACCTGCAAAGAGTATGCCAAGAATGAAATGGAAAGTAAGAGCATCCAAGGGATATGAACAATTATGGACTCATATTTAAGAAATTCTTTGGTTTTCCTCAAAATAATGCCTTGATTCACATGTTGCCTGCAGTCATGTCAAAACAATCAAGAAGGAGTGTGTTTGGGTTAGGATGAGGGTTGCTTGACTCACCAAAAGGGGCACCAAGCAGAGTTTTCATTATGAAGAGGGCAGTTGCCCCTCTTTGCCCCCTAAGTCTGCCACTTGTTTCCTGCCATGGACAATCTAAGACCCCCATCAATGATGGCATGCAGCCTAACAAAGTTGGTCATATGATGGTAGATGTTGGCCATGGTTTATCTCTGAACACAAACTATTGCCGGTTTTTTCCCTCTTACTTCATATCACAAAAGATATTGACTCAAAGTTCAGGATTTCCAATTGGCAATTTGTTCAAGACAAATGTCTTTCTTACAATTTTGGGTTAGCATATTGTATTTTAATCCATCATTGTTTCTTGGCAAATAAATCTGGGCCATTGTTTTAATCCTGATTATTGTGCAATTAATGCTTGTAAAAACTAAATATGAAGTTCACAGAACTGTGTTTGCAATCTTAGGTAAACTTTAGAAGAGCTGGCTTTGTCATCAAACGATTCAATGTTTGAGGACTTTGATCTTTTCTTAGGATGACGGAGTTTGCATAATTAGGCTGATGTTCTTAGGGCCTGGTAACTAAAACTGAGGGCTAATAAGCATCCAAGAGAGAGCTGAACGCTTTTGAAACTTAACTGTTAACATGAAACGTGCTGCTGGAAAAAGAAGTCATGTGCATTTTTCATTTTTATCAGACGTTTGATCTTGATTTTTAGGCTTATTGTTGCACGTTCACGGTTGCTTGTTTAGTTTCAAGCTATTACCTTGCTTTTGGTGACCGATAAACGATCTACAACTGACATGAAGTATCCTATGGTAAAAAAGTTTTATGCAGTCTTCAGTTTTTAATCGGACTTTTGGATTGTAATTTTTAGGTCTCATATTTTGATTTCAAGGGTCGGTCGTACATTTATTCTGAAAGTTGCAGCCTGGCTGTTTGGGACTGATAAACAATAGTGTACCACAGAGGCAAAATATGCTACTGGAAACAGAACAAATTTGAAGTTAATTCTCAAAGACACAAGAACAGAGAGACATCTGCAAACAGAAATAAGATCATTGAAACTTGATTCCCATCCTCAACTCGTGTCGAGCTTTCATCAGCAATGAAGGCAACGTTATTAATCTATGACGAACTTATAAACTCCTTGACTAGTTTAAAAACAATTTTTAACTAATTTGAAAAATCTAGGTTTAGAGTTGATGAAATATTCAACAACTTTAATCTTTGAAGATTTCGATATCAGAACTGGAAGCTGATTTGTCTAGATTTTTCTCGAGCTGTGGTTTGCTTCAGTCGAGGTGGAGTTACACCCGAGTGAAGTTTTTTCGCCACAGTTTCACCATAGTTTAACCCAGAGGATTTCTAAAGAGTTTTGGCTACTTATTCCAAGGCTTATTTTGAACAGTGCGCATGATGAGAAGTTTATTACATGTTGACAGATTTGCAGTTTGCTGTGAGTTTTCTGCCTTTGTGCGTTATTTTTTTCAAAAGAACACAGAATCTGGAATTGACCGTACATCGACAAATTTCACCTGTGAACTGAGAAGTTGATGGGAGAATCTTTGATGAAGCTGTGATGTTTTCAAAACTTCGCGCCAAATCGTTGTGATATGTTACGACAACTTTTGTTGGGATTTCAGATTTGAATGCATGATGGTGTGTTATTGGCGTTAAACACTCTAGATGTGGAGTAAATACACCTCGAATTTCAGAATTTCCAGCAAAAAGTGTCGAGCTGTATAGCTTGGACTTGAGAGCTTGTGAAATTTTTCAAAACTTTGCGCCAAACTCTGGTGATTTCCAACGGCAGTTTTTCATTGGGATTGCGGACTAAACAACGATCCTGGACACATCATATCGCTTGGGTTAAAAGTGTTGATGTAGTTTCAGGGAAGTTTCGACTACAGACAGAAGAATCGGGAGGCAGATGAATTCTTTGAAAAGATTATCGTGGAGAGATTTTTCTGCTGCTTCTAAACTAAGCTAAAGGAGCACAGCAGCTGGAGACTGGTTGTTAGTATAAGTCCTTGAGGACACGTCATTCTGAAATTTTGCCAGAGTTATCAAGAATTTGGGGTTGTTTGTACCCCCAATGAATTGATTTTGCATGGCTTAACATTTCTCACATGAAGCAAGGCTATATAGCTTAAAGACTGAGAAATTCATGAGGGCAGCAGCATCTCAGTATTGTTTTGCCGCGTCAACAAAGCTGTTTCATCAGTTACAGTCGTGCGGTTTGATGCCATTAAATTTCAAAAGAGTTCTCCTAGCAAAATAAAGTGTTGATGTTTGTTTACAATATTTATCAAATCGACTACAAATAGAACAGCACAAATTTCTTCTCTTTTAACTGCCGCAGCTACAAAGAAGAGTGCTGTCCATTTCACAAGTTCATGGCAGATTGTTTGCGTATCAAGTTTCAATTTTAAACATATCTATCGCTCCAAATACAACTAATTCAAAGAGCAAAATCCAGCCCATTAAATCAAGTCGAACCGATTGATTTTAAGATTCAATTCGGTATATGTTGCAATATGATATTCAGAGAAATAGAACAATTGTGGTCGAGCAATGAAACGGTTGAAAATTTTGTTGGAATAAAGAAGTTATGTTGCCATGCAGATAAATCTGATATATGGTAACATTTGTTATCAAGAAGAAGTGCCTATACTCAGCTTAGAGTTGTGATAATTTAAGATGCAAGAACAATCCTTAAATCTGGAACTTGAAAACGGATGCGATTATGGAAGAAATGAAAATCTTTGGAACAACGGGTAAGCTGTGGAACAAAGGACAAGCTCTGGGACAACTGAACGTTTTTGGCACAAACAGTGATACATCTTTGGTCCTGGGAGTCTTGGCGAAAAGGGCCTTCGTGTCTCATTGCTGTTAAAGATATTTTGTACATAACTTCAGGTCTTATAATAAAAATAGGAAGTTATTTAGGTCTTTATAAACTTTTAGAAACATTACGGGACAGTTGTGAGTTGTGGAGCAAACAACAACGTACTGAGATTCTGCACCAGTCCATGTAAATGGGATTTCATGGTTAAATGCCCTGTTTCCTTTTCTAGAGTAAAGTATTTTAAGGAAGATGAGAATCCTAGGCTTCTTTTCAGCTGAGTGTCGTATTTTCATTCAGAAGCCAGTGCTGAAACTTTCTGAATGTTAGTTGGATTACGGAAGGGATAAAGCGTTTAAAAGCATAGCAGATTTTGCAACTTTGTTGTCACGTGTACGAAAACTTGCAGGATTTGTGAAATGTTGATCAATCTTGGACTGGAATACAGCACACATGTTTGATGAAATAAGTGAGATTGTTGGAAGCAGTTGTATGGACTGGAAATAGACATTTCCGTTTGGAACGAATCAAAATCCAGGAAACAGACTGAAATTGTGGAGGAGAAAATAAGTTGTAGAATTATCTGAAAATTTTGTTGCAGATAATGGGACATTTCTTTACCAAGACATCATGAAAATTTTGGTTGTCGCGTCCCCCTGCCGATAAAGGCATAATTTCTTCACATTTTCAAGTCTTTACAAGAGTTTAGGAACAATTCGGGGACAACTGTAAGTTCTGGAGTAAACAACACAACTTTAGGAACAACGGAAAGTTATGAGCCAAACAGTGGCACTTTGTTCTATCTAGAGATGTTGCTAAACTGCAGCGTGTCTTGGTGCTAGTAAATATATTTTTGTTCGTACTTCAAAGAGTTTTTAGATTTGAAAAAGCAGAATTTCAAGAACAAATGAAAATCTGCGTGACGACAAACAGTTCTGGAACGAACGAAGTTATGGAGCAACTGAACGTTTTTTGGACAAAATATAGCACTTTTTCCTGTTTAAGAATCTTGCTGAACAGGACGTCTCTTCACATGGCTTTAAATGTCGTATTTCGCAAGTCTTTGTGAACTTTTGGAAGAATTAGGGAAACTTGTGAGTTATGGAGCAAATAACAAGTTAAAGAACAATTTTGTATCTGCAAAGCCTTGTCAGACACCCAGACACACGTCAGACAGGACCATCGTGTCTATTTTTGTCGTATCATGACGATTTTGTGAACTTGAAAACTCAAGATGACAGGCAGAAGGAATTCTTCTATCATCACACATGAATTGTTGCTGCATGATGCCGCATCGTTAGGCGATGAACGAAAATTGGATGATTTGAAAGTTTTCATAAAGCGCGGGAAATTCGACATTGATTTTAGAGATGAGGACTGGGGAGGAAGAACTGCTTTGCATTGTGCATCAGAACAAGGTAATTACCAGTGCCATAAAAAGCAATTTTTCAAAACTGCCGTACCAAAACTCACAAGGGCGACACAAAGTTATCGTTGAGTGACAGTTTCATCCGGTGCAACGATCGTTGGGGTCGCTAGGAATTAGGAGAAATACGGTGGGCACTTTAACCTTTGCAGTGGATTGTGGGATCTAGTGGTCGTTACCGGTATTTTGTGATATGTGTTACGATTCTTCGCGCAAATTGTTGATGGTCTTTGTAAGTTTAGCGTCTAGTTTCTAGTTAAAACATGCAACTATTTCTAAGGATCCAGGCTGGAGTTTTCTCGTGTAAAAGTGTTTACAATCAAAAGTTTTTCTCATGGTCGAGCTGAAGTCAGTCCTGACCTGAGCAAAATCTCTACCCGGGTTGAGTTTCTCATGTTTCTAGAGACTCTACGGGCGTTCCTAGCGTGGTTCCTAGTCTGTGGCATCCCTAGAACTTTCTCCATAACTTTTTCGGAACTCAGTAGCACTTTTTTTTCAAATTAAGCACTCTCCTGGGAGCTTTCTGTATGCTTTAAGTGCCAATGACATCAATAATATAGATTGATTTTATCACTTTGAGACAATAAAAAGCTCAGAACATGTTCAGAACAAACCCGATTCTAGTCCATTGAGACCAGCTATTACAAAAGGCCGCCTTCCCTTGAAGTCTTGACAACGTTATGTTTGCTTTCTCTCTGGCCCAATTTCTCACTTGATTGTGCAGTACTTGGTGTTCTCTCTTGGCCTACAAAGATGTCGATTTCTCAGCAAAAATACAAGTTAGTTCATGATTTGATGTTGCACGAATCTGCTTGGGCAGGAGATGACTACAAACTGACTATGAGCATAGGTCTTGTAAAGCGTGGCAAATTTAATATCAATTTCCAAGATGAAGATTTTGGCAGAAGAACTGCTTTGCACTGTGCAGCTGCCACGGGTGAATATCTTGAAAAATCGATGCTTTGCAATATGTCAAGTAAATTTTTGTCACAAATTTTGAATGTTTGAACAGGTTTTTTTGTTTACTTTTATAAGAAATTAAAAGATTAGATTTCCCATGTCACCATTTTTCAAATTTATGTGAGCACATTATCACATGTGCAAATCCAAGCTCGAAAACATCATGAAGACATGAACGGCACAGCAGTGCAAGATTCTGAGTTCCCTGCGATGGGGAAAATGGAAAGCCTTGTTCTTGTGTTACAAACAACTCTGCTAAATCTAATTGGCATGATAGTCTATGACTTGATTTATGAAACAGCTTAGGGACAGTGCAAAATTTATTGTATGACATGGCCGGTGGGGAAGGAAAATTCTTCCAAAGAAATCTCCTCGCCCCGTATGAAATTATTGCAAAAAAGACTAACTACCCCGTCACCCTTTCCTTAACATATCTTCCCATCTCAACGTGAAGAATTCGCTATTTCAAACTTCATCTTGAGCTTGTAGAATGCTAATACTTTTATATTTGCTTTATAAAGTGTTGACCAAGTTCTACACAAGCTCAAAAAAGTATTTGGCCCGTTACGTTTTGCACCGGACATGTTATGAAATAAACATTGCACTGTCCCTTACCGTCATATTTCATCATTTGGTTTGTCAATCTTGCTCCGCCTTGCCCTATTCATGCGATTTTTATGGTACAGAAGCTTATGTATTTGAGAACATTTCGGAATGTGTGATTCATTCCAGAATAATCACAAGTTAATCATCACCAAGAAATCACATTAATCACAAAAATGATCACTTGTGATTATTAATCTCGCACGCCATCTTTAGGAGTGATTTAAGCGCTCGTGATAATGCATGATATCCAGGGCCGCCGAGAGCGAGGCCGGGCCCTGGGGCAACTAGTGGATGCGGGCCCCTTGCTTGACAGTGAGACATGATAATTCAATTTTCAACTCAATTTCATTCGCAAAATACAAGTTGTTACAAAATTCAGTGGTATCCTACGCGAGCCAAGTAAATCATTGCTTATCTAGCTTGGGCCGCTATTGAAAATAAGAATAGAAATAAGATGATAAAGTTAAAATAAGCAAAAACGTATGATATCGTATAATGAGGTAAAATACAGAGGTACATGAAGGTATCTAGTTGGTGAGGAAGGAAGTGAGTTGTATGATATTGATACTGAATTTCACTCTTTTTCGTTAACATTTGTCAGTGAAGCTTTTCTTGAGCTTTTTAGCGAAGGTCTAAGGGCTTTAGATATCTTTAATCTGAGAGGGAAGTTCATTCCACAAACATACTCCTTTATTGCCTATCATTCCCCCAATATTTTACTTACTCGAAACATTTTATAGTAGTTACTTTGAAAGGTTCGTATGACCAAAGATCCTGGAAATGACTACTTTCATAAAAAACGCAAGGGAGAATTTCGTGAAGATTGTGCAGTGTAGCTAGGGCAAATCAAGTGAAGACAGTAACACCAAGGGGGTCTGGGGGCGAAGCCCCCATGAAACTTTTTGAGGCCACGCCCTTTACTTTAGCTAAAAATGCATCTCCCAACATCATGCTCGCCATTGGTTATAAAGAAACGTAGACAATTTTGTGACACTTATTGTATAAATCAAAGTGCGATGACAAATTTTTGAATAAGCATCCTCTACGTTGGCTTTGAAGGGGGAATTTCACTCCCAAAGCTCTCGTACTACTTTGGCAAGAATCCGTTTGTTTTAAAGAAAAATCAATCAAAAATCCGTAAAAATCCTTTTCTTCTCCAGTGCTAAAACTAAAGTCTTGGGAACATTTCTCTGAAAAATTCTTACCTAACCAATGCCCCGCCATTTCTCTTCGGTTTTAAAGGAATCTCGAGGACCATCTTTCGACAAATGTGGGGGGGAGGCAATTGCCCCCTCATACCCTCCCTGTGGCGATGCCACTGAAATCGTGGATCTTTTCATGGAATTTGAGACTAATAGTGCAAAGCAATGTCGATCCTGATTGATTTCTAGCTTCAAAGTGATGTAAGGCAAGAACATATATTTAAACTAATATCTTTCTGACAGAGCTTATTTATTTGAAAACATAGGTAATGGCATGAGCAATAGTTCCTGCGTTCGTTCTCGATATGATTTAGCGAAATCCCTGGGATAGATAATGAATTGAGGCCTGTGATGTTACTGCAAAGTGCAAAGGACAAGGACAAACGTCGTAGCATCTTGCAATATGATGAAAGATCTATTAGGTACCCTGTTGCTAGCAAAATCTTGGAACAACATTCCCTCGAAAATTAAACAATCTTCTTCAGTGATGAGTTTCGTCATCAACTAAAATTACACCTGTTCTCTTCGAATTATCAAGTTTAGAATTTGAGCTGTTTTTGCTTTTGCATCAATCAATCTCAAAATGTTTAAGATATTGCAAATTGAATGATAGGCTTTTAACGAAGGCAGTGCTCTCTCCTCGATTAGATTATCCACTGAGAGAGCCCCTCCTTTAAGGAAATTCTTCTCCATTCTAATTTCTGGTGTTCTATGTAATCTTGTTGTAATTTTGTCATCTTCTGTGATATGTCATATTGTAAGATTTGTAACTTTCATTGGTTTAAATGATTTTTGTACGTAGTTGAATTTTCTAAAATGAAGCTAAGCTGAACTAACAGAGAAAGTTCGATTTTACGGGCCCCTTGCGGGGCCCAGCTCGATGATATCATTGCAACATACGATGGTAAAGCAAAGCTCCTCTTTCTACGGGCCCCTGGCGGGGCCCGGGCCCCGGGGCAGTTGCCCCGGCTACCCCCCCCTCTCGGCGGTCCTGATGATATCCAGAAATTTTTTATATATCATTCTAAAGCTATACAGTCACAGACCCGGGGGGGGGGTAACTTAACTTGTCTATGGTACGGGGTTGTGCCATTTTTTAGGGTACCTTTTTCATGAGAGTTTCCGGATTTATGGGTATCGTTTTCAACAATTTTTTGCATCTTCCGGATTTATGGGTATAGTTTTCTGTCAGAATTCATTTATTGGTGAGCTGTTTTGGCATTCCCGGATTTATGGGTATTATTTTTCAGAAATTCTCCAGATTTATGGGTATACTTTTGAGAAATTTCTCCGGATTTATGGGTATACTTTTGAGAAATTTCTCCGGATTTATGGGTGGTACTTTTACGATTTGAATGGCACAACCCCGTATCTTGGAAACTCAAGTTACCCCCCCGGGGTCACAGAACATAGTCGCAAGACGATACCACAAGGAGAATGAGAATTCATTACAGCCCTGTGGTTTTAAGAATTAACATAAAACATTTCACGAAAATAATGAACTAAACAGAATATTACAGCATAAACTACAAGCGATAAAAAGAAATAAAAATGATACAAAGGTGAGAGAAAGAGAGGAAATTTCACTGACGTGATTTGAGAAAATCTCTTCGATGATTCTATGAACTCTAGTCACGACTGTTTCAAGCGCTAATCTAATGACCGCGATCCCTTTGGTCAGCGACGCGTGTCTGACAAAGCCCGCAAGCGCACTGCCCTAAATTACGTAATCCATAATGGCAGCACGATGTCAGCTGATATGTTATTTCGCAACTTCCTCCTTCACCACTGTAGGGCCAGTCACCAGCCAAGGTGCCAGCTTGGGAAGATGCGTTAAAGTTTCAACAGATTTTGATGAAATGCCGAAGCCAAAATGTTGTGTATGCAAATCAAGTACCTCAAAGAGATTTACTGACACACAAAGGTTCGACGAAGGCTGTTTGGTAAAATGTTTTGAGTTGCAGGAGGAGAGAGAAGGTGTCTTGTGCGATGCCTGTCGTCGTTTAGTATGTAAGAATAAGCAAGACAATAACCTAACTTTTCCTTTAGTTGTTGATTCAAAGGGAAAATGTGGCAAGTCCAATTTGAAGCAGGCTGTTGCCCAGCGCACAAGGCATCGTCTTTCTCCCAAGGATGATTCCTGCAATGCTAAAAGGCCAACGAGCGAATCTCTTGAAACTTTTACGCAACTGGGGCCCCACGGTAAGTTTCTCGATTTGCCAAAAGACATTTTGCTACGAGTCCTTTCTTTTCTTGCCCCACGAGAGCTTTTGATAATGCAGCTGGTTTGCGTTTTCATGTTTAGTTTTATAATTGAATATGATAAAGCTTTGTGGTACCCTCTTGTTTGCCAAATTGCCCCAGTGCTTATTTCAGCTGTAGATCAAGGCAAACTGCAAGTTCAGTCTTTTAAATCTTTGTTCTTGATTGCAAGTCAGCTGCACCCACAAAATCGCACTGATTTACAGGACAAAACAAATGATTGTCAAGCTCAGTTATACAGCATTCAGAGTACCTTGAATTTAACTGCAATTCGCTACCAAAATCTTACAAGGTTGCAAGGTAATCTGAGCACTGACCAAGAAATACTCTTCACTAGAATCTTAAAACACAAAATGGAGCGTAGTCCTGAAGGTATCCTTACTGCAAAGAACGAAAGGGGGAGGCCTCTGCATCTAACGGTAATACGTAAGCCAGAGACTGGGAGCCAAGAGGGATCATCACCATCATTGCGAGCACGCAGCGCAAAACTGGAAAAAATTGGAAAATTTGTTGCTAGTGCCTCAGCAAAAGACAATGAGGGAGATTTAGTATCTCAAAGGGCTTCCATGATCAGGCGTGATAAGAGGGCCTTTCTCGAAAGTGCAGTTCAAGCAGGTGTGACAGATTTCAAAAAGTTCAAACTCAGCCCAGAGGTAGCACTTGGATTAAAAGCTGAAATGCCCTTAGATTTATGGAGACTTGTTAAGCGCACACTTAATGACAACTTAGGTTTTGATTTCTTAGGCACGGAATCAAAATTGCGGGAGGGTCTGAAAGAGCATGGGGAATTTGTTTATGAAGCTGGGAACTTTGAGGCAGGAGGGAAAAAAGTCTCGTTTGTTAGAGTCACAAGCATCCTTGAGGTCATCCAAAAGAGTGTACTTGCACTGCACAGGAGTAAACAATTGATTCCAATCCCAAACACACCAGTAGATTGCTTACACGTCCTTGTAACTGGAGATAAGGGTGGCTCTTCCACAAAAATTTTGCTGCAATTCCAAAACTGTGAGAAGACACACTCTGTAAAAATGAGTAAACTACTGGGAGTGTTTGATGGAGCAAAAGATTCCCGTGAGTGCATAGTAAACGCTTTTGGACCACTGTTTTCCCAACTGCAAAAGCTTAGTGATGAGATTGCATCCCTCAAACTACCTTGTCCTCTCATTCTTGAAAGTTCCCCTCAGGTCCTCTTAAGAAAAACGTCTGACCTGGAAACATGTGCAAAGAACATAAGGTTAATTGCTAAGACTTACCCCCATTACTACAACACACAGAACCAAGCATACAATTCAAACTGCAGATCTTGCAAACATGCTAACAAAGAAGCTATAGGCAGCGAAGAGCATGGCAATCATTTTCAGTCTGTGAAAATATGCTATGGGGGTGATTGGGAATGGCTGGCAAGGTTACTTGGTCTAACAGGCCCCAATGGAAAGCATTTTTGCATGCACTGTTTGGTAACCTTGTCAGACATTCAAAAGGGGGTACCACATGCACCTGTTACATTTCAAAGGTACAAAGAAAAGGACAACAGAGAAAAAAAGATTTTTGATCGTAGACATCTTGAAAATATGGTTGACAAGGCACACAAATTTAATACAAATGGTTCAAAAAATCCAAGCCATTTTGAGAACTGTGAGGCCCTTCCCCTGGTTGGCACTAGAGGCTGGGTTATTGATAATGTTTCTGTACTTCCCCTGCATATTGCACTTGGGATAGGGCTGAGAAACCTAAATACCCTTGAAACTATCGCCCTCAGTCTTGACATGCAGATATTGGAAGCTAAGGGCAATACAAGTAACCTGATGCTATCATTGCTGCAGTCAGTTGAGGAAAAAACTTTGGAAGCCAGAGAACTGGAACAGAAACTTGAAAAAACCATGGAGGAAAAGATGGAACTTGAGGAGCGAATTAATCTTGAAAAGGGCATTCACTTGGACTTGATACAACGCCATAATGGTAAATATTCAGACAATTCAGCAGAAGCAATTGATTTCAGACGAAGTTTATCGAATCAAGACAAATTATTAAAGGACATAGTAAATAAAATCAAAACGATCAAGAAAGATATCAATGAAATGGAAACTTTTTTAGCGGTAACCAATCAAACAATACAATCCATGAAGGGACCTTTCAAGAAAAATTTGGACATGATTTTGGACACCATGAAATTAAAGAGGGCTGTTTACCATTCAGGTGCATTGATTGGAAATGATGTTCACAAGTTGACAAGAAAAGCACAAATAAAGTCACTTGCTTCAGCTTTTAAGCCAAAGTCCATCAATCTTCTGGATGGTACAACTGCTCTCTTTGGTGATTATAAGTTGGCTGAGAAGATCTATGTGCGACTGTCAAAATTTGCACAGTGCTATGAATTGTTCATGGCAGATAGGGTTCTCTGCAGACATGAAGTTGCTGTGTTGGCAGTCCGGTGTTTCAGCTTTGGCAATTGGCTACCTGTTCATTTCCCAGAAGACACTCTTGGCAGGAAGTTCCACCTCCTTTGCTATGATCTTCCACTTAAAGCTATAAGGTCTGGCATTGTGGGAATGGAAGCTGAACACTGCTCTGAGAGTATTCATCCCTTCTGGAACAAGTGGACCAGGACGTATGCTACCATTCAAGTCAAAGAATTGCAGTTGGCACTGGTTGCAAAGGCGCAGTGGCTTCACAGTAACACAGACATCCCTGACCTGCGAAAGGCAAAGAAACGGTGCTGTAGAAACTGCAGAGCCCCTATCAAATATAAAGTGAAATGTAAATGCCAGGTTTAATCCATACAATTTATCTGAATAAAGATTTGCCCTAAGGTACTCTGATTGTGTACAAGGGTATAAAATCATAACAAAATGGTCTAAATTTGGTACAGAAAACATGCAACAAAATTACAAAAAGTACACTTTACAAATGAAAAATACATGTCAGAGTAGCTTAGACATTTGGAAATTTGAAATTATGTTACACACTAAATCTTTAGAAAATAGATATATTCGTATAAGGATTGTGAAAGAGTTTATAAGAAGCTGCAGGTATTTTTCAACTAAATGATGGGGATTTCACTTTTTAGAAATGTCTACAAGATCTTTCCAGAGCAAAAGTATTTTTGCAGATTTTGAAGGATATTTCCTGAAAACAGACAGATATTTGCCAACGGTGTATAAGGTCTTTAGGAGTGAACTGCCCCTCAAAACTATGGCTCCTTTCAAATGAAAATAGTAAATGTTTACATCAACCATGATCATAACGATATGTGTTTATGCAAAAGTTGAATTGCACCTGCATACCATCAGGAGGCGGAAACAATCTTCAATTGAGCAAAAACAAAGTATACAGTATATGCCTTTTGCTCATTAGCATGGCTATCCTGTCTGATAATTCTTAAAGAGTTTCTTGCGCTAAGAATTATTATTTCAAATGAATTCATTTCTTCCAGCTCACAATTTTAGCAAATTCATGGGTTGGAGGCATTTGATTGTTTGTGTTTGTGGAATACGTCTTGGATGAAAAATCACACAGCTTTTGTTGTGATATCTGAACCTTCCCAAAAGTTGCCCATACAGACATTTTCAGCACATTTTCTGAAATTGTCAACTGCCGTATTAACTGCCATTTCCAAAGGGATGCAAAAATCATTGTTCCCTTCATTCTCAGACGTATTGTAGTAGTTAGTTACATCATTGCATGTAGTTACATTCAGTACTCTTTGCAGAGAGATATGGCATCCAACAGCTTACTTTTTTAGAATAAAATATCATAACTAATCAAAAATTTCAATTATTTTGAAATAACTAATGATTTTTATGGAATTAGAACCAAAAGTTTGATTATCATCACATTATATAGAGTCAAAAACTGATTTTGTTATTGATTATTCACTGACAATTGCACCAAGAAGTTTACAAAAATGTTATATTATCTTTCCATTCTCTGTCTGTTGTGTCGAAACTAAGTCTTTAATTTTGTATGTCCAAACTCAAATTTGTTTCTGTTATTCATAGAAATCAGCTAGAAATGTCTGAAGTCAATCAAGGAAAACTGATAAATGTCATTGGATTGTCAAGTTCAACATTAGGGCAGCCCTTTTGAATCGAGAGCATTACAGCTCATGGCCTAGCAGGAACTACCCTTCCACAAACAAACAACAAGTAAACCACTTTGCATGGATGCTAGAACGTTTCCTAAAAACTTATCTGATAGCCAAGAAGTTATTCTTTCGATTTATGAATATAGGAGAATGGGGACACAATTTAATTTTGAGAAAATGGAATCTCCCGCAACGATCCATAGTGGCCGTGGCGGAGCGAAATTTTGATCCAGCAATGTTGTCACGTATCTGCAATAAAATGGACCAGTTTGACAAAAACAACAAATAACCAAGTTTAATAAGTCCTCAGCTTTTATAAAATCGCAAAAACAAACCTTCAGATCTTCGGTGCTGGTCCACGGTGATCGTCTTTTGGAAGCTTCTTCAGCGTCCCCCTCGATGAGCTTCATCACAAACACGATGCCCAAACTGTCTCTTCCTTTTCCTACAGTCATGGCCCACATTTATTTCACATTCTTAAAAGTCAATCTTTCGAAAGATATATCTTTTTGCTTGGGGATACAATTTTGTTTTGAAAATCTGGCAATCAAATGATCAGCAAAAACAAGTTCTATCTTAACTGCATCAGGTGATTTTTGCAAATCACTTTTTCGACGTTGATTCACTTCACCCGATGGAGTTGAACTTGTCTAGGCCACCCCCAAAGAGCAAACTGTAAATTGAAGTCTCTAGGTAGCAGTTTATCGGTAAGACTGTTCATTTATTGGCTATTTTTCAACAAGAGAAGCTACACCGTAGCTTGCGCAATCAGCTGACTTTTGACTCAACAACAACGGTTCTCGTGCGCCGCTGACCATTATCTTTGCGGGCATTAGATTGTAAAGGGAAGTGCGCAGTGAAACAGTCGTGTAGTGTTGGTAGTGTTGCTTTAAAATACATTTAAATTTTTCTATACTTTACACCCATACGACTGTCTATTGTATAATGTCATATGATTTCATAACCCAAAGTTGCGCTTTATTCTATCATTTTCTTTAAATTCATTGCATTTGAATATGATCAGAATCCTAAATTTGCATCCTTTCCTTCGCAGGTCATCTACGATGCTGCAAATACCTCTTAGAAGGAGGCGCGGATGCATCAGCCCGCATGAGTATGGGTTGGACACCTGCACATTGTGCAGCGGAAGGTGGTCATTTGCCCGTGCTTCAACTGCTGTCACAAAATGGTGGCGCTGTTAATGCGAGAGATGATTATGGAGATACTCCTAAATTGATTGCAAAAAGATATGGTCATTTTGAATGTGTGGAATACTTAGAGAGGTAAGAACAATATTTCCTACATTGATTTTCACGGCAATTTATTTTGCAACTGAATGTGTTAATTCTTTTCTGTAAGATATTTGGATCCAGTTCAGAAAAAAGAAGCCTTCCATAAGTTAGTTTTAAAATCAGAATTATGTTTTTCAAGAAACTTCTACTTTTCATTGCTAAAAGTTTAATTTCTTCAATAACATTTTCCGCCAAAGTTATCTCGTTTTACTGCTATAAATAACTCGACTTTTTGCAAATAGTTCCATGTTTTAGCCATCAAAGCTTCGTAGCTTTTTACAAAAATTTCCATTTTGAAAGTGTATGTCTTTTAATTCTTCACGAATATTTTCACATTTTAAATGCTAAAGGTGTCTTAATCATCCTCTACATTAATCAAATATTGGAAGCGTTGACCCCGTTTGTCGTGAAAATATTTTATTTCAGCTTATAAAAGTTTTTGGATGAAATTTCTTCACTAAGTTGAAACACTGTAACTTCGAAAAATATTTAAGATACTTTAAAGGCACACAGTAGAGTCACAATAGAGCATTTAGCTATTATAGAAAAGAGACTGGATCGAGCGATATTTTTATACAATTTTATGCGCGAGTTTCGATTGAGTGGCGTTAGAGCTTCGATCGCAATTGTGCACATTCGAAAATTCTACTAAATGTAATGAAATATCATTCGATCCTGATTCGTTTTCAGAATAGCTAAAAGTTCTATTAATCAACTAGAAGTTGTTTTCTTATTTATCTAACTCAGTCGAAGATAATTCTATTTCTGATCGACACTACTTTATAACTAACACTAAGATAAAGTAAACAATAGATATCGTATAGTACAATATGGTCGGTCTAATGATTCTTAGCCAAAATGTCGAGCTTTCAAACAAAGTACCGAATGAGCCAGAAAGTTTCCACTTTTAAAACTTCATAGCACCAAGGCTACTTCAGAGATTTGAATGCTTTTTTAGTTTCTGTTAAAAGCCGAAAGAGTGAAGTATTTTTTTGACTTTTTTTCGCTGTCTTACCAGTGCTAGAAGTGTCGGTTTGGACCCAAAATTCTCTAAACAAGTGCCCTTTTTCGGGGGATTTTCCGTAAATATGGGTGGGTTTGGCTGAAACTCGCAGAAATTAGTTAAAGTGGGTAGTTTATGTTTTTACCAACATTCATCATAAAAGTGGTTACAAAGGCAAGTTCTGGTAATTAGAAGAGGGTGAATTGGGTAAATCGGGTGCATTGAAAGAGGGTGAATCTGAAAATCGGTTGGCAGACCCTGGTCCATCCACAAGACATGCAACCCCTGGAGTTACAACATTCAATTTGCATTAGATAGCTAGTTACTCTGTTTGAAAAATTACTGGGTAACTCAGAAAAAGCGTTTTTGCATTTTGTAAGATTTTCAAACGTTGAAACATTTTGAAAAGTAGTGTCCACAAATTTTTAAGACCCCTTTTTGTTCAGTTTTGTCACTCATTCCAGATGGCCTAAAGCATTCTCGTTCTCTTTCAGTCTGGAAGAGTTACCAGAGCAACGGAAGGCAATCATAAAAGATAAATTCCAATTTGCTGTCAGAAAGAATATGAAAGAAACTAGTGACACGAAAGAAGAGGAAGACGAATAAAGCATCGTTCAGCCCCCTGGTATGACTCTTCCTTCATTGGTTTCTTGCACGCAAAGATTATTTCCAGGTGGGTTGCATCAGCTTGTCTAGATCTAGATTGCTAGTCGCTCTCGTGAGAAATGCTCACGTGCACGGTTCGGATACTCAGAGACCAAGACTATCTAGGATATTCCTTGTTGCAGAGTTAGATGCTGGGGCTTGGAATGAAATGATACGAGCAGTAGCCAGTTCAGGAATTGGCTTCATGTAGATCCTAGCTTGATTTATTGGATTTCTTCGCGTGTTACATCCAGCCTTTGCTAACGCTCCCTACTGCTGCTGTTGTTCACGGAAAGGACTTTGGTTGCCTTTTTAGACATTCGGCTCTGCAGTGTGCACTTTGGTGCTGGAAGAGACCTGAAATGAAATAATATGAGAAACAAGCGATTTAGGAAACTGCTTCAATAAGATCCTACTTTCTTTTTGGCAGACTTATTTAGCTTGTTGCATCCAGACTTTGCTCAACTTCAGCTTCTGCAGTATGGTTCAAGGAAGAGACCTCAGCTTAAGTTGTCATTAGTGTTTAGGAGAAGAAAAATCCATCAATGGAAATGAGCATTAACGCGATATGTCAGTGCTAGAGGAGGACTGAATCGTTAAAGCTATCATGCCCATTTCGATTTCGAGAAATCAGTAACTCAGAAACTTCGAAACTTGGATCTTAGAAACTCGGCTGCGCCTGCCGAACTAAAGCAGTTTCTCCGGCCAAGTAATTCTCTTTGATATCCTTTTTCTCACGTTCCTAATAGTAACCATGTCTTAGTTTTCAAATGTAGATTTACCCAGCAGATAAAATAGCTGTAAATAACTTTTTAATTTTTCATTTTATTGTAGCACTGTAAATATTTCTTTTATTTTTACAAGTACCGGGTGGCCCAAAAAGGAAACCTCACGAGCTGGATCGCGCATAGTTTCCTGAAAGGCAATGTTATGAACACAAACACGGTATCAGCATGCAGCTGAAAGCTTCAGCTATCTTTTGAGATTTTGCTTGGTCAGTTTGAAGGATGCCTACTGTCCAAAAAAACAGTTTCAAAACCATGGAAATTCATTCATTTCTCAGACCATGCCCTCACTTCCCAGTCCAATTATTTGGAAAGTGTGAAAAAAGCTGAATTCCAAATAACATATGTAAAAGAATTTCCGATCCCTATCAGGAATCCTACGAATCTTTGGCAAAATTTGGTAAAATCCTAGGAATCTTCGAGAAATTTCGTGAGATTCCGGAATCTTAGAACTCGTACGCTATTTTAAGGAGTGATTTGCCTCTCGCTCCGACCACCAGCGTTGAATACCTCCTTCAGTTGGGCCTATCCAGCGTAACAACCCTTGAAAACTTGTGTATACTACTGCCTACTGCCAAAGGGGGTCCAAGAGCCACAGTAAAGACGACAGCTTTTGTTCCTTGGTTCTCTGTGACCCGGAAGTAGAAGCCGACAACTGTGTAGTTTGATACAGATAGATACAGATACAGATTAAAACATCAGATTACAGCAGATAAAAAAGATACAGATTACATCATCGTTGCGGTGGGCCTGCCATTTTTACAGTAGACTTGTTCCAAGTTTATTTCTTTTATTCATCAGTATCTTACAGAGGAAATAATTTTGTTGAAGGAAATGCGAAGGAGCATAATCAATAAAATTATTTCCTCTGTAAGCATGGGTCGCAGGAAACGAAGTAATAGTTAAAAATGTAAAGGCAAACATACCTGTGTCTTTATCGTGGCTCCTTCTGCCTTTCTTGGCCTTCCTTTGCTTCCCTGGCTCAGCAAAGGAAGGCCAAGAAAGGCAGAAGGAGCCACGATAAAGACACAGGTATGTTTGCCTTTACATTTTTAACTATTACTTCGTTTCCTGCGACCCATGCTGTAAGATACCGATGAAGCAAAGAAATAGACACGGAGCCAGTCCACACAAACCAAGGGCTGGTACTAACTCAACTCCATCTCTCATGATCAATTGTTGGGTGGCATTATCCCCCTGTTCGTCCTTTCCTCTTGTGTATTCGTCTGTACCAAACAGTTCTCCACAGACAACCACATTGACCATAGTAATACACTATGTTATTGCCACCTCATTCATTTCAGACGAAGAATTTTCTTTGAGGTAATAGCTATCTCCCTAAATCGTGTAAACGATTAAAAACACTCGACATGATGTATCGTTTTGAATGAAACATTATCTTATTGCCTTGGCACCATCAGAAGAGAGCACTTGAACCCCCTCCCCCCCCCCCGGAGAAGGCATCCGTATTCTTTTTATAAGAGACTAAGACTTTGGGCTAGTAATGAAGTTTCTTAAAATTATCAGATTTTTAGTACTCGGAATTTCTTACTAGTTTCTTAAAGGTTTTATAATAGTCATCGTATGTTCACTTCCCGTTCCCTCGTAAACATTTCAAAACGATGTTTTTGAAGCTTTTCCAATGCTTGAAGATATTACTCAAGTACCTATTGAGTAATATTATACAGGAAACAAGCGAAACTAAAGTATGTTGATGGTTTCTTTTGTGGAAGTAAATAGTTTTTAACTTATATTGTCCCGGTTCTTGAGTTTTTTTATTTTTTGGCGATCTGAGAGTTGAGTTTCTTACAAATTTCTTATAAAGAAAATACGTGTTGGTAATGTGGGGTGCGATATGGGAAGGAAGCAAACTCATTAGAGCCTCCCACGAAAAAGGACTTATGAGGGAAGATGTTGAAGACAAGATACTAGGGTGTTGTATGGCCAATTAGTCTAACCTGCAATTGAAAACACAATAAGCAAAGATGATAGCGTGATACATAGGTAGCTAATTCATTCGTTGTGCATGCGAAAGGTTGTGTCAAGAGAAGAAAAGGCGACTGTTCGAAGGAGGAGGAGGATGAATCTAGATATCCACTGCTATTAATCAAAGTCAAAACGAGAAGGCATAAAATTCTTATCTATCATGTGTTTGATCGAATGTGGGCCTACAGGCCCCCCAGATCTTTACAAAGACAGACTGAAACTGAAAATGCTGTTAACAGCAGTTTTGAATGAAGGAAATACCATCGAAGGCAAGGATATTTGTGGCCTAACTGTTATACTTCAATGTCAGAAATCAGATAGGCGACAAGTTTGACCCAAAGTTGATGAATGACTATAACGAATATATGAAGCTTATAGATAATGTGGTTTGCAGCCTGGCTATAGATTTCAATAACAAAGTATAACCTCTGTTATAAGTCGTGTCAATGTGAGGCCGTGATTTGAGAGTGCTCAGGAACGGGAGGAGGTGTTTCAGCTTCTTAGGGTGAGTGGCCGAGTGGTTTATACAGTCTTCGTCAGATGACTGAAGTTAAGCTTGGTCGAGGGAGGTCAGATTTCGGATGGGTGACCTCTGAGGCCTGACCTTGCAACTCACCTCGTCGTCCTTCGGAAGGGACGTTAAACTAGGGGTCCCATGCCTGGATGCGGCATGCACAGTGGGCCTAAATTAGCTTTCAATAGCTAGAAATTCTGACAAGCCCACTCAAAACAAATTGAAAACAAAGGGTGTGCTTAATTGGTACCGGTTCTGAAAACTGTAGACTTGGAATACTAGGAAAACGACAGGTTTGGCAGGTTTACAGGCCTGCTGTACCTTCTGCTCCAAAAGGCAGAAGGTTTTGCAGACTTTGAAGAGATTCTCAATTTCATTTGCAGGACTCTGAAAGCTAGGCGACTTTGCTGGCGTTGCTGTAGTAATCGGTAACTTTACTCTTTGTTGCCAAGCAACAGACTCGTCCTGTTGTTCTGTCTCTGCGAAGTCTACCGTTTTCAGATCTTTTGTAATACACTTTTCCATCAATGAGCTTTCTTGCAAGAATTTCCAGGCATGGAGACCCCCTCCAAGATCCCAAGGCTGAAACACACAATTCAAGATCAAAGTTTTGATATTTTCATCGTTAGGATCTTACTTGTAATTCTTCAAGCGAAGATGCTTAAAGATGGTTGTGATTTCACATTTGTACGTATATGTTTATCACCTCTCACATTTGGAACCCCTGTTTTACGCTTTCAAGAGCGTTCTATATATAGGATCCTCCAAGGGCTCCTCAATTCAGTTCAAATTTTCCAATGACATTTTGTGGCTCCAAAGCTCCAAATTTTCGCGATTTCCATTCAAAGGACTTGAAATTAGATTTATTTGACAAATGTATAACTTTCAGAAAAATTAGCCAACAATACCATTTTCAATGTTCGGGCAGCACACCCTTTTATTCGAACTTTGGCATAAACACCCCTTCTCCCTCGTACCCCTTTTCAAAATCTCTGCTGTCTTTCGCCTAGCATTACCAACGTTCCAATTATTCCTCTATTTTCCCCCTGAGCTTTTTAATTAGCTAAACAGATCATTCATAATTTTCTCATGGCTTTATCTACAGAACATAAGTTATCAAACTTTGTGACGCTATCTGAAGCTTTGGGTTCCCAATGCGGTCAATTTAGCTGCAGGGTCCGGTTTGAAACATCCGTAGGTCATAAGACTTTAAAGGGAACCCAACCGATTTGAACCGATTTGATCCTTTCTTTGCTTTTATCAAAGATCAAATGAGATTTAGAAAGAATTTCACCAGAATGATATGAAAAAGAGATTTTTATGAAGTTATGAATTTAGTGTTGAATATTGATTTAAATTCAGGACAGGTTTAAAGTTTGAAGCGTTGTTCTTTTAAACAGCACAGCGTGCTCCTAACATTTGCCGTTGGCTCTTTCATACTCAATAGGAGTATCCGTTCATTCGAAGGCGAAAAATGGCTCGGTTTCTTGTCTTGAGACGTGCAATAATTCACTGTGTTTGTAGCTTAGAAATAACAGTTCCTACCTCGATATTACTGTTTTCTTCATTGTTTTCTCTCCGACCCAAGCCTAGCCAGGTCTAGAAATCAAATTCGAATGGTTCCTGCATACCTAAACTTTTAGCTCCTGCACAGCGTTCATCCTTTTTTCAAACTCCCTTAGGCTTGGGCATAAGAGAAAACAACGAAGGAAAGTGGTAACAATACTGATATCGAGGTTAGGTTATGATTATGAAGTGTAATTTCTAAGCTACAAATGTTATGCATTATTGCCCTTGATCTTGACAGAAAACTTTCTGAATATTTCGTGTTATTCCTTGTTCCTTCAAGGCTGTTTTCAAGGAGTTTTACAGCATCAAGAAAATACTATTCTCAGATTGCGCTTTCTCGTCATTTTAATAAAACGGACAAAGGAACCTTTTTGGGTGACGCGCGAGGCTTTCTTGGAGATAAAACTCTATCTGCCACTTACTTGTTGTCGACAGTCAGACTGCCCAGTTTTCGGCGTGAATATCAAATAAATTAGGACATATGGAAACAGTGAAATTGCTTTCATCGTCAATCCAGCTTTGCATCAGATGTCCTATGGCCCAAGTCTTTCAATTGGTTGTAATACGATGACACTTTGCCGCAGCAGCCAAAGTCTTCGTGGTATGTGATTAAATAAAATTAAACATGTATAAATACATCAAAACTATACCACATAACTTATACCGCTAAATAATCGTGAAAGGATTCTGCCTTTGGGGAAGAGGGAAGCCATATTAATTTAAGAAATAAGTTTTTTCATGAAAATCTTTGAAATTTGCAAGTAAAGCAGCCCTTAATCTTTTCACGGAAAATTTCGTTAGGCGATTTGTGGCAATTGAAATGTAAACTCTTAATTTGTAGCGGAAATCTTGCAAATACCTCACGGTAAGCAACATTATGTCATGAAATTGTAAACATCGAATCAAAGGTCACCACAATCAGGGGGAGAAGTGGTGCACGATAAATTTGGACGCCATTGTGAAACAAATGATGAATGAATATGCAATGCACTCTGGGATAGCAAGGGCAAAAAAGATATTTAAAAAAGATTTACCCACATCAAAATGCATTGTTCATGAATTTCATATTGGTGTTGTCGTTACTTGAAAGGGGCTTGAAAGGTCTTACCCTAAGTACCAGAACCTCGGAAAGGTCTGTTCAGGGCCTTTTCAAGAGAACATCTCACTTGCCAAAACCGAAGCTGAGAAATATAGAGCACAGTCTCCCTCGGTCTACCTTTCATTAAGTCTGAGTGAATTAACCTGTAAGAATCAATGAACAAGTCTATTCACGTTACCATATTGGTGGTGTTTCGTTAACATGTGAAGTTTTCACTTCGCCCAGGTGAGATATCACATTGAGGTGGGATCTCACTAACACGGTGACGTTACTGTTATGTTTATCATATAAACGCAAGATGAAAATAAACAAGGATTCTATGGGATGGTGGAACTTCTCCGGGGGCTACAGATGAAGCATGTTTTCCCAGAGTCAATTGAGAACTCAACTGACTCCGGTTTTCCATATGATCGCAAGAGACGCAAAGATCGCTGAAAATAGAGAATTGCAATCCTTACGATCCTTGAGTTTTAATGGAAACTACTTCTGAAACCCGTGGTAATCGTTGCGACCGTTACAGTGCTTGCGATAAAGCGAACAGTTTCGGTCGTGTTACTGTTACGATCCTTGTGTTATCTACGACCCTTGCGTCATCTGCGATTCTTGCTATCATTTGGGATCCAGGCTTCTTAATATATACAAGACTAGTCTCCAACATGGCTGCTCAACTAGGCGTATCTTTTCAAGACTTAACTGGATCACTATGTTTAGACTTGGAGAAGCTGAACATGGATTAAAACATTGTTCAAACGCCCTAATGGAACTAAGACCCACTACTAGTAAATTATATGATTATGATTAGTCCTTTTGCAACCATCCCTGTATGTTCCCAATGCTTAGCTTTGTAATGATACATATATTTTAATTACAATTTTAATCCATAGTGAACAATTTCTAAAATAAGTGGATTTCATAGAATTTGTGGAGTAAGGCCTAAAAGAATGTTATAGTTTACGTCGGTGTGTTGAAAGATACAGTACTATTTTTTCGCGTACTTTTAAAGATTTGGCATTTCTTGCATAAATTTAAAACGATAGACAGAGACAGTACAGCATTACATAGCATTCTGAATCCCTCCTTGCTGAACGAAGAGAAGTCCTGTACCGATAAAAGATTGTTATTTTTGTAACAGACTCTTCTTTCATGTATTGCAAAATTACTATTTCTTCCTTACATAAAAATATGTTACAGTCTTCAAATACAGCTAGCAACATGTAGTTGACAAGAGGGCCTAAATTACTATTACACACCCCTTCTTTGTTCTGCCACAAAAACTAGTTCAAATCAAACAGATTCTTCTCAGGAAGTATTTCTCTCTATAAAATCTATCGTACCTCCTTGACAAAAATCCTTTTGTATTCTAGAAAGATCCCTTGAAAATCCATTTTTTGAAATATATCCACGCTCGTTTTTCGAAAGAGTGAAATGCCTGTTGACCCTTCCCAGAGAATAAGAGACAAAGTGTTCTATGGCCAGCAAATGCGCCCTTATTTCAAAGGTTATGATAGGCCCTTGTTCTTCGAAATAAGAATCCTATTTCTGCCATCCGTCAACTGCCGGGGAAACATACGCCCTTTGCATCATATCTGCGACCATGGGAAGACTCGAAATAGCTGAGGCAATTGATACAGCGCCTTTTCCCCTATTAAAATTTCCTGCTCGTCAGAAATTTCTTTGTGTTACCTAGCAACGAATCTGCCTGTGAAAAATCGCTCCCGGTGATGAAATTAGCAATTTCACTCCACGCAGGGCGAAGAGACACACTGCAGCTGATTTTCGACTCTCAGTTTTTCAATTTCCAATTTTCAGTTATTGTTTTCAGTGTATCATAGTTTGTTTTTTTTCAATTGGAAAAGGGCCTAACATTTCTCGTGAAACTATTGACGCTTCCTTCTTGTAAAGTGAATAAATGAATGGTCCATCAGTTGAGAAACTCCTTCAGTGGCATTTTAAAGACTAGACTCTCCGTTCGTTTCTGTCTAGCAAAGGGCATTGCGGAATACCTTGATAAACTCCCCCGTTCTCCCCTTTTTCAAAACGGACCCCAAATCCCATCTCAGAATTCTATTTAGTCTAAAGTGACCTGGATTCGATTTAGGCCCTATAATTTGCTCAGGAAATGAAAGTGATAATATTCGATTTAATAATGTCCCATCCTAAATGAAATTTCCTTCATTTAAATTCCCACTCAGACATAATAGACACTTATGTCAATATCGAGGTAAGAATAAAGAAATTTAGGAAACAGCCCGTAGGTTTCCATTGATGTTCTTTATATTTCTCCAATAATTTCGTCTCAGCTGTGGAAACATCCAATTTGAACATCGTGAACACTGACAACAACGAGACATAAGATGTACCAACTCACGAAGTATTTTTATTCTTACAATTTCAAGTTTGTTTAAACAGGATTGACTAAATGGGTGGCGATTTGTAGGGTTTAGGTTTTCTATCGAGGGGGTAATTGCAGGCCCCGAGAGATTGGCGTTGAAATGGAGCTTCATGATCGAAGCACGGACCTGACGGACTTGACCCCCCGGGGGGAGGGGTAACTTCGAGAGTATTATTTGCAACGTTGGATTTTTATCATTAAAGCTATGAAACATGGTTGGTTGCAACTTTACATTCATGTTGTGCATGAATGAAACATGACGCTTAATTTTTGGGATGTTCAACAGGCTTTATTTCCCAAAAATCCAACAGAATGAGTCTAGAAATTGACCAAACATCTCTAAATATGGGTCTTCCCCTAAATTGTTGGACGGCACGTCCTCGTCATTCCAAGACTTGAGTGGCCTCAAGTTACCCCCCCTCCCCCGAACTTGACCTCAGAAACGGTACGCCACAATATCGTTGAAATGATAAACTGAAATAAGTCAAACTCAAAAGACTAATTGAAATACAATATAGAAAGAGTTGAGAAATCACTTCATGCACTTTAGGACTTTAGGTAATTAAAACGGAGGATATTAGCAATTGCTTCAGTTGAGAAATATGTAGACGATTCCATTGCACTAAATATGGATAGTGTTACGGAATATTTCGCCGTCATCCTTTGCGTTCCGTCAAAAGTCGGAGCAATCAAATCGATAGAAATTCTTTCAGTGGCAAAGGATCATGGTAGAAGTTCCCTGACAACATATTTGGCTCAAAGCTAGGCCAAATTTATTTGTGGTCTTGTCTACCGGGCAAATGATACGGGAAACAAGTTACAACTCGCTAATACCAAAATCCTGAGTCTTTCGCATGTACATTTCTTCAAAGAGATCGTTTGGGATTTTCGAGATGCATTCATAAGCTCAGTTTTTTGTGATCTTAATAGAATTACTCCTCTATTCCTAATGGTTGATACATTGCATTTGAATGATCAAAAGTTAGCACTAACTTAGTACATGTTACGGCTTGCTAAATCTCTCTGAGCTGTTCCACTATTCATGGGGAATTGAGAGTAAATAAAAGCGAGAATAACAGAAGTAAGCCAAGTGCTATAAGCCAGGGACCATTTCTTTGTAGGAGATTTTTTGGAAAATTAATATTTTGAAATCTCACAAATAAGTATAAAACGTCCATTTTTACTCTAATCCTTTTCAGGTCTATTGTGCTGGCGGGGGGGGGGGGTGTTGCTAGTCTGGTTCTTAGGAAAGGGAAATTTAGGAAAATTTTTGAACTACCAAACGTTGAATATGATTCCTTTTCTCCCTTCTCTTTTACCCTTTTCCTTTGCTCCCTTCTCCCCCTCAAAATGACTGTTTGGAACACTGTTCAACTATTATTGGGCTTAGCTGAGAGCTGGACTGTCCTCAGTACACACACTTGCCAGTAGGCCTAGCAGAAAAGACCCTGCCAACAGGCCAGCTAAGCCCTAGCGATAAAACTATTCTTGTGGCTTTTTGAAAACACAGTGGTTTATTCACACCCACTTTTTCTGGATCTCGTGAGTTCTGAGAAGATATCCTTGGTTTAAAGTCCAATGTTACAGCACTTTTTGTAAGAACTCGTGCCCATGCTGGCAATTTCTTCGAATCATTAGATTGTTGTGCCCCCGCACTTGACTGTAGCACTCATCGTGAATATTTCAAACAAACTTTTTGCGCTTTTTTTTTGCCAAGCAACGTGATACGGGAAATGAAAAATTATAGAGAAGCGCTGGATGTATCATTGGAAGCAAACGATCCTGCAATGCATGCTGGTTGGTCAAGAGCCTTTCGAGCTGGATTTCGCTAGTTTTATGACCTGGAGCGTGATCTGGAGTCCCTTTTTTCCCTGCGCTCCTTTGACTTGATGATAGCGCTTCGATCAACAGAGACTCATAACATTACTCTGAAAAACCTGACGCAAGTAAGGCCAAAACTCTAAGCTTCCTAGAATACCAATCAGATTACGAGATTTGCGAATTACCATAGTAATGGCAAATGTGACAGAATTTTCGATTCGCTTGAAGAACTGATAACATTCCACGGGGTTCGAGATTGGAAGCTGTGATTCCATCATAATTCGATCGAGGTAAAAAATATGGTCAGCTTTTTCAATTTTTCATGATGAGTCCCTCTTGAGCAAGGTTTACCCCAAGGATACAAGTGACTGTCGGAAGTGGGTTTGCGCTGCGCAATGGTCTACGTGTGGGCAGGCTGCTGTTTCAGCCGATTTGATTGACCAAATCCAAACACGACGTGCAATCAAAGGAGCAACATCCTTTGTTTCAAAACAATGGAGATTTAGCACACACGACAATTTACACCTTTTACCTTTGGTGCAAATCCAGCGAAGGGGCCCGCCTTACAAAGTGTGAAATTCATTGAAATCGGGGAAGAGGATGAGGATCGAAAAATATGTTGAAAATGATAGGACGAACATTGGACACAAAAACGACCATAAAAACAGATTAGGAAACACATGTGCCCAAGGGAGACATCAGCTCTAAAGAATAGAAAAAAGAAGACAAGATCCTACTCTACTTCATATTCCTATTGTTTTCATCTGTCGAGAGAATCGAATACAATGGTCTAAATTTAGATTGCCCAGTCCCCCGGTGGAAGGTCAGAAAAAACATATGCCGGTAAAGAAAACGCCAAAAACACGTTCAATACTGTTCAATGCAATCACAAGATAGGCTTTTGTCATCAGTTGTCCCAAGACAGCTTGAATTGCAATTTAGTTTTTTTGGCCAAGAAACCGAAAGAATTGAAATGGTGAAACCGAAATGAGAAGCCAGCCAAAGCAGGGTGGACAATCGCTGTGCCCTTTTTCCCCATATCTGTACATTTGTATCTGTATCTGTACATTTTTCTCCTAAGGAACCAAGAGTTTTCAGGCAGCAACTTCTCACAATTATCAGATTTTGAGCTCTCGAAGTGAAACCAAAGTAAAATTTTGCAAGGGATGACCTTCATTGAAATCATTGAAATAAATACTGGACTGCTGGAGTTTCTTGCGATCCGAGTGACGAGTTTCTTGTCAGTGGCCAAACGAACATATCATAACCCCCGTGCATCCAAAAACTAGGTCAGCACATTCTAATCCACATGGGACATTCGAACAAAAGTGTAAGAACAAAGTTATGAATGAAATGTTTGGCGGGCATTTGATACTCGATGCTGATTGGTTAAAATGATTCGATGGATTGTTCTCACTTGAAATGATATGTTCGGTGATGAAAATTCCTCTTTGATCAGCTGCCTTGCTGTGTGTGTGCCCTCGTGGGATATACTCCACTTTCAAGCACTGCTAAAACTGCTCAACGGCAATCGCGAGCAGTTACAAAGCCTAAACCAAGTTTACTTCAAAGTTAGGTGAGTTGATTATTTATTCTCTTACATATTATTATGAAAAATTATCCCTGTAAAGCTGCGGCCTTTAACTGTTGCTTGAGTACACTGTTCGGTTGTTGCTGTGTCGATACAAAGTTCATCTGTTTAACTGCAGACTAAAAGTCAAACTTCATATTTAGATGAGTTATAAACTGTACCTTCTGTTTCATCTGATGGTAAAATCAGGTCGCTTAAAGTTGTGATCGGTACTAACAGCGGCAGTATCAACTTTTTGACTTTAAGTCTCGCTGTATGGCAGTATGGCTGTAACAGTCCATATTTTCAAGATCTCGTAGTAACATTTGAAGTTCCGTAAGTCTGGACTGTACACCAACTGCACTAAGTTTTTTCAAAGTTCGCTCCTCCATCATAATGGATGTTTTCCATGAAGCTATCATAGAACTTTCTACATTCCGATCGAAAAGCCTGTAAGCTCTAATAGTCATTTCTCGGTTTTGAGGCTTTAAACCGACAACAGAGGTTTAGACGCTGTTCGCTGTTCTGTTCCAAAAGAAGAAATTAATGTCTGCCATTTCTGGGCTCTGGATCCGATGTTAAATCCGGTCCATTATTAATGTGTTATATTGGTTAATCGAAAGCCATTTCCTTTACTTTATTGCGCATCAATCTTTCTTTCCGATGTACATTAGGGTTTACACAATACCCAAACGGGGTTGGATGTGATTTGAGAAACCCCATATTCAGATCTTTGAATATTTATGTTTTTTATTATTAGAGATGTGAATAATTATTTCTATAAAGATACATCTACACTGATCTTGTTCGTCGTAACTTCTGAATGTCTTCAAAGTAATGTTATTGATAAATGTTGGAAACTTTTGCTTCCTAAATGTAGACTAATGGGCTTTCCCCTAACATTGCGGTGCATCAAAGCTTGTGACTCAGAAGTCTTCGCCTGGACTGATCTTCCTGAAGAATAGTGGAAAAAAGTAATTAAAAAATTTCATGTTCCACTACTTTAAAGTTTTAAGCATCTTACATATTTCAAGATGAACTATGGTAACATCAGTTTGGATGATTTCTCTCATTCAAAGCTTTTTGATGCCCATGGAGAAACTAAGTTTGCGGATTTCTTATCATCTCCTATTACTACGGAACTTGGCTTGCGCTAAAGTGTTCCTGTCGCCTGCCTTTTATCTTAAAAACAAAAAGATTTCTTTTGGCTTGAATTTTCAATTATTTTTATCTTCATTTTATTTGGTGACCGGCTGGGGGACTTATTCATTAAACTTTTTAAAAAATTTTGATCCAACTGAAAGCGAAAGTATTCACATGACACTTGCAGTGGGCGATCATGTTTCATTTCCATAACAATTTTTATTCAGGACAGCGGGCAGAAGTACTTTTCACGAAATTTTCAACAGCATTAAAAAATGTTGTGCTTTGATACCGAAAAACCCAGGAGACCCGGTTGGCACCCCTCCTGTGTCAATCCTCATAATCGGGTGTTCCCCTAATAAGGGGCGTTCCTCTTTGCATTGTCGAAAATCAGAATCTGTGGATTAACAAAGTAGAGTAATCAACAATCTCTGTGGATCCTTTCATGACTCCGGAGAAGTTGCCTAAAGTTGTGTAATATATGTATTGTTTCATCTTTCTGCATGATTGAACTTTGCACTAATGAATTTATCACCAGCTGAATCGTGTAAGTTAGATACTTTCTGTGTGAACTGTGAGGGAGATCTCACTCTTGAGGAAAGGAACGTTGCATGGGATAAGGGGGCAAGTGGTAACGAATAAAGGGCATGCCATTCATTTGGAAAAGCATACGGAATTTTTGTAGAAGAGGAGGCTTTTTACGCAATTTTGTTGGATTTTTCTTGAAAGCAAGAGCATTTTTGGCAGAGATTAATTGAGAGTGACATGCCCCTTGATTTACAGGAACCATGAATGACCCCCTTTTTGAGTGAAGTACTCAACTTGTATGTCAAACGCTTTCCTGATCTGTGATCCCTCAGATTTCTCTGGTTGAGTCATGTTTCACAGAACTGTGCAACGTAATTCTAAACTGTCTGAAATGGCGTCAAATTCACAGTTACAACTGCGAGCGTAGTCCGTGTTGTCTCTTACGTCTGCTGTTTATCAATCAAATTGAAACTGAAAATTAAAGCGCTCTTGGAAAAAATATCACACAAATTTCCGAAATTGCAGGTCTGATCTTGGCCGTACGTATCTTTAAAGCGTGATAAGCGAAATTTTTCAAGTGACACTTTACACAGTGTGAAACGTCTCGTAACAAACTAAAGATGATATAGAACTCGGACCCGGGGGAATAGGGGGCACCGTGCCCCGCCCATTTCCTTTCACTTCAGTTGTAAAAAGTGGCCCTTTTGAATAATAGCCAAGCGGAGTTACCCTTACTTATTGTTTGAATTACGCCTTCGAAACTGGACACGAATGACCACCAAACGCGCAAGTAAGGATGTGGAAGACCCATTGGCCTAACACCCGCAGGTCACCAGGATACCGAACGGAAGTTGCAGTTTGGAACATGAATTCTCCAGTCAGTAACACCATTGTACAGTAGTTGCATGTGATATGCCCCACCTCCTGCATCGCATAATGGAATGTGTCAAAGGTCTTGTTTCCTTGGCGTTTTAAAAGTTGCCACGTCGTGAAATGCTTAGTACAACTTGTTGAGTTGATAAGGATATAACAAATTTATGGAAAAACACCCACGCTGAAGTAAGAACTAATCAACGCTTCTAGCTGCAAAGAACAAAGAATTGAAGTTAAACTCCGTCTTATAAGTGAGATATCACACAACATAACGCAGAAATCCTCGTGCAAAGCACCTAACTTTAGACCCAATTCTTTTAGTAAAAGTTTTTGCAGAGTTACTTTATCATTCACAAAACTTAATTTACCATTTGATTAAAGTGCTGAACCCTTTTTAACCAAAATTTGAACGAAAGAACCAAATCATAAACGAAAATTCTGCTTTTCACAATTGTGTTGGTTATAGTAGTGTTATACTCTATTCTTTTTAAATCATCTTTGCAGCTCACAACCACAAATTGAAAAAGCCTCATTTCTTCGAGTTGACCTCTGATGTTTTTCCTAGCAGAGTTTTTGAGCTTCTAAAAGAAGCTACTACAGCTACAAGCGTGCAACTTTAGGCCCACTCGTTTCTCAGAGGCTTTTGTTTATAACCGGCGCCAGCAATGACAAATTTTGGTAACCCACGACTTTGTCCACTGCCTTTTCTAACTCAAATACCAATTTTTGTGTTATTTGATCAACAGAACGGCCTATTTGATGTTAAAATGGATGGTATTTGACTGCAGGATACCGCCAACCTCGAATTTGCACTGTCTCCATTCAAAATGTTGACCTTTCGCTTTCAGTTCTTGGAAGATGGCCGCAGTTGCGAAACACCGGACCATGTGTGGCTGGAACGATGTTCCATGCCTTCTGGATGAAATGGAAAATGATGATGAGGAAATGATGCTTTGTAGTTCCAGGTGTTTGAAAGTCCACACAACAGCAAGCATGGGGGAGGACGTGTGGAGAAGGTTAGCCCTTCCCCCCACGCCCCCACGATCACCCACCAAGTCCATTGGAGAAACAACCCAGAATCTCTCAACTGTCTCAGAACGTTTACAACTCGTGTCAGAAAGTCTGGATGAATTCGTTGACCTCTCTGAACGTATACCCTGCTTCGATTCGATTAGCCTTCGATCGAAGTTGATACAGGATTGCATGTGGAATGGAACGAACAAAACCGATTCAAGTTACATCGATGCAATTTACGATACCCCCTGCGCCACACCACCTCCATTGGACTATTCAAGTAACGATTGTGTCGACCCCACTGCGGTGTTCCCTAACCCGCTCAACGAAGAAAATGGACCAAGTCAACAAGAAGATACAGGTTCGTTTAGTCTAATAATTATTTCAGCACCTTTTGGTGGAACCATTTTGTTTTAAATTACTTTCATCCCTTGTCGATCAAAGCAATTCCAAACTGCAAGAGAAGGTCTGGAAGGAAGAATCTCATCTGACGGTTTGTTGTGATCAATTACAGACGAAAATGTTCCAAAATTCTAGTTGTGTCACAGGAAGAATGCGTAGAAAATTTCGCAAAGTTTATCTCGAAAAGATTGGGGCCAGGCATTTGTCTTGATTTTTGCAATCGTTGCCCTGTCTATTCCCTCTTCATTGACCTCATTGGTACACAAGTTGTTCTGTGCAAGAACCACTTTTCAGCTTTAAAGAGAAGGCTGGGCACAGGGAAGGATGTTTGGAGGGGTACCAAATTTTGTAGCCTCGTTTAATAATTGGGGGTATCAAACATTTTGGCAAAATTACAAAATGCACAATGGGCTGTGAATTTTTTTGATTTGTTTCTAACTGAAATGAGAAATTCATATTTTCTTGCAAAAGTTGTATATGTTGCTGCTGTGTTCATCAGGCAGGGAAGAATTTACTTGAAATAGTTGGTGATGGTTCTTTGTTTTGATCACTCTTTCACTTAAAGATTTCGTTTATTTCATGATTTCATATCCATATTGCACTTCTTAGTGGATCTAGTTTTCCATGTAAATCCAAGATAAATGGCGCGGTAATGGGGGTATGAAATGTTTCACAATTTTGAAATAAGGTGTCAAATATTATGAAACGTAGCAGATGGGGCAAGAAAAAATTCCTACACGTTTTTTTTTATAAGAAACTGGTTTATAAGAAACTATTACTAAGATGGCCAAAATTTTAAGAAACTCTAGTACTATGTCTGAGAAGTACTAAGAAACTTTTCAAAGTTAAAAGTATGGATATTATAGCAAATAGATCGTTGAACCTTTATTCTTGAGTAATATTATCTAAAAATTGTGTTTTCGGCATAACAGAACACTGTTTATTCCTTTATGATGTTTTAAATGTCAAGAAACATATCTGCCGCAGTGTTAGCAACCACATTGCTAATTCTGCATTCAGAAAAATAAGAAACCAATTAACAAACTTTTAGTACTAAAATGGACAAAATTTCATGCAAAATTAAGAAACTTTTAGTACTATGGCCTGATCCTAGTTTCTTATAAAAAACCGTGTATTTGTCTTGAAAATTCTTCCATCCTGTCCCAAGCAGCATTAGGCAACTCCCTAAATTGAAACTTTAGAACCCACAGTGGCCTGTGTGCAGCCTGTGTGCAGCCGCACGCATGCGCGAAATCTCATAGCTTAATTTGTCGTTTCGACAAGCTTTTGTTTCCAAACACTTCCTCATATCAGATTGCTTGATAACGTCATTTTACGCAGTTTTTGCTCTGTCCCCACAGTGCGACAGTTCAAATCATACAGAGCAACGGTACATCGAACTTTCCTGTCTGTTTGAAAATTCATGGGTTCCCGCAAAGGACCGTGGGTGAATGGCTTTTTAAACACGGTTTATTTTACATAAATTTCTAATTTTGTGGGAAAGGCTTGTCGGTTGTCATGGCAAAAAAATGCCTCGTGTGATTGATGGTCTATTTGTGGTCATGAGTTGGTTATGTAATTAGCTGCAGTTTCAAGGGCCTAAACATGCCACCCGTTGCAAATTCTTCACCACAAAACCTTCAATCGATCAACTCATGCCTTCTGGTTATTATAACGTTGTCAATTAAAGGAGAAAGTCAGGAAACTACTTAATTGGAGTACTGGAAAGATGTATTAGTGTCACTCTGGGGGGAGAGGGAGAACGTGGGACATCGTGGGGCATCGTGTGAATGCATAGTGCCAAGGGATTGCCTAAGGGAATTTTCACTCCAAAGCATGTTCGTAAAACATGTACCGCTACCGAAAATTATTTTGTTTTCACGAAAAGTCCTAAAAAAATCCTCAAAAACTCGCATGCCCCTTCCTAGATTTTAAGTTGCCCTTTACGGCGTAATGAGGCAATTTTTTACAGGATCTATTTCGTAGTTGTTGGACCAATATGGGCAAGAGAACGGAGAATGATAGCCGATGAGATTATGATCGATATGCACTTTCGTGCGATCGGAATACTTTGTAAAGCAGGGAATTTTGTCGATATCTTGGAAACGGTTCGTAAAATAATCTTCATTGACGCAAATCATAGCAGTCGTGGAATTCCTGACGGATAAAATACTGGCTTTAGCGGTGGGCACTAATTTAGTTAGCTGTTCTTCTCCTGGAAGTATGCGAAGTACTAATCAAGGAGATAAAGGCCAGTATTCCAAAGTGTGGCAATAGCAATAGCTGTCCTTGTCTCCACGTCAGTGGATTAGCTGGTTTATTTGTTTGCGTCAAGAATAGTTAGTTTAGACTACAAAGCAATTGTTTGATTTACTTCGTTATCACGTCAGGGCATCGGAGCCGAACTGCCAATCCCCTTTTGAAATTTTATCGGCAAACTTCATTCTGCAAAACCACGCGGAATTTTGAAGTTGCGTAACTCCGTCAGGGGGTAATGAGTGTTCCGTAGCTTCCCTACCTTGGCTTTGCAGGAAAAGTAAACAAAATATGAATCAGAGTAACATGATTGCAGAGTTTACTCATTTCTGGAAGAAAAGTTTATTGCATGGAAGACTTAGGCGTGATGAATCTTTTCGCAAATTATTCTGCAGTTTCACTAGAGTTGAATGTCGAATGACATATTGCTGCCAAAATTCTCACACGTCATTGGACAAATCTACCAAAAATCCTTGCGGATCCTGTTAATTTCCAAATTCTTCTGATGCACCACTGCCAGAAATAACAAAGTAGCATTAAAAAAACTGTTTGAAAGTTTTATTAAACATGATGGGCCTGTCTAAACGGAGATCGATCATTTTTGGAACCATTCTTTATCAGTATTTAAAGCATTTCCCAGGAAAATTGAAATGGAAAAAATTTGCCAGCACTTCTTTCCTTTTTTTGGTTTTTTGATCCAAAAGGCCGGCAACATCAGACCTATATTTCTTTGGTCAGACCCAGTGGTGGTGCTAGGGGAGGGCTAGGGGGTTACAGTCCCCCCGTCGGAGACATCTAACCCCCCCTGTCGGAGGAAATTTTGGTTCTCGTCGGAGCAACTTTAGCAAAGTAAAGCACGGAAACACCATTTTTTAGTCTTTTTAGCCCCCTGTCGGAAGCTCCAGCCCCTCTGTCGGAAAATTTCTGGCGCCACCCTTGGTCTACCCTGGGTACCAGAGCCAACTCTCTTTGGCTCACTCTCTTTGGCTCTTACCAGAGCCAACTCTCTTTGGCTCACTCTCTTTGGCTCTGGTTCCCAGGGTACCCCTGGTCAGACCTATGTCAATATTGATTGGAAAGCAGATCTTTTCAACATGGTATTCATTCACGACTCGTCAAGCAAAGTAACATCCGCATTTTTTGGCATTTACTTTATTCACGCATGCTGTGTGATGGCGTGATGTGGTGAGATTCATGGCATGCTCTTGAAATTTGTGGGAAAAGTTCCAGGACCAACTTTGTTACGGGGGTGCCAGCAACGTCGAGGTGCATCTCACTCATTTAGAAATACGAGTAATTTTTGGAACGAAAGAATTTTATAGATATTTAATCGAACAACGTTTTCCCATCATCAACGACCCATACCATGCTTGTTCCCCTTTAGAGTTGTTGATTTTGAGGTTGATTTGACTTAATTAAATGATGACATTTGCAGAACAGAGCTTTCCGGGAGGCAGTTCACTCTCAAAATATCACGTACACCTTTAGAAAAGCTTTTCTGTTCGCAACAAAACGCTTCTGATATCCATAAAAACCCTTAAATTCAGAAAAACCTCGTGCACTTTTTTGAGAAGTGACATTGCCCCTCGCAGATTCTGCTGCCAGGAGAAGGGGACTGAGGAGAGCCCGAGATAAAGTCTAATTGTCTTTGTACAAAGTTCATAGACTTATAATTTTCACCCTTGTTATCGTTCCTTGACCATCCTCCCCCACCCGCAATCACGCCTGCAGTGCAGGTTGTGTTGATATCTGCATCCTCGATCTTGTAAGGCCCAATTTATACGTCGCGCTTAACTCGCATCGAATCAATTAGGATTCAGATCGACAAAAGCACAAGTTAAGCGCGTCATAAAAATTTTATTAGATTTAAACGTCGCACTTCTGCCGCGCCAATTCATTTCGGCAATTCCGAAGCTACCTCTTTTTGGCGCCCACTCGGATATGAGACTTTTTCATGGTAACTGTAAACAACAACAGATCAACTCTATTTGATTCATCAGAAGCGCGACGTTAAAATCCAAGTCGCGCTTTGGTCGCGTAGTGCGACTGGTAACGACGAGCTTACGTCGTGCTTTGCGTTTGGTTCGAGCTTTATTCCAAATTCAATTTAGACGTCGAGCTTATCTCGAACTTAATCGACACTTTGAAAATTTCGAAACTTCATAATTGATTCGGTGCGAGTTAAGCACGACGTATAAATTGGCCCTAAGCAGTCTGTGGCAAGTCCTTGCCTTTGGATTTAGGCCTAACTTGGAATTTAAAAAATACATTGATTGCCAGAACGGCCCCCAGGCTCAAATTAATTTGGAGATAAGACAATAAAGTAGGCCCATTATTGTACAGTTTCATAAACGGAATGACCTATCCTGCGTCAATTCCGAGCTTAGAAATTTCATGTCATTCCAGCACCTGATTAGCTTGTAAAACCCTTCTCATCGGTAAAAAGTGCCCGATTGAGAGATCGCAATCTTTCGAATAAGCAGGATATGGGGTCAAATTTAGGTCAAACGAAACCATGTGCAACCAAATTGCTTATTGAAATGTTTCTGTTTTTGGAAACTTACACATTGAATAACATGTAAAGCACGGAAGGGAAAGGCCTAGACGTTGACTAGAATTTGCCTGTCTGCACGGTACACGCTATTTCGTATCACTCTTTGTAATAAAGAATGCATTGAAGTTCTACAAGACTCAAAAAATTTTGGTAAAATGTTCCTGTGCCATCATTTGCTTTGATGTACACCATTTCCTCGAAAATTATCCTACACATTTTACTAAACTCCAGTTGTTTTCCTGCGAGAAATCCCGGAAATGTGCTGGAAATTCTTTAAGCCTTGTATAGATCCAGTATGCTGTTCAGATGGTGATTCACCTGTTATCCTTAGCGAGGTTTATCCATCCGTTGGAAAGTGGCCTTCTAAGGCTGCGTAAAACACGACAAATATTAATTTAGGTCCTCCATACAACGTAGCTCTTTTTCCCAGTTCCCAAAAAGTTCAGTTCCTCAAAATTTCGGTCACATGTTGGATTAGGCCCCTTTTAGTTTGCAATGTTGCTGTCTTTGCCAGTTCCCCAATTGTTCAGTTTCTGTGCTTGTCTAAAGACATAGCAATCTTTATGATTACCTCATGCAGAAAATAGTTCAACATGTAATAGGATTTTGGTAAAGATTTTTCATTCATGTTAAAAGGGTTTCTCAGTCAGGTCAAAACATAAACGAAATTGCAAAGAATGTGCAAAGTCATCGATTTGAGATAGAAAATTCCTGTTTCTCTTTGTTATAATTTTGAATTTATTTTATTTGAAAACTCAGTTTGCATGGCGATTTACGTAAAAGAAGACATGGTAACATCAAAGCTTTATCACAAGCCTTTTTGAGGCCACCTTTGGCTTGCCACAAAGCTTTTTATTCTCTCAAAACAATTTCTTCTCCTGTCTCCTGAAATTGTAAGAAGTTGACCTTCCCTTATCTTTCATTTCCATTCATTGGTGCTGCAGTGATTGGATAGACTTATTATCTGCTTCCCTTGTTTCCCTATTCTCTTTGACTTGCATTTGTTGCTTCGCCCAACAAAAGCCACTAATATTACTCTAAAAACTTACCCCTATTTAGGCCTTCGATACAAGCATTTGTGGCGGCAGTCAGCTCGGAAGGTACTCGAGTAATGTCTAAACATAGGGAAGCTGCGAACCACTTTGCTTTGAAAAGTTCACGAAGGCACATGTAGTGAGCAAGAAGACTGCCATGCAACTGGTATGAAACTCGTAAGAAACCCATAGTACTCAAAATGTAATAATCTAAAGAGACTTTCAGTGATGGCATAAATTCTTGGTTTATTGTCGAAAATACGTGTAATCACTGGTTCTCATTTTTATCATTATGTTCAAGCTGCATTGGACTTCATTTCTTTTCGCTTTGCGTTTTAATGTTGAGAATGGGCCTAAACAGGGTTTTTCACGTTTTCATTTTCGCTTCAAATAAATATCCTTTAAATCGCTTTTATTTATCTTTGCAGATGAAGAAATTGACGTAGTTTCAGTAGATAAACCTAAACCTCAACTGAAACGAAAGCTGTCAGAGCCTAACAACAAACAATCACCGAAAACTTTGAACAAAAGGATTTTGAAAAGAGCGACAAGTTTGCCGGTTACAGCAAACAGCAGATCCTTAAAAAGAGTATTCGACGATTCTTCTTCAGATGCTTCAAGTAAGTGTTCTTCGCCTTTTGATTCTCCATAGAAGGGTTTGTCAGACCTTTATAAACATATGTTGTTTTTTTATAAGAAAAAGCTTCTATAAAACTGTAGGCTCAATTGAATTGAAAAAGCTTAGAAACTTTGTAATTTGCACACAAATATGTTGGACATTGTGCAGTAACAGGAACTGTTTGACATATTTCAAAGGTCCGGTGTTTTACACAATTTAGTTGTCGTGTTTTTTACACATTTGTGTTTTGGACCTTGTTGGAATCTGTCAGACAAGCGGTTTTCGATTTATTTCACAAAAAGGGTGACGTCGAGAAAGGGGTCAACTTTTGATACATTTATTGAACATTGTTGGCACCTCTTGAGTTGTTGAAAATTTAGATGCATCGCCAGAACCTTTGCACTGCTTATTTTATTTCGAAATTATTGGTGAAGAGGGGAAATGCTGGTTTTGAAGACTCTTTTGACATTTATTTGGCTTTCTTGTACCTCAAATCAACAAGCATAACTCAATCCAAAACAAGAAATTGAATGGGGAGCAATATTTTAGGAGCCTAAACTCATACACTAATGTAATCCAATGTGCTAGGCAAATGTAAGTTTTCATAAATGAAATCAGATTCAAAATCCTCACAATTGTCTGTTTTAAATTGCAGATCCTGCATGTGCAAATTGTGAAGAGTCGGATTCCGACAAACGAGCATCTCACAATGTTCTTGAACGAAAACGAAGAAACGACCTCAAATCGAGTTTCCACACATTGCGAAGTTACGTGCCTAATTTGAGTACCCAAGAAAAAGCCGCGAAAGTCATCATCCTAAAGAAAGCGACTGATTATATTCATGAACTGCGCAACGACGAAGATTCCCTCGCGAAGGAGAAGGACGATTTGAAGGCAAGACAGAGAGAACTTCTTGAAAAATTTATCAAACTGAAACCAAAGGTGTAAATGTTTGTTTCTGAACACTCTTTATGATGTCCAACGGACGATTACGCTAAAAATTGCTACGAGAAGCTTCTAGCAATATTCACTGGGCTCGAAGCTTTACCCACCTTGAAATGGGATTCTATTATTGCTCGCAATGCATCCAACTCTAAAGCTTGTCGTAGCCATCTTTAGCGTATTCGTGTACGTAACTGCCAGCTCTGGCCGGTCAGAGTTTAGGCCGTCTTGAGTAGTTTAGTGACTCATAGCCAGGATGGAAAGTTTACATGCATTCGCCAAAATTGATGTCAAAAAGTTCTCTCGTCAGGGACGACGTTAGAAATTTGAAAAAGAGTTCCCGTTAAGTTTTCTGGACAGAAAATATCATTTCACTTCACAAGGATTCCCTTGAATTCTCTGCCAATAGGTCAAAGTTGTTGTCCTGAAGAAGATCTTTGGCGCATTTATGAACTTTCTAACCCTGTCTTTAATCCATTCACCACTTGTCATCTTCCCCTTATGGTTGAGGCTAGGCCAAGTTGTGCCGCATATTTTCATTCAGTCTTATGCTTTGACAGTCATAAATTCTTTTTGATCCGCTGTCAAGGGAACGATTCCTCAACATAGTAACATAGCAGATCGTTGAGAAGTTTTGTAGTTGCAAAAATCTGAATCGAAAGTCGAAACCATGAGAAAGTAGTCCCCGAACAGTGTCCCAAAAATTGTTCTGTTTTGTTTGATTTGCAATACAAAGGCTTGGGACGGTTTAGCTCCAATTTGCAGACCACAGAATTCCAAGCAGCTTAAAGCTTTTCAACCTGTGATTTTTGTCAGGTGGCCTAACTTATTAATTTGTTGAGATGGATTGGTAGCTATTTAATTTTTGTGGCCTAATCCCTCTGTTGTAAAATCTAAGCTCCTTTCCCTTCCTTCCATCTCCTCTCCTGCCCCTTCCTGGATGGAGATGATGACAAGAGTAAACATTTGAGTTCATATTGTATCCATCTACTTTTTTGATGTATGCTTTTAGGAACTGAATCTTACGTTTTGTTGAGACCAAGAAGTTATCCACGAGGATGAAGAGAAGGAACATTTAAGCCTAACAGATTTGGATCATACTTCGCAGCTTTCGTGCTTGCCTTGTTAATAAATCTCGTCGAAAACTGCCTTACTGTAAGGTGTATTCCTTTCGTTTGATGAATTCCTTGTAAAGCGGAGATCCCTCAGAAATTTGTGAATAGTGTCTACCTGTCCCTTTTCCTTAGATGTAAATATTTCCTATTGGATAGCATACAGTATTTTGTACCTAGGAGATTTTCAAATTGATAACAACTTGAAAAATCCAAAACAAGGCAGTACAGAATGGCAGGACTTTATGGCTTTTCTGAATTGCGCAAACTTTGCTATATGAATTGCTGGTATCTGGTATGAGCTTCTAGGGTCTCTAGTGCCTGGTTTGCGCAAATTTCCCTTGAAAGATTCAGAGGTCGTGTCCTCAAGCCTAAGATGAGAAAAATTGATCTGAGAATACATATTGTAATCCAGTGTTTTTAAACTTCAAACCAGCGAGAAATTTACAAATAGTATTTAATTATGGAGTTATTTATTGCTGTAAATAGAATAGGTCGTAGTAGAAATTTATAACAAGTTATTCCACCTGATTTCTTTACATCTAGGCTCAATAAACTTATTCACACAACCCTTCCAAAATGCAGGGCAGGGCAGGGCAGGGCAGGGCAGATCCCCATGGTACTGCTGAAAATGCTCGTGGATAATTTCAATACTGGTCGCAATTTGTTTCAAATTTATAATCTAACAACTAAGAAAAGAAATTTCCGTTAAAATCTTGCATAACTGTTATCTGGATATCGATGTAGACTTATGACGATGAGTCCCGTGTATCCCTGCGGTTAAACTTGCTCAAGAGGGACTCATAATGAAACAGTGAAAAACTTGGCCCTATTTTCTTCAATCATCAATGGAGTTATGATAGAATCATGGCTTCGATTCTCAATCCCGTGGGACTGTTTTCAATTCTTCAATCGAATCGACAATTCTATCACATTTACTCCGTAACAATGATAATTAACAAATCTCGCAATCTGATTGGTACTGTAGGAATCGCAAAGTTTAGGCCTAAATAGGTACATGTTTTCAGAGTAATACTGTGAGTCTCTGTTGACTGAAGCGCCATCATCAAGTCAAAGAGCACAGGGAACAAGAGACTCGTCGTCATAAGTCTAATATCGATGTTCTCAAATATTTTCTGCTAGTTGGAATGTTTTCATATTTTGAGACACAGTTGATTCATACATCTTTTGATTTTATATCACATCAGTTGTATTGTATCATTTTGCGTTCATTTCATATAACAAGACTTGAAATTCCTTGTGTTTTTATCATCTCTACCTCACCATCAAGAGACCTTCCAGTCCAGACCTTTACTATACTTAGCCTCACTACATACAGCGTTACTCCACAAGGGCCTACTTTTAGCTGTGCCACAAAATAGTTTGGATCGAGAGATAATTTTTAAATATTTTGAAGAATTGAGACGAATCTTTGAATGACCACAAAGTAATATGAATTCCTGTGCCGCTTTATCAGACCTTTTCAAGAAAAGTATATACAAATATTGCTCGATCCAGACTCTTTGGGACAGATAACAAGTGTATTGCTCACCTTCTTAAAATATGTCCTCGACTGTCAAATCAACATGTGCTTTAAAAACTTAGTTAAAAGGTTTTTAGATCATGAAACAATTTTTTCTGAGCTGCTGAAATGTTTCCAAATACGTAAAAAACTCTTCAAAACGGCACTGGGATTGGAGGGAAGTAAGTGCAACTAAAATACTGTTTAAAGGGCAGTAACCAGAAGTTTTGAACAGCATAAAGCTTAACTAACTCACATTGGAAGGATTTTCATGCGTTGAGCAGCCTCTAGAACCCGCGCTATTGTATTCCCGTTTCAAGAAAACACGAGGTTGAAAGCCTAACTCAATGTTTTTGCGTCCATAGTCATAGAAATACAGGGACGTAAGAAGTATATCAAACTTGGAGGGGCACGGCACGACACTTTGAGGGCACCTATTTCCTTAAGAAAAGGGGGCATTTTCTGAAAACAAAAAGGGCACTTCTTTGTTTATTGCAAAATCTTGGAGGGGCACGTGCCCCCTGGTTCCTACGTCTATGTAGAAATATTTAGTACCGCAGTTGAAACTGATTTAAACCCTTTGGGGTTTATTACAGATGCACTGTCCCTGCCTCTGAAAAAAATTGTTTGAGTGAACCGACGCAAAAACAGGACTTGCAAACCCAAAACATTAAAGCAGGAAAACTTAAAGCAGTTTTATCAAATATCCTTTCCTGTGCTTTATCCAAAGTGCCCTCAAATATTCGTCGTTTTCGTTCCTAAAACATAATTATGTTGACTAAATTTAATCATCAGTTTCGGTTTCATAATTTAGGTGGGGGTCGTAGGGGCTGACGGTTTGCGGTTTCTAGCTGTTTTTTGGAACGATTTAACGGTTTTTGGCCGTAAAAATGACGGTTTTAGTTTTACCGTTCTTGTCTTTCTCAACGATTTCCAGATTTCTTTACAAAATATGACTTGAGAAGTCACATTATCACAAAATTGACAATAAAAGCTACGAATTATTGTCCAGTACAATGTAATTTTGTGAAAATTCTACTAATTTTCACCTTTACCAGCGAATTTTAGGCATTGAAAGTCATAAAAATGATGTTGAGGCAGTCGTCTGCAGCAAAGAATCGAGCAAGTACATGCAAAGCGCGGAAAAATGTGAAAGCGGTTTTAGCTGTATTTTGAGGCGATTTTACGGTTTTTCTGGACTATTTTGGCGGTTTTACGGTTTTCGTTGACTCCCTACGACCCCCACATTTAGGGTCAAAAAGAGCTCACGTTTTGTACGAGAGGAAGCTGAGGAGCCTGAGCACAAACGAAAGTTTTTTTAGATTCATCTGACTGAGTTGGTTTCATTTGCTTCGACGGCGGTACCAGTGAAATGGAGAGGAATTTGTCAAATTGCAAGATCAGTTGAACGTTGAGTAACCGTACAAATATTTGAATTTGAATAAGATGAACTGTAAAAAATATGTGAAGACCATTTCTATTGCTTTCGACAGCAAATTCTTTTCTTCGACACTGGTAGGAGTTCGTTGTTATTTTTAGGCAAGTTGATTTGGTTGATTTTGAGTTGTCAACCAATCAAGATTTAGTCCCCAAGAATTTCAGAATTTTCAAGATTTTTGTATCTCATAATAGCCTATGGCAAAAATATATTTATATGTCTAAATACAGCTATTACGAGAATAAACAAAACAGAAACTTGTACTAAAACACGAACAGCAACAGACACCACGAAAAATACGCAGTTAATTAAAGCCACCTTGGAAACTATAAGCAACAAGAGTGTCACATGTTCTCGACAAATTATTGAGGAGCTCGTTGACGTCATTCAAACCGATGCAAACATTCTGAATTGCCTCTGCCACCCGCATGCATTTGAACATTGGCCGCAATTGTACCCAGAACACGCAACTTAAACTCCAGATCACACAACCCGCAATCTTAGATAGCTTACTAAATACACTCACATGTGATAGAATGATCTGAATTAAGCTGGGTGTTTACGAATTCTTTTCTAAATTCAAGCTTACTTCATATTGGGTGTGCCTAGAATCAAGCATGGCTAAAATATCAATGTTTAGAAGAAGCTCAGAACAAACCATCATCCTTATGAAGGACTTATATGTGGTCTATGCTGCATACTTACCAAGCAAATAGATTGAGGCTGTTTTGAGATATGTAACTTATGATACAGAAATTCTGTCTTTGCTTTGAATACCCTGGGTACCATGCTTTGATAAAAGCTTGCAAAGAAACGCGGTCTCTTGCTGGCTTGGTTCTCAAATTTTTTCAAAAAATTTTCACGATTAAGGATGCTATTTATCTGTACCGATTGAATATCTATCTGCCTTTTTTGATCAAGGCAAAATATTAGCCACATATTGCCATTATTATGAGGGGAGTCGCGTCGCAGCATTTTCTTAATGCATGTACTGTTTCAGAAACCGTTTGTTAGCAGCCAAGTCAAAAGTATTCTTTTGCTTGAATCGTGTACCATATTATTCGGTATCATGTGAGAAATAAATGAAAATCATAAAGCAAACTGATGTTAATATAAAATCATAAATCTTCTATGAGATGTCACGAAGGAATATTAGATGGCTTGCAAATGTACACAACGACAATTTGAGGAAATTTTATCTGGAAAAATTTTTAGTAACGTTCAATATGTCTGTCTGCACCTTTTGCTTTATGAAATAGTTACAAGTATTACAATATTGAAATAGTTGCAATACTATCTATAGGTTTAAACAAGGTTTAAAGATATTTAAAACAACTCCTTTTTGAAACAAAACAAACATTTTTTTCTTTTCGTCGAACATTCTTTCTTTCAAAGACACCTCTTGAGGGACCATTGTGGAAACAAAGTCGCACTGACCTTTTGATGCTATCCCGGCCATTTTAAACTTGGGGTGTTTTAAATAGATTTTTAGCTTTCACATCTTAATTTCTGTAAACATTGTAATTAGACTTTTTCTCTTATTTCATTAGATAATCATTTTCAAATTTTAATTTAGTGATGACAAATTTTACATACGTACATACGTCCTAAGAAAAATGACACAGATAAAATGTAGGTAAATTGAATAGCTAGATCTTTGGATGTGTCTCTGGACAAAAGGTATAGGTATAAACTTTAGGTGTCTAATTGTTAGATCCTTATGAAAAACATAGATTTTCGGGTTGGGAAAGAGAAAAAAGTTCCGGCAATTTGGGGTCGCCCCCAATGTTGGGAGCAAATGACGTAGCTGATAACTAGTGCCCAGTCTCAAAATACCTCGGCGATAAGACAGAGCGACGTGAAGGGTGAGGTTTTCATGGAAGTATTTCAGTCGTAGCTGCAGTGAAGTCAAATGGCAAAGAAAGCTTATGATTACTTGTTTAAATTGCTCCTTATTGGTGACAGCGGAGTAGGCAAAACATGCTTACTTTTCAGGTTTTCGGATGATGCCTTCAACACCACGTTTATCTCGACGATTGGTGAGTATGAGGCGACCATTGATTGTGAAACCGAAAATGGCCTAAAGTCAACTGCGAAGTTAGGCCCATTTTCCTGCGAGACAGTTCGATGGCGCTACGAGAAAGCGGGGTACTTTGACTGTTATTTCCAGTTGAAACCTTTGCTATGAAGTCTGAGGAGCCGAACTGAATAGCCATGCATTCGAAAGTTGACAAAAAATTCATAATCTCTGCACTGGAAAATGGTCAATGGACAGGCAGGGTTTTAATATTGTAAGAGTAGGAAGGAGCTTTTCAGCACTAAGTGCCAGTCATATGTTTATGTTCAACATAGATAAACATTGATACCAGGGGGAAGAGAGGGAGTGGAATTTCCTTGGTGACAAAGCTTGTTGATTCAAAGACAAAGTACCTATTGATGAACTAAACTGGGCTGTTCAGTATGGTCCTTTCTGTATCTCAGGTGTACCAGCCTGGTGTGCAGTGCTGCAACTGCATGCATGTGATTTCTTCAAATTTTGGTGAATACCATTCCAGGGTGGAAAGTATCTGGAGCTTGTGCAAGAACGTATGTAATTTCCAGTCTGACCGACGAAAAGATCAATTATTTTAACTTATTGTTCTGAAATGCAGAAACTGAGATTTCCATTAAAATCATGTTTTGGCCATCTTAACCTGGATGCACAAAATAGAAGCTTTCCAGTCTGAATGCTATATTTGTCATTAATTCATCATTGAGGTAGGCAAAGAAACAAGTTGCTGGTGATTTTGCCACTTCAAATTTGGTTCTGGATCCAGAATGTGTTACAAATTGTCAATAACTGTGGACGAAAAGGATCAACTAAAGTATCACAACATGCAGACATCTCTGTAAAATGAAAAATGTCCTAAATTCCTGCAAGAGTTCTAACTATACAATTTCTGCTTGCCATGTTAAGTAAAAGCTTTGCTGAAACGATTCAGACATTTTGATAACAACTGTTTGTTTGGTTTGTTTAGAAGCAAAAGATTAGCAGTTTTTCTATGTCAGCCAGATTCTTTGACTTCTTCAGGACAATAGAGTAGCTCTATCAAATTCCTTGCTTTTATTTTGCTTATATGCTCAGTATTGTGTGAAGCATGTTTGTCTGGAAAGCATTGGGTTCTCCAGTTGTTTTGAACAAAAGTTTTTGAAGGTTGACCACACCCCCTTGTTCCCCTGTAGCTGCAATTGAACTTTGATCCCTTCACTTCAATCCTCTGTTGTTTCAAATCATTTCCATGCTCTTTTTCAATCGATATATACATTCCATCTTGGCTTTAAAATACAGGCCGGAAGTTACAGCCCCCAAAGTTGTAAAAATTTGCTAAATTTTGTCTTATTGGGCAGAAATCTACTTTTCATGAGGCAAGATTTCCATAACCAATTGACTTTTTATCAGGTAGCCCCCCATCAGATTTTATCTTCCCATGAACATATGCCTCTGGTCACAATTTGGTTCATGAAGAGGAAATGAAAAAGTTTCAGATTTGATTAACAAGCAATCTTGAATGCAATGCTAACAAAATTGATACCAGCTGAATGATCTTTGTAAAAACAAACAGAGATATGAAGAACCTGTAAAAATTTAAAATTGACTCAAATGTGCTCACCTGGCTCAGTCAAAGGTGCAAAAGAGAGACAGAATTACCACGAAAATCACCACAAACTGGGCAAGATTTTATAATGTTCTACACATTTTCACACTCAAAGATGTCACCAAGTGCAATTTATGTGCTTGGTCAGGGCTTTCAGTGGGGGGGGGGCGGGATAGCTCACACGCACGCAGGCACTCACCCAAACATTCACTTGGGAGTGATTGATCGCGTGCCTGGTTATAAGATATTTCCCTTAAAGAGAGCAATATCCCATTGGGGAGTTCACACCGGAGAACTTCAGATTTTTGTTTTAAAACATACCTTGTAACTCCCTGATGCTGATTTTGTTTTATTTGTTGGATGCAGCTGAGTTACCTTGTTTGCTCATTCCACTCAAGTTTAATCAGCTTAATTTTTAGGCCATCTTCTTCCAAGATTCATGTTATCTTAATTGTCAGACTTCTCAAGCAGCTTTGTTTGCTGTTTTGCGTCTGTCCGTATCTCACTCACTGGGTCTTGGGAAGTATGATACATTACCTTTGTTATCGTTTGATATTTCTTTCGCACGCCTCACACAGGTCACGCGAGTTTTTGGTCTCGCACCTTAATTTCTGAACTTGAAAGCCCTGTTGGTGAAATAGACCCTATTTGAGCCTAAATATGTGATTAACATAGAACATGATTACTTTGTCTGATACAATTTTGAGGAGAATTGGGGAAGAGGTAGAGGTGTAACTTCCCCAATCATCTTTACAAGCTTTCAGGTGAATGATACTGAACCAATACTCATATGATGGGAAGGTCTGTTTAAATACCAACAGGTATAAATGGCAATAAAGAGTTTTGAAGAACTTTTTTACATAAATTATTAAAATTGTTTTTCTGGTAGTTGTTTTAGGAAACAATAATGACAAGTGAGTAGGTAGTTTATTTATAAACAATAGTAAGTGATGCCATAAGGAAACCAGCTACTAATTTTTTATCTTTTAGATTCTGTAAGGATTCTTTTTTAGAACAATGGACAGTCTTCCCAGTGGCTCAAGAATTTGTTTCACCTTGTATAGAATTCTTGAAACTTTTTCAGAATTCTTGTCATGTTATTGTGCACGAAGCCTGTACTGTAAGATAAATTAAGATAAGCTGAGATAAAGATAAACAACAACCAACTTATGCCACACCAGCCAAAACATTAGGCTTTAGTTTAGGCCTCTCCTTTGTTTCAGACAAAATCTTCATGTTGAGGTGTGTCCTTGTGGTTGATTTGGTCTTCAGAACCCCTTTGAAACAGTCAGCATCATTGGACCTTTAGCCATGCTTGTATTTGATCATGAATGACATCTTGACTCTGCATACCATCTTTTCAGTTACATCATCCCTTGGTTAGAGTTATTTTTATATAGACTATATATGCATCCATGGAGCTGCTGTAATGAATAAGTGAATCCAACTGTAATTGCTTTTGCAGCTTTCAGTTCTTCCAAAATTCTACTGTGCAGTTACTGTATTGTATTCCCTGTTACTGAAGAATTTCCTGTTCCCTTCTGTTGTTCTGGCATGTTGTATGCTTTTTTTTAAAAGATAGGAAGCAAATGCTTTACCCTACTTGAATTTTCAATACACACCAGGAATTACAACAGACTTTACATGAGTTTGAGGCCCAAGGAGGAATTTTGCCCTATTTCTTGGTTACTGGCAGGGAGCAAAGGGTTCTCACAGGTGCAAATTTTCTTGCATATGTATGAGCAGTTTCTGCTCTGCCCATCTACATAGATTGGAAAATTTGCCTTGCATGGCAGATTTCTCCATGCAGTTTTGAATCTAAGCAACACTTCCAGATGCTAAACTTGTCATATAATCAAGAAGTGAAACAGCAGCCTTTTTGTTTGGTGATACAATGATCTGACACCCCACAAGTGATCTTAGTGAAGAAGAAATCATCTGTTCATTCCAAAAACTTTCCACTCTGATAAGAAAAGCTTTGAAAACTGCAAAATGATGCTTTATCTGTAAGTTAACTTCAGTGTGTGCCATCTCCACAGAAAGGCTTCCACAGTTCCTTCATAAATTAACATTACAGTTCATTGATACTGTGTGTTGAAAAGGAAATTTACAGTTTAATCACAGAGAAATTTTGGAATGAAGGACAGCCAGAGTGAAATTTTGAATTAAGCTTTCAGTGTGTCATATTTTCTTTAAAGGAATTGATTTCAAGATCAAAACCGTTGAAGTAGATGGAAAGAAAGTGAAACTGCAGATATGGTAAGTGCTGCAAAAAAGGTCTTGAAAATGATACAGTGAGCTTGATAGCAATTGGATTTCCCCGTGAATTGTAAAAATTGGACATGGATTATTTCAGAAAATTTTTGTTGCTGTGTGATGGGTTCAAGACTCACTACTACAAGTTTCTAGCTCAGAGTCTCTAAATTATTTGCCAGATATTGTCCATTGTGGAATTTATCACACTTGCAGATTTCTCTATTGCAAAGAGATATTGTAAACTGAAAGGTGATTGAAGAATAAAAGGCTTTGCAACTTTTATGACTCTCATCATGTTTTTCTTCAAAATTGATTTTATGTAAGGTATCATCATCTATTTCCATGCAAAGTTTGTTGATGTTTTATTTTCAACCTTAGCAGAATGTATTTTCTTTGCTTCAGGGATACAGCAGGACAGGAACGATTCCACACCATAACAACATCATACTACAGAGGTGCTATGGTAAGTTTGATGATTCATCTATCTTTGTAGCTGTAATTTTTTAAAAGTGGTCTTGCATTTTCTACAGTCCTTACAAACCCAGCCTTGTCATAATGTCTTCATTTCTTACAAAATCTTTTAAATCTTTTAATCATAAAATCTGTTGTTTCATTTTTGTCTCTTTCTGATAACTTTTTCACTGTTTGAGAAGGTTTGAAAGTTTGATTTGCTTTCATTTGTGTTTCGTTATCTTTACAGGGTATTATGTTGGTTTATGAAATCACAGATGAAAAGAGTTTTGAAAACATTGCAAAATGGCTGAGAAATATTGATGAGGTAAGCTGCTTACTATTAAAATGTCATCACTCCTTGAGTTTTCATGAAACTGCCTGAATTTATGTCATATGCTTTTAATCTGAAAAGATCTCCAGGACTTCAAGTTTTGCATCAAAATTTTTCTTGTTGATATTAATTCATGTAATACATCATCATGGTAGGAAAGTAATCATTGAGGCTGCAGGTACAACTGGAACACTCTTTCTGCAAGATGCACCCTTGACTTACCAGACTGTAAGGTTTTCCAATAGGCAGAGAATGTTGGTTCTAACTTTGAATAATTCTATAGAAGAAATTCTTTCAAGTCACAAATATTCTGAAAGTGACAGGTTCTTCACCATAGATGGCACTGCAACTCAAATTGATTTTCAGTACTCAAATCAAGTAACAAAACGACATAATTAAGACATATCACACAAAAAAGACAAAAAACACAAAACTAAGGCAAATTACTGGTAAGAAAGTAAAGGGTTGTAGGGGTGAAACGAGAAAAAAGTTAGCTTATAATTTAATTGTATTTTTTAGCATGCTAGTGAAGGCGTTGAAAGAATGATTCTTGGTAATAAATGTGACATGGAAAACAAGAGGATGGTAGCAAAAAGAACGGGTGAAGCAGTAAGTCATACAAACCATTCTTTGTTGATATGTCAGTTTCATGTTTTCTTTAATCATAACATGCAAGGCAACATACCAGACAAATATTATTTTTCCAGCGAATTTTAGCAAACAATGACTTCAGTCCTTTTCAGTCATCAGTAGTTTGCGACAGTGCGACATAGTCAGTCTGTTTTCTTCTGGTACCTTTTTATCACTATCATGTAATTTTAATGCGCTGGGATCCTTTTTCTCTTGCAGATTGCAAAGGAACACGACATAAAATTCTTTGAAACTAGTGCGAAAGACAACATAAATGTGGAAACAGCGTTCATGGAGCTAACACAGGACATCTTAAGAAAGCAACTATCTGGTAATTCAGAAAGCCCAGCTCATCGACAAACAATAGATCCAAGTAAGCGACCTCAGGAAGGTTCTAGACAATGTTGCTCATCATAACTATACTTATAGAATCGAACTTAATTTTTCTCATTACAAGTATCAACAAATCGTAAGGTGTTACCGCTTGGTAAGTGTTCCTCTCAAGGTACGTACCGAGCTAGTCAGAGCGAAGTTTTGACGATTAAGGGTCTATTGTCAACCATAATCCCTTGTGCGTCCGAAGAGAAGCAAGAAAAAGAGAACCTTGGCCAGAAACGACTTGGTAATAGGAAAGTCGAATCTGGCGCCGCCAAGGATCATGGTTAGGACAGGGCTGTTGCAACCGGTATGCTTTCTGAATACATGGTTTTGTTGACTCTTCGTTGTCACCATTTTCATAGTCCACGAAGATGATTGCCACGTTTGTATCAATCTTGCATTTTGAACTTTCGCTACCGTACCTCAAAAATTGAATTGTTACAGAACTTGGGGTTGGCGTGTTGCAACGAGTTTACCTCCTAGATATTTGTACCTGACACTAAAAGTTGCGAAACCATAATGCAGGATTGAAGGAAAACGGCTGATTCGTATTTGGTATCTTTGTTGTTGTCTTTGAACTCTTTTGCCGTGCTAGATTTGATAATGTTTGGCATTTGTTGCCATTCCTTAACTCAAATTCCAAGAATTATAGACCCGGAAGTAGACCAGAGCGCAAGTTATTCGCTGTTGTAATAACCCTCACTTGCAGTAGATTTTGTATAGTTGCTACATTAGGAAATTCTTATGTGCATACGTTCTTACTGTTAACTCACACACCCTGTTTTAGTTCTAGTGATTTGTCACTTGTAGTAGATGTAGAGATAAGATGGGGTTTTCACTTGGTAGTCATTGATGGTCATTGATTTGCAGTTGTCAAGATATAAAATCGCCTCGTGGTAGGTTGTTAAAATTATCTCGTAGGTAAGGCTTACGGCTTGATAATGATGATCCTGGCAACGTAGAAGCAGGAGCCGGGGCCACTGGGGGCACGTGCCCCTCAAGATTTTGCTAAAACAAAGAAGTTCCCTCTTTATATGAGGAAAATGCCCCTTTTCTTAATGAAAAAGTGCTCTTGAAGTGTTTTGCCCCCAAGTTTGAGATGCTTCCTACTGCCCTGCCTCGCAAGTTTGCGAATCCCTTTTGAAATTTTCCAGTTAAAAGGCCTATAAATACTTCGGTTCAATATTCGATATGAAAGCTCATGGATTTTTGGCCGCAAGTATCCTGCAAGGAGCTAAATTTTTCGCTTGTGTCATTGCCCTGTTTTAACTTTGAGACGAGCTAGCATATTCAACTGGTTGAGAAAAAGCAGTGTGCACGTTTGAAAGGCTATTGCTATTTAAGTATCCCGGCAATGATATTGGAAATTTTCTTGTTTTATAACATCACCCTTAGTTAGATTTGAAGCGAAAATTTGATACTTATTTTCAGTGCTTTTGACAGTTTTTTAAGGGGTCTTCTCTTCAAAAATCTCCCGTAAAATCTCTGATGATATTTGAAGTAAAATGGTGATTAAAAGAACTATTGGCCCTTATTATCAGACTATCTCCAATTCAAATTTGGCCTAGCCGGAAATATAGATCCCTTCTGCAGTTGTTGAGCTCCTAGAACAGTAAACTTTTGTCAAATTTTGTGAATTTATTTTTCCCCTGAGGCCATATTCGATTCTCACTTCTTCTCTGATGCTCATATTTTTTATAAGAACTAAGAATTTGCGCCAGCGCTGAAAGTTTCTTAAAATTTTCAGATTTTGAGTACGCAGAGTTTCTTAGAAGTTTCTTAAATGCTCCATAACACTATTGATGTTTACCCCTGTTCCTTCGTGAACATCTCGAAACAATGTTTTTTGAAGCTTTTCCAATGTTTAGACATTACTCCAAGTAATATGATACAGGTTCCTTTGTCAAAATGTAAAGTTTCTTATGTTATATTTCCCAGTACTGGAATTTCTTAATTTTTTGACGATCTGAGGGTTGAGTTTCGCATAAGCAGTTTCTTATAAGAAAAAATACGTGTATTCAAAGAACAGGAGCCCTTCGCCGCTACTTTCTTGGCATAGCATTAGCTTTCGTGCATCGTGAATGTCAAGTACTTTCATCATGAATTAGTAGTATAATGTATTTCTCGTCATTCATTTTCTCATAGCTGTTTTGCAATTTAGTAGCATACCCTTGCGTTAGTAAATGTAGCTTGATCCCATTGGAGACAATGAATCCAATTGTTAAAAATGGATAGATCGGTAATCCAGATACTTTCGTTCTCTTTCTCAAGTAACATCTTCGCTTTAAACGTTCCACGATTTTTTTTCGTATGGCAATAGAAACATTACACAATACGATACGATAGATCTAATAAGTTTGGAAGGATTTGCCAGTTTCTTTCCATAACAATCTTCATGCTTACTACATGTGCCCTCGTGAACATTTGAAAGAAAGGCGTTTTGAAGCCTTTCCCATTTCTAGGCACTGCTCGAGTACTTTATGAATAACATAATGCAAGAAAAAAGGTTAAATAAAGTTAAAATATGCGGAGGATTTTCTTTATCAAATTAAATGAGTAGTTTCTTTGGTTGTATTTTGCCAGTACTGGAGTTTCTTAATGATTCTTTTTTAGACAGTTCAGTTTCTTATACACCTTACTACACCTCCTATCATTGCCTTGAAAGCGTTTTTTTGTAAACGAGGCGAAAGTTGGCAAGTGAGGCATTTTCATAATGTCTACAGAATTTGTTGCTGCACTAAAATTTTGGTAGACGCTTGCAAGAGAGTTGTCAGGAGGGGAGGGCAAGTCAAAGTTGTATTCAAAATGTCTCAATTCAAAGGTAACACTTTTTAATGCCACTTAGAGAGATTTAGTGGGAAATTATTTTCTTTCTGATTTTGAACTTGTTTTAAACTTGGTCTTGAACCTGTCCGTATGATCTGGCTCTGTTTGTTTGAAACCTTTTCAGTTTCTATGTTGTGTTGTTGGCCTAAAAATTCGACGACCTGATGAAAGAAAAACAAAAGAAACAAGAACAGAAACCAGATGTCATAACGAATTGAATATCTGTGAAATAAGTTTGATAAAATGGGACTAATAGGTAATGGGTAATTTGGGACCATCCATTCTGTGAAAATTGAACTAAAATTGATGGAAGCTGGGAGTTATTTTCAGGATTTTAAAACTGGGCATACTAGACTAGTCGTTTGTTGAAATGTTCAGTTTCTCATTCCAAACTTGTCATACAATACAGCTGATCACCAATTGTATGCAAATGACCGATGAGTTTTTAAAAACTTGTTACATGCTGAATTGTGTGCTAGGATTTGTCCCAAATTACACCAGGTTATGCTTTGAGAACATGATGCAATTTGAGTCAAATTGATATTTTTTTCTTTCCTGTTCTATTGCAGTTACTGTCAAATGGGGGAAAGAAAAGTTTGAAGGTATAGATGTGGACACCTCAGAGTCTCCTGAGGTTTTCAAAGCACAGCTGTTTGCATTATCTGGAGTTCCTCCCGACAGACAGAAAATAATGGGAAAGGGGACAACTTTGAAGGTAATGAATACAATAATGATGAATGAATGAATGAATGAATAGGAGACAATGTATAACCTTTTACTTAGAGTCCTCGAGCAGGATGATAAAATTGTGAAAAATATTAATTTTGCGGATTGGTAGGGTGCTGTTTTGTCTCAAACATAGACGTAGGAACCAGGGGCACTGGGGGCACTGGAGGCACATGCCCCCAAGATTTTGCAATAAACAAAGAAGTGCCCTTTTTATTTTCAGAAAGTGCCTCCTTTTTCTTAAGAACAAATTGCCCTCGAAGTGTCATGCCCTTCCATGTTTGAGATACTTCCTACGTCCCTGGTCTCAAATGATTTTTGATTGCAGCAGAGAAGTTTACCCAGTAAATCAGGTGGAAACCATTTTGTCCCTAAGTACCAAGATTTCAATGTAAAGAAGATTATCCCATATGCCCCATCATGACATGAAGTTTTTAAAATGATCCCGTAAGAAAAGCTTGTAGCTGCAAGTTCCTGTGGATGCAGGGCAAGAAATCTTTAGTAGCTGACATGATTTTTTTGTTTCAGGATGACAGTTGGGGTTCCTTCAAAATAAAGAATGTGAGTATAGCATATTAAAGCTACAATTGCCATTTGATGTAGGAATAGGATATTTATGTACTAATCTTTTGGATAATGGACTGCATATCAAGTGGATGTTTTTATGGGCAAGCATGTACAGCTTTTCAGATTACTTTTTCTATGCATTTATGGTCTAGCACAAGAAATATCAGTGGTGTCTAGAAAGAGATGGACAGGGTCACTCTTCTTTATGATTCAATATTCCTTCACTAACTAGTAGCTAAATTATGGGTTGTATGAATTTAGGCTCCTTTCGAAACCATAAGTTTTGTAATGTCCTTATGTCATTGTTTTTCATTCAAATGGGTTGCTTCCTTTCAGGGAATAACACTGCTCATGATGGGCAGTGCGACAGAATTACCAAAAGCACCAGAACAGAAAACAGTATTTATTGAAGACATGACTGATGCTGAGAGGGCCCAAGCTGTGAGTCTTTTGATTTTCATTCAGTTAATGTTAGGCTGCATAAACCATAAAATCATATACCATTAAGAACAATACCTACAATTAATTTCCTTGGATGGGCCAAAAGCAAGCTTCTTTTCTTTGGACGCAACTGCAGCAAATTGTTTTTCTTGCTAAGAGAAGCAAATAAGATGGGAAATTAAAGAACTGAATACCGCTGGCACATTGTGCAAATGGTGGAAATTTTGAATGGTAAAGAACTATTTGCATTCTCCCTAAAAATTTTTGTTTAATATGCATGTACACCTTAAGAATTGATAAGCCTCATTTTGAAAGTGTCCACAACTTTTCCATTTTCATCATTTTCGGGTGTCGACACAATGCCATTTTCAAAAAATGCCAATCAGAGTTCCATTTTCAAAATCTACTGTTTTCAAAATCTGCTGGCAAAAATGTGCCATTTTGATGTGAATGGGAGGTGTATCCATAACATTTTTCAGCATTTTGAAAATGTGCTGGTATCATTTGAATGCGGTCTTAATTCATCAGGTCTTTCAATTCAATGATTTACAAACCCAACGAGATCAAACAATTCATCACAGTTGATTACCAAAAATTTGAAGCCAATTCCAGCACACAATACATATCGCAATAGGTTTCTCGAATAAATGAAATATTCAAAGACATATTCCAGGAGAATTACTCATGACTTTCAAATTTCAGAACATCAACACCTTACTCTCTGTTTTGATGCACCTGTAAAATGCTGCAAAAGATTCATACTGTGATTTTATAACATTAATTTCCAAAGATTTTAGATCATTATGCATAGACTCTTTATGAGGCATTCAGTTGAATGCAAGAAGCAGAAATTTCTTTACTGAAATTTTTATTACGCTGTGATTGAGTTGGATTTGTATCTGGACATTTGTTTGTGTCTTTGAATCAAACAATCTCTTTTTCATAGGCTCAACTACCTGCTGGATTGAATAATCTTGGCAATACATGTTACATGAATGCAACAGTACAATGCTTGAAGAATGTTCCTGAACTGAAAGAAGCTTTGAACATGTAAGTAAGAATATTCCAGCTAGGATCTTGTTTGTAGTTGTTTGAATTGATACTAAAACTTTGATGATATTTATCTTTGGCTGCTCTTGATGCTTTCTTTCCAATATTTTAGTGAAATCTTTCAGTATGATTTCTGAGGAATCCTTCTGGCAATCAACTACAATTTGCTCTTAATTCAAGTTAAATGAAATCAGCTTCCTCAGCAAATTATGACACTGCAGTAAATGCAGCAAAGAACTGGAATGATTTTGGGTTGTATACAAAATTCATTGATTGAAGCAAAGCTCTGTAAAAGGATGAAGTAATTAAGAACGACCCTTTGCCATGAAAAAATTTAGAGAATGTTGGTTCTACTTTGCAGATACCAGGGACACCTCAGTCTTGGAAACATCATGTCAAATCCTGCTGAGGCAGTTACTGTTGGTATGTTTCATCTATAATATCCTTCTTCAAGAAACTTAATAGAATGATGAAATACAGAATTTTTATCCTTGTCAAATATGGCATGTGGCATTAAAAGAACTGTCTTTTGATCTCGTTCTGTCTATCTCTTTAACCAGTTTTTCATACATTCAGATAAAAATTTACAATGTTAGTTACATTCTACTTTCTAATTATGACCATACAACACTACAGGGACAATTCCAAGAGGAGCCAGATTACACGGCTACCCCTTGGTTACATGAAACAAAACGAGGACAATGCAAAGAACTTTACACAAAGAAGCAACAAGGGAACGAAAACATAGACGAACAACATACATGTAAATACGACATTAAGCTTTGTTGAAGGTAGCTTGTTACCAAGTAATTCCAGATATAAACAAATCTGAGACTTTGAAACCTAAATAAAGATAGTTGGTTCTTCAAATTCAAAGATTCTGGTTGGAAAGAAAATTTCTTACTTGGTTGCAAGCTACCTCAAACTACTTAGCATAAAGTAACTGCGAACACTAAACAGAAATAGGGTTGGGGTATGGAGGTATTCGGAGGGAAGTGAATAAATTAATCAAAGCATTCTGTTCAGCCAGTTTCATATAATATGCAGCCTTTTGCCAACTTCTGTAAATTTTGTTCATTATTTAAGCATAGGATCATTTCAATTGCTGCAAATTTACATGAAATTTAGGCTTTCGTTTCTGCAAATACTAGCTTTTGTAATAACCTTAAATAGCAAACTCATCATGATAAACCCATGGACATACAATAAACTTGTAACCTGTTGGGAAACACTGTCAACTCCTGTAAAATGACAATAATCCAATCATAATCAATGTTCTTTTAGGAGTTGACAGTGTTTCCTTACAGGTTAAACATTTATTGTATGTCCATGGTTTTATCATGATGAGTCCACTACTTAAGGCTATTGAAAAATTTTGTACCACTATGCTTTTCTCGTAAGATTTTTCAATATTTCCATAAAGAGAATTTGTGATATGCCTAATACTGTTTTGTTTCTCAGCTCTTCGTGACCTCTTTAAGACCATGGACAAAACAAGTGAAGGATTCCCACCAATCATCTTTTTGCAGGTAAGGCCTCCCGACTGGGTGAGTAGAGAAAGGCCTTGGGTTTGAAAGGCTCCTGCTCCCTGCATGTATAAGCAATGATAGTTTCCAATACGTGGTTGAGTTGCCAACGAGGTTAATTATTTGTAAAATTTTTCGTGACTGCAATCAGTCGCTCCTTTCAGATTTTATGAGGGATTTTCTTAAAACAAGTCTCTTTGAGAAACCTTAAAAAACGTGTTAGAATTACGATATATTATGTCTGCCTTAACAGCATTAACTTGAGCGTGGCTCTAGCACGTGCCACCCTTTTGGAGCAATGAAAAAGTCTTTCCTCTAGTGCGAATGACTTATGCGGGAGGATTCCATTCTCCCAAGAGGACAAAATACATGATTGCATGAAAATGTCACTGTTGCTGCGACGTAAAACAAAGGGAAATTTTGCTCATGTCTCCCATATCAACAGGAAGGACTGGCATATTAAAGCTGGGTAAATTACTTCGCCTTAGCTGGACATGTCAGTAATTGAACAAAGCAGTTATCAATACTATTGCTTTGATATTCAGGGGGTCAGCATTATTTCAAATGTCGATCCTGACCTGGTACAAGGAAAGCTTCATCATCTAGAAATTTATGTCCAATGTCATACATTCTTTTGTGCAAATGTGGTGTCCGAAGCAGACCTTTGTTTTTTGTAATCAAGGAATGTGAAGATGTTGCCAGATTGTGCTTTTTACTGTAGACAATGCAGTAAGAGAATTAGTTAGCAGAGAGAGAAACTTGTGTTGATTGAAAGAGCGTTCAAGGCCCGTAAACCTGTAAATTGTAACAAAGGAATATATCTGGGTAGGAAAATTTTCTCTAGGAAGGTTGTGAGACCAGCGCTATCACTTTTAAGATTGTTATGACCATTTAAACTATTCCACGAAATCTATTCTAATTTCAGTGAATTTACTCTTCGAGACCATTACATTTGCAAAGAAATCTTCAAGCTCCTTATAATTCCTGGCATTAATACCATTAGTAAATTCTTTTCTAGGTCATGCACACTGTGTTTCCTCAATTTGCCGAGAAAAATGAACAAGGTGTTTTTCAGCAACAGGTAATATCTCTTCGAGGAGCTTGTCCATTTCTCTGTACATTATTGAATATCTTTTGCACGTAGCCAATTCCCCTTGGCTGCTAATCACCGTTTCGATTTGAGGGGGCTGTTTATTTTCCAGATGAGTCAGAAGAATTTCTACCCTGGGTACCAGACTCTCTTTTAGAGAGAGTCTGGTACCCAGGGTAAAGAATTTTCAGATATTTCTCGCTTTCTATGCCCGGGGGATACTCCCATACTTGAATTGACGGGATATGCCGCTCAACAGGGTGTCCTTTTACGGTGAAAATTATGCGACATGGCGTCCTTTTCTGATAACAATTATGCAACAGGGTATTACGATTGATAGGAAAATTGTGCGACAGGGTATCACGTGGAAGAACATTTTTAAGGGTTCTCTTGAAAGCCTTTTGCTCTCAAGCATTTTCTCAAATTGTTTTAAGGTGATTATATCACGAGTGGTTGGACACCGCAGTTGTGCTTGATCGCCGCTTTGTTCTTTCACGCAGGATGAAACTTTATGCTGCTACGAAGGAGCTGAAGTCATCAAACCTCCTCTGCAGAAGTGCAGAAGCATAAAATTTTCCTCCGCAGCAGCACATACGCTGAAAAATAACTGCAGTTTCTAACTACCCGTGATTACATCTGTATAGCTAGCATATCAAGTTGGGTAGGAAAATTTAGTTTTTCAAAATTGGTTGCATTTTTCTCAAGCTGAATTGATTTGTTGAGATTCTTCATCTTAATTTCCTACAGAACTGGCCTAAACTTCTTGATTGCAATCCAGCCAGCAATCCAAGTAGGCCCAAAGGTTTTTGGAAGAAAATTTAATCTCAGTATTTATTTGATCCAAGGATGCAAATGAGTGTTGGACACAAATTGTTCGCATGTTGCAGCAACAAGTAAAATTATCAAAATCTGATGGAATGGAATTATCAGCTGCAGAGTCAGGAAGCAACAGCTCTTTAATCGAAAAATATTTTGGTAAGTTTGAAAACTAAGCTATGATTATGGCTTAGGGTTCGGTGCGTCTTAAAGGCAGCCTGTCCCCTTAAAGGGCAAGTGACAAAAAATCTTTGCACCCGATTTTTATGGTTATTTTTAGAGACTGAGTTAAAATAAATATGCAGGCACCATTTTGCTTATTTGTGAACAAGTCTTGCGGCTTAAAAAATGAGCTGAAGATTGCTAATGTGGCGAAGCGAAAGGCAGAAATTTTTGAATTCACGCGCGACACTAAATCGAGGCTGTGACGTCAAAGTGAGAACCGCGAGGTCAGACCCGCACCGCATCGCATTCAGTGAAAGACAGTGTACTTCGCCTTCTGATGTACTTGGTACTTCTAGCTTTCATTTGGAATTGAAAGCGTCCACTTATCGTTTAGCGATGCCAAGAAGATGTGTTGCAGCGGACTGTAATCACCAGGACAGTCAACTTTTCAACTGGCCAGAACAAGCTTCTTTGGTGAAACAGTGGAATTCTTTTGTGAAGACCAAGAGGGACAAATGGAAGCAAACAAAAAATTCAGTTCTGTGTAGGAAGCATTTTAAAGATGAATGTTTCAGTAACCTTTCGCAGTTCAACTCCGGATTTGCTAAAAGGTAAGCCAGAATTTACGATTGCAATACTTCAGATGATGATGCACAAAGCTGTCAAAAGCATCATTGACAATATTATGCCTTTTAGGGGCAGTTGTTGACAAGGCACAATTTCCATTTCTCTATCAATTTCAACAGGAATGTTTTTACCTACGGCTTTTCCAGTGACGTTCTCAACCTGTTTTGCTTGACATCTTTGACAGTGATAGTGGCCTGTGGCTAATGTCTATCAAAAGTATTTCATTGCTCACAGAAAATGTACTTGTTGCCTAAACTACTCAAGTAAGCTGAAGTAAACTTTTGTTATGTAGCACTTCTCTTGAAGAAATCATATAATAGGGGTTGGAAGCAAGTAAATCCTTGCCATAGGCCTAACCTCACAAATCACCTTCTGAAGGGACATTTAACCATAAGGGGTGCCATGCCTGGATGCGGTACGCACAGTGGGCCTAAATTAGCTTTAAGTGACTTGAAGTCCTAACAAAGCCCACGCAAAACAAATTGAAAACAAAATTCTTGGTTTCTGTACGTGTAGTTATGAGATTTTCAATTTCTTTTCAGACTTCTACTGAACAGAAAAACTGCTGTGCCAACTATCCATTCTCAGAACGCATTAACACATGAGACATCAAGGTTAGCATTCAGTAAAAGAGAACGGGCACGTATACTGGAAGAAATATTAAAAGAAAAGTGTGAAGATAATATTCAAGATGCTGAACAAGATAATACTGAGAAAGACTTGGCAGTGGATACTGCCCATAGCAATAACATGATTTCAAGAGCTACACAGACTGACCAATTACAACTTCAAAAATCATTAAGTAAATTCACTCAGACAAAGAAATTTAAGCAAGATGCCTCCAAGAAAGACCAAAAGACAATTGGCTTACAAGCATCATTGGACTTCGTTCCTCCACCATCTTCTTTGCAAAACAAAAAAAGAAAATATGAATATTTAGAAAATCCAACACAGAACATGCAAGACATTGATGATGCCATGAGTGATGGTGATAGTGACAATGATGAATTTAGTGCCAATGAGGATTCAGACAGTGATTATGACCCAAATGATGATCTTGATTATTACTCAAGTGATGAAGATACACTGCCACAGTCTAGGAAAATGGAGCCCTTCCAAGACAGTTCAGATCCTCATAAAGAGCCTAAATACATTGTGTTTCACAACCAGCTGCTATTGTTGTTGTCAATATGCCATTTTTGTTTATCCACTGCTGTCACTGTCAGCTCTGTTTTGAAAGGTAGCATGTTAGTTGCTGTAATTAAGTGTTCACAGTGCAAATCTTTGTGGGAATGGTGCAGTCAACCAAAGATTAGGGGCTATGCTGCTGGTGATATATTACTGAGTGGAGCCATACTTTTCTCTGGTAATCTACCAAAGAAATCATTGAGGTTGTTCAAAAGTATAAGCATTGCTTGTCTTTCCAGAAGATCATTTTTTCGACACCAGGATAACCACATTCACCATGTTGTGACAAAACTCTGGAATGAACAGCAGCATGAGTTATTGCAAAATGTACAAGAAGATGGTTTATTAATTGGAGGGGATGGAAGATGTGATAGCATGGGACATTCTGCTAAGTATGGATCCTATGCAGCTGTTGACCTAGAGCGAAATAAGATTTTGCATGTAGAGCTTGTTCAAAGCAATGAAGTCAAATCTTCATATCATATGGAGCTGGAGGGTATACAACGAATAATCCAATTATTTGATAGATTTCAAGTGAAGGTTAGAGCACTTGTCACAGATCGTCACAGGCAGATTGCAGCATGGTTGAAGAAGAATTGGCAGGGAGTTAAACACTATTTTGATTGTTGGCATATTGCTAAATCCATTAAGAAGAAACTTAACTCATTGTCTAAAAGGAAAGGATTTGAACTTGTAGGTGATTGGACTAAGTCTCTTGTCAACCATTATTACTGGTCAGTTATGTCTACAGAGATAGATGACAAGGACCTAATTGAAGCAAAATGGAAATCTTTAATCAGGCATGTTCAGAACAAGCATGAAGGTCATGGACAGCCATATGCAAGGTGTTCACACCAGATATTATCACCAGAAACTATACGTGAAACAGTATGGTTTACTCCTGACTCTGAGCCCTGTGATGCATTGGAAAAGATTGTTTTGGATAAGACACTAATAAAGGATATTGCAAATAGCTCAGCATTCGGTCAGACATCCCAAGTTGAGGGATATCACAGTCTGGTAAATCAATTTGCCCCCAAAATGTACCATTTTTCATTTCTTGGCTTGAAAAGCAGATTGCTTTTGGCTGCCATGCATTACAATGAAAATGCAGGAAGACACCAATGCCAAAATAAAAAAGGAAAGCCAGAGTTTACCATTGCATTTCCTAAGTACAAAAAAGGTGGTTACATTGTTAGAAAGATTCTAACTGAGTGCACTTACAACTATGTTGACAGACTATTCACTGCTTTGATATCCAGATTGATTTCACAGGAAGATGTTCCTGAGCAACAAGCCATAATTTCACCTCCCCCACTGTGCATCAACTTTGAGAAGCCAAACAAGAAGATTGCAATAGAGGAACACACAAGTAGATTTAACTGAGTTTCTGTACTGTTGAATTCTGAATTAGGCAGCTTTTCTCTGGCCACACAACAGTCTTAGATCTACTGACAACTAGTATCAGCCAAACATGAACAACCATTGGATGTCACTTTGAGGGGGTAATCTATTGCATATAACATTTACATCTGTTTGCAGTAAATACTGCCATCTAAATTTATGTGCATCAAAATCCTATTGCATTTCTTAAAAGAAATCAAATGTTTCCTATTTTATGGTATCTTGAAAATTTTCTCTCTTGAAATATATAAGCACTGACTTACCAATTTTTCAAAAGATGGGCACACAGTATTCCAAATTTAACTACCAACAGTAAAGAATTCATATCTAGAATTTATATCACAGGGAAAAGAATTGAAAATTGATTTGAAGGAAAGTTTGATGCTCAAAAACTTTTGTTGGCTGTCAGACATGAAACGTACTAAGATATTTACAGTACATCCAGACTTCTTTCTAGCCTCCAAGAAGTCATACAGTTAGTTAAGAAAACCAGATTTTTTGACCGTCTCAAGAACCAAGCCCATCATATTGATCCACTAAGCATTTTTTGCTTTAAGAAACATTGTTTGAAGAGAAACTTTGTACCCAGATGCCTGAGTTTTAAGAACCTTTAAGAAACCTTTTGCAGGCTGAATTTTGCTAAAGAATAGTATAACTTTGTTGAAGGTACTGTAATGATGCTTCATATTAGCATGATATACTAATGCAACCTAAAAAATACATCAACCATCATTAGAATGTCTTCAAAATACACAAGAATGCCAAATGATAAATATAGTATCTGTCAAAAATTTGAATTTAGTTATTCTTAAGAAACATTTAAGAAAGATTGCAGGCTTGAAATATGAAAATATTAAGAAACAGTCAGGCTAAACTCAAAACTTTCATGTTTCTTGTAGAGAAATGAGTACTGTTAATGTAGTTCTATAGCAAAACTCATCTTTAGGAGAGACAAGCAGTTTTTACTAATTGTGTGTAAACATTTTTAAGATATGAATTTAGAACTAAATGCAAATGCATGCTTCAATTTATGGCAACCCAGTTGTAATCAATTGACCAGATCTGGAATTGATGGTAAATGGTAACTAGCTTCAAATTGATGAAGGAACATGACTACAAACAAAACAAAATTTTTTGACATTTTTGATTTTGACACTGCATCCACTTTTGGCATTGTGCTCTGTGTGTAACAAAAAGTATACTCATGGTCTAAAGGTCAGGATATAAGAAACCAACAAATTCAAAATTTTCTTCATCTCCAGGTGGAGGGAAATGTGCTCTGATACAGCTGACCGCACAGGAGGGTATCACAACTCTAATTTCCTTTCCAACATATCCGTGAGTCCATCTTACATGTTGTCTATATGCAATATGTCGATATTTTTTGTGGGTTGGTCCTTCATAAGCATTGTTATAATGTTGTTTGTAACCAAGCCAAGCAACTTGCAAAACAAATGGGTCAAGGCAGACACTTTGAAATCCTTTGTGATCTGTGATGCAATTAAAACAGTTCTCTCTCCTGAATAAATTTATGTTATCCGCAAGCTTTGCAGAAGTTTTTTCACATTCCTTGCAACACAAACACTCCACTGCTCTGTCCATCATTTGGCAATGCTCACAACTGCACCTATGGCAAAATATCAAATTTAAAGTTTGCCTGGTCTGTTTTGTTGTGGTCTTGGGGGAGGAAGTTTTGCAAAGCAAAACATTTTAGCAGTTCCCAGAATCTCTCTGACATGTGCATTTCAACCATTTAGTGGTGGATGATAGGCGTGAAAATCTATTAACATTACTGCTTTTGGTGGAAAATTTATAATCACAAAATGGTGAAATCAACATGATGAGCCAGCATTTCATCTGTTGCATGCATATTTACATCATTTTGCTTGAGTTGAGATCATTCAATACAGACAATTAAGATTCTGCAGCTACTGTACATTCAAATTGGGTGCCCCCCAGGTTGATTAGTAATTCTGGTACATTTAGTTCAAGGGGACGTCCCATTTTTCAGGTTATCATTTCACCGATTTTTTTGGAGTTGGTTATCAAAAGGTTGGCAGTTTTCTGGAACCAGTTGCCAAGAGCACATCTTACTGGTGCAGGTTGACAATTATGGAGCTGGTTATCTTTGTCTTCTTAGCGGCCGCATCCCCAAAAAGGAAAATGAAGTGCCCTTCCCCCCGGAATTAACCTGGAAATTCTAACTGGCTACTTGCTATACGTACCAATCTAAATTTCCCAAGCGGTCATCACCATCTTCACCATCGGCGTCATCAGCCATCTCTCTTTCAACAACTGCTCGCCTTGGCTCAAACATGTATGGCCGTATCTGAGGGCCATTTCCGTCATTAGACGTTGAATCCGAATCATATTCCGATTCTGAGTAGCTAGTGGAGGCAGTGTGAAACGAATCTTCGCTATCTGACGTTGCCATACCGAAAGAGTTCACAGCTTCACCCCCACTTCGCTTCCATCTGACACACGTTCTTCATACCTTCTCGGTGTGACGTCACCATAATCTGCGGGCGCACATGATTGAAAACGAGGATGCCTTAACCGCCGACTTTTAAATCGACCAAATAGTCATTAAAAATGCTTTTTCTGAGAATTTTTTTTTCAGCTCTGTCATTGGTGGTCAAAAGTAGTTAGTTATGAAGTTAACAGAAAATTTCAAAAATTTATGTCACTTGCACTTTAAAGAGAATCGACATAGTTAAAAGCTGGCCTGGGCCCAGTTAGAAATATAATCCATTGAAGTTGATGATTTCAACATGCGTGGCTTCATTGTGGAGCCAAAGAAACAATGGATGCGTAGACGCTTTCTTTAGGCTATGGCTATTTATAGTTACTGCGAGGTATAGCTATGCCTATTCCCTTTAATGAATGAAAAACTCGATAAGGATCTCCATTGAAATTCTACAAACTTACACTCTTATTTTCTATATTCCATAAGGCAAGGCCATTTATGCGTGATTTTCATGGCCATGAAAATCATGCATGAATAAGTTCACTTTCTTCGGATGAAGCAGATTATTGAGGAGACAGACAACCTTTCACTGCCTGATGTCCCAAAAACGTTGTTGCACCTTTAAGTGGCTACTGTGGAGGAGCTGTTACTTGAGTTGTCCCGTTTTCGATGCAGTTGCTTTGTATAGACTTTTAAATTATAGTTTGAGACGTTGTTTGAATCGGTCTGTCGAGTGACTGGTGATTTATAGCGCAGGAAAGGATAAATCTATATTGTTCCAGATGGGCGTTTTAGTGAGCTTTTCTTATTTCAAGGAAGCCCATTTGGTTTTATTTAGTTATTACATCGTTACATATTTTTTTGTAAAGACAAAAACGAAACAATGAATGGAAATAATGAGAATCGAAGTAAAAAAGACCAGTAACACTTGCTTTTGCGTAAAATGAACCACTGCTAACTCAATTTGTGCAAATTAGTCGATAATTATCTCTCTGACAAGTGTTCTGAAGTATGAAGCAACTTCTTGCAGCAGCTAGCAGTGTTTATACCGAGAACGGTGGCCTTTTTTTGTTTTCCTTCACAAATTTACCAGATTTGGACGTTCGATCCAAACCTTTTTTCAAGAAGTAAACAGGTCTATTATGTCATGATCAATCGAATTTGTTAGACGATGTTTTTTCTTTGTTTAACTGACCGATATTGTTCTTTTTTTTACTATTTTAGGTTTACAATTCAAAGCAACGTATCCTTTTCCTTAACTGATAATAGTTTTGTGAATTTGATGTCAAACATTTAATATTTTGATTTTGTGATCTGTATTTGCTAATTTAGACCATAGTTGCTGTGCAGAGGGACAAGCTTGTTGGAATTGAGATTGTTTGAGTTATGATTTCAAACTATTTCGCTGGCAGGGGCCTCAATGTTACTTGTTTCTGAAATCATGTTCCTATATGTAACTGAAGAAACAGACATAATAGTCAAAGTGAAATTTTGCAGATTTTCAAACGCCTACGATTTTTCCTCACTTACCCTGTAGATAGTGGTCGCCATCTTTCCCGTGTTACATAGTGATCTTAGGTAATTTCTTCGGACCAGCCAGTATGATGATTTTCTTTGACTCTTCGAAGCTTAAAATGTGTCGAGGCACCAGACGAAGCGATAACAGAAACGACAGAAAAACAGTTACAACTTAGTTGCTTCATTTCTCAAGGTTTGCATTCTTTCTTTCCATCGTTTTTTTTCTCTGTTTATTGTGGTTTGAGTTAGTGCACTCAAAAGTGGGAAATCTATTCTTCTGATTTGAAAATTGCTTTGTCTTCTCGAAGACCTAAATCTATTTTCAGCAAAATTTGACCTTGCTGTCAGGACAAGCTGTCGTCCTTGAAAGAGAGCCCATCTTAAGTTTAGGAACGATGTGTTTCTGATGAATCAAGCCAATCCGTCTCTTTCGTGCCATCTTCTCTCTGTTTTGGCAGGACAGATTAGCAGAAGAGAGCATGAATATTTTTACTTTGAATATGTTCTGAATTGATATCTCACTTTATTACAGATGTGAAATTTCTGCAAACTGGATTAAAATTGGTAAGTAGTTTGCAACGGGTTACTTACTACTTTATCGACATAATTTTCAAAGCTTTCTGCCAAAGGTTAACAAAATCCTGCGCCAACCTTGTCTTCATTTTAGGTGTCACATGTGATTTTCGTCATTGCGCCCCCCCCCCCCAAGTAAGGTTCGGTTTTACGACCCACAAGTATCCATTCTGTTAGGAATGATGCTCTCTTACTTTGTGAAGATAATTAGGATTCTTTTCAGTGTTCTAGCCTGCATTTCAAATGTTATTTTGTGAATCCAGCAGTATTGGCAGTCGAATTATCTCTTTTTCCGCAGCGATTGAATGAAAACCTCACGAAAAATTCGCCGTCACTAGGGAGGGATGCTGAATATGTGAGATCGGTATGTATTTGTAAAAGCACAATTAACTCAGTAAATTCTGCTAAAATTGTTTAAACCAACTTCAAATCACGTGATTGTCCCCTTGAAGAACCTTTCTACATACATGTCAATGAGCAATTATTATTCAGTGTCATATGTTGGCACATTTAAGTTTCAGACTAGGCTGATTAAATGAATCTCAGCTTTTGCATGGATGATGTTTATAGCTTCAAACTGAGGCTCATGACAACACAGCTTCTGAATGGGGAATTATTTAGGCCAAGTCCGTTGTTTGCGGCGCAACTAATCAGATTGCTAGTTTTTTAATATGATCAACCCACGTGCTTATTCTTAGCGTTTGATTGGGTGATTAGTTCAAAGTTCGACTGTCGAAGCGAAGCGACGCTGCATTTGACGTTCGAAGCTATGTTCGACTTTTCTTTCGACGTTCGAATGATGGAAGACGTTCGATCTTTCTGCAGATTTTTGCGAGGTTTTAGTCCTGCTTGGTTGTGAATCCTAGAACTAGAAACAGTGGTTGAAGGACATTTTTATCCATTTTTATAAGCAAAGTTTGACTGAATGGCGGCATAGCTCCTGTCACTATTGTGCACATTCGAAAATTTTTGATTACCTTTCGATCCAGACTCTTCCGTAGAGAAATTGAAAGGTTTGTTGTCAGACTTCGTTCATACTACTCTTTCAAACCTACGAACGATGGCTTAGGTTCCAAATCTTTTAAAAGGTTTGGTGTAAAATTCATTGACTTAGTTCTTTGAATTGAATGGTTTCAAAGAAACTTTTGCTATTTTGCTGTATCTCTGCCGTTGGACTTTTCTCAAATCTTCAATATTATCAAAATTAGACTGCGTTTCCTCTTTTTCGGGAATTAAAGAAATATTTTCAAAAAGACTCAAACTGCCAAGCTGCTTGACACAACATTAAATGATTTCAAAAGAAACCATAGTTAATGGATATTCACAACATAGTATCAAGCAAAAGTCTGCCACTTTTCTGCTTTATGATTTAGAAATTTGATGACGCCATATCTTGAAGTGAACCAAGATATAAGATACTCTGTAATTTCAGAAACTGTTCAAAATTTCTGGAAAGTCCAACGGTAGAGTTATGGGTAGGTAGCTAAGGTTTCTTTTAAGGCATTCAGTTAGAAGAGATAGTTCATAGAATTTTACACCCGCCTGTTTTGGCCGATTCAGCGATATGTATGTATATACGTTGAATTTGCCATAAATTAAAATATTTACAATGCTTAGAAACATAATATACAAAATAGATACAATACAATTTACATAACAAATCTAATAAAAACGGTTTTAAAACACCCCTAATTATAGCAGCAGGGATAGCATTAAAAGATCGAGTGATCTTATTTCCATAATGGTCCCCTTAGAGGTGGTTGTAAATAATAATTTACTACCACCTCTAAGGGGACCATTATGGAAATAGCGATTTGAAACCTATGCTTGGCTTTTCAGCATTGTCAATACTGCTCTCCAGATTGTTTTTCAATTGTTTTTTACTTGTTTTGCATTGCTTGTCAATAATTTCTCCAATTTCTTTTCTCTTTTAGTCGAAAATTAGTCGACTTCCTGCTTACTTGACTGTTCAATTCGTGAGATTTTATTACAAGGAGAAAGAAAAAGTTAACGCCAAAATTTTAAAGGTGAAACATTGATCTAAAGACAAATGACGGAGATATAAGGCGACTTAAATCAGGGGCCTGGGCAATCTAAATATAGTCTATTGTATTCCATTATATTTGATGATTTCGAGAGATTATCAAAACAATTGGACAAATGATGGCAAGCGCACATCTTTTGTTCTATATTTAAACCAGACGCTATATATTCGTCATTTGTCTTTAATCTTTATCAATGAAATAAACTTTGGTAGCTTTCGTTGCCCCATGCAAATTTACACTCTACGTCAACTTTTAGTGATAAACAGTGGCTGCAGGGGGTTTAAACGGTATTTACTGGTGCTTGAATGTCAAATGGTTCCAAAAGAGACATTGCTTTTACGCATGCGTTTAAGTCAACAACGTTACCGTAAGTGTTTCACTCAAGGCTATGTATAAACACTCTTTCTATCTGCAGCCAAGCGTAGTTCTTCAGACATCGCCTGGTACCTTCTATTTCGAATATTCCGCAGATAATTGAGTAAAGAAGAATTTTTGGACGAGGTCGCAAATTAAGTCGACCTCTATGAAGTTCAAGGAAAAGATTCCTTCTCATTCCAATTTAAATCTACAATACAAAACTCACAAAATACTTGACAACACTACGAGCACGGTGCGGATGGGTGCGAAATACTATGACCGCTCCACGGCATCAAAAAATCTAACTGGTGTTTGTCAGGAAAAGACTAGAATCTATCCAGGCAGAGACGGCGCCATAGAAGAAATTCTGGGGGGACAAATAGTGTCAGAGTGCCGACAGAGAGCGAAGCGAAAAAACTTTTATGCACCACACCACTCAGACTACCTCAAAATGCGACCACACTCCTTAAAAACATAACAAACAAGTTATGGAAGTGCCGACAGTGCATGCAAATTTTTCAAAAATTCAAGTACCGGTGGGGGGCTCAATGAAATTTTGGGGGCTCCTGCCCCCCAAACACTCGCTGGCGCCATCCCTGGATCAAGGAAGAATCTGCATATCCCACACGGGCTCTTTAGAATCAGAGCTCTGCCAGGGGAAGCAAAAATGCCCTCTAATTATCTCTAAAACCAATGATTAGCATTCCACTTTAATTTTGTGCAGCAGTAATTGCATCTATAAAGACTCTGACGATAGAATATGGTGTAAGTGGCTTCTCTCTATTTTACGTATAGTCAGAAGGTTTGGCTGGCAGGTGGAGGTCGATGTGAAGGTAAAGGCGAAGTTGCGGTTTTGAGCGCGAAGTGCTGGGATGGCAGAAGTAGCTAATATTCATCTATTCATATTCATGTTAAATTATTTTTACACAAAATCCCTTCAGCCTAAGAAGAAGAAAGTCATAGAAATTGAAATTAAAATCTATAACATAATGTATAAGTTTGAGAACTATTAGGGCCTATTTGCTGCTCTTCCAGTGAGTCGTGTTTCATTTTAATTCAGCTCTTTAGGTGAGTTTTTAAATTTCTTTTGAACTGCGGGAAGGTTGGCAGTTCTCTGATACTGATGGGGATGCTGTTCCATGGAGTAAGAGCTGAATGAAAACCTAAGCGCTAATCGAGTCCGCGACCCCTGACCATCACTCTCAATTTACAATCTACGTCAGCTATTAGTGGTAAACAGTGGCTGCAAGGGGTGTGAAAGGTATTTACTGGTGCTTCGAGTGTTACATGATTCCAAAAGAAACATTGCCTCTACGCATGCGTTTAATACAACAATATTACCGCAAGTGTAACAGTACAGGCTATCTATACACCACTTCGATCATAGTGCTTCGATTAAGCAGCCTTTTTTTGGAAATTTGTCAAAATTCCTCCCTATTGTCCTTATGAAAATTTCGAGCCCAGATTCGGATTTAGCACCCAAAAATTAGAGGATTATATCACTGCACCACAACACCTTCAGAATTACAGAAAGGTGAAGGTGAAGGTGAAGGTGAAGTTGCGTTTTTCAGCGCCAAGCGCTGGGATCGCAGAAATAGAGCAGACCTAATCGAGTCCGCGATCCCTTGTCATGACGCTCTAGTGGTGGGGCCCTACCGGGACTCGAACCCACCCCGCCTGACTGTTCTGGCTGCAATGTCAGGGGATTACACCACGGCGCCACAACACCTTCAGAATTACAGAAAGGTGAAAAGTAGCAAAGAAGTGAAAGGTTTCCCACTTTATGGCTGAATGAGCAATAATGTTATATCTGTAAACATATACAGTTTTCACATTTCTTGCAAACTTTGCATTTCAGGATGTTAAATTTCCACTTACTCTGGATGTCTTTGATTTGTGTACACCAGAACTTCAACAAAAGTTAGGCCCCATGAGAGATCTATTCAAGGAACAAGAAGACAAATTAGCAGTAACTATGAAGGTAAGTTTATCCTTATCTTGTCCTTTCTCCAGGGAACTAAGCCCTTTATTTATTTAGCTTAACCGTGGCTAGCACTGGAATGAATTTTTTTTGGTGCGATAACGTTGTTGATAACTGAGTACTTGATTTTCTTGCAGGTTTAACAGCTTTCTCTCTAGTTACAGGTTTATCTAATATTATTGCTGTTCTTTTAAAGGGGTTGATAGTGTTTTTCTTACAGGATACAAGTTTATTTTGTGTCCATGGTTTATAAAGATGAGTCCGCTACTTAACGCCATTCAAAAATTTTGTGCCACTAATCATTTGTTTACAATGTTGTAATTCTGAAAATAATTCTCGTTCTGTTGTTATGGCTAACTCCGTAAAGTTACCTGCGATCTCCGCAGTTGAAAGAATTTGGATATAAGATTTTACGCAGTTAATCTTGAAGTTTTGAAAGATTTTTCGATGTCATGAGATATAACATGTCACATGTTTGTTACAGCAAACTAAAGAGGCAAAAGCTCGTGGAGAAGCTATGGAAATTGATGAAAAAGAAAAAGCAAAGAAAATAATGCCATTCTCATTTATTGATGGTATGTACAGGCTGTCTCAAAACCTATTTGAGAAAAGTCATAAGTTCGATGATATAGTACGAAATGCTTTATTGGTTGTTTGTCTTAAATATGAACACGGATTTCTCACATGATAAGACGTTGTAGTGGGCATGGCCAAATAAATAGAGCTACGGCCAATGCAGGGCACTGTCATAAATTGCCTTCTCTGCCTTCAAAATACTTGTTATGTGGCTCAGTTGGATGGTAAAGGATTGGATTTGAATCGTGTTTGATGAAGGATATTGGCTTTTCCCGTCTCAGTTGCGTCTTCTTCACTATCATATTGTCTTGCCATACAATTTCAATTTCATTCACTAACGAAGCGTATTAGACCTATTAGAAAAGTAAGCCCTAAATTCTATAATTGTGATTCTTTCATCTTGTAGACATTGGCTCCAACAACAGTGGTTATTATGAATTAACTGCAGTTTTGACACATCGAGGTCGTTCTTCATCATCAGGTCATTATGTTGGCTGGGTTCGTAAGAAGGGAGGTGTGTTTATTAAATTTTTCATAATGTCTTAAGCTACCCGTTGATGCTGAATGTGTCTGGAAAATGTTTCAACGTTTCTGTGTATGTAATTTTTTCAGCTATTAAAGAAAGGGCTTCCAACAAGTGTTTCTTAATCGGTAGTTAACAAGATTTTCGTAAGTCGACAGTGCTGTTCTTTTGCACCAACAAAAATTTCACTTCAGGTCACCTTTCATTAAAAGAATTCATTCTTTTAAAAATCTCTCAAATGATTCTCACGTTACAAGCAATTTTACGAATAAGGTTTATAAAGAATCTCAATGCTTAAAAATAGGTCTAGACATCTTGATCGGCTTTGCTAACATCTAATCTCCATGGCTTTGACTGTTAAATTCTGCCTAAAGCCTGTTGCAAATTAGATGTCACCTAAAATTGTGATAACGCAAAATTAATCGTGCAAAGCTCTTTATTTGTCATTATTAGTAGGTGTTGATACCTCAAATCCAATTTGCTCCAACTTATCGCCATCTTATTGCCTAAATACCTCATTTTATACACGGTGTCCCAAAAATGGTGCCCCGTTTGTGTGACTGCTGTGGAGGAGCTGTCGATTCAATCATGTCGGTTTATGCACAGCTGCAGAGGTCAGGCTTCAACTTAGTGTTTGAGACCTTTTATGAGTCAATCTGGCAAATTGTTGTATTAAAATTGTTGCCAAATATTTGAAGGGTTAGCAATGTTGTCTATTGATATAAAAGAGATATTTCTACCTTTTAAAGAGTGTAGTGAAAGTTTTGATACGATGCCAGAACCCTTTCTTTGAAAATTTACTTTTATTTTGACATTGCTGGAGAACAATGCAAGTGCTGTTTTTGAAGCAACCATTAATGTTGCCTTTTGTCAGCCATAAATCAGCAACCACAAGTCACATTGACTCACGCAAGGTCCCAAACTCTTATTTGAAGCTTGGCCTATCCAACTGTGTAAAGACCGAGGAAATTAAGTCTACAGCTCCTCCACAGTAGCCACACAAATGGGGGGCAATTTCTTTTATACCCAGTAGATGAAAGGCTTGCTTGTTACGTTATTGATTGACATGTAACGTTTATATGTTCCCATATATCAAATGAAATTCAATTCAATTTATATTAGATGACTGGATCATGTGTGATGATGACAACGTCAATCCTGTTACGTCACAAGAAATTTTGAAGCTATCAGGAGGAGGTTTGTAGAAAGACAGTGTTTTACGAATGATAGAAATGATTCATAGTTTCTACTGTTTGTGCCTTGAAAGTTTTATGTTGCCCTTCAGATCAAGAACGCTCCTTAAACTCTATGAACCCCCGTTTATGGAGGTTCTGATATGCTGGACTTGCCTGATTTGCTGTTACTTATGTTGATGTATCTACCACAAAAGGGGACCACTTCATAGCCAAATTTCTAAGGGTTCCGAGCTACTCCTTTACGCCCCTGCTTAAAATCATGTTTGGAATGTTTCCTGATACCAGGTATTTGCCGCTCCCTGTGTTAATAATAATAATAATAATAATTCATTTATTTACAGTTGGTAAAGTGTCTAGTCAATATAAACTAATAAAAACCAACTATCTAAACATAAATCCTATTTACAAATGTTGCATCGGCATGTTAACATTAAGCTTTAGGTGGGATCTGCCCCGTGATATTTCACGGTCTTTTAAGGAAAGGGAAAATCGGTAAGGAAAATTTTCATGACTTCAGGAAATTCCTCATGCTCTTGTTCCAACTTTTATCAATTGGTGTCATAACTTTGTCCTAGGGTGTTAGGACACAGATATTTTGTTTGCTTATTTATCTAACTTTTTTTTATCCTTGTGTCTTATTTTCTTGTCTTGTTCTCTGCTCTGTTTCGTCTTCAAATGAGATGTGCAACTGAACGCAGGTTTAGGCCCAACCGCTCTCACATTGCTGGAATATTATTCCCTTGTATTTCTGTGTCTTAGTGCGCCTTCGCAGAGAAAGGTTTCAAGCTGCAAAACCTGAGAGAAAATTTTCTTGTGGTTTTGTCTTTTGAAAACTTTCTTCTGCGAAGGCGCACTAAGACAACAATGGAGTAATATTCGAAAAATTTGAGAGCGGTTAAGCCTAAAGCCACATTCAGTTGCACACATCATTTGAAGACAAAACAGAGCAGAAAACGAGGCAAGAAAACCAGGAACAAGGATCAAAACAAGGTAAATGAATAACGAATCAAACATCTGTGTCCTAACACCCTTGCTTTGTCAACAAATAGATGAAGCAGCTGAAGCAATGTTTTGCAAGAGAACGAATTCCAGTATGCTTTCAAACATACAATGTTAGACAATATTCTTCATGGATGGAAAAAATGGCGGACCACAGCACCAATGGTCCTAGAAATTTTTCCAGGTCTCCAGAAAAAAAAGCAGAAAAGAGAAGGGACAATTTTTTGTCAAGATCGTAAAGGCTGTCTTAATCGATAGCCGTTATTGAATAGGTTGTTACCAACAGACCTAGGAATTTCACAAAAAAGATACTGTATTATTCACAAGTCTTGATTTGGTCAGCTGAAAAATCAACAAAGTTTGCCCGCAAAGTATATCTACGATTGTGATTAAGACTGATAATCAGACCTTCCTATCGTATTCCTTATATACAGTATTGTGACCTGTCAAAAGTGGGCACTTTTTGAAGAGATTCTCACAGAAATTTTTTCAGACTTGTTTTGGTCCCAGAAATTAAAATATTTTTTCCACCCCTGATATTCTTCTTCGCAACAAAACTCTTAATTTAGCTATCGAAGTTTCTATGTTTTTCTCAAATGCGTCTGTAAAGTTTTGATATTTTTTGGCCGTCAAAAGCCAGAAACTAGTGCTGTTAAAACGAGTGCGCTTAATTCTTGGTAATTTAGATGTTTTTGATTTCAGGTGATTGGCACATAGCTTATGTTCTACTGTATGCTCCGAAGCAACTTGTCCTCGACGAAGAAAGTTGATTGTTACTAAAGATTACCATCCTGATTTTACCTTGAGGGAAAGTTTGATGTTCGGAATAATGGAATAATGACATCTACTACCCACGACATCCAACTAAGTTCAAATAGAAAAATTCTCAAAAGCCCGTGAGCCAACTTTTGACTTGCAGTTTCCAGAGTGTTCCAGGACATACTATACTTAAATTCCAAGCTGTAGTTTTGTATTTTCAAGGAATACTAGCATTTAAAAGAAAGAAATATGTGTTCTTCATTATAGTTTGATCGACTTACCCAATTATCTGAGACAAAAGCCGCTACCACTTGTCCAAGACGAAAGAATGTGTTTGATGGAAAAAATTCTCTATATTTTGACTCGCACTCCTTTTCATGGATTTACAAATAGCGGATTTTGCTTAGAAGCATGGAAGGAAAAAGCCGAAACATGAGCCTATCTGCTATAAACCAAAGTTTGATTGATTTCAATCTGTAAAATATTATAAAGAATTTTTAAACTTATGATAGTTTTTTTTGGCGAGACCAGTATTCCACAGTAGTGACAGTGCTCTAAATCATAACACCAAAGAGGGTGCATAAAAGACCATGATTCAGCTATTCCAAGAAAGAATGTGAATCGAACGATATTTTGCTACATTTTGTGGAAGTTTCGAATGCACACAAAAGTGATAGAAGCTCTAACGCCGCTCAATCGAACCTTTCGTATCAGAATAAGTAAACATATAATTCGATCTAGACTCTTTTAGAGCAACTAAATGTCTTTTGGGCTGCTTCCAACCTCGTTCCCAGGCCTCAAACGGTCTCCTCGCTGTCTCAACCGTCAACCGATTTTGGTATCGACGCAGGAGCAGAAGTAATGGCTGTTGTATGTATCAAGGTTGGGCTGCATCATCCTGCCGTCTGGCACCATTTTCAGCACATCCCGCATCCCGTAGAATACAGCCTCAATCCCACTGCCATTGGCTATCCCGTATCCTGCTTCCGAGGAGTCGTCGTCCAAAATGGCTGATCCCACATCCTGCCAAGCCTATTGTTTACCCTCATCTAGGAAAACTAAGCTTCCATGCTGTCAATTATATTCAAAATGAATCTTTTGTCAGCGAAATGTCAAGAAAATCCTCTCATAACTGTTTAGCCGCGGTCCTCTTCCCTGTGATATACAAACTAGACTTGAGCTGGTTTGCAGGAGCTAATTAAGGTAGCAGGTACCCGTATGCAGAATCAGAAGGCCGTTTGATGAGTTCAGTTGACCCGGTCAGGCATATGAACATGGAACAATGCTTTCTAGTCAACAGGCCGTATTTGTAAACATTAAATTATATCTCTCCTTAATCTGCAAACTCCAAATGATACATTAGAAATTCTTTGCAGGAAAATATTTCGTCAAGTTTTAATAGATATTAGGATCCAGTATGAGGTGAGTTATTTAAAGTTATTATTACCTTATTTTCGACTGTTTCTTAATCGGAATTTTTCAAATTTGAATTTTATGTTTTTGTTATAGTTCAATGATTTCCATTGAATATGCGTCCATAGTCTTAAATTGTGAACTTTTGTTGATTTTTACAGTTTTTCTTACAGATTTTCCGTCACATCTCTTTTGTTGTAGTTTTAAAGGAACTGAGAAATAATGTCCAAAAAAGTGTTTATTGTTGCAAAAATTGTTGGTAGCATTTGTGATTAAAGGAAATCTGTTTTCTAGTCTTTGAAATTCACTGGCGCTTTTTCTTTGCTAAACGGATTGCTTCCCCAGAATACCTCTTCTCCCTCGCATCCCGTGCCCCCATGTTATTTGTTAAACCAGTCAATAGACTCTGGTTAAACAATTATTATCCCTTTTGCTTTTGCGCATTCTTCCATTTGCCATCCTCAATATTCTTAACGAGCCTAATTTAACGACACGAACTCATGTAAATCCTCGCTACCATTGAATGTTTTGTGCAAAGTTAAAAGATTGCATCTGCACAGAGCAGTCAGTCTAAAAATATTCCATTTAAATGGAAGTTGCGCACGCGCCGTAAACGATGGACAGCGAAAGGAACGGTACTTTGTCTTAGTATTATTGTCTTCGTTCTATTTTTAGACAAGCATAGTGCCCACTCCCTTTGAGCTCAAGAAAATTTGTTATTCATCTATGTAACATATTACAAAACAGGCTAGATTCTATACTATACTATACTATACTATACTATACTATACTATACTTTATACCATACTATTCTATACTATACTATTCTATACTATACTATTCTATACTATAATATACTATACTATTCTATACTATGATATACTATACTATAATATACTATACTCTTCTATACTATACTATTCAATAATATACTATACTATAGTATACTATGCTATACTATACTATACTATTCTATACTATGATATACTATTCTATACTATACTATTCTATACTATTCTATACTATATTATAAAATACTATACTATAATATACTATTCTATACTATACTATACTATGATATACTATTCTATACTATGATATACTATTCTATACTATACTATAATATGCTATACTATTCTATACTGTAATATACTGTACTATAATATACTATACTATTCTATACTATATTATTCAATAATATACTATACTATAATATACTATTCTATACTATACTGTACTATAATATACTATATTATACTTTCAAATAGCTATGCAACACTGCAGGAACGATCCCATGGGAGCTAAAATAAATGACAACACCACGGCCATAACATAAAGACATGGAACTAGACTAACAACTGCGATACAGTTTGCTTATTTAGCTACTTAAAAATCACTATAAAGCACTTCTTCAATATCCAAGAGAGGGACAAGAAATGTAACATGAAAGATCTACGTATTCAAGTGGTCGTAATATATTATAGATTCCAACTAGGAGGTGTTGTTTATGTTCATCAAGTAAGGCAGAGCAACAAGAAATGTTCGGTATCTTTAATGCTATCGTTTGTCGGACACATTGGGTTTGTGGTATCTCTAAAATCGTATTTAAATTTGTGATAATCTAGCTTGCTGATACGGACTCTCAGTTGTGGTGTATGGGGTCATGAATCTCATAAAAAGTTTTCCTGTAAATTTTTCTTAAGTTTAGTCTTGCTGTACCTTGCCCGTTCTGTTCAGGATGTTGATCAGCATTTTAATGCATCGGTTTTGTCAATTTGCCTCACCGTTCCATGTTCGAAGTCTCCTCCCCAAGAACTTAACAACCTCATGGAAGCTAACTTTTCATATTTTATCCTTCTAGGTTACTCTATTTGCTGTTATTTGCAGCATTGGTTGCTTTAGTAGTTTCGAAAGGTGAGTAATCCGCAGATTTTTTTATTTAAAGGAATCTGTAATCATTTCCGGTGGGAAGTGCAACTTCTTCATAATCGTAGAATTAGAGACAAGACGGCAATCATGTTTTCTTTGATCATATCATTCATTAGACAATCAGTAAAGACATTTCGACATAATCAGAAAGTTAATTTGCCCAGAGCTAAAGTTAATAAGACCGAAGTCATTTTACGTACCTTTCGAATCGTCCACGATTCGTTTAGCTATTCTAAAAAAGAATCTGAATCGAACGATATTTTGATACATTCAGCAGAATTTTTGATTGCGCACAGTAGAGATAGAACGCCACTCAATTGAACCTTTGGTATAGAAATTTATCATATTGTCGCTCAATCCAGACTCTTTTTAGAACCGCAAAATGTTCTTTCATCAACACAAATAATTTAGTTTAAGCAAGCTAGTTATAGTCAATCTTTATACATGTTCCAAATTAGTTATTGTGGGAATTTTGTCTGCTTGTATCTGAAGATCATTGACAGGTCATTGTCAAGGAAAATGCATGTTTACGATTTCACGTTTAAAAATTTTTTAGGGTTTTTGTATTATTTGGTACAAAGCTACCTTGGATTCTACCTTTTTTGCTGAAGTATTAGAATTGTAAGTGTCATCAAAAGTGGGGACCAGATGACCTTGTGTCTATCCCTACTTTGGATGGCACAGTAGAATGCAACGGCTTCGTGTTTTAATCTTTCTGATGTTGATAAGAAAAATTAATGTTAGCTTTCCTTGTTTTCTATAATTGCTTCCTTATGTGCGATATGCAAGTCATTACATTTGTTATTGCTGCAAGTTATTAGATATCTTGTGAGCTGTGGTGTAAAAATTCCTTTTTGGTGTTTCGTAGGAAAGAAAAGTCATGCGAAAACAAAGAAAGCTGGAAGAATACAAAATTTGAAGAAGAAATTGAGAAGTAATTGACTTTAAATTGCTGCTTTCTCTTTTATGTTTGATAACACCGAAAAATTATTGTTGGTAGTGCTAAAAACTTTGCAGGGTGTTGAATATTTCGGTTAAATCGATCAGAAAGTATCCTTTACTCATTTTTGCTAACAAAGGATCATCTTAGTTTGCCAGAAGTAGCCTACAGTTTTTTCTTTGTTGTTTTTAAACTACTTGTCATGTAGCTGCAAATTTAGCAAAGTTCACGTTTTCTGTAAGAATGTTTTATAAGACTGTTTCGGCCAGGAATTATGCTGATCGTAACAGTCCACGACATTTAGCGACGCATTTGGGATATATTTGATGTGTAATCGTTGACAAGTTCAAAGCATCTAAAGTTAGGTCTAATGGCCCACTTTTAGAAGGAGGAAATAAGGTTAGTATATGCCAGTGTGTGTCTTGTATTTGTTGCCCTATTTGTAAATATGATCTGATTCTCAATCAATTCTTTTTGGAGGTATGAAGAGAAACTTAATAGGTGGTGGAATATCATATGGTGACCCTTATGGATCAATCGGAGCAGCATTACCCCCTGTTTCAGGTAAGATATAAATCACAATTTTGTCAGCTTTCAAAAAACAACAAACAATTTTTAGAATTTCGGAGAGGAATTGATTTAAACAATCTCATGCACTCTTTTGAATGAGTGATACATACGAAGAAGATTTCACCTTTGTTCAACAGAGGCGTGATTTGCGAATTTTGCTGCAGCCTTTTAGCGCTGCTATGCTCTGAATAAAAATCACCGTACATTTGTTTTCTTTGATCTTTTTACGAAACAGTATAGATCAATAGTTCAGCTCGTTTAATTTTTGGGCGTCAGATTTCTTTGATATCTTTGATACTGATTTTGCCGTATTTTACAAGCACTGGCCACATTTAACTTAATCTTCCATCTAGTTTAATGTTTGGAGTCTTCGCATACACGCAACAACCCGGCATTTCTTTCAAAAAGTCCCCATTTTTGATAAGTCTGGAACAGAAAGATAAAGATAGAGAGATAAACTTTATTTACAGAGGATAAACCTGGTTAGCCTGGCAACTAATCTTCCCCAGGGTCCTCTCATCCTAGGAAAACAACTTATGAATCGATTATTATCATTGACACTACTTTCAGTAAAACCCGCGTATAAGGACCTACAATTTTCAAAGTCGGCCTGACTGTGTTCTTATATATTAGTGGGACATTAGGCTGTTCAGTTTCTTGAATTGGTTCTTATTTCATTCAGGGCTTTCAAGTATTTCTTTTGTTCTGATTGAAACTTCAAACCCGTTATTTACTGTCAGTTCATAGGCACCTGAGTTCGTGAGGCCTTATTCACAACAGCAGTTTGTGGAAGAAGCAGAAATTTTACAGAATACAATGAAAAGCTTTCAAAGCATCTTTAGAGTTCTTTGCAATATGCACATATGGCAGTATCAGTCTGTATAGGTTCAATAACAAAGCAACTGGAGATTTGATCTAATTTGATGATCTCTACGAATAAGAACCTACAATCCTGGACAAAAGGTTATGAGACTAGTATCGTTTTTTGCTGTTTTATAGCACTGCCAAAAATAAAACGGACTTGGGTTTGGCAGACCCCCTCCCCCCCGTATCAATGTTGTTGAACAATGGTTCCCGAATGTATGTTGGTGACAGTAGACGTGTTCCAGCCTCAAACAACATTGATTTGGGGGGGAGGGGGCACTTTTAAATTGACAAAGCGTAAAATCGCTCCGTAGTCTCATAACTTTTGTCCGGGATTGTAGTTCAAATTTCAGGCTGAATGGGTTGTATATAGGGGGTCTAATTTCAGAATTTCAACCTGTGGGTTGTTAATCACTAGGTTCTTATACGCGGCTTTTTACTGAATTACTAATCATTAACTAATTGTCAGGCGTCCCAGTGCAAGCTGGTGTATCACAGGATGACGTCATTCCCGCTTCTCCTGAGTTTGTTGCAAATAGTCGTTATAATATACCTGATGAGCTCTCATACACCCATGAAGTCATACACCCAATGCAAGCTGTGAAGCATTCAGGAGACCATCTTTCTTTGGACTCGCATCCGATTCATCTTTCTGCACATCCAATTCCATTCCCTGGTATGAATCATTTACTCTTTCAGTTTTATTTACTTACTTATTTTGTTAGTTCGTTGATAATCCTACCGGGTTTATATGAAGTCATTATCTTATCAAATATCTATTTAGAACAGGCTAAAAATGAGAATAGCTGAATAATAGCCAATCAACGTCTTCTTTTTACAATATACATAATTTTACAATCTGACGAAATAACATTGTTAATATATATTTTACTGCAAAAATAAGTTGAGTTCAAAATCTATCCTCTTAGACACCCAAATTTGGGGACACAGCACCACCTTACCAGCTCAACTGCAAGTAGCTTCCTGAAATCAAACGTTACTGACATTTCTTTTCTTTTCTCATAACTTTTTGCGTTGTTTCTATTTTGACTGCCCTATTTTTCATCAAAATTTTTATTGAAACCTTTTGATCCCTTGAAGCAACTTTGTGCTAACTATTTCCCATGCTTTTTATTAACTGCCGAAATATTTCTCTATCTTCAGTTGAACTCTTGGAGGAGAGATGTAATTTCATGTTGTCTTCCGTGAGGGTAGTCTCTGTGATTTGATTAAGTGTTGTAGACTCTTTTGCAGGAATTTTGCAAACAAGAACTCTTTTTTAAATCGAATTTACCTGCATTTTCAGTACTCAAAACATGAAAGAAAATTTCGCAAATACTTCAACTTCACGGCTATTAACGATTCATTCAAATTTATGCTGTCGGTTAGGTAGCTTCTGCTGATTTTCAAAGGCCAGAACTTACTTTTGGCACAACCGACGTTACTTGTCAAATCACATCATTTTATTGAATAGACTTCTTAACCATTCTACAAACGAGCCTGGATTGAGCGTTATTTTTATACATTTTTATACGTGAGGTTCGATCGAGTGCCGTTAGAGTTCCATCGCTATTGTGCACATTCGAAAATTCTACAAAATGAATAAGGAGATCGTTCGATTCAGATTCTTTTACAGAATAGCTAAAAGGTCTATTATCTTGCTTATTTGTTTGTTCGTTTACTTTACGTGTTTAGTTATTTCATTTTAGGTCATACAAGGAGTTTTGGTGGTCGCGGCCATTTTGAGCAACTTTGCCATGAAGGCTACGAAAATTATTGCTATTCTCCGTACAGCGGATTCCATGAATACAGCGACCTTGGAATGCATATTGGCCACAATTTCGGTCTTACTCATGGTGTCCACACGCATCATGCCCATACTTATCATCATGCACCAACATGGGCAGGTAGCTAATTCTCTTTTCATTTATTTAGAATCTATCAATAGACCTTTAAGCTGCCCTAGAAACGAATCTGAAGCGAATGATGTTTTAGTACATTTTGTAGGGGTCTCGAAAGTGCACAATATTGATCAGAAGCTCTACACAGTCCAACGTCTTGTATACAGATGGCTAAGAAATTCGCTCGATCCAGGCGCCTAAGTGAGTCAAGGAAAAGAAAATGTATCTAATATTTGAAACATCCTTTTTTAGTTTGCAGTGCACGATTTCCTCTCGTATTTTAATGATGGATGATTACGCTAAAGATGGAGTTCTTTTTACTATTGCGTTTTGCGTTCGAAGTATCTTTCTCTGATAATTCTATAGGAATTCGATTAAAGATGGCCGTGCATCTTGGTAAAAAGTTCCTTGCCTCCATCTTTCGCGTAATCGTCTGTTGATTTCACTAGTTTTTGCTAAGATTTAGACGTTTTTGGCTCCATTTAATTTGATCCGGGTTCCAACTACTAGAATAGTAAAAAGACTGTTTTTGGCGCCTATTATTGCTTTGCAATGACCAAGAAATTGATTATCTGTCGATTTCCTCTCCATTCTATACCAAAGAGGAACAATAGTGCTTAGTGTCAAAACTTGTATCTGTTCGAATACTTTGTGTTTGACCTTGTTGCAGCAGTTAAAAGAAAGTGATTTTAGGGTAACAACTGACTTGTAAGAGAAGTAAAGAAGAATTCGATAATTGTTAGAAAAATTGAAACGACGAAGTTGAAACCTCATTGATACGGAGAATTTATTCTTTTGTGAATTGGTTGCGAAAATGCGGCATAAGTCCTTAACAATAGATAAAGGAATGGACATGTTTTTTGACTTGCCGGGTAGCTTTAAAGTGAAGCAGACTCTTTTTTGGGTTCTTTCTGGATTGTTCGTTATTTCAACAGCTGCATACGATCTTTATTTCACAGGTGTGCAAAAGTTTTCTTCATAAATGTATAAAACTATTTTTATCAACACAGGTGATCTACACTACAGCCTAGACGCCTACCCTAATTACGTTGGCAATGTCCTCTCAAATGATCAAGCCCTCAAACTTGGCTTTGACACGTCATACCTGAAGAAATTAGGCTACGATGGTAGATCATGGCATCATGGACATGACTATGCTACAACTCATGTTTATCATGGAGGTCTCAGTCACTTAGGAGGTTTAATAGGACATGGAGTACATGGCCACGGTATTCATGGCTTAGGCAAGTCATAGCGTTTTCTTTTCAAACATAGTATATACTTCAAAGTCTTTAAAACAAATTGGCTGTTGCAGTTTTCTTTGAATTGCATCTACATTGAAACAGCAAGAGTGATTGTCATAAGGCAAAGGATACAGTCCTGTTTGATAAAAGGTGGCTCGATAGCCTCAGGATTAAATTTAAAACCTTGAACTTGGTGACCACCATGTTCTGCTTTCTCTGTTTATTTTTATTTTATTGAGCATACTCAGAGATATGAAATCTATTCTTTAGAAAGACAATTTGCTTTGCCTTTTTCGGAAACCAGAATCTTTTGTTTTACAAAATTTGCCCTTGCTAATTTGAACCATGTATAATGGATACTTATACTGCGGATGAAAAATGAACAAGAACTAGACACGAATTATATTTTAGTTTGATGTTTCCATAGACTCAGAATAAAATTCCAAAATTTGATAAAATATTTTGATGAAGTTCTATCCTTTCCAGTCTTTAGCCAATGTCTAAAGGACCGTTAGAAAATTTTAGCTAGGTGATTTTCTGGCTTCCCAATCTTTTTCTTGAGGTAGACTATAACAAAAGGAACAAACAAACAATGAACCGTTCCTAATGAAATAGGTTGCCAAATTGTAAGGTGAAAAGGCACAGATTGGGACGGAAAGCAAATACTTTAGAAAGGGAGTTTAACATCTTTCTGCTTCTCTTTCAGGTCAGTGCCGTTTACCAATGGACATTGCATTTTTGGTGGATGGTTCAACTGACAAGGGAAACTTCGAGAAATTCATTGATTTCATTCAAGCAGTCATCAGAAAATACCCAATATCAGAATCTGGAACTCGAGTTGCATTGCTCACATTTGCTGAAAAAGGAGAACTTACATTTGGCTTTGATAGGTGAGGTCTTTCAGACTTGTAACGTTCGCCATACTTATGACAATTGACATGACTTGCTGGGTGCGCAATCCTTGTCCTATAACCGAATGTATTTAAGATCCTATTAATTGTTTTAGCCTCCTCTTGATTTCATAAAGCCCAGAGCTATTGAAGAATATCACCTTATCAACTCACAACTATCGTCCTTTCAGCAATTTTGTTTGATGCTTCTAGTTAATGCCGCTTCAACAAGGGCAGATTTTGTAATTCAATAGCATTAGTAGCTTTTTGATTAACACCTCATTTCAAAGAGAGTAGTGACTGCAGACAAAGAAAATTCTTTCAACCAGTAAATCAAAACAAACACGGCCGCTAATCGTTTTGAATGGAAGCGTCATTTAACGCAACTGTTCCTATTGTATTAAAAAGTTTGTCCTTGTTTATCGCTTCACGAATTTTTCTTAAATATTCTGCATCTTCAAGGTACTTAAACGCACTACAAATCCTCCGTGCTCTCAAGGACATCAAGGACAAATATAAGAAGAAAGATGGCAGAAAATTGGGTGATGGTCTGAAAATTGCGAAGACAGATTTATTCGATGTTTCGGGAAGAGATGAGAAACACAAAGTACTCTTTATTCTCACTGATGGTGCTGCGGGGGACACGTTTAATGAACAAGCGCAGGCGCTGAAAGATTCAGCTGTATCTATATATGCTGTCGGTATGTTAAACTTCATTTTCTAAATCAAGTCAAGTCAAAAGTTTTAAAGTCAATAGATTATTTTTACTTTACCATTTCTGAGGTATAGAAAAATCGTCCAATCTGGTAAATCGTTGTTATTCAAAGTCCAAAAGAAGACCCTTTTAACTAATCCTCAAAGAGAGTCTGAATCAAGCGATAGTTTTAGAGATCACATATTTATCACATAATCAATGCCGTCTCCCCACCCACGTCTCAAGACAATGGCGAAATCAGACCATTGGCTTTTGAAAGACAATTCTTTATTCATTGCTATTCCAGAGAATAGGGGACAGCCTAAGAAGGCTTTGTTGACACTGCATCTGGCGTGTTCATGATTGTGTGACGACATTGCCATATTTCCACATACATTTCGACAGACAGAGCGATATCGCAACGTTTTGATTCTTTGAGAACATTTTGCGGCAAGCCGCAACAATAGTACTTTCTTTTTCACTTTGAATCGAAATCAGTGATACGAACTGAATGGTGCAGTCAATGAATAGGATGAAAAGAAAATTTTACTCGCCATTGTTTCCTACAGGTCTATTTTCTTTGGCCATGGCATATGTCGGATTGTACACTATAATGGCTATTTTTATTAAGATGAGGTGTCATCTCATAGCTCAGGTTATATACTGTTATCTCATTCTTTCATTTAGGACCAAAAGATAATTTGAAGACAGAGCAGATCAAAGCAGTCGTTTCAGATAAAGATGAATGGTTCTCTTACATTACTGAAGATTATGATGAAATGATCAAAAAGGTTGCCCCCCGTGTACCAACTGTCTCATGCAATGGTGAGTCTGAATGTTTTTAAATTTACTGTAGTTTCTATGAATTTACTGTAGTTTCTATTTAAAGGCCCCTCCCGGCTTCGGGCCCTGGACCTTTTACCCCCTCTACCTCCACTTCTCGACGGTCCTGAGCCTAAGATATATTCTTGCCCATTATGTTGTGTAACTTCATGGTATTGCCTTGATAATTTCTTTTTTCCTTCCTTCTTGTGTATTCTATACATGACATCAATGCCGTGATTGCTCAAATAGAATTCTTGTATATCTTCGCACCTGTCAGATATTACATTTCGAAATGCCTTGGTCTGCTGCACAGAGAAGCCATCTGACCATTAGATTTAAAAAGACAATATGGATTTGAATTGAGTAACTACGTCCTCTCGAATTTTCACACATTTGCAGGCGAATTATGCATATCGTTGGTTGCAGTTTTGGTAAATCTTTTTTGCAGAACGAGTTCGCTTTCATTATTGCTACAAAGATACACATCCCAGGATAAAATTCATCAGGGTAAATCTTATTTACAGACTGAAATTGCGATGAAAAATTGGGAAAATATGTTTAAGAATGCCCCATCATTAGAAGCTTAAAAAGAGTACTATCAATAGTTAGCTTGTTTCCCAAACTTGTACCCTTGTTTTATCTGTTCTTGTGTCTCCTCTCCCTAGTCGATATTGTGTTTGTTATTGATTGCACGAAAGGAGACAAGACCAAGTTAGATGAGATCAAAGCATTTATAAGACATTCTGTCAGTGGCCTCGCCATCGGAACGAGAGGTGATCATGTCGGAGTTGTGACTTATGGTGGAAAAGCAGACATCAAATTCAACCTTAACAAGTAAGATATTTTTTTCGCTGATTGTCTTGAAAAGGATTCTTATTTACAGATCAGGAGGAAGAAAATGAAAGTTTTATAATTCTTTTTATAAGTTCATTAATTTGCAATCCTATAAAATTACGCTATTTGTCAATTAGCAATTGAGGTTGGCTTTCAGAGGTTTTTTCCGGGAAGATCCATGCATTTTCCTGGGAAAGAATTGCTACATTTTTGTGAAACAAATTATTCAACGTAATCTCAGGGAAACCAGTTTTCTGGTTTGAACTTGTTGCTTGTTATCTTTTGGAAGCTGCTTTATCATCAGGACGCTGCATAACCTCTCTGGCGCTGCGGCGTAGCTCCACTTTTGCTGCGTAGCTTCTCTTTTGCTGCGTAGCTTCTCTTTTGCTGCGGTGATAGCGAATTCAGCAACAGAGAAGTTACGCAGCAGTGGTGAGAGGGTACTCAGCGTCCCAGTACGCAGCGTCCCAATGATAAAAGCGTCCAAGAGATAAAAAACAACAAGCACAAACCAGAAAACTGGTTACCCTATGACGCAATGCACTCTTCCATTGAATATGGAGCCTTTTTTATATTTTAGTAACATAATTGCTTCCATTTCCCTTTGTTCTATTGAAAATTCAATTCATAAAGTCTGAAATAATTTATTCGGGTACGAATAACCCTTTCCTCTCCGTTCAGAAAATCACACGTTGGTCAGTTCCAAGCCGCCTTACAAGAAGTTGAATGTGGTAAAGGAGGTGCAGCTGATGGTGCCCCAGCTATCGGACTGGTCAGAGGTACGTGTTTGACTGTGTCTACCCGCTGATAACTGAGGAAATGCATAGTGGTGCGCTGTACAATGCTGAAGTACCCTTTGACTTAGCTATGTGTGTTTAGTTGAACTGTTTTTTAGATTCCAGAAAAAGGTGCGGCCTTCGTCTAGATCCAAGCTTCGTTGGCTAAACGTTCCTACTCTTATCATTTTTTAGGTGAAATAACCTGACTTTTCTAGCACTTTGCGTTGCCTATTACCCTAAAATTTAAAGATATGGCCAAAATAACCCAAAATTTCCTAGATTTCTTACCAAGGTTGCTAGAGCCTCCTCAAATATGACATTGACAAGCAAAACCTTCCTCCGGATCATCCTTAACTTTTTTCTGGACGCTGCTGTTTTTCTTTGCTCCGACTGAATTTAGAAAAATTTTTTAGTTTTATTGAATGAATCACAAAACTGCTATTGAGACTGAATTTGCACTTCTTGCCTTTTCTACCAAGTAGGCAAATTTGGAGAGAAAAATGAGCTCGTTTGACCTCATCAATCGATCATGTAGAAAATATTTTGATATCAAGAATGGCGAGATGGGCGAGATATTGTAGAAACCCGCTTTTTTTGTAGAAGCTTGGATTCGATTTGCATCAATGTGCAAGCCATTCTTTGCTGAATAGAAGGATGAAAACAAAATGGTTTACAAATGGAGCCTTCTTTAAGAACAAGGCAATGTTAGTGGGCACTATCACATACTAATTCGTGGGAAACAGACTATTTTGAATATAAATATTCTCTTTTGATGATATCGAGCTCTAATTTGTAACAACTGTTGATATTGAACTGTTAATTTTGCACAGTATCTCTGATCTTATGATTCAATTTTATCTTAGATGTGTTTGAGAAGTCTGGTCACATGGGAGCACTAAATGTCACAGTTTATATATCAGGAAGTAAAACGGCAAGCAATGTTGCTGAACCTGCAAGGCTATTACGAAATATGGGAATAAGATTTTATGCTGCTGGTTATGGCAAAGAGGTAAGATGGTAATTTTCTAAAATAGTAACCTTCGAAACGATGTTCATTGTAGACTTTCAACCAAGATCAAACCAATTTTTGGCTTTGCTGGTTTGCTTATGTGATATTTTAAATCCATTTTTGCAATATTCCTGGAGATTTCCTCTCTAAAACATTCAAGCTTGCATTACAGTCAATGCTTTCAAGACCATTTGTAATTCTTTCCAGTACTTCTTGCCAGCAAAATTCTAAGAAACACAGGCAAATCTTAAATTCATGGTAACCAAATCTTATTGGAAGGTACTGTGAAAGTTTTAGCAATGAAAGAGCCTTTTATGATTAGTATTGGACAAGAAATTTTCTGCTTTTATGTTGAAGGAATGAGACTGTCTTTTTGAGTAGGATAAACGATATGCTGCTGCAGCTGATAACGCTAGGGTATCAACATGTCCTATCATTTTGCTGACATATTTTGTCTTTCTTTGCCAGACCACCATATCTTACGTTTAGAGCGAGAACACACCCTGTTAAAAGACCCTAAGTTAATTTTTTGGTCATCTTTGTCACCAACTTTGCGAAATTTCTCCTGTATCTCTTTTCCTTTGCACTGACTCTCCCCTCTTCTTTTAGGCCAACGAAGATGACTTGAAGAAAATAGCATCACTTCCTAGTGATTATTTTGTCCATGTAAAAGATGATGAAAGAAAAATGGCAGCTATTGTTGGCAGAACAATGGCCAATCATTTGAGTAAGTAAACCTTTTGTTTTCCTTGAATTTGACACAGGACCTTGTTAGTACCGAACAGCAATCTATTTCTAACAAGTGCCAACCTACTTTGATACTGGGATGGGTATTCCTTAAAAACTTGAAACGATATTTTTGCTAATTTTAGAGAACTCCAAGCACTTGGGCACGTCAGAATACAACTAACATGCTAAAAAATATACTTAAACGCGACCCTCTGGAAGAACAGCCCTTCTTTACCATCGATATCATTTTCGTTAGTTCAATTAGAACGCACTGTATAAGGCCTTTAATAAGAATTTATTTTGACTTAGCTGAAAGGGATTCGTATAAAAAGAGGATCATGATTATTTTGATTCTTAATCAACTGATAAATAGTATATGTAAAATGTGTTTTACTCAGGACTGGCTTTTTGATATGCTTGTTTCCTTCAAAACTATCTGATACTGAAGTTTGCAGAGCTGTTTATTTGAGACACACGGCAGTTATCCACCAAAAATGAAATTTGGTACCTGGTGAGCAAAAGTTCTGAAATTTAAAGAGAATTGACACGATTTTGTGCCAGGTCTAATTTCATCTGTCTAATGAGATGCCATTTTGAAGCGAGGTTTAATCAGATGGCGTATCATTTGCACTATTTTTATCCAGCAGTTTATCCTGGTCGTACATTTGAGCTTTTACCGGTGTTAATCCTCTTTAAATGAGGATCACAAGAATTTGAAATCACCCATCAAATTACCACAGGGAATATTGCTGCGTAAAAGCAGGCATTTTCTGAATTAAGTTGAGTGCTGGCATCATTTTTTATAAGAATGTTGTTATTCTTTTCGTAGGAGATCTCAAAGGAGGCATTGCTGGTGGAATTGGTGGATTTGGCGTACATGGTGCATATGGAGTCGGAGGATTCGGCGGATGGAGCTCCCCCTATTTACGTTCTGGCATTGACAATGCGGATGAGATATCGGACATTCAAAATATACAAGACGACACGTCAAAAGTCTTGAAAGATCTTTCTAGCCACGACGAAAATCAGGACGGGTTTTCCACATCATTTAGTGAAAGAAACCCGGAGTTGTCATACAGAAATAGCGCATCCGAATTATCAGAGGTAGACAATAGAGAAATTAATGAATCTTTAGAGCAAGGTAATGGTATGGATCGAGGTACTATCGACAACGAAGCTTTGTCGAAACCGTATTTCGATGCGGAGCATGGTGATTCACTCACTGAAAGCAGCCAACTGAAGAAACATACTGTTCATGGTAAACATCCTAGCAAAAAGGACAATGAAGTTGCGAGTAGAGATAGTGTCGAAAATAGTACGGCAGCTGCTGACAACAGTACTGCAAGCGGTGAGACCCAAAGTAAAGCCGAAACATCGACGGAGAATAAAGAAAAGAAAGATGAAGCTTCGACGGAGAATCAAAACAAGAAAGATGAAACATCAACGGAACATAAAGCCGAAACATCGGCGGAAAATAAAGACAAAAAGGACGAAACATCGGCAGAAAATAAAGAAAGAAAGTCCGATACATCGACAGCAAATGCAGACGTAAGCAGTACCGACAACGCGCAAAATAGTACTACAGCTGACGCAAGTTCCGCTCAAGCTTCCAACACTACGAATGGAAATGCCACAATAACGGTTCGAGGAAACTTCGATCCTTATTCGAGTATCGGCACTGATATGTCATCAGATGAAGGCGCATCAAATATGAAATTGAATATTAACAAAGATTCGGGCTCAGAGGGGAAAACAATGGAACAAAAGAAAACGAACATCCATGAATCGGTTAAGGAATCCTCTAAGGATTCTACAAAGGAATCACCAAAAGATTCGGCAGGGGATGTCCATACTGATATTATCAGTACTGCACATGCGTATGATGGCAGCAACAAACGTGCGGAGATCAAGGAAGGGGAAGCCGTGAAAAAGCACATGACGAAACAAGAAAAAGAGATGCTTAAAAGCCCAGTTCACTCGCTCGTGAAATCGATCTTCCACAAGGCTGCAAAAAGTGCCTTACTCGATTTCACAAAGTCCTCAGGTTTGAAGAATGTTGCCAAGCTGCTTGTGCACGCTGCTGTGCATAACGCGATGCTGAAAAGGCCAGCATATCTTAAAGCATTCAAAACAAAACAAGAATCGAAAAAGAAATTGAGAAAAGGGAAAAAGAAGCATGAGAAAGCTGAGGTGAGGTCGCCGAAAGCAGCAAAGAAGGAAAATCTGAAAGATGATTTGATGGAAATTGGAAGAGATAAAGTTGAGAAAAATTCGGACAAACCTTTAGATGAATTTGAAGATATGAAAATGAAATCGGAGACTGAAACGAAAGGGTTAAATTGAAATGAGGATGTTCTGTAGAATACCAAATGTCGATGGTGATCGTTATTCATCGAAATGTAAGATGAACCTGTTTTCGTATAGCAGACATCCAAAAGAAACTTCAACGAATGCTGGCGAAGGCAAGGACCTCAGTCTTTAATGAAACATGGTGAACATGACTATTTGATCTATCTTTACATCTGATGGCTTGTTGACAGGAATTTTAGGCAATTCCCTCTATTTATTCTGCTAGTGACTGTCATGATATCCTGGTTATTTTCAAAGACACAGCTTTTCTGTTTCTATTAGAATTAAAGTATTTCAATCAAAGTGTGACAGAAATTGAAACTATTGTAATCTGCAAAGTTGATGGAGAAGAAATGGTAGAATTTTCAAGAAAACAGTGGTTCATGACAAAGAACCGAGCATCCCCTTGTTTGCAGAAATTTGAAGATGTCACAAGCTCGAATAAGATGATTTATAGAAAATACTACAATTTTGAAAGCAATCAAGTTGCCAAAAGTCAACGGTAAAATGACAGTAAATTGCCTGAAGCTCCTTTGAAGGCACTCGATCCAAAAGAAATGACAAATAGCCATTCACACTCTAGCATTTCCAAAGATGCTCATGCTGCCAGTGAGCTTCACAGTGTAGTTTTGCTGCAAGGCAAGAATCACGCAATGAACACAGTGAATCGCTTCAGGAAACATTAGCCGTCGAGAAGACTTACTAGCTTTAAAATAGCAGCCATTGTTTACGAAAGTATTACTGTTAAAGAAATTGGCTGTTATGAAAATCGTAAATGTTTTTATAGCTTAGTAACTTTCTGGTTAAAGGGAATGTACAGACCAACATGCTTTGCGTGAAAGCAGAGACTTTACTCTGCGCTGTGTCAAGAATAAATGACTGAACGAAATTCACAGAATCAAAAACAAACAATGGTCTTTGTACTCCCTTTAATTTACTCAAGAGCTTCTTAAGTTACCGGTGTATTTATACAGATTGCAAATTCGTGTATCAAAAGAATGCAAAATCCGAAATATCTTGCAGATTTGACATTATTTTGTCATCAAGACTTCCTTACATTGATCAAGACGTACTGCTTCGACGTATGACAACAGTTTGTGTTCCCAAAGTTTTAAAAGAGTTTTTTCAATAAATGTTTTTCGTTTGTTGATAAATGCTCTACGATATATGTAGGTTCATTTCATATTTAAATTCTTATTTTCATATTTCATAGAAGCTGTTGAAAAGTGAATTTCTTCATTCATTGTCCGCCACACTGCATCATTGCATATCGAAGTGCAAAATGAGGTGTCCCAGCTTTGGGTCTTTTTTGAGAATACTTCCCCATTTTTGAGTGTGAACTTTTCCTTTCTACTGGCATTGTATCAGTTCACTTTTGTAATATCTTGCCAGTATTTTGTTGTAAACAGTCTACCCAGTCCATCTTGTCTGCGCAATCTTGCGTCGAATTTTGTCAGTTTCCCCATTTTCGGAGTAAATGTTTGGAACTCTGGCCCCAGCCTTGGGTATGAATCAACTGATCACCTCCTCACATCCCCGCCCCCGTTCTTCGGTGCTGCCAGGCCCAGGTGGTTTCTTATAACAAGAATATGTGTATTGAATCCAATGCTGCATTCTATTGTGTATACCCCAATGCTGAGCACTAGTGAGCGTGTGGCCGAGTGGTCAAGGCGTCTGACTCGTAATCCAAAGGTCAGAACGGCCGTAGGTTCAAATCCCACGCTGGACAGCTTGGTCGCTGTCCGTAACACTAGCCCGGGTCGACCAGAGCCATGTGAGGGAAATCTGGTAGCTGTGGCGGGTAGCTGCGGCGGACTGATGGTAAAACATCCGTGGCCCCTGCTGGAAATAAGTCTCTCAGACTTTCGCGGGCTAGCCACGTTAAATATAAATACCTACCTACCTACCTAGTCTTTTTCTCAAGGTTTTGATAGCCATTTTAAAAAAGCCGGCCTCATGAAACTTTAATATGCGGTGGCACTGAACAATCTAATCTGACAATACTTCACATGATAGTCTCTTTCACGCAATGGTTGTCATTTGCTGAGTGTCGTAATATCGCAGATCCATAGAAACGCATGATGGTACTGACTCAGCAATTCTAGTCATTGAGCCTTTAGGAATTACACTTCATATCCAAAATAACTGCAAATGTAAGTCAGATTTTCAGTTTGTGCTTTTGCAGTCCTTCAAGCCTTTTGCTTTAGCTTCTTTAGAAAAGTGTAGACTTTTGATTTGTTTACGAAAGAAAAGAAGTTGTTGCACAAAGTCTAATGAAGAATAGAATAAATGTGTTCTTGAAACTTTTCAAAGCTATGAATTAAAAACTATTTCAAATCTTGAGATGGCTCAAGATACGATGTATGTTTCTTAGAAATAATCTTTGAATGAAACACCATTCTAGAAATGCATCATCGTGATGAATTGAATTCGGCTTCAAATCCTGTCATGTGAAAATGCCCACGAATAAAGTAATTAAAGAGTTTTAAATGAGCAATTTTGCGTTATCTGCAAAGTTCCACTTGGTACTTCATTTTGAGACAGACTTTCGTAGGAATGCAACTATATATGAACGATTTCCATCAAATTAAAAACACTTAATGGCAAAAAACTAAAAGAAGCGTAAATTTACTTTTGTTGTTATGTTGAGCAATATGATGTGCTTTATCCAATCAGCTTTCCAAACATGAGCATGGATCAAAAGTTGTTTTTATGCATCCTGTAGAATTTTCGAATTTTTACAAAAATGGAGAAACGCGAAGGCTATTCAGTTGAGCCTTTCGTTAAAATGTATATGAACACCTATCTATCCAGACGATCCTTTTTCGTTCGATCTTTTTTAGGTTTGAGTATACCTAAAATGATCCATTCACGCAATTGTGTCCAATTTTGGAGCCCATCAAAGTTTTATTCTGATCCAAACTCTGAAGATTTGACCACAATTCTGTAGCCTCTGCGGAGGAAGAACGGCTGATTACGACACTTTCATCAACTGCGCATGCGTATTTGACAAGTGAAAGCGGCCTGAAGAAAATTTCATCATGGAGAATTTTGGACACGCACATCGTTTTGAAAGCAGTTGAATTTCATATCATTTTCATCTCACATCGCAAAGATACTTCAACAATGGATAGCACAGTCAAATTGTGAACATGTGGGTGAGTTTTTGAATGCATTTTGCTCGGAGGAAATGATTCTTTGTCTGAGAAACGGCCGGCTTTGTGGTAAAAATAATGTCAAAACAAATCTCTGCCTAAAATGAAACTTAGGCATACCTAGCCTGAACAGAGAGTCCGGAAAGCAACGGGAAAGTTTTGTTGGTTATTGCGCGAACCTATCAAGAGTGTTGATTATGTTGATTATTGCTTCGATATACTTTCATCTTCATTTTGAAAAGTTTTGAGTCCACACAGGTGTGAATTTTGTCCATATTACACCAGGTTGGAAAACATGGGAGATTTCAATTTGGCAAAGGGTACGCGTGGCGTGGTAGCGAGTGAAATAAATCTGAAGATGCGAGCTGGAAGTAGACCCTTGAAAAGCTGCGAAAGATGCAAAATTAACAGCAGACCGTATGTTCTTACATGTGAGAGCCTTTTATTCCAGCTGCTTTTAGCAAGTTTGACACAATTCCATTTAGTTGCATGCAAGTGAGTGCAAGTATTCCCAACCTGGTCCATAATTTAAAGACAGATGCACCTCATTTAGTCACCAGATGATTTTCACCCTTGTGTTTACTCATTTACTGTTATGAAGTTCATGACTGGATCACTGAGGAAAATTAAGAGCTCTTCTTTTGCAAAGCAACAATGTTTTAAAAAAGCCCTCAGTGCACTGTCCAATGTACCAAAATTTAACTTTCCATACTGGAATGATATGCTTAATCTTGCCAGAGTCCTGTTGCAGATCATAGTCAGATCATCATTCATGCCTTTGTATATAGCATTTGATTTTATAAGACAACAATTTTTATGTTGCATCAGAAATGTCTATTGGGGTTTCAATTTACTTGTTTTATTGATTCATAAATCCTCTGTGAGATGTGTACAAAAGCAAGGGGTGCTGAGCAACATGGACAAAAATTCAATGTTTAGGATCCACAAATCTAAAAAAAGGAAGAATCATGGAATTTGGTTAGGCTAAATATTTTGGGGGTAAGCAAGGAAATAGTGGCATGGACCCCCCCCCATATTGAAAGTTAGGGAGTACCTCCTGGGGACCAAAGAAACTTTGCAGAAATTTAAGAAAAAGAATTTATGAAAAATATCTGTAATCAGTTATTTCATTTTTCAAGTTCTGACAAGCTGTATATTTCATTTGTAGAAATTGATCCTTGAAAATTGTTTAAAGTAAAATATCTGCAACATGGAGTGGCTTTCACATGCAAGGAGTAACCAAGAAATGGTTGATAAATTCACACGCCTTGGCATAATTGAGTCAAGTGATGTTGAAAGAGCTTTCAGATGTGTTTCAAGGGCTGCATTTGTGCCAAGTGACTTGCTTGAAGATGCTTTTAAAGATACACCATTACGAGGAAGTCACCATGTTCATTTATCTGCACCTCACATGTATGCTACAATTCTGGAAGAGCTTGAGCTTGATGTTGGTGAGTATGTTATCATTCCTTGTGAATTTTGTAATTTTGGAAATTTTTGCCAACAATTGGACCATACTACCTCTAGATGGTGCATGTCTTGTGCACATTGATATGCTTACAGCATTGAAGTTATATATATATGGTCTACTTGGGGTAAAATTGGTATGCTGGGGTAATATAACACACAGAGAAATTATCTTCAGATTCAAACAAGGCAGGAATTGGATTTCAGATTATATGAAATTAATGTTGAATTCAGAACAATAAAGTAGCTAGAATTCCTAGCGGCAGATTTCTCTTTTCTGAGCTCAAAACCCAAATTGCCCCACCAGACTGGAACCATACTTGTAAAGATCTTTTGATTGATGCCATAATTTGGATAATAGCAACCAAGAGCAAATAATAGGGCCAGTGTTTCAACCTTTACAAGAGACTTGAAATAAACAGGAATTTTCCCTGAAAGGAAAGCATGAGAATTTGCTAGGATATTTTCTCATGAAAGAACATATCGACTGACATAACTTCCTTTTTTGTCATAACTGAATACTGTCTTGCTGGTATGCTAAAGTTTTCCTGTTAAAGGACAAGTCCAGGGTTGGTTTCTTTGTTGTCTATTTAAAAGGTTACACTGTTTGGAATGGTGTGTAGTACTTTACCTGAGAACCTACATGTTTAAAGCTGCAAAAAGCACAAAATGGCATCATTTTCTATGACTTCACTACACTTTCACCTGAACGGTGCTACCAAATGTGTTGCCAATGCCACTCACATTGCTAGCCTCCTTATCACACATTTGCTTACTCATACAAAATACAAAATGTCAACAACAATTGGCCTAACTTATGAAAATTGAAGTTGAAAAAAATGAAGGTTGGAGACATCACAACTTGGAAAGAACTCGCAATCAGCATTCAGCAGTTGGTAAGGTTGCTTCTAGACAATTAATTTTATCAACCCTGGACTTGTCCTTTGTCATCAAAATTCATAGAAATAATGCTTGATTGGTTCCCAGAAATTCTTCCCTGGGACTTTTCCCTATTGGTAACATTGAAATTTCTTTGTCAGCAAATTATTTTCATCTTTCTCATGTCAGGTATGTCATTCCTCAATGTTGGCAGTGGCACTGGGTACTTTTCAACCTTAGCTGGCTACATCATCAAGAAAGATGGAATAAACCATGGTGTAGAATTACAAGAAGATCTTGTCAAATTTGCTAATGAACGAGTGAGGGAATTTTTAGAAAATGGACCCTCTGATTGCAAAGATATCTGCACTCCTGTTTTTCTTTGTGGCAATGCTTGCAGATTAGATCCAGATCAAATGAAATATGACAGGTATAAATATATACTGTATATAAAGCTTGTTTTAAATACTCAATTTTCATATGTCTCTGTTTTCATATCACTCCGTTTTCACAAAGAGAGCCTGGTACAAAAAGGAGGTGTTTCCATCACTCCATTTTTGTTTGTTTTCATTTCCTCCATGTAGACATTCCCTTTAGTTCGTTGTTTGGTGCTAAGTGAATTGTTGTTGTTGCTGTAGTTTATTCAAATGACTCCATTTATGGTGCAAATGTCTTAGTTTTCTCTCTCTGTTTTTTGGTCATTTCAAATGGAAAGGCCAACTCAAAGAGGGAGACATTCCACTCCATTTTCATACTAGAATGGAGAAGTAATGGCAACAGTAACAGAGTTAATTTTTTTCTCCTCATTTAACGTACAACTTGGTAAATTCAACAATAAACATAGTTAAAGAAAACACCCTACTGTTGCAAAAGGAAAGAAATTTTGATGGAGCAAGCATAATTTATGTAGAAACAAGCATGACAAGCATGGTTTTAGGACTACCAATGATCTTTTGTTTTAAAACAATGGAAATAGACAATGCCTTTGAATTAGAATGATATGTTTGCCCCCAGTACTTGGCAATTTGTCTGCCAGTGCACTTATCTCTGACTTTGAAGATTTCCTAGCTTTGATTTTCACGGTTTTAACTCTTTTCTGACAACTATATCAATAGATATGAATTTTTAAACAGATAACAATAGGTAGTTACTGGTAACTTAAACTAATACACTCTGCTCATGTGCTTTTTGATTGACCAATTATATGACATTATAATGTATGTAGAAACTGATTGGAAAAGTTGAATTAGAAATTAATCAAACAGGTAATAGAGATCATGACGTTGATGTCCATGCAGACAGGTCTTTGTCTGAAGGGTCTGAGGGATAAAGAGTTGCAGCACAGACAATCCATGAGCTAACATCTTTCAAAGCCATCTTAGAACAATTCAGGCCATGATATAGATATGAATTTGCACAATGTCATTACTGATGTCCTTGTTCCAAGGATGAACACTTGTAGTGGGCAGAAAGCTATATCTTTCCAGGGTGCAAAGACATAGGATAGATTGCCTTGGGATGTAAAGCAAGCGCTTTCCCTTACCATTTTTAAAAGAAGGCTGAAGAGCATTTAGTTAGCATACATTTGATCAATTTTTACTTCTTTATCTTATAAATACATGCTATGGATCAAATCAATTTCTGTTTAGTTTTATTTGCAATATTTTGAAAGTTTGATGTGATGCAGAATGACAAAAATGACAAAATATGAAATGAAAAATGCATACATGGACACAATTTTCTCCAACGAGTTTTTAGGAATTTGAAAGAATATGTGTGAAGCTTTAAGAATTCTCATGAATATTTCATTAAAATTTGTCATGCCTCTAATCCGATGTTTTAGGCCATTTCCACACCATTCTGCAAGACTGATATTTTGAATCACATGAATTTTCTACAAGGTTATTACTGAAGATTAATCCAATGAAGAATACAAGAAATTTTTCATTCATTTGGCTATTAGAGCATCGATTTTGATAACTGTGGCACAACTGTATGTGATGTAATAATTTTTCATATGGAGGAAATTGATAAAAGTCATCATTTACAATTTTCTTGCTTTAGGCTGTATTGTGGTGCTGCATGCTCCCAATCCAGTGTGAAGTTCCTGTTGAAGATGGTCAAGGTTGGAGGGTTCTTAATTGCTCCAGTTGGCTCAAGGGTGATCATTTGTTTATTTGCACTAGTATTCCTCAATAGACCAACAGAGCAGAAACTGCGTAAAATGACCTCATTGACCAATCTGAGATAAGGAAGTGTTTAAATAGATCAGCTTTTTGAAATGATAAATAAACAGTTTAAGGCCCAAGGAAGTAGATATCAAGTGTTGCCTAATTTTGAGATCTGTTGCAGTGAGCTAGGAAGGCTCAGAGTTACGAGTTTTTGTGCATGTGTGCGCAGTTTCTGCTCTGTCCAATAGACCTTTTTATTTTGGTATTAATTACCTTCTTACTATTTTTTAATGAATGTGGTACTGTAAGAGCTTCTATCACCGTTGTGCATATTTGAGGAATCCCCAGATGCCTGTAAAGTGTAACAAAATATTATTTGACATAAACTTTTTCTGTAGCTTAAGATCTATTGATTAGATGTATTGGACAGTTTTCCATCAACCTTTAAAGTTTAATTCAGCATTTTTGTTGGGGATATGACAATTTCTTTTTTCATTGTCACATGAGCTTTTCCAATAATCAGATGTCCTTTTGGTCAGATTAAATAATTTTTACATCTTGAAAATATTTGAAAATCAATTATTATCTTCTTTGATTGATAGAAAACTTCATCTATCACTGTTTGCATCCACTTCAGATCACCCCCTTTGCCCTCCAGAGGAAACTGTCATTTCATACAAGTTAGGAAATTTGTAACATGCAAAGCGTGAAACGGGTTTAACAGTATCAAGAGATTCAGAGATTGTTTCCCAAGAGTATGGTCAATTAACGGGAAGTGGGTAATGTTATTTGAATTTGTTTATCTAGCCACTCATTTTAGGCTGTTTGCCAGACATTGAGACATTATTTTGGCCAGAGAAAGTCTCATCTAGATGACTTACGACTGTTCCTCATGACAAGGTTTTTCTGTTTTAGCTCATCAAGCTGAAGCGAGTGTCATTGAAAGAGGGACGCCAGTCAGTTATCAACGATGTATCATTTGCCCCCCTGGTTATTGGCCCACCTATTGAAATGGAGCTACCTAAACTCAGATTTCCTAATATTAACGGCAAGAAGAACAAGGGGGTAAGATGATATGTTTTATGGTTGTATCAAACAATGGAATCACCAAAGCTTTGAGCTAATAGGGTAGCATTACTCTTTTGAGGCGTAACAGTTGTCTAAGACTGCAAATCTGCGTGAAGCTTATGAACAAGCATTAAAGGAATTGATTGAATCTTTATCTAGACTCCATGTGGTTTTCTTTACTGTTTTGGAGAAGAAATTAAAGGAGTGTAGTACAGAAAATTTGGGAAATTTGCAATAGCTGAGGAAGTGAACGTTTGTTTGTTTGTAACCTTATTTTAATTCGATTATACCGGTATATCTAGTCATACATATATACACATAATTAATCTAAATCGAACATAGTATACAAAAAATGAAAAGGAAATACGACACAGTAAGTTGATACTGTCGAGAATAAACTGCATATCACTCTGAAGGCACTTTTTCAAAGCAAAATAGACAGAAACAAAAGATTTCTCAGAAGAACAAATCGCTTTGTCTTTTCGGAAAGCTCCATCGTTTATGTTAGGAAATCCCTTCTGAAGTGTGCAGTCCGCCCTCAAAGATACCAATCCTTTGTATCGTATTTGTTAAATCATTTTAATTCGATTGAATAAACCTAGCTAACAATATATATACATATATACATATACACAAAGTTAACGAATCTAAATCGAATAACACTACTTGAAATAAAATAAATGTTCATAAATTTCAAAAATCAAACTTCACTAGCTGACAGAACTTGTTATTTTTGTTGGTAGAAGGCTCACTAACCATGCTTCCATGTCAATCAATAGGTTGTCTTTCATTCCAAATACAGTTACATCAACGTAAATGGCTGAGTATTGACTTTAATTACGTTTTGTTTTTAGAATTCATTAAAGTGTGATGTTAACTTTCCTGTCAGCAAAAGTCGCAGTAGAAAATGCCTTTCAAAGTTACGTGCTTTTCAAGATGCGTTAGGTTTGTTTTATTCTTTCTTATGTCCATAGTTACTCATTTACTTGTTACTTTCACTTTTTAAAAGTTTTCATTGATAGTGTATTTTGTATCTTGTTTATTTTCAGAATCATAGCGTCTTCAATGTTTGAGCCGGTTTTGATATTGCAGCGTCATCAGTGTGCTAAAATATTAACGAGAAAAGCTAAAGACAGTACAGTGTTGGCTCCACATAGCGAATTCTATAAGCCCTTGCAGACTAATTCTCAGCTCTCCAAACCCTTGTTTAACGAGATCTGGATCATTTGCGGGTTCTCTGACGGTTCGTTGTGTGGATTTGTCATTGTAGCGGTTCCCTTTTCTTCGTGCATTTCCTGTTAGGTTATTTTCTTGTATTTATGTTAAATGTAACTATGTAATTTAGTATAACTATGCATTTTGATGTTAACATTAATAGTTGCAGGGTTGCAATGTATTCTCATGTTTCTTCACTATCGTCTTGTATAGGCCTTTTAGCCATTCTAAAAAGGAGAATCTGGATCGAACGATATTTCATTACATTTTGTAGAATTTTCGAATGTACACAATACTGACAGAAACTCTAACACCACTCAATCGAATCTTGTGTATAAAAATGTATAAAAATTGCACTCGATTCAGGCTCTTTTGCAGAATAGCTAAAAGGTCTATTGTCATTTAGTTTATTGCAACTGTTAGATGAAAATGTAGGTAAAAAGCTATAGATTACTACAAATCTTCATATTGCAGACCGTCATAAACTGTGATTTTCTTGAGAAGTATACCCTGTTTCCTCAATTAAGTCAATGTTTACACTGTCTGTCTTTCAGTTGTGAAATGGTGTATTTTTGCGAGAGACTTTTAGCTATTCAACAAAATAATCTGGATCGAACACGAAGGATTCGATTTAGTGGCATTAGAGCTTCTATCTCTTTTGTGGACGTTCAAAAATTCTGCAGTATGCATCAAAATAATGTTCGATTCAGGTCTGCATGGAATATCTAAAAGTTCTATTTATAGAACCTGTTTGTTTAGAATTTTAGACAAGGTTAGCCTTGGTTATGCATCTGGCCAAAATATTAGTCTACCCATCATGAAGGATTGTTTGGTTGCACAATATACCTCCAAGAAATTTACCTCAAATTGAAGTATCGCCATTCCCATTTCAGATTGTCTTCATAGCGAGAAGCCTCTACCCATGTCTTTCTGCTACGTTCCCTGCTTCGATGACCTCTATAAGGCCAAAGGAAAGCAAAAGAAAGCAAAAGAGTCTGAATCTGTAAAGGTGAAAATGGACGACGCTTCTGGCACAGCTGTGGATTCTCAGATTGAGTTCTTTAAGGGGATTACGTCATCAGTAGAAAAGATCCAAGATGGTCTTGATCAAGCCAAGGTAAAGATTTTTTAACTTTCTTGAAACAGTAATAAGTTTTGGGTTTGCTTTTGAAACAGGAAACCAATTGAATTTCTTGTGTATGCAAAGCTGTTAAGTTTTGGAATACTAGTTTTTGTGCACTAGTTTAAGTATAGCGTCTACTAGCTTTAAATGGGTAGGCTGGGATAAAATGCGCAGTGTTAATTGCAGAAAACAGTAGACCTGGAACTGATCAATCAACATTCACTATGTCAAGGAACGTAGTTCGGGCAGTTCTAGCTATAGGAGATTTCTGAACAAACTTTTTGGCAATATTAATCTAAATTTTTCACCCGACCTATTTCACCCTAAATTTATCCTTTTTGCCCTGGCAGACCCTACCAGGCTTTTAATGAACTATGCTGTTATGCGTTCATAAATGACAGAAAGAAGCGCGTAAAATAACAAATGTGAAAGTATTGGATCTCAGGAGAAAAAGACTATTTTCTTAAAAGTATAATAGTAAAGCTGTTTATTTCAACGTGTAATTCCAAATACTTAAAGACCCATTGCTAACCATGATCCTTCGTGGCGCCAAAGTCGACTTTCGTGTTATCTGAAAGTCCTTTTTGGCCTAAATTACCTTTGTCTTACTAGTCATTCGGCGCACAAAGGATCATGGTTAGCAATGGGTCTTTAAGTGTTGAAACAAATCTTTAAAGTTCTTTGAATATTTTGGAGTCGAGAGGATTTCAAGAAATACACAATCAAAGACATAATCTAATAATCTAAAACATATTACTTTTTAATACACGATAATATATTGAACTCACCTTCTTGTTGATTCGTAGCCAAAAGATCACGTGAAAGGCAATGGTGCGAAAAACTCATCCCAAGATAGTGAAAAAAAAGATATTGATATGGATTGGGAAAACCTTTCCTCTGACAAAACATGGCTAGAAGTCTTAGACCATTATTACTCTGTGTGTGCTACGACAGAGTCACGAAAACGACAATGCACAAATATCAAAGTTGAAGACCCACCGTCTGATCAATTGAAATTTCTTACATTCAAGAAATATGCGAAGCAAATGGGATTGTTGCCGCCACGAAGCCGCAAAAAGTCCAGTAAAGGGGATTGCAAGGGGGATTTGAAAGGAGATGCCCCTGTTGTTGAAGAAGTAGCTAATGATATCGTGGAGAATTTGTTAGAGGAGGTTATAAGTCAGGTAGATGAAAATGACCTTGCGGAGGATTTCCTAGCTGCTGTTACAGGCACTGGACCATATGTTAATGGTGATATACGACGGAGGAGCTCTGTTGCCAGGGCAATTATTCTCGATAATTTGCCTCGTTTAAGAGCCTGTGCAGAAGAGGCTGGAGGCTTGTCACCAACATTGCAAAATTTGATTCGAAACTTGGATAGCGAAGAAAAGATTCTTGATCAACAAGAAAATCATAAATGTGGGTCATGTGATCACAAAGATGAATCATGTGACCAAGATTCTTGTTCATGTGATCAGAGACGAGAACAGGGCTTTTGTTCACGAGACTGCTCACGTGAAAGTTCCATACGTGATATGCAAAGTCGCATGAATAGCATGATAGCTGATATTGATAAACAAATTTTGCATGATATTGTAAATAATGGAGATATTGGGAGATTTCTCGACAAAAACTCTATTCCACCTTTACTTGAACCAGATGGAAGTGATACCTCAAGTGTAAATGAGCTGTCAAAGACAGATGCTTCTCGTAGAGAGGAATGTTGCTCAAATGTTCTTGAAGCGCAATGTTGCTCAAACGAGAGCAATGTTCTAGAAACGGAAATAGGACCATGTTTGCAAGCTGAATGCTCAGCAGAATCATCAGATAAACTTGATCTGGGATTCCCAATCTTGTCTGGAGATCATAGTTTTGCAGAGAACGTAAAATCTGATTTTATTTTCGTGAAAGAAAGCAATTCTAGTTGTGCAGCGTCAAACTTTTCATCTGAAAATTCACCGCAGCTTCAGTTACGATCATTTTTGAGCGATATCAGCGGAAAAGGAGGGCAGTCTACATTCATAGATGCCGGAGCAGGGGTTCCATGTTCAAGTAAACGCGAGTTTTCACTTTTGGAACAGAAAGCCGCGTTGCGTGCAGCCAAAGTTAAACGTTGGACTCCAATAGGAGGTAACTCTGGTGATTCCTCCTGCGGCAAAAGCGTTACTGATTCCCAAGAAATGTCATCCAATGATTCTTATTCCTTTGCATCAAACGATGGAGTATTGGCTCCCTTTGGCGCTTCCGCGTCGTCGGATTTATGTTCGTTTAAGTGTCATAACAGTCATGAGAAATCAACCGAAAGCACTCCAAATAAATGTTTTAAAAGTTTGACTGATTATTCTCCATCTTGTGTTTTGAGATATCCATGCGTTGGAAGCGAGTCTGTAGAGGAACATTCATGCTCCAATCAGTGCTCAACGTTTGAAGAGGAATATGCTTGCATTACAGACCGAATTCACGAGTGTCGTGGTATTACTGATCCTGTCCACGAGTGTCGTCGGATTGGTGGCCCTATCCACGCTTTTCGTGGAATTAGATTTGAGATGCTTCACAATTCATCCAGAAGTGAAACATCATGTTCTAACTCTCATTCGTTTGAGAATTATCAGAAAGACAGGATTTTTTTCCAATTAAATGATGTATCGGAAAGATTTTCAAATGTTGACAGCTCTACCTCAGACTCAAGATCTTGTCTTGAAAATCGTGAGCTGTATGGAGAAGAAAGTTCGACCAGTTTTGATGAGGAACGAAGTCGTGCCAGTTTTGCAAGCTGTTTTTGTTTACAGAATGATGAATCGAAGGCAAGCAAAGATGCTGTTGTGAATGCCGAACCAAGTGAGAAAGACTCCTTGCGTGCAGAGCACATGGATTGTACTTGCAAGCTATGCACAGTAGTTGATTCATCAGAGAAACAGGGGAAAGGAGATTCTTTGCTGTTGACTCATTTCCAAGAAAGTTGTTGTGATAAATATGACTCTGGGAATGCTTTCCGGGAAACATCAGAAGGTACTACGGACCGTAATTACTGCTTGACGTCAGATGTCAGTACGAATAGCTCGTTGCTTGCTAGCACGCCAGTTCACGGGAAGAAGGAAGTTACTGATTCAGGAGAGCCTAGAGAGGAAAATCAGGATGAAAATGTGCTTGAAAAGGACACCTTAGTTCAGCCGTCTTTTGAAAGACATAGTAAAGAAAGTGATAGTGCAGAAGAGAGTGATGTCCCCAATGTTGAATCACCTATTACGATTGAAGGTGAGCTAGCAATAGCTGCTAAGCAAATATACTTCATGGAGGCAGTAAAAAGAGATATAATTGCTAGGGGAGCAATTGCCAAGGAGACATCTGCTAGGGAAACAGTAGCTAAGGAGACAGTCGCTAAAGAAACCATACCAAAGCCTTGCAATGAGTCAACAGGAGTAACAACTTGTAGAATGAAAACATTGGAGCCCCATGTTGTGACGTCATTCTCTAGTTCATTTAAGAAAAAGAAGAAGATGAGGAAATCTTTTGCGAGTGTGAAGATGGATGTTTTGTCAAGTGAGATGCTGAGGAGTTTGCCTGGAAAAGGATGGGGGTTGAAACATGATAAGGAGTTGGTTTTGTATTTATCAAGGAAAGAGAAGATGTCTGGACATGTTGCATTTGTGAGTAACCCATTTTAGATTTAATTTCAGTAATGATGTAACATATAAAATGATTAGTTTCCTCTGTAACATAAGGCTTGAATTTCAAATATCCCTAAGTTTAATTTACCTGTCATTGCGATCATATTTCAGGGCGGTATCAACGCGAGAAAAATTTCTCGTTCGTATTTATAAATCTGCTGGAGAGGGCAAAACGTTACGACTTTTAAATTTCTTATGCTACTTCATCGAAGTTCCAGCTCTTGCACGATATTAGACAAAAATTTCTCCTTTTCCAAGGTTGATCAGGATTATTCCTGTACTTCGATCATTTTACGACATTTGGCAACCAAAGGGTGACAGATTTTACTTGTGTGTTTCCTTCCAATACTGCATCCATTTGACGTGATTTAACTAAACAAGTCTGGATCTGAATTCCTTGTGGACGCTCTTTTAGTAAGCTAGCTTTATGATTATCTAACCTTTTGTTTTTGGTTCTGAATGGGGTATAAGACTGAAATGTAAGAAGACTGATGAATTATCCTTTTATTTTTCAGAGTAACTGCTGTGCCAGCTTGATCAGCCCACAATGCTTCACGAACACCGATTTAATCCAGTACAAGAAGATCTGCTCCTTCCCAGGGACAGCTCTAGCTCGACGGGGCATCGTGCTCAAGCGATTAGCCGAGATTCTTGATTCAGTGATAAACATGCTTGTTGGACCATCGTTGATTCGTGATCAGTTCAGAACACCATTAGATGTTGATTATCCCTTGCGATCAATCAGTGATTCATCATTTGAATCAAGTGGAATTCCACTCAATTTTAATGTCATTCAAGAGAGAGATGCCACAACAGAGGCAAATTTGGATAATGCGAAGCCACCTGTTAATGAGAAGAGTGAGTATTTATCTTCATCCAGCAAGGGAAATGTTTTTAGCAAAAATTCATGTGTCTGAAGGGATAAAGTGATTTAATTCTCTTGCAGGAAATGTGAAGTTAAGATTGAGATTTCCAAGACGACAAAGCCATTCGCCTTTCAGAAGAATAATAACAATAATCTTTCATATATGTAAACTAAACCGCCATCCTTAAAAACAGAAAACAGGATATTAAATAACATAACTTTTTTTAAAATGTGTTTCAATGAAAGTATCTTCTTCAGTTTCTTTCATAATTAAAGGCTAATTTGTTCAGTAGAAATATTACTGTTATCAAGTAAAGATCTTTACAAAGTAGGCATTATTGTTTACAAGAATAAAGTTAACATTTAACAGTTGAATATTACAAGATTTCAGATTACAATTGAGAAAATGGCTAAAAGTCTACGTTTGTGTCGTCGCTGAATACTTTGAATTTCAAAAGTGACGTTTAAGTTTGTAAGTTATCAGGTAAATTACTGTACTTAAAGTCTTTGCTCATTGCAACGTGAATCTTTTACGTCCAGTTCCTGTCCTGGCTTTTGGAATGACTATGCTTATGTTGTTTTTGCTTTATTCATGTTGTAACCGTTCCTTATGAAATAGATTTCACACCTCAGTTTTCTAAAGTGGCTTTGACAGAACTTTATCTTTGTTTTCTAAAGTTTGCCATTCTTGCAAAGTTCTCCTTGTTCTCCACATGATGCTTTAAGCAGTCAACGTTCTGAATGTGCAAACCGTAAAAATGTCATCGCTTGCTTTGTGATACGAGTTACGTACAAGTGTGAGACCGAATTCAAGGATTTACCCTTAATGTGAAATTAATCTCGTAAATTCGCTAATTGGTTTTTTGTTTACATGCTTAGGTCTCGTAAAGAAAGTAGAATGCATGATACTACAGGAAATAGAAAATGTGAAAAGGCAGAAGGAAATCGTACATGCTAAACTGAATTTATACGACAGTTTGATTGCTGAATATGACCAACAGCTTTCGCTTATCAAAGAGCAGGCAAGTATCCTAGAAGTGTTTTGCTAGCCATGACTTGCATAATATTTATTTGTCATTTAGAGATGTGATTACAGGCATTCGAATCAGATTCAGAGGGTTTGAAGGAGTTGCAAATCGTTAATGTTTGGATTCGAAAACACACCATTTACCATAACTTTGCTTTCTTGAGCAATTTAAATTTTATAAAACAAACTACTTACCACCCTACCAGCGAAAATATGGCGATACTATACAGTGCAAAAGACTACCCGTTGGCTACTACAAAGAGAAACTGAAAGTTACTTTGCGATTCAAAAGAACTCTGCTCCAAGGCCTAAAATAAGTGTGGTTCTGACTCATTTTGTGGTTCTGTAAATTAAAACTGTGGCTCTGTAATTTGGAAAGTGTGGATTTGAAAAAAAGCAAAAGTTGTGGACATTGCAAGGGGGAGTAAGAAAATAAAATTCACTGATAATGTGATAATAGAAAATAGCGCTTAAATCATAAAATTGAAAGAAAGAGTAGTACTTTCCTAAAGAATACAAACTAGTCCTGGATCCACCCAGCTGTGCTTAACATGGTTGAAAATAAAGTGGCACATTTGCAAAGCCTTGTAACTGAGGAGAAGTAAACACAATCCTTGTTTTAGCCGCTCGTTCAGTCTCAGTGCTAAGTACATTTTGTCGTTATGGTAAGGTTAGTTGTATATGCTGTCTGTATGTATAGAGTAAAAACCCGCGTATAAGAACCTAGTGATTAAGAACCTACAGGCTAAAATTCTGAAATTAGACTCCCCAATATATAAGAACCCATTCAGCCTGAAATTTGAAACAGGTTGTTATTCGAAAAGTTCATCAAGTTAGATCAAAACTCCAGTTGTTTTGTCATTGAACCTATACGAACTGATACTGCCATTTGTGCATCTTGCAAAGAAATACAAAGATGCTTTGAGAGCTTCTCGTTGTATTCTGCAAAATTTCTGATTCTTCACACATTGCTGTTGTGAATAAAATCTCATGAACTCAGGTGCCTCTGAACTGACAGTAAACAATGAGCTGAAAGTTTCAAACTGAACAAAAGAAATACCTGAAAGATCTGAATGAAATACGAACCAATTTAAGAACCTGAACAGCCTAATTTTCCACTAGATACTCAATATATGAGAACCTAATGAGGCTGACTTGCAAAATTGTAACCTTCAAAGCTTCATTTTCACGGACCAATTAGATGACGAATAAGCGAGGAAAGGAGAAGAAATATATGAAAATTTTTCTCAACTTTACCTACCCTCATAAAACGCAACCAGAACAAAAAACTGCAGGAAATTTCCCGAATTTTTTTGAAGATGTTTTCTCACCAGATGTTTGGGTATCCAGGCTTGGATGCCGGTTTGAATACCTCACGGTTTGCTGGAGATATAGCGTTTTCCGATAAGCAAAATCGGCCGAGGCTTGCCAAGTCTTGTTTATGCCACTTCAGGTAAGGTGATATAACGAATGGTGATATAACCTCTTGATGAAACCTCCTTTCAATTTCAATACTAATTTCGAACCAGGAAAACTTATGCCATTAATGCAAAGAGTAGCATAAGGGAGCTGTCACAAAGAATGGAACAGAGTGGGGCGGAAGGGATTTCAAAATTTGCTATCAAATCACGTAGTCCAATGCAAGAAGCAGAAACTGTTTAGGTAGCCCTTAAACATCTGCAAACATGATTTGGTGGCCCCATGGTTTCGACATGAACTCTGTGGCTTAGAAGCTTCTTATAGACGATTTTTCTGCTTTTTAGGATACAATTTTCTTCCCATGCATCATGCTCTCAGTACCATATTGGTGGGATCCGGTATAACGTTAACGTTATCGTTTTAATAAGGCGGTAGGGAGGACATGCAGATGCCACTGTCATAGAAAAGAGATGCAGAACAACATCAATGATCAAGTGAACAGCAAAAAAATACGCTGATAGTATTTAAGATATTTATTGACAAAAAATTGAAATTCCGAAACAAATAGCTTCATGGCCCATGCTTATCACTTGAAGAAGTTTGTTAGCCCAACATTTGCCATCCAATAGCGTTGGTGACCCCGTCAAATCGCTTCCGCCCCCCTCTGTTCCATACTTTAAGACAGCTCCCTAATACAGAAATTTCTCAAGAGTATTGCCATATGACTTGAAATGTGTGAACTAATTAAATTATTCAGTTCACATAGAAATCGAAGGGCATTGAATCTTGAACCAAAGAAAGTGCAGTGGACGGACAATAACAAGAACAATTGGAAACGTTAATATTTGCCCTTCTGGGATCGTTCTTAAAACAATCACTATTGTTATTGCCATTGTTACTAACGCAGAATTTATATTGTTTAAGGTTGAGTGCCTCATCGGTTTTGGAAAGGCCATAACGTCGATTCGGGAGAAAATTCGGGAAATTTCCAGCAGTTTTTTGTCCTGGTTGCATTTTATGAAGGGTGGTAAAGTTGAGAAAATTTTTCACACATTTCTTCTGTCTTCCTCGCTTATTCACCGTCTGATTGGTCCGTGCAAATGAGGCTTTGAAGGTTTCCGGCCATTGGCCACGAGCAAAAATCGGCTAAAACATTTGATACCTATGTTTGTGCAGACCACACCCAACTTTCAAAAATGTGCACTTGTAAAAATTTGTTATTTTAGGGCCTGCTCTGCTCAACCTGCCTGCAAAATTAAAATCAGAATATAACCCAACTGATTTTTAAGATTATGATTTGTCGTTGAGTTTACAATAATTTACCACTTCTAGATACCTAGAATATCATTACTAAAGTATCTACCGACAGGCAACACAAAATGGATTCCTCCACCTGATTATAAAGCTGCTTTATTGACTGGGAAAAACTGGATGAGCCAGAAAAAAGTTCCCACTTTTGAAGATTCGTGGCACAAAGGATACTTAACAGATATGAATAATTCAAATTCTGGTTAAAAGCTGAATAATCTAAGTAATTTTGTAAATTCAACTTTATGATAATCTCATGGTTGCAAAACAACCGAAAAGGGACCTAAAACGTTCATCAAATCGTTCGGACTGTCCTCACCGAGAACAATAGTCCATCAGCATTTCACTTCTCTCAAATGTGATAAGACATCTATTTTCGTTTTTCATTTAGGCCATTTTTCAGTCATTTTGCAATCATCAGATTTTTTTAAAGTTGACTTGAGCGAAATTCGTAGTGCTCGTGAGAAAGCGAGAAAAATCACAAAAATGCTTTGATCTTTCGGCTTTAACTGGATTTTGAGTCTTTCTGATCTGTGCAGTGCTGTTGATGCTATGAATTTTCAAAAGTGGGAACTTTTTTCTGGGTCATCCGGTCTTTACCTCTACCTCACTCCATTCTATAGGTTGGTTTAGTTGAAGAACAAGAGCAGCTACTACGAAACCGTTTGCGACTGAAATTCCCGGACGGAACTGTGGATCAGGAGCGTGTACAATTTGAACAAACAATTCAAGAGCGAAAAGCACACTGGACCCAGCTTATACAGCAAGTTGACCGAATCCAAGAACAACAACGAGAGAAAAGTGCAGAACATCAATCTCTTTTTGAATTACACAAACGACTGACCGGTCTTGAGGACAGACTACTTGAAGAGCAAGTCACTGCCTTGAAGATGGGTCGAAGATATTTCGAGAGGGACGGGGGGAAGCTGACGAAGTTTTCGAAATATGTTGAGAAATCGAACGAGATTGTAAGTGAATTGACAGCAATGAATGAGAATCCAGGACATGTTATTGTTCGAAAAAGATCAGATAGTGACGGTGATCAAATTGCAAAGGAAGATAAAGATGAGAAGTACAGGAGTATTCAGAAACACAGGTTTGTGCAGCTTATTTCATAATTCATACTTGTTTGCTCTGTATGGTATAGAATTGAATTCAATTTAGTGTTATAAAATTCAAAGTCAAGACAAGTGAAGATCTGTAAGAATACTTAAATGTCTTCCATAGGTCGCTGAATGAAAAAAGTTAGATAAAGGTTAAATGTGATTACTAAATGCTCAAAAACTTTTGAAATTCACTCGAAAATTTACGTGTTTGAAATTCTTATAATACATGAATCGGAATAAATCAGACTTTGGTAAATAGATGATAGAATGAAGAACATTTCTCTTCTTTTCTCATATTATCTGGGGATTTGAAACATTGGGGACAAGTGGCTTAGAATTCGATTAAACCCTTGCTCTGAAATACGTGAAGATGTCTGAAGCCGCAGATCATATTATAAAATATCTCGCTACTCAGAGCAGGGTGAAACTGATTTCATTTTCCTGAAGAATTTAGATGTGAATCTTACCAAAGTATTTGAACATGGAAGTCATCCTATCCCATTCCGTCCCATCCCATCCCATCCCATCCCATTAAAATTTATGACAACCAAGCATAGGTCTCAAATCTTTAAAAAGCGGACTGTAAAATTCTATGACCTAATTCTTTGAACTGAACCGCCTCAATGAAATTTGAACTATTTCACAGTAAATCTGCCGTTGGACTGACCTGAAATCTTCAATATTTTCAGAATTACATTTGAGAATAGTTTCTTAAAAAAGTTAAAACTATCGTAATTTCTAAACCCGTTAACGGAAGATCAGTGCTTACAATATTGTATCAAGCAAAATCCTTTCACTGGTCTGGTTTGTGATTAAGAAATTGGATGATGTCACATCATGAAATGAGCTGAAATATAAAATAGGCTGTAATTTCGACAAATATTCAAGATTTCTGAAACGTCCAATGGCAGAATCATAGAAAAATTGCTTAATTTTCTTTCAAGTCAATCAGTTTAAAAAAATAGGTCATTGAATTTTACACCTGCCTTTTTCGTAGATTTAAAGCTTTGAGCCTATGCTTCACAACCAAATATATGGATCAAATCACAATATTTGAATTTGATCGACTGAATACTTGCGGACAACCGTTTTAATCTGAAATCTAACCTATATTTTAATATATCATTTTAGATATCATCCACACCTCATGTTATCAAAAAGCCGCTTTCTCTTCCCTCTTACGTCCAAAAGACTTGCGATTATCAGAGAATTACTGCGAATGTCTGAAACATATTCGATGTATCCATGCTACGTGGCAAAGATAAACAGAAGAGTGCCTTTGAAAGAAAGACACAAATATCCAGCTTCGAATACCGTGTTCATGCAGACGTATCATGCTTTGAAGAATAAAGAGCTGAATTTTAGGTAAGGTTTCTCTTTTGATATGTTTCATACGGATTTGCTGTCCAAAGCAATCTTCAGCTTTTGTAGAAACGACTTTCCGTGGTTTACGTTTGCATGAATATCAAGCTTCAAATTCTGCGTTTATGTAAACTTACCATGCTTTCAAGAATAGATAGATTAGCTGAATTTTAGGTTAGCTTTGCTGTTCTGTTCGGTGAGCCATGCCTATGGCTAAAACCGTGAAAAAATTGGGGGAAATTAGGAGGGATTTGGGAAAACGAAGCTTATGTCTCGCAGGACAGCAAATCGTATAGTAGGAGGACACAGGTTCAAGTATGTCAGATAGAATGTAGATGTCTGGGCAAGGCTCTGTCGATGCCTCTCCCCAAAGTCTGAAAATCTCCTGAGTTAAACCAGACTATAAGAACTTTCCACTTTGTAGCCCTAGCACGATCTGATCTGTTCTCTTTTTGTTTGAAATATTTAAGTGAATCACAAACACGCATTTAAAAGAATTTTAATGCCTTTTGTTCAGCTTTAGAATAAAAAAGATATTGTTCCGGCTGCAGATGTTAGTGTTGACTTCCAGTAATTAGGTTTATCGCAATATTTTCATGCAATACGGATGTATCAATGTTGTTGGTTTTTTCAACGTGGACATCATCGCGTATATCATTTTGTAGGGATGTGAAAAGAAACTTCGAAAAATTATGGGAAGTGAGATTCATCGGTGAAGGTGTCATTGATCAGGTAATGGCTTGCAACTGTTGTCTTTTTACAAGATTCTTCTCGTTGATGCAGATCATTTGATTGCTTACTTCAGTTCGGATATTTCATGCTTTATTTATTTCCTGCCCCCCCCCCCCGCTATAGACTTTTAGCTTTTCTCACAAAGAGTCTGGATCGAGCATTATTTTTATGCACTTTTACACGTGAAGTTCCATTGAATGGCGTTAGAGCTTCTATCACTATTTTGCCCTTTCGTAAATTCTGCAAAATTGCGAAATGTCGTTCGATCAAGACTGTTTTTAGAATAGCTAAAACTTCAATTGATCCAGTCGATATGTCAGTGTTGGCGCAGAAAATTCGTAACAGCATCATAATATGCATAATAATATGCACTTTTTAGGACGAAAAGTGTTGAATTTAAAATAAGGTTGCTGGTGATTAATATTTGGTGATGGTATGCACAGAATTAGTGGCTGTTCTGGCTAGAGACACTTCAACCTCGATGTAGCTGACAGCAGGGCTCAAAAAAATTTTTCCTGATAGCAGCAAACGACGCACTTTCGTTTCTTTTTTACACACTTTTCCCATTTTCCCTATATGCAGCCCCATCCTATTTATTTCATTTCTGTCCTTTCCTTTCTTTCCCTTCTTTCCTCTTCCTTCCGTTTCTTTCTCCTTTTTTCCTTCTTCCTTCCCAGGTACCTTCCTGGTAGCGCCGCTGCCACCCTACTTCGTGTCTTAAATCCTGGTAGCTAAAACGAAACTGTTATAGTATTAAAAACGGTACCTGATGCTATCAATTTCGAAAGGTTTAAGATGGTTCAATGGGTACGTTATACTGTGAAGCTTGAACCATGTATATTGTTTAGTTATATGAACAATAGTATGCATACGTGTTTTTACTCCTATTTATAATCTGCCTCTTCTTAGTTCGTTCGTTCCCTTTGAATGCTAGAGTGTTGATAAAAGCTTAAAATGCTTAATAAAAGCTTAAAAGATAAAAGCTTAATAATTCTTATGTTTCTCCTTTCCAGGGTGGTGGATTCCGAGACAGTCTAGCAGAGATCGCGGATGAACTTTGTCCAGCTGCACCAGAAATTAAAGAATGTTTGAATTTGTTTATCAAGACTCCAAATCAACGTGTTAGTATATTGTATATTTCAATCGTTAATTTTCTGAATTCTGCTTTTCTGTGTACATATATTGAAGCCATCAGAGGTCAAGAAAGTGTGGGTACTACTTCCAGGGAATGTTTCCATGGTTTTCCAGCATACGATTAAGAGAGATTCTTTAAATGTCTCCAGAATCAGGAAGATAGTCCCTATATATTTTGTCAAGATCCTCAAAGCTGTAACAGAACTGTCTGTCAACCGCCTTAAAAATGCAGCATTTCTTTCAACTTTTGAGACAGAAAATATGTTTTCTTTTCCTTTGTGGACACTTCTCTTTCAAAGACACCTATTGAAGGACCGTTATGGAAACAGAGTCGCACTGACCTTTTACTGCCATCCCTGTCATTTTAAGCTGGGAGTATTTTTAGATTAAATTTTTATTTTTTATATTTATCTGATTACGTTATATTCTACACCTGTAATTACACTTCTTTTTTCTTTAAATTTATGTTATTACCTCTATTTTTTTAATTTTGATTTGAATATCTAAACTACACGTGCGTACATACATCATACGAAAGGCCATACGAAAATTTTCTTTCCTCCAAAAATGTTTCTTTATCACTCTTAAAAAGTAATGTCAAAGCTACAAAGCAAACAAGGCTCCAAAATAAAGCTGGTGTTGTGTGTGGCCGTATTGGAACATTTGCCCATAATTTGAACATAATCTGAACAAAAGGCTTGATTTGAGCGAAATGAACCATCAGATCTAATCTGAGATGTTAACCAACTGTATACACGTTTTTATATGAACCTTGGATACCATGGTACTAAAATTTTCTTAATTCAACGTGAAATTTTGTCCACTTTAGTACTAAGAGTTTCTTAATTGATTTCTTATATTTTGAATACAGAATTATCAACGTGGTCTCTAACACTGCTGCAGATATGTTTCTTGACATTTGAAACATCATATAGGAATAAACAGTATTCTGAAATGTTAAATAAAACACAAATAGTTAGTTAGTATTACTCAAGAGTAAAGATTCAACGATATATTTGCTATATGCTTTATCTTTTAAAAGTTTCTTAATACTTCTCAGACATAGCACTAAAGTTTCTTAAAATTTTGGCCATCTTAGTTGCTTTTAAACCAGGAGAGGGCTTAGTACTAGTTACTTATAAACAAAACCAATTTCTCATTTAAAAAAAACGTGAAAATAATCATATGAATTTTTCGCACATCACTTTGACCCTTGCTCTTCTTTCCTAGAACAACATTGGAGATTATCGAGATGCGTACATACCAAACCCTTCTTGTAATGATTATCATCTTTACACGTGGATCGGAAAGCTCATGGGTGCTGCATTCCGCACTGATGAAACACTGACCTTATCTTTGGCACCTTTTATTTGGAAACTGCTGATCGGAGAGCATGTTTCTTGGTCCGCAGATTATACTGGCGTCGATGAGACTATTGTCAGAGTGACAGGTTAGTAAGATAAATCATGGATTAGAGGTGAGGGAGTTGCAGACCCTTGCTGCCTCCACGACACGTTCATTAACTTTTCATTTTTAGTGTAGTACTATTTTACGCGTGAAATGCGTAAATTTTGCACAGTTTTTATCCCAAACCATATCAAAATAAAGATGCAAGCTTATTTAGCAAATTTTCTGGTGGTTGATTTAAGTGGAGGGAGGCTAGAGGGAAGGTTTTTTAAAATTTTGGCTCCGAATGGGGGGAGTTGCAGACCCTTGCTCCCTCCTCGACATGTTTATTAACTTTTCATTTTTGAGTGCAGCTGATAAGGTATTTTGTTTTAACCGAGCATGGAAGAAGAGAAGAGGAAATCGTCTCTCTGCTGATAATCGCTTGAAGGGTATCTGTAAGGTTATAAGCTTGCATTTGCAAATGGCAAAACATTTAGGAATATTCCTTCTAAATTGACGTTGCACACGCGCTGTGAACAATGGATAGTCGAAGAAACAATCCCCTAAACTGCTACGATTTCTTATTTGTCATAGATGGCATGGAGTTGCTAGACAAAGATACATATGAGAGCATTGGAACAGAACAATTTCATGTCGTTCATCTAAGTGATGGCACTGAGAAATCACTCCTGTTTGAAGCTGGAAATAGCATACCAGTCAAGTACGAAGAAAGGGAGAAATATGCGAGACTGGTTAGAAAAGCAAGAATGCTGGAATGTGCTAAACAGGTATTCATGTTGACATTTCATCTGATTGTAAATTTCTATGGAAAAATTGATCTTGCACATAAATCTCCGATAGGAAATTTAGCAAGAAATGACATTCATTTTGTGTAATCAGAATTAGTCGTAAATCAAAACTATTATCCTCTGTTTCGGCTTATTTTATGAAAGTTTCAGTATAATTGTTTTGTTTTGGAAGCAAGCTGCGAAATAACATGGAGATTGACCATATAAATCTTATCAGTTTTAATGTCAGCTGCAACGCCAAAAATTTTTCAGAAAAAGCTCTTGATTGGCATTGGCCAGAATCAGGTTTCTTCGAATGCTTCGATCCTTGATGCAAAGTTTTTTTTAGTGCTAAAAATACTCTAGAGTTTTTTTACTCAGACAGTCTTACCTCAGATCTTCGAAATTTATAACAAACTGAAAGAAGCTTTTATGTGAAGAACGCGAACAGCTTTTGAGCAGCAGTAACTGTTATAATTTGTTACTGCTGTTTTTGATAGGTAGTTCGCAATCCTACATGAAAATTTGCCACATAGAAATGAAGATCTTTTTAAGGCCAAGCCAAAAAACTCGATTTTCTTTCCTGCTATGATTTTTTGAAACAAGTTTCTTTGAACACTGTTACTTTTTCAGGTAAAAGCAATGCAAGATGGACTGCTGACAGTTGTGCCTGAGGCTTTGTTGTCATGTCTTACGTGGCAAGATTTAGAACGTGGTATTTGTGGCTCTCCAGAGATATCAGTGCAAGATTTGAAAGCTAACTGTAAGTTGTGAAATTCATACGTCATAAATCTATAAATCATCAACCTCGTGTATTTTGTTTGAAGATTAAAATTCTTTGGGTTTACTACAGAGAAATAACGAACTTACTTTTTCTTTTCGATTCATTTTCATTTCATTTTATAACAAATATATACGTTGCTTAGATAGGTTTCGTGTACATGTTTTTCAAACCGATCCTTTTAAACGAAAGTTAAAAAACACTCAAACAAAGAACAAAAGAAACTTGCATTCCTGATTTACAATGGCAAACAAAACTAATTCTATAAAAAAGAGAACGTAAAAATGAAATAACATTTGTCCCTATCTATAGATGTCCCCGTTGCTGTAGTTGTCCACGGCTTTATGCTCTCTTTGTTTCATCGTTGCTATTAAAGGCTGTACCCTGTTAGGCAGCTACATACTCAAATACCTTTCTTCCAGAAAGATTTCACTGCCAGCAGGAGAAACCTCTGACAATAAACCAGTCAAGACTGCACGTTGGCCAATGCCCTGTTAAATGATTTTGAATACTTTGGCATTTAAAAAATGACGCTTGTTTGACGTCTTTATTTTCCAGGTCGTTATGAGCTAGATCTGTCACCAAGTGATGACTGCGTCACATTCTTATGGGAAACATTAGCATCATTCTCAAACGAGGAACGAGCGCGATTTATTCGATTTGTGACAGGGAGGAAAAGATTGCCGTCACCATTTTTTGTATCAAAATCATTGTGTGATGAGAACAGTCTACCAACTGCTAGCACTTGTGGAACTAACCTGTTCTTGCCTAATTACACAAATGCTAAAATTGCAACCGAAAAAATCAGGTGAGATTTATGAATTGATTAACAGTATATACAATAGGAAATGTTTTGAAGTAGCATTGTTAAGTTTCTTAAGGGAATACTGTTGCACGCTCTCCATGGAAGTGTGCTTAGTAATCAAATATAAAAAGCTCTTCGAGGCGTGGAGAATCACAGGTCGATAGCAAGTACTTTCACGAAAGATAGGATCCCTCCCACCCATACCCTCCCTGTTTTTAGTGAGTTTCAGGTTATATGTATGGAATGATCATAGGATCGATAGGAATGATGTGTTTTCCGTTTTGCTTTATTTGGCACACCTGTGTACAATGTATTAGACTGACCTCATTACTACCTGTATATCGTAGTTTGGTTAATAAATAAAGTTATTTTCGGTTGCATGAAATGAATTAGAAAATAACGAGTTGTTATTTACCGCAAAAGCACTATTTGGCGCCGTATTTCATATTTCGTATTTAATTCCTTTAAGGAGGATTGCCCCTCAAAAAGTTGATTTTCAAGGGGCCCTCCGATAAAAGCATTTATTACAATATAATATAAAAATAGATAAAGAAATAAAAAATGGCCACCGGCATGTTTTTTTATTTTTGACACTCCAGAAGGGGCCTACAGAGAGGTGGGCTTATAAGAGAGAGAGAGGGGGGGGGAGCTTATTATCAAAATCAAATAACAAGGATATGCTTAATTGCTTTCCAGTTCTTTTACCCATATTTACGGCACCGACGTACAATTTTGCGAGTCAAATGCATAAACTCGACACATTTTTATCCCAACCCATATGAAAAGTAGCATTCAGACGTCTTTCGCAAAATAAATGGAAGTCTTTGGTAGCTTCTGGGATTTCATATAAGTAGGGAGGACTTGATAGAAAGAGGGGCTTATTTAATGTTTGACTCAGAGCATAGGGGCTCATTAGTGAGGGTGGCTTAAACAGTGCGAAAATTAGAGCCTTAACGGTACATATGCAGAAGAGCATCAGAAACTGGAAACGGGCTGCCGAAGAAATATTTTTGAGCCACAATGTTTCAGGAATTTATTACGCTGAAGGGGCGTTCGTTTGATCAGTTGGCAGAGAAAAAATCGGTGTCTCCAGGGGTGAAAGGAGGTTATTGTCAGCTAAAATTAATACCCAAAGTATTACCAGAACACAAACATCAGAAATTAAAGATTTTTGTCATTGAACGCCTCTGAGTGGGCATTTCTGAGTTAGCTTTCTATGGCATGATCCATCTTTTCGTCCATCTTCATGAAGTAAAGACCGTACCTAGATTTGTTTCTTTGAAACGCAGGTCGTATGAACTGAAATGGCATCATGGCTGGTCGAAACCCCCAGGTGCCGATCTAGAGGGGCAGGATTTTCCCTCCAAAGAATTAAGGGCGTGTTTGATTGGTACCAATTCTGAAAAACGGTAGGCCTGGAAGACCCGGAATTTGTGTTTGATTGACTTCCCAATTCCGAAAACGGCAGGTTTGGCAGGTTTGACAGGCCTACTGAATTTTCTGCTCCAAAAGGCAGAAGGTTTGGCAGACTTTGGAGAGATTCTCGATCTCATTTGCAGGACTCTGAAAACGAGGCAACTTTGCTCGAGTTGCTACAGTAATCGAAAACTTTACTCTTTGTTACCAAGCACCAGACTCGTCTTCGTGTTGGTCAACTGGAAACCTCGCCTTCGCCAGGATAAATCTGAAACCTGCTGCTTTGAAGAACTTTGTGTTTGATTGGGAGCTTTGTCTCCGTCTCTGCGAAGTCTACCGTTTTCAGAATTTGGCAGGTTTGGAATTATCAATCAAACACACCCTAAGTAGTAAACCTTCATACAGAACGTTGTGAGAACTAATTGCAGACATTGACGATGCGGAGGGATTAGTTTTTACCAGGCTTGCAAAGATTTTCATATGTTTGAAAAGCAAAGAAATATTGTTAAGAGTTCTAGCGAAAACTCTATTAGACAGAAAGTAAGAGGCCAAGAGAAACACCGCAAATTCTAAAATTTTCATGAAGTTTATTTCTTCTTTCAGGTATGCAATAAACAACTGTGTTTCAATTGATACAGATACAAGTCCTTGGTGAAAAACAATTTATGAAATGGTATTTACTGTCTTTATTTGTATGAACGGTGATAGATTTGTGTTAAACCTGGGAAATATAGGATTTGCTTTGTTAAAGTGGATTGAAGAATATTCTCGTCAAAGCCTTTAAAAAGCTGTTGCTTTCTCTTGGGATTAAATTGTTTGAAAGGAAGTTCAGGTGCTTGCTATAGTTTCACCGTGTGCTTTTTGATAGATTTATTATTTTCCAACCAATGACATCTTTTATGTTTTTATGAGGTTTTGATGTCAACAAATTGCTAAATCTAAGGCGATAGATTTTTGCTTTCCGCTATATGATAAAACTTTATAAACTATATTTCGGAGCCCAGGAAGAGGTTAAACCTCCCCGAGATACCGTTTTCGTTAGCTTCCTCGTTTTATCAATCAAAAGAATCAGATTTTTCTAACTGCTCTCCTTGTTTGTAAAAACTGAAAAATCTCTAAACCAATATCTTTTGCATAAGTAACCCAAAATTTTCCTTGATCTCTTATAAATTGTACGAGATGTACTTCAATGAGATGGCAATAAAAAGAAAACCTTTCTCTAGCTCAAAGCTGTGGAGCCTTTACTTTTCGTGAACTACGCTATGGATGGTTATTTTGAAAATCGTAGGAATCATTCTCCTGTAATTTGGGAGCTACGGTTATCTTAGAATTTTCTAAAATTTTGCTTGAAAGTTTTTTGAAAAAAGAGAAACGCTGTAATTCTGAGACATTTAAGATACCTTAAATAAGAGACATTAAAAGCACACTGTGGAATCATAAAGTTCCTCTGAGTTCATTGAATCCCAGGACCCTTTATGGGCCCTTTATGCAACCTTTATTAGCCCTTTACGTAAGAGCCCTTTATGCTAAAAATCTAAAAATCTATCTGCTATGCTAGATTAAAGCCGACCAGTCGATTGCCATTTCCTCGACTTCTGAGATTCATTTTTCAAGCTCAGTTGTAAGGCCGGGCTCCCAACGAGATGGTTCTTACAAAAGTAACAGTTTGTTTTGAAATAGATATAAAGGACTTGTTTCGTTTGTTGGTAGACTGAGATCTGTACTTCCAAAAGTCACTCTGTTGTGCTAAAAGTCACACGAAGCTTGATTTCGAGGGATTCTTTTAGTTTGATTGCTTGAAGGTCGAATGTTATTTGGGATCGTTGCTGTAATCTTATAAAAAGGAGATCTTGGAGTCAAGCTGGAAAAGCCGTATTTTGTAACGCAATATTTAAACCATGGGCCAAAATGTATTTCAGGTTTTATAATCCAGTCGCAACAAAACGTTTGCTTTGGGGTGCGAATATGTTTTGAAATGATTTTAAGGACAAGTAACTTACAAACACTAAAGCTCTATAAAACGCACTGGATAAGCCTGCTTACCGCCAACCAGTACTATTGTAGTGGAGTCTTTAAACACGGACATATCATGATATTGATCCTTAAAAATCCTTCATTCAAGTAGAATTTGAAGTAGTAAACTCTTGAAGAGCTGTCAATTTTAGTAACTTAACTGTGTAAGGCTGCATTCACATTGCACAGTCTTTTGAATGTATGTAAACGTTCGTGCAGAAATCCGCCATATTAATCCCTTTCAGTGTGAACACTGTAAGGGATTAGTATGGCGGATTTCTCCACGAGCGTTTAAGCGCTTTCAAAAGATTGTGCTGTGTGAACGCAGCCTGTCTCAGACTAGCACTTTTCTGTTGAAAGTTTGTTAAAAAAAGTATTGTTGTATTTAGAATTATTCAGAACATGCTTAGAAGATTTCCTTGATTTCACAAAAACTCTATTAACAAGCTTGAACTGTGTCTAGCTTGCCTTTCTTCTGTCTTTATCTTTATTGTTCAAAGTATTCCCAATGGAATAGACTGTGTATATCATAGGTAGAGTTACGTCTGCTACGAATCTGTGCTATTGGAATTGGTTGTATTCCCAAGGGAATTTGCTGAATTCCCTAGGGAATTTGCTGAATTCCCTAGGGAATTTGCTGAATTCCCATGGGAATTATAAGGAACCATTGTTTGGGAGCTGATAGTTGATTGATAACGTCAATTCGCCATTTCTCTGTTACCGATAATAGTTGAACGAATCCATCGGATTTACTTTCTCTTACATTAATCCAAAATTTAGAATTTCTGAAATGAGCCATTTTTTTCCCACAACCAAAGGAGTTTACCTTACTTTTGGCTCCAAAAACGATATTTCCGAAATGGGCCTATTTTCCCAAAAAACCAAAGAGGTTAACCTTACTTCTTGCCCCAAAATCGGTATTTCCAAGATTGGCCTTTTTTCCGAAAAATGCAAAGGGGTTAACCTTATTTTTTGCCTCGAAATCGGTATTTTCAAGATGGGCCTATTTTTCCGAAAAAAGCAAAGGGGTTAACCTTACTTTTTGCCCCAAAATCGGTATTTCCAAGATTGGCTTATTTTTTTCAAAAAACCAAAGGGGTTAACCTTACTTTTTGCCTGAAAATCGGCATTTTCAAGATGGGCCTATTTTTCCGAAAAAAGCAAAGGGGTTAACCTTACTTTTTGCCTCGAAATCTGTATTTTCAAGATGGGCCTATTTTTCCGAAAAAAGCAAAGGGGTTAACCTTACTTTTTGCCCCAAAATCGGTATTTCCAAGATTGGCTTATTTTTTTCAAAAAACCAAAGGGGTTAACCTTACTTTTTGCCTGAAAATCGGCATTTCCAAGATGGGCCTATTTTTCCAAAAAAAGCAAAGGGGTTAACCTTACGTTTTGCCTCGAAATCAGTATTTTCAAGATGGGCCTCTTTTTCCGATTTTCAAGATGGGCCTCTTGAAAATGCCAATTTTCAGGCAAAAAGTAAGGTTAACCCCTTTGTTTTTTTCGGAAAAAAAGTCCCATCTTGAAAATGCCGATTTTCAGGCAAAAAGTAAGGTTAACCCCTTTGCTTTTTTCAGAAAAATAGGCCCATCCTGAAAATGCCGATTTTCAGGCAAAAAGTAAGGTTAACCCCTTTGCCTTTTTCGGGAAAATAGGCCAATCTTGGAAATACCGATTTTGGGGCAAAAAGTAAGGTTAACCCCTCTGCTTTTTTCGGAAAAATAGGCCTATCATGAAAATACCCATTTCGAGGCAAAAAGTAAGATTAACCCCTTTGGTTTTTTGGAAAAATAGGCCAATCTTGAAAATGCCGATTTTCAGGCAAAAAGTAAGGTTAACCCCTTTGCTTTTTTCGGGAAAAATAGGCCCATCTTGAAAATACCGATTTCGAGGCAAAAAGTAAGGTTAACCCCTTTGGTTTTTCGGGAATATAGGCCCATCTTGGAAATGCCGATTTTGGGGCAAAAAGTAAGGTTAGCTCCTTTGCTTTTTTCGGAAAAATAGGCCTATCTTGAAAATACCAATTTTGAGGCAAAAAGTAAGGTTAACCCCTTTGCTTTTTTCGGAAAAATAGGCCCATCTTGAAAATGTCGATTTTCAGGCAAAAAGTAAGGTTAACCCCTTTGCTTTTTTCGGAAAAATTGGCCCATCCTGAAAATGCCAATTTTCAGGCAAAAAGTAAGGTTAACCCCTTTGCTTTTTTCGGGAAAATTGGCCCATCTTGGAAATGCCGATTTTGGGGCAAAAAGTAAGGTTAACCCCTTTGCATTTATCGGAAAAAGAGGCCCATCTTGAAAATACTGATTTCGAGGCAAAACGTAAGGTTAACCCCTTTGCTTTTTTTGGAAAAATAGGCCCATCTTGGAAATGCCGATTTTCAGGCAAAAAGTAAGGTTAACCCCTTTGGTTTTTTGAAAAAAATAAGCCAATCTTGGAAATACCGATTTTGGGGCAAAAAGTAAGGTTAACCCCTTTGCTTTTTTCGGAAAAATAGGCCCATCTTGAAAATACAGATTTCGAGGCAAAAAGTAAGGTTAACCCCTTTGCTTTTTTCGGAAAAATAGGCCCATCTTGAAAATGCCGATTTTCAGGCAAAAAGTAAGGTTAACCCCTTTGGTTTTTTGAAAAAAATAAGCCAATCTTGGAAATACCGATTTTGGGGCAAAAAGTAAGGTTAACCCCTTTGCTTTTTTCGGAAAAATAGGCCCATCTTGAAAATACAGATTTCGAGGCAAAAAGTAAGGTTAACCCCTTTGGTTTTTTGGAAAAATAGGCCAATCTTGGAAATACCGATTTTGGGGCAAAAAGTAAGGTTAACCCCTTTGCTTTTTCCGGAAAAATAGGCCCATCTTGAAAATACCGATTTCGAGGCAAAAAGTAAGGTTAACCCCATTGGTTTTTTGGAAAAATAGGCCAATCTTGGAAATACCGATTTTGGGGCAAAAAGTAAGGTTAACCCCGTTGCTTTTTTCGGAAAAATAGGCCCATCTTGAAAATGCCGATTTTAAGGCAAAAAGAAAGGTTAACCCCTTTGCTTTTTTCGGAAAAATAGGCCAATCTTGAAAATGCCAATTTTCAGGCAAAAGGTAAGGTTAACCCCTTTGCTTTTTTCGGAAAAATAGACCCATCTTGAAAATGCCGATTTTCAGGCAAAAAGTAAGGTTAACCCCTTTGCTTTTTTCGGAAAAATAGGCCCATCCTGAAAATGCCGATTTTCAGGCAAAAAGTAAGGTTAACCCCTTTGCTTTTTTCAGGAAAATAGGCTCATCTTTAGAATACCGATTTCAAGGCAAAAAGTAAGGTTAATCCCTTTGGTTATTTGAAAAATAGGCCAATCTTGGAAACACCGATTTTGGGGCAAAAAGTAAGGTTAACCCCTTTGCTTTTTTCGGAAAAATAGGCCCATCTTGAAAATACAGATTTCGAGGCAAAAAGTAAGGTTAACCCCTTTGGTTTTTTGGAAAAATTGGCCAATCTTGGAAATACCGATTTTGGGGCAAAAAGTAAGGTTAACCCCTTTGCTTTTTTCGGAAAAATAGACCCATCTTGAAAATACCGATTTCGAGGCAAAAAGTAAGGTTAACCCCTTTGGTTTTTTGGAAAAATAGGCCAATCTTGGAAATACCGATTTTGGGGCAAAAAGTAAGGTTAACCCCGTTGCTTTTTTCGGAAAAATAGGCCCATCTTGAAAATGCCGATTTTAAGGCAAAAAGAAAGGTTAACCCCTTTGCTTTTTTCGGAAAAATAGGCCAATCTTGAAAATGCCAATTTTCAGGCAAAAAGTAAGGTTAACCCCTTTGCTTTTTTCGGAAAAATAGACCCATCTTGAAAATGCCGATTTTCAGGCAAAAAGTAAGGTTAACCCCTTTGCTTTTTTCGGAAAAATAGGCCCATCCTGAAAATGCCGATTTTCAGGCAAAAAGTAAGGTTAACCCCTTTGCTTTTTTCAGGAAAATAGGCCCATCTTTAGAATACCGATTTCAAGGCAAAAAGTAAGGTTAACCCCTTTGGTTATTTGAAAAATAGGCCAATCTTGGAAACACCGATTTTGGGGCAAAAGGTAAGGTTAACCCCTCTGCTTTTTTCGGAAAAATAGGCCAATCTTGAAAATACCGATTTCGAGGCAAAAAGTAAGGTTAACCCCTTTGGTTTTTGGGGAATATAGGCCGATCTTGGAAATACCGATTTCAAGGCAAAAAGTAAGGTTAACCCCTTTGGTTTTTTGGAAAATAGGCCAATCTTGGAAATACTGATTTTGGGGCAAAAAGTAAGGTTAACCCCTTTGCTTTTTTCAGAAAAATAGGCCCATCTTGAAAATACCGATTTCGAGGCAAAAAGTAAGGTTAACCCCTTTGCTTTTTTTCGGGAAAATAGGCCAATCTTGAAAATACCAATTTCGAGGAAAAAAGTAAGGTTAACCCCTTTGGTTTATCGGGAAAATAGGCCAATCTTGGAAATACCGATTTTGAGCCAAAAAGTAAGGTTAACCCCTTTGGTTTTTCGGGAAAATAGGCCCATCTTGGAAATACCAATTTCGAGGCAAAAAGTAAGGTTAACCCCTTTTTTATTCTTGGAAAAATAGGTCCATCTTGGAAATACTGATTTCGAGGCAAAAAGTAAGGTATGAATATGCCCTTTTGGTTTTTTCGGAAAAATAGCCCTATCTTGAAAATACCAATTTCGAGGCAAAAAGTGAGGTTAACCCCTTTCCTTTTTTTTCGGAAAAATAGGCCCATCTTGAAAATACCAATTTCGATGCAAAAGGTAAGGTTAACCCCTTTGGTTTTTTTGGAAAAATAGGCCCATCTTGGAAATACTGATTTCGAGGCAAGAAGTAAGGTAAACCCTTTTGTTTTTTCGGAAAAATATGCCATTCTTGGACATACCGATTTCAAGGCAAAAGGCAAGGTTCCTTTGGTTTCTTCGGAAAAATAGGCCCATCTTGAAAATGTTGATTTTCAGGCAAAAAGAAAGGTTAACCCCTTTGCTTTTTTCGGAAAAATAGGCCCATCTTGGTAATGCCGATTTTTGGGCAAAAATTAAGGTTAACCCCTTTGCTTTTTTCGGAAAAATAGGCCCATCTTGGAAATGCCGATTTTGGGGCAAAATGTAAGGTAAACTCCTTTTGTTTTTTCCGGAAAAATAGACCCATGTTGGAAATGCCGATTCTAGGGCAAAAAGTAAGGTTAACTCCTTTGCTTTTTTGGGAAAAATAGGCCCATCTTGGAAATACCGATTTCGAGGCAAAAAGTAAGGTTAACCCCTTTGGTTTTTTGGAAAAATAGGCCAATCTTGGAAATACCGATTTTGGGGCAAAAAGTAAGGTTAACTCCTTTGCTTTTTTCGGAAAAATAGGCCCATCTTAAAAATGCCGATTTTCAGGCAAAAAGCAATGTTAACCCCTTTGGTTTTTTGGAAAAATAGGCCAATCTTGGAAATACCGATTTTGGGGCAAAAAGTAAGGTTAACCCCTTTGCTTTTTTCGGAAAAATAGGCCCATCTTGAAAATGCCGATTTTCAGGCAAAAAGTAAGGTTAACCCCTTTGCTTTTTCGGAAAAATAGGCCCATCCTGAAAATGCCGATTTTCAGGCAAAAAGTAAGGTTAACCCCTTTGCTTTTTTCGGAAAAATAGGCCCATCTTGGTAATACCGATTTTGGGGCAAAAAGTAAGGTTAACCCCTTTGCTTTTTTCGGAAAAATAGGCTCATCCTTGAAATGCCGATTTTGGGGCAAAAAGTAAGGTTAACCCCTTTGCTTTTTTCGGAAAAATAGGCCTATCTTGAAAATACTGATTTCGAGGCAAAACGTAAGGTTAACCCCTTTGCTTTTTTTGGAAAAATAGGCCCATCTTGGAAATGCCGATTTTGAGGCAAAAAGAAAGGTAAACCCCTTTGCTTTTTCGGAAAAATAGGCCCATCCTTGAAATGCCGATTTTGGGGCAAAAAGTAAGGTTAACCCCTTTGCTTTTTTGGGAATAATAGGCCCATCTTGAAAATACTGATTTCGAGGCAAAAAGTAAGGTTAACCCCTTTGCTTTTTTCGGAAAAATAGGCCCATCTTGGAAATACCGATTTCAAGGCAAAAGGTAAGGTTAACCCATTTGGTTTTTTTTGAAAAATAGGCCCAACTTAGAAATACCGATTTTGAGACAAAAAGTAAGTTTAACCCCTTTGCTCTTTGCGGAAGAAAGGCCTTTTTTTGAAATACTGATTTTGAGGCAAAAGCAAGGTTAACTTCTTTGAAACGAGTCAGTTACCATTCCGTTTCCTGCAGAATTAAGACGAAAAAGAGTCGTTTCTGTTGTGATTGAAAACTGCTGAAAATTCTTATTATTTTTCATAAAACAAGGGAAGAGTGTTAAACTCTCATTGCTTGTTAAAATATCCTGAAATGACGGCAGTTATCCAATGACTTCGTTACTATTCATTGACAATTGACCATGGCAGGTAATTGGGCTGTTAGAGGTGAGTCGCACAGTTTCTTCTGAGAACATGAAATCGTTTGGAGTGGGAAAGAACGATAAAATATGCAAGCACATGTAGAACACGACCAGAATAGATCTTAGATAGCCGAGACCCAATCGTAAATTCTAATCAAACGAAATTTCGAGTCCAAAACATTTTAGTCTAGGCCTATCGCTAACTCTTGTAGTCAATTACCGTTCTCTCGTGTTTCAAAATAGCAAATAATCAAAGTAACATGATAAAAAATCAACTCACCGAGAGTTTTAGCATAAAAATCAACTGTTTTCTACGATTCCTTTGAAGAAAATTCATTAAAACGCGACTAGATATCAATGAACCATCTCGGTTTCGTTCACCTCGTCATGTACGAAATCAAAATATTGCAAAGCAAGTCTCATCTGGTCTCATCGCGTCATGATCCAAAGTTTGAATGTTTAGAAAAGTCCTTTGTCCGTGACTGTATCGAGTTTAAGTTTTCTTTTTCAAAAACAAGCATGAAAAGAAATCCCATGGCACCTAAAATACTTGTAGCCCTATTGATCAGTGTGTCTCCAGAGGAGTTCCTTTGATAATGAAAAGCAGGGAAGTCATTGTCTAGCGTAAAGATTTGAGCTCCCAATAGTAAAATTATGCCTTTCCTCGACTTTGGTGAGACTATGTGGGGGAGAGTTTTGGTCTTGCTTTTTCTTAAAATTATCATTTTTCCGATGAAGGTTTGAATTTCAAGAAAGGCGAGATTCTAAATGAGAGAAGGGGTTTTTATTAACACATCATTCTTTACTTACTGATACAAAACAGAATGAATCCAAGGTAATAAGAATTAAAAGAAATTGCTAAAAATGCTTTCTATGAAAAATGCTATGTTTGTTGCTTGAGCAAATTTCATGCGCTTCTTGTTTTTTTAAGAATTTTACACACCCATGCAATCAGTATTAAAGGTCAATAAGCAACCCCCAGGGGGGGACTCCCTATTGGTAAGTGACGGTGGGGGGGGTCAGACGTTTTTTGGGTTTGTTAAAGGTTGTCTAGTATACCTTTGGGTACGCTATTAGGAGCATAAGTATATTTTTGTGGTTGCTGATGAGAAAATTTGACAAGGCGAGTGCTAGACTGACTTTTTCACCAAAATACTGCAGGTTTGTTACCGAAAATGCTATAAAACCTCTAGTTTTCACATACCACGAAGCTATGGGCATATTTTTGGGGTCTAAAAGTGTCCTAAATTTTGTATAGTTTTGGGTTGAGTATATTTTTGGGGTCTAAAATGTCCAAAATTTAGTACATTTTCTTGGTTTTTCAAAAATGTACTGTGTCTGACCCCCCCGTCACATACCAATAGAAGTCCCCCATGGGAAGCAACCAGAAGGAAGGGGGGTTAGTCGACATCCCCATTTTGATTGACAACACTCTCAGGGTCATTTGTATGTCTTTACCATATTTCACGCAAAATTTATTTGCGTATACAATTATTTACGGTGTCTACTGGGGTAAAATGAGTAAGCTCGGGGATGAAAATGGACAAGGCAACATATCTGCATAACTTTTGGAAAAGAGTTAATTTGAAGATTCTCTGTACTTACAAATGCGCAATGGCCTTCCTAGACTATTTACTTCATGATACACCGTTTTCCAGTCATAAAAAGTACTCAAATTATCCCAGTCGACCCATTTTACCCCTCTAGACTCAGCCTAAACTGTGGTTAAACGCTACGGTTGTTTTCAGCCTTCGCCATGTGCTCTCGAGGCTTACACCACTTCAGCAAGTGAAAAAGAAGACTGGCAGGAACGGTCTGCTCCGGTTTTTCATACGAAGGAAGCAAAAATTTCACTGAAAGAAAATTGTCTTCTGGAACGAGCATTCAGAAGACATCTAACGAATTTTCGAATGTTAAAATTATGATGCAGCTCAAACGTAGGTCATTCGAGTCTTGTAGCATCAAATTGTAGCATAAGATCACTCGACCCAGGCTCTTTAGGAGAATATCTAAAAGTCTGTTAAATGAAGCTTTCAAGAAAATAGGACTTATAGTTGAAAGTACGTCTCGTATTAGGTGTCAGGCGAAGTTATCTGCAAATGAAAAACAACCACAGCCCTATTCATGAATGAATTGAGCCACATGTATCTGTTTTGATAAGAAACCACGAATTTGGGTCAGTGCTGAAAGTGTCTTACATTGTCAGATTTTGAGCTCTCAGAGTTTTTTACGAGTCTTTTAAAGGTAGTCTAATAATCTTCCTATTTATTTCCTGTGGCATCCTTGAGATTTCGAGGCATAACTTTTTATGCAAATGTTTAGACATTACTTAAGGACCTTATGAGTAATATGAAACAGGAAACAAGTGAAAATAAATGAAAAATATGTCAATAGTTTCTTAAGTTATATTTTCTCAATACTGGAGTTTCTTAATATTTGGCAGTCTAAGAGCTGTGTTTCTTAGAAGCAGCTTCTTACAAATAAGTGTATCGCAAATTTCACCTTACACCTAATTTGAGATCAACTTTACTTGCTATAAATTCAAACCATAAAAAGCAAATCACCTAGAATACCTTGCAATCCGGTTCTCAATTACGCATTTTGGATACATGGTGTATCCCTGTAAGCAACGATAACATGTTCTTCCGATTATGTGATTTTTGCAACGACATTGTCCACCAATCAGATTACAAGACGCACTGTGTGATCCCCTTACTTGGCAATCACATGGTGAAGGTCCATTGATAAATGGAATGACTAACCGGAAAAGCCAATTGTAGCATTGTTTCGTGACGGGGGTCCGCAGCTCGTAATTGTCAATGCAATGTTTCTTGTAACTGTCTGATGAATCGATTGGCCTCGGTCCTAAAATAGTGCTGACATCACTTCCGTATGTTGGAATGAAAAGCAGATAATCCTGAAAGAATAATGTTTCTTTAGATTGTGACGTCATCAAAATACAAAACAGTAAACGATTGAAACGACAAACTTCTGCTAAGAAATGCATTGTAGCCCTTCAAAAAACCATGGTTTTCTCAAAAGTTAACCATTTAGTCTTGCATCAATTTAGAATTAGAATAGTTCTAATTATTTGAAAACTACACTTGAACTCCTTCCATGAAATTCATGCTGTAATCAAGGGTTTGGGGACACATGTTTTTCATTAAACATTCGATTATCCTTGCTTTGATCCTTGTTTTCTTCTTTAGTTCGTCTTCAACTCGTCTCCCAAACTAAATGCGGTTCAGGCCTAACTACTCTCAGTTATTCGAATATTGCTCCCTTGTACTCCAGTGTGTCAGTGCGGATTTGCAGAAGTAAGGGTTTCAAACAGCAACACAGGAATACAAGGGAGTTAGACTTGAATGACCAAACAACGAAAAGTTAAGCCAACTGAAGACACAAATTGAGACAAAACAAAGAAGAAAAAAGTATCAAGAAAAGGTAAATAAATATCTTAAAATAAATCCCCGCAAATACGAGCCTACCAAAATAGGAACCTAGAGGCTGTTTTTCCTAAATTATCCACCTAGAAATTAAGAACCTATTTCAGTTTGATGAAAGATAGGTTCTTATTGCTGGGGTAGCAAAGTTGATTTTTGATTGCTGCTATGAAGTTCATTTTGGTGCCAATTGGTTGCTAAATTGTGATTCTCCTCCCAATTAGCTCTTAGGTCCATAAAAACCCTTCCATAACAAAATGATGGGGCTGAACATCTTTTGTGAGACTCTGAAAAGGCCTACAAATGGTATCCTTCAAATAAGAACCTCTGTACCTTCAAATTAATGTTATTGCCTTTGAAATAAGAACCTATTTTAGCCTCTCTCTCAAAAAGTAGGTTCTTATATGCGGGGACTTACTGTATGGGTTTCTAAATACCTTTGCCGTAATATGCCAGTACTAAGATATAAAAGAAGGAACGATAGAACTGAAGCATATTTCCTGAAGTTACTTTTACTACATTGAATTAAAGAAAGACATAATGGCTTTTTAAAATAATTTTGACGATATCTGAGGCGTATGCAAAGATCAATCTGTTCACGGGGAGAAGAAATACTACAATGAATGTAGTAAATCCTACTTACAAGCCAGACCGAAAATCCATTCGGCAAAGTTATCGTCAATCGAACATTGCTGCCACTCAAATAAAGCGACTCTGGTCTTGGGCTTTCTCCGAAGAAAGAGTTCTGCGGGATCACTGCAGCACGGCATCCGTCAATATGCGGGCAATACTCGAGTTTGAGGCTTCCCGCAACTGATGCGTATAATGTGTTGAGAATCACCTTGACGACTGATGTTTGGTGTTGTGGTTGGTAGTAGTGTATAACTGCGTAAAATAGGCCTTGTCTTAGAGGCAGTTGCCATCGAATCGTATTCTACAATAAAGAATCATAATCCAAAGTAACCTTCTGGCAACTCACAGAAAAGAATTTTACAACAAATGTTTTATGATATGTTTGCTGTGCAATCTCCATAGGATAGTAGTGAATAACTGCCAAAAACAGAGCCACAAATTGCGGCATTGGTGTCTCCAATGAAATTCTAAGCCTAAAAAAAGCTGACAATAAACTGAGGTAAATTCCAGTAACTCACGGGTCAAATATCACCAGCAATGTCCTGCATCTTTGCTACAGAACTTTCTAACAATGATAGCAAATAACTGCCCAAAATAGACGAGTACATGTCACAATGACGAAATTCTACTTACCTCGGATGTTGCTCCCATTGACTGTAGAAATATAGGCTGCAAGTTCACTGCTCGAATATTCGGTGGTAACTGAGTCGGCCTCACGTATGCAGAAGACCTTGATGCTTTTAAAATCACGTGGCCTTCAGGGAATTTGAAATTAGTATTGGTGCACAGCCCTTTGACATCAACACAGAAAGGAGATGGTCGTATGTAATCCATGGACCAGGTACTAGACGGGACGAGTGCAAGGAGATCCTGAAAAGAAGAGCAGGAATAAGTGTTGATGAATTAACTAAAAGATAGTTATCATTGCAACTTAATTGTAAATCAACAATTTTGCAGACTAAGAAGATTCCCTCAAGCGGACAATCAGTTCATGAAACCCGTTTCACAAAATCCTTTAATCGCAAAGCAAACTTGCATTTTATTTTCATGTTCTCCATCTCTTACTCGATCTTTTCACGTATCTTGAGTTTTTGAGATAAATTCCTGCTGACTGTAAATCCCTAAAAACGAACAGTGACCCTGCATTCATTCGAAAAGATGGTGTCAACGTTGCTTCTTGCGATAAACTGGTCAACGATATTCAACTAGTCAGATATGCAAGCAAAACAGAGTGATGCCGATGAAAACTACATAAATTAACATTCAAGAGCTAACCGAATAAATGTAAAAGAATCGCCAACGAAACGTAGCGCTTTGCACGTCAAATCGATGATCAACGTTGCGTCCGGAATGTACCACCACACGAGAAATTTAGGCCTAAACAACCAACGGAAAAGAAGAGCTACAGAAATCACAGGAAGGTGCAAAAAGCTGCAAACTGTTAAGAAAAGAAACACAAAATGATGCGAGTTGAACGTGGTAATTTTGTTTTTCAATTTGGAAGGCAAGTTTCGGCTCCTTAGACTCCCCTACAGCAAACCTAAAAACTGTAATCGGAATTCTTTATCGATCAATTTTACGCAAACAACAAGAAAATCGGTCGAGAGAGCAATGATTTTTCATCATTCTGATCTTAAACAAGAGAAAACTAGGACCCTGGCCCAGTAATTAAACGAATTTTAAATCCAAATATCAAAACTATTTTTCAGAAACCTACCAAAGCAACAAAACCATTCGTTGACATCGCAAAGGTCACTGTGTACATGGAACCATTTGAGAGAGAAAACATTTTGACTGCACCAGATTTCTCAAGCACAACTTGCCTGCAACCAAAGACAAACGGACACCTTGCCAGAGGGACATGACCAATGTCTGTACCACTTTGTTCTTGGACCAATATTGCAGTCTCAACGACAGTACTTTGTGGATTGAAGTATTGCAAAAGCAAATAGAATGAGCCGTAAGCGGGGTTGCGGAAGGAGATTGTGTAGGGCTAGAAAGAACAAAAACAAAAGTATCAGATATAAATAACATTATAATGTCCATAAACAGTAATTTAAGGTGACCTTATGGTGACTCACGGGGATCATTTTCAATGAAAGTTCTCAAATCATTGCTGCAAAATATTTCGAAGAACAATCCCTCCTGCATCAATGATCAACGATCTCTCACACGCTTTCTCTACTTTAGGAGTCCTGTACTGTGGTTCTTTATTTGAAAATTGGTTTCAAACTTCTATCAGATTTGAATCAAGCTATGAATGCCAAAGAATAGGTTCATGAAATCATCAAAAAATTTCAGATACCAACAAAGAACATACCAGAAACATAAAGCACACTAGCATATTAGATACATTAGGAAGATACAATTCTGGTATTTGTCTCTTAAAACGACATTTAGTACAATCTCTCTTCATTTACAGAAAGGAATAGGCATGCAGAACAGTCATGTCACTTCCTCGTATCCAACTGCATACATCATAAGGTTGTATCAAACAGAATGGCATCGTTTTGACACATCCAGGAGATACGACTTCTTTTGGCCTTTTTTCAACAACTTTGTAGCACTTTTCGAAACAGATTCCATGCCATTAGAATGGAAAGCAAGACTAAAATGTCAGGGAAAATCAGGGTATTAGTTGATCAAGTACTTCCTCCCACTTTGTCTTCCCGCTCACTCTTCAACAACTTTTCTTGGAGATGAAGCTTCGAGTATACTAATTAAATCAAATCACATGTTCTCTTCTTATGATCACGGCACCATAAACGTCCAGTCGGGGATATTTTGATTGATCAAGTACTTCCGTCTTCCGCTTCCTTCTTATTCCAACGTATAAACATCTTTTCTTGGAAATCTGCCAAATACAATGTTAACTAGATTCACTTACCTGTTCTCTTCTAATGATAACAGCACCGTTCAAATTCAATGTTGGATATGCTGATCGATCAAGTACTTCCGCATTTTGTCTTCCACTTCCTTCTAATTCCAGTGTATAAACATCTTTTCTTGGAACTTCCAAATATGAATATCTTACACATGGCTTTGTGCTACTAAACACTGTGCAAGGTTTGGTGATATCTGATATGAGGGATTTGCCTGTCAGGTAGCTCTCAGGAATGAATGACATGTAATTCTAGCAAATAAAAAGGCACAATTCGCAAATTAGAATCAGTTGCTGGAGCGATTATAGAAGGCAGGGCCTTGCAGGGTCCACTCATAAAATGAACGGCAAATATCATTAAATGAACGGGCAAATATCACGCTGGGACCTGCATTCTATAATCAGGCAATTGATCAGAATGACAACATTGGAGGCCTTCATGAATACAGAAGATCATGATATTTTAACAATTTATCCTGGAAAATAAATAAACATTTATTCTGAAAATGTCTATCCAGGATACATGACTACAAAACTATCCTGGGCAGAAAGAAATCTTTCCTGAATAGGCGCAGAAATTGTACCCTAGAGAGATGACTGACAATCTTTCCTGGCCTGATGACCAAAAATCTATCCGGGACAGATGAGGAGAATCTATCCTAGACTGGCGAGAAAAACTTATCTTGGATAGATGAATAAAAATTTATCCTGGATAGACGATTAAAAATCTATCCTGGAAAGACGAATAAAAATCTATGCTGGATGGATGAATAAAATCTATCCTAGATAGATGAGAAAAATTTATCCCGGATAGATGAATTAAAAGCTTCTCGTGATGGACGAATAAAAATCTGTTCTGGATTTTCACGTCAGAATGTAATGGCAAGTAGGTATTCATTAATGGCAAGTAGGTATTCATTATACTAAAGAAGTGTTTCAACATACCACGTAGAGTTTAGTTGAATTTGTGAAAAGTTTAATGAAATAAGAGCCACTGTACAGGTTCAGGAGAAATTCTTTGTTGCTTTCCATTAATATGAAAGTTGCTGTGACACCAGAATCAGTGCTACCTGTAGTAGGTTTGAATGATTTTGTTGTTTGATAAACTGTCGATTGGTCTGAAATCAAGAAGGAAGAAGAATATTATGAACTGCATCGTCGTACGCGTATTTCTTTAAGAAAAACAGCTCAGATCGTCAAAAGATTAAGACTCTCCAGCACTGGGAAAAGATAGCTTGAGAAAACTTTTCATGCTGACAAAGAAAATCCTCAACATATTTTTTCTTTATTTTCACTTGTTTTTCTTTATCACATTACTCCGAAGGTACTGAAGTAATTTCTTAACATTGGAAAGGCTTGAAAAGACTTTGTTTTGAAATCTTCACGAGGGCACAGGTAGTGAAAATGAAGATTGTTATGGAACTTTAATAAACTTGCAAGAAGCTTTGAGTAGTCAACATCTGTGGGTTTAAGGAGCTTTCAGTGCCGGCCGAAATTCTTAGTTTCTTCAAAAAAGTACGTGTAAACAGGGAACTACACATGCTTCACAACACTGCTAGGTTCCACTAAAGAAAGGAGAGTTTACTGACTTTTGGAGACCTTCAATCGAAACACTGGGGGGAAGAAAAATGACTTCAGAAAATATTCAGGAAACAGTCAGAGATTCTTGTGGAGAATATTTGCCCCTAAAATAGCCATAAAATTTCAACCATAATTTAGAATCTGGAGACAAGAAACTTACAAGCTGCGTATGAGATTGAAATGTCTACATCTGCAATGTTCTGTCCACTCAGCTGATAATTCACAAGAAGGAAATATTTGGCATTTTGTGGGAGATCAATTTTCCATTGGATTGGAACCTAGAAATAAGCAAAATACAAATTTTGAAGTTATCTTGTAACTTTTATAGCTAAAATATAAATAGTATTTATGTTTACTGAAGAAGATTTTCATATCGAAATGTCTTTTCATAAACATCATGTTTTCTTTCGCTAGCGCTTATTGCCAGCGATCCTAAATCAAATATTGGTAATTTCATACCTTAGTGCAATTACAAAATATAATCTTTATAAACAGTTGTGTTTTTAATTTCTCTTTTCTGTTATTTTGATGATGGTTTAGTTACATGATATAAATGCATGTAATCTCTAAGTTATGATCATCTTTCTTATAATGCAAGCTATGGCCATGTTCTAAACGAAACTGCAGAGCTTTTAGGTAAATGGTTCCACTTTTAACGCTCTAGTAAAGTTCTGTTCGTTTCAATACTTTTGAAGTATCAGCTAATGTGGTTTCTGTGGTCCACATTCTTGATCTTTCCTCATTTTCTTCTTAAACATTAAAATGAAAACATTCAAAGCGATCGTTCAACTCAAAGCAAAAGCGAATGAATATAACATCACTTTACCTTATGTTGTGCAAGATTTATAAAACCAGAGCTTCGCTCAGTAACAATAAACTTCCCATTCGTAGCTCTGCCATCTTTTGCTGCAAATTGCAAATGCTGTATTGTTGGTACATAATATGATCCACTAGCCATCCTAAAAATAAACACGAAAGTAGCATTAATGGGATTGTTAGATATTACAGGAAGACGTTGAAATATTCGGTGAATCTGTTGACAAAGTTTAGATATAAAAGCATTTGTTTCTACCATCAAGATCTGCACAGGAGGAAACTTTTACCTCAGGAAGACCACTAGGCAGTGTTCGATCAACGAAATTGTCCATGATCACGACCGAAGTAAACAAAAGAATTCCAGCAAAGAGAAATCCCTAGGAATGAAGAATACGTAAAACTAAAAATCAGCATATCTTCTCTAAAATCTTATTTTTCGTTCAAGAACCAATAGACCTTTTAGCTATTCTACAAAAGAGCCTGGATCGAGCGATATTTTTATACAAATTTATACGCGAGGTTCGAAAGAGTGGCGTTACAGCTTCGATCGCAATTGTGCACATTCGAAAACTCTACAAATTGTAATGAATAATCGTTCGCTCCACATTCGTTTTCAGAATAGCTAAAAGGTCTATTAAGAGTAACTTCAATAAAAGAATTTTTAGCTATAGCTATTCTAGAAAAGAATCTGAATCGAACGATATTTTGATTTTTGATGCATTTCGTCAAATTTTCGAATATGAACAAAAGACATGGAAGGTCTAACGCCACTCAGATCACCGCTCAGGTAAGGTTATTGTTCAGAATTGCTAAAAGATCCATTGCAACTGCTTTTGTAAAGGTATGTTCTCCTTGTAAAACTAAAAGATGTGCCCCAGCGTTGCCATCATATCTAACCAATCACATAAACCTCTCCTTTTCAAATCGTTCTACTTTTAAATGAAGCTATCACATAACAGCCCTGAAGAAGTCCTGCATGGCAAGACAAAATATCGACAATACATAAATCCATTGAATCTACTCATTCGCTGTTGTTTTTCGTCTTTTTGCATGTTTCTACCAAAATATGGTTATTGTCCAAGCTTTACTGTGCTGGATGGTATAATGCGGCAACGTATGCATGTGGCACGGCAACATTGAGTGGGATGAAAAGGAAGAAACCTGTACCTGTCACATTGTCTCCCTGTGATATTGGGCCGACATTTACACTGGCCAGTTTTCTTGTCACATGTTTTACTGCTTGATCCTCCTTGATTGCAATCACATGCTGGAAAAATAAACACAAAGCGATCGCTGATCAAGTCCATCTCAAATCAAAATGAGTAGCAAGCACCTTTTCAAATCGAAGAGAGTTCTCTCAAAACTTCTTTTAGAGAGATGCCTTAAAGGATTAAAAAAGCTTGCGTTTGGTGATAGCAAACAAGTCTAAAAATATTCCATTCCAACTGCACAGTTAGACTTATGATGTTGAGTCTCTTGTACCCCTACCGTAAACCTTGCTCAACAGGGACTGATAATGAAACAGTGAGGAAGCTGACACTATCACGGCTTCGAATCTCGAATCCCGTGGGAATGTTATCTTCTCATAAATTCGGCTCAAAGTACACAGAATTAGAATTTTTGTAAAATTACCTTTACATCCAAAGACATTATTCTTGTCCAATCCATAAAAGCCATCTTTGCAAGTGTCACAAGATCTGGTACTACCATCAACATTTGGTTTGCAAGGGCATTGTCCATTTCTTTTGTCACAAGTTGCAATGCTATTCAATGTCCCCGCAGTGTCGCAATTGCAAGGTGAACAGCCAAGGGGATTTGTGATTTGCAGTGCGTAAAACAGATCCTTACAACGATCACACTTAGCTCCGTCGACATTTTCTTTGCAAGAGCAGCGTCCCTAAGATAAGAATTGTGATGGTAATTAAAAAATTTTCGATGTGACTTCAAAACCATCTAAGATTTTTCTTCCCTGCAGCAAAGCTTTCTCAATAGGATTTGTACAGCCTACGAATAGGCCATTATCCAACAGAAAGAAAGGGCCTACGAAACAAAGAGTTAAAGCTTGCTACTGCGGTTTCCAGGTTTCTGGAACTTAATTGATGAAACCAGTAGAGCAAGCTATCGCCTTGAGCACGTAAAAGGTTGTTTTTAAGACAAGTTATGGGTTTATAACAAAAGGAGAAGGATAAATCTAAGGGTATGATTGGTAGATTTTGTTTATTTGATCCACAAGCCAAGCCGAAGCATTGCCATTCTAGCACATTTTAGGCTGAAATAGAACGATTGTTATTCAGCTTCTCAATCGATAAACAAATCTGCCAGGCAGATCTTTAGATGTATCCTCCCTGAACTGTTTTAAACAATGAATATTCGGAAAGCTACCTGTTGATAAAGTGGTTGCCATATGGATTTTTTCTATTGCAAATATGTATTTTAATTGTAGGGCTTTTTAGTAATATATTAGAAATTGAATTGTATTAGGTTAACTTGGATTATAATTGTATATTAATTATTGTAAGTTTTTTAATGAAGGGTCCCTTGAAAAGTAACGTTGTTGAAGGGCTACCCTGCTTAAATATTTGAATCAAGTCAAAATTAAGTCAGATCAAATCAAATCAAATCAAATCAAATCGAATCAAATCTTACTTCTTTCGTTACAAACTCATACCTTGTCTTAAAAACCATCTTTCGCGTGCTCAAGGCAAAATTTTGCAGCATTGGTTTCAGGCCATTTTTTGCAGCTTTGTTTCTTTCGAATTTCTGCTTTAAAGAAGTTCCTTTGTCTTCATTCGCTCATGGTCATTCAACTTTGATGACCATGATTTGCTGGTCGCCTTGAATTGCAGTATCAATCAAAAGTAGCTGATACTAATAAGAACAGATTTTGTAATACAGTAGCATCAGCTGCTTTTGACTGACACCTCAATTCAAAGCGATTAGTGACTACAGGCAAAGGAAATTCTCTCAACCGGTAAATCAAAACCAACACGGCCACAAAAGTTGCTGTGAGACCAGTAGGGCAAACTCTCCCCTTGTACAAGCGAAGGTGGTTTTTAAAAGAAGTTATTTGCTCATAAGGAAAACAGAAGGATTAATCTAAAGTTCTGCCTCGCGGACTTTGTTTATTTCTTTCAGAAGCCGAGCAAAAGGAATTATAATTTTCGGGTATTTAGGGCCTAAATGAAACAATTACCACACAGCTCCTGAATCAAGTAAACAAAATCCACGATTTAACCTTCTTCTTTCGTTGAAGACACATAACTTCTCTTAAAAATCACATTTTGCTTGTACAAGGCGAGAGTTTCCCTCCTGGTGTCGGGGCAACTTTTGCAGCCGTGTTTGTTTTGATTTACTGGTTGAGAGAATTTTCTTTGACTGCAGGCACTAATGGGTTTGAAGTGTTTATCAAAAGCACCTGTCGCTATTGTATCACAAAATTTGTCATTGTTACTGATACTATTGTTCTATTGTTTATAAAATCTACCCTAAACCAAACTCACCTCTTTACCGGGAGAACAGCCATCGCCATCAGCTCCTACCTTGATTCCAGCAGCATTGCAATTACATTGTTTACAGTGCGGAGAATCATAGAAGCCAGTCTGACACTGGTCGCATTTACGACCACGGAAATTATGTAAACATTGACATTGACCGGTCTTGGCTCTGCAGAATAGGCCAAGGGAACCTTGGGTATTGCAGTTGCATGCTGGTGATATAAGAGAAGAGAAATAGACCTTTTAGCTATTCTGAAAAAGAATCTCAATCGAGCGATACTTTGCTACATTTTCTAGACTGTTCGAATGAGTGCAATGGTGATCGAAGCTCTAACGACACTCGATCGAACCTCGCGTATTAAAATGTATAAGAATAATGCTCGATCCAGGCTCTTTTTCCAATGTAATGTTAAAAATATACCATTCATTCAAATCATATTAAAGCAGTGTATTGAAATTGTCCCTTTCACATGATTACCCTCAAAAACCTAGCTATCGCAACCCCCCGTTGCGTCGTTAACAACAAGAACATGCGAACACTATTTTCTGATGAATAGGCTTTAATTGTTCCGTAAAACGTTACAGAAAGATAGCTTTTACACATGCTTTAAATTTAACAATCGTACCGCAAGTGTAACACTACAGGCTGTGTATAAGATGTTTTTAAAATTTTCACTTTCGACGATAAACGTTCCAGTTTCTTCGCCGTCAAGCATGATAGAAAAGAATTTTTGGAAGGTCGCCTCGCCCGTATGGCCGACCTCTAAGAAATTGAAGGAAAATTTTTTAATAGACCTAATGGGCAAAGGTTTGTTTTACCCATTTCAAGTCATGTGATCATGCCCATTGGAAGTTTTGGTATTATGCTACTTTTTGCAATCATGGCACAACTTTGCATGGCATGAAATACGTTAGAGGATTCAAAATATGTTTTATCAAGAGATTGATCACATGACTTGAAATGGGATAAAAAACCTCAGCCGATTCTGTCTATTAAACATTTACAATACTCCGGGGCTTCAGGGTAACCGAGAGGGGGCCAGGAGGGGCAATTTGCCTCAGGGTATAGGGGGCCTCATAAAGTGAGATTGTCAACAATTTGACTGCATGAAATATTTTGAAATGCATTTTAAGGCAATCTAAAGGGCGCGATCGAGAAAATTTTGCGGGGGAGGAACCCCATACCCCCGTTGTCTGTCCGCTTCGCTTGCAGGGGGCCTAATCGCGTGCTCTTGCCCCTGGGCCTCCAAAACCTCTCAGCGGCCCTGAGTGGCATCACAAAAAACTAAGACGACTTACATATGAATTACGAAAGGAAAAAACAAGACATGAAAAGTAAGAGCAAGAACATTACACTCTGTCTCAAATTAGGTAAAAATGCCCAGGAATAACAGACAAGATGTTTGTTGCAGTTATGAGTCATTTTGCACTATCAGCTCCAACTGATCTACCGTTTCTGTCGATTTGCACCTAGACTTATGACGATGAGTCCCTTGTATCCCTGCGGTGAACCTTGCTAAAGAGGGACTCATAATGAAACAGTGAAAAACTTGGCCCATTGGAATTATGATGGAATCATGGCTTCGAATCTCGATCCCGTAGGAGTATTTTCAATTCTGCAATCGAATCGAAAATTCTATCACATTTTCACCGTAACAATAGCAATTCACAAATCTCGCAATCTGACTGGTATTGTAGGAATCACAAAGTTTGTGCCTAAATAGGGCCAGGTTTTTCAGAGTAATATCATGAGTCTCTGTTGACTGAAGCGCCATCATAGGGAAACAACAGATTCATCGTCATAAGTCTAATTTGCACCTGTGTTGTGGGTAAAGCGTTCAAAAACATTCATTGCGCTTAAAAACGCAAATATTAAAGGAATCGACATACAAGGCCTAAAATAAGTGTGGTTCTGACTCATTTTGTGGTTCTGTAAATTAAAACTGTGGCTCTGTAATTTGGAAAGTGTGGATTTGAAAAAAAGCAAAAGTTGTGGACATTGCAAGGGGGAGTAAGAAAATAAAATTCACTGATAATGTGATAATAGAAAATAGCGCTTAAATCATAAAATTGAAAGAAAGAGTAGTACTTTCCTAAAGAATACAAACTAGTCCTGGATCCACCCAGCTGTGCTTAACATGGTTGAAAATAAAGTGGCACATTTGCAAAGCCTTGTAACTGAGGAGAAGTAAACACAATCCTTGTTTTAGCCGCTCGTTCAGTCTCAGTGCTAAGTACATTTTGTCGTTATGGTAAGGTTAGTTGTATATGCTGTCTGTATGTATAGAGTAAAAACCCGCGTATAAGAACCTAGTGATTAAGAACCTACAGGCTAAAATTCTGAAATTAGACTCCCCAATATATAAGAACCCATTCAGCCTGAAATTTGAAACAGGTTGTTATTCGAAAAGTTCATCAAGTTAGATCAAAACTCCAGTTGTTTTGTCATTGAACCTATACGAACTGATACTGCCATTTGTGCATCTTGCAAAGAAATACAAAGATGCTTTGAGAGCTTCTCGTTGTATTCTGCAAAATTTCTGATTCTTCACACATTGCTGTTGTGAATAAAATCTCATGAACTCAGGTGCCTCTGAACTGACAGTAAACAATGAGCTGAAAGTTTCAAACTGAACAAAAGAAATACCTGAAAGATCTGAATGAAATACGAACCAATTTAAGAACCTGAACAGCCTAATTTTCCACTAGATACTCAATATATGAGAACCTAATCAGGCTGACTTGCAAAATTGTAACCTTCAAAGCTTCATTTTCACGGACCAATTAGATGACGAATAAGCGAGGAAAGGAGAAGAAATATATGAAAATTTTTCTCAACTTTACCTACCCTCATAAAACGCAACCAGAACAAAAAACTGCAGGAAATTTCCCGAATTTTTTTGAAGATGTTTTCTCACCAGATGTTTGGGTATCCAGGCTTGGATGCCGGTTTGAATACCTCACGGTTTGCTGGAGATATAGCGTTTTCCGATAAGCAAAATCGGCCGAGGCTTGCCAAGTCTTGTTTATGCCACTTCAGGTAAGGTGATATAACGAATGGTGATATAACCTCTTGATGAAACCTCCTTTCAATTTCAATACTAATTTCGAACCAGGAAAACTTATGCCATTAATGCAAAGAGTAGCATAAGGGAGCTGTCACAAAGAATGGAACAGAGTGGGGCGGAAGGGATTTCAAAATTTGCTATCAAATCACGTAGTCCAATGCAAGAAGCAGAAACTGTTTAGGTAGCCCTTAAACATCTGCAAACATGATTTGGTGGCCCCATGGTTTCGACATGAACTCTGTGGCTTAGAAGCTTCTTATGGACGATTTTTCTGCTTTTTAGGATACAATTTTCTTCCCATGCATCATGCTCTCAGTACCATATTGGTGGGATCCGGTATAACGTTAACGTTATCGTTTTAATAAGGCGGTAGGGAGGACATGCAGATGCCACTGTCATAGAAAAGAGATGCAGAACAACATCAATGATCAAGTGAACAGCAAAAAAATACGCTGATAGTATTTAAGATATTTATTGACAAAAAATTGAAATTCCGAAACAAATAGCTTCATGGCCCATGCTTATCACTTGAAGAAGTTTGTTAGCCCAACATTTGCCATCCAATAGCGTTGGTGACCCCGTCAAATCGCTTCCGCCCCCCTCTGTTCCATACTTTAAGACAGCTCCCTAATACAGAAATTTCTCAAGAGTATTGCCATATGACTTGAAATGTGTGAACTAATTAAATTATTCAGTTCACATAGAAATCGAAGGGCATTGAATCTTGAACCAAAGAAAGTGCAGTGGACGGACAATAACAAGAACAATTGGAAACGTTAATATTTGCCCTTCTGGGATCGTTCTTAAAACAATCACTATTGTTATTGCCATTGTTACTAACGCAGAATTTATATTGTTTAAGGTTGAGTGCCTCATCGGTTTTGGAAAGGCCATAACGTCGATTCGGGAGAAAATTCGGGAAATTTCCAGCAGTTTTTTGTCCTGGTTGCATTTTATGAAGGGTGGTAAAGTTGAGAAAATTTTTCACACATTTCTTCTGTCTTCCTCGCTTATTCACCGTCTGATTGGTCCGTGCAAATGAGGCTTTGAAGGTTTCCGGCCATTGGCCACGAGCAAAAATCGGCTAAAACATTTGATACCTATGTTTGTGCAGACCACACCCAACTTTCAAAAATGTGCACTTGTAAAAATTTGTTATTTTAGGGCCTGTCGACATAGCTATATCTCGTAGCTACTATGAAAAGGTTAGAGAAGATTATACCTGGCCCAGGCCAGCTTTTAACCATGTCGACTTCCTTTCAAATTATATTCCTAAAGAATCGTCAAAAAAGCTCACTGTAACTGAAAAATTCCGTAGGTTTTTGATAACTTGGCAACATTGCATAACTTACGTTTGCATTCTGGGAATGCATAAAACAATGCTGATTTGCACTTATTGCATTTAACTCCACCATAATGAGGCTTGCAACGGCAACGACCATTTCGGTTGCATTCAGGAGACACAGATCCAGCCATGAAACAGCGGCAATCTGAAATAAAGATTTGAATGGTGTTAGATAAACAACGGTAGATTTGGTAACAAAACCATCCATTTAATTTTGAACGGCAGTCATTTTTTCTACAACAAGAAAAACCTAAAGTTAACTACTATATACATGCGCCATTCATGGCGGGGACAGACACAAGGTCATCTGGTCCCCAAAAGAATGGATTACACTTACATTTTAACTATCAATTTCCAGATATATCTGAATAAAAAACACGGAACGAAAACAACAAAAAGAAAAAAATTAAAACAAAAACCAAAGGAACAACAACACAACAAGACAAGAAAACGACACAGAGAGGGGTGTCATCAAAATGAAACTGTTGGCTGTTGTCTCAGTCACCATAAAATTCATCTTCCAGCTGCTTTTCTCCAAGCATATTCTAAATCTCAAATATTTGCGAATTCATAACTTACTCCTGCAGTATGGATAATTGAAAAACCCAGCTCTACACGACTGGCATTTTCTCCCAATAATATTAGGTCCACACTTGCACTGGCCGCCATATTTGTTGCACTGCAACCCACGTGACCCTCGACGACTGCAGCTACACGCAGGAGCTCCATCATTGAATTCTGCAATTTGCGTGAAAAATGCGGCTTGGCATAATGAGCTGATCTGGTTGGATATGGGCATCGAGTTAGCGTCTACACAATACTTTTTGTATTCTGTGGAGATGTCGACATAGCTAGGTATGAGCTTGGAGTCGTCCAGTTTGGAGTCAGGTAAGACATATATTTTGTCCTGAAAACGGCAAAAAAGATAGAAAAAATTTGGAGAATGCAATCAGTAGAATAAAGAGGGAATGAAGGCAAAGCTCTTTGAGGAATCTCGCTACTTGGATTTTATCTTGGAGTTGCAAACACAAAGTAGGAAATAGCAATATAGGGCTCAAATCTTAAACTGGAAATTGCCTTGTCACAGCAACACGAGTAAATTTGGCAATTTGTAGAATCCTAACGAAACAGAGCCAAGCACCCATTTTGTAGAATTTTCGAATGTGCACAATAGTGGTAGAAAGAAGCTCGAATGCCGCTCAATCGAAACAGTCGTATAACAATGTATAAAAATATCGCTCGATCCAGACTCTTCTGTAGGATAGCTAAAAGGTCTTTTTCTACAACTTTCTATTCGTGTCCCTGCAAAGGGCATGTGCCTTCGTTTGCCTTCCTAATTAAGTGTCTTGTTCGCCGTCCCAAGCAATTAGACGTCTGCATTTTGTTTTGTGAAAATTCGCCAGACCATTTTGCTATCTTTTAATGGGCATATGAATAATATTCGACAGGCAAAACACAACAAGTTTTCTGCATTTGAAAATGCTCCACAGCGACTCGTATCAGGACTTATTGCTTGAAAATGTTTCACAGTGATTCGTATCACGCCATTTTCGACGTACTTTCACAACAAATTTGAATTAGGTGAAAGCACATTATTCTCAAAACTTTTAAGGATTTGAAAATAACAATACTTACTATAATGAAATCTCTATTTCGTGGTCTCTTCAAAACCGCCGAAAGCTCTCCCTCTTTGGCATACACAACAGCTTTCACACGGCATCCGATGTGACTTGGGCAATATTCAACATCAATGAAATGGTTTGTACTGCCATCTCTCCCTGTTAAGGTCATTTCTACGGCAAACATCGGGTATTTTGGTTGCTTGTATTGCAAAACAATAACCCACCAGTCTTCTGCATTTAGTGTGACAGCGTAGCTTGATGTACTCTGAAATGAAATGAGAGACGCTGGTGACATTAGTTTACTTAAATGCGCATTAGAATAAACTATTCTTATTCGAGAATCAATAAATAATATTTGATAAGGTATGGACTTAAGAGACCTTTTAGTCAATTTGAAGACAAATATGAAACAAACGATACTTTTATACATTTAGATGAATTTCCTGATGAACACAGTCTGTAATAGAAGTTCTAATGCCATTTGATTGAAAAAATAAAAAGAGATGAAGAGCCTCATCACATTTTAATGACAGATATTTTTGCGTGCACGTTATTTCCAAATTGGTGGATTCCTAGCTACTTCTTTACACCAAAAATAATAATCCTTTCAGCTATTCTAAAAGGAATTTGGATTGAGCGACATTTTTGATACATTTTGAATGAATTGAAGGCGAAGGTGATGGTGAGGTTGCAGGTTTTAGCCCCAAGCACTGGGATCGCAGAAGTCGCTAAGCCTTAATCGAGTCTGCGACCCCTTGTTATGACGCTCAAGTTGTTGAGCCTTACAGGGTATAGAGTCCATTCAACCTGACTGGTCTGGCTACAAAATCAGAAGATTACACCACTGCGCCATATCAACTTCTTTCTGTCATATCTTTACTTGCAAGGTACTTGACTAATGTCTAAACATTGGAAGGACTTAAAAACGTTTTGAAATGTCCATGAAGGCACAGGAAGTAAACATAAAGATTGTCAAGGAACTCGTAAGAAACTCATAAGGAACTCTAAGTGCTTAAACTATGATAATTTCAAAGATTTCAGCACTGGCATTTTCGTACTTTCCAATAAATAATAGGTGCAACTTCTAACATCAGACATAATTTCTACCCCGGATTTGTTGTGTAAGTCCTCAACAAAAGATTGACTTTACTAACGTCTAATTTACAATCTAATATAGGGCATTGTCAAGAAGATCCCTAAATCAAGAATGAAATGAACTTACAGTATTTGCTAGCGTCATCCTCAAAGCTTCTTTTAAATTTGGCAATTTCGCATACTCAAGACATTTTCCATCTTTTGTCAGGCAGCTGAATTTTGGCTTCAAGTATTCATTTGAGTAACTGCCAGTCCTGATGATCACGAGTGAATGCTGGAAAGAAGAGATAGATACAATATAAGGGGCATAAAATGGTCCAGATTTCCAAATATATCAATAAATGATGACAGGGGGCCCGAAATAAATTGTGTCCCGTTTGAGTGGCTACTGTGGAGGAGCTGTAGATTCAATTATCTCGGTTTTTATACAGTTGCATAGGTCAAGCTTCAACTTAGAGTTTGAGACTTTGTTTGAGTCAATCTGACATATGTTTGCGGATTTATGGCAGAGAAAAGGAAAATAAGTGGTTGCTTCAAAAACAACACTGCTATTGTTCTCCAGCAACTTTTTAAAAGGTAGAAAGGGCTCTCTTATGTAACAAGATTTAGCAAAGATCTTAATGCGACGCTAAAACCCGTAGGCAACTGTGTAAATCCCAAGATGATTGAATCTACACCTCCTCCACAGCTGCTACACAAACGGGAAACAATTTTTTTTGGAACATCCCGTATCATATTACGTTTAACAGTACTTACGATTCCAATCATCCCTTCAACTGACCCAGTCATCATAAATTTTACTGTTTCTCCCCTTGTGAAATTAAATGAAGCTGGTATATTCATATCATTGAGTACGACTGATCGGCAAATGAATTTATAAGGACAATTAGAGGCCAGCCAATGATCCCCTTTCTTTCCTTGATCTAAGGAATAAATAAAACTGCGTTCACAAATGCTTCATTTTCAAATGCTTGCAAAAAGGTGAAAAATGTGACGGTAGTCGCAACTTTTAAGCTCGCGTTCACACGATACCGGAGCAATTTGAAAACAGCAGGAAATTTGGCCCCAGCGAGCAAGTGGCAATCTCCACAAAAATTTGATATTACAGAAATTTAGCTACACCTTAAGGATCAATCAACCTTGTTTCGAGGTGTTGAAAAATATTCCGTTTTCATCATTTTCGACTGTTCACACGATGCCTTTTTTAAAATGTGCCGGTTAAAGTACCGTTTTCAAAACATGTCGGCGAAAAATGTGCCGTTTTCGTGTGAACGGGAGGCCTATCCGTCACATTTTTCACCGATTTCAAAAGGTGTCGAGATCGTGTGAGCGCTGTCTAAGACAAAATTAATGTCCAAACAAAATATTTACTTATCATAAAGATGCATTGATATTTTTAAGTAAAACCAAAAGACCAGATATAAGACTCAAAAATATCTTAAGTAAATAAATTAGACAGTCCAGTATGTTTCAAATTATACACGACGATTTTCAGTCCATTTGCTATTTTTAGCAAAAATTGCGCTATGTTTCTATCAGCGAAATGAAATCACCAGGACTTTGTCACAAAACTTCACTGATAAATTGTTTGTAAACCTAATGATTTTCTAGATATTCCTTTCGTAATTTATTCTAAATTATCAAAGTAAATCACCACGAAAAAACAAAATAAAATGACAAAGGATATGAATGCTGTACTAATTCAAACAAAGCTGGTCGTAAAATTTCGAGTACTTTTTTCTAGAACTCACCTCCTAGTACTTCCAGGGTATAAACCCTTCGATCTGCATTAAAGTATTCCACAATAATGTTATAAAGACCAGTTGTTTCGACACTAACGTTGAAGTAAACTGCAGCCTAAAAAAGGAAATCAAGAATTCAATGCTGAGAATCAATCATTCATCAATTGCATGTTTTTTACATAATCTAAAAATGTACAGTTAAAAAAAACATGAATACAAAGACGATACCACTGGCAGTATGATAGATGATCGATGATCATAACAGATAAAAATAGCTACAGATTAATAGTTGCACATGATCTCGTTGCTAATAATTGTACTCAACTGATCAGTTTTGAAATCATCCAATCAATGATTCATACCTGATTCGAGCTAATCATCGCCAATGATTTCAAATTCAGCAATGTCATGACATCCGGATCATCAAATTTTTTGGCTTGAGCAAAACCAGCAGCTCCCCCATCAACCCTTCTGACGAGTCCAGCGTTTCCTTTAATGACTTGAGCACCATGACTTTCTAACGGTACAAAACTGTACATAGTGCATGTTTCATACCAAGGACTACCAATATGACATGGCTCTGGCAATGGTTGCAATAATTCTTCAGGGTTAAAGTACGCCTTTGGCATCAAGACAACATGGTCCTACGATAAAAGGATACGAAATAACGAAAATCCACCTGATTCTACCGGGCCGTGAGTTACTAATAATGCAGAAGCGTTAAAAACTTTCATTACAAAGGCGATCTTCAAATTTTCATTTTTGGCTCATAGAATAAACATCAAATTGTGTCTGAACCAACAGCCTATCTTCTTCTCAGGTTGTGAATACAGCATGTTTAAGTACTGTCTGTGGTTTAAAGTATACTACAAAATTTGCAGATGATTATCAAATTCAAAGCTTTGTATGTATTGAGTATGGTTCTAAATTCTATTCCTCGAAAATTCAAGAATCAGCAATGAGCATATGACTTGGTATTAAATATCTGAAAGAAACGCACAAAGCAATGCAAAATTTGATATCAAAAACACCACAAGACTTTTGAGAAAAGCTTAACATTACAGCTTTTCGTTTAGAATTAAAATCCATTAAGGGCATATATGAATCAAAATGAGTTTTCTCAGGATGCAATTACATATCCTTTCAGCAAGGAGACTCTCAAGTTATTTTCAAAAGTAGCTTGCATGTTTTTTTAAAACAGGCAAAATAAATTCGAGAATAAAAATGAGAAAAAAGTCACCAAAGGTAGGAGCTTTTTATGAGAGACAAATTGCGAATCAGCGCAGTCAGTCAAAGTAAAAGGCGTGGAAATTAAACCTACCAAAAATAAACCAACTGAAGTTGATGAAAATCGTAGTTTCCATTCACCAGCTTTCATAAAAATATTGCTTAGGCCATTCGGTCGATTGTATTGTCCCTGTGATGTATATTTGTCCGTTGGGTTGAATTGTATGCTGCTTTCATAGACCACTGCAGCTAAAAAAATAGAAAAAAATTACAGTCTCGAATCTGAAAATTGTTGGCAAAATCAAAGAACAAAAGAAAGATCAACAATCCAGATCCACTACAAAAACTCTAAATACCTGCGTTTTCAAGCAATGGTTTATGAATTTGCTTGGGGATTATAGCAGTCACTTATGGTTGTGCTGAGGGCCTACCTTGACAGAGGACCGTGAAGCAAGTGCAGACTACTATTTTTAAAGTAATGGATCCTGACGAGGAGATATCAGCAATTCTTTACTTGAGGCATCTCACAAGGCATCTATCCTTGCAACCAATATCAGGGAACCGAAACAGCTCATCAATCGCCAGAGATAGTATGTTAAATTTGCGAAAATCAAATATATATATTTCTAAAGGAAATGAAAGCAAGTGTGTTTCTTTTCTAACCTCCATTATTCTTGCCACTGATTCTTACTTTACCAACTGCTGGTTGATTTGAAACCAAAATAGAACTGAATAACACTTTATAGGAACTTGCTTTGGGAACGATCATCATCAATGTCATCCTTGTCTAGAAGGGAAGAAATAGGGCAGTGAATAACGCTTTAGGATGTACAAAAAACAACTTTCCCGATCATGCTGTATTAGATATATGGTTTTCTTAGCAAAGAGAAAGGACTCTAAGAGTCTGGCACAAGGAACACGGAACAGAGTGTTTATGATAATTTCAAGAAGGATATTGCAATTTTTTTCACCTAAAAGTTTGTCACGAGATTTTGTAACGTCCAACGTTAGGGTCAAAAAAGATTTTGCAGACAATTTTTAGCGACTTATGTAGATAGTAAAACAAATAAGCATACACATCGATTAAACAAATGGATGATGATGTATATCAAGGCTTTACTGAAACTCCAAATAACCTTCAAATATCTTGCAGAAATGAAATAAAGTGAACAACTAAGTAACGAAAGCACCAAAGTTACAACGTCTATCTTTGAATCTCTGGTCTTCCAATTCTTGGAGTCATATGCATATGAAATGATATTTGGGCTTCTTCCTTCACATCCTAAATGTTTTGACACAAAGGAGAACAAATGATTTGCGGTACAAAGTTTTTAAATAGCCGTAAATAGCGGACTCATGATAACAAACCTATGGACGTACAATAAACATGTAACCTGTACGGAAACACTATGAACTCCTTTACAAGAACAATGATCAAGATATAAGATAAACATCTAATTAGAAAGAAAACTGCTAAACCTGCAAGAAAATCAAGTAATCACTTACCAACAACGTTATTATGGCAAATTGTTACACCAAATACGCGTTTGGTCGCAAACTCCTCATTTTGGTTTATGCGAAGAACAGATAAATGACATGATCGGGCAGTTTTAAACCTAACGCAACAAAGGAAAACGTGGAGCATGCAAACCTGTTCATGGCCAACAGCAACATATCCCTTCCAAGAAAACCTTGGAAATTCAGCTTGGCTAAACCCATATGCAACCGGGCTGCCATCATCCAATATGCTGTCCTCCATTTCAAATTTCATGTGATTGTGATTCGGTTGGTAATAGTTCCCACTTTTCAATCTGAAATGTAAATAAACAAAGTTCAAAATTTTTATCAATTCCATGTCGATGTGACTGACCATACGTAGGACATACCACACTGAGATTAGTTCATACAAATTTTTCTATGGTTTGAAACCAGCCGTTGGAAGCAATGTCTCCTAAGACCATTTCCCGAGCAAACCTGCTCATCCATGGCTTAAATGGTTATGTAGAATGTACAATAGTTTTAAAATCTGGTAGCGTAGGGAGTGAATATTTGTTGGTTGATAAATCATACATGCCTCTGCGCAATGAGCTAATGACATTGCGTGAAAAGGACAACGAAAGCAATTCAGGCCCATTTCACCTGTGTTTACCTCTGTTTGCAAGACAATTTTCTGCAGCAGGCAAACTCATAGGGCATAATTAAAGCTGGGAGTCAAAAAGTCAAAATTTTGAAGAACTGAAGAATGAGCATGACTTGGATGAGCTGTTGATTGATTATCGAACAATCAACAAAGGAAAACGAAGTTCGAACACAACCGATGTTTCGTTTCTGATGAGACTTCAGAAGTTAGGCGAACTCTTCGACAATCAAAACACAACAATGTAAGTGCAAATATTGAAAATAAATGGCCAACAAACAATTTCAAACTATGGAAATGAAACTGAATATTGCGTACCGATCACATCTTGCTCCTTCGATGTTATTCTTACACCTGCATTTTCCGGAATTATCACAATTGATACCACGGGAACCGCCACCGTTACACTGGCAAGCTATGGAAGTAATTAAACAAAAACTTCTAAATTTTGATGTAAATACAACTAGCAGGGAAAGAAAACTACATCCTTATGTAATTTCTTGTACCAAAAAGATTCTCTAAGGGTCTTGGGTCAATATTCAGTTATAAAGCCGAGCAATAAATGAAGTGACGATAACGCACGGAGGACAATAATTTGTATGTATTATTATTATTATTATTATTATCTATTTATTTAAAGTAGGCGTATAATGGCTAGCTATAAAATAAAAGCTAATTCAAGCCTACTAAAAAGTAAAATTGTTTCAAAATAAAAGAAAAAATACATATATATCTAACATAAGGATTAATTCAATATGATACATATATACAGATTTTTACAATGTTTTTACAGAAATTTTTAGTATTTACAATGCAACGCATTTTTCCTTTTAAGAACCCAACCTGAGCCACGAAAGGTCTACACAGTCTACAGTTACATTCCTCTCCTTTCCAGGTTTTTATTCTCCTTTTAAAGGTGGAGAGGGTATCTGATAGTTTCATGTCATTGGGAAGTGCCTGCCATAATCTACTTCCTAGAAACGAGATCGTCTCTAAGCCATAGCAAGTAGTGCGCGCTTGTGGCAGCAGTAGATTATGGCAGCTTCTTAACCCGTAAGTACTGTGCTTTTCAACAAAGATCTCCTTCATAAAAGTAGGATTGAGTTCCCATTTTGTTTTATAAATTTCAGTCATCAGCAACTGTAAGTTTCTTGTGTGGATTGTGACCGCATTGTCTCTGAGTAACATTGTGTCAAAATCTGATCTCATATCTTTGTAAGTTATCCGCAATGCCCGTTCGTGAATACGATTGACTTTGTTGTCAAGTGTTCTATTGCAGAACATCCAAACAAGAGGACAGTAGTTGAACTGGGACAAGATGAATGCCCTCATTATTCTCTTTAGTTGTTCAGTGTCAAGAAAATGAGAGATTCTCGAGAGAGCATGTAGCTTTTGCCCAGCCTTTTTGCAAATGGACTTTACTTGCTGTTTAAAGCATAATGTTTTGTCCAGAATCACTCCAAGCAACTTTTCTTCCTTGCTCTCTTTAATCCTCACACTTCCGATATTTAAAGAAATATCATTACTTTTATCTCCAAAGATCATCAGATGGCATTTGTCCTCATTCAACTTCATACAGTTGTTTGGAAACCATTCTGCAATTTTAAGGGCATCACTCTCTAATGTTTCAATGATACCTTCAATATTGTTGTCACAAGCATAGATAGTCGTATCATCTGCATAGTTACATATTTCAGCATCATTCACAAACATGAAGAGATCATTGAGGTATATGTTAAACAGAAGAGGTCCCAAGACCGAACCCTGCGGCACACCTATCGTTGTTTCTCTCCATGTGCTGAAGGACCCATTCATCTTTACCCTCTGCTTCCTCTCATTGAGATAGCTATGGATCAACCGCAATGCACTTATACTGAAACCGTAAGCACTTAATTTTGCAATCAAAAGCTCATGATTTAAGCAATCAAACGCCTTTGAGAGATCCATGAGCAGTGCTCCAGCGACACCCCCTTTATCTAAGGTCTTTTTGCAGGTTTCTGTGAGTCGTAAAAGTGCATGTTGGGTTCCATAGCCCTCTCGAAATCCACACAGAAGAGGAGAGAGGAAACTAAGGGCATGAGATTTCATTTGACTCTCCAGGACTCTCTCGTAAATTTTGGACACAGATGATAAAACCGTTATAGGTCTATAATTTTTCTTGATAAAAGCATCAAGACTTTTGAACAGGGACGAGACCTCACCAGCTTTCAGTTCCTTTGGAAAATAGCATTCCGACAAATTCGAATTGAAGATTTTTTGGATGAGAACAGCAAAAATATCTGCATTCTGTTTGAGGATCTTAGCTGGAATGCTGTTTAAGGGAGACGCCTTTTTTGAGTTCAGTTTTTGAATCTGTAAAAGTATCTCATTAATAGTCACTGGTTTGAATTCAAATCGACTCAGTTCGCAGCATTCTATGATCTTTTTAATGCTGGGATGATTAGCATATTTTTTGATAGCTTTTTCCACTGGATCATTTATCCCATTGGTTGGTGAGAGCAGTGTCTGGTCTTCGGAAATTCCCAAACTCTCTGTTATGTTTGTGAAATAATGATTAAAAATTTCTGCTATCTTTAAGTCCTCAGTTATCATTTTTCCATCTTCCATTAGAGTCACAGATGAATTTGTTTGTACTTCATTTGAGAAAACCGGTTTGACTGTCCTCCAAAATTTACGGTTATCTGCAAGGTCTCCAAGGTCAAGGTTCCGATAGTAATCAGATTTCGTCTTGCACAGGAGTTTCACACAAAAATTTCTTTGCGTTTTAAAAGCTTTAAGATTATCCTCAGTTCTACTCTTGATGTATCTATTGCGTAATTTCTTGCGATGCATCATCGCTTTTCGTAAGGCCTTTGTCATAAAAGGGCCATCATTGGCACGCAAATATTTTTTCTTCAGAGGAGCATGTTTATTAAGTGTATTTGTAACTACAGCATCAAAAGCGCCGTAGTCCTCGTTATCCTGCAGTTCAGACGTTATCTGATCACAAAGATCCTTCCTAAAGTCCTCAGCACAGAAGTTGGTGTAATTTCTATATGTAATGATCTTGGGCCCATTTTTCCTATATCCACCCTTAAGTACCGTGACTATCATGGCATGAAAATCCGACAGCCCTGTGTGCACCGTTAACGTATTCTGAAAACTTTTCCTCCTGTTCGTCAGGATCAGATCAATACATCTAGGGCTGTCAGACCTAAAACAGGTTGGGCTCTTGACCAGATTATATAAATCATAGTTATCCATGAAATCACTGATAGCACTATCTTTGGGCTCACAATTAAAATCACCTATCAAACAGAAACTTTCATATTTGCTACTGTAAAAGTCCAGCCCCTTTCCTATCTCATCAAAGAAATATCTTTCAGATTGAGCTGGAGGTCGGTAAATGCAGAAAAGTAGCCATTTTTGCTTCTTCAGAGTTACTTCAATTATGCCACATTCAATGTCATTTGGTGTTTTGTAAACAGATATCTCTTTGAAGGGAACACCCTCTCTGACATAAATCAGTAAACCACCTCCATGTTGATTCCGATCAAACCTGACGGGCTTTGAAAAGCCATCTAGTAAAAACTGACTGGTTGTAAATGTTTCGTCAATTTTTGTCTCTGCAATAGCTAGTACATCAACATTATCAGCTATGAGGGGTTTTAGAAATTCAAATTTGTTTCTGACTGAGTTAATATTTATGTAGGCAATGATCAGGCCTTTGTGGTTTTTTGCCCTGATAGCTTCCAAAGAACTATCATTAGAGGCCTCATTCGCAGATGTATCGCTATCAGTGGTTTCGTGGGATTCTACAATAGCGCAATTATTTTTATCGTTAATATTATCAAAATTTAAGTTAGACTGGAAGGACGTGGGAGAGGCACCGCCACAGGATTCCCCCGCCTTGCCAGCCTCGATCTCGTCTCCCATTCCAACACACGAGTCAGACCTGGGGGACGAGAGAAGGACGCTGCCACAGAAAACTGTGACTTTGTCAACCTCAATCTCATCCCCCATTCCAACACATGTATGTATCATTTGCCACAATTAAAAATATTTGAAAGTTTTACAAGATCAAACTAGTTATAATACAATATATAAGGTTAAAAACACAAAGGAAAACACTCTACTTGCAGTGGTAGGGATGGCATTAAAATGTCAAGGTGACCTTGTTTCCATCGTGGCCCCCGTAAAGGCGCTGGTACAACAAATAACGTAGGACATCGTTAATTATTTTCCTCGCTAATCACGGGAGAACAAAAAAATTGCAGCCTTATCTTATTACAGAAGATCTAATGCTCTGTTGCAAGGTTAAGGAAGGAATACAAACAAAACTTTTCGCGGAAATTAATACTTTTGAAAGCCATTTTAAATGGAAAACAGAATAGTCTTTCAGCTGAATTCACATCAGCAGCGTTTTCTTAAAATGACCGAAATAAGGCTTGTTTCTTAAGATGAACAATCTTCGTGCAATGCAAACTGAAACTTTTCCGGTGTGATTCCTACTTAAAGAAACCTTACCTCTACATCCAAAAATTTTTCCATGTCCCAAATCATAAAATCCTTTTTCACATGAATCACAAGCTCGTCCAGTCACGTGATTTTTACACGGGCATTTTCCATTGAGTTTGTCACATTTGAGAACTGATCCAAGGGTGCCTTCTCCAAAACAACCACAGGGGACACATGTAGATATTCTGCTCTCTGTGTCGTTGTATGACAAGTCTTTACAAGTTGAGTGTCCGGCTGTTGTACGACAGGAATCCTGCAAAAGAAATATTTCCCTTTAATAAAAGATACAAAACAATGTGTTCCTTATCTAACGGCTTGTTATGATCGGTGTCAGACGAAAATATCAAACAAATGGTTCGTTAGCAAATACGATTTTTTCAAAAGCTGTATCACAAGAAACATTTTCATGGTCGTTAATAAGCAGAAGCTTTATATTGAAAAAAGTAACGTTTTCAGTTTTGAACATTGAAAGAAGTTTGACAGACATTTCTGGTCTTTGTTTAAACTTTTGTAGGAACACCTTCCATGCTAAATTGCTCATAACTCTAAAACAGGGAGCGCCGAAGCCATGGTAACTTCAGAACGCCAAAGTCGATTTAAGTTACCGAAGCTATTTTCCACACCTTACTATTTTCCACACCTTATTTGGCCTACCTGCTTTTCAACAATCTATGATAACTGACAGGACAAAAGAATACCAGATGACCTACGAAAACTGCAAGGGAGGATCGCAATTAGCTTCTTGAAATCAAAAGCTGTTGTCACAAGCTTTGTATTGACCAAAAAAACATCTTAAGAGGTATCGCTATGCTTTCTAACTAAACGCTAAAAGGAACGTTTCTTGATAACGTTTTGTCTCAGTAAGCAAGCTGCAATGTCGCTCGTGAAGTTTTCTAGGGTAATCAAGCATAGTGGTGAAAGCTAAAGGTTGTGTAATAACATACCAAACCAGCACAAAAGGTTTCGAATTTACTCTCAAATGAACTCCTCTTTTGAAAGACACTATGATTCGTTTCAGCTGCTTTTTCGATTGTCTCGACTTTCTGAATAATTCCAATATGTTTCACAGTCTCGCATTTAGGCCCCTGGGTGTCTGTCGTGGAACATTCATTGCAGTTTATGCCGGTGAACTCCTTCTTGCAGTCACACTGACCTGTTGTAATGTTACATTTGAGTGAATCGGAGCCAAATGGGTTGCATTTGCAAGCTGTAAACAAAGAAAAAATACTTGGGATTGCGCTGGTCGACTAAGTAAACTGGAAAAACGTACTAACATATGATTTTCTACGGATATTTCAACGTCCTATTTTTCATTGCTGTGCTCAGAAAAAAAAATTGCAAAAATTTCGACAAGCTTTTCAAAACTCTGCACAACTCTTGAAAGCAAACTTTATACAGAGCGAACTTTTTGAAAAAATCTGTAAACATTTTTGCCATTGTCATGTAATCAAACTGCTTTGGAAATAATCAACTTCGTTATTCCGACACTTCTCTGGTATGGTTGTATATCAAAAATTAGCAAATCAATACCTTTGCATTCTGGGTATCCGAAATATCCCAGCTTGCATTTCTCGCAACTTTCTCCTTCAAAGTTTTCTTTGCAAAGGCATGCTCCAGTTTTGTAATCGCAGACGGGTGGTGTCGTTCTCTCTAATGGACAGTTGCATTCTGAGAGGCATGATAAAAATAGGAATTGAACTTAGAAACAGAAGCAAGGAACTGGGAGCTATTCGTAACATCTGAAATCTTGAATTTCAAAACTTACAGATTTGACAAGGAAGATGAGATTTGGAATGCTAGACCCAAAAACGTTGATTTTTGAAAGAACTTGATTATTTTTTATCTTCAATTGTTACAGGTGATGTAAATTCACAAGGACGGGGAGGCAACGTAAAATTTACGTTTTCATCTCAAAATCAATATACAAATGGGTTTTATGACAAGAAACTAAATATAGAACTTTTGAGCTAAAGTTAGACCCAAAATGTATATAAGACCAGACCCCTTTAAGCCAAGGGCCCTGATTCCTAGTCTGAGCCTCCTGAATTTAATTCGTCAGTGCTTGGCTACTATAGTTGTGGATCAGAGGCGCAAATGTACACAAATAACGACCTTTCATGCTTTCTATCGTTATAAAATTAACTTGTGAACATTAGGATTGTGATGAAAACTTACATTTGCACGAAAATTTCAGTGCAAAATGCGGATTTTCAATGCTAGCCAAAGTCTTGAGCTAATTTAGTCTAGCTGCAATTCGCTACTGTGATGGAATGTTGGGACCATGACCATGCAAATGAATATTGTTTGGTGGGAGGGTATACTTCAAATAATCGTTCTGGGGTTCAAGTTTAATTTTTTCTTTTAATTCCAATAATACAAATTTCATCTTAAAACAGAAACAACAAAATATGAATATAAATAACGGTAAAGATGTGGAACCTATGTCGTTACCACGAAATGGCGCAAGTGTTCGAAGGACTGCTGACAAGCATTGTAGGACCCAGTATTGCATTTGAAAAATTTTCAAGACATTTGCAAACAGATGCAGTTGGCTGAAATAGTTTATCAGAAATTTCAAGATACCTTCGCAGCTTGGAAAACGGTAATATCCATAGGAGCATTTGTCGCATGCACGACCTTTGGTCTTCAGTTTACAATCACACTGTCCAGTAATTGCATCACATTTGGATGTTTTCGAACCAAATAAATTACAACTGCAAGCTAATGAAATATAACATAGAAGTTTCTATCAGTTCAAAAAGCGATGAAAATTCAAATCAAGATTCTCATCAAAGATTATAAGACTGAAAAATTTAAGCTATTAATATCGACTGATTGCATACTCGTAGTTGTCGCTATTGAAAAAGTGACGCACAAAGCAGTTTCAGAAAACAATTCAGTTCAATTAAAAATGCACGAAGTGTTGTTGCTGTTGTCACTGTTGCTGTCATTGCTGTTGCTATGGCATGTGGCGTGGTACAGAGCGGGGGAAGGGACTTTACAGCTATTCTACAGCCGCTTTATCCTCCATCTGTTATGCATATTCAATGTCGTGCACTTCAAAAGTTGGATAAATTTAACCAGAGAAATGCTTAAAGAAAGTGTCGCTTAATTCAGGCTTCTTTGCAGGAATGGTTACTATAACATTTCTGCTACTTGCTCAAGTAACGGTTGATTTTTAGTGTCTTGGCCCCACACAGAAAATATCATATGTTTTCTACCTTTAAATTATTTTTGCCTAGAAACCAACTTTAAAAATATCGCTTGCCTTGAACTAAGCTTAAAATATCGCTAAACTATGAAAAATCTTATGATTACTAAGTGCTTTTTATACTTCTGTTTGCCAAGGGCTCCAAGTGCTAACGTGTCTGGGCCTTCATTAAAGGAAACAGCACGGCTGCCAAAAATATCCGAAAATAACAAAGACTATTTATTTGCCCGAAAATAACTCACTTTTGCAATTAGGATATCCATATGAAAACGTAGAGCAACGTTTACAGAATTTTCCAGCATAACCTCGCTTGCAGATACAGCTGAATCGATGTGACGCCAATGGGTGACATAGATTGTATACTGTTCCAGTAGGATTGCAGGTGCACGCTATGAATAGGAAGTTTATCAAAATTAGTTCAACGTCTTGGCATTTTAAAGAGTCATGGTAACCCAGGGTCCTTTGCAGGCGCACGGGAATTTAGGACTATCCGAAAATCAAATTTGATCTGAGCGGGAACCATGAATCTACATAGCAATGATTAGGTAGGTAGGTAATCATATTTAACGTGGCTAGCCTGCGAAAGTCTGAGAGAGACTTGTTTCCAGCAGGGGCCACGAATGTTTTACGATCAACCCGCCGCAGCTACCAGATTTCCCTCACATGGCTCTGGTCGACCCGGGCTAGAGTTACGGACAGCGACCAAACTGTCCAACGTGGGATTCGAATTTCGGCCGCTCTAAGACCTTTGGTTTACGAGTCAGTCACTTTAATCACTCAGCCACAATTGATAGTTTAACTGGATTCAGGATTCAACTGATAGTTTAACTATTGTTCAGCTGTTCTATCAAATCAGCTTCTTACACTGTGGATCTTACACTTATGATCTAGAGTCCCTTAGTTCCCTGGGCTCCTTTGACTTGATAATAGCGCTTCGGTCAACAGAGACTCATAAAATTACTCTGAAAAACCTGACCCTGTTAGGCCCAAGCTCTAAGCTTACTAAGGTACCAATCAGATTGCGAGATTTGTAAAGTACTATGGTTAAATGGTTATGGCAAATGCGATAGAATTTTCGATTCGATTGGCTGATTCCCACGTAAACATTGCCACGGGATTCGAGATTCGAAGCCGTGATTCCATCATTATGTCTCACTATGAGGCCCGTTGTTAGCAAGGTTTACCGCAGGGATGCAAGGGGCTCATCGAAGTAAATCTAGGTCAAGCTTGATTTCAATCAGTCAGAAAGGTCAGTATTCCCGCAAAGGACCCTGGGTGACAACACCTTTTCAAGGTTTCGTTGCAGCAAAGTCGATCACTTCAAAATATACTTTGCTTATCAAAATAGGAACACATGGGTGGTAGGCACTGCAGTCATGCTTCATTGCCGCCGCTTGTTCTTTTGCGGAGGAAAAAGGCAATTACTACTACGGAGGAACCAGCGTGTTGATACTTCCTCCGCAGAAGTATATAAATTTTCCTCCCCAGAAGCATCTATCCTGAAACATACTCTCTGGTCTCTAATAGACGGGGGGGGTTGGAATAGTAGGGGGGTTGGAAAAAATCTCAAAAATTAATAGCCAGGGGGGTTGGAATAATAGGGGGGGTTGGAAAAAATCTCAGTGATTCGCACTTTCTTTATATAGTGACGGTAAGACTTTAAAAATAAAATGCAATGACATCACAGATTTCGCTCGAAAGTCTTAATCTTAGTTGGGTGCATGGAATTTTGTTGTGTAGCTTTTGTCTTGCTTGGAACTCGTTGCCAGAATTAATAAGCAGGGGGGTTGGAATAAGAATGTCCTGGGTGGAAAATTTTCTAAAAATTGATAAGCGGGGGGGGGGACGTCTATTAGAGACCAGAGAGTAACTGCATTGTTTAACTACCTATGCCTATACTGGTGTCTTCGCTGACCCTGTCTCTTGGTTCTTCTTACAGGAGTAACACCGTCTGGAGTAAAGGAATGAAGATAATAACTATCGCAAAATGAACTACATACAACCTACTACACGAAAGCCTGTCACAAATAAGATCCCACGTGAAACTTTCCGCGAAAAAAAAATAATCTGGTTTTAATGATTATTTTTGCGTTTTCGCAAATCTCACGTGACATCTAATCTGAATAAAAAGTCATCCCACTTCGTTCTTGACTGTCAAACAAGTAAATGTATATATAAAAAATTCGTGGTGTTTGTTCACTGTGCATGTTCAAGCAAAATCCTTATTCACTTATCAAAATAGCCTACAGCTTCTTTGGGAGACACAAAAACCAGATTTTAAAGATAAACATAAAAATAACAAGAAACAGACAACTTGAAAACAAACTTATTCAAATACAAAATATGGAAATATCAACAGCGAGTCTTTAACACTGAATAATGTCTAAAAACTGAAATGCCCGATGTTTTGTGATAGTTAAATGTGCAAGGCAAGATATAACACAAACCTGCGTTTTGAACACTTCCCAGCTGCAACCTTGCCCTACCGGCATTTGACACCAAAACTTCTGAACCTCTTCGTGTTCCATCTGTCAAACCATATTTTCCCCAATCCAGGATAAGAAAGAAACAAAGTAAAATTCTGTACGCGAAGAAGCAAATCGTTAGGCCATACATCTTCCTTTGAAAATTGTCGATCTCAAAACATAAACTTTGCTTAGGCCAATGCCAAAATTTTGCTTCAAGTAACGATCAGAGATTCTGCGGGCAGAAACTTGACCATGAAACTCGACCACAGTTTAATTCTTGCCAAATGTTGACTTCTTTCACTTCACCGTATTTTAATGAGACACACACGACTTCAAAAACATTCAGAAGATATTTCATTTTATCGGGAAGGTTTGTAAAAGGAAGCCCCAAAGGAAATAAACGGAAGTTGCAAATAATAGCGGAGGATATAAGCACTGCCTTCCCAGCATTCTTTGGATTACAATATTCCTTCCCAAATTTTTTCAGTCATCAAATAAATTGACAATGAACAGACAGACATCTTCACTGTTGTATTTGTCCGACCTATTTGCATTACAATGTTTAAAGGGACTCTTCAAAAGATCATCAAAAACTTAAGAAACTCGAGTCCTGGAAAATATCTACTGACTGATTGTTTCCCAAAATTATCAGATTTTGAGTACTCACAGTTACTTTCTTAAAGTTTCCATAACGATCTTCATCTTTTCCTACTTTTCCTACTTGAAAACAAAATTTTTGTGTACTTATGTGATACAGGCCCATTTACACGATACCTGTTTACACAAGAACGCACCAATCCGATATGCTTCATACCGTTTTCGAGTTTTTAAATGAAAACACTTTAATAAGTGGAATGAAACCAATCCGATATCGTGGAAACGGTCGAATCCGGTAGTGTCCACTCAATAGGGAACCTCCTTATCAATTCTAGGAGCCTCGCATTTATTGGAGGCACTGCGCTGAACGCGCAGTATACGCTAGACGCATACAGTGAAACTATTACAGTGAAGGGGAAACGATTTCGTGTAAACAGAACCCCAATCCGACAATCCGAGACGTAATAAAACGGTATCGTGCAAACGAGGCCACAGGAAACTATGACAGTAGTAAAGACTGCTTTTTTAGGTGCTGTAGGATTTGAGTTAATTTTTTTGATTATTTGAGGGTCTGGCATCGTACAAAAGAATGTGTGCACATTTCATGTCTACGAAATGTTCACGAAGGCACAGGCAAACCCAAACGACAAGTAGACAAGCAACTGTTATGCAACTGCTAAGAAACTTTCACAATTCAAAATCTGATAGTTTCAAGAAACTTTCAGCGGTGATCAACTTTCTTGATTTGTCGTGCAAACAAATACGTTCACATTTAATTTTTCAACCTCTTTCCATCGACTTAAGGAAAATTTGGAACGTTTATGAAGTTCTAAATGTTTAAATAGAAATTCTGTGACTCCTGCTCTTCCCTCGACCTGAGAGTGGCGAACTATCTATTTTTGTGAAAGCTCTTTTCAGCTCGTAAACAAATGGGAATCATCCTCAATCAGCAGAAAAATAGAAAAAATCTTCCGGTTGTAGTTTAATAGTTTAGTGTTTGCCTCCAAGTTTATTGTTGCCAGTAAATAACAAAGCTTTCAGCTGGCAGCTGGCTAAGCCAAACTGTTCTACTTGTAGCGAACACTTTCAGAGGTGTACACAGGTGTACCGGTAAAACCATCCAATTTGGACGCGGTATTTGAATAAACTTCACTGTCCACCAGAGAAATATCTTCCAACAATATCTTCCAACAAGAGCAAAGTAAAGAAGTCAATCTCTTTGTCTGAAACGAATCTCAGCAAATTTTCAGACAAATTACAGTAAATTTCTTCATATAAGAACCTACCAAAATAAGAAGCTAGAGGCTGTTTTTCCTAAATTATGCATCATGCAATTAAGAACCTGTCTCAGTTTGATGAAAAATAGCCTCTTATGGGAGGGATTGATTTTTCATTGTTGTTATTAACTTCACTCTTTCCTTTAAGGTTTGATTCCCCCCCAATTAGTTATTAAGTCCGTAAGAACAAATAATAGGGCTGAACATCTTTCTAAGACTCTGAAAGGACCTACACGATGCACCCTTCAAGAAAGAACCTCTATACTTTGAAATTAGTTTTAGTGCCTTTGAAATAAGAACCTATTTCAGCCTAGCTCTCTAAAAAGTAGCTTCTTATATGCAGGGATTTAGTGCAGCTAATAAGAGGCTCAAACCTTTTCATGTGCTCTGATCTTTTCGGTCATAACCTTGTTGATCCGGGCCATTTTAGGCGACCAATGTCAAAAGTGTTCCCGTTCACGATTGACCATTATCAAACTTCATTATCTTCCGGTCTCTCTGGTTCATGACAATAAAGTCTCCAATCTCTGGTTCCTCTTGTCCATTGGTACGGGCAACGCACTGGTTTGCAGCTCTAGTCTTCACCCATGAAGAACTCGTCGAACCGAACCATACAATTTAAGAGAACCCCAGATCAGTGCCAAAATATTCAAGTTCATGAATGTAAGACTTTGTTGTATCGCGGTATGGTCCATGGCAATAACAACAGATCCAAGCTTCGGACCAGCTTGTCCTTTGGTCCGGAAAGTACATCTTTCATAGGATATCCCCGTTGTACCTTTGCCCTATCTGTCAAAACAAGTTCAGAACAATAATCTTCTGGCACAACGAAAACACCTCTGTCAAGCTGAATTTTCTTCCGGTTCAACAGAATAAAAGCTGGTGCTATCTACTTCATAGAATAGTTGATCGAGCGTGGTGCACAGGAACGAACGAATCCAGTTCCAAGATGGCACAATCGATGGTACTGTTCCTTGTCACCATTGCAGTGTGTGCGTCGAGTATTCAAGGATATTGCAGTAAGTCTTTCGTCATTTTTTTTGGTCATGTGATCGTACACCTTCAGCTTATGGACTTTAGACACGTTAGGCCAAAATATTGCTGTATATTGCCCTGTTTGTGAAAAACTGTTGGCCATCAAAAACGGCGTGCAAAAATTGAGAATTTTCCCCATGCCAGAATGTCCCTCTCGATAAAAGCTTAACAGCTGCGGACAAGGAGATGGCATTCAACGAATTGCAAATTATGCTGTTGATAAAAGCTTTAAAAAGTTGCAATCTGATCAAACTATATAAAAATACTAATTGAAAATTTTGAGTCGACAAATGGCATAATTTCCTTGAAGGACTTGCGGCACGTACAGTGTCGTTATTTATTCATATTGCATCCAGAACAGTCAAGTGGACGAGATTCAAGCCCAACCAACACCACTGATTGAGCGTCAGGACAGTAATGCCCCATTCACACTGCTAGTTACACCAGCTCAACTAAATCAGGTTTTCGAATAGGGTCTTCTGATTAGTCAATCCAACAAATCCAGTCATTTGATTGGTTGAAATTTAAACTGGTTTAGAAAAACTTGGTTTAACTGTGTCAGTGTGAATTTAGTATTAGACTTGCCTAAAAATCTGTTCATCCGACTGATCCTTGGACTTAGTTCCCGGTTCCGTCGTTCCAGCGTTCCATGACGGACAATAGAAAGAGTTATGACAAAATGTTGGAACTACGGATCTGGGAGCTGTAGAAAACGCATTTGGTCAGGAGGACTTCGGAACACAGACTTGAGAAAGGCCTGCATGCCAACAGGAGTTATGGACCATGTTTTATCATTCGGCATCAGCTGACAGGGTGCAATATTTATCACAGGTAGGCTACCACAACTGGAGAACTAAAATGTGCTCCTGTCCGGGATCGAACCCGGAACGTTGCGGGCATGTTGCGGGCGGCACATCCCCAAGTACCTTTGCTATGGAAGAACCCCCCCCCCGTGTGGCCTGCACAAAAAGATATTCTAACTCTTTTCAGACTTCAACAGCCGTGAGTTGCACTCACAGATCACCAAGGCCACGCTTGAAGCAACGCGATGGTTAATCGAGTCTCAAGACAGCGAGGGAAAATGGATCGACCTCCATACAACTGGCAACGTGCTTGCAACATTGAAAATACTTGGCTACAACATGGACGAAACAAGGTCGTGTGCCAAGCCAATCAAGAGAGCTGCTAACTACTTCAAACAATCAAAAAGCGATATTAATACTGCTCATGGAGGTCAGCTTGCATACATAGTCATGGGCCTACAAGCTCTTTGTGAGGATCCAGGCAATTATGAGAGCATGAATCTCACGAAAAATCTCCTACAAGACCTGATCCACTTCCCTAAAGGTAAGTTCGCTCCGATCCTGGGGCCTAAGCTAAATTGACGATTGGTGCATTATTCTTAACGAGAAATACTTGTAAATTTGATAACGATTTTGTGTTTGTTTCAAAGGTTTCTGGAAGAGGCTTGCTCGAGAAAATTGCTTATAATTTCAGAACGGAATGGTCGATTTCGGTCAGGTACACTTTAAAATGTATGTGAACCCGTCCACCATCAAATGATACATTAGCCAAAATTATTGTCTCGATACTGTATTCAATGAGTCATGTCCTTTCCAACGGGCATCGCTTTTATCTTCAACCTGTATTCTTAGTTTACATGACGCGACAAACCCTTACTTTTTGGGTTACCATTGAGCAGTTTTACTCAGATCCTCTGCAGATGTTAATAACTGCATAATGTGTTAGTCTGGGTGCTCAGTTCGAGTACGTAGAGACTGGCATAGCATGTAGGTCAGCCAGAACGACTCTTCTGGCAAATGTGGAAAGTAAGACCAACAACCACTTGTTGTGACATATCATCCAGCAGTTAATAGTTTGGGGAAGGTTGCCAGGGACTCTATCCTATGCTCATAAACTTGGGGGAGGATAGGGAGGTGTTTCGTGAGCAGTTTTCTTTGAGAAATATGCTGAAATATTCTTCTTCTTATAGGATCGTTCAATCATTACTTTCAATACAGTCTTGCAATGCTGGCGCTTGGCCTAAATAACGTGCAAGTGCCGTGGTCAGCAGCGAAAAAGCTGATTGATAAGGTTGACTGGATTCTTGCCACTGGGGAAAAGCATACCAAAGATGACTGCGCCTTATTTGTCTATGCCCTAAAAAGCGTTCATGGGCAGTTCGCTAATAATGCAACACAACTTGGAGAGATAAACAGGATTAAGAATAGGCTTACAACAGCTCTAGGAAGAAAGTTAAGCTTGCAGAAAGATAACCTCTGGACAAAATCCCTTGTAATGCAGGTATGTAGCTATAATTCCTGTCAATAGTCCTTGGAACACTTACGTCATTAAAGAGCCACTGACACCCATGGTCCTTTGCGAGCACAATGCGGGCACAATGCAATCTCAAACTGTGTGAAAATCAAATTTGATCTTAACGGAAAGCACAGATCAACAGTTCAGTAGTTGTACCGATAACAAAATTCCACTTTTCTTTAAGTGTTTAGACTTCTAACCTAGAGTATTTCCGTGTGCTTTTTGACTTGATGATGGCGCTTCGGTCAACAGAGATTCATAATGTTACTCTGAAAACCTGGCCCTATTTAGGTCCAAACTCTGCGATTCTTAGAGTACCAATCCGGTTGCGAGATTTGGCAAAGAACAAGATTTGGCATCGAATGATATTCATTGACCAAGACAAGAGAATGATATCAAGCCTGCATTGAGCAAGACTGCACCTAGCCTAGCTGATATCAAGATCTAATGTCCGATAAAAGGCCAAATCGTGGGTCAAAGAATAATAATAATCATCATCATCATCATCGAAGATCATAGATTGCCAAGAGTGAAAGAAAAAGGATGCAGTCCTCATGCAATCCTATTAAAACGATCTTTCAGGGAACTCTGGATAGCTTTGTACACTATTCCAATTTTCAACAAAACATGAGGCGCTTTTGTCTTTCGTTATTACCCAGTGAAAATTAATCTGTAACATTGTTTTCATTCTTCGTAGGCCCAAACAGCAAATGAAAGAATGATGCCATATACAGACGCAAAATGTAAGGCACTGTTCACAGGTCTCCTCAGTCAAAAGGGGAGCGACGGCTCATTTGGAAGCCTCTCGGCAGCATTACACGTGCTTCCAGCACTGGCTGGTGTCTCATATTTGGATCTTGCAAAAGAAAGTCATTGTAATACAAAGAAACCAGGTAACATAATTCAAATTGGTTTTTGCTCTAGCAAGGCTTTCTATTATCTCAGATCATTGTTATGATCCTAAAAGTACATGAGATATGTAGCAGAAATTTGGGGTAGATCCTAGATAGATCGTTTAGAACGGTCACAAGAAATGAAAGCTTAAAAATTACTTAACAGATTTTACACAGATAAATATGTTAGGGGTTATTTTAGCCCCCTTTCCCCGGTCCAAGTATGGTCCAACTCCCCCTTGACGGTTAGGAAGTCCGCAAAACTGGAGATTTTTCTATACCGTTAAAACCCGTGTATAAGCCGCCCCTGAATTTGGTGATCTTGCTTAAAAATTCTTTATCTGCCTGCACATTTTACCCTCCTAAACTTAGTATTTAAGCGTCGTTTTTCTTTTTTTTCAGTAAAAGAAAAGAAGGTTGGTATTCGAATGATACTTTAGTAATATTTTGCTTTGGTTAGAAAGTTATCGGTGACTGAAGCGATAATGTTTTTGATTTCATTGAGCAGAAATGTGTCACATTTATTCTACTCGCATTTGCAACAAAAAACAAAGATTCCCTTGAGATAAAACGCTCTTGGGCAACCAGCTAAATGAGTTGAACTCACAATCTCGTTCCCAGAGTGAGATTGTTGCCCTACCTCTACTCTGGGATACAAGAGGCCAATCGGCAATTTGATTGACTTTTCGAAACATCCGTGAACGGCCAGACTTTGCCTCTATCAAACTGCTAATATCACAGATCGGTTAAGTGTGTGGGGCATGTGAGGGCTTTGAAAGGGATAATGGACGACGGTACATCCAAATTTTTGGGTTTCAAAATCAGGGTTGATTAAGATGTTCATTTGGCTTCGTGATCATTTCAAAATCATTTTCAGGCAATGATCGATGTTTGCGTCAAAGTTACATTCCCAGACATCAATAAACCGAGTCCTGCCCCCGTGAATGTTTCAATCCAAAATGGATCCACTGCTTTGGACGCTTTGAAAGCAGCCTCGAAAATAGACGATTGCTACAAATTCACATCGCGGCTAACAGCATGGGGTCAATATATCACTACAGTTTGCAAGATGAAGAGAGATCATTCAAAGAAGACATACTGGATGTTCTATGTAGATGGGAAGCAAGTGAAGGTTGGTGTTGATAGCTATGTGCCCAAGCCAAATGAATGCGTCGAACTGAGATATAAAAAGCTGGATTTCAATAAATGAGACAAAGACTACCAATTAACTGTTAAAATTTGTTAACAACTGATAGCCTTAAACAATGAATGCTTATTGCTTAATGGCAAAAGATGTCTTAAAAAGTAGAAAGAACATAAATACATTGGATGCTTTATCGTCTGTTTTTTAACTCTGTCAAAGAGCAGAAGGACCTGTTGCTTTTCATCAGACGCGCAAAACTTCCCAACTGGGAATCTGAGTGACATTGCTTCGTTTGAGGTCTGTAAATTGGCAATAATGCATCGTGTTTGTAGCTAGAAAATCAAAATTTATGACCTTGATATTAGTGTTTTACTTTGTTGCTTTCTCTTACCAGTGCTAGGATGGCTCCTGCGCGTCTGAACAGATAGTTCCTTCACAGCGTTCATCTTCGTTTCAAACTTCCTCTTGCAATATTTGAAAAGAGGATGAACGCTGTGTAGGAGCCAACTGCTCATATTTTCATATTTCATATTTGAATCTTTTTAGGACGTTAGCCCTTCGGCAGAAGCCGTTTTTCAAGGGGCCCTACATTAAAAACTTACATACTATAAATAATCAAAATAAATCACAACTAAAATCAGAAACCATAATCTAAAAGCCTATTTACAATTATACAATATATACAATAAACAAAGAAATTAACCCTTTACAGCTTTCTTAAAACCATCCAGGCAGGATGCTGTCTTTGACTCAGCAGGGAGGCTATTCCATATTTTAGCTCCTCGGTGCGAAAACATTTTTGCCCATTTGCTGACTTTTTCTTTGGCAACCTTAAATCAGTCTCAGTGTTCAGACGCACAGGAGTCATTAGAATTTGATTTCAAGCACTGATATGGCTTGTGCTAGAGGGAAAACAAAGAAGAAAACTATGGTAATATCGAGGCAAGGGGGTAACAACTTTAATTTCCAAGCTACAAACACGGTGCATATTGCCCATGAATGATCCGTGCAGATGTTCAACAATATTTACTAACAGTTTTAAAACGAAAAGAACAAAAGCGAAGAGTACGGCATCTGGCGAAAGTTTCCCGATAGCACATCCACTAGCAACCATTCAAAAGAGTGCAAAAGTGCAAAAGTTCTACAGTCTGTTTTGCTGTAGCCCTTACCAGTAGACCCGGTATTCAAAAGAAGAAAGGGTCTACTACGGCCAACTACTCGAGTGATTATCTTTAATTATCGTCATCCGCTATTCAAACAATGTGTGTCGCAGCTCGACATTTTTCCGCGGCGACAAATCGATTAGCCAATTAGATTCCCGGAAATTTTTCCGCCGCGACATTTTTCCGCCTAGTGGAGATCCGGCTTAAATCAAGTTCCAGAAATCTGAAACTCACTGCGGCAAGCTTTTCGTAGACCCTTTCTTCTTTTGAATAACGGGTCTAGGCGTGGGCTAGTTTTGGTGGGAAGGGTAACGACTGTCCCTTATTTTGGCTCTTGGGCACAGCCACAGTTCATTGGAGTTAGGTCTGTCATCAAATGTCACGTGGGATTTGCGGTGACGCAAAACTGAACTATCAAAACGCTTGAAATTGTTTCATTCGCGGACAGTTTCACGTGACATCCTATGAGACAGACTGGGTTTTCTGACTGGACTGACTGAAACAGACCTTAAGCACTCTACTAATCCCCCTGAAACACCAATGACGCAGGTGCAGTATCATATTTTGCTCATACATCACTACTGCGCTTGCGTCGGTAATACTTTCAGGGGGTCGACTCCAACTACTCAAGATTTCCAGTGTTCGTATCGTAAATCGTATCCCAAACAAGTGACACAGGAGGGCCTAAATCACAGTGCTCTGCAAATACAGCATCAATATGGCTTTCCTTCGAAGTAAACAAGGCAGAGAACAGTTATCAACGAGAGGATTAGATGCGAAGGATTTTGTTATGACTGGAATGCGATATAATGTAGTCTTTCTCGGCTCCATGTTAGTGCCTACCCCTACTGGACATGGCAGCAGTCGAACTGAAAATGCTGTGGATAAAGTGTATCAAGAAAAATACAAGGCATTTGGGTATGGCTCACGAAAAGTTGGTCTCGAGATTTCAGTTGATGAAATAAAAGTCGTTGAAAACATTGGCAACAAAGTGACACAGACAGTTGCGAAATTTGAAACAACAGAACTAACTTTTTGTAACATTGATATGAAGCACGATAAAGCCTTTGTTTTTATTGTTAGTGATGCAAGAACAGAGAGCTTCAGAGCGTATGTTTTTCATTGCGACAGTGCTACACGTGCTAAAGAACTTCTTTCAAAGTCAAGAGAAGCACTGCAAGTAAAGGCCAACCAAATAGAAGCCATAAGGTTGAGATCCTATTCAGCACCTGCCAAAAATCTCACAAAGTTTCGTTCTCAAGCGGAAGACAAGAAAATTGTAGAGGAAGAAGCCATACAAACAGAGGACGAATGGGGAGAATTTGAAGGGAGCGTTTCAAAAAGCACTTTATCATCCAATCAAAACGAACTGTTGGCTGAAAATGGCAGACAAAGGAGTCAAACAGATCTACAAAGTTACAATAATCTTATTCTCACTGGTCTGTCAAAAGAAACATTTGATTCCCCAGGGAACCTTTTGTTTGAAGATGATTCCCAACAGGGGAGTTCTAGAAACTATGGCTTGAAGCAGATTGTTGATGATGAAGATGAATTTACAAGTTTAGCAGAGAAGCGAATCAGAAGTTTTGATGATCAGGCAATTGCTGGAACAGGTGAAGCATTGTTGCTTCTCAATCAGCCTACAATGGCACAAGAATTGGTTACTCAGAACCCAAACAATATCTTGATGCATAATGCTGCTCCTGCCCAGAATAATAAGAAATTTGAAAATGAGAATCTTTTGCAATTCTAACTGATGGTACGTAGATAATTTTCCATCATTTTAAACTATGAGTGTAGCATTGGGAGTCACTTTCATGGGAAAAGAAAAATGTAAATATCGTCATGAGTGTTGTGAAACATTCCAAAAGACCTGTTAGAAACTTTGGTAATTCAATATAAGTCACTTTTCTCCACACCATTATCAGCAAAAATTGCAGTGTAAGATCAAACAGCTACCAAGTCCCCCCCCCCTGCAAACAAGCTTCCCCATCAGATAAGCCTCCACCCAGATTTCAGTTTTACAAATAAGCCCCTAGGGGCTTACGCAATTGGCTACTTGTCCATATATTCCTATTTGAATCTTTTCAGGATCCTACTGAGCGGTAAGCTAACAGCGGATTGCCAGATTTTTGCTACCATGTAGAGAAGAAATTAAATGGAAACAGAACAGAAGATTCTGATAACTTGGTCATTTTCTGAAGAAATACAACATTTGAAGGTTGCCTAATTATGACACACGATTCCAAATCTTTGACATACTGTATTCTTATAGTTTTTAACTCATTGATTTTAGCAGCAGTTTGAACTAACTACACCCAGTTGATCAAAACGAAGTAAAAGTTAACCCACAATCTTTAGATAGCCAAGAGAGACAGCTTTAATCACAGAGATTTATCACATAGCCATGTACTGTATAAATAGGTATTAGATAGAACCATAGTCTATTTGGCAAATAGACTATGATAGAACTTTATTGGAGAAGTGAGGAGCTCTCTACAGAGCCTGGAGTCATTAGTATTTATCAATGACATATTTTTAAAAGCCACCAGTAATGTCCACTTAAAGCCAATGTGCAGTGGTAAATAGGCGCCTCTATAAATAGAACAAAGAAATTACTCCAACACAGCATTGTTTCGTGGTGAGATAAAAATCTTATTGTGCCACTATCCTTTGTTGACTCTGTGTGCTAGTTTGATTTGAATGAGATATTTTTAGAATTTATGCTCTCTTCAAATGCAATTTTAACCTTGCACAAACCCTTTAAATTAATTTCCGAACCAAAATGATGATGATCTGTGAATAAAAGTTTGCTTCCTGTAAAGTTTGAATTTGAACCTTTTTCCTGGCATTACTGCAGTTTTTCCCCATTGAATTGTAGCCACCTGCCAAAAATAATTCATTTTCCACTCTTGCCTATCAAACCTTTCCTGTCATGCTGTTTTCCATCCTCCTATTTAAAATGTATAATCTCAGCTGTCCAACTGTTGTTTTTAACATCTAAGTTTAAAGTGGTCATTACTGGTGGGGTGCCTTAAAGGTCTTCTGAGATCTTGAAAACATTTGCTCCCTATACATTGATCCACACAACAAAAAAAGTTACAGTAAGGGACTTGTGCACATTAACATTTGCCAAAGAATTCTCTTTAGTTTCAAGATTTCTTGTCCAAAAAATGTACAGTCGTTGATATGGCTCAAGAACTCAAGTATCATTTTGTGTAGAATCCTGGAAACAACTCAAGTTTTGTCAAATGTTAATGTGCACAAGGCCTGAACTGTATGAAACCATCAGCAAGCCATGTTAGACAAAAGATTAGTTTAAAAACATCCTATGGGTTTGTTTTTGAATTTAAACGCACAACATTCAAGTTTTCATTTAGATACATCCCTATTCTTTTTATTTAAAATATTGCAGTGTAGGCTTCATATACTAAAACAGCTTTTAAAGTTTATTATGTTTTTGATGGAAATTCAATGAAATTTAAGGACCAGAACTGACAAATGCAGCTTTGTATAACAGATTTCAATAAACTGAGTGTGAGGGGTATGATGGAATCAGAACAGCTGATGGCTGTAAAAAAATGACAATTTTGTTTGAGACTTGTTTAACTCATAAACAAGACAATCCAAGAATTGTCAATCTTCCCTGCAACATCCGCTGGTGTGGTCCCGATATGATACTCATCACACTCAATCCAGTAAAGTGTATTACATCTCTTTGATTTGTTACTTTGCCAGCTTGTTAAACCTTGAAGCCTACACTGAATATTGCAAAAGTTTGTGACACATGCATGCATTTAGTAACACTCTATCATAAATAACACCCACGCAGTACTCTGTCCTTACACATAATATGGCATGTGGCTCAAATCTTTCAAGATATTGTTGTAAAAGTTTATTACAGTAAACAAGGGCAGACGTTGTAAAACTATAGCATCAGTTGCTTTGGTTCCAACCTCAATTCAAAGTGATTAGCAAATGCAGACAACCAAAGTTCTCTCAACCAGTAATTCATAACAAACAAAGCTGCAAAGTTGCCCTGAAACCAGTACAGCAAACCACCTCAAGTTTGAGATGCTTCCTGTAGTGCTGCAACTATAATAAGTGCCAAAATCAAACGATAAAAATTTATGGAAAAATCACAGAAAAGTACCTGAAATTCCTTTCAATGTATTCAATGCAAAGAAGTGACAGAATTTTGCACACCTTTTTTAAAGATTTGAGCCCAATGCTCACATACACACTGCATCTTCTTTTACTATTAGTATCATGAAAGACGGTAATACTAATTCTTGAAAGTAAATCTGACATTTCTGACAAAAGTTTTTTCAAGGGACCATTTATGATCTATTCCTTTGGTTGGCACCAAAAAGAAAATCATCTGGTTGTTGCTACAGTATGTCTGGTTGTCCAACTTTTTTACTACAAGACAAATAAAATGCACTAAACTTTATAAAGGCTGGCAGGCCTATTCATGTTTGGTGCTAGCCCCAGGTATAGATAATTAATGGTCATTAACGGGACTCTGTCACCATATTGGTCTCCAAACTTTATTAAGCAGTCTTTTGAAGGTAATATAACTCAGACGTTGATCTCTTTTTTCAAAATGAAAACATTATCTTGAGGATAAATCTCGTTACTTCACAGTGGAACAAATCAAGCATTCATAACTTAGATTCTCAATTTTAAGTGGACTTTTTAATGTTACCTTTTAATGGTTTGGGAGAAGCGGCAAAACAAACTGCAAAAACAATATGGACACATGCCTAAAACAAAAATCCTTGTAGATTCATTTACAATTTGGCGATGGAGCCCCTTTAAGTGTTATTTGCTGGTTATGGTGAAAATTGATTAGTTGGAAAAATATATGAAAATAACATAATTTAAAGAGTATCAAAGACATCTTTGTAAAAAATAGATTATGCTGGTTGTTTGATTTAGATGGATAAAATTAGAAGTAGTAGATTTAGATTTAAGGAGCTGTCTGGTAATTATATAGAGTTACTTAATTTTTACTTTATGTGTTTGATATGAAAAGAAGGTGGTCTCTACTTGTTTGAGAACTGCAGGATTCAAGTGCTTTCCCATCCAGCTCAACAGACAAAACCAGCTAAGGTTTATTTACACCCATTTCAGGACAAGTGATCCATCTCTTGAAAAGACCTCTTTTGATTTCTATAACATATTTGATGCTGTGAAAACTTGTACCATGAATGGCTTGGAACTTGTACACAAAGGCGACCGGTTTGCTAGTGGGATGCTCCTCTCCTACAGCTATGATTAAAATGGTTTATAATTGTAACTGTTGGATGGCACGTAGTCAATTTATCTAGTTGTTCTTTCATAGTTTGTTGTCAGAAGCATTGAAAACACTGAAAACCTCACTCAAGATTTTGATCACAGACTTGAAATGGGTCCAACAAATGCTGGCTGACAGGGTGAATTTAGAAAGTTGCTAAGTGTTAGTTATTTACAGGAATGACGCAGAATGTTCTACCTTAGTCAAGAAATTAAATCACTTTACTGGCCCACTGATCGTTTACAGTTTTCTTGGGATCAATTTTGAACAAGTAAAAACAAACAATGCAGTTCTCTCATGAAGTAACATCCATGAACCCTTGAGAATTCTTAAGAATTGATGAGAACTTTCATTAGAATTTGTACAAAATAAATATCTTCTCTTTTGATACCAAATGGCACAGTTATAGCTCTTTTCAAGCCTAGCTTCTAAAAACTTGGAAAGTCCTGAAAGAGTTTAATACTAACAGATATTTCATGATTTCTCAAGGAGATCTTAAGGATTCTTAAAATGAATAAGAATTTTCAATAACTCCTAGTAAGAATTTTTACAAATTCTTATGTACAATTTTTACAAATTCACTTAGTTATAAACTTATGAAAGAACTGCTGACGTCTTCGAGAAGTATGGCCAACAAACAAACAAACAAACACTTGTCAAAAATCAACAAAACTCTTGCTGTGAAGTAACAAAACAAATACCCAACAAAACTAAATAAGATGCAACAAATTATCTATACACAAGACACTAAGATTGGCATAAGGCTACATTTGTAATTTTGGTTGCCTTTGAAGCTTGTTGATATGAGAGGGGCCCCACACATCATATAGTGCATGATATTTTGGAAAAAATTAATAAACAATAATCTCTCTCTTAAAGACAATATTTTATTTAGTAGGTAGAAGTTTGAAGAATTCTGAAAGTTCAAACCATTTTCAAGATTTTTCACATTTGGATAGGAATTTTTGAGAAAAAATTAGACTATCAAAATTTCTTAAGAATTTGTGAGAAATTTTCATAAAGCAATTCAATGTGCTTTCTACTTCAATGCTTAGGCAAGAAAGCATTTCCATGTCCACTAGGTTTGCACTACACATCTTCACATCAAGGAACATTTAGCATCAGTCTACAGTATTTTTTATGGAATTTCTGGAAAAAATCTAGCTTTCAAGTTAAATTTCTTAACACATCACAAAAGTAGGCACCTGCATTCAGTCCATCTACTGTATGATACTGTATGCCTCAAGTTAAACAATTCAAATTCAACTAAACACATATGTACACAAATGGAGTATTTCAACATTTCTCATTCATAGCCTTTATCTAACTACATTACTACACACAGATGGCAATGACACATTGTAACAAAATCACTTGACTTTCTTTAACAATCAGAGTTCTCAAGATGCACCATAAATTCAAATTCTTCTTTTGTCAATGGTTGGACAGAAAGCCTGGCCCTGGTAAAAAGTGCAACATTTTTCAGCGGACCATTGTTCTCTTTGTGTTCTAAGTGAAGTTTTTTTAATTCAGGAAGGGGTACATACCGTTTCAGCTTTCTTTTGAATTTAACATCAACCATAAACCACTTTGGGTTGTCTTTTACTGACTTTGGATCATAGTATGCAGACTTTTTGTCAAACTGTGTGTGGTCAACATAGCCTTCTTTGACGATGGTCATCAACCCTGCAAGTCCAGGTGGTTTACAATTGCTGAAATGCAAAAATGACTTTTATGAGCTCTATTTTGCAACATGAAGGGAGACCAAGAGGAATTGAAAACCAATTTTATTTAAAAAATGAGGCTGCTACACTGACAGAGAGGTCAGGTAAATGCCAGAGTGCATTCCATGTAAAACCTACACCGAAGGTATGCCAGGCCTTAACCTTTCGGACGCCAAGTATTTTCAGGGAGAGAGAGTTGCTAAAATTCTGAGTACTGATAATTTTAAAAAACTTTCAGTACTGGGCCAAATTCTTAGTTTAGTATCACAGAAATGCATGTATTATCAAAAGAAACTGCTATAAGATTGAGGAAGACTTCACATTCACGTCAAGGTATGCAGACTTTGAAATGCCGTCACGCCACCAACAGATATTACTGAACAAATGACGCCGCTACGCCACCAAAAAAGTTTGGTCTACGCCAAAGATCTTTGGGCCTAAGTGCATGAAATGCACCGAAGATCTTCAGGCCAAAGTGCATGGAATGACCCCTGGGCGCTTATGGGTTTTCAAACTGAGCTGCCTATATGGAAAGAAGGAGTTGTCCAAGGTGCGCCGTACATGTCCGGCACAACAGAGCACTTAGTTTCTATTGTTTCCATTGTTTTATTGACGCACTGTCTGGCGCACAAAAATTCAACTTTCCATACTTGCTGAGCTGCACAACAAACAAAATGAATTATCATTTTATTAAACCTATTGTATTTTTTCAAATGCGTGCGGAAAGTGCAAAATATTCACAAACAAAGATGCTTATAAAAACAGCGAATACCTATGATAGAAAAAAGCCAGGTCTCCAATACTCATTTGATCTCTCATAAAATTCCTAGCTTGATAGTTCCTGACTCCATCCCAGCATGCAGTTTGATTTGGTTCTTTCATCAAATCGTCAATCCCAAATTTGACATCAACACCATTTTCAATTCTACTTTCTGGTTCTGCTTTCATCAGCCAATATCGTTGCACTTTGTCCACCTTTTCATGACTGTCTTGATCATTCTCTGAAGAGGCAACCTTGTTGGTAGGCCTGGGCCTACTTGTTGTTGACATTTTGGCCTTCTTCGCAGGACTAGCCACTTTGCGATGACGATTAGCTCCCGTCACTTCATCAACACAACTGCCCTGCGGTTCGTCGGTGCACTCTGACTTTGCTGTTATTTTTGATTTCTTCTTCAGTGGCATTTTGAATATTTTCTTCAATCAAATGAAAATATAAGGTACCTACTTTTTCTTCCATTCATCCCCAATACTTCAGTAGGTTAATCTGCAACTAGCGTTTCGCGCCAATTTCAAACTTCAAACCAGACCATCTTTCGACAGCCTCTATTCTGACACAAGAACGAGGCTTAAAATACATTTTCTTGGAATTCACCTGTCCGTTTCTAGACTCATTCCATAAGTCACAGAAATTTCGTTCACAGAATTGATTTGTCGTGACTACTTTACCCTGCGTACAAAGCCTCAGAAAGATAAAAAGATAAAAAGGAAAGATTTTCTTCTCACTTAACTTGTAACACATTCTTGTTCACATAGTTTATTGGTTGATTTCATCAATTGGATTCTATTTTTCGTATGTGCTGCCTTTTGCTTTCAAGCAGTCACATTCTTTATCAAACCTGACCATGTTCTAAAATACCCCATATCTAAAATATTTTGGTTGGGGACGTGCCATAGAGGCTTCAAAAACATACCCGTTCCTTATACCAATTTTTCGAAAAGTATATCCGACCTGATATATTTCATATAAAAATCTTGAAAATAGGTACCGTTTCTTATACCAAAATTGTGAAAATTGATACCATTCTTTATACCAATATCTGGCAAATAGATACCCTTCCCGATGGCACGTCCCCGTACCCGAAATATATGTAGTGCACCCCCCGGGAAAATACCATGTACTAAATCACATAACCAAGGAGCGAAAGTTAGAGGGACTTCTGTAATGAGTCTATCCGCTTTATGTATCCACAAAGTGGACAAAGAGGACGGCAAAGGTCCAGCCAAATAGTCACAAGTCATTCATTTTTTAAACTTCGCCAGTGCAGGATGAGTAGTTGCTGTACTCAATGGAATGCTCGAAGTGCCATTGGCTCAAAGGATGCAACAACGAGACTCCATGAACCTTGGGAACGCCTTGCAAACTATGGAGCTATGCCTGGCCTTGATCAGCACACACAATACAAAGTTTATACCCTGCGTTCTCAAAAGCATGGTGGGCATATTTCTGTGGTCTTCGGCCATCAAGACAGCCATTTCATTATTGCCATTTCGCTCACAGTCGATGAGAAAAATGATGCAGCACCGGCTCGGGCCTACCCAGCGGCGCAGATCCTCGATGCTGATAAATATGTTGCGAAGTTGGCATTTTGCGCTGAGCTGACAATAAGTGCAAATCAGATTCTGGCATTTGCAACGCAAGCGATGGAGCAGCTTGGTGACTACAATTGGCTGACCCAGAATTGCCAAGATTATGCAAACAAGTTCCTGAAGAATCTCGGAATAAAGGACAGACCGATGACCGATGTAACGCAAGCAACCATCGGGGTTGCTGGTGGCCTAGCAGCGTTTTTAATAGCAGTTGGGGGTGTTATTGTGGGGATTTTGGGAGGACGACGTCGCTAGTTATTATAGAAATCAAAGAGACCATGCAGCGAAACTTTCATAGAATTTGAACCGAAATAGGAAGCATTCTCTGGACAATTAATTATTTTATTACATGGTTTTACCAACAATCAACTGGAAAACTAAGTAATAAGAAACGTGCCATCGAGCATCTGACGTTTCAGTTTCAAATACTTAAACCTTATTCTAAACAAAATTTGTTACTAGGCTTTTTCGAAACATAAAGGACACTCTTTAACAATTGTATTATATTCTTATTGCGTAGTTAGTAGAGAGGGCCCTGGGGAAGGTTAGTTGCCAGACTTATCATAGAGGATAACCATATATATAGAGGACAACCAGGTTTATCCTCTGTAAATAAAGTTTAAAAGAAAGAAAGAAACAAGATACTAAAGAAATAACAACCACAGAAAGGAAACCTTACCTACATCTACCTGTCAGCTTGACCACAATTCTGATTATCACGTGATAATAAAAGTTTGATCAACTTGGTTCACTCAAAACCAAGATTGACCTGACCAAGATTATCAGCAATAGACCTTTTTAGCTATTCTGAAAAAATCTCAGTCGAGCGATACTTTGCTACTTTTTGTAGAATTTTCGAATGTGCACAATAGTCATCATCATCATCATCATCATCATCATCATCATCATCATCATCATCATCATCATCATCATCATCATCATCATCATCATCATCATCATCATCATCATCGTCATAATCATAATCATAACATAATAATAATGCACTACCTAATTACAGGCATGGCTGCTAACAAATCATGATAGAAGCTCTAAGGCCATTCGATCGAACCTCGTGTATCAAAATGTATAAAAATGTATAAAAATTATGCTCGATCCAGGCTCCTTTGCTGAATAGCTAAAAGGTCTAATAATCGCAATTCGTTGAAATAAACCTAGTTTGTCAGCAGATAAACCAGGTTTAACTGCGACAATCGTAGTTTATCCGGAAATTGTGATTCTTGCGTGCCATATCGCATACTCCTCTTGGTGTTCAAAACAAACATTTTTTCATCCTCATTGATAAAACAAGTCAAAAACGAACATTGTATCCAGGGTTTAATAACCGATTCTTGGAGATTTTTCAAACAGTACTATGTTTTGGAACACCCAGTGTGGAACGCAGCCTCAGGAAAATTTTGTGTTGCTACGCCCTGCAAACTCTCGGAATATGCAGGGAAGGCCCTTTTCACAAAATTTAGAGTAATCACTTGCCAAGAATATTCAGTAGATCTTTTAGTTTCATGACAAAACAGACAAAACCTTTGATCTGACTTGCCCCCTCCTGAGAGACCACTCTTATTTCATTTTTGTACGAATATAAGGGAGCATCTTTTGGAACAATCAGGCGACTTTGACTACTGATGAAGGGTCAAGCCCGAAATGTATAGTAATTCAAGCTCTAGGCTATATTTTTCATTTAACGAGATTTATGTATTCATCTTTTGGAAAGACCACCCCCCCCCCCGTGGCTCAGTCACTGCACCCAGTATGATTTCTGGGAGCAGGAAGTACATCAAGCCAGATTATTATTATTATTATTATTATTATTATTATTATTATTATCATTATTATTATTATTATTATTATTATTACTTCATTTCTTTCAACAGTACGAAGAACGTCCTTAAATCTATCAGGCTAAATCTTGCAAATAAAGTGAAAGAAAATCTTACGACACAAGGCCTTGTCATGCGTCATGTATGGGACTGTGTTCTTTCAAACACTAAAACAGTGTGGTCGTCTGTACAGAAGGCTATGCCAAGGAACATCTTCAACTACACAATAAGATACCTGAATAATACTCTTCCTAACATGAGTAATATGCAGATTTGGGGTTATGCAGAAAATAAGATGTGCCCACTGTGTCACGATCCCCAAACACTGGGCCACGTTGTCGCAGGCTGTAACATCGCTCTTACTCAAGGACGCTATACATGGAGACATAACTCCGTTCTGAAGATCATTGCAAATTCGTTGTCAAGATCATGTAAGAGCCTATATGATGATCTGCCCTCCTTTGCATCTCCCTGCATAGTAACAGGGGATCAGGAAAGACCTGATATTGTTATTGTCCAACACAAGACCGTCACACTTGTGGAGCTTACGGTTGGTTTCGAGACTCGAGACAAACATGGCGGGTAACAGCACAAGAAAGAGAGAAAAATACAAGCCACTTATGAACAGACTGAAATCATCATATAATAAGGTTGTGTACTGTAATGTCTCAATGGGGGCATGTGGCTTCATCGAAAAGGACAGTAAAAGATTCTTCGAACTGCTATCTAACCTAAATGTCTCAGACACAGAAATAAAATATGTAACCAAAAGGATGATAAAGATTTGTATTCGCGCATCCTACTTCATTTTTTGCTGTAGAAACAAGGAATGGACAAATCCAGAACTCTTAGATTTTTAGGTCCCTGATTTCTAACTTTTACATCACCTGTGTGAGTATGTCATTAATGCCCCTTGTTGGCGAGTTAATGCCATAGATTTTGGTTTTAGTTTTGTATTGTATGTATTAGGATATATTGAATGAAAGTTTCCATTATTATCATTATTATTATTATTGTCCTTTCTTCACGCCTTTTTGTTGATTGGCGGCTTTTTCTGGGCAGCGGATTGAATCCCTCAATCTTAGGTGCCCAGAGTCCTTCTAATTATCTTCGCCGTGCCAAGTACACAAGTCTTTTGCAATAAAGATGTCATCTGTCTCATTTCAAGTTGCTCAACATATCTCTTAAAGTTTTTGCTCAGCGTACCAAGAGCTCCGATGATGATTGGTATTATCACCACTTTCCTGATATTCCATAGTTTTGCCACTTCCCTTCTAAGATCTTCGATTATTATTATTATTATTATTATTATTATTATTATTATTATTATTATTATTATTATTATTATTATTATTATTATTATTATTATTATTATTATTATTATTATTATTATTATTATTATTATTATTATCATTATCATTATTATTATCAACAATTTATTTTAAGAGCTCAGAGATCAGAACACTCAGGTGGATGGGTTCGATACCCGGTAGGGCCCCACAACTTGAGTGTCGTGACAAAACCGCAATTTCAAGTTCTTCAATCCACTCCGCAACTTCACCTTTGGGGAAGATGAAAAAGCTAGAAAATCTAGTCTGATTTGGAAGGTGAGGGTGAAGTTGCGTTTTTCAGCGCCAAGCGCTGAGATCGCAGAAGTACAGCAGACCTAATCGCGTCCGCGACCCCTTGTCATAACGTTCAGCGGGTGTCGAGCTTTGCCCGTCTGACTGTTCTGGCTGCAAAATCGGAGGATTACACCATTGACCCACTAAACCTTCAAGGGGACATGCTGCCTTTGAGGGCGGTGCAAAGGAGGAACGACCTCCGCTATGCGAGGCCCTTATTTGCATTAGTACTGACAAGAAATCGTTTCATACAAGGACGGAAGGGTAAGTGATAAAGCATTCCTTCGATCTTATGACTAAAGCAAACTTAAATTATATTGGTAAAGTAGGATTAAGTTACTGTGGGAAACGGTTTTCTGAGACCGTGTCAGCCACCGGCTTGAGGATCCCCCCAGTAAGGCGATGGAAAAGCTGAAAAATAAAAGTCACCCAACGGCTGTATATTCCAAAGTCGAAGAGCAAGGAAGGTCTCAAAAAGATAAAAGTTGCAAAACGTGAAGTTTCTGACATGGCGACATCAAGTAAGACTTAATATATATCAACTTTGGCTTTTAAGTCCTATTTACCTATGTGTTTTACTGAATGTCATTTTCGCCTAGTTAAACAAATGTTTTACAACGTTAAGGCATCTTCCAGCGCGGGCCACGGAAGCCCGAAACTTTTTGACATTCGAAATCTCTACGTTTTTAAAATTCAAGCTAAAATTGTGTGAATAACAACTTCTCTGCAAAGTTAATTAACATTCAGCCTTTCTTTTTAACCTTCCGATACTTTATTTAACGCGTAATTTAAATCTTAATCGATAACGGAAAGCACGCGGGCTTGGAAAGTCCCAAATTTTGGAAACTGAAATGTCAATGTGTTTGTACAGATTTACCTTAAGTTTATTAATCACAGCTTTCCAATAAACTTTATTTATATTTGGAGTGCTTCTATTAAGCCTCTACCAACTTTCTTTAAGCACTTCGGAACAAGCGCTTCGGAAGTCCTAAATTTTGAAAACTGAAATGTCTATGTGTTTGTGCAGTTTTTAAAACTCATACAAAGTGCGACAAAGTAGATCTCATACAATTCAGATTTTGACAGAACAGTGACACTGTTACCATGAATACAGGTATATACACAGGTGTTATGTATCTATCTATTGGGAGGGGGGCTGAAAATATTTTCTGCAGTGTTGGAGGGGGGACCAAAGTTTCTACATAAATCTGAGAGGGGGGACGAAAATTCCATCAAATATTTGAGGATGTCTTCCAGCCCCTCCCCGGCAAGAATTAATGACCCGTCCCTTACTTTGAAGTTTATGAATTACAGCTTTCTATAAATTTCATTTATAGTCAGTCCTTTAGTAACTTTCTTAGTGCATTTCAAACTTGAAGCAACATTTCATATTACACGGGTTTCGCAAGTCCTTTATTTTGGAAACAGAAAAATCCTGCATGTTTGTACAGTTTCTACTCGGTTTCTACTATAAGTTAATGAATTGTACCTTTCTCTTCTTTAATTTCAGTTAATATTCATCCTTTCTTTCAAACAGTCAGCTACTTTCTTCAATGTATATTTCAAATTTACGCAACAACTTCTTACTCATAGGCTTCGGAAGTCCTGTATTTTTAAATTTTTGAAATTTTCTTAGGCAGGCGTCCAGAACTGAGAATCAGAAATCGGTCCTCAATCGAACTACAAAGGACCTCAATCTTTTCCAGTATAAACTGTTCATTCTGTTTACTAAACACAGAATGCTGACAATATTACGTTTGCTTACCAAACATGTGATAAATTCGCTACAATGGTGAAACAGCTCAAAACAGGCAAACTGTGAAATTCAAGGAAACAAAATTATTTCAGGATGGAAAGCAAATTACGCTATTTAGTTGCTAAGGGAATAGATGGGTGTGCTGTCAAAGGGTCATCATGTTTCAACACAGTTAAATTCAATATTTTTCAACAGCGTGGAAATGATTCTATAAATCTTGAAATTTCAGTTTATTTCATTTTGAAATGTTAATTTGAAAATACGGCGAATGGATAACTGAGGCTGCAGTCCAAATGAAAGATTATAACTATTCAAAAATTCGGTGCGAATTTTACCGAATATTCGGTTATTCGACGAATAGGGGTGTGGCTAGGGTGTGGTCCTGATACCTGAATGATTGAAAATATTTGAATGTTGCCAAAGATCAATCCGTGTACAGCAAACTGTCAGGAAAGGAATCTCCCCAGGTCCAACAGCAGTGCTTAAGGTTACTGTAACCCTTCAGGCAGTGATTAAGAAACTCTGTTCGCCGCGGCCGTTCGTCAAGATATACCAAACAAGATTATATATCATTCGATGCAGAATTAAATGCAGAATATCATAAGAATATATGCAATTGTATTAGTAAAAGCACAAATGATTCATTTCAGATCTTAGACAAAATGGACCACTCTTGCGAAAAAATCTTTGTGTACCCCAGCGAGCGCTGTAGGACCATAACCATTTATTTACCAATGACTAAAGGTCCTGAACTGCAAAACCGTGTCACGAATTTTTGATGAAATGTACTGTCTAGAAATAATGACATTCTAAATTTGTGTCAATGTCTGAAATATCTTTTTTAAGCTTCAAGCCTTTGTAAAAATCAGACTAGTGGATCTATTGAAAATCGCTGACACGGTTTCGTAGCTACATGCCTTGTGACCCTGTTGGCCAAGTTTCAAGCGATTTGGTTGGCCCGTTGGGTACACAAAGATTTTTTAGTACCCGCCAGTACCCTAAAATCCTGTTTCGAGAAATCAGGCTTTTATCAAAATGAAGCAAAAAAGGCGGGAGAAACGATTATGCATGAACGTTTACACAAAAACCCGCAAAGGTCAAGCAATAAAGCTAATGCGCGGTTTTGTAAAGAGCTATGCCATCAAATAACAGCACGGGATGTTATGGATGCAGCTGCAAGGTCAAGCAAGGTTACTTTAATCCCCTAATGTCTTTTCCCGCAATTTTCAAGAAACTGGACTGCTTCTTTTAAAATGCTCATATTTCCAAATATTGTGGCTATTTCTGGAAGTGAGCTGGTTTGAATGGTACTCAAATGCTTATACCATCAGATTATGTCGAAAACGAAAAATCGAGAATTTTTTGTCTGAAGGGTTACAGTAACCTTAAGTCTTACTACGGTGCCTAACTGAATAAAGTTTCCTTCTTCAAACAGCAGACATCATTTAGAAAAGCCTCAATGCAATACAATCAAGTAAAGCAGAAAAATACAACAGGCTAACAATACTTGTTGTTTTACATAATGATGTGCCTGCCACTGCCCTTTGTCTTGCTATCTACGCACTGTCTAGACAAGAAAATTTGATCTTTTCGATCGATCAGCCACACGAATCGCAATATTTGCTGTGTCAACATATTCGGTTTCTTTGACTGATCATTGATTTGCGCTGCAAGCAGCAAATCTTTGAAATAGGCTCGAAATCAGTGAACCAGAGTCTAATTCGAAGTTGTTGATTGGAAGATAGCTTTGTACAGGCTAGATGTAACGTACAGGTTTTATGTAGCTCGTCAGACAATAAGTATCACTATTTTAGCCAATTAAATTGAGCCCTGTGAACAATGGAACAAACATTGTCTACGTCAAGCTGAGAGTAACTGCGTCATAGCCAATAACACCGGCAGTCTGTAAACCACGGAATCAGGAAACAGCGGAACAAAATGAGGAAACGACGGAATAATATGACGGAGACACATAAGAGTGTAATATTTCTAGTGCTAGGCTCCTCCCTAAACGTATTAACACGATACGAATGCCTCAATTTTCTTTTCCTCTAAATGGAAACCAAAACTTTCGTAACGTGGCTTTACAAACACAAGAAAAGTAGTTGGGGATTCCCGGTGCGTTCGGCATGGCATGAAGAAACCCTTGTCCCCATAGTACGCGAAGTGTTATTTGGCTTATTTATACACCCAATGACATGACTTTGATACTATCCACTCGTGAATTCGTGATCAAAAATTATTTACTGCAGTTTGATATGTTGAAAATAAGGGCATCTAGACTGAAATGGGGGAGGGATAAAGCCCCTTTTGCGAAGATAAGCTGAAGAATTTAACGATTTACAAATCAGTTTTTGGTGAGGATTAAGTTTCATTGATTTTTGGGAGTAGATCAAGAAGTTATTTAAGTCGGAAGAATTTGATCACTTAGGTGTTACCCAGGGTGTTACCAAAGTTTTCGTTTCCATTTAGAAAAGAGGCAACTTGTAGCATTCGTATGTCGTTAACGTATAGTCAGTAGGAGCCCACGATATAGATATCTTACACTCTTGTATGACTCCGTCATTTTATTCCGGCATTTCGTCATATCGTTCCGACATTTCATCCTTCCGTGGTTTACAGACAGCCAATAGCTCTTGTTATTATGCGCCTAAAAGCCAATATGCTGATTTGTCACGCATTTCGATTCAATGAACGTAAACATCGGAAACACGGAACGAAAGTCCACAAAGATTTTGCAACCCCTTTGCGAGTAAAGCCAGATTATCACGCGTCCCATTGACTCTTGTAGCTTGATACAGTGTCTCTTTACGAATCATTGGAAGTTGTCCTATTTTTCCTTCTTTGTAGAAGGAAATAGCGTGTAAGACATAGAACCTATTTCATCAAAATCAGCTCGCCAGCCTATAAGCATTAAACCGTAGTTTTCACTTCTAGTGGCGATTTTTGTGCATTAATTCAAATTCATACCTAAAATTGAATTTGACCAGAGCGCAAATCATCGGATAGTTATATCCCTTGTTTCCATTGCAACCAGTCAACCTGTCATACTATCCGAATAATCGCTCTATTCGAATGGTCATTCTATCCGAATAGTCGCCTTATTCGGACTGTTCGGATGTCAGCAAATAATCGTTTCGCTTCACTGCTATTCGAATAGTGATCAAATAACCGAACAGCGATTATTCGACCTTCGGTGGACAGGCCTACTGCATTGGCTCCAGATCTTTAGAAAACGGTGATGTAAGTGGCTATTAAAGAGCCCTTGACACCCAGGATCCTTTGCAGGCCCACTTTCATAACTTTTTCAAATTTGCACAATAGTGATACAAGGTCTACGCCACTCAATCCAACTTCTCGTATAAAAATGCATAGAAATATCGCTCGATCCAGACTTCTAGTTATGTAGAACAGCTAAAAGGTCGATTGGTTGCGGCTTCCATTGGCACTTAGCTCCTTCTCCTCCTTGTGCTTGGTTTCCATTTTTAGTGCTTGGTTTCCATTTTTAAATAAAAGATTAACCAAAAGAATTCAGACTGCACAAAATAAATTTATCAGGTTTTGTTTGAATCTGAAAAACAGAGCACATGTAGGAATCAAAGAGTTCAACAATATAAATTGGCTCCCAACTAAAGAGAGATTTGAACAATGTACAACTGCAAAGGTTTTCAAATTTTTGATGGTTCAGCCCCGTCCTACATGTCCGAGATGTTCTTACCAGTTGGCCAGAGCCGAATAACTCGAAGGTCTAAAAACAAATTGAATCAACCTTTCCGAAAGACTAACATAGGGCAAAATTGTCTCTCATATCTCGGGCCTAAAATATGGAACAATCTACCATCAGAACTAAAATCTGCAACAAACATCAACAGTTTCAAATACAAGATTAAAGATAAATTCTTTAATGATCTCCAAAGTCAAGATGATAGCCCTACATATATTATTGACAACCTAAAATCAGCCTACGAAAAGATTTTTAGCCAACATTTTTTTTTGACCCAAGATCCATTTTTCCGGAACAAATTTATTTTTTGATAACACCTCCGGAGGGACCATTATGGAAACAAGGTCATATCGACCTTTTTAATGCTATCCCTGCCATTTTAACCTGGGGTGTTTTTTATACTTCATTTTTAACTCTTTTACCTGTAATTATTATATTGCTGTAATTTAGAAAACTTTCTTTTTATTAATCTATATTGTAATTTAATTTTAATTTGTGGCAAAATATTACATACATACATACATACATACATACATACATACATACATACATACATACATACATACATACATACATACATACATACATACATACATACATACATACATACATACATACATACATACATACATACATACATACATACATACATACATACATACATACATACATACATACATACATACATACATACATACATCTGCACTCCCAGAACTTGGCGTTAAAAGCCACAACTTCACCTCGGCCGTTACCCTTCACCTTCACTGGGGCCTTAACTCAAGTTAGTGATAAAGCTTTCAGGTCAGAAATATGAGATTTAGTATGGATTGAGACAGAGCCATCACAAATTTACGAAGCAGTTGTGAAATTTAGGATCTAAAAAGTTAAATACCAAAAATTTAACCTTCAAGTAATGTTCACGTTTGAGCCGAGTTCTCTTCTTAAACGCACTTCCAAAATGGCTACCGATTTTCAGTTTCTCTCCAACTGGCTTCGAATTGCATCAGCATTGAATTCTAAATGTTCTGGGAAGAAAAAGAAGAAAACAACAAGTCAGAGTTGCTGTTAGGTAGAAATAATGGGAAACTTTGCCTTTGATTTTAGCACACTGTTTAATGCTTTTAAAAGAGACTTTCTCGAGAAAATCCCTTTGCAAAATCTAAACGGAGAGATTCATTTCAACCCGGTAAATTTGAAAATATATCGATCTTTGATACAAGGGCCTAAAAAATTCAAAGAACGGTGACATGATAACGTTTTGATGATTTTTCTTAAAGTTTTAATTTTTATTGGGTCATCCTGTATGAAGAAAGGTTAACCATCAAATCTTTTCATCATACGAAATTCTAACATTTTCTGAACTCTTTCCTGACATTTCACAAATAAAACTCATGAATATCTGTCTACTCTGGCCTGCAGAGTCCTTGTCAGAACATGCAGCTTTATATGAATGTACTGCTATGTAAGAAAATCGCTAGATACATACACTCAAAGATTTAGTTCAAACACGTTTCAAGACCCTATCAAATGATCAGGTCGTATTTATAGACATAACTCAGGTGCAAACATTGACAGTTTTCATGACGATACAAGTTCTCAGGAAAAGATATTTCTATGCCCTTTAAAGAGCCACTGTGACCCAGGAACCTTTGCGTGCACGCAGCAATTTGATACTGCCTGAAAAATCAAATTTGGCCTGAGCAGAAAATATGGATAAATACTGCAGTTTTTGAACGGATAGATGAAGTTTGAGGTCTGTGTGATATTTTCAATCAAAAAGCTGCAATTTTACCGCTTCGAGCGAAATTTAGAGGTGGAGCCTTTTTGAATTCTCAATCTTATAAAAAGACATTTTTAATAGACCTTTTTACTTGTTGAAAGTGGTTCGGATCGAGCGTCCAAATTTGGTAAATTTGTGAAGGAAAACATAAGCGCGACCCCCCGTTTTCGGTATAAACACTCCTAGCTGGACTAGCTGTGGCAAAGAAGTTGCTGTTGATTTCAGAACACCTTTCAGAGAGTTTATTATAGACAAATTTGCAGAGTGACTAAGCAATGGTTCAGTTTATACAGAGGCAGGTGTTATTGGTTTTTTTGGTTTGTTTCTCGTTATCTTCATTCATTATAAGCTGATTTTTCTTTGACCCCTAAATAACATAGGCTGAAAACAGCTAACTTTGATTCGCAAACCGCGAGCCATTTCATTTCATAAAGCGCCATCGTCAGTCTTCTTTAGTACCATAAATATTCTTTTCAGGGTAACTATTTCATGTAAATGAAGCAGGAATCCATAGGTAATATGTTTGAATCTACAATTTGCCATGACCATACTGTTACAAATATGCGAGGGCTGGTAGATAATAACGGTTATCTAGTAGAAGGTTCTATGAAGTAAGCGAAAACCGTAAACCACTTGCTTAAAAATTCCAATTTTCCGCCAACGCGTAGCAATACAAAACCTTTTACCGCACTGATTTTCTTGCACCAGCCGTATTCCGCATCCAAAATAAGGCGCCGTATTCCGCATCTAAAATAAGGCGCCATATTCCGCATCCAAAATAAGGCCAAATCCACCTAACTGCCACAATATAATAGACGCCCCTGTCAGAAGAGTTCTGAAACCCAAGGCAACTTTTTGCAACAGCGAACATCGCTCCACGAATGAGGGCCATGCCTTTGTTTTCCTTCACAAATTTACGAGATCTGGACACTCGATCGAACCCTCTTTCTTAAGGAGTAAACAGGTCTATTTGAACATACCTTAGAAAGTTTGGATCGCTAAACATGATATGTTCAAACTCAGCAAAAGAAAGTTTTCTGTCATTGTCCATATCAGCTTCATTCATCACCTGAATGGTATCAAAGAACATAACGAGTGAGTAAAAAAACACATAATCTCTGTTTGAAAGGGTACTGCTTCCTGAAAATATAAGCAACAATATTTTGAAATATCTGCTTGAAGTGTCAACAAGTTGGATTATTTCTAAAATCTTTCCTGGCTGAAACAGAAGTCATTCTCATTCTGTTCAGGTTTTACAAGAGATGTTTCGGCAAAGCCCCTTTGAGAAACGTCAAAAAAAACATGCGAAAATCACCTGCAACTCTCCTCCATCCATACTTTTACTTTACTGGAATGACTTGAAAATGATTTAGCACATGCTATTCTCTTGGGATGATGAAAAGTCTTTCCCCTCGTATGAATAACTCATTCAAAGGGATTCCATGCCAAAAAGACAGAGAAACACGTTTAGTGTCATTATTGGTAGGAAGGAAAGCAAAGGAAATGTTGTTCGCCGTTATCACTGGTTTTCGCAATTTCTCGAAAGGGACTCTCTGCAAAATATCTCCTAAATCTACGAGAAGGAATGACAAATTGAAGCCGGGTAAATTGCTGAATGTAAATTAACATACTGGTAATAAAACAAGACAGCTTTAAATGTTATTGCTTTGATGCTCAGGTAGAAGTGTATTTTCAAAAGGCGATTCTTTAACTGACCTACCCGGCAGGCTCCAAATATCTAAAAGGACTTGTATAAAGTGCTCTTAATACCTATTTCTTTGAAATAAGTGGCTGCAAAGAAACTTTAGCTATTTCACTATAATTCTGTCGTTACATTTTTTCTGAAATCTTCAGACGAGTTTAGAAAGAAATAAAAACAAATTGAATGAGAGAAAGAGGCTGCAAAACCAAACAGAAAGAAGGACATACCTTTTCAATGATGGCCGCAATCATCTCAACATTTTGTCCACGTTTTAAGCCACTGAGTCGTCGTATGGCTGTTGCCAAATCTTTCTTACAAATATAGTCATCTTCATTAAAATCTATTCAAAACAGAATAATAATTTAAAGAGCTCCGTCATCAACTTGTAGTCATATCTGTACGTGTCCATAGCTTCTGCAGTTTGTTTAATGACTTCACTTAAGCAATGTTGTTTGAAGGTGTTGTGATGAAGTAATCAGGCGGCGTTTGCAGTCGACTTATGACGATGAGTCCCTTATATCTCTGCGGTAAACCTTGCTCAACAGCGGCTCGTGATGAAACAGTAGAAAACCTGGCCCTATTTTCTGTAATCACCAATAGAATCACGATGGAATCACGGCGTCGAATCTCAATCCCATGAGAGTGTTTTCAATTCTTCAATCGAATCAAAATTTTCATCACATTTGCACCGTAACAATAGTAATCCACAAATCTCGCAATCTGACTGGTGCCAAGGAATCGCGGAATTTGGGCCTAAATATGCCCAGGTTTACCAAAGTAATATTACCAAAGTAATATTACGAGTCTCTGTTGATTGAAGCGCCATCAACATGTCAAAGAGCACAGGGAAACAAGAGCTCATCGTAATAAGTCTAGGTTTGCAGCCAGAGCAGTCAGGCGAGCAGGGTTCGATATCTTGTAGAGCCCCACCATTTGAGCGTCATGACTAGGACCATCGACATGATATCCAGGAAACGGCAGCCTTTTAAACAAGGCTATTTGGACTCACCAAGTAGTGCAAGATTAAAACAAACCATTCAAATAGATTTGCATACCGTATATTCGAAATGCATACTCAATCTTTACACTCTTCGGCGCCTGAAAATATGAACACAACAAATATACATTTAAACTGAATATTATATCCACATCCACTTTTCTAAAGATTTGAAAGATTTGAAGAATATGCTAATAACTCATATACTTTTCTCAATCTTCAGATGGCTGTAACCAAACCAAATCGGTGGAGATAAGCCTGAATATGGATGCAGTACCGAAACAAAACCCGCCACCAGTAGCAGTAACGGTTGATCAAAGTTCTAATGCGTTCAATGTTCTACAAAAAGCGGCACAACAAAACCAGCACTATCAATACTCAGCAACATTCTACCCAGGAATGGGAGAATTGGTATCTGAGATCGACAGCGTGCCTCCAAACCCTGCCACAATGATGTACTGGTATTTTTACGTCAATGATGTGAAGGCAAAAGTAGGGATGAGCGCGTATATACCAGTTGATGGCGATAAGATATTGATGAAGTATGAACATGATAGCTGTCCTTGAAGGAACTGTTGTGTGCTCCCTAAATGGCGTGTGTTATAGATCAAATTCCTTGTCAGTCAAGAACTAGTCAAATTCGATATTTACACAGAAAATGTGAACTGATTTTTTATGTTTCAATACGAACTAATTGAATGTTTTGAAGAAACTTCTGAATACACCCGCCAGCTTTTGAAACAATCACTTATTCTGCCTTTTCTCTGCCATGAATCAGGAACCACAAGTAAGATTGTCTCAAACAAGGTCTCAAACTCTAAGTTGAAGCTTGACCTATACAACTGTGTAAAAACCGAGAAGACTGAATTCAAAGCTCTTCCACAGTAGCCACACAAACGCGGCACAATATTTTTGAGACACCCTGTAGTACGTAGATAGACAGAGCAGCAACTGCGCAAGGATGCAAGAAAACCCGTAACTTTGAGTCTCCGTAGCTCCATGCAGCAGATCCCAAAATTAGACAACACTTGATATTTTCTTTCCACTGATTTACTGATTAAACTTTAAAAACTTTACTGATTAAACTTGAAATTTATCATTTCAAAAAGCTTATCTTCTTATTTGTAAATGTTTTTTGCCACGGCCCCCTGAAAACAGTTCTCATGGACTGACGGGGCTACCGTACCTAAATAAGTAATGAAAGGAAGCCTTTTGGCGACTCACGGAAAACCGTTTGTTTCTTGTATAAAAGAGCAAATGAAACTTATTGTTGATTGTTCATGAAAGAACAATGGAGAACTGACCACGCGATTTGCCGTCCTCTCCTGCAGCCTTCAGTCGGACCCAGTCCTCCGTTCGTCAAATTGTGGTTGGAAACTGGAAAGGAGCAAGAAACCTCGTTTTCAGGGTGTGCCTCGGACTCATCGTTTGGACCGGCGTGGCGACGTGGCGAGGAGCGAGGACGTGGCTTGGAGATGGCGAGGACTGGCGATATTCATTATGTTCATTTGGATTGGCGATATTCATTATAATTTTCATTTTGGCGTAGCAAGACTTTGAAACGACATTGGGTAGACTGGTGCACAAGGAAGTCGAAGAAAGGTATGGGTTACGAGGCAATTTTTCTCGTATTTTTGGCCCAAGATGTGACTTTGCCACCAAGTGCACTGCCACTAGTATTTTGATTGAAAACCGTGAATTGTTGCAAAAAGGTCGTGGGCAAGATGAAGCCATCACAGGAAGCTGTTGCATGGGCTGCACGAAATAGCTAGTATAAATTGGCTTCATAAAAAACAAATGCACTTTACTAGATTTAGCCTACAAAGACGAAGTATGTAGATTTAGAATGTTGTCGATCATTGTTGAATGGTAAAAATTTTACTAAATGCGAAACAGCCATGATTGATAATTCTAAATCTAGGCACTAATCGTTTTGGTATTCGAGGGTATCGTGAGCTAGAGGCCTTTCTGATAGGGAAATTGTTTTTAGTCTTAACACAGGCGGTTAACTTCAGTTGGAACCGATTCTCAAAGAATCCAAGGAAAATTGTACTGTTGTGTTTTCTTAGCAGTTTTCTTAGTAAAGGATTTTCTGTTCTAAACCATGACATCTATTCTCTTTCAGAGGAGACAACACAAACAATGGCCCTGCAAGATCCCGCCCCCGCCTTAATGAACTACAAACTCAGGCCCTAAATCCTTCAAAATAAATACGAAAACAATAGAGTAATTAAGTCAGAACAATAGGCTGAGGTCAAAAAGTGGGTTTCTCAAAGGCAGGGCCTAATGACGGTGCAGAAGTTTCATTCCAAAAGAAGACCAGGCAAATACAATCATGGCTGGAAACTATGCTGAAAAGCAATAATAACCTCCTAGATACCACAGCATATGTATTATTACGTTTAAATTAATTATCTAACTAGGAGAAAAAACTCCAGTTGAAAGGAACGAAGGTTCGCGTATGGCCTTGCATGGCTAGGCCTGGCTGGCGCTTTCTTTTGGGGATACACGTTTTTTTTTATAAGAAACTAGTTTATAAGAAACTAGTACTAAGATGGCCAAAATTTTAAGAAACTCTAGTACTATGTCTGAGAAGTGCTAAGAAACTTTCAAAAGTTAAAAGCATGGATATCATAGCAAACATAGCGTTGAACCTTTATTCTTGAGCAATTTTAACTAACCATTTGTGTTTTCAACATAACAGAACACAGTTTATTCCTATATGATGATCTAAATGTCAAGAAACATATCTGTAGCAGTGTTAGCGACCACATTGATGATTCTGCATTAAAAAGATAAGAAACCAATTAAGAAACTTTCAGTACTAAAATGGACAAAATTTCATGTTAAATTAAGAAACTTTTAGTACTATGGCCTGAGCCTAGTTTCTTATAAAAAAAACGTGTATTACATTTATACACCTCTTACACCTCAAGGAGCTTTTTGAGAAGCATGAAATGACCTTCTTTGAATACAAAGAGTGAGGTAAGGAGCCCGTTATACATATTTACCGAATCTTTTGCATGGAAACACGGAAATGAATACATATTTCCAGGGGCATGGTCCGTTACAGTCCGATCCTACCAGTCTTAGGTCTGGTTTTTCTGATATGCAATTCGGCAGCCAGCCTGCGTGCAGTCTTTCTTTTGTGAAAATTGAAAGAACGAGAGGTCCTTTCAATTTTACAAAAGAAAGACTGCACGCAAGCTATTCGGCAGCAAGATGTCATGTACTCTCTGATTATTCAACGTCATATTTCTTTGTTCAACATCCATATCGACGCCAATCTCCATCACTCTCTGGACAACCCACTGCAGCATGACACGCAACCGCTTACCACAGGAGACAGGAAAGTTGGCCCTCTCCCACTGACAACGTCGTTACACTCCGTTCGTCAAAAATGAAATGAATCTATTCAAACACTTCCTTATCTCAGATTGGTCGATGACATCATTTTACGCAGTTTCTGCTCTGTCGTGTAGATGAGGTTTGCTCTCTTAGCTTGTACGCTAAATATCGCGTCACAATTATTGCGGCCGAAGGTCGCTTACTAATCTGTGTGTAGCTGAGTGAATTTGAGATTTGAGCGCATACCTTGCTAATTAGGCAATTGTTAAAACAATGGCAGTCACATGCCACGACTTTATTTGATTGGTGAAAAAAAAGAATGAATAGGTTATCATTGGCCGGCCTAACAATTGATAGGGTTTTCATTGGCTGACTCGAAGAAAAGAATAACCAACAATAGGGCGACACAGCGACTACGACTGATGAAGGAAATATTGCAGTGACTTTGCAGTGAAGTTGGAAACGGGCTGGAGTTCGAGATTTCATTTCAAGTTACGAACAAATACTTGGAATTTGCCGATGTGGAAGGTGGAAGCTTTTATAGGACCTGGTAAACCACAAGAAAGATCCAAAACTCACAGAGATGCAAAGCTGTGCTCGACATCAGTAGATAACACAAGAAACCAAAACAAACTCACTTTCAAGCTTCAGTTCCTCGGGATCAAAGCTAAATTCCACATTGGTTCAATATAAGAAGCAAACTCTCCACCAAAACAGTTTGTTATGTCACAGCAACTGTAACATTCTTTCTGTAGAACGTAACAAGCTTGACAAGTCCATCCTTCGAATTTCCAAGCACTGCAAAGTCACAAACACTCGGTAAACTTGCTTCAAGATGCGTCCTAAAATCAACTTCCTCTTATAGATTCCTTCCTTTCAACACAAGTCAATGAAAACAAATTTGAATAACAGTATAATTCATTTCCATGGTTGCAAGGTCAAAGTACTAAAGGCAAATTGTTTTTCTCTGTCAAATCTTCGTTCCAACATTTCAAATCCTCCGCAGAGGCAGTCCAGTTGAAAGAGCCCCTTGCAGCGAAACAGCGCTTTTGGTAGACTTGCCCCAAGTTTATTTCGTCATCGGTAATAAGTCTACCTGAAAGACTTAATGGCAAGTCTACAGTTCTGGGGACAATCTTTCCTGATTCGAAATAATTTTATATCCAACAATACTATGATTCAGCTACCCGGCCGCATGTTGTAATGTACAAGTTACTAGTATAGCTTTTTGCTTGACTGATTTTTTGATAGATTGGTTGATGAGTTTATTGATCGAAAGATTGATTGATTGTGGTTAAAAGTAACAATACAGAAATAAACATACATTTTCACTGAAAGTGGACATCATATCGAGGAAGTCTTCAAATGACAGTTAAAAGTTACAATACAGAAATAAACATACATTTTCACTGAAAGTGGACATCATATCGAGGAAGTCTTCAAATGACAGTGTACTATCGTTGTTACTGGAGAATACCTGGCAAATGCGGTCTCTAAACGGATTCGCCTATCAAGAAATAGTAACGAGAAGATGAAGAAATCCTTGTAAAATGATGTCCGTAGCTTAGGCCCCGTCCACACGTATACGTTTACGTTTTGTAAACGCATAGGATATTTTCCGTCCACACTGATCCACTAATCGTTCATGGAGCGTTTTAGCCTGTCCACACGTAAACGCCAAAACAATTGGAAATGAATGATGAGCATGAAATCTATGACGTAATCGTTTACAAAAGTATGCGTTTACGACCGTCCACATGAAAACGCAAAAACAGTGTTTTCAAAAAAAACTGCGAATGACTGGTGAATATGAAGTCTGTGACGTCACCGTTTACGAAAGTATGCGTTTACGACCGTCCACACGGAGATGTGAAAACAGCGTTTTCAAAAGTATCCACTTTGGAAAGCGTTTTCGAATCGAATGTATGCGTTTAGGATAACTTGAAACGCCGTTTACCTGTGGACGCAAGGTGTGAACGTATAAGAATGTATGCGTTTACAGACGTAAACGTATACATGTGGACGGGGCCTTAGAGACAATGTAAAATTCATTTAATTACATGGCCGCACTGGTGCAAAAAAAAACAACGGGGCCACCACCTTTTTAAACCTATGCAGAACGGGGCAAATGGGCAGTAACTATCTAATGCAAGATGAGGACCAAATTTGAAGTGCTCAAAGACATATTCTTAAAAAATATAGAATCTAGATGTGTGCAAGGATGTTAAATTTTTCAAATGATTCTCACGCAAGATGATTGTGTTATCAATGTAGAGAAGGGCTGAAACAGTTAGTATTATGTTGAAATATCTTGCTACAAGTACAAAAGTAAAGAGCAATAATATTTGATTCCTAATGATACGGAAAGGCTGCTTTCAATAAGGGGTTGACAAGGTAGCTGATTTTTTCTAATTATACTCGGTGAGAAGATATTTGTATGAGACTTCTGTTCCTTCAACGGCCATGCTATTTTGTTAAGTCTGCACTGTACTCCATGAACAAAATGAACCTTTTGTTTGGAGCAACATTCAAGGAACAAAAAATGACATACTTCGAATACAGCATAAAGCTCGAATCTTTGCAAAAACCTTTGAACATTTAAAGCGTGAAATGAGCAACATTCTGTGGCGTTCATGGTTTAAGTTTTGCGATTTGATGACGTCACAACTTCAAAACTAGCAAACTTTTAAAAAATGCTGTACCTCTAAAAATATTGACGACATATAAAATGCTCTTTTCTGGAATTATCGCAAATGACCTAAAGTTCTTCCCTTCGATCAATTCAGTTGAAAGAATTAGGCAATGACAGCTTACACATCTAGTCTTAACTGAAAGAATACATGATATAAATACCTTAAGTGCTGGTAAAGCCAAAACAGTCCCCAATGGAAGGGAGACATTTCTACCTGCATTAACTCTCTCAGGATCAAGGCTCTGAAACGCGTCATAACACCTATGAAAATAGCACCGCGTGTCATCAACCAACAGATTATAATTTCATATATCTGACGGTCACTCCCAGAAAAAGATGCGTGGGCAAATGGAAGGAATAAGGGGAAAAGGTTTGAAGTAACACATACCCGAAAGGGAAGTAGAAATCTAGGGGGCTTGTTCACCAACCAACAGCGTGCAGAATTTTGCCCGATTGGGCTAATTTTTTAAAATTTTGCAACGTTGGGGTGACTGCCCCCAGTCCTTGGCTCGCACGCTTATTTTAACACATCTTTATAAATTAATGATAAAATTGCTACCGTTTTAACTTAATTCTAACAATTTGACTGAGCAGGCAAATAGGGACTAGAGAGACAGTCTAAAATACTTTCTGCAGAGCCTATATTGTCACAGCCTGTGTGCAAACTTTATCTTTCTACTGCAAAGGAGAGCCAATAAGGAACCTGTATCCTTGTTTGTTGTCTCGCAGTGGAAATTACAGTGTGCACACAGGCTAAAATTGTAATGAAGAATTCGATTAAAATACAAGCACATACCTCATAATATCACTTGGAGATAGGAAAGTCAGTTCCTAAAATGCAAAAATAGATAAATGAATGGTTTAGTTTTCTTTTTTAATACAAGGCATCTAGGCTAAGAGGGCCTCTAACCTAATTGCAAACAAGCTGAAATTACTGTTACATAAAACAGTTAATTACAAAAGAATCTATGTATATAAAATTAAAGCTACTAACTTATATGAAGTAATACACTAAGAATCTCAGCTTTTTTTATACGGGCAGTTTAGGCTACGGTTTTTTCCCAGTTTCTTGTAACAGCGAGTGTGCAAAGTCATGACAGTCCTGACCACATTACCCTCACAACAGGCAAGAGGTTTTGAGAATGGCAGAAATTTGTAAAAAATTATTTGTTACTGCAGGTGGAATATCAGGTAGCCAGAAGCTGATGGGCTGCAAAAACGTAGCTATTGTTCGTGTTACAAATTACTGCAAAGTGTGAACAAGAAAGTAAGCTCAAAATGAAGGAACATAAAATCAAAATTACAAACCCAATATTCTTGAAGTTCGTCCGACGAAAACTTTGAAGTTTTGGAGCCCATGTTTTCCAACCATTTGCAGTTTGTATCACAAAACCTTCCTTTTTCCGGCAAGGAAAATGAATTTATAAAACATGAGGGTACTTCCGTGTATTGCTGTTACTAAACTATTATCTAACGTTGATACTACAGACAGAAATTTGGTTTGACATTGTTGACAAGAATCATGTTTTCATTTATCCAGCGGATGTTTTCATTTGACATAACGGTTAATTTCAGAACCATACGTTTTTCATACCCTCGAGTACCGAATAACCGTCCCCCCCCCGCTTATTAATTTTCTAAAAATTTTCCAACCCCCCGCTCTTATTCCAACCCACCCCTTTTATTAATTTTTGGAAAAATGAAATGATATTAGACATAATTTCTGAATAAACGCAAGAAAAAGTCTCAAGAAGTGTATTCAACAGAACCAGAGTTCAAAAGTAAATGTATCAGTAACATCACTGTTCACATAAATATATAACAGATAGGTGTTTACCTAAGAAAAGGGCTGTTTTCTATTTCTCCAAGCAGCCCCCCCGATTATTCCAACCCCCCCGATTATTGTTATCTCGAACCATTTCCAACCCCCCCGATTATTCCCACCCCCCGTTTATTCGGTACTTGAGAGTACTTAAATTAAATTTTAGGCCATTTCACTACCAAGAGTTCCTTATGAGTTTCTTAAATTTCAAATTTTCTGCGGGGAGAACCGATCTCTTTTATGCAAAATAACTTTGAAAGCACCTATCCAAAATCAAAAACGGGTATCTAAGTAATTTATAAACAGAAACTGCACTAAAAACAGGTTTAAAATATTTGTCAATGCTGCAAAATGTCAAAAAGTTGTGGGCTTCATCAAGTCAAAGAGCATAAGGGAACAAGGGAGTCCAAGTAATGAGTCGACCACCATCATACGTCACAAACGACGTAAATTCAAATAAATTCAGGAGATGTTTTCAGACCATGGGAGTGTGCATCTCGAATATCTCGAACTCCATCTTTCGGTGCAGTTTTCAGAGAAAGGCTTTGAAGAAAAGCTGTTGCTACATTGAAACTGAAGTAAGCATCGAAACTGTCGTTACCGGCAAAATTGTTGCAGCAACCGAAACTGTCGTGATTATCTTGCGAAAACAGCTATTAGCAGCGAACAACTGTCGGAATAGTTTTGCAAAAGGCATCGAAAACTACCGTAAAATCGCTGGGCTGTCATAAATATCGTAGATATCTAGCGAAATCTGTCGTAACAATCGAAAACTGTCGAAACACCGTAACAATGGAGTTGGAGACTTGTGTGACGATAGAAGATTTGCCAGACACGTTGATGCTCCAAATTTTTTCTTTTTTGTCGCAAGATGAACTTTTGAACGCACAACGAGTTTCACGGAGTTGGCATACACTGACAAAGGATCGTTATTTATGGAACTTCTGCGATTTCTCCTCTCGTAAACCTGAATTCTATCGCTATGTCATATCATCAGGATTGATCATGACTCTAAGATCACTTAGGATTGTCAAATCAACTGTACCACAAGAATTAATCCAAGCAGCTCTAACGAATCCGGATTTACAAGGATTATGTCTGCATCAATCGTCTTTGCTGAAGGCAAAACACTCGCATGAAAACAAAGAGACGAGAGAGAAAAGGTTTAACATCAGCAAGGTCAAATGCAATCTGAAGTTTCTGGATCTGCGAGAGAGCAATGGAGATTTTAATATTCTGGTAGACTACATTTTCTACGAAGGACACACTTTGGAGGCGCTTGGTACGTTGCTAGAACACTTGACTTTAAATTAACCTGTGAACGGTCGAAAAAAATTGAAAAATAGGTCCGTTTTAAGTAATTTTAGCCATTCACAGGCAAACTTTAACTGCGTTCACACAATGCCGGCACATTTTGAAAACGGTGAAAAATGTGACGGCAGCAAAATTTGAGCTAGCCTTCCCATTATACAAGCACAATTTGACAACGATAGAAAATGCAATGGTAACAAACTTGGTGCAGTTTCTCCAAGAATTTGATGCTGATGTACTTTCATCTTAAGAACCTTTAGCCTCATTTTGAAAGCGCTGAATAATTTTCCGTTGTCATCATTTTCGACTGTTCACGCGATGCCGTTTCAAAATGTGCCGGTTAAAGTTCCATTTTCAAAATCTACCGTTTTCAAAATCTACCGTTTTCAAAATCTACCGTTTTCAAAATCTACCGTTTTCAAAATCTACCGTTTTCAAAATCTACCGTTTTCAAAATCTACCGTTTTCAAAATCTGCTTGCATAAAATGTCCAGTTTTCGTGTCCCTATCCGTCATATTTTTCACCGTTTTCAAAACGTGCCATCGTAGTGTGAAGGTTGCCTTTATCTACATTAGCAATACCATGTGAGTACAAAGTGTCCCAAAAACATTTGCCTAGTTTGTGTGGTTGCTCCGGAAGAGCTGTACATTCGATCTTTCCGTTTTCACACATCTTCCCTGAAAGCTTCACATCTTAATTTATCACCAGAATTTTCCAGATGGCACTCCTTTTTGACAGAATTTCACTGAATCTAATGTTTCTTTTTTTCTTTTCATCACAAGGAATGAACTATTCCGTGCCATCTTACGTGGTCAAGAAAGTAGCATGTGGAATGCCTTTATTGCAAATTCTGGACTGCAACGAATGCAGCTGGTTCAACGATCGCTTTATGCTTCATTTGTCAAAATGTTGTCCGAACCTTAGGTATCTCTCAGCGATGAGATGTGTTCATATAAGCGGAAAGTATTTACCTCATCTTATTGAGGGCTGCAAAGAGCTGAGGGGACTAAATTTGCGGCGAACCAGGTTAGTTTTACAATAATCCTTGCCGTAACAATAACCCTTAGAAAGCTTCATTTTTTACACTTTCTTGCCACGTTACTAGCTAAAATATCCAAGGGACTTTGAATTTTGTTTCGTTTAAAAGGAATCTAAGCATACATCAGCCTTTGATGAAAATAGCCCTGCAAAGACAATTGGCTGTCGCATGTGGTGAACTATATTTTGGTGACTGATTACGTCAGCTGTAAATACTAATATGTGATTGGCTAGAATTCGACAGCACGTGACTTAAGTCATTTCTATTTGCTTACATTCCCTTTAACGTAAACGTCCTTCTTGCACTTAGTTCTTCCAAATGGACTGATTGTTTGGCCTCAGCTTTGCTATTAGCTATTCAGCAAAAGAGCCTGGATCGAACATTATTTTTATACATTTTTATACACGAGATTCGAGTGGCGTTAGAGCTTCTTTAACTATTATGCACATTCGAAAATTCTACAAAATGTGGCAAAGTATTGTTCGATTGAGATTCTTTCTCGGAATAGCTAAAACAAGGTCTATTGATATGCTGTGCGACCGCTCTGAGTACTCTTAATGTTTCTAACTCCATTATGAGCGGTCTCAGTTCAGTGTGTGTCTCTTTTTGATGAGTGAGTATTGGGATATAGACTTATCCACTTATCCTCATCGCTGTTAATCAGCCTACCTTCCAAGATGACCGTACGATTAATCCTTACCTGATTAAATTCTAGGCTATCAGATTCCGAGGTAGCGAAAGTGAACTGGAAGAGTTCGAAAATAGAAGAACTTGACGTTTCACATTGTTACGCTTTGGATGAAGAAGGCTTGAAGAATGCGATCCCAAATTTACGAAATTTACGATACTTACGATCAGCCGTAACTGATGTCGTCATGCAAGAGATGTCTGACGTTGCGCCAAACATCGAAGTGTTCGAACTGCGACGGCGATACCCTGTCGAAACAGATAACATATGTATATTATTAAGCCTGTGTTGCAATATGACATGTTTGGACATAAGCCTTACGCCTGTCGAAGCGAAATACTTTTACGAGTTCCTTCCGAAAATGCCGACACTGCGAAGCATATTATTCGCCGGGCATGAAGCTTTGGGTACAGCAGACATTATCAGAGCGTTGAGAAATAATTGCAAGGACATACGAAGTGTTGGGATTAATTATTACCACGCAAGTGAGGATGTTAATTTGAAAGAAGCACTTTTAAGCATGACGATACGAAGTCCGAAGCTCGAAATTGTCGCATTACAAGGTTTATATGTTGAAGAACTTGTAAAGGAATTGCAGACACTTGTGGAAAATAGCACAGGGGTCAAGAAAGTAAAGTTTTTATTCCCAATGACTATAGACTTTCCAGTGATGGAGAGCGGACTTGATAAAGCGTTGAAGAAGTATAAGAAAGTGAATCATTGAAAAATTAAGCAAAAAGTAGATTGATTTGTGTAAATTGAGGTTAGATTGAATTTATTGGCGAAAATAATTTCTGTGTCTTATATTCTTTTGCTTTCATATCTGCTCAAAGTGAAGTTTACTAGCATGAATATGGCAGGTATCACAAACTACCCAAGAGTTTTAGGACACGGATAATTTGATTATATATTAGCAGTTTGGCCTATACCATGTTCTTTTGCAGAATGGTAGGAATGATTCTTGGCAATGCTGGTTTGAAATGATACGGCATGAAACTGTGCCATACTGGAGTCCAGTTTACACTATGCCGGCATACTTTTTACCTGAATGCAACACGAAATGCACACAACATGCTAACTGGCTTCGTTGCTCAAGCGATTACTGAACCATTTCATGTCGGCTTCAAATCTTCGCTCTGCGCATGGTCAAAACCTATCTTAATGATTTCGTGCTGGCATGTTTGAACAGAAAAACCAATGCGGCATCGCTTTATGCCGTACTTGTTTCGTACCGGCATAATGCAAACAGTGTGTGAGAAACGTCATTCTGCGCGATACTCTTTGAGCAACATCATTATTCTTGCCAGAGCCATTTTCCACGATCTTTCAAATCTATAATAGCTAATAGTTTTCGTTTCCTTCTGACATTTATGACCAAACAAGAACTCCATACACAAAAGAAATTTATCTGGTAATCATGACTGCTTTTTAAAATATGCTCAAATTTAATATAATGTAATCAAAGTTTGGTGGCTTTTCAAACAGGAGTACCTTCTTTGCGGGCACCCAGTCTGGAGATTCATAATTCCATAGTCAATTGACTATGATAGTTCTTTTCCTTGCATAAGAAAATTTTAGCATAGATGTAAAAACCTTCATAAGCTGAATTTTCTTCCAAGTAGCCTCGATACAGCCCATCACTGTATAACTTAAAACTATAGAAAGTTCATTTTCCAGTCATCCCCACAAAATTTTGTCATGACCAACTTCCACAGAGTTGGAGTTCTTCCTTTTCCGTTCCCCGTTTCCTTCCTGCAAAGCTGATAGAGGCGAATAGATCACAAAAGGCAATCAACTCTTTACATTTCAACAATGTAGACAATCGAGCAATTTGTATGCATAGCAACAACGAAACAGTAAACAATAAAAACAACAGAATGGAAGATGAATAACAATAAAAGCATAGAAACATGTGGTTTCATGTGGTGATGAGCGTTACGGCCTAAGAAAAACCTTTGCATTAAAACAACACAACAGGCTTGCTGGAGAGGAAAGCTTGCTGTAACTTTGCCAGCGAGTGGGCCAGTTGAAAATGGGATCTTTCGAAAACATCAAACTCTCAGAATATGGGACGAAAGAAGTTTCTGTTAAACCATCAAAGGAAGACATTACAATCTCGTTACTTCAAGAGCTCTTGAGAGAAGTTAAAACCGCAAATGCTCAACTTCGAGCTGTCGAATCGAACACAAAAGACAGTGTGAAAGATATGTTATGGTTTATGAAACGCGAAGAGCACATCAATGTTTACGTTCGCATAAGTGTCGTAGCCGTCGGGGATATCGATGCAGTGAAACAAGAGTTCCAATGTGAATTTTATCTGACAGTGAGATGGAAAGAGCCGAGATTCTTAGGGAAGACAAATGATGAGATTGATTGGGACCATGCTTGGGATCCCGGTGTTTATTTTATGGACGTCGTGGAGTATGATATATTTGAAAGACATTTAATGCTGCAAACTACTGAAAATGATGTGCCCGATGCGGTGCAATATTATCATATCAAGGGAACTTTCAAAGAGGTAATTTGAATGAGCTGAAAATAGTTTTATTTGTCAGACGGGGTAAAATTGGAAGGGAAGAGGGATTTACTTAAAATGCAGATTAGAGCCTCAAAGTCAAAGATTTGCTTTGAACAATTTGTTCGAGGGTTCTTTCACTCCCAAAAATATCGAACACCGTTGGCGAAAAACCCCTTTGTTTTCAAGAAAAATCCATCCCAAATCCGTAAACATACTTTTACTCTGAAAAATCTCATATATCGAGAAATGAGGCCTTCGAAGATTTGTTAATTTATCGATCCTTTTGCTGTGGAAATTGGAGCTTTGGCAATAGTAATTCTTAGCAACACGCTAATTAGATTCGTGTCCCCGTTGGATTTATGACGTCATTGCATCATGAAGGATATTTAGCATCACAATACAGGAAAGAAGTACAGGATCACCAACTGGAAGTTTGATATTTAATTTTGGGCTTGCGAGTATAGGCCTCCAGAATTAGGTGCAGGGACACAAGTTCCTGTCCCCTTTAAAAAAAGTTTGAATTTCTTTAGAACTTGAAACCCGACATTTTATCACTTCGGTGAGCGTGTGGCCGAGTGGTTAAGGCGTCTGACTCGTAAGCCAAAGGTCAGAACGGCCGTAGGTTCAAATCCCACGCTGGACAGTTTGGTCGCTGTCCGCAACACTAGCCCGGGTCGACCAGAGCCATGTGAGGGAAATCTGGTAGCTGTGGCGGGTAGCTGCGGCGGACTGATGGTAAAACATCCGTGGCCCCTGCTGGAAATAAGTCTCTCAGACTTTCGCGGGCTAGCCACGTTAAATATAAATACCTACCTACCTACCTTTCAGGGCACTTTGTTCTGTTTTTATGGTACCAGTATAGTTTCCTGAATATCAAATCCTTCAATACTTCATATCTTGCTTCATACTCTTGTTGTCGATTCATGAGGGATGAAAATCGGTCCCTAAAAAGTAGAACCCAACCTTCACGTAAAGTCTTTTTTCTTTTGCAAAAGAAGCCTTTCTCTAAATAGAATTATGTACTAAGCATGAGAGACATTGGGTGCATGTGCTTCCAAAGATTTTGCAATTATAAGTCCATTTGTTTCAGGATTTCCAGTTTAGCTGAACAAATGAAAGAGTGCCCTGGCAATGTCATGTTCCCCAAGATTAACAATGCTTCCTATAGCTCTGTCTAACTATTCTGAGACATTTTATCCTAATGTCAGGGGGTAGCCAGCCAGAATTTGAAAGGGGGCAATCTGGAAAGTGGGCGCCGCAAAATATATAACAGTAAGCATGCCAAAGGCAAGAACATATTTAGGCTTTTCTTCAAGAAATTCTCTGGCTTATCTACTGAATAGCACCTTGGTTTATATGATTCCCCACATTCAGAACAAAATAGTGAAATGAGAGTGCATGTTGGTCAGGATTATGGGCACTCTTCTTGCGAGAAAAAGGGTGGCACCAAGCTGAGTTTTTGTGGTGAAGGGGGCAGTGCCCCCTTTTCCCCCTAAATCTGCCTCTCTTCAATCTTTTGATTGCCTAAAATACACAATGTTATTTTTCACAGGTTCTAGAGGTAAACGAGTTTCCCTTTGATTACCAAGATTTAACGTTGGTGCTCACAAGCAACTGGGATGTCAGTCAGATCACAATACTGAAAGATCCTTGTAAAGATGACAATATCCGCACATGGAATTTCACAGCACGGCAAGAGTGGGATTTACAGCCACATGTCCTTACAGAGAGTACGCAAAATGTGCCAGAAGAAGGTGCTTCTCAATTATCATACCCCTTGTACAAAATGAGGCTTCATGTCATGCGCCAGTACTCATTCTATGTGTACAATGTTGCATTGATAATGTGTTTGATAACAATTCTAACATTTAGTTCATTTGCAGTCAAACCTGACTCTGTAGGAGATCGTATACAAATAACACTTACGTTACTGTTGACGTCAGTTGCTTTCAAGTATTATGTCCAGCAATTTGTGCCAACGGTTTCATATTTGACTCTCATGGATAAATATGTTTTGATCTGTATGGTGTTCCAGTTCTTCACAGCAGCAGTTCATAATTCAGTATCAGGCCTCATCACAGACAAAAAGGTTTTGGATTATTTTGAGTGGATCTGCCTTGGGCTTGGACTGTTTTTCTTTGTCCTGTTTCACATCATATTTGCAATTTTCTCCATGAAGTATCACATTAAGAACCACAAACAAATGGCTGCTGACAAGATCGCTTACAAGGAAACAAACAGAGCTTGTGAACTTGCCAAAGAAGCTAAAAAGAAGGAGTCATGGAGAAATCAGGATATGATAAGGAATGAAGGCTTTGCTTAGATATGGATTTTTACGTAGTTTAACATTTGCTTCCCTTTAGAACATACAAAGATAATCTTATTGTGGGGATGGACCATGGGTGTAAATACACATATAGTTGCATCTATAGTTGAACTAGCAAATGATTTGAAAGGTGCAATGTTTAACATATATACTTAAAGGGATTTTCATTTTACTAAAGTCATTTTAAAGTGATTTATTTGAAAGCATAGCTGTTCCATTTTTGCAAATCAAATTCTATTTTTGTTGTTCCTTTCTTTACTATTTAACATTTACAGTAGCTTCATAAAAATTTCCACAGAAGTTGTAGAAACAGAATCTCTTCTAAGCGCACATGCTGTTCACCATGGCATTTCCAGGGTGATCACCCATTCACAGGTAATGGGAAAAAATTAGTAAAACAGTGAAGTACCTACCTCTCTATTTACTATAAGTGCTTGCCAAATTCGCCAACTTTGTCCAGAGATAAGCCCAACAATGGTAATGTTTGCAATACAAACAGTTTGGGTTTGACTGTTTGTATCACAAACATCTTCATTGTTTGGCTAATCTAAACAAAGTTGGCAAATTTGGCAAACACTTAAAGTAAAAGGAAGGTATTTATTATTTTAGGGAATTTTTCCCCACTTCCTGTGATCCATTCTAACCAACATTTCTGTGAAGGGGGATGGCCAGCCTGATAGTTCTTTTCCAAAGCATCTTCTTTATGACTAAAACCCCAATAGCTAGCCCATTTGCTGTAACATATTTCCAGCCAGGCAGGGGGAGCGTGAGTGCAGTGCTGGATGCGATCCAGTGTGTAGTTTTGCCATTGGTCAATGAGTTTTGCTGCCTGTGTGAGTTGGTATGCTGTGTTCATTGATGTATCGCTGCCACTCCTGCCAAAAATTGGGCTATTCCATTTTTACTCCACACAGGGGGATGGAAGTAAAATTCCAGGGGGTCCTTCAAAAGGAATTTCTGGGATTCTTAGAAATTCTTAAATATGCTTTTTTGGGGGTAACAAATATTTTAACAAATATATTCTCGGGGCTAATGCATCTTCACAAAGATCTCCAGGGAGACTGTAGAAACTATCCCATTTTCACATTCATGCTGTCCATCATTTCCAAGGGGGTCCTCAGTTCAAATTGCTATTTCTGTGGGGGTGGCCGCTAACTAATGACTCTTTTCCAAGGGCTGCCCATATGACTAAAATCTTACTTCCATCCTCCTGTATGGTTAAAACATGGAATAGCCCATTGAAGACCCTTTGGTACTCACCTAGTTTAGATCTCGTCGATGCTGCTCAATGATGCCATTTTAATGAAACCTCATCTTTAGATACCCAAAGTGATGCCACTGCCCAAAAAAAGCTGCCTCCAAATTTCCCGCCATTTTTTTTGTTTGATGCATGCTTTCCTAACAGCAACAGCAACATTCTACCTTCAAAATGAGACTTCTCTCCATAGCAACCAATTTTTACTTCCGCAAACAAACAAAAGTTTCTCGCAAGGAAAAGCTGAGGACGCCATATTTGATTCGCTATGGAAAAGCTACCACTCTTGGCGAGCAGACTTGGCATCTATGACTATCCACGTCATCTACCAGGGTGAGATATCTATTTGTTAACTTTACTGTCTGAAATCGCAGTACTTTATCAATCCCTTTGCGTACGGCGGAAACCACTCAATGTTCCTACTAGGCCTAAATGTGTATTGGCCATTGAACTATGGTATTGGCCTAGCGCCTCAAAGCACGGGAAGCACGTAATACAGTTAATTTAGAAAATTTCATCGATTTAGATTAGTCTACTTTGTACATTTGTATATAGTAAGATAGCATTTCAATCGATGTAAAATAAGTTGACAAACAAACAAATAAACAAATAAACAAAAGAAACACAAATTTTCTTGCATGAAGAACTTGTAATAATGCCAAGTTTATTCAAAGTCTGTCTAGAATTGCTTACTACGTTGAATTTTCCGCGAATTAAAAGCAGTTGACGTATTTTGCACAAGTAAGTCTGCGTTAAACGAAAAGTAGAAGAAAGGAGCAGAATGGAAGATTAGGAGATTTTCCACTGATATATGCAACACCATTTTGATGAAGCTTGTTAGAAAATGTTAAGAAACTTTCAGCCGTCTAGAACTGAGCCAATTTCTTAAGTTTCTTATGAAAGAAGATAGTTGCAAAGAACCTAAAATCATCAATTTCCTTGTACGGCATTCCATCAAAATAACATTAATTTTTTAAATATTTATTCTTACTGCACATCAGGTATACTGGTCATTGTCCTCAAGAAAAGCATTCCTTTGGAGAAACATATGGGAACACAACTGGCTCATGGTACAAAAACTATCGCCAAACAACTCTTTCCAACAGTAAAGAAAGGCTTGGAAGAGGAGGAGATCTCCATGTTCCTTTTCCAGTTTATTACACACACGAACCCTCTCTCGTTGTGGGAACTACAACAAGGACACATCGGAGATGGGAGGCACCTGAGAGGTATACAATGCATGATAGAAGTGGCAATGAGAATGCTGTAAAGAGTTTTAAATTGGTAAGATAATTTATGTCAATCATAAATCGATTGAAATTTTGACTTAACTTTGTGGTAAAAATCTTGACTGAAGCGTTCTTGAAGTAAAACTGGAAAAACTGTTACTGGCAGAAATGATTCAAACATAATTGTTTTGTCCTATCCTATGCTACCACCCTTTTCAAAACCTGGTTGATTTCAATCCTGTGGTTTTTATGGGATCTTTATGGATTAAAGTAGTAGGTATTGCTAACTAACATCAAGATGTCACTTTTACACAAGCTACTAGAAGCACCAGTCATGAGGCCAACTAGCATATTCATAAAAGTTTGCTATTTGCCACCAGATTTGCCACCTTCATCTCTGAAATGCTAGAACTGCGATGAAGTACAAGATATGGGTAGTAGGAAGTTTGGTTTGTTTGTTATTTCAGGCTGCCGAAGATCATCGAGAACAATATAACGACAAAACTGGTGTCTTAACTCAAGTTCCACAGTTTGTATTACCAAGGATTTCAAATCAGTCATCACCAAGATGGTATGTTTGGCCTTCATTCATTGACTAGTTTGAAATGTACATGTATTCAAATAGAGAGATGGTAAAAGATGTAACTGACATTAAAATCTCATTTTTTGTTACGTAATGCTTATAGTTTCTTAAGGCTCTTATTATTTGAACATCAAATGTTTCTTGCAAGATTCTTAAGAAAATTTTTGATGAGGTCTCATCGCCCTCAAGAATATTTCAAGCAAAAATTTATTAACTCTTTTAGAAGGAAGCAAAGATTTGTTTTGGAAATCCTAGTATCAATGAAGTTTCTGTCAATATTTTTCCACTTATATTCTGATATTTTGATCATTTTATTTTGTCCTTTCGATCCACATTAGATTTATGTTTGCTTCCCGTAGAAGTTTCTTATAAAAAATATACTCAGGCGAGATATTCTCACGAGAAAGCACAACTTAGAAGATTAAAGCATTTCAAAGAATACTAACTTTTGCACACGCACTGACGAATCGTAAACAATTAATTTGCAGGAAAAAGACAGATTACCCCTAGCATCAAAAGATCTGGAGAGAGTTCCTTCAAATCTGAAAGAGAAAGACCATATCAAGGATAACGGCAAAAGATCAAAGGAAATAGTGGAACTTTGACAAGTTTGGCAACTTTGATGATGAAGCACAGATTTACTTCGTTTCAACAAACTATCTAATCATGGACTAGTCAATGCATACTACGAATTATATGTCATATTGTTCAGACTTATGCTGAATGTTGACTAACAATATCAGAATTTGTCTGTTGGAATGCCGCTATTTACTTAATTTGTTATTGTCAGATCTGAAACTGGAATGTCTTAAAATATGAAAAAAGCAATCGGCACAGTTCTTCTTCCTCTTGGTTTTCTTTAGTAAATTTTCAATTTGCTGCCGATAATACTTGATTTCTGCAAGTTTGGCATTATTAGAAGAAGTGTCGAATCTTGGCAAGAATGATAGTCAGTTGGGCAAAAATGTTGGTACACAATGGACCCCAAGATTTTTGTCCCCGTGTGCTTATGAAATATATTATAAATATCAAGGAACATAAAGCAGATGAAACATTTTGTAACATTATATTAAATTTTATAGCATTGCAAAATATCTACAACATTATAATTGCAAGGTAACAATGTTTACCATCATATGAAAATCATGCTTTGTGAATAAACATGAAGTTATTTTCGCGATGTTGATGCTCTTTGTTGCCATTAACAAGCGCTGGTGACTGGGAAAGGCTCTACAATAGCCTGCGTTCAGACTTTGGCAAGTACATTAAGTGCAAAAATTTTCAGCAGAAAAAATTTCGGACAATAAACTTCGGCGAAAATATTATCGGACGTATTTTTGATAATCAATTTTCGGACAAGATTTTGACAAGCCTTTAAACCATCAGTGCAAAAATTGCATCAGGTTTATGATTTACTGAAAATAAACACCTTTGAAAAGTTCGAATTAGCCTCCCATCATGTCTCGTAGTCCCTTCTCACGACAAAAAAGCTCACTAGTTTCCATATCTATATTCGTATGTCGTCAGTTTGAAAGAGGATGGTGAGGAGATCGTTGTTATTTTTTCGACTAATAACAATAATGCTGGATTTGAAACATAAGTTCTTTTCAAAACCTTGCATGTTTAAGATAGTCCTTCATGCTATGATTGAGATTCGCTTTCATATTCACGCTACGCATGTGCATATCGGTCAAGAAATTTCGGCGTGACAAATTTTCGAACAGTACCATATTTCGTACAAATAAATTTTCGGACAACTCTTTGTCCGAAAATTTGCCACGCCGAAAATTTGTGCACTTAATGTAAAGTCTGCACGCAGGCTAGCTCTACAATGGTAGCATGTTGTTCAACGCATAAATCCCGAGGATTGAAATGTCACGCTGGGTTCTTTTGCGGGCACGCTACTGACATTTCAGATTGTTTTTATCAAACGTGGCCTAGACCGTGTTTCTGTTTTCTTTTCACAAAAAAGCCTGTTTCCGAGTGCATATTCCCTTTCAAGCTCAGCTTCTGAATGAGGTAAATGTGGATCTACCATTCTTTAAACATTTGCCCATGTCTGCACTTCATAACGTCTCCTCTCATGCACAGGGAGGGAATTAGCCATCCATAGACCGGCTGTTAGTTTCCACAAAGAACATCAACAGTCTGTTACTATTGGTTTACGTGCAGGATGCCTACTATTTAGGATACGCACAGTGCCATGAGAAATTGATTAAAATTCAATGAATTTGGAAAGGAAATCATTTCAACTACCTAACCCTCCTTGCAACTCCGAAAAGGTGACGACCTCTGTATAATTCTATTCATCAAGAGCTCAGGTAGCCTGAGATCAGGCTAAAAAAAGTGAGATGAGGTGCCCAGATTTCTTCGTTCGTGCTGTTTAGAGCACATGGATGGATAAAGGGCATCCTCGTCCCCAGGCCCCTTTGTCATACATGGTCAGAAATATGAGGAAAGAGACTGGGATGGATTGGTCCCCATTTCGTGTTCGTAGTTCGTTTGCTCCCTCGTCTGGGTTCTTGGCAACGCCAACCTCTACAGCCAGATAATGTTGGACTTGCTACAAGTCTCTCTCACGGAAAAAACAGGAGAAGGAAAAACAGCGAGAGAGACTTGTAATACTTGGCATACTCATTAATATTCATGAGCAATCGAGCCTTGCTTCCATTTTCAAAAATGACGGGGTTGTTGTCAACTGTTTCATCGAAGCTTGAGTCTGCCATTGTCAAAAAACATCGCAGAGCTTCGCTCTGTTGTATCATTGTCCTTTCTAAGCATATGATTGGATATGGTTATTTGTAAAAGGATGCCGACTGGACAGAATCCTGTCCAGCCAACGGCCCAGGCTGCCAAGTATTACAAGTCTCTCTCGCTTTTATTCCTTCTCCCGTTTTTGCCGCGAGAGAGACTTGTAGCAAGTCCAGATAATGTTATCACGAGCTGTTGCTAGAAATTTGAGCGGATGAAATATCTCATTCACAACTTGCGTGAAATACAATTTCACGTTTACGATAATTCATCGATTTTGCATCGAGAGTCAAAAAGGCCTCCTTTGCAAATTCATAAGATCGTCTGTTAATGAAAACTAATCACAACCCTTGAACTACAGGAATATGGCAAATAATAACATGAAGATACCCAAAGTAAACTACGTCTCAACACTGGACACCTTTTACATAAAACCCCCTAATATTAGCACACCAACTGTCATTAACACTTGAATGCCAACAGATTCCATAAACCAAAGAAAACATACAAATCAAACCTCATTGGCAGCCCCAATGTCAATTTTTTAAATCTTAAGAAGCTATCTTTTGTGCAACGTTCCCGCTAATATTTCAAAGAAGACGCATCTTTGAAAAGATAAAAATCGTCGTGACCTCCGTCTGCTGCATAGTTTAACCCAGAGACTGTCTCCAGCGACAGCAAAAATAAGAGGGAAGGTTCACAGAATCAATTCGCGCTTGAACATCAAACGGGGGAGCGGTGGGCACGTAAACAAAGGCCAAAGTATCGTGCTTTGTCTCAAGTATTTGGCCAAGATTGTAACTCGGTTTCTTTACTGCTTTTTGGACCTCTTGATTCAGATTAAGGTACTTATAAAGTGGTCTATAAAAGCTTATTTTCAGTTACGCTTTTCCTTAAGACATCTAACTAAAGTATCTCCAAAACATGTTCGAGACTGACTTCCCTTCATTCCTGTACGATCTACGACTAGACCTATCATCTGAGTCCCTAATTTCCCTGTGCTCTTTGGACTTAAACGATGTCTCTTTGGCAGCAGAGACTCAAAATATTACTTTGAATAACTGTGCCCTATTTAGGCCCTCACTACCGGTTTCAAATCGCGAGATTTGCCAAAGCACAATTTATTTCGAGCTCTGATTTGATTTATACAATCAACTTATTAGCTATTCTACAAAGAATCTGGATCGAAGGAAATTTTCATAGATTTTGCAGAACTTTTCAAATGTGGACAACAATGATAGAGGGTCTGGCGCCACTCAATCAAACACTTCGTATAAAAATGCGTAAAACGATCCAGACTCTTTCCTTGAACAGATCACACGTCTATACATTAGATTTAGAGGAGCGAGGTCAATCGTAGGGATACGAAGGACTTAGATAATAAGCCTAAGCTATAACCACATTAAGTAACCCCAGTAGGTTCTTTAGTCCATCATATTTACAAGCCTTTCTGTAAAATTGCTTCTTAAAAAAGTGCTGTCCAGTGGTAGTTAAATTCTGATCCTGAATGAACTAAAAATGAGAAAAACGTTTTAGCTGATTTAAATCTATGTAAATCTAAACTAACAAATGATCTTTATGGTATTTATAATTTTATTTTGCTGTCTAGAAGAAATCAGATTTAGAATTTTAATCAAACCCTTTAATGTTTCCAATTTATCCTTGTGTATCTCCCGTATTGTCCCCGTTCACATTGCTCCACTTTCAGCCACTTTCATACAAAACGGAGCAAAACTTACCCATTTTCGCGTTGCATTCACACTGCTAAAAACGAATAGAGCTGACAACAAAGCAGACAACTTGGGTTTACTTTGTTAGCCGTCAGCTACCATTGGTTTTAGGTTGTTTTTCGACCTCACGTAAGCTAAGCTTTGATCTTATGAAACTACAGCATTTATGATAAGTTTCCTGCTTCACTGTGCAAACAAAGCTTCCCAAGGGCTCTAAGGGGCTAAAAAAAACACCAATATGCAAATAGATATAGATCTGAGAAAGCACAACAACTTTCCAAAGGATGAGTAAAAACAGTTTCCATTTGAAAGGCCACAGCTCGCTGGATATTTCTTTCAAGATAATGTTGGCAGAATTTAAATTGAGGATTCCGCATCCCCAGCAATCCAGGTATCAGAGAATACCAAAACACCCTTGAAATGAATGACTTGAAAGCAATAATAGAAATAAACTTACTTCATGAAATCTGGAGCCTTTGAAATGATATGTTCAAATTCAGCAAAAGATAATTTATTGTCATCATCAAGATCTGCCTCTTCCATCGTCTGCAATAAAAACAAGAAACAAGCAATAAGAAAATCATCAATCGTAAAGATACAAGAGAAGATACACACTACTTTGCCATGGCCATGGGGTAAACGTAGTTATTGCTCCTCGTGGCCCTGTCCTAGCAGCAGTGTAAAGTAGCTTATTGGTAGAATATTTCAGTAATGTGTATTGTAAATCTTTAGCAGGATGTATGATAAGAAACATTATATACTTTATCCCTGAGGGAGACAGCTCTCTTCCACAAAAAATCACTTTCAAATTTAACTGAACGATCGTTAATATCAAAAGCTAAAAAACTTCGATCCAGAGAATAGCAACGAATTAACTAAAAACTTGGCAAAGCGATAAGCTTGCATCAGCCACCTAAACCCCTTGGCAGAAATATAACTCTCAGATAGCCAGGAAAAGAGTTCGAATAGAGAGATGGCTTTGTACATTTTGAAGGAATGTTACGAATAGACTTTTTAGTTATTCTAAAAAAAGAATCAAAATCCACAGATATTTGATTAGATTCTGTAATTTTCGAATGTGAGCAACAATGATAGAAGCCCTAACGCCATAGACTTAAGCCTTTCCGTCCCTTTTCCCCTGTGTTCTTTGATTTGCTGATATCACTTAGCCAAAAGAGACTAATAACATCACTCTTAAAAAGTAAGCCCAATTTAGGCCCAAGTACAGTGATTCCGTTACTGACCAATCAAAGTGCTAAAATTCAGTTTTCAACCAATAAGGAGGCACTATTTTGACAGTTGTTGTTGTTGCATACAAAATACGTTGATGAGGCCGAGGGTTCTCGCATGTGCATTGGATCTATTTCGTTTCTACAGAGGAAGGTTATTGCCTGAAAGGCATGCATTGTGCGATTTGTGGGTCAGGAAAGCATCATCAGTCATTGTGCTAAAGTTGCCTTTTCAATCTTCAAGTCATGTAGACCAGACTTTGAAGCACTTTTGTTGACTGTGAGAGAACTCCCGCTAGTTTAGGCCATTTAAAAAAAATAATTGGGCCCACTTTTTAGGAGCAATATCATGAGTCCCTGTTAACCAAGTGACACAGCAAATCAAAGAACGCAAGGAAACAAGGGACGAAGGATCATAAGTCTACTAACGCCATTCGATCGAGCATTTGAATGAAAAGCATTTTTCGCAATAGCTAATCGTAAAATAAAAATCTAAACACAGAATGAAATTTGATAGCAACAAGAAATGGAAAAGTTTATCACACACCTTTGTTATGATTGTGTTTACATTGTCTTCTGACAATTTCTGTTCGCCACAAAGCCTTCTGATCACTCTTTTAAGATCACCTTCATCAATGTAATCATCCTCATTGAAATCTGATGAATCATAAAAATCATGACTAGCAATCATAGAAAAATAATTCAGAAGGGTGTCACTCTATTGGAACACCTTGGAAGTTGTAAATGCATTGCAAAAACTATAGAAATGGTTTATCAACGGCTCATCAGTTATTTGCGACATCAACAGAAAGAGGAAGGGATCAGTGGAAGATTATTCACACAGCAAGTTGCACCTAAAATATCTATCCAATTCGTGAAGTTTTGTGTTCCTTGCAAAAGCATTCCAGTACAGCCACACATATCTACTATTTCACAATTTGTTCAGATTTATATCATAGGAAATTTTAGATAACCATCCTAACAGCATAAAAATAACAAGGTGCGTTTGGAACGAAAGCCTGTATCAGATCATAAATTTTGAAATTACTCACCATAAATCCTGAAGGCATATTCAACTTTAACACTCTTTGGGGCCTACAAGAAGAAATAAATCGATAGTACATGCGACTATTACTTCTATTATCAATCTTTCAAAAGTAAGCATCCATATAGACAACAGCTATAAAAATAAGAGGTAACTCAAGCCTACTATACAATAGGTTGTGCACAGAATAACGATCAAAGAAATTAGAATTTGTAAAAAGAGAATAATTTGGATAATGATTAGCTACCAATATACAAATTTAAAGATTTTTACAATGTTTCCAATAAAAACAGGACTAACCCCATTCACCTTTGAAATACATATATGTCATCTTAGAAAATGAATTAATCAAAAAAATGAATTAATCTTTGAATCAAGTTCTGCTAAAACATAAACATTATGGGAAATTCTCGTATTATATCCATAACTAGATATACAAAGAGATACTAATAGACTTTCCAGTTTTCTTGAAAATGGATTTGAATCAAATGATAGTTTGAGAATTGTGCAGAGTTTTCAAAGGTGCACAATAGCCATAGATGTCTTAAAGTCACTCAATCAAAAGTTTTGCATGAAATGCATAAAAATTTCACTCAATCTAGGTTTTTGTAAAGTAGCTAGAAGCTCTCTTACCATGGGGGGATTCTTCCAGATGCAGGGACCTGGGGATGTGCCATCTGCCAGGGTATACTTTTTTGGACTTCTGGTCTGGGCAAGGGTATGCTTTTTGGCAATTTTCGTGAAAGAAAAGTCAAATCTTGCTAATTCCCGTGTAGAGACCCAAAATTTTGGGGACCTAGGTCTAGAAAGGGTGAAAATTTGGCAATTTTTGCCCAGAAATGCGAACACATGGCACTTTTGATGTAAAACTTATTCTAGCCAACAGGTATCATCTTTGCAAAAATTGGTCTTAAGCCAACAGTGCCATTTTGAAACTGTCAGTGGCACACAAAATTTAGCCAAGAACCTCTGTGTCTAGTACAGCATAAAATCATCAATGATGGTCTTTGAAAAGTCGCTACCAGTTCTGCTGTTTACAAAATTTGAGTCAAAACTTACAGCTTCACTGAATGTTGACATCATATCCAAGAAATCTTCAAAGGTCATGTCTCCATCTTTTGATGAAGAAAATACTTTACAGATTCTGTCTCGGAAGGGATTGACCTGCAAAAGGAGCATAAACAATGATTCATTCCAATCAAAACAATTTTTCAAATGCCTGAACTATTTGGGGGCACCTGGCATATCCCTGATTTGCAAAATCGTCTATCACTGATGCTTGTGGATCAGAAATCTTCAGATCTCAAACCTAGTTTGAGGTAAGCTATATTAAATATGAAGAGTGTTATAGCCCCAAAATTAATTGTCCTACATCTTTTAGCCTGCATGCATCCCTTACTGTTCCTGTAGAGTTGAAACTTCCTGTTGAATTGAATTCATTTTCTGACACCAGTAGGGTCTGCGAACCAGCGAATGAAAGCTTGTTCTGAGTCACGTGCTGGTTCCGCAAAAACACGGAACTATTTTCATTGATGAATAAACAATCCATTGTCTTGCAAGGCAATTTTGCTCTTCAACAACGCCATTTTGCAATTATGATGAAGTAAAACCCACATGACGTACTTCGCAAGACAATGGATTGTTTATCAATCAATGAAAATAGTTCCGTGTTTTTGCGGAACCTGCACGTGACTCAGAACAGGCTTTTATTTGCTGGTTCGCAGACCCTACGGGTGTCAGAAAATGAATTCAGTTCAACAGGAAATTTCAACTCTACGGAAACAGTAGGGGATGGACGCAGGCTGACATTTTTAATCTCCTTGGTAAAAATAGAAGGCTAACAGTGATTTTGAAATGTGATGATAACACCATTGTTGTATTCTCACAAGAAAAAGTTGACGAAACAAATGAAAATATTCATGAGAAAATAGCAGGTGTTTCAAAACAGCTTTAAAATTCTCATGTAAGCCTTTTCCTCCTCCTTGATATGAACTGTGATTAGATGTTAATAAAGTTAAGTAATAGTGCTGCTAACAACCATTTTCATGTCACAGTTGTCTCCAGTTCTTTTGTGGAGTATCATAAAAGGGTCTTTAATTTTTGAGAACAATTTTTGAGTCGTATGATAGACTTAATATTTCTACAAAATAATTTTTAAGTAATAAAAAGCTTTTCCAATAATTCTGAAGAATTCCTGAGAGACTTACGGCAGGAACACTGTATTAATGTGGACAACACAGGTTTCCGAAAACTTCAAGGGTTAATGACAAAGATAAAATTCTCACCTTTAGCTCATCCAGGGTCATGATTGTTCTCATTGGCAGTTTAGCATTTTTGTTTTGTTTTACAGAATCAGGGTCCAAATATGCAAATCTTTTGTGACAGCTATAAGGGGAGAAGTGAGTGAAACATCAAATGAAAAATGACTAAAATTAACATCCCCACTCCCCTCATCCTTGTTAGGGACACAAGCAGGCAAAGCTGTGAGCATCAAGGAACCCCAAAAAGGGCTCCAGATCCCATGCACACTACCAATTTACTTCAATGACACAATACGCAAATAACCTTGACAGTTGAGAACAAGAGCAAGAAACAATTAAACGCATGCACATGACAGTGTGAGTGCCAGCGTTGATTCACTATCAAGAAAGCTGACACAAAATTTGTAAAAACAGAAGGGTCAGTACTTCGTTTCCCCAACAAATCTACCGTGTTGTAGCCTATGCGTAGACCCATTATTGCAAAAGAAGAAAGGGTCTACAAAGCAAAGGACAAAGGCTTGCTACAGCCACCCAATTAATTATTCTAATCCTCTTTTCAAATTATTTGTGAATCACGTTGAAACAAATGTTGCACACATTAAGTTTCTAGAGATCCAGAAACCTCCCTTGTACCAGGCTTTTGCTCCTTGATTGACAGACCCTTTCTTCTTGAATAATGAGTCTAGGCGTAGGCTAACACCGCTATATAAAATGAGTTATATCTTAAAAGGGATAGTCATTGAAAAACCAATGTTGAAAACAAACATATCAAATGGAATTTTCAGAGGACCACAATCAATTAGCAAACATAAATATATACAATACAGCTTTAAACATACGGTTTTCCTGTCAAAGAATTCCTATCTAGAAAAGTTTATAGTCTTTCTTATGCCTTAAGAATTTGATCTTATTGTGATGTGCAGAATTCCTTTTAGTGTTAAAGTGCTCAAGGCCTGAACTGCATCATTGTTTACTCTTACTTGCAGATGACTTTTATTACTTCATAAATATTTTTATTGGCATTGTCATCAATATTTCAACTTATTTCATCAAATCAAAAGAAACAATCAACTGATCAGATTTATGAAAAAACTTCTTCCTGAAAAACTTGGTAAAAAACTTCCTTATCAAGGTCTCAATCCTTTGACTTTATCTAACCCAAAGATCACATCTAAAAGCAATAAACAAGAGAGACCATCAAAAGAGAATAATCTTTTCTTAGCGCTTAGGGGAGCTGGGATGCTATAGCCCCTTGCATTACACAGCACAGCAAAGGCCTTCTGCAGCAACCTCAGAACAAAAGAAACATGATTTTGTTTCAAGAGGAAGTATCTATGATTGATGGCTGGAAATGAAGGAGGAACTAACTCTCCTTTTAATCAATATGATCCTTTGATCAAAGAATAAATTTGATCAAGTTACATGTACACTCTCAATGGCAAATAGGAACTATAACTTCACTCCTCAAATTTCTGTGCAGCAAGGTTCCTTTTGAAAAGAAGCCAAGCTCTAGGAGCAAAACAGCTTTGTACAGCACTGCAGAAATTTCAGTTATATGATATTCTCATGCCATAAGTGCCCAATTCTTGTTAAGTTTTTCCAAGATTAAAGGGAAGGGCTGCCTCTCTATTCAATAAATTTCTTTTGGCTTCAGAGGTAACTTTGACTTTCTATGTTGGGTGGTAAAAACACCCTTTTACTCTTGAACAATAAACCAAGTTGGGTTAAATGTTCTAACCTTTGGATTTACTACTGCCAAGGAACTCAAGATCTCATATAAACCCACAAAATTCCAATGCAGCAACACCATGGTTGACAAGCTATGATTTTTTTAGTTCTCTGGCCAAATTTGGATGTATTTGGTATCATCAGGTTTTGCACTTTGTTCTACAGACTGCCCTGATTAATCTCTTTTTTCATTTGTAATCAATACTTACTGTAGGATTTCCTTTTGGGTGAAGAAGGTCAGTTCCTAAAAGAATAAATATCATGGGTTACATCATTCTGATTTTCTTCAAATGATACATATTTTTGTAAAACTAGGAAATCAACATTGCACTGAAAGTTTTTCAGACAGTTGAGTTTCTTATGACAAAATAAGGTATTTACATTTCAAAATAAGAAAATTTTTCATAACAAAGATCTGTGAAAGCTAAAGCTCTAGGAAACTTTTACACTTAAAACAGGTGCAGAAGAGTCCAAAGGGGTATACTTGTTAGGCCTGTGGTAAGCTTATCCATTTTGCCTCCCCCATACAATAGATTTGTTCCATCCCCATCATGTTCCATCCCAAATGTCTTGCTCCATTCCCACCTTGACCATCCCCGCAGGACATCTCTGGGTCTTTGCAGAAAAAATTCTCCTTGCCCCAGGACATTTGACAATTAATTTTCCTTGGGCCCTGGGTTTTCACAATACCAGGAGCTTTTGAATTACAAGTGCAGGTACTGGGAATATGGCATTTTCAAAGTGCCTGGTGCACCAGGCATATGTTTTCCTCACCCTGGGGCATTTTATGCACAAAGTCTTGCTAACCACCATGCCACCGCACCACATGGTCAGGGCAGGAATTGAACACATAGTAAGTGAGGAAATTTTCATTCTAGATTTTGGGTGCCTTCCAATCCTTGGATGTGCATTAAAGTCCTGCACACTGCACAGGGTATTCTCTTTTCAACCTTGATTTTCTGTACACTCCCTTTCTATAAATAATCAAAATTAAGAAGCTGCTTGTGCTGGCCTTCAGATTCTGTGGCTGTTCAAGTTTCACAAAAAACAGAACCTTTATGCAACTTGGAGGTGTAAAACTGGTGCAAAACGACTAACTGCATGCAACTTGACAAGAAAATTCTGGAAGAAAATTTTGAGGAACTTGCTATCCTCCGAACGGCTTGAGTAGGCAAATTTTTTCCATGCCGCACAATAAGAAACCCGTTGGATGTTGGAGACAAGCAACAGAAAAGTCAAAGTTCAAACATTACTTATTTCCTCTTCTGGTCATGTGGAAATAGATTTGTACTCTCGAGATGCGGTTGCGGAGATTGGTTGATAATAAGTTGTGTGATATTTTATGTAATTCACCTGAGAGGTTCCTTCGTTCTTTGTGCTTCGCCGTTCAAATGGAAACAGTGTTGACGAGGAATACACAAGAGGGGGCTTGATGGGCCTAAGGTTTTACCGGTGACCTGACAGCTCATTTCACAACACCATTTTCAGCACCAAGTCTCTAGCGCAAGGAGGCAAAATTGCTTTAGGATATAGATAAATGATCAAAGTTAATAACCTGATATTCTTTGAGTTCTTCTTCAGTGAACTGCGAGTGTGAGCCTCCCATTTTTGAGTCGCCTTACCTTCGCATCATCACAGCACAGCTCCCACTTTCGCTGCTCATGTTACTTGACAACCACAACACAAAGAATTTTTACTTGCAACTTTCAATGGAAATTTGAAACTGAAGCATACTGAGCGCTGATTGGCTAGTTTTATGATGAAGCATAGGTGCCCAATCTTGATTGGCTTACAAATTAGTTAATACTGCCCAATTGGCCCAATCAAATTGCATAAATACCACAACAAGCACCAACTTCAAGCCATTCGACAGGAATTTGTTGCGCAAAATTTGAAATTAACTTTTCGTCGCTAATAAAATTCATTTCTCGTCCCTAAAAATCATGGCCTAGTCAAATCAATGTCAAAATGGATTTGTCTCATTAGTAATTGGAATGTCGACTTTACACTGATTTGTTTGTTTTCTCCCTGAAATGACCCTCAAAATGCTCGTCGTGCAATACCGATCCTGAAGTTAATTTTCGTCATGTTCATTGTTCACTTTCAAACAATATGTGGAACATTTTTGTCAATGAAATACTTTGAACATGTAAGTTTCCTTCAGAGGACGTCCTTGTCAAGGAAAGAGAAGCATTCGGCAGGAATGTGCGGGAATATGCATCTAATTTGCGTTGGTTGCAGTTTCGATACGTGATAGGTTCAATTTGTCGAAGCATGTCTGTGTTATTCTTTTGTCTTTCGAATGTACAAAAACAAGAGTTTAGAACGTAACTTTCTTTGGAATGTCAGTTTCGCGTTCGCTGAATTTGTAAGAGCGAAAACTGAAAGAACATTCTGCTCTGCTTCTGTCGATAGCCAAGAAATGCCTAGTGCATAAATGTCAGAGCAAAGGTATCCCCCTTGTACAAAACGTTGCATCCACCAATTCGTTTGGCATTAGTAGATGCAAAATTTCGTGAGACCAAGCCACTTAGTCTGTGTTCCAGACCATTGAAACGAAAATTAAGTGGTCTTTTCTTACTTTTCTTTGAAGTGGTTTGGAACACACGCAAAAGCTATACCAATATGCAAAATGGCATATCTTTCAGCAAACTGCCCAAGGTCCTGGAAAAGAGATCGCGCAAAAACAGTACGCAAAGGCCAGTTTCACATTGCAGATGAGAATGGCATTACAATAAGCATGTGATAAAACTATTTATTACATGCAGTTTTGAACAACAAACATGTTTTCAAAGCATAAGATAATGACAGAAGCACAAAATTGGAGTCACACACACACTACAACTTTTTGACTTGGCGGATTCGTAGTTAATCGTAGGAGAGAAGAATGGCGTTTGCGTTTGACATGATGAAACCCTTATTCGGTCAAACGTGCAATGAAACTTTTCTGGCTTTTTTGGTGATGCACAAGGGCCTAGCGGTCCGTCACATACATAATCACAAATCAAAGTTCCTGACACGGATGGGATGATTAGGGGGAGAGCAAAAGATTCATTGCATATGCAACGAAAAATAGTTTGGAGTAAAATAGGTGGCGTCAGAGCATTTGTAAACATCGTCCTTCACGTCTGAATTTCGATCGATCTGACTGACTGATTCATCATCAAGTACAAAGGATCGTGGTAAAAAGTTCCATGATGCCATTTTTTGCGCAATCACCTATTTTAAGGCCTAACCAGCGAATTCTTCAAACATGCAAAATTTTGCTTACTAGTTTTTCATACTGTGTTTTAGCCTGCTCGCAAACTAACTGTGTTTGCAAAATAGTCAAGTAAAGAATACTTTAGACAAACGACTGAAACTGATGCATGCACTTTCCCATGAAACAAACTAAATTTAGTGCCTTTCTGGCCAAACTTCAGAAATTTAAAACAAATACGAACAAACAAAATTTTATATACTCTAACTACATTCTGAGAACATATATGTCGCGTCCTAAAATTCTTTCTTCGTGATTTATCGAACCTGACAAAAAACATGTAGCTGAAATACACCCAAATCAGAGCCTGGGGGGTACTGCCATTGTGGCCTAACTGGGGGTCCAGTCGGCTTGAGGGCCGTACAAAATGGTTCTAAGTGGCCCTATTTTCAAACACATACTAACAATTGGGGTTGTTCTAAGAATTCATAGCCAATTTCAGATTCAACCAAGTACCCTTCTCCGTATGGCAATGTGTTCGTTGCAGTAATAGTGATCAATGAATTTTGAAGTTTTCTGATGGCTATGTTCCATCAGTTTTTTTCAATAGAAAGTCATTAAAAGCAACAGAAAACCAAATGAACTAATTCTAGATCTGCGAACTAACATTCGAAGGTTTTTGTGAAACAAAATACTACCATTTGGGGGCACTTGCCAAAAATTTCGGTTTGGGCCTCTTTTAACCCTATAAATGAACGAATAAGATATTAGTAATTGTGCTGCGAACAGAGCTTCGTAATATTCGACGTTTCGGGGTTAAACCTATTATTTGACTTGATAATGGGTTTAAGCCCAAAACGTCGAATATTACGAAGCTCTGTTCGCAGCACAATTAATAAAATGTTATTTGTTTATCAATGCAACATTGTGTCACACGCATAGAAGAAGTTTGTTTGTGCTCTTTTAACCCTGACTGGATCCTGTCTGGACTAGACTTTTAACCCTATCGGGCCACAATGGAAGTACCCCCCCCCCAGGAACCAAGAACTCTGCCCAAACTACGGGCTTTTTGAAGTAGGATATCAATCGAAAGAAACTAAGCCTATTGTTTCAACATCTGCCATTGTTTTCTTGAAGATAAGTTCGGCAAAGTGATTCCTATCAGTTCCAACAAACCTTGTTTAAAGAGATTTAGGACACCTGTATTGCTATGTTTACAGCTCTCACAGACACAGAAACATGATATTTTACACGTATGTCTCAACTGGCTGCTTGAAAGCGAAGTTCCAAACCTCTTGAGAGCCTGTAAACAACAGTATGACTACTTCAAGTTCTTCTACAATAGATATTTTGATTAGTTTCGATACAATAATAAATAAATAATTTACTTCTACTTTAATTCATGGATAATCTACATTAGATGTAAATTTTCAACCCAAACAGACGATGTAGGACACAGCAGCGAGTGCAGGACACAAGAGTTCATTCTCTACGTGGGTAATTTTAGAAAATTGCTAAATTCTTCCCAATCATAAATTGAGAAAATTTCTCTTGTTGATGCCGTGAGCATAGGCTCCAATTCCTCAAAATATTAGTGACAAAACATTCTAGCCTCATTCCATTAGGACCCTCAACTTAACGCTCCTCTTGAGTTGAATTTAGGGTGCAGTTATCGCTTCAGCGTAGTCATAGCAGGATATCAGTCCAAGGAACGAAATACGACGTGTAATTTATCTAGAAACATTCTATGACCTATTTCTTTGAAGTGAATGACTTCAAAGAAACTTTAGCTACTTCGCTATAATTCTATGTTTAGACTCTTCAAAAATATTCAACATTTTTTGAAACTACAGAGTATTGTATTTTACACTTCAAATCTTTTTAAAATGTGACATGACGAGTGAAACATTTGTGCAAGATAACATGTTATAGACTTTTGTGCTATATGCCAATAGACATTCGTAAACTTTTTTTCCGTGAAAATCATTCCGTTTTATCGAAAAGTTTGAAAATTACAATGACTTGAATTTTTAACGAAGAAAATACAGCGTCTAATTATGGAAATATTGAAGATTTAAGAATTGTAACACAGCCATGGAGAAGTAGCCTGACTCCATAACTCCATAATAATACTAAGTTATGCTCATCTCATTGAGTTGAATTGTTGTTGTATTGTCACTTTACTGAGGGCCTCATTTCCCTAGACCTGTAAAACGGCAAAACATGTCAATCGGCCACGATTTCCTGTCGCCTCGTCGTCTACTGGTCAGAATGTGGCCTGGACAAAGGCAATTTTTGCTACTGCAGCAAGAATGAATCTTTACCGAAGTACTGATCTTGCTGATACCTAGTGTTGCGGTGCAGCAGCTCTAGAAGACTGATTTGTAAGGCATCTTAGACCAGAAGGTCGAGAGAAAACAGTAGCAGGTGATTTAGGCCCAATTGATCCTTAGTTAAATTCTAAAACAAATGCGAATCAAACGATATCTTGATCTATTTTGTAGAATGTTCGAATGTACGCAATGGTCGTAGAATCTCCAACACCACTTCTTGTAGAGCAGCTGACAGGTTTCATATATAATCAGCACAAAAGCTTTATCGTTTCTACAATCATAGGCAGTTCAAGCAAAAAGAGAAACTACGACATGTAATCGAGTCTATTGGGGAAGTAGCTAAAGTTTCTTTCAAGTGAGTCAGTCCAAACAAAGTTCATAGAATTGCACACGAGTCAGTATAAAGGTTTGGAGCTAATGCTAACGACAACGATAAGACTTTGAAATTCAGATGAAAGCCTTCCTGGCTTGGCGGAAAAGCAAGGATTTTACCCAACACACTCTGTTAAACAGTTCTTTTTGGGGTGTCTCTCACGGATAGCATTTATACAATAATACCTCTGTCATCATTACGAGGTCATTTTCTTCTATGAAATTTGTTGTTGTGGTTGCTGATGTTGTTGCTGTTGCTGGCCATAGTACTGCTCACTCTGCCTGAGCAAGTTTTCTAACTCATCAGCAGATCGGTAAAGGAAGGCAGCAGATTCCCGATAGCCACTTATGAGTTGTCGCACTGCGACTATTTCATTTGTTGAGAGCTTGACAGGGGGGTTTCGACTGGCTGATGAGAATGGAACATATTTCTGGCCTAAAATGAAAAACGAAGTTATTAGTGACATTAGCAATGGACCCAGCCACTGTTAATAATTACTGGAGGGTCTCACATTTAAATCCTGTTCTTAGTTTTGTTCTTTTGGGCATGTTCTAAGCGGAAGGAAAAGATTTTCAGAACAAGTACCGAATAAACGGGGAGGGGTGAGAATAATCGGGGGGGGTTGGAAATGGTTCGACATAACAATAATCGGGGGAGGGGGCTGCTTGGAGAAATAGAAAACAGCCCTTTTCTTAGGTAAACAGGTATCCGTTATATATTTACGTGAACAGTGATGTTATTGATACATTTACTTTTGAACTCTGGTTCTGTTGAATGCACTTCTTGAGACTTTTTCTTGCGTTTCTTCAGAAATTATGTCTAATATCATTTTATTTTTCCAAAAATTAATATAAGGGGGGGTTGGAATAAGAGCGGGGAGGTTGGAAAATTTTTCAAAAATTAATAAGCGGGGGGGGACGATTATTCGGTACTCGAGAGTAAAGCTTCGATCTAGCTTTATAAAAAGACTCCTAATAAAGAAAAGGCAAGATAAGCACAAATCCACGGAAGATAAGTACTCAGGAACACATTTTGTAATCTATGGACTTTATTCTTATAACTTTCATTGAAATTTGCTTTAGTTGTAGCAAAACTGAAAGGATGTCGTCGTGTTACATAGGATTAGATAACATGAAATATCACACATGTTAACTATCTTTTTATAAATTTCGTATTTATATAAGTCTGAGAAAGGATCTCAGGATTTAAAGTTTCAAAGAAGGCATATATCTGAGAGGTTGCAAAAGAACCTAATTTTAGAACTCGAAACGTTCAATCTTCATCACAAAAGGACATTTTTTTCTCTAATCAGTCAGCACTGTACGATATACAGAATGGTAGATGTTGGGAATTCACAAATCTTCAAGAATACGCTGTAAAGATTCTTCTGTAGTATGTAATAATCTATGCATTGTCAAATATGATTTCAAAATATTTTTACTTTCAACATCTGAAAAACCTTACGTTACAACACGCAGTCTATAACAAGTTTGTTTGTCCTCAATCTTCCCACGACCTCGTTGCTATAACTTTCATTTAAAGAAATTTCATCTTGCCACCCATTTATTTTGAAAATCTGTTGCGCGTGTTTGATTCTGGAAAACATTTTCTGTTTCCTTTGTGCAAGAAATGAGACTTTTGAATCGATTACAGCATACAGAGACTTTTCAGCTGTTCTAAAAAAGAGACAAGGTAGGGGTATATTTAGGAGCTTGATTGCACGGCTATCAACTGGCTATTAGTGTCCTCAGCCTCCCTCTTCCAGCCTCCATCCATCCATTATTATCCAGGGCTCGAGGTTGATATCCCTTTCATTTATTTGTGTGGAAATCTGACCAACTGTCAAGTGTTGGAAGATATAAGGCCGCTGGATCGGACCTTTCAAATAAAGATGTACGAAGGTATCCGCGAGAGACTGCGTTATCTCTTTCATTATTGTTTATGTTGCTACTTGGCTAAAGTATCCAAACCGAAAACGTCTAAATACTACTGTGAAGGACTCTGTACTAGACATCCCTTGGTTATCACGAGGCCGCGTCCTTTGTGATTGGGCTGGTTCGTTTTGTGTTGTGATTAGGCAAACATAGGCCATTTTTAGGAATCGCTGTTTAATCTCACTGAATTTGAAATTATGGATGACTATGGATGCAAAAAGATCACTTTACTTAATCATTCTTGCAGTATCGTGGTTTGACATGCAACACATTGCTCGACCCAAGCATTTTTCTAGACAAGCCAAAGGTCTATTCGGGTACTTCAGAATATTTGAATGAATGGTAGTCGAAATAGAAAGACGACTATTGAGCCCAATCAATTTAAAAACCAATCTAGGCCTAAGTATGCCGTATCAACTCTTACGAACGCACCTCGTGCTGAATGCTCGATACTTTTACAACTCCAACAACTAAAAATGCAGCTAGTAGCTTGTAAGCCAATGTTGATCAAGTGTTGAAAAAGTGTCAATCAACAAAACGGGCCGTACCCAACGAAACGGAACAGCAAATAAAGCTAAGAATCAAGATAGGTACAAAAGAAATGAAAGAGAAAAGAATAAAAGATTAATTGAGCACTTACCATGCCTGTCATGGACTTGAGCATGCGCAAGATGATTCTGAAGAGCAGACGGCGGTTGTTTGTCACTGAGCTTTGAATGGATTGAATCATCCATGTCATATCTACCACGTTTCGTAACCTCCTGCGATTCGTTGTAGCAGGCTTGGGATAGAATGTTCTATCAAAAAGAAGAGATGGATCAAACATAAAATATTAGGTTCTGACAGACCTTCTAGCCATTCCCAGAAAAGTATGAGCCAAACAATGCTTTGATGCATCTTCAAGAGTCTTTTCGAATGCACACAATAGACTATTTTATTTCTTAACAAGAAGTTTGGGTCGAGCGTCCAAATCTGGTAAATTTGTGATGGAAAACTAAAGGACTAGCCCCGTTCTCAGTATACACACTACTAGCTGCGGCAAGAAATGCCTTCGGTTTCAGAACACTTTTCAAAGAGTTCATTATCGACAACAAAGACCGAGATACAACTTTTTACTTGAGGGACCATAGGCCACCGGGTGAGGAGCGAAGCGAGCCAAAGCCTTAAAAAGGGTCTTGGGGATGCTAATCTTTGTTCCTCAATACAGATAGGCGTTACAGGCACAAATTGGCGCAAAGTTGAGTTAGCGATGGCTCAGCTTACATAGAAGCAAGTGTTATTGGTCTCTTTGTTTTGTTTTGTTTCGCTATGCTACGTTGAGATCACATCCCTAAAAAACCAAAAGAAGTTGATTTAACCAAAGACTATTGTGGAATTAACAGCACCAGGTTTCTGGTATGAGACCAGTTTGTTAGCTTGTAAATACCTCCAAAGTGGGTCCACTATAGGGTGTTCGATATCCTCATAACCACTCGTTTCTAGTTCTAATATCCGTGAACCGAGCAATTTTGTCGGCCATGGCCACATGGACCCCCCTTTATCTCGGTCCTTCATCGACAAATTGGCGCAAAGTTGAGTTAGCGATGGCTCAGCTTACATAGAAGCAAATGTTATTGGTCTCTTTGTTTTGTTTTGTTTCGCTATGCTACGTTGAGATCACATCCCTAAAAAACCAAAAGAAGTTGATTTAACCAAAGACTATTGTGGAATTAACAGCACCAGGTTTCTGGTATGAGACCAGTTTGTTAGCTTGTAAATACCTCCAAAGTGGGTCCACTATAGGGTGTTCGATATCCTCATAACCACTCGTTTCTAGCTCTAATATTCGTGAACCGAGCAATTTTGTCGGCCATGGCCACCTGGACCCCCCTTTATCTCGGTCCTTGATCGACAAATTGGCGCAAAGTTGAGTTAGCGATGGCTCAGCTTACATAGAAGCAAGTGTTATTGGTCTCTTTGTTTTGTTTTGTTTCGCTATGCTAAAAGGGCTACAAGCTATAATGTTACGTTAAATTCCCCTACCCCCCAGCGAAACATTTGAAAATCCCTACTTTTGAGCAAAGGGATTCATCAAATCAAAAGGAACAATGGGGCTTTTTGGAACTTCACCGATTTCTCAGATGCTGAAACTTCCTTCATCTGGTAAAAGAGATCTAATCATGTTAAATAACTCACGAAGTTGTACGAGGCGGTTCATAGGAAAGATAAACAAATCGTCATCAAATTTCAATCCTCTACTGAATACTTACATTGACTTCTGCCAGTTGCGTTGATGGAATATGAGATGTGGTAACCGACTAGAAAATATAGATAAAAACACCACTCTAGATGAAGGTTATGTTCACACGATGCCAGCACACTTTGAAAACGGTGAAAAAATGTGACAGTAGTAAAATTTGAACAAGCGTTCACATGATACTGTTTTCGAAATATGAAGGTTGGAAATCCGCTTTCAAAATATACCGTTTTCAAAACCTACTTACCGGCTAAAAATGTGCTATTTTCGTTTAAATGGGAGGCCTATCCGTCACATTTTTCACCGTTCTCAAAATGTACCAGCATCGTGTGAACGCAGCCTACAACTCAAAATCCTTGGATGAATTTAAAAAACAAGATCATTTCTTGTCTGTTGACAACAAGATTGAATGCGGCAACGATACTCACAAAATGAGATGCCCTAAGGTCATTTAAAGCCTTACCATATTTTCTGCTGTTCTTTTGGTAGGCTCTTTCAACCTGCTAGATCTTCGACATGACTTCAAATATGTTCTGATCCTTTTTCTTGCTCGATCACTAAATTCAGGAAATTGTCTCTGGCATGACACGATGATAGCATTGATCTTTTCTTTTGGCTGTTTTGATATTGGAACTAGTCGGTCGAGATTTTCATCGACGAATAATCGAACAAACATCTGAAGGGACAAAAATAAGCGTAAATATAAATAGAAGACTAGTAATGAGTACCAGCGTTTGCTAGCCTGCGTGCATCCCCTACTGTTTCCGTTGAGTCGAATTTTCCCGTTGAATTGAATTCATTTTTTGACGCCAGTAGGGTCTGCGAACTAGCGAATGAAAGCCTGTTCTTAGTCACGTGCAGGTTCCGCAAAAACACGGAACTATTTTCATCGGTCAATAAACAATCTATTGTCTTGCGAAGCCATTTTGCTCTCCGACGACGCCATTTTGCAATTAGGATGAAATAAAAACCATAAGAAGTACTTCTCAAGACAATGGATTGTTTATTGACTAATGAAAATAGTTCCGTGTTTTTGCGGAACCTGCACGTGACTAAGAACAGCCTTTCATTCGCTGGTTCGCAGATCCTACTGGCGTCAGAATATGAATTCAATTCAACGGGAAATTTCAACTCAACGGAAACAGTAGGGGATGTGCGCATGTTAGGGTTTGCCCCTATTTTGATAATAGCTGTATCTAAGGTATACTTCAAGACAGAAAGCAGTGTTATAACTACGCCAAGTTAAGGTCGCAATCCTCATGAAATCTTGCTATTTGTTAATTGCAAAAAGTTCACATAAATTCGATCGTTGCACCAAAAATTGTTTTAACAGCTGCTTGGAGCAGTGCAAAATCTACAGTGTCTTCCTGGAGATCAGCGAACTTTACAGTACAATTTCTGTAAAACTGATCTGATTTGTAGAGAAAGAAGAGGTTACAAAATTTGCAAAAACAGCTCAATTGAAAAGAGCTTTGAAAATGGGAAGAAGACAACAAGATAAGCTCGTTGTCTGCTTGTGATCGACACTAAACTGAACTTCGATCAAAAATATTGGACCCCGCATGGCAGACTATAAGAGCCCATTTACACTACGCCGGTACCAAACGAATACGGCATGAAACTGTACCATATGGCCTCCCGTTTACACTATGCCTGCCGGCATGGTTTTTACTTGAATACGGCTCGAAATGAATACGGAATGCTGACTGGGTTCCTCACTCAACCGGTATAATTCAAACGGCGAATATGTCATCGTGACCATTTGGCACATGAGAGCATGCATCTTGACAAATCCTTGCCTTGCGCATGGCCAAAACATATCGTATTCATTTTGTGCCGGTATAGTGTAAACAGCGATTCTATTTGAACAGAGAAATGAATACGGTACAGTTTTAGGGTGTATTCGTTTTTTACCGGCATAGTGTAAACGGGGTCTAATTTCTTTAGTATCGCAGGTCAATCAGAAAGCATCCAGCTATTGTCCGTAAGTCAAAAGATCAATCCGTTCTTCGATCCATCCAGCGACGCTGGATGGATCGAAGAACGGATTGCCAGCGATCAACCCATTAATCAACCAATCAATCAACCAATCAATCAATCAATCAATTGGTTAGTAGAATAACCACTCAAACAATCGATCCCTTAATCAATGAATAGTAGTAAATAAGGACATTACTCACATTGAAAGCTTTGAGTCTTTCTGGGTTGATTTCAACTGAAACGAGGCTGCTTTTCTTTCCATCTGCGTCGTTTTCTTCTGGGTCATCATCATCATCATCGTCATTATCTTCATCATCATCTTTACCGGCGGGTGAATTCGTGCTTACATTATTCAGAATTTCATTGAGGTTTGGTGGTTCCTGAAAATAAAATGACCATGATTGAAACAAAGGAGAGGAGATTTAAGTAAGACGATAACGGTTGACACAAAAAGATGTTTCACCGTTTGATGGACTTGCCCAAGTCGTCATATAAGAATGAAAATTTTCTTCCTTTCTTCCATGACAACTTGGGCAAGTCCAACCGTTTGAGAACTAAGGAACCTCTAGTGCTTTATGGACTGATAAGCCTGCGTTACAACAAGAGTTCAGCAATTCCTTCTTCGTGCTCTCCTTTGCACCATATTCTCTTTTTTTTCTCCACTGCACCAACCTCTGTTGGTGGTAATAGAGCTATCACGTACAGAATATACGTTTTTAAAGAAACTGTGAAACTATAAAAACTAGAAAGAAAGATAGAAACTATAGAAAGAAAGAAACTATAAAAATAGATATAGATTTTATATAAAAATAGATTTTAAATAAAAATATAAAAATAGAAAGAAACTATAAAAAACAGTGCTGAGAAGTTTTAAGAAACTCTATACGATGTTCGAGAAGTAATAGGAGTAAATTGTATCGAGCAAAAGGCACCATGGCAGGCCATGCGTCGGATCTTTAGTCACGGATCTGTGGATCTTGCTTGGACCAAGGTGTTTGCAGTGAGGAGCAGTTAAAAGAAATGTGAAGGCAGGAACAAGTAATACACGTTTTTTTATATAAGAAACTTGGCTCAGGCCATAGTACTAAAAGTTTCTTAATTTCACATGAAATTTTATCCATTTTAGTACTAAAAGTTTCTGAATTGGTTTCTTGTTTTTTGAATGCAGAATTATCAATGTGGTCGCAATCATTGCGGTAGATATGTTTCTTGACATTAAAAACATCATAAAGGGATAAACAGTGTTCTGTTATGTTGAAAACAGAAATGGTTCGATAATATTGCTCAAGAATAAAGGTTAACGATCTGTTTGCTATAATATCCATGCTTTTAACATTGAAAAGTTTCTTAGTACTTCTCAGACATAGTACTAGAGTTTCTTAAAATTTTGAACATCTTAGTACTAGTTTCTTATAAACCAGTGTCCTATATAAAAAAAACGTGTAAGAAACCCTTGAAACTTAAAGTCAAAATGATATGGCAAACATGTAACTGAACCCCCTTTTTGAGCAATGCCCACAAGCCATTTTTGGTTTCAATGTAATAGAACACATCCACGTGGTCTCTTCCCATCTGATGTTTTAAATGTAAAAAACATATTTGCAGAAATGTCAGAGACCACACGATAGTTCAAGCATTCACAAAATAGAACAAATTAAGAAACCTTTAGTATTAAAAATGATGCGAACGTTGTTCATGTTTATCAAGTTTCTCATGAAGAAAAACGCGTTGTCAGAAGAAAAAGACAAACGAGTAAATAAAGTCTTTTTGTCCCCTAGAATATATTTCCCAGCCTTGATGTGCACTATATTAACGGTCTCATGATGCAGAAAGGAAGTCGTGCTAAAAGAGATGCCAAAGGTTCTGTCTCAGTTCATTCTTTGTTTTCTACCAAGATGCTGCTCTTACCCTAATAACAGGCTCCATCGGGATATTTGGTCCATTGTTCATCTGGTCTTCGTGCTGTTTTAATCGTTCAGCTTTTTCAGTGACAGAATTATCTAACAAGAAAGGAAACATGAATTAACGTTAAGCAAACAGAACTTCATTTGTACACAATTAAAATTTTACAATTTACACATTCGGTGAAAGTACACAATCTACAAGAATAGAGACACCGGATAAATCGTTTTGAGCGATGGCAGGCATTTGCTAGATATTTTGCCGGACACTGGTCGCAGTGAATCACCAGATAAAAAGTTTCACTTGGTCAATTGAGAGAGCAAAAAGATTACAAATTCTTTTATTTGCAAGTCTTCCTCTTTGGTCTGCATGCAGCACTGACTAAAAATTGGACAGCTGTTTGAAATTTCTTTTAACTCTCATCATTGTAGCTCTTTGAAAAAATTATAATTTAGGCTTTTCTGATTGGTCTTTTTCGACAATAATCTGTCTCAAATTAGATGTCAGCTACAGATGCCAGTAGAAAGCAACAATAGAAGTGCTTGCATTTTGGCATTATCACAAATCTCAGGTGAGGTGCAAATTGAGATGGGCGCACAAACTTTTTTGAATATTATTTGGCTAATTATTTTCCAACAGGCCCATCAAAATGAGATATTTTTCATGAGGGAAGACAATAATGCTAGAGATGGTGACAAGGAAGTTTTTACCAAGATGCACTGCATTTCTTTAGTCAAATTTCAAATAGCATCATTGAAATTTCTGAACTGAAATGAAAAGCATCTTCTGGTAACATGATTCCCATCAATAAATTTTGGCATCTATAAGCAAAACAGAAAGATATTTACTCAAACTTCTGCACATTCCTGGTAGTGTGAGCCCATGTCGCACCAAAAACTTTTCTACCCATCCACTAGAAGCCTTGAATTCAGGGCATTCAGGCTGGATTAATGTCAGTGCTTGCTTTTGCAACATTTCTCTGGTCACATTCACTCTGTTCTCTTGAAACTTCTTTACCCAGTGTAGTAATTTCTCATCTGTTTCAGTTGAGTAGCTGAGACGTCGTCCACTTCCTGTTGGTCTGACTTTGTCCTTCTTTGAATTCTGTGACTTTGTGGACACTAAGTTAACAAAATGGATTTTATTGTACAGTGCAACCAAACCAATCACTTTCAAGTTCATAGAAATAAGAACTTGCAGGACAATTTTATTTTACAAAAATTCTTGCGGAATATTTGTTGCATATCAAATACCAAACTTTGCTAAAGCCTGGCTCACACTGCAGGGATCATCATTCTATAATCTAATTACTTTTAGAGTGAACTGTATCAAATATAATCGCTTGAGACATAATTCTTGCAATTACTTGAGTGAATATATCAAAATAGTTTTGACAGAAAAAGAAAGGAATTAGTGCTCTGATAAGCCCATCAGAGGCTGGGGGCTGGAGGGGGGCTTCAGCTCTCCCCAACAATTTGCTGAAGTTTGTTGATTTTGTAAGTGAAAAAGGCTGTAAAGCCAAGGTCGTAGGAATAAAGATTCAAACTTGTACATATTCGAATTTGAGGAAGCTACCGGAATCTATCAAAGTGCAAAATCTTTTGATGTCATACAAGCCTGAAATTTCAAATTTTGCATGGAAAGCCTCTCACTAGTTGTGATCCTTTGCTTCCATAACTGTCACATTTTCCAAAAATATGGCATTTCTCAATGATCTAAAAGGTATGGTCATGAAAAATTTCCTTGGGGGCAAGTCCCCAGACCCCTGTCTTTACTTGCTTCGCTTATGCCTGTTTCAGCCCCATAATGTGACTTTGGTTCTGATGGGCCTGCTATAATCTAAAAGACATTTCTGAAACCATTGATCTTAGTCAAAATGAGGGATACCTCCCTGAAACAAGGCCCCAAGGAGACCTTTCATCTGCAAATAACTTACAGTTAATATTCCATATTTTATTCTGAATACCTTTATTTTGAAGATTGCCTTTACTTTCTTCATTTCCAACAGCTGATTGAGGAGATTCAGGCACTCTATCATCCTCCTTCACCATCACTTGATCATTAGGGCTTTCACTGACTGACAAGTTGTCCTCATCCTGATAGCAAAATTGGAGAAGTTTTAACAAAAAGCCGCAAAATGACTGCAAAAATCTTACTGTAAAAGCATATTAATTCATCTTATCCCCTTGTTCAGAAGACCCATCTCTGCTATCACAAGTATCCTGGTATCAACAATGGGCAAAACAACAAATAGAAAATGTCCATGAAACAGTTAGCCAGCACACAACACAGGCTATGAAATGCAGGGAAGTAATAAATATATGCAGGGTAAAACTGGAATTATTGCAATTTATTAATGTTTAATTTCCATTTAGAGATATTGTAATTCAAACAATTGATAATTTTGAGTAATTTTAGAATAATACTGTTGCATCCATGGCTATAAGAAGTATATTGATTGTTTTGTGTACTTTGGGTACATTGTTAATTTACTTGTACTCAGGTCAGATATATCAATAATGAAAATGACATTAAATGGACTTCCTGGTGTTAGGGTCTATTTTTTAAATCAACCAAAGTATGATCAAATTTGTCTGGATTAAATGAAATGTACTTTGGAGTGTCACACAAGTGTTGCAATATCAAATTCAGATCTATGTACTTGAAATGTGCCATGGCAAGATCTCTCTTCTCAGCCACATGAGGAAGCTCTGTTTTCAAGAAATGTCAACGAGCTGTGACACCAGGCAGATCAGATTTTTGTCAAATGTGGTCCTGTCAGTTGATGGGCTTCCTGCCCTCTTTACAATGATCTGATTGCTTTGTTTGATCATTTTTTGGCTTTGTTTTACAGATTTGGCCCCCTTACAATCCACCCACTGAGGCACTATTTGAATTATGGAACTGATTTCTAGGAAAGTATACAACTCTGGTGCAACAGCCCCCTAGATTTTTGAAAAGCTTATAAAAATGTACTCTTGCAATGATATTGAAGTATCATCCTTTAAGTTTTAACTAGCCCCTTTACCTCACAGTGCCCTCGAAGTGTTTTGCCCCCCCCCAGTTTAAGATGCTTATGGCCCTCTTCAAATGTTATCTATTGCAAGAAACAAACAACAAATTTTTAAAACACTAACTTCCAAGGAAGAATAAATCGCTACATTTGCAAAATCAATGCTTCGCCGAAATTCAGACTACACAACTGCACCCCTTGCCTTTACAGCTTCTAAGAAATCGCCATGTCAGCGCAATGAAAAAGCAACTCAAAAGGAGAATCAGTTAAAAATGCACAGCATAACAAATCCTCCAGTAATTTTCTAATTTTTTGCAACAAAAACAACCAACCATTTCCTTATTACGCAATATTCCGTATTCCGAAATGTTTCCTCAGTGGTATGGTATCTGAGGAAAATTTCTCCGACAAAGATAACAAAGCGAGTACAAGAAACCCCCCGGTTTTTAGCAAACAAGGCACGCTTCATGAATAATAGATCACCTGAAACAAATTTCACTGCAAAGGCGAAAATAAACCTCATTGCTTTGAACAATTTGAGAAAAATCAAGAAAATGGAAGGAAAGATTTTTGGAGAGTGACTTCGTTAAAATATCTGCAAAATCGTTCATTCTTTCTGAGTTTTTTCTCGTCAGGTTCTTTTACCCAGAGGTGACGAAATCGCTCGTTGCATTAGCCCTCTTATACAATGCTTGGAACAAACCAATGCAGATTGAAAATTTTGACCATAATCAAAGCAAATAATGGAGAAAGTTTTTGAAATGGGAGTATCCTTTTATTTATACCCCATATGAACGTCTTTCGTACGTAACTGCGTAGTCACATCAGTTGGAGAAAATTGTCCTGAACTCCGCATCAAACTCCACAAGTGAAATCAAAATAAAGATAAAACAAGTAGTATAAATCCTTGAGAGCTTATTATATCATTTCAACTTCACGGAAGGATATTTCAGTATTTTTCGTTACGAAACTGGAATTTTTACACGGTTTTCCTAGTAACAGGGTTGAAAGGGGGAACGGGGGTACGATCTAATATTGCATCATCAAAGGCTGTAAAGGGAATCTAAAATGGAACGCACACTAACTGCTACTTTTATACCTAAAAACAAGAGATTGATTCCAACAATGGTAAGATATTTTCTGTATCACAATAAGATACACTTTTCTATTTATTCCAGCGACTTTGTGAATGGTGAGAGCCAAAAAAGGGGAACACCCCGAACAGTACAACGGTCAAGGATGAGTAGAGGCACGCTGTTCCCTTTGTTAGATTTCTCTACTCTAAACATCTTTGGAGAAGAACTTTGTTCCTTAATTACGAAAAAAAAATATAAAAACTGAACATCATCCTCAAAATAAAGTAACTATTAGTTCCTTCCAAATCACAACATTTACATGAAAATCTTTTATTTACAAAGATGGGTACCTATCTGGAAATCCCGTGGGAAGACATAGGGACCTAACACAACCACTTCCCTACACAGTTATACTTCAATAAATTTGAAATCGCCTGGACTAAACTGACTAATAAAAATCAGATCTTACAATAATCATCATTTAAGAAATATCAAATTTAATTCTAAAGGCAAGATCTCAGAGCGATCCTGAAAACACTGTGAAAAACTGATTCCTATTTCCTCAAAGGGACCATACCCACAGTTACACCCTTTTCTCTATCTGAAGTCCCACACAGAATAATTTCAGAGCTTCATTTAAAGAGATCAAACATAAAATAACAGCTTTGACATATCATAATAAGAGAGAGGGCTTTAAAGTACGATTTTACGGCCTTTTCAAAGGCTATAAGCATTGTTTAGGAACGTACCTTTCCAGCAACTGGTGGCGTAACACAGACCTCAGACAGAATCGCGGCCATTTTGAAAGTAGGAAGACCGATCTAAAATGTCCTATCAGCAACGAACGGCGTCTTTAAGATTCCACAGAGTCTAGAAATCTTAATTCGATGATTATCCTCGATAAAAGTAAATCAAACAATTTATCTCCTTGCTTGTGCTTCTCCAATAAATTTGTCTGAAAGAGAGGGGCAAAATCGACAGCACCTTTCTCTTAGCCCCTTCTTTGTTGTTGCTAAAGTCACGTGATCTTTACACCACGTGACTATGCTTAGAACAAAAGCCATACATTGATAGAGAATGGGTACAGAGCTTTGCCACCCGTTCAATTCCATCTGTTCGTAGTTTTCATAGGTGACATTAGAGAGAATAGTATTCAGGGGGGTGTACTCGCAGAATTAGAGGGCTTTTGCGGAGAGCAGGTTCTGGGAAGTGGACGGAAATGAACCGCACGGTGGTAGCTGACATTTTTCTAAGTTGGCACCCGATTCCATGGATACTGACAGAGTCTGAAAGGATTTTAGTACTGAACATGCAAGATCTGAGGCTGTGGTTGACTCTCGGTGACTATGCTCTCTTGAGATTAAAGCTGAGAAATCTAGCAAGCCAGCAAGCCAAGAGCTCTAGAAATCAACCTTTATGATAGGAAACAAAGGTCCCACAAATTCTCTCTCACATAGGATAGATGCCCTGGCTGCTTTCCACTTTTGTGCATTTACAATGATCCTGTAATAACTTGTATGCATTAATCTGAAGACTGATTCGAAGAGGCGTACTAATCAAATCGCAGAGTGATCTTCAGTAAAAAGACTGTTGTACTAAATCTCGAAAATCATCACAAAATCAGAGACTGCGCTCCTACTCTCACGAAGTCTCGTTAACTCTCTAACTCAAAATTATAACTCATGTCAATAAATGCTCAATACAATAGTAAATTTTAGCCAATCAGATCCAAGAATAACAGGATACAGTATAATGTTCAATACATGTTAATAGCTGGATACCTTTCCTGTGTAAACTTGTAAATGTCTCATTTTAATCTACTCTGGAGCTACATTAATGAACATAATGACAAATTCCTAATGGGCACATAGGGCCCCGCAATTCTAATTTAGGAGAATGCGTCTGCTGCGGAAACATAAGACCGCCTAATGATAATGGATGCAATGTAAAAAAGAACAGATGTGTCACGAACTATGAGCGCGCCCACGCAGGGTTCCCCACATTCCCCCCTCCTTGAGCCTGGCTAGGGGTCAAGCATTAGTTGGGTCTTCCAGCGCGCGTCCCTAGCTGCTGCCCTCAGCAACTGACTCCTCCGACCATTCTCAGATTCCGTTCCAATTTTCTCTTCACTCACCTCTTGACTTCCATTTTCCATCCTCATTTCTCCCTTTTCTTCTATAATCTCAGCATTTCTCACTTCTTTGTCATTGTCTCTACTGGAAGAAATTTCTAAGGGAACAAGTTTTTGTAAAGGTCTTGTAATAAATTCAGACTTACCCTTACCAGCTTTACGCACAGTTGCCCCACGTGTCTTACCATCTTTTCCTGTAATGAGTTCCTCAATAACTCCCATTTTCCAAAGACCATGCTTTACATTGTCTTCATGTATCAGAACTAAGTCACCTTTTGCTACACAGACTGATTTATTGCTGCTCTCCTTGTGATATTCTCTCAGATCCGTGATGTACTCTTTCCTCCACCTGTTCCAAAAATGAGAAAGTCTATTAGTCAAGTATAAAAACCTCTTTGTAAGCTTATCATGATCTTCATCATACTCAATGTTGGAACTTATACTTTCTGGAAGGCTGGACATCCTGTAACCACACAATAAATGAGAAGGTGTTAATGCATCTCCAAGCTCATCATATAAACATGTGAGGGGTCTCGAATTCAATGTGCTTTCCACTTCTGTCAACACAGTGCTAAGCTCATCCTGACTCAATTTAGCTGTTCCAAGTACCTTTCTGAGACAACGCTTGACACACCCAACCATCCGCTCAAAGTACCCGCCCCACCAGCTGGCACGAGGTAAATTGAATTTCCAAATTATCCTGCGGGTCTCTAAAAAATTGCAGAATGTCTCATCCTTGAACAGCTTTGTCAACAGTTTAGCTGCAGCCTTAAAAGTTTTAGCATTATCTGAATTGACAAGTCTAGGGGTACCTCTTCTAGCACAAAATTTCCTGAAACAATTCATAAAAGTGGAAGTATTCAAGTCTTGAACAAGTTCCAAGTGTATTGCCCTTGTAGAACTGCATGTAAATAAGGCAATGTATGTCTTCTTCATCTTACCTTCATCACTCTTGACAAACAATGGACCTGCAAAATCAACCCCTACATTAGCAAAGGGTTTTGATTCAGTTACTCTAAAGTCTGGTAGTGGCGCTGCTGGTGGTGCCTTGAACAGAGGTCCTTCTAATTTTCTGCAAATATGGCATCTGTTTATGACTCGTTTCACCTGTTGTCTACCTTGCAACACCCAAAATCTAGACCTAAGTTCTGCAAGTGTAGATCTAAGCTTATTGTGATGAACTTTAACGTGACAATCATTGATGATAAGATCTGTAAAGGGACTTTCTCTGGGAAGTAAGATGGGGTACTTGGCCTGAAATTCTAAATCTGAGTTAGCAAGTCTTCCCTTGCAGACCAATAATCCATTCTCATTCTCTATACCTAGTTGTCTTGACAACTTTTCAAAATCTGCTCTCCCCTTCAAAGTTTTCTGTGCATCTTCTATCCACACTCTCTCTGCTTCTTCAATTTCTTCAACCTTAAGTTTTCCTATGTCTGTTTCTCTCTTTGCTTTCTTCTCCTTCAAGTTCTTGATAAATCTCATGACATAAGCTGTAACTCTCAGTACCTTCACTAAGCTTCCATATCTCTCTATTTGCACAATATTGCTAACACCATGTTTCTCCTTTTGCACTGCTATCATAACATTCATCTTTCTTCTTTCACTTCCCACATCTGGGGAATCTTCTAGGGGGAAAAATTTAGGCCATTTCTCTTCATCTTCCTGCAACCAATTGGGCCCTTCCCACCATAACCTACTGTCCTTCAAGTGACTAGCAGATACCCCCCGGGAACCTAGATCTGCTGGATTCTCTACACCTGGTACATGTCCCCAGTCTTCCTTTCTAGTTAGGCCTAAGATTTCATTCACCCTGTGTTGTACGAACTGCTTCCATTCCCCATTGTTTTGAATCCAATAAAGGGCAGTTTTGCTGTCCAGCCAGAACTTGATACAATCTACTTTTACCTGTTGACCTAAGGCTTCTATGACTGTGTTCATCAAGTTAGCTAGAATTCTTGCAGACATAAGTTCTAGCCTGGGAATGCTAAGTCGTTTAAGGGGTGCTACCCTAGTCTTTGCACTCAAGAGCCTAACATAGGTTCCTGTTGTGGTCTTGAAAACAATAAAGATCATTGCGCAGTATGCTGCCTTACTGGCATCAGCAAATCCATGAAGCTCTGTGCTCAAAATCTCACCTTTGGATTCATCAATTATGCACCTGGGAACAGAAATGATGTTAGTTTCCTGCAAATCCTGAATCCAAGCCCTCCATCTCTCATATTTGTCTGCAGGGAGGGGATCATCCCATCCTAAGTTCTCCACACACAGCTCTTGAAAAAGAATTTTTGCTGACACAGCTACTGGGCTCACTAATCCATGAGGGTCAAAAACTGAGGCCAAAGTACTAAGGATACCCCTCTTAGTGGCTGTGGAACTCTTGCCAATTTCCTTGCCCACCTTTCCTAAGTTGAACTCTAGGGTGTCTCTTTTGTTATCCCAAGTAATGCCTAATACCTTTGGCTTGCCCCCCTCATTAACTTCTGGGCTAAGGGTTTCTTGTGCAAATGATTGTTCTTCATTGGATGTGTTCTCTTCCTTTCTTATTTCACATTCTCTATGGGCTATTTCCTTAGCTAATTCTTCCTTGTTGGTTTTCCATTTTCTCAGGGTGAATCCGCCATCTTTCAGCCTAGTCTTAGCTTTCTCATAAAGGGTCAAGGCCTCTTGTATATCCCTGCTACCCGTTACAAGGTCATCAACAAAGAATCCTCCTAGTAACTTATCAACGAATTCTGGGTCTTCTTCCTTGTACCGCTCAATGTGGTGCCTGAGAACACAGTTTAAAAGGAATGGGCTGGAGGTACAGCCAAAACAGACTCTCCGGAATTTATACACTACAATTCCAGGGTTCTCAGCATGAATGTTGTCTAACCAAAGAAATCTAAGGCAATCCCTATCCTGTGGATGAATTTCAATATTCAAGAAAGCCTTCTCAATGTCACCTACAAGTACAACAGGATTAGTTCTGAATCTAAGAAGAACATCAAATATCATAGGCGTAAGAGATGGGCCTACATGCAAGCAGTCGTTCAAAGACACTCCTGATTTCCTTTCCTTGCATGAAGCATCATATACGACTCTAACCTTTGTACTTTCCGCATTTTCTCTTACGACTGCTCTGTGCGGAAGGTAATGTGTCTTATCTGCAGGCTCCATTTCAGAAACCTGTTCTATTATGCCATCCTGTACCTGCTGGGAGATAATTTCATCATATTTCTCAAAAATTTCAGGATTCTGCCTCAGTTTCTTAACCTGACTTTTCAAACGCAACAAACTAACATTGTAATTAGGAGGCAGAGGCTTGTGGCCTATCTTCCATGGTAGGCCGACTGAATACCGTTCTCCTGTAAAAGAAATGTCATCAAGAACATTTTCATGGACTTTATCAGGTTCTCTAATACCAATGCTATCCAGGTCCCAAAGTTTCTGCAATTTCCTGTCAGTTTCTTGTTTCTCTTCAATGTTATTAGACCTGGGATCCACACAAACATTCGCATTACAAAAGGTATTAGAATCAAGAGTCTTACCTTTAAGAGGTCCGGACAAAACCCAGCCTAGACTGGTTTTCACCGCGACTGGCTCTTTTGGCCCCCCTCGTATTGTCTCCCCTTCTTGGAAAGACCAGAGCCAATCAGAGCCAACAAGGCAATCCACTTGTAGCATGTCATCTTCCCTAGAAACATCTGAAAACCATACATTGGTTAAGTGCAAGAAATCTTTTTTAACTCCTTCTACATGAACATTGGGGATAGTAGAGATATCCTTAACAACAAAAGCTTCAATTTTGACACTTCTTTCATCATTCAAGGCACTTAAAGAAATTTCTACTACATCTCTCATCTCAGTAACAGCTTCCTTGCCTCCAAAAACCTTAATCCCGAGCTCCTGTCTCCTCACCGGCCTTAAACCAAGTTTGCCCACAGCCTCAGCAGTGATAAACGATTTATGGCTTCCAGTATCAAACAATACTCTTACCTTGCACTCTTTTTTGCCATTAATCACTGCTAAGGCTGTTTGCAAGGCCACTTTTCCTTCTGAAGAGTCAGTACTTCCCACCCAGGAGGTCGCACTAGGATTTAGGGATGACGCAGGGTTTAGGGGTGGTGCACTAGGATTGGGTTGAACTTGCTGCACCGCACTAGGGGCACTTAAGCTGGGACAAATAGACACATGATGGCCTGGCTTCTTGCAAAGCTTGCAATCAACGCGTGACCTACATTTAAACACCCTATGCCCAGATCTTAAACAAGAGAAACATTTAGCATGGCGTAAAAGAACATTCTTACGTTCAGTGATGTCCTTTACTTCCTGACAGTTCTCTTCTTCATGATCTTTTGAACAGTAAGTGCACTTCCTGTCTTGTTTCTTTCCTATCAACAATGCTGAAGCTGTTCCTGTAGTCTGGGTCTGCCTAGGCCGATTCTGGGTATTCTGCTCGAACTTGTTTGGCTGTTTTACCATTTGCAAAATGGGCACATGTCCCTCCAACACCGCCAGCTCTTTTTCCAAGGCAGCTAGGAATTCATCTAGGAGCCATTCCATGTGGTTCTCGTTGAATCTTATCATGTTGTTCCTCAGGGCCTCCGGTATCTTTGACATAAGCATGGGCACAACGACGCTTGAATATGTTTGTTTATCCACTCCCTGAGCCTCCATTGCGCGGAAATGAGTCTCGGTTTCGTCGTGAAATGCTCGAAGACGTTGCACATTTCTTTCGCTGTACACTGGGGCAAGGTTGATGAGTTCATTGATGTGTGTTATCCTTATCACCTCTGGTCGGGCAAATCGTTTTCTCAGTAAGGCTACCGCTTCATCGTAATCGACATCAGTGAGTGAGAACCCTTTTATTGCATTTCTCGCTGGCCCTTCCAGGTAGCTGCGAAGGTATTTAAATTTATCTACCTTAGCCAATTGGTCATCGTTGTGTATGGCACTACAAAAACTGTCCCAAAATTCAGGCCAGTCTTCAACCTTTCCACTAAACTTCCTGAGCTCAAGTTTTGGCAGTTTAACCTTCCGTGATGACGCTTGGGGCTGTCCGTTGTCTGAGGTCACAGAGATCAAACTGTCCTTCGAGTCGCTTCGATGTAAACTCCCTGATGCTCTTGATTCCGCTGATCTCTCTGATTTCCTAGTCGACGCTTGTGAGTGTCCTGAAGCAATCGATTCATTTTCTTCCTTCAGCGTGTCTTCCAGAGTTAAAATGCTGTACGCGACCTTTTCCTTATATTCTTCTGATTCTTCGGCTTCCTTTTCGCATGCTTCGTCATCTCCATGATCAATCGTTAACGCGAAGATTTCTTCGTCTAAACTCTTTAAAGTTGTTGCTTTCTGTTTTAAGTCCGTCTCGAATAAACGTAGTCTTCTATGATCAACGTCATCTGGTTCCTTCTCAAGTTCGGCTTGTATCTTATTCAACAATCTTGTAGTAACTCCGCGGTGATACTTTCTTGTTTTCTTTCTTTTGTCGAGATCTTCCATCTTAGTCAAACTCGTGCGATTTTACTCTCATCCTCGGCTGCGGTGGACCAGCATGTAATAACTTGTATGCATTAATCTGAAGACTGATTCGAAGAGGCGTACTAATCAAATCGCAGAGTGATCTTCAGTAAAAAGACTGTTGTACTAAATCTCGAAAATCATCACAAAATCAGAGACTGCGCTCCTACTCTCACGAAGTCTCGTTAACTCTCTAACTCAAAATTATAACTCATGTCAATAAATGCTCAATACAATAGTAAATTTTAGCCAATCAGATCCAAGAATAACAGGATACAGTATAATGTTCAATACATGTTAATAGCTGGATACCTTTCCTGTGTAAACTTGTAAATGTCTCATTTTAATCTACTCTGGAGCTACATTAATGAACATAATGACAAATTCCTAATGGGCACATAGGGCCCCGCAATTCTAATTTAGGAGAATGCGTCTGCTGCGGAAACATAAGACCGCCTAATGATAATGGATGCAATGTAAAAAAGAACAGATGTGTCACGAACTATGAGCGCGCCCACGCAGGGTTCCCCACAGATCCTATGCTCAACCATAACTCAGTCCCGTCCGTCTCAAACAAAGTGAACGATCAGACGGGACTGAGACTTCAACAATTAGAACGTTCAACCTACTTTACACCTTCTGATTTGATAGTTGAGAGTTTTCAATCGTAATTGCAGCAGCTATTATGCTTATTGTCTGGGTTGCAGGCTGGGAATTCTAGAAATTCTAAGAGTAAGATCATTATCAATCAAAACTTTGACAAGAGGGTATTCCCATTATTGTTAGAAATTGGAATGCCGAGGAAAGAGGAACGCGCAAAGAGTGAAATTGCAAACTTTGCAAAGAGCTGTAGATAGAAGCCCTGACTTTGCTAAAACATGCATTTGGGCTCCACACGTTTTTTTTATAAGAGACTAGGATCAGGCCATAGTACTAAAAGTTTCTTAATTTCGTATGAAATTTTGTCCATTTTAGTACTAAAAGTTTCTTAATTGGTTTCTTATTTTTTGAATGCAGAATTAGCAATGTGGTCGCTAACACTGCGGCAGATATGTTTCTTGACATTTAAAACATCATAAAGGAATAAACAGTGTTCTATTATGTTGAAAACACAAATGGTTAGATAATATTGCTCAAGAATAAAGGTTCAACGATCTATTTGCTATGATATTTATGCTTTTAACTTTGAAAAGTTTCTTAGTACTTCTCAGACATAGTACTATAGTTTCTTAAAATTTTGGCCATTTTAGTACTAGTTTCTTATAAACCAGTTTCTTATAAAAAAAACGTGTACTTCAGATAAATGACAAACACAGTAGAGGGATATATCCACTCCCAGCTATTTGGAATTTGAGTACTCCGAGTTAAAGGTTCCATAACAATATTCATGTTCACTGCATGTGCCCTCGTGTAAATTCCAAAATATTTAAAGCTTTTACAATGTTTTAGACATTATTCGAGCATACTCCGAGCAATACGATACATGAAACAAGTAAAAATACAGTGAAAACATGCCAAGGATTTTCTATGTCAGAATGAATAAGATATATATTTTCCCAGCATTGAAATTTTAAATTTTTTGGCAATCTGAGGGTTCATCTTTCTAGTAGTAGTTTCTTGCAAAAAAAACGGGTAGATAGCTTTCGAGCTCGATCTGTGGTGGTTCCCTGTCATAGGAGCAGGAAGGAAATAAAGCGTTCAATCTAGCAGCACAAGGAAGCATTACGAATGCTCGCTGTGTTGTTATTCACAATTCACAATGATATGAAGCGTACAATTGACTCTTATGCCGTTATCTTTAATACCAATTCTTGACCTGAAAAGTGAAAACGTCGAAGAAAATGCCATACCCCCTTGCACTTTGAAATTTCAAATTCTGAGTTTAGCTTCATGTAAAGAAGCACATATTGAAAGAGGATAACTCAAAGCCCCCTGTTCTGCACTCTCTGTGAATGATGAAGCCCCAGTGGAAAGTAGACAAGAGCCTGAGGAAGCTTCCAGTTAAGAAACTTTCAGCAGTGGGCAAATGGGTTAGTTTCTTACAGATATACGTGTATTGCAAGCAAAACGACGACTCAAACCACCCTTTTCTATTCTCTCTTTACATGACGAAACCCAGTTTGATTTTGAAAGCAAATGAGAATCTGAGGACGTTCTGAGAAACTGTCAAGAAACTTTGAGCACTTGGCCACATTCCTCGTTCAGTCCTTGTTTATCTTGGTCTCGGTTTAATTCTGAGTTAAGTTTTATAAAACGTACGCGTTCTGGGAGAGAAGGATAGCTCAAAATCCCCCCTGTTCTTCTCTCTCTGCAAATGATAAACCCAATTGGAAGAGCAGGTTGTTCTAATCATGTTCTAATGTTCAACAAAGCTCTCCAGTTGTTTATTTTTTACCAATCTAAAGAAACATCACAGTGCACGTTTTGCTTTAGAAATGGTTTTCCTTCAAAAACAAATCGAAAGGGAAAGACCGCTTCCAATAGAAACACACCAGAAGATGGAGAATGATAAAACGTCGCAGTGATATGCTGTGATAAAAGAATTGATTCAACTTTAATGAAAAGAATCTTCTGGTGATAGAAAGTTCAGTTTATTAACCTTGTTGTTTTAAGACCGATTGTGAAACTGATATTGTGGGTTTTGGGTTCGTTTTTCTAATAGTAGTATTTTCAAGGTTTTTCAACAGCTGAATGATGCAGAAAATATTAACTGTGATGAGAAAGTATCATTTGTTTTTTGGAAAGAGGAAAATCTTATCCTCAGGGCCTAAGCAATACTAAACGACGATTGTGTGCTAGACGTGGATTCAATACATGTCGTAGTGTCACTTTTGGCTGAACTGATGCCACTTCAACTTCGACTCAATACCCTTCGATTCCAGAAAACAGATCAGCCTCGTACTGATATCATGTATACCTCACAATATGGCCTAAATCACCAAGTTTCTTCTCAAAAAGTAGTTTTCTATAATTACCGTACCATGAACCACAACCAGGCTAGCAGTAATTAAATGAGTGTTTCCTCAAGCCATAATTGCCCGGGGAGCACTCCCATTGTGACCTGATATGGGGATCTAGTCAGGGCTAAAGAGGGCCACAGCAAAAATTTTGAAAATACCTAAAATGGTTGTTCATGACCCTCACCACTCGACATCAGTTCAACTCTACTCAAATCAATTCAATGAGATGAGATGGGATGAGCGAAGTTCAAGGGTCTTTGCTAAGTGAGGTTGCTAAAGATGACGTCAGGGAATCCTTTACCAGGATTTTTGCGTCTGAAAGAATTTGATTGATTTGATTGGTGCATTTATTTTCAAACGCAAAGGATGATGGTAGAAAATTCTCTGAAAACATATTTATCGCAATGGTCGACATGTATATTTTACAACAAAAACTGCTTACAAGGAACTCAACTTCCAGAACGCGAAAAAATGAAGAAAATCAAGGACAAGGAAGTATTACGAAAGAAACTATCTATCTTATAAGACAGAGCAGAAACTGCGCACGCATGCGCGAAAACTCGTAACTTTGAGCCTCCCTAGCTCCCTGCAACACATCCTGAAATTAGGCAACAAATGATATTTTCTTCCTAGGGCCTTAAACTGTTGATGTATTATTTCAAAAAGCTTATGTATCCAAACATTTCCTTATCTCAGATTGGTTGATGTCATTTTACGCAGTTTCTGCTCTGTCATCTTATAAAAGTTTCTTTCTTTTCCCTCTGTCATCAACGGTTTTAACTTGTGGGAACTCGAGAGCTTAGTTTCTTTTTAAGAGTTTGTTTCCATATACGTTCATCGATGGTTTCTCAGCTGACAAAATAACCCCCTTTTGTGACAAGAACAAGCAAATTTTTGCCATTCCTTGTACCATGCACATGTGGTTAAACGTGGTCATTTCAATAGTGACAGGTGAGGCCCTGGTAAATCGATAAACGAAATTTAATTTGTGGGAAAATAAATGTCAATATTCGGGAATATAAAATCAATATTTACAGAGCTGCTTAGCATTTTGAGGAACCCAACTCCAAGAAAGTTTGGAAAACGCTCTTGGATTTATAAAAAGGACCAATAGGATGAGACAGAGAGGAGGAGATTGACGCTGGTGTTAGAGCACGGCACCACGCCACGCTCTTTTTGGTCAAAAGTTGGTTAAAAGTAATGAAACAGAACAATGCAATGGGCTGAGCAAAACTGGAACCATAAAGTGTGGTAAATCTGACTGGTTTTCTTCCCTCGATGCGGTGAAAAAGTTCATCAATTTCTGTTTATTTTACAGTAATAATTTTAAGTTGTAATTGCTTATTGTATAAAAATCGTACGTGTTGTCTATTGATTTTTAACATGGTTTTTTAAAAAGTTATGTACTAAGGTGAAGAACCCACCCAGAGATAAAGAATGATGCCGCCTTATTCGTTTGGTCACAATGAAGTGGATCTGGGATCCTTGGTAGATACACCCTTCTGTCAAGTGTCCCGGTGAGAAGTAAACTGTTCGTCTGGGTCCTGGTGGTCAAAAAACAAGCCAAGCATTTGCTTACTAGGCGAGCTCCATCAAGAGATATCAAGAGATTTGCATTTTCTTCAGGGACAAAATGATAGGATATGTGCCAGGGCAAGAGGGAATGGACAGAAGCCGCTACACAAACACAAAATGAAACATTCTTACTTCGTTCACAGGAACCTCGTTATCAGTAAGATCTTCATCATCCAATTCAATGAACCGTTGAATTCTAGGTTGATTCTCTTCCTCCACAAAGACCTCATCATCTTCACTGCAACATTCTTCAATTTTACGAGCTTTGTCCTCCGCAGTAAAGTCGAGTTTCACGGAAATGCTGCGCAGTTTGTCAGATCTGCAACCATTGCCATACTTCTCAATTCTTGGTTTGCAGTAGTCACAGTTGACTAAATAAAATGTAACGACTTCTCTTGGAAGGAAAGCATAGATGCAGGATACCTTGGAGAGAGAAAAGGAACAAATTTGTAGCAAGTCATGATAAATGATCAAAGTAATGAAAAATTGCTCTGCACTAAAGCTTTCCCAAGAAATTTAACGTATTTGGTTCCAAAGGGTTACTTGTCAGTTTCTTAATTTCTTTTGTGCTATAAATATATCCTTATCTATCTGTTGATCAGAAATGGTTTCCAGGTACCTGACTACATTTCGAGCTGAGGATCAGCAGGACGCAACGAGAACTCGAGACTCTTCAATTTACACAGTAAACATTTTGAAAAACTGGGGGGTACGTTCCCTACTTTTTACCACAGATATTAGAGTTGGTTTGTTTTTCAAAAAATTTTACTAAGGTCCCTTTTGATCGACTTCTTATATGAAAAAGGTGTTTACATATAGAAACACTTTTCACTTTCGTTTTGACAGTACATGTCGAAAATTATTGTACATAGATTTTAAATACTGTAGCTAAGGTAAGTTAACAGACTTAACAGCTCTTTCCTTTGCATATTAGACGGCTTTTAAAAAGCAAAAAATCATGAGGCGCACTTTACTTGGCAAATTGCGAGTTTTGTATATAAATTTGCGAGTTACAAGGAGCTCTCCTAAAAGACCTCTCTATTATGGCGAAAGTTAATCCAAAAGATATGACTTGTCTGCAACCAGTAAATAAAACAGACAAAAACAATTTACTCACGATTTTGTATGTTTGCTTTTGTCCCACATGGTTGCCATATTTATCCACGTGTACCGCTCTGATGATGTCATAAAAATCCTCAACAACTGCAACTTTGCGAAACTCAAAGAGGTTACCCTGATTCAAAGCCAAACTCATTGTTTTTGATGCATACTTGGTAGATTTTTTAACGCATTCTCCATTCTGCAAATAAATCATAATTGCTCAGAATAACTCTCCGGGAAGGGGGAAGGGACAAAGTGAGAAAAAGGCAGCATAGCGCTTGAATAATTTTCGAAGGTGCCTCAGTTAGGCCCAATTTTCAACAGCGCCCTACTTTCCTCGTCCTTTGCAGCCCTGTTTTCCTGTTCATTCCCTATGAAATATGATAAGAAATTCCTTCCAGTTCTAAATAAGTGCCCGCCGTACGAGTTGTGCCCCTGCAAATAAACATGGCTTCTTATTTTTCTTGCGAGATGGATTTTGGCGCTGGAAAATATGAAACTACGAAACTCTGCCAAGTTCCCTGATGTTGTTGCCGACTGAGGGCCTGGGTTCTATGGCAGTGATGGCTTCAAATCAATGCTCTTCTAGTGCCCAGGCCTCTCCTTTGAACCATATTGAATAACTATCAGCAACGGTTGTGAAGCACAGTCTGTCTGGCTTTGTAGGCTAAAGTCATCAAGAGCTCGAAGGAAAATGTTGCTTGCCATGCGCCAAACAAGCTCAGGAAACACAGGTATCACGTAAAACTATCACAGCACGAAGTCAGACATGATTCCCCTAGCACAGAATCTTGCATGATTTTATTTTTGGGAAGAACAGCGGCAGAAGTTTCAGCCAGTCTCCCTGTCTGCCTTGATTTTTATTTCTCTCAGACATCAAAGTATGCATCTGAAAAGAGTTGTAATCTGCAGACTCGAATTAAGCATAACAGCCCTCAGTTTCCAGACTCAGTCTTTGTTAAGTTCTATACCCAAAAATAAACCTGTTGTTTATCATAGAACTGGCTGGAGTATTCTATCCGCTCAACAAACGGCATCTAATGTCATATTTCTCAGGAACACAAGAGGAACACAACACAGTGGTGTCTAACCCCAGGCATTACAGCGAAGAATAAGACTTTCGCAGTTTTCGTTTCTTCGTTCTTTGTCCGCGTGGGCCTGGCAATCAGCCTCTTTCTCAGATTAGGCTGCGGATGAATTACTTCGCAGGAGAAAAATATATTTCCTCGATTTCCTCTCTGGAGGCCGGTCCGGTTATCAGACGTTAGGGAATCAGGGTGGGTCCTGTCTAGACTTATGACGATGAGTCCGTTGTATCTTTGTGGTAAACCTTGCTCAACAGGCACTCATAATGAAACAGTGAAAAATCTGGCCCTATTTTCTGCTATCATCAATGGAACGGTGGTGGAATCACGGCTTCGAATCTTTCTTCAATCGAATCGAAATTCTGTCATATTTACACCGCAACAATAGTAATCCGCAAATCTCGCAATCTGATTGGTACTCTAGGAATCGCGAAGTTTGGGCCTAAACAAGACCAAGTTTTTCAGAGTGATACTGTGAGTCTCTGTTGACCGAAGCGCCATCATCAAGTCAAAGAGCGCAGGGAAACACGAGACTGCTCTTCATAAGTCTAGATCCTATCTGATGTAATGGGTCTGTTCCGAGGTTTATGCTATTGTCTTAAATAACCAATCAAATCGTAAGACACTGCACTTAAACTCTAAGACAGAGTGGAAATTCCTATTATGTGAAGTTCGAGACACGCCATGACTTACAGACAATACTTTGGTTTACCCAGACTGGAGCATCAAAGTGTAATGGAAAGTTGAAATCACGAAAATCAGACACGCATTCGTCTGCGACGGGACCCTTTTTCTTTACCGCGGTTTTGTTTAGTGTCACGAATTCTGGGATCAATCATTTGATTTGTGCGGGTTGACACGGGACCTTCTTGTATGCATGATCGCACGCTATCTGAATTCAACGCAAAAGCACGAATATTAAAAAGTAAAATGAGGTGAATTGGGGCGAACACCCAAAAAACATCGGAAGCTGTTATCATCTGTGGGTACAGCTCTCAAGACACTGTTTACAACCATAGTGGCGGCTTGGCCCTGCAAACATTGGCGGAGCCATTACGGGGAATGAGAGTACAGACCCTCACTTTTCCCAATGTTAAGGTCATCAGATTCGCACTTAAAAAGCAAAAAAATGTCTCTTTGGATAGGTAACCAGATTAAATAATCAAACATACTTCTCATGTAATTAAGCGATCTTAATTTTCTTAAGGGGTGGTTTCTTTTTTGCAGGCTCTCAATGTACATTTGCGACAAAATTGTAGCTACAATAAAATGTAAAACAATTAACTCACATCTCTCCTCTTCGGATGATATCGAATTAGCAACTCATTTCCTTTATAATTACGTCCAACTCCAGTATGCACAACGTGAAAACCTTTCGACTTGACCCAATAACGAAATTTGGCATTTGTGCATGTGTAATCGCCAAGCATATATCTGCAAATTCTAGCATACTTCTCTGCGGTGATTGTCTTTGTTCTGTTATTGCCAAGAAAATTCGCATCGATCCAGTCCCTGAAAAATTCCGGAGTGGGACCATCTGAGCATATCGCCGACATCTTAGCAAAGTTTTTCGAAAGACGCTTGGAATGTTTAAGAACGCCGCGTTGAAATCCACAAAAGATCCCTGGGGATGCAGGAAGGTACCGCAAGATGAAGTTATAACGCAGCCAAAAAGAGTCGGTGGCAGCTTCTTGAAGAGCACTTCTATCAACTTCTTCTGTCTTCTGACTTCTCTCACCACTCTACCTGATTTTGCTTATGGCACCAAAAAAATTGCACTCTACTTGTTCAGTCTGCACGTTATTTACAATGCAGAGCTGTGTACCACAAACGATGCCCACAAATGCAGCGAGGCACTGAATGTGTCAGTTAATGCCAAAATGAGGTTATATTAGTAGCTCCTAGAAAATGAATTCTGTTAACTTCTTGTTCCTTCTGATTCCTCACATGGCCACTCTGCCTGATTCAGCTGCTGATAGCCAAACAATTATGTTCTACCTGCGTACTGAAAACTGAATACGAACACAGTACTGAATACCAAAATCGATGCTAGAGAGGTATAAACCAGTACCGTGCAGTAATGCAGGGGAAAGTGCACGATAAGATGTAATGCAGTCTCTTAAAAGGACCCACAGGTTGACATTGGCTTTCCTTTGACGGGGGGTTACGGGCTGGCTTGGGGAGCACGATGTAAAGAACAACGAGGGGTGAATCACTTGACCAAAAAGTGCACGACATTCTGCCGAGAACTCTTTGACGTGTCTGGTGATTTTACGCAAAATTGAGAACAACTAAGCAAAATTGGAAGATGTTTTTAGGGAGTGACATGCCTCTTGATTGTGAAGAAGAATTTGTGTGCCTTGGCAGTGTCAAAGACAACAAGCGAACAGGGCTTTTGTGGGTCATGCCTGAATTGGTTTATTCGGGTAAATAAAAACAGAAAGATGGTAATGAATACAAAAAATGCAAATTTGTAACCAATTTTTGAAAGCATGACCACAGTATAAAAGTGATAATATTATGGTAAGAATCTCTCTAACCTTAACAGCAATGAATGTTCATCCGAGTTCATAATCTGCGCAGACCAGCGGCGGAGCCAGCCGCCACGAAGTGGGGGGGTAAGGAACGGTGGGGGTCCGGGGGCGAAGCCCCCGGAAAATTTTTGGGACCACGCCCTTGAGAACTTTGGGAAACGCCCATTTTAAATAAAGAAATACTCCCTTTTGAATATAGGGATACGCCCAATTTGGATAAAAAATGACTGATGAAATCATGTTAGTATACGAAAAGCCTTAATACAGGGTTTTGAATTGTATTACAACGAGTATCACAGCTTGTGAAACTGTAAATAGGTCATGTAATAATGTTAAATATATATTCGATCTTGAACACAAATGGACTAAACGCAGAGAACTGAACCATATCCTCACATGCTTCTTCTGAAAATCGTTACTGCAACTCACTTAACAGGAGATCCAAGAATGGCAAATAGAATTCTCGCCTAAAAACATCAATTGTTGCGGTGTTTTCATCTTGATTTCAAGTGACAATGCCGTGGGTGAAAGCTGCATCAATAATAATAAATCGGAAAAGACATGAACTGGAGTAGGTAAAATGACAAAGACAGAAAAAGATTTCAGAACAATTAGTTCATATCTTTTTCGATCAAATCGAACTGTGGCAGTAGTTGATTGAGGAAGCGAGATTAAACGCTGAAGGTATACCTACCCCTACCCTATGATTTTTATGAGGTTTTTGGACGAATCTAAATTACCATATTTTCAAAAAAGTGGGGGGGGGTATTTACCCCCCCATACCCCCCCGTGGCTCCGCCACTGGCGCAGACTGGGTTAAAAACAAAGAGTAAACATTACTTCGTGTAGACTTCAACTCGGATCGTTCTTACTTCCAAAGTAGGATCTTTGGAAAGCTGCCCCTTGATAATAAATCCTTTTGCTCTCAAACCCACAGAGATCTCTGAAAACTGCCATATTTTGGCTTGAGTGTCCACGGTTGTAACCACTGTCTCACGAAAATATTTAGCTAAAGTTCCTGTCACTCAAGCCTACTTTTAAGTGCTGGGCAACATGAAGATCTCTCAGCCGTCGAAAATGTTCGTGCCCATCTGTGTGCAAAGCGTACCATGAATAAACCCAACAGAGCGTTTGAAAATGTTAGAAAATTCTCACATAAGCGACCAGTGTCAGTTAACTCAACCCTGACCTGACAGCATACGTTTGCCATCACGCGCCTATGCTGGCCTGACATCCAATGTGGAACAGATTCACTATGTGTTAATATCTAATCTTAATTTACTAATTGTTTTTTGCATGTCTTTATGTTAACGGCCACAGGGTAGTCATTGTCTCTTGCTCCTTGTGGTCTTGTCCCTGTAGTGTTGTAGTGTTGTAGAGTAATTAGAAAGTATATAGTAGAACGCAAATGTAGCATGTATTGTAATTTATACTCTCGAGTACCGAATAAACGGGGGGGGTGAGAATAATCGGGGGGGGGGGGTTGGAAATTGTTCCATATAACAATAATCGGGGGCTGGAATAATCGGGGGGGGGGTACTTGGAGAAATAGAAAATGGTCTTTTTCTTAGGCAAACACGTATCTGTTATATATTTACGTGAATAGTGATGTTACTAATACAGTTACTTTTGATCTCTGGTTCTGTTGAATGCACTTGTGTAGACTTTTTCTCGCGTTCATTCAGAAATTATGTCTAGTATCATTTCATTTTTCCAAAAAATAATAAAAGGGGGGTTGGAATAAGAGCGGGGGGGGGGGGTTGGGAAATTTTTAAAAGATTAATAAGCGGAGGGGGACGATTATTCGGTACTCGAGAGAATATGGATATAAAAAAGCGTCAGTCGAAAAATAGCAAACTGCTCCATTATACAATGCTGTTTTTAAGTGCTGTACAACATAAAGACTTCCCAGTCCCGAGAACCGTTTGTGCAGCCCAACAGCACGTTTCAAGTCGGCAATTCCTCATACAAGTGCCAGAGCCTAAGATCAGTGTGGAAAATGTTCGGAGAGCGTTAAAGAAGGTAAGTAAATCCTCATTAAGTGTCAGGTATTAAGGCCAATTTCTAGTCAGCGGAATTTTCTGAGCGGGCGGAATTTCAGACAATAAAAGGTTGCACAGTCATAACTATCTATTCAATGTCAGAGCGACATTTTCTTTCGCAAACAAAGGAATTTCTGCCTGCTCGGAAAATTCTACTGAGTAGAAATCAACCTTTAAGCTGTCATTACTGTCCGACGAATTAGTAAACTGCTCCGTTACACAAAGCCAACCAAACTGCACCAACGAAAGACTATGCAGCCCTGCGGATGTTCGTGCACTCCTCTTCGAGCAAAACACTAAGGCCTGTAACTCCCCCGTCAGAAAATCAGTTTGACCCAAGAGAAGATAGCATGTCTTGCACAGGACGTTTCGTGCAAGAAAGTAGACGCTAACCAACCCAGATAAAGACATCCTACAGAGCGTGGAAACAACAGGAAGACACAATTCTTCAGAATCACATTACCTTTTTTCATCGACCAAGTGAAACAGAGGTCTTCCAATGCCGACATTTTGTTGTGGGCTGGTTAGTCGATATGAGGTATTTTGAGATGGCCGAGGAAAAAACAAAGTAGACAATAAATATGGTTTGAAAAAAATTCGTAGATTTGGATTGTGGAAAGTTACAGATTTCTTTGACAAAATTTATCGTATTAGATTTTTCATTACACAACGTCAAAATGGGCAAGGAAAACGCTGAACCTGATGAATTTGATAACAATTACTAAAGGCTCCAGTCGGCTCGACTAGAAACATTGCTTTGAAAAATGAGACGAATTAGAACAAAACATTTTCGCTAGTCACTGTTCACATGGGCTATCACTTGTTTAATAGGAACTCATAATATTACTCTTAATAGAGTGATTCCGTATTCACCAAATATATTTCTAGAATTAGCTTTCTCACTAATCAGAAGGCGCTATTTAGACATTTGTTGTTGTTGTTGTTGCATACAAAAAGCGATTGATGAGGCATAGACTTCTCAAAGCTTCGATGGAGATATTTTGTTTCAACAGAGGAATATTAGTGGCTGAAAGCTATGTTTTTTGCAATTTTTAGGTCAGGAAAACATCATTCTTTGTACTCTCGAGTACCGAATAAACGGGGGGGGGGATGAGAATAATCGGGGTGGTTGGAAATGATTCGATATAACAACAATCGGGGGGTTGGAATAATCGGGGGGGGGGGTGCTTGGAGAAATAGAAAATAGCCGTTTCTTAGGTAAACACGTATCTGTTATATATCTATGTGAACAGTGATGTTACTGATACATATACTTTTGAATGGTTCTGTTGAATGCACTCCTTGAGACTTTTTCTTGCGTTTATACAGAAATTATGTCTAATATCATTTCATTTTTCCAAAAATTAATAAAAGGGCGGTTGGAATAAGAGCGGGGGGGGGGGTTGGAAAATTCTTCAAAAATTAATAAGCGGGGGGGGGACGATTATTCGGTACTCGAGAGTACCAAAAGCTTCCTTTCCAATGTTCAAGCTCTTTAGACTAGACTTTGAAGTGATTTTGTTGAGTGTGCGAGAGGTGCCTCTAGTTTAGCTAACGGTTTTAAAAAATAGATTTGCAAGACTCGCCGTTAAGTGACCATCCATAGAATTTTCGTCTGACACTGTTCACATGGACTTGATTTCAAACACGGATAATGAGACTGAGTTAGAAAATGAACTTCGCACCTTTTAGCTATTCTACCGAAGAGCCTGGATCGAGCCCGAGCAATAGTTCTATACAAATCCATCCGTGAGTGTCGATTAAGTGGGGTTAGAGCTCTCCATTCACTATTTTGCGCATTCAAAATATCGTCAAAATGCGAAATATTGCGCTCGATTCAGATCCCTTTTTAAAACTAGCTGAAGGGTTTATCTGCGCAAATCTCAGCCGTTTCAGTTCGATGGTTGTCGCTTTTGATGAGTCGCTTGACATTTTAGACACTGTTGGGAAACCTCACACTCGCTTATTATGTTCATGTGTATTTTGTATTTAGAAACTTGCTTAGTATAGCAAGAAGGCTCATTCATTTATTTTACAGGACAAGCGGACATTTTTGTGAGTCAAGGAATTTTACTTTTGTATTGTTGAGAACAGCTTGAGTGCATAAGAACCTCAGTATCAAGTAGAGACAAGGAAACTGACTCAGGTTATTGCTAGTTAACAACTTAACAGAACGTCAAACTATTATTCCTAGCATACTTAATGGCTTGGTCACCTTGATTTTGATTGGGCTGACTAGTTGTTATTCTTAATCCTGATTGGTTAGTTAAAACTGAAGTTCCTTGTTTGTTGATATAAAAGTTATTGTATGAGTTAGAACCTTTAGATTTCAAAGATTGCGAATTACACGTTGAACGTTAAGAGTGCCGTTTGAATGATGCAGAAAACGTGAAGATTGCTGTTCTCTTTGAGTAAACTCTGTCGTTTAGAATAGGATTAAACCTGAATCAGCGAGTTAGAGCGTCGAATCTCTACATTATGGTCCACCGTCCGAAGGTTTGAGTGTTAGCAGAGTTGAAAAACCATGGAGAACTTAGATAAAGCAAAGAAAAAACGAAAATCTCATCGTGGAACTACGACGAAACTTTTGAACAAACTCGATGATGCCTTGAAGGAGGAAAATGTCAACGAACTTCGACTACGACAAATCCAAACCGATTTAAAGGAAAAGGCGGAATGTTTAAAAGAATTGGATGAACAGATTTTTGATCTGATGATAGAACTTTTGAGCGAAGATGACTGCGACAAAGAAGCAGACGAAGCAAGCGAAATTAAGGAAAGAATCACATACGGTCTAATTCTACTCGAAGATGCACTGAAAGAAGACGTGCGAAGTGCTGGTTCTGTCGTTTCTGGATCTCAACAGGGACAAATTTTGCAAGGATCACAGCAGTTATCAAGGAGTGCCTCAAGAGAGAGTTTGAATTCTGTAGCCTCATCGAATATTTCGGCTCAGATTTGTGGCAGAAAGGTGAAGTTACCAAAATTGGAATTGCGAAAATTCTCCGGCAAAATCGCAGAGTGGCCAGAATTTTGGGACGGGTTTCGGAGTGCAGTACATGACGACGAACAACTGGCGAAAGTGGATAAATTCAAATATCTGCGGAGTTATTTGGAGGAGCCAGCAAGAAGCGTGGTCGCGGGATTTCCCCTGACTGATGCTGATTACGACTCTGCCATCGAAATGCTCAAAGATCGATTTGCTAAGCCAAGTGTCATAAAAAGAGTGCACCTGAATGATCTTGCCTTGCTGCCCCCGGTGTACAACGAAAAGAATGTTCAAGGATTGCGTAATTTTCATGATCAGATCGAGACACGCTTTCGTGCACTGGAGGCTCAAGGGGTTGACAAGGAAACGTACTCCAGCGTCGTCGTGCCAGCCTTGATGTCGAAGATTCCTAGTTCTGTCCGCAACAACATGATCAGATTTGGTGCGAACCACATGGAGTGGAACCTCGACGACCTAATAGCAGCACTGAAGAAGGAGTTAGACGTCTTGGAGGGACATTTTCCGATGCTGCAGCTCGAGAAGGGAGGATGGAAGAAATCTGATTACGAACCAAACCGGCCTAAGCAGCATCAGCAAGCAGCAACCGCCTCAGCATTGTTTGCAGGAAAAGACAGTCCAAGGAAATGCGTTTATTGCCTGGAAAACCACCTATCAGAGAGCTGTGAAAAGGTGAAGGACCCTGGTGAACGTAAGAATGTTTTGACTAAGTTTGCTAGATGTTTTTGTTGTTTAAAAACAGGCCATAGGTTCTTCAAATGTAGGTCAAAAGTAGAGTGTAAGATCTGCAGTAAGGGGAACCACCATTGCTCTATTTGCCCTAGCCTTTACCCCCCTAAGGAAACGCAGCCTAAGCATAGTGCACCCACCCTTGACCCGAATGCCACAGCATGGACAGGGACAACTGGCTCAGAAGGGAAAGTGGCCCTGCAAACAGCCTTAGCAGTGGTGAATGGCAAAAAAGGGAGTAGAATGAGAGTTTTGTTTGACTCAGGCAGCCACAGATCTTTCATCACTGCCAAGGCTGTTAGCAAACTTGATTTGAGGCCTGTGAGAAGAGAAAGGTTGGGAATCAAAGCATTTGGGAGCAGTGAAGAGGAAAGTGCAGATAGGGATGTTGTCAATTTTTCCTTAGGCCCCTTGAACGGAAGTAAACATGTCAAAATGGAGGCATTTGTAGTCAATGATATTGCTTCTATTCCAAACATTCATGTGGAAGTAGTAAAGGAAACCTTCTTGCACTTAACCAGTGTTTGGTTTTCTGATGTTTGCAGGAATGATGATTTTTTGGAGATTGATTGTCTTATCGGTTCTGACTGGTTGTGGTCCTTCCAAGAGGAGGAAACAATACGAGGGGGGCCACAAGAACCTGTTGCAGTAAAAACCAGCCTGGGCTGGGTATTGTCTGGACCTCTTCAAGGTGAGAAAATTCCTTCTTCTTATGATTGTCATGTGAATGTTTGTGTTGATCCAATGTCTTCTCTGAACAAAGTTGAGAAGCAGGAGATAGATTCTAACTTGCAAAAATTATGGGATTTGGACAGCATAGGTATACGAGAAGAAGATAAGGTACATGAGAGTGTTCTTGATGATATTGCTTTCACAGGGAGCAGATATTCTGTTGGACTTCCCTGGAAACTTGGTCACAAACCGTTGCCCTCCAATTACAATGTTTGCTTACTTAGGTTGAAGAGCCAGGTGAAGAAATTGGAGCAGACCCCAGATATTTTTGATAAGTATAATGACATTATTTCCCAGCAGGTTTCAGAAGGAATAATTGAGCAGGTATCAGAACTTGAACCTGCGAGTAAGATACACTATCTACCCCACAGAGCCGTCATTAGAGAGAATGCAGAAACCACCAAGGTAAGAATTGTATATGACGCCTCTTGCAAAGATCGTAAATCTGGTGTGTCACTCAACGAGTGTTTACATGTAGGCCCTTCTCTCACCCCACTTATTTTTGATGTTCTCCTCAGGTTTAGAATGAATCCAGTTGCACTTGTAGGAGACATAGAGAAGGCGTTCTTGAATATTGAGATCCATCCGCAGGACCGAGACTGTTTGAGATTTTTATGGCTAAAGGACATCCATGCTAAGGACCCTGAGGTTATTGTGTATAGGTTCCTGCGTGTCCTTTTTGGCTGTAATGCCAGCCCATTTCTGCTCAATTGTGTACTTAGACACCACATCAGAAGGTATGAACAGGAGGACCCTGAATTTGTCAACACTTTGATAGGGGGATTCTTCGTAGATGACCTTGTGACTGCTTGCGCAGACCCCCAAGAGGCCCTGACCCTTTATGAGAAGGCCAAGAGAAGAATGAAGGAAGGGGGATTCACCCTAAGGAAATGGAAGACGAATGATGGAGAGCTAGCAAAAGAGATAGCCCAGAGAGAGAGTGAGAAAAAAGAGCCAAAAACAACAGGGGACCCATCATATGCTCAGGAAACTTTAGGTGCACCAAGTACTGCAGATGGAAAAGGTAAGGTATTAGGAATACCCTGGGACAATAAGAGAGATACCCTTGAGTTTGATCTTGGCCAGGTAAGTAAAGAAATTGGTAAAACCTCCCAACCCACCAAAAGAGGGATTTTAAGCACCCTTGCCTCCCTGTTTGACCCCCATGGACTTGTTAGCCCTGTAGCTGTTTTAGCTAAGATTCTTTTTCAGGAGTTGTGTTTGGAGAAATTGGGGTGGGATGATCCTCTACCTGAGGACAAACATGTTAGATGGGAAACTTGGCTTAAGGATTTGAAATGTACTAACACAATTTCTGTCACCAGGTGTGTCTTCGCAGAGTGCAAAGGTAAGGTCTTGAGTTGCCAACTACACGGTTTTGCAGATGCCAGTAAGAAGGCTTACTGCGCTATGGTGTTTTTAGTTTGCAAAACCACTGAAGGAACCTATACCAGGCTTTTGAGTGCTAAAACTAGAGTTGCTCCTTTAAAACAACTGACCATTCCCCGCCTAGAACTGATGTCAGCCAGGGTGCTTGCCACTTTAATGAGCACCATTTTAGAAGCATTAGGCCCAAACTTCAAGGTTGATGAAGTCAAGTATTGGCTGGACAGTAAGACTGCTCTATTTTGGATTTACAACAATGGTGAGTGGAAGCAGTTTGTCCAGCATCGTGTCAATGAGATCTTGCGTCTCACAAGGAAGGAAGACTGGGGCCACGTGTCAGGTATAGAAAACCCAGCTGACTTAGGTTCTAGGGGTGTGCCTGCTAGTCATCTCAAAGACAGTAAGTTATGGTGGGAAGGTCCAAATTGGTTGCAAAAAGGTAAGGAAAGCTGGCCAAATTGGTTGCCCCTAGAAGATTCCCCTGATGTAAGCTGCGAGAAAAGGAAGAGTGCCCAAGTAATGTTAATCACAAAAAATGAGGAGAAAAAAGTGAGCAATGTTGTGAACTTGGAAAGACATGGGAGCCTTGCAAGGTTACTCAGAGTTACTGCTTATGTCATGAGATTTGTGAGCAATTTGAAGAAAAAGAGAGATGGTATGCAAAGGAATGTGAGAAGGCTGAGTGTAGAAGAAATCGAAATAGCTGAGAGATTGTGGATTGAAGATGTGCAGCAGTCATTAAAAAAGAGAGAAGATTTTGAGAAAATATCGGTTCAGCTAGGAGTTGTGAATGAGGATGGAATGATGGTATGCAGGGGAAGACTAGGAAATTCAGATCTGGATTTCAGGAGTAAGTATCCTATACTTCTTCCCAAGAGCCACCCTTTTACAGACCTAGTCATCAATGATTGCCATAAGAGAGTCCTCCACAACAAGCTTAGGTCAACTCTTGCAGAGCTTAGAGCAAGATTTTGGGTGCCACAAGGTAGACAACAGGTAAAGAGAGTGATAGGCAAATGTCACATATGCAGGAGACTTGAAGGTAAGGCCTATAAATCACCCCCAGAAGCAGAGTTGCCAAATTTTAGAGTTAATGAAACTTTGCCTTTCAGTAACACTGGAGTAGACTTTGCTGGACCTTTATTTGTGAAGAATGGCCCAGGTGAGATGAAGAAGGTATATGTTGCCTTGTTTACCTGTTGTGTTACCAGGGCAATACATCTGGAACTGGTAGAAGATTTGAATACAATCTCCTTTGTTAATTGTTTGAGAAGATTTTGTTCTAGGAGAGGAACACCAAGGCTTATCAACTCTGATAATGCCAAGACATTCAAAGCAGCAGACAAATTGTTGGATAAGTTAGCCACTGACCATACTTTTCTTGAGTTTTTAGATCACCGCAGAATTTTATGGAAGTTCAATTTGCCCCTTTCTCCGTGGTGGGGCGGGTACTGGGAACGGATGGTTGGGTGTGTCAAGCGCTGTTTAAGGAAGGTACTTGGCAATGCCAGGCTGACAAGAGACGAACTCACTACAGTTTTCACTGAAGTTGAAAGTACCTTGAATTCCAGACCACTCACCTATTTGTATGATGAGCTTGGTGAAGTTTTAACACCTTCTCATTTGCTTTATGGTCATAGATTGTCACATTTGTCTGAGGGCATAAATCCAGAAATTGATGCTAATGATGATGTTGATAACCTCTCAAGGAGATTTCTATACCTCACTAAGAAACTCTCTCATTTCTGGAATAGGTGGAGAAAGGAATACCTGACAGACTTGAGGGAATTTCATAAGATGCAATGCAGGAAAGCAGTACCAATCGAGATTGGAGATCTTGTTTTGTTACAAGAAGACAGCACCAAACGAGGACAATGGAAAACAGCTGTTGTTGAAAACCTGATCAATGGGAAAGATGGTGAGATAAGAGGTGCAGTTGTGCGCAAGGCTGGTAAGGGTAAGCCAGAAACTCTTATTAGACCTTTACAGAAGCTTTTCCCTTTAGAAATTTCAGCTAGAGACCATTTGAAAACAGATGGAAATGAAGAATGCATAACAAAAGAGAGAGTGGAGTCAAAAATTGATGGAGAGAAAATAGGTTTGGAGAATGATTGTGGGACAAGGAGCCACATGGGCCGTGCAGCAGCTAAGGATGCGCGCTGGAAGTCCAAACTCATGCTTGACCCATAACCTGGGTCAAGGAGGGGGGTATGTTGGGAAACCTCACACTCGCTTATTATGTTCATGTGTATTTTGTATTTAGAAACTTGCTTAGTATAGCAAGAAGGCTCATTCATTTATTTTACAGGACAAGCGGACATTTTTGTGAGTCAAGGAATTTTACTTTTGTATTGTTGAGAACAGCTTGAGTGCATAAGAACCTCAGTATCAAGTAGAGACAAGGAAACTGACTCAGGTTATTGCTAGTTAACAACTTAACAGAACGTCAAACTATTATTCCTAGCATACTTAATGGCTTGGTCACCTTGATTTTGATTGGGCTGACTAGTTGTTATTCTTAATCCTGATTGGTTAGTTAAAACTGAAGTTCCTTGTTTGTTGATATAAAAGTTATTGTATGAGTTAGAACCTTTAGATTTCAAAGATTGCGAATTACACGTTGAACGTTAAGAGTGCCGTTTGAATGATGCAGAAAACGTGAAGATTGCTGTTCTCTTTGAGTAAACTCTGTCGTTTAGAATAGGATTAAACCTGAATCAGCGAGTTAGAGCGTCGAATCTCTACAGACACTGGGCAAGTAATGAAAATTGACTGCAAAATTAGCAAATTCAACGCATTATTAAATTCAAAATAATCAACTTTCTAGAATTTTATCAACGTTACCTAAAGCTCCATTTGAGTCTTCTTTATACAACAGAAAGTATCCTTGCAGTTGCGCCATGCTGTAGTTACGACCAGTCTTTTCGACAGTTTCGCTAAATCTTTTTGATTCTGATGCAGCTGCATTTGGGTAGAACCTTTCAAACGTCCTTCGAATTTGCGAAAATGACGCGTAATCAATCTTGACTTTCATATCGACTCGTCCAGGGCGAACTAGGGCTGTGTCTAGTCGATCTAGGTAGTTCGTAGTCATGAATACGATCCGTTCTTCTGTCGAAACTACGCCATCTAGACAGTTTAGCAATCCACTGAACGTAACCTGTTGGGACATTAGGATAATTCAGGTCATTAAATAATAGCCTAAGACAGATAATCTTAAAGTACTTGTAAACTTGAGAACGGTGAAAACCAAACCAAACGGTTGCAGTGGTAAGAGTAGCATCCAAAGGAGACAAAGTAGGACACAGGGCGAGGCAATCACCAGACATAGAGATTATATGAGTTTAGGGGAAAATCACCCACCCTTCGTGCCCAGTTATTTCTAACTCCCTTTGAGTAAAGTTATCGTTGATCAACTGAAATCCAAGTGACTCCTTGCCACGGCATTGTTTATACCAAGAAGAGGGGTCATGATTTGTCTTCCTTTATAAATTCACCAGATTTGGATGCTTGATCCAAACCTCTTATCTATGAAATAAACAGGTCAATGGGGGTGAATCATAGACTTACATGATTAGAATAATAGCCAGTGGTTTCCATTCTTGTTGTTTCTGCATCTCTTTTGCTAAATGCGGCATCAATATCTTCAAGCAGAATGATACTTTGTTGTGGTGCAACACTCAGGAGATGGTTCAATCTGTCATCACTTAGACCACGCTCACCTAGATTCATCACACAAATGCTGTAATGAAGCTCACCAGCTAGAGCTTGGCTGAAGAAAAGAACAAAATGTCAATAAAAAAACATCACAAGAATTCTCAAGAATTCTACACATTATGAAATGAATTTTGAGCCATTTCAAATACTGTAATTTCCAGTGGGTGCAATGTTCACAAAAATATGATACCATGCTTGCTGCTCATCCATGCTTTCACTAACAAAGAGTGTATTTTAAGCTTAAAGCTAGGACCTAGAGTCTCAAAAAGGGGGCAATTTTCTTAAAAATTCTCCTAGATTCTTCAAAAAAGGGTATCATTCTAATGCATATCAGAATTTATCCCAAAAACATCAGTATTTGTACTGAAAAATTTCATTAGGGTTCAATGATTCTCCTTTTACAAGGGATTATGTTCGAAAAGTCTCTATGATAAGGTGTGTGTCTGCCAACTGCAAGCCAGAGAAAAGGGTATTCACTGAAAAGAGTTGGACAAGTGAGGCGTACCTTTCACAATTCAATTGCACTCACCAGGCTGTGATTCTGCAAACAGAAATTCTCAAGAAACAAAGAAGTTTCTGACAAATCATTAAAGAATTCTTACGCAGGAAAATCATTTAAATGCACACAAGGCCTGTTCACAAAAAGAAAAAGTAACAGATAGGAAAAAGGTTTCACAAACGATACTCACATAAAGCTACTCTTTCCACAACCAGGGGGACCATATAACAAATAGCCTCTTCTGTATGGTATTCCTAAAAGGTGAAAGACTGAAAAGATCAATTTCCTAGTTAGCATCTTATTCTCCTTAAAGGACAAGTCCGGGGTTGGTATAATTGTTGATTATTCAAGAGATTACACTGTTGTAAATGGTGTGTAGTACTTTTTTTAATTTTTTCTCTTTTAATCTGCGAAACTACATATTTCAATCTGCTAAGAAGTGTGAAATGACGTCATTTTGTATGAAATCATTTCACATTGACCTGAACAAGGCTGCCAAATGTGTTGATATTATACCACCCACATTACTAGCCTCCTTATTGTACCTTCGCACACTTGTACAAAATACAAAATGGCAACGATATTTGGCCTAACTTTGGAAGATTAATTGTTGAATTTATGAAGTTCAAGGTTTAAAACTTGGACAGAACTCATGACTGATGTTCAGCAGTTGGTAAGGTTACTTTTTAACAATAACTTTGTCAACCCCGTACTTGTCCTTCAAACATTTCTGCATGGTGATAAGGGCCCTTGGGATAAGAACCAAACCTTAAATGAAGGAAGAGCACCAATTTTATAAGAACATAGTTGGTATAATAAACATATCCTCTTGTTTGAAGGATTTTAGTGTCATGCACCAATGGGTCTGTTCTTATTATCAGATAGCCATATATCACCCCCTGAGCCTCCACTGAGCATTTGAGATGTTAATTCTCAGTGGTCAAATTACCAATTTCTTTGCTTGTCCCCCATCAAAAGTTCTAGACTTGCAGACTTAAAATACAAGATATGGCCTTACGTACATAATTCAAATGGTCAAACAAGATTAAAGATCTTCTGATGCAATTTTTCATTTCAGTTCAAATACTTTGGCCTTAGGACTTCATATGTGGTCAGATTTCAACAGGTGATATCCAGGTATCAATACAACTTGCATATTACCCATCACGACAAAGAAATCTTCTGTTGAAGGCTAGGTCATACCTCTATCTGTGTACCATTTTGAATTTGTGATAAAATCTTTAACATCAACTAAAATTTTCTCTGCGACTCCATCATCCAAAATAACAGAATTAATTGGTCTTCTTCTTCTAGGGAAACCAAACTGCCTCCATTCAGCTCCCATGGGAACATACATTATAGTTTTACCTTCCTGTTGAGATAGTGCTAAATGTTTTGCTTCATCTAGCATTTCATAAAATATTTCCTTGTTCCTTCCTAAAGATGTTAATGTGACAGTCTCCCATGGTGCTCCACTATGTAGATCAACCATCCCTTTCTCTCGGTTCCTTTCAACTCTAACCCAGTTTTTCTTGTACCAGAAAAAATGTGTGCCGGGGCTTGGAGCGAAATCAAACGTGGTTTTAATTTTGCCAGTTTCGTTTTGGTGATAACTAGTCAATACACTCAAATGCTGTGTTCTGCAAGCACGATTTGTGATCCAGTGTAACATCCATTGATAACTTTTATCTTTGCTTGGGACTTCAAGAGTTATCATGCATTGTCTTCGGAACATTATCATCCCCAACTGCGATCCTTTCTTCAGAAGTGCTAGGCCAGTTCCTACACCGACCAAACCAAAACCGGCTGAAAAGTAAGGGTTGTCGCCAAGCGAGGATAATAAGTCAGATAAAGGCATCTTTATTACGAAGCTGGCTTGTTTTTACTATTTCTAAGCACTTTTCATCGGAATGACGTCTGCAAATAAGCTTCTTACAGTCTTGCATAAAACTGCCACTTCGCACCTCTGCCAACTCTTCTCCTCTCGTGTCTTGGCCATAACCTCGATATCATATCGAATTTTTGCCTCCATGTGAGGTCACCGATCCGATCAGACTGAGTCTATGAGTCGCAAGTGAAAACTGGGAGTGGGAGCCAATCATATTACGAAGTACAAAAGATGGTATACGTACGCTCATTTTTACCACCCTTAAAATCCTCAGCAGTACCACTTTTTGTAGCGGGGAAGTTTTGATTTGAAAGTATTTTTAAGACAAATGTTCCACTTTGCCTGAAGTACAATGGACATTTTTTAAAGTAATTTATCACAAGAACTGGAAAAACTACCTTTGTGATTGGTCCGTTTGCACTTAATAAAGATTTTATGTCTGTGAATGTGAAGTTGCGTTGCCAAAGTTTCATGCCATTACTGGAATGGACAAGTATCATTTTCCCGAAGAAATATTCACAAATAAATTTTGGGAATGGTAGCTGGCAGAACATAGTGATGCCTTTTATCTCATTTGTCAGTTCCCCAAATCAACATTTCAGGCAATCTCGTGCCCAGAGTGAGTTCGTTGCTTCGTGATCGGCGTATGACGCACTGACACCCTGGGAACGAGGTTGCATTTCATTTACATATCAAACTGTGACAGAAGCGAATCAACAAATATACGCACATACAATTAATATCTATTCTATGATCTAGGATACTTGTATAAAAATTCACATTCTTAGAAAAGTTTACAGAATAACTTTTGAAGAAATCTTTTAAAGATCTACATACACCCATATATACTTTGTGGATAATGCAAACATGATGCAAACAAGAACATAAAAGCATTCTATGCCTAAACTACTTTACACCAATACAGTAACATAAAAATAAAAATTTTGGAATATGGTGGAATTTAGTGAACCACTGCGGAATAACACCGTTTTTCTTGAGTAAAATATTTGGTTCTAAAAAAAAGATGATCATGCAACTGACTTCTATCTCCAAATGTGGAAACAATTGTATATTTGCAAACGGATCATAAACTGGGAAAAGAGAGAGGTCGCTTCCTGCTGTAGAACTAACGAAAAGGAGCTGTAACTTCAATTGTCCGGTTTTTTTGCAGTTTCATCGAGTGGACTTTAGCGAAGACTTTGAGATCTTGTTTGAGCTAATCTGACAATGGTTGCTGACGGATTGCACAGAACAGGCAAAATAAGTGGTTGCTCAAAAGCCGCCTTTCTATCGTTGAAAATGGGATTCTAGCGTAATATCTGAATTTTTCAAGATTGGGACAAGTTGGCCACATGTTTTTGAAATAAAGACAGTTTCAGTTTCAGTGCTCGAACGAATATTGTAAAGGACAGAGCCTCAAACAGTCGCTACCTCCGTCAAAAGCAATCAGCGATGTGGATTTTAGCTTGCGGCAGACTCAACTGGTTGCTTTTCAGAGATGTTTCTCCTGAAATAACTTATCTGGTCGAGTCGGCACGCAGACTGTGAGGATCTTAAAGCTGTTTTCAGACAAAATTGAAAAACATTCTCTTTTCAAGAACTTTCAAAGCGACAGTGCAGTAAAACTTTCTTGTCGGTAACAACTCTATAAAGAATATCAAGTGTCCGATATAACTCTGTGGTGTTTCGAATAACACCTATATCTCGATAAAACACACGATAAACATATACTTTTCATAATAAGCTATTTTCTTTCTAATCATGAATCCATATAAACAAGATAAAATTATCTTGATATAAAATACACAACCTCTGTCTGAAAATCTTACATCATGACTTACATATAAATTTCTAACACAACGTTTTGAAAACGAAATCATAAAATCAGGAATCTTAAAATTCAACTAACGACATAGCATTTTGACAACAGGAATGCCCACTGCACTTAAAACCTGGCTTATAAATGGGCAGCAAAGAAAACAGACCACGTAGTTTTTCCCGGTATTTTCCCTGGATCACCTTTAATTAGACTCACCTTGAGTTTCCAGCCCCTCGTGTTGAATTTTCTATCTGCTCTGGTTTGTTGTTCATAATTCTAATTATGAATTGAAATTCACCTTTGTATTCGTCTCTTCGCGTTAAGTATTTTTTTACCGTCTCATCATATGGTGACAGGCGTTGGATAGGGTGAATTTGAAACGAACATTTCATTTGCTGGTAAGTTTGCCTATAGAATAGCGAAAACACATCTACTTTACTTTATGTGTTGGTTTAATAATTAGGTATAATAACGTTTTTGGTATTAAGTGATTTCTTGATTTTCTTGCAGGTTTAACAGTTGTCTCTCTAGTTACAAGTTTATTTTATATTTTGATTATTATTCTTTTACAGGAGTTGATAGTGTTATTGGCTTACTATAATGAGCCCGCTATTTAAGGCTATTTTAAAGGTGATCTGAAGCGAAAATTTTCATTGATGCAAATGCATAGCACTTTTGAATGATAAAGAATGTCGTTTACCATTTTGTGATACCTTGTTTCATTTTCAAATTACACACTATTTTGTATGATAGGCTGATGACGTCATTTTGTTTGCAAACAGTAATGAAACTGTACGAGGCTGGCCATGTTTCCTGAAGGAAATTGACTCCAAGAACATTTCTTAAGTTGGCATACCTTTCTAAACATCATATCAGTCCATGAAACAATTTCTATTACATTTATTCAGCTCAACTTAAATGTGTCCGACAACTGTAACCTTTCAAAGCTTAGATACAGCTATATTCCAGTACATCACCCTAGCAATTTGCAAACAAAATGACGTCATCAACTGAAACCTAATATCAGTGGATAAATTGAAAACGAAAAGAGATATCAAAGAAATTTAAACAGGAGTCCATATCATTCGACAGTGCCATTCATTTGAATCAATAAAGATTTTCGCTTCAGATCACCTTTAACCTTCATTTACTTTATTTGAATGACATGCAATTAAGACTAATAACATTCCCGAAAGACTTATAAAATTCAAATTTTTTCAGGAACTTTCAAGAAAAATCCCTAAAAATTTTCTGGAAGGTACGCCTGATGCTGAACTTAAGCGTATACCGTGCTACCTGGAACCACATGTTTCTCGAAAATTTAAGGCATCGACCAGTTTATTCAAGTTCGTTGACCGAGATAGACTGCCAAATCGAGAGCTTCATATGCACGTCTAAAATCAGTTTATATGCGTGGATGTTGTTTTGCTGAGCAACGGTAGAATATGTAGCTGTTTTCTGTGTCCTTTTCATAGATTACCTCTACTTTGCTCCGTTTATTGATCTGAGGACTAAGACTGTGCTGTTTTTGCAACGCTTCAAAACTTTATTTGCAGACAAATGGTGAACATCAAAAAATTCATTCAAATTAAAAACCATCATTTTGAGCTCGGGGAGGCATCTTAAAAACGGAGTTGTTGTGAGCAAATATGCTTCCATGAAAACCATATTTTGACCAAAACCTAAAATTTTGTTCCAATACTTCATTTGTTCCAAAGTTATCTATTCTTAAAAAATGTCTCTTTAATGTCGCATGCGACAATGTTTACATCAAACGAACTGAAGTAAAAAGTGACTTACGACCTCTTTTCTTCTCAGGTGAAAAGTCAAAATTGTTAGGGCAAAGGTCACTTTGAAGTCATTCAAACCTCACAGGTGAAAGATCAAAGGTGACCAAGCTTGAGGGCAATGTTCAAATTGATCAGGTCACTGTGACAGGAGATTCTCCAGAATGGAAATCCAAGCTGTAAAAAATCAAATAAATCATTGACATACTATTTCCACAAATGAAGAAGGGGTCTGGGAAGAGCTGATTGATCTGGTAAATTGCAGACAAAGATAGATTTGAGGTGTCTATAAGAATGATTAGTTGAGATTCGACAGGTCTGTTAGCTTTTAATTTATGGTAAGAATAAAGAAAAGGCTCCATACAATACAACAGAAAGGATGTCGAGAGTCCAGAAACGCAACGTTCAAAAGGTCTACTGTTCTGGACTCTGAGGATGTCCAAAGGTGTTGTGGCGCCGTGGTGTAATCCTCTGACATTGCAGCCAGAACAGTCAGGCGGCTTGGGTGGCAGGGCCCCACCACTTGAGCGTCTTGACACGAGGTCGCGGACTCGATTAGGTCTGCTCTATTTCTGCAAATCCCACAGCTTTGCGTTGAAAACGCAACTTCACTTTCACCTATGACTTTAAGGCCTGGTAACAAAAGGGTGACTTTCTCTCTAATTCTGACCAGCAATAAAGAGTAGAAATATCGCAGTTCTTGAAAGAAAGAGAAATCTACCATTCCTCAGGAAGTTGCTGAAGTTGGTTGACATTAGGTTCCATTTGCTAGCTTGCAAGTTTGGATTTTCTCTGGTTATATAAGAAGAATTAAGTTCCTTCCGGGAACAAACCTGTTTACTCGCCAATTCTTCATCTTTTCCATCACCAACGACAACATACGTTGATTTGCGACCAAATCTGTTCTGGATTCTTTCAAAACAAGATTCTTTTCCTGCAACAACAAAGATGAGAATTCAGGAGTAATATGCAGAAGAGAGGGTAGACTCATTCCAGAAATCTCCAACAATAACAATCGAAAAAAAAGGAGCATATGTAATGAGTCTAGGGAGAGGGTGAACCAAAACATTAGCTCTTAAAAGGCTGAACATTTCTTGAAACTTTCAGATTGCAAGATATTGATTAAATTTCCACTTCATCAAGTACAGCACAGACAAAATATTGAGAAAAATCAATAATCATTAATCTGCATATACCGATAAATGAGGTTTTTCAGAAAAGATGTTCATCAAACGCTCGGTAAAAGCTGCTAATTTGATTGTCTACACGAGCAGAAAGACTTGTCAAGGCAAAAGCTGACAAGGAGAATTTTTTAGCATATCAACCAGATTTCAACTTAAAAATTATTCTGGGATCAACTTACCGATTTTCGTAGCACTGTAAATATTTTCAATAGGGAAAAAATTTCCAAGGCCATATAATAAACATTTTGCTAAGGCAGGAACCAGTTGAGTTGTTGTGACGAGAACATTCAGGCAATTATTCCTGGGGAAAAGAGATTATCATATCGATTACGGATTCCAATTTTCAAGAATATTTTCATTTTCTTATGAAGTTAGATCAAAGTCCAAAACGAGTCACGGCTCGTTATGAGCTAGAGGAAGGCTTTGTTTGAAATGTAATATTTGAGGAAGATTGAGTCATTCTTACAGGGAATGTTGGAAAATGATAGGTAATACAGCGGAACCTCCATATAATGGCTACCTATGGGCCCAACGTTTTTGTCCGTAGTGGAGATGTGTCCTCTGCATGGAGGTATCATGTTTTGGGCCTTTTGTCATGCTGCATTTGTGATGATTACATTTGGCAGGTCTTACTGTATCAAAAACAGCAAATGGGTTTATCAATCTCAGGGTTGTAAACAACATCAGGAGTTACAAAACTATGGCTTTTCGAGTTGATAAAATGAGGATGGTTTAACGAACGCAATTAGCAATCAGAACATGGCTTTCCCATATTTAGCCTGTGCAACAGATTTCCGTAAATGATGAGGATACTCGAAAGAACTATCAAGAAACAACATCCATGGTAGCAACCATCAAGAAACAACATCCATGGTAGCAACCATCAAGAAACAATGGTCCTGCCCAAACGAATTAAACCCTGGGAGGATTCTAGGATATGGTTGTAAAAATCCTAACCAAAAAAACAGCTTAGGATTTAAGCAAGGATCCTACACAAAGAAACATAATTTAAAACTTGAAACCTTCTTAATTTCCTAAAATTGTGGCAAGTTCTCAAAATCCTTCCAACATTTGAGTTTAGCGACATGAAAGTTAAGTTCTTTTAAATTAACTTCCATTTTTTATGTTCATATTACTCTGGGATACACTTCAGTAAAAAAGTAACAATGAAACTGCTTTCCAAATGTCCCAACAAAGACTACACTATTTTTACTTCCAACAAATGTGAAAATGGTAACAAGGATCGCTAAATACCTTCTGTGTATCTCTGAGAGACATTTCATAGCTAATGTTAGCCAATTATCTGTAAGTTGTTCCAGTTCCATTCTCAATGTGAGCCATGCGTCACTTTTTGGTGGTCCAAGCAGTTCTAAGGTGCCAAGGAAAGCAAAAAAGGCATAAACGATTTCACATTTTGATCAAGCCATACATTCATCTACACTTAGAAACATAATTTAACAAGCACCCATACCTGGTCTTATATTTGAAATCTGAAATTCGCCTCTATCAATTCAGAAAATAAGATGGTTTTGATCTTTCTAAAAAACTTAGTTAGAATTCTATTCATAACAAGAACAATGTTTTAATTCTAAAAACATAAATCAAGATATCAAAAAGAAAGCGGCAGAATGACAACAAACAATCAAAACTTATCTCATTCAATCAAAAAGGAGATGTAACACCCGTAGTCCTATCTTTTGAAACGTCTCAAAGTCTACCTACTCCAGAGCAACAGAGTACAAACCTTCGACACTGTTTTTATACATTGTATATGCCTCTCTTATTCTTCTGTATCTAAAGGCCAACTTTCTCATCCAGTCGATGCCACTGCGCCTCGTTGTTCCTCCACTGGGGATCCCTATATTTCCAGTTGAAACATTCCCGTGGAATCCATCCGTATCAAAGTTGTAGTCCCTGGAAGACAAAAATAATAGCATGCTATCAGGTTAAAAAAGACTATTCATTGAGGCAAAGTCGAGTTTCTTGTACTTTCCCTCTACACTAAGTAGCCAAGCTGCCATTAAATTATTCTAAGCGTACCGTAAATAATATTTTCCCAAAATGTTGGGCTTTGTCTTAACATTGTGAAGAATTCGTCCAAACAGGTTGTTTTGATTGGAGAGATTCTAAAAAATTAAAACCTGAGCATACATAAAAGCTCTTGAATGCTACGAAGGGATTTTAGGTTCCTTTTCAATAATGGTGCCCTTTGTTTGTCTGTTTAGCTGTCAATTTCATGGCAAACTTTGTCAAGACACTACAGCATCTCTGAGAGAAAAACAGAGAAAAAAGTGAGTCTTCTGGAAAATTTTTTCAATTTCTATTGCAAATTTCAGAAGAAGTTCAAAACTCTAACACTTCAAACTTACGACAAATCCTGGTTATCGTCATCAGCCATTACGTCATCAATGTGTACTTGATCACATTCCTTGAAAAACATTAGAAAACGTTAAGGCTGATTTCCCGTAAGTGGAATTTTCCGAGCGGGCGGAATTTAGATCATAGAAAGTTGCTCAGCCGTAACTATCTATTCAAATTTCAGAGCGACATTTTCTCCCGCAAACAGTAGAATTTCCGCCCGCTCGGGAAATTCCACTTACAGGAAATCAGCCTTTATAGGCTGATTTCCAGTCAGTGGAATTTTCCGAGCGGGCGGAAATTCTTTTGTTTGCAAGAGAAGATGTCGCTCTGAAATTGAATAGATAGTTACGGCTGAGCAAGTTTTTATTGTCTAAAATTACGCCCGCTCGGAAAATTCCACTTACGGGAAATCAGCCTTTATCCAGGGGATATCTGAATTCAAGGAATCTTATCAACAAGACAGGCAACCTGCCGAGAGTCTGAACAATATTCTTATACACTTGGTAAAGATCTGAGGAATTATAAAATATGCTTAACAGTGCGAGAGAGGCGCGCAAAAATGTATCAAATATAGCTCGATCCAGACTTTTTTAAGGCCCTGTTTATATGGGGAAAAACACCTCACCTGCCAGACCCGGGGCTGACGAGCAAGGTAAATTTCAGTGACTGTTTACATGAGATTTTTCACCTCACCTGTCAGCCCCGGGGGCTGAGAGGTGAGGTGGAGTAAAGTCTCTCTTCCGTGAAATCAGAATGAACTGACCAATGAGAATCAACCAAAAATTTCATTTCACTTCACCATACCGGTGGTGTTTTGTTTATATGGAAAAATTTCACCTCACCCAGGTGAGATTCCACCTCTGGTGAGGTGGGATTTCACTATACCGGTGGTGTTGCGTTCGTCATGTAAACGCGAACTGAAAATACAAAGGATTCTTTTGGAAGGTGGAATCTCACCTCTCAGCCTCGGGTCTGGCAGGTGAGGTGTTTTCCTCATATAAACAGGCCCTAAGATAGGGATTTCAGATATTAGGATTTCAGAGAAAGCTTAGAAAAGAAGTCTCAATTCCGAAGAAGATACCAAACGAATTAACTGGAAAGCAACAAAAAATTTACACTTACAGCCAAGTCACTGAAAAACAGGTGCTCCTCCGCAAGATTGAATATCATTTCTTCCATTCGCAGACCGAGCGAAACTGTTGACGTATTATCCTGGAAAGCGATAGATACTGGAGTGGTTTTTACCATCTCATGTAGAATGTTTCTTAAAAAGGCAAAAGATTTGATCAGGCCTTGTAATGACTATTTCGTTGAATCAATGTGAAATGACTTTTAAAATAAACATCTACATTCACTTTCTAATGAAATGATGGCAAAAAACAAAGCAAATATCTATATATGAAAAGTCCTACATTTCAAATAAATACATAATTTGTCGTTGTTGATGCTTTGAGGGTATAGATTTTGACATATGAAGCTTGATTCTTGGTTCTTGCCAAATGAGCATCGCCAGACTTATCAAATTTTCTACTCTGTTTATGAAACACATCACCTCTATCTTTACATTTGATTCCGATTAGAAACATCGATTCTGCATCGGTGAAAGGCCTAGAATTCTTAACAGTATCACAATATGAGGGAATAAGTGACAGACATGCTCTGTTATCTCTCGTCAGCAAACGACGTGGAATACAGGATGTGAAAAAGCAGAGTCCTCTCTCTCCTTCGATTTGTTCTATGTCCAACTTTCACATATTGTGATAATAAGCGAGAAAGACTTCTGGCAAGAATACACCTTTAACAAGTAAATAGGAAACGATGACGTACCTTTCCAAATTTGGATTCGTAAGCTCCCGTCAATAAAGAATGAAATATAATGATCGTTTCATCAAGATCCCAGATGAAGACTCTCTGTGACAGAAAAACGTAAAATCAAATTGACTAAACAAGTGGAACTTGCTGAAGACAATATAGTGAGACTGTGGATTGTGAACGTTTATTGGAGAAGTAAAAACAAATATTGCTCGGCCTAAATGATTGTGCCAAGATGCAGGAGATTGTGAACACAAGTAATCCAAGGAAACAATTCAAAAGAATTGAAATCACACTGATTAAAATCGACCAATTTCACGATCAGGGACAGTGCAAAGTTTATTTTATAACATGGCCGGTGCAAAACGTAACGGGACAACTACTTTTTTGAGCTTGTACACAAGTGGGTCAACAATTTTTATTAAGAAACTCTAAACGGGCTTGAACGGGGCAGTAACTTTTTATGAGCTCAAGATAGGATGAACTGTGAACTATAAAATGGCTCACCTTGAGGACCAAAATTGTGAATCATGCAAGTTGAAAAATGCTTGCAAAGATGTATATAAATCACGCCAAATTTCCTTGTTAGTTCTTGCAAGGAGGATTCATCAGTCATTGACAAAGACTCTTTTTTAGATGAACTGCCTGTCTGACGGTTTTTGGCTACTTCACCCGTGCTACTATAGTACTATACAACATCTTTTTTTTATTTGATTTAATCCATATTTAAAGTTGGTATTTACAATAGTAATCATAAAAATACTAATTCAAACCAACTATTTACAAAGAAATATACATTATACAAAAAATTAGCGGCATATTTTGCAGGTGCAATTATCACTAGCCCAGTCTTTGATCCTCTTTTTGAAAGCCGAAAGTGTTGGCTCATTTTTGACACTACCATCTAGGGTATTCCAGAGTAGACTCCCCCTAAATGGCAGCAATGACTGATGAGCTGTTGTTCATGAATACAGGGCAGATGCATTTTTTAAGGAAGAAGTGACTGGGCAGCTATATTTTTTGCAATGATTTCATACGGGGCGAGCAGATTTTTCTGCAACAATTTTCCTTCTCCACCGGCCATGTAATATAATAAATTTTGCAATGTCCGTCAGATTCAATCCGAGGGAAAAGATGCGATTTCCTGCAAAGCAAGCAATCTGCATCATGCCTATTTTGATGCGAAGACACATACAAAACTATTCCATGCGTTGCTGAGAGCACTGCACAGTTTTAAGATTTATCTACCATCCACTCAAATCGAACAATGCTCTCGGATGTATTTTAAAAGAACTAAGAACTGATGTCATTGTGAGAACGGTCAATTTACCACCAGAACGAGTTGAAATAGTGGTAATGAACTTCGGCTGCAAACAAATAAACCTAGTTCAGTTGATCTGCATCTGTATCATTGCAAATTATGAAATGTGAAATTATTGCCATGATTGCAATGAAAAAGAACCGAAATAAATTTTGGGGTACCTCAAGGTTCTGTTCTTGGTCTGAAACTGCGGAACTTGATCTTCTGCTTCTTGATTGCCGTTTCGGTAACGAGGTTCTGCTTGGTCGTCTCCCTCGTGCGAGGCCAGTCTGAGCATCTGACAATGCATTTCTGACGTCATTCATGCTGGCAAAAACCCTGTCGCTATCAGTCATTGGAGACATGAGCCTTGCATCAATGTTGTTGCCAAGTGATAGGCCTGCATTTGGCTGAGACAAGTGACTTGAAGATTGAAGATAATGATCGTTCATTGGAGAGCCTCGGTTATCACCTGAAAACAAAAGAGATTTCCGTTATTATAGTAGCTCTTGCAGGGTATGCCGGGTTAGTCAAAGGGTTCGTTTGATTGGCAGTTCGAAACCTATAAACTTCTGAAAACGGAGTCTAGTGCTTGGAAAAAATTTGCACTGACTCCATTACCATAGCAACACGATCAAATTCGTCTCGTTCTTAGGGTTTTGCAAATGGAAACGAGAATCACTCAAAACTTATTGATAACTTTTTTAGTTGTACAGGGTGTTGGGAAAACAAAAATGATAGGCCGCAATTGAAGCAAGTCCTTACCAAAGATCTCTACTTAGACAAAGAAAGCACCCATGAAATGCCCCCAGAGATGCGATGTTTCTCACGGGCTGAAAGTTCGATGCTCTTACCAGACAAAGTGGAAAGTAAAGACAGTCCAATTTCAACAGAAATGTTACATGGTAAAGAGAATTCAAGCATATTCGATTTCAGTATTTTTGAGAGATGAAGGTACTTGCTTGGGTGTCAAATGAATTTTGCTAAATGATGTTCATAGGCTTAACCCACCCAAAGATCTTAAATCTACAAACTTCCCTATTTTCACCTCACTATGGCCCGGTTCCAGAGTCGCCTGCCTGTCAGCCGAAAGTTTCCACGTTATTTTTCGTCTGATAAATACTGCATGAAAAAATTTTGCGATGTCGCTCAGTTCAACAGCACATCGCTGCAGCTACAGATACGGCCGAATTTCTCCTCTCAAACGCTAAACATTGAACTTAAATGAATTCTACAAAAAACAAAACAAACGATTGCAATGCACACGAGTTACCAAAGAGCCTTTAACACACCTGTTATGTTCTCCATTCCTGAGACGGGGGTCGATGGAATAGCTTCGTCATGCTGCGATGCTGGTGATGACGCACTTTCTCTTCTTCCAGAATTAGGCATATTCATCGGCGGACATGATTGACCCCCTAGTTGATCGTTTGGATTCACTGACTGCATTAGCAGAGATGGTGTCGGGCCAGTATGAGCTGGGGGGTAAATCTGAGTGGTGCCTCCAGCAGGCAGAAACGATGCTTGCTTTGTGAATGAAAATTGGCCATAGCCATAATTATTGTTCGTTAAGGTGCTGCTTTCGTTGCTCGACCCCCGTGGTAAGTATTGCATGAATGAAGGAAACGATTGGTTATTGTAACTTGGTGCTGGAAAGCTCAGATTTGGCAGCGGGAGATGTCCAAAAACTGGCAAAATTGATTGGTGCTTTCCGTTATTATTTAACATTCCATTTGAGACTTCATTATTTTGTGAATAATACGGGGGTAATGCTGTACTAAGACCCTGATGGTACATATACGAATAAGTGGAAACTGGGGGCAACGGCCTTTGACTTCCAGTTACTGTGGAATCATCACTGGTCGATGACGTCACAACTAGTCCGGCAGTTGTCTGTCCGTAAGTGTAAGGAAACAAATTACTATACTGCGACAGCAGTGTATTACTTTGACTGTAATGACTGATAGTTGAGTTATTGTTAGAGGTCTGGGAACCACAGAAGGGCGTCGTTAATGGCAACATCAGCGGTGAAGAGCATGCGATAACAGTGTTGGGCCCACCGATGCCAGTGAGAAGCGGTTTTGTGTCTTGTGTTTGGCTCCTGCTCAGTAGTTCTGGAATAGATGTAGGAATCTGATCTTCGATTGGCTTGATGTCACTGGAAAAGAAATTCAAAACATTAGCAAAGACAGTAGTGAAAAAAGTTTTGTAGGACACTAGTCACAAAAATCGTTAGCTAAGATTAGAAGAGTAGAAAATAAAAAAATAAGCCTTGTACTTATTCGAAATTTTCCGATCAGAAATCCAACATTTGCATGGCCACTAAAAATGGCACGGACAGAAAATATCTTTGCAGATACTTTGCTGTAATCCTATGCAAAATGTGCCAAGCAAAGTTGCAGCCAGTTCTTTCAAAGGCATGTCTAAATTGTTTCAAATTATGGATCCTGAGCGGAGACTGGATCAAACAAGTTAAAAAACAAGTTAACAAGTTAGAAAACCTTTTGCTGAAACTCAAAGAGCAAGCTATAAGAACATAAATCCATAAGATACAACAACAGACTTTCCTTTGTTAGCCTCTTCAAAATATTTGCAGTATTTTATTCCTAGAACAGCTAGAATCAGAAAGGCTAAAACGTCGATTTGGGACCTTAAAAACAAGATAAGAATGAAAATGAATAAAGCTGACTGAAGTGTAAATGGGAAGATTCGAAGGGTTGCCATTTGGGGCCGGGGTGAAGCTGCAATATGATGCCATATATAAAGATACGTACCACGGGTCGTCGAAAACGTTACCATTCTCATCAGTGCTGCTAACTGAGCGTGATCTTTTGGACTAAAAAAATTCAAAATATGACACAAATCGAATAAAACAATAAATAATGAAGAGATATATATGCAGGCAACAGCTCCACATAGTGATAATGCTCGGAGGTAACTTGGAACGTGTCCAATTTGCATCTAAAAGGCACATTAGCATGGTGATCACTTTCGGAAACCTTCCACTGATGCCTTTGAAACATTCTCCAGTGGACAGTAAACCCAACCAAAAATTCTGTGACTTTCAAGGATAAACCTCTCAGAGTTCCTTTTCTCTACCCTTAAGTGACCCTCTTGCGTGCTACGGTTTAGTGACAAGATATCTTCCTGTAAATAACCCTCCAAGTGCATCCTTCTCTGATGAGCGCCTCTAGTCGGAGTCAAAATTTGAAATAAGACCCCTCTCTCGACCAAGCCACCCATTTGAACAAAACTCTAGAATTTACCTAAAGCTTTCCATTTAGTTAGCTACACAAACTTGCGTATTAATTTTGGCATGGTTTGGGATAAAAACTGTATCGAATTTAGCCGTAAAATTGTATGTGGATTCCGCAAAATATGGGATAAAAGAAGTGAAAAACTACCAAATAAATCCTTATCACTTGATTGTGTGACTAAGCCCCCCTTCTCTATTAAGCCCCCCTCTGGTGGGTCCGAAATCAAATAAGGCCCTTGGGGCTTAATATAGCTTTTACGGTAGCTCACTTGATAAGAAAAGCATATTTACGACCTACCACAACATGAAGTGGACCCATCCAAAAGACTGCAATTTTAAAGAATAAACCACCCCCCTTCATCTAGTTCTCCCTGGACCCTGTTGTGGGCTTACATGATATTTTCCTGTAAATAACCTTTCAGGTGCAGAGTTCAATTGAAAAGACAAGCATATTTATAACCTACCACAAAGTGAAGGAAACCCATCCAAAAAGGCTGTGATTTTCATGGCACCAGAACATCATCCAGCGTGATACCGTTAAGCCATACTACAACCATTTTAATCCATTGCTGGTGAATTTGTCAGAGCAAGTTCGGCCAATTGGCAGACTAACACAGTATCCCCTTTCGCCTCTTATGTGAGTTAGAAACCACAGAGAATTTTTGAGGCTTGTCGCAGAGAGATGAGCATTTGTATTTACTGGAGCTAAGTTAGTACGACCTTAGACGACCTAACATCGTGGCTTGATACTAACACAAGAAGAGACGAGATTCAAAAGGGGAGGGGACAACTGTTCACTGTTCTTTACGTGAGTTGGTAACGACAGGGAATATGTTAGGCTTGTCGTAGAGAGAAGAGCCTTTGTCTTTGCTGGAGCTAAGTACGATCTTAGACAACCTAACATTTTGGCGGGCATACGAAAGACTAGATCTTTTTGGGGGGGGGGGAGGAAAAACTCTTCAATGCTCCTAAAGTAAAGTAAGTGACGACAAACAGAAAGGGCACTTGTTCGTTATCATTGCAAAAGCTCGTGCTTTCTACATCTCCGAGACATGTCGCAAATCTATGAAATAGCGTGGATTTTGCAGAAATTTTATGAGTTTCCAAACACGCCCAACAGCCAAAACGTCACTCGATCCAGACTCTTTTGGAGAAAGCTACTCACATTGCAAAAGATCAGATATTTTTGTTTGTTAATCATACGAAAAGATATCAAATCTCAAATCAATGCACAGAATTTATTGTCTCATACAAGCATTTGCTGTGATCAGTGTCAGACTAAACCATTCATCATTATCAAATCAAATAAATATTTAGGCAATATACCATATCAGTTGCTACACAAAGAAATTTGGAAAACCTGAAAGGCAGCTTTTCCCAAGGAGTCGTGTTTTAAATACCAGGTAGATGCATGCATTCAGATCCCCACGGCCCCACAACATACAGAAGGCGACATCAGGTGATGTGATATTCAGACTTTGTAAGACCCCTATCACTTACCGGCGGTGGCGACTCCAAAGTGTCGTTATCGGCTTGAACGCCAGTCATTGCCATGACAACCATCAAAATGTCATTTGTCAGATCAGAATCTTCACCAAGATCTTAACTCCACATCGTCAGGCTGAAAAGATGCAATTGAAGCATTGATACATAAATCTTGCACAGGTTTTTTGGCTGAAAGCGTTTGAGGAAGCGCTTTAGTGAATGTTTGTGCGATGGGCTTCCTCCTTACCCACAAGTATTTCAGCACTTAAATCCAGTAAAGGTGATCTATTTTTGAATGCTCTGCAAAGACACGTAACATAACAGAATCGAAACTGACGCCAGAGAGTTTACCTTGCAAGAGCTTCCTCTCCTCAAACTCAAACTTCCAAAGCCTTGAGTCAAAAAGTCTCAAAGCAAGTCAAGTAGAAGAAAATGAAAGTGTATTTTTACTCATGGCAGCCATTTGGAGAAGGATGACTTGTTATAAATAACTAAGATTTAAGACACTGGTTCTTCCGATGGTTTCAGAGTCTTGCCTCTACTTCATATTTTACCAAGATTGCGTTCACACGATGCCGGCAAGTTAAAACGGTGAAAAATGTGACGGACACGCCTTCGGTTCACATGAAAAAAAGGCACGTTTTTTGCCGGCAGATTATGAAAACGATAGATTTTGAAAACAGAACTCTAACCGGCACATTTTGGAAAGGGCATCGTGTCAACACTCGAAAATGATGAAAACAGAACATTTTTCGAGGCTTTTGGAACGAGACTGATCGATTCTTAGGGTGTAGGTACATTTCATTGGCATCAAAATCTTGCACGAGTTTTTACCGTGTTAATTCCTACCATTTTCAATTTGTTCCGGCATCGTGTGAACACTAGCTCAAAGTTTGCTACCGTCACATTTTTCACCGTTTACAAAATGTGCCGGTATCGTATGAACGCAGCCTAAAATTAAATGACGTCTCCACAGAGGAGAAATAGGAGTGAGAGTGAGAAATTCTGTGCTCCAAAGTTCATGCAACAATTGTCCTTTACAAAATGGCTATGAGTACAGGAGTGAAAAGCAAAGTATGGAAAACGGCTACATTTCAAAACTTCTAACTCGATGTGCTTTACAAAAATCAGTCTGTCGGAAATCAACGTCTTCATTTACGTTTGAATACTCGCCACAACGAAGTAAAATGCGCTACAAGAGTTGGCTCTTGCAATAATCCTTTTTGGGGCTAAGACGATGATGTGGACTCATCTAACCAAAAATGCACCCTTCCTAGACAGCAAGGGTCCTGCTTCGTTAAACAATGTTCGTTTATCACGGGCGTTTGGACACCTTGTTCAAACAGATTTCAATAATCACTCCCGGCTAACTACCTTCTTACCTGCTCCCTTTCTATTTTGCAGCCATGAGATTCTTGAGCGAAATCACATTTTGATAGCCGCCATTTTGAACAATTATTAGGCAGTCATAACCCTGCCTCGCTTCCATCAACACAGTTATGAGACGTGATAAGCCTGACTAACGTACAAGGCGAATTGATAAGGGCAAACTGTCTAGACTTACACAAGTTCTTTCACCACCAACTGAAGCTCCTCGAAGGTCCCAAAGTCAAGATGTCTAGCGAAGTCATTAAACCTATGAGAACTGGTTTAGTAGAGTTGTAGCCTTATCTATGTCAGGAACTCTTTTTTTCCGCAGAAAAGAAGAGAAGCGGCATTTTTAAATGAAACATGTACTTAATACAATTAACAACTGTCTCTTTAAGTCCTCTTATTGTAATACTATTTTAACTCCATATCTACGAACGATCAGTGACTTTGCCGCAGTATATATAGCCGTAAGAACCGGGGGCACTGGGGGCACGTGCCCCCAAGATCTTGCAATGAACAAATAAGTGCATGTTTTATTTTCAGGAGATGCCCCTTTTAAGCTTAATGAGGAAAGTAACCCTAAAAATGTTATGTATGCCTCCCCAAGTTTGAGATGCTTCCTACAACCCCGGCAGTCAAGGAACAATCCTCAATTAATTCAAAGCACCATAAGGCCTGCGTACCAGGAAGCAGGACAAGCTGGGAAAAGAAATGATTAAAACAGAAAAGCCGGCTCCCTCTTTAGCTTGTTGTCAAGAACACTGTTAACAGTTTTGTCTCCTGAGACCTGCGGATAGCAATTTTCCTCGTGATATGGCCTGAGAAGGATTCAGGCAAGACCTTTTCATAAGCAAATCATCGAGCATTTCTTATTGGTTGTGTTATTTCAGATAAGTCTGTACATCTTACAGTGTCCTATCGTCCTTGATTGCCGGTTGAAAAATACTCATACTCAGGGCGCAAATGTTTGTAACTTTCCTTGACGGAAAAGCTCCGAATTTTTGTCGAAAGAGCAAAGAGAGGATTGCCTCAAATTAGAAGAGTTTCAGCCAAGATCAGTTTCAGTAGCAACTGATTCATTTCGTATATAATGAGCCAAAAACCATCTTTATTTTGACCATCATTGTGATGTCCTAGCACCCGTGATTCCTAGCTTTCCTGGTGCAAAAGTGCCCAAAATTTCGTTAAAAGCTAAGAAAGGATCATGCTAAATTAGAAGGGTTTTCAACCAGGACCATTTTCATAAGCAATCATTGAAGTTGTTCCTAACCGCCACATGAACTTTGCATACTTTTCGTTTCAAAAACACGACCCTACGTGACCTTGGAAGCCAAGCTAACGATGATGAAAAACTTTCTGAGACCATCTTGTCACGAGGTTGAGAAATCCATTATTTGCAATTGGCTGTTAGATTATTGCATTGAATACTTTCAGTTGAGCTTGCATTAAGCATGGGTGAGCAGACACCGAATACCGTCTAGATTACTATCTTGGGTGAATACCCAGCCATTCAAAGGGTAGGGCAACGCCTTGCTGAAAAAATTTCACATCTTCCATTTTGTCCAAGCCTCGTTCTTGAGATTGAGGAACTTCTTTATGGCTTTGTTTGGCTCCACAATTCATTAATTCATGCGCTTGGTTCTTACCACCAGTATTTAGTTTCACATGACACAGCAGAAACTGCGCACGCATGCGCGAAAACTCGTAACTTTGAGCCCCATTAGCTCCCCGCAACGGATCCCAAAATTAGGCAACAATTGATATTATCTTCTTTGGTCCTTGAACTCTTGATTTATCATTTCAAAAAGCTTACCTGTCCAAATACTTCCTTATTTCAGATTGGTCCATGACGTCTTTTTACGCAGTTTCTGCTCTGTCGTTTCACATGCCCTATATGAAATTGTAACTCCATATGATGATAGTACGGAAGGGGTGTTCAAAAAGTATTTTCTACGGCAGAGTAGAATTCCAAACACGATGCCATCCAAGGCGGCACATACCCCCCCCCCCCCGGATACCCACTGGTCAGAAGAATAGAAGAGCACGTCCAGAGGGATATTACCGGGCTTTAGAGACAGAAGCTTCATTTAGCTGTTCCTTTACCGTTTCTAGTAGGCATCGTTGTTTGTTATTAAATGGAGATGACGCTCTAGTATGTATCAAACTTTTAAAATAAAAAACGAAACAAATTGTTTCCTTCAGCAATTTCCTTGCTCCCAGAGTCTCCCTCCGCGCCCGAAACTTTGGCCCTGTCAGCGCAGCAACAACAACAACGACGACAGCAACAACAATCATCATGGGCCGAGGGACACAGAGAAGAATCAATTGCTGCAGAAGACGATTGTCAATGGTTGGCAACGAGCAACGAAAGCTCCAGTTGAGACAGCAGTCAGGTATTTCCATGGTATTTCACAGTGCATTTCAAAGTTGCGTTACGGAGCCAGCTGATTATCATCCGTGGATAACTTCACGGTTATGATGAAGATTAGATGAAGCTCAATGTTTGGCAAGCAGTAATCCCCACAATATTTAAGCGTAATTAGGATTTAACCAAAATGATAATACATCTTTTGTTTTATTTGTAAACTGCAGTAAGGGGTATCTGTTACCAGTTGTGTTGGGGTTGACAGTACTTTGGGTGAAACGGTAGTTTGAAGTCATTGTCGATACACCGACTTTCAAAAACACGCAGTTTCCACGAACTGTTTTCGAGACACAAAAATGCCGTGTCTCCAAAAATTGTTATCCTTAGTTTCAAAAAGATAAGTTGGAGTGAAATGTTAAAAGGTTGCACTTGAGCACTTGACCACAGGGCTGTAGATCTGGGGCGCGGTACAGTATATGTTGTTTGTTTTAATCCGGTGTAGCAGCATCAATGTAAAGTCTTTTGTGTAACGCCATCGGGTGTTCATGGTCTTTTGTTCCTCATGGTGTGCTACTTGCAGTATTTTATACCCTGGGTACCAGGCTCTGGTACCCAGGGTAAGTATTTTTAGTTTGTGGTAGGTAGAGTAACTTGTATCATTCAATTTCTACTGGAATATGAAAAACCTTACGACACATAGATTGTGACTATGCTTTAAACTATGAACGGACGTACAGTTCCCCTGCCCCTCCTCACCGTCTCCTAAGCCTCTGGACAACTGCCAGTTAGTATTTGGACCTGGAATTAATACTGCAAGCCACCCACACGAATGAGACGTGAGACCAACAATGATATCAGTGGGTACATCAAGATCTCGAATATCAAAACATAACGTTTCAAGGTACTTTCTTTGGCAATGAGAGACCCATGTTTTGGATTTATAAGAGATCGCACATGGCTCAGTTTCAAGTCGATTACGTTTCGGTTAGCATAGTGATCCTCGCAGTGGAGCATTTACTTGGGTTGGAAACGAGGATTCGTCAGCTGTATAAGTTTTAAGTCCAAGAGCAGGAAACGGATGGACAGGAATCAAGGACACTGGGAGCTTGGAAGTATTAGCAAACAGAGCGGCGCACAGGCTTACGCCACAGAAGATGGAAAATAAGCTGGAAATTAATGTCTGTAAACAGATGGCAAAACCCAAAAAAACAGCCGATATAATATTGAGCCTGAGCATGATTTTTGGGGATTTTATAACCGAATTCGGAGTCAGTGCTACATTGATGCGGGAGCTATTGCCAACTTGCAGTTGCAGTCATGTCGCAAGAAAGACTGCCGTGATTTCTTGTACCTGTTCATTGCTTTTAATGCGATTTTCTTAATCTTCAATCCATACCCATCATGCAGTTCAGCAAGGAAAACTGAGACTCCAGTGGCCAGTCTAGTTGCAAGCTGGCTTGCTTGACGAAACAAGTAAACAATGTCAGCGTCCGTTTCTCGTATTTGCTACGGCCTAAGCTCACCAAAAGGAGCAGAAAGATTCGTTTTAAGAAATGTCAATCCTTCCTTATTTTTGGCTTGCTTTTTTTTTGATTGAATGCTATTTTCTAGGATGATACTTGTAGCAATGTAGCAAGGATGAGAAACTCATGAAAGGCATCTTTAACATTAGAAGATTTCGATCAATATCAGTATAGTTTCTCCTCCAAAATCTGAGCAGCAGCATTTACTTAACTGCATTAACAGCTACGATCAAACAGCAATACTGCAGGTGCAGACGACTTTGGCAGTGAATACAAACATGTATTTTTTATGCAAAACTACGAATTCGGACCAGCACTGAAAGTTTCTTAAAACTATCTGACTTGAGTACACAGGGTACATAAAAAACAAGGCTTTTGAAGCCAACCCAATGTTTAGAGATTTACTCCAGTACGTCCTGAGTAATATCACGAAGAAAACAAGTGAAAAAAATTTGCTGAAGATTTCCTTTATCAAAATAAATGGTTTCCTAAGAAACTTTCGCAGTTCTGGAGTTTCTTAACCTTTTGGCGATCTGAAAGCTGAGTTTCTTATAAGCTGTTACTCATAAAAACTTAGTCAAGAAAAGACCATAAGAGAAATAATATTAGCAAATGTAAGAAATATTTTGCACGTTTACACAGAGCTAGGTATAGGTACTAAATTCCCCAAGTTTTTAGCAGTGTTTCTAACTTAAAGTTTATAGGATTTGTCTGCTTGAAGAAACTTTGGGCAATTAAATATTGGCAGCATAAAGTTAATGAAGAAAGAGACGGCAATCATCACATGCTGTGTTTTGCATCAGCAAGAAAGTTGATAGAAGTTATCACTGCAATTTTCTGACACAAAATTTCTGAAATGATTGAGATTGAGATTTCTGAAATTTATATTGCTGTTACTGTAGATATTTCAGTGCACTTTTTTGTAGGCCAGCGAGTAACTGAAAGCAGGAGTAGACTAGCAAAACTCATGCAATTTATCGATGAGTTCACAAGAATAATATTGTCCCAAACAAAACCTGAAAACCTGGACAAAACAATTCATGACTGACAGTGTTTCCTCTGCAAGAGCTCTGCTTTTAAGGACGGTTTAAATGGGGTTGACATGGTAGATAAGGTCTTATCATTGCAAAGTAAAATAGATGCAGAAAGGACAAGTTCATTGGGCAATGGTTGCCGAGTACACGGAGGTGAATTGAACAAATGTTTAGGAAATCGTCGCAGTTATGAGAAAATCAAAGCAGAAGCATCAGACTTGTACAGATGCGTTTTTGCTATGCAAGGAAAGGAGAACTTGTGAATCCTTGCAGGAGAAACCTATTTTTAAGTTAAGAAAGCAAAGAAAATTGAGGGAAAGTTGTATAAAATGTCAACGAGTGTCGTTGTTTGTGCTGGCGGAAGAAGTTTCTTTCGAATGTCAAACGTTTCGCTGCGCGAACAATATTTGTTGAACTATAAACTTTGTCTTTATAGCGAGATTTGTAGAAACTGCAAATGGCTGAATTCAAATGGCTGGCAAAATACAAACTATCGACGCGAAACCTTTCCTCGGGAATGCCTCTCGAAGACCATCGATAATTTCATCACCGTTTATCAACGAGCTTTGAATGCCAACAGCTGAAAAACGACGGAAATGTGCGAAGCCTTCGGCAAATTCTGTGAATTCGCTTCCTCTTTCGTTTGGATCTCGCCACGCGGGAGAAACATTGGCCGCAAGTTGAGAAAGCCTTCAACCAAGCAAATTGAACTTAGGCCGTACAGTTTGAAACTGGATCAAATTCTGAAATCACAACATCTACTTCGGAGTCATTAATTAAAACTTAATAGCTCTATAAACTAGAATCTGACACTTGAATCGAGCGTAGGAAGGTTGTAATTTGAACGCAAACTGCGACGCTAAATCTGAGCCAGTTTGAGTAACTTCGCAAAGCTTTCAGAAGCTTTCAAGTGGCGGAGAAACATACAGGAACGTTGCCATATTGGTTGGAGCCTTGAAAGACAGATGCTTGTAGATTTGAGCGGTTACTGCACCAGATTTGTAGCTGACAAAGTTTTGGTTACTCGACGGAATATCAGCTTGCACACAACATAATCCTCGGTACGAAATGTCACTTCCTGCGCTCCGGCACTGACGCTGTTTGGAAAAACAAATCGATTTGAAAATCTGATGAAATGTTATGTTAGTGTTTGACACCTCGGTAACCATGTAAAATATCCCTCGCCAGCAGACCAGGCAGCCAAGCGATATGAACCTAAACAGCTGTGCTCGCTCGTTTGGCAAGCTGAGATTTAGCTAGCGAGCCGAGATATTCGAATGTGATTCCGGAGTATTTATATCCGCACCCAAACACACTGAAACAGGAGAAGGTAGAAAATACTCAACTTACAAATTTGTGATGGTAGCAGTTGGCAGATGACAGGAAATGCAATTCGCAGACTTCGATTTCAATGCTGTTCAGATCACGGCATCCGAGCAGGCGACTCGGATTTCTGCAATGCTTCAAGTGTTCTTCGCTTGGTCGTTATAACCGCAAACTGTCCCTCAGCTCGCTTCAGTTCGGTTGATGTTGCTTGGGACTTCAGAACTGCTCTGACAGAAGCTATGATTCTGTGGCCGTGACTCGTCGCCACAAACCAGTAACTCCACAATTTCGAAAGATTGATTTTAAAATTAAGATTGTAGTTGTTCGATCAGAGGAGAATAGGGAAGTCTTTCTCTAGCAGTGTTTCATGAAGTCATCGCATTGTGAAGGTTTCTTCAACGGCTACCATTTTTGCAATATGAAAGCCATTGTGTTTTGTTGACATAATTTGAGCCAATCACAGGAAGTCATCATTCCATTGTTTTACTCCGTGAAGGTTCTTTCGGTCTGCATCCCGGGGTCCTGTTGAAAGGTAAATAATAGACCTCGCAGTAAACTGAGATTTCCAAGAATTTGACGGCTTGTTTATTGCGAAATTTGTGGATGCATGGGATGAAGGGGTGGGGTCAATCTTATTAGGATCTGCCTGAAAATTTCGCATTTATTTATAGCGGCGTCAAAACATAGAAAATTGCTTATTTTGACAAATCCACTTCCATGTTTACGAGCATTGCAGTTTCCTGCTAAAATTCTTTGAATCCCGTGAGGTCTAGGTGAGATAAAATTTTGCCATGAAGCTCATCAAAGGTTACGTAGTGTGACATCTTACCTTCATAATTTGAACTGCGTCATAGGCCATCGTGAACTGCGTTGCAGCTTACGCTATGTGAATTCTGTTGTTTTTTGTGACAGCCTTCATGACGTCATTCTGCCAAAGGGATCTGGGCTCCACGTTAATCTTTGTATTGAGTCTAATCCTTTTAATTAGAAACTGCGTACAAAAAACTCGCTTCTTAGATCGCCAAAAAAATAAGATACTCCAGTACTCGGAAAATATGAATCAGGAAACTATTCATCTTGATAGAGGAAATCTTGACATGTTTTCATTTTATTCTCACACAGGAAAGGCTTCAAAAAACTTCGCTTTGAAATGATCGCAACACAGATGGCGATCATGGAAATTGTTATGGAAACTTTAGAAACTCCTTACAAACTCAAAATTCTCGCAATTTGAAAATTTTAGTAAAACCTTCACTCCTGGCCCAAATTCTTACTTTCTTGTGTAGTTCTGTTGTTTACAGTGACAGCCTTGATGACGTTATTTGACAAAAGGATCTGGGCCCTTCGTTAAAGAGAGTACAAAGACCAGCAGCCTTTGCAATCTTTCTCTTGTTTTTGTGAATTTCTTGCAGTCAGTTACTCACGAAGCCGTGCAGCAAAGTTGCTGACTCCGCGCAAATCATGCTTGTTTTTGTACCCTGAGTAACTAAGGAAGCTAGGCTGAGTTGTTAGAAGTCCACATCGATCTTGTAACTTGTTCTGAGGCAATAACTTTCGGAGTGCGGTACTGTTCCTAACCTAGGCCATAACAAACCGCTGCAAGCATGTAAGGACTGCCAAGCAAGAAAGAAGAGACACCAATGAAACGAACGCAAGCAAGGTGGGCAAGAATTGTGGACAAGATCGACACAAGTCGTGTCCAAAATACCCATGGTGGTCGTTCATTTCCTCTACTTTGGCTCTAGAGCGCAGGGTACATACTCGATGCGATTATCCTAAGGGCAGTTAAAATTGAACTTTCGACTATGAAAAACCAATATGCCTAAGTTCTTTCGCGGTTGACTTGCGCTTTCAAAGAGTTCAATTGAGGACATAAATGTGGCCATAAAACGGCTACTCGAGATTTTCTAGGTGTCTCGTGGTTTGCCTTTGCCTCACCTGGAATCATAGTAAATACTGTACTGGAATTAAGTATCATGTTAGGGTATTCATTAAGAAATCTCTTCACTAAAACGTTCTTTGATAGAGAAATGACAATGAGCCAGATTGAATGAATACTGGAGAGTCCTCAAAAGAACACGGAATATAAGCAGTTCTATCTATCTTAAAACACCTGTTCAGTGTTGTATATTCACTATTTCATGTTAACCCTCTTCACATTACGTAGTTTACCAAAAGAACTGTGCCCTTGTGCCCAATCTGTAGACCTATGCCTTTTCGTTTCTTGTTTCCCCTGTGTTCTTCATAGAGATAGGAAAATCTATCTCTATTGCGTTCTTTTATTTGCTAATGTCGCTTGGTCAACTGGAACTCATAACATTACTCTTACAGTGCACGTACACCCCCCCCCCCCACGATTTTGCAATTAAGACCAAAAATTGCCTCTTTGTTTCAGGAAACGCCCTTTAAGCTTGTTGAAAAAATTGCCCTTGAAGTGTGGTACCGCTCCAAGTTTGCAATGGTGAAGGTGAAGGTGAAGTTGCGTTTTTCAGCGCCAAGCGCTGGGATCGCAGAAATAGAGCTGACCTAATCGAGTCCGCGACCCCTTGTCATGACGCTCAAGTGGTGGGGCTCTACCGGGACTCGAACCCACTCCGCCTGACTATTCTGGCTGCAATGTCAGAGGATTACATCACGGCGCCACAACACTTTCAATGCTTCCTACGACCCTATTTTGTTGCATTTAATTTCTCCAAATGATAACCAAGGATGGTAAGCAGGGTCACGTCTCTTCACAGTTTCATCAAGAGTCCCTGTTGAGCAAGGTTTACTGCAGAGATACAAGGCACTTTGATAATCAGTCTATTCTGTATTCTGCAGCACTTTCGTTCTTTGACTGTGGTTTAGTCCTTTCAGGGTGTGTCTTTATGATAGATTTCATTTTGACCTGTTTCTTATTATCGGTTTATGATGATTTATCCACTGACTTAATATTTCTTCGTTTCGTACTGAGATGCATAGCGATGCACTGGCCAAACAATAATCCTTATACCTTGCATAAGACTACATGATTTAGGATCACCAAGCCCACCAAGGGATCATAACTTTGCTTCTGTCTCTTCAACATTGCCTCTTACTGTGTTTCAGTGTCGTATGAACTGAGGAGTAAATAGGGCATTCTTTGCTCCCCAGCATCATGGCGATGCACTGACCTGATAATAATACTTACGTCGTACATGAGTAAATGATTTAGTATCACCAAAAGGTTCGCTACTTGGTTTCTTTGTCCTTAGTATCTTCTCAAGACCGAGTCAGAGTCAAAAACTCTGCGCTTGATCGAAACAACAACAGCAACAACAGCAACAACAACAAAACGACATTAACTGTATGTCTTATGGGACACTTACGCGTTATAGAAACTTGGAACGATCTCTTTATTTCATTCACAACGGGAAGCAGCAATCGAGCCTCAGGCTACACGTCTAGGAGAGGCTATTTTCACGGGTACAATGACAACACTTACTTCCTGAACCCATTGTTTCGATGTGCTGTTGAACTGAGTGGTACAGCCTCGGCCAACAACAGACACCCTACTATGCAAGGGGCTTAAAAAATCAGCTTTATTTAATACCAAACCGTTTCTCTGGTACCAGTGCCTGCATCAAAACGCGGTCTGGCTCACACAGGGAACAAGGATCTTGTTTTGCAAACGAGGTTCTTTGATCAACCTTGGAAGAGCTTAACTTCAGACAAATTACAGCCTGTCCACTGTTAAGGTAAGCGCACTTAAGCTCCTTCTAGTATAATTAAGTCCACAGTATTATTTATTTGCTGTTAGACGGTTCACACAAAGCCTCTAGGCCGGTCGGATTCGATTATTATGTAGCTCTTTGTCTTACGCATCAATATTAGGCCAGGAATTTCACAGTGATTCTGTTGCGAACTTTGTAAATATTGTTTGAGGTGTGCAAACAAGGAATATGGAATGCAAATTAGACTAATTTTTGAATCCAGTCTTTAAGATTCGAGCAAATACGTGAGTTTTCTTGTTTAAATTTGGCTGCCAGCATTTGTTTTATTATCATTTCTTAGCTTAAAAGGCTTTCATGTACTGTCTAAGAAACTGATAGATATTTGCGCTCTTTCCTAAAGCACAAAAACCCCTCTAACCAAAGGCCAATATAAACGACTGATTTCTTCACCATGAGGCTTTAATAACTCTACAACCAACAGGCATTCAGGTATCGTCAAGGAAACTGCTAGGTTTTTTTGCGTTCGTTGTTCGAGCAATAGAAACTAGGGGCTGATTGGCACTATTTTTCAAGGGTCGCTTCGTGGGTATGAAAGGGCCCGTTGGGAGTGGTCAGATCTTCAACTATCACTACACATTTCGAAGGTGTGTCCTTGGGGCCCTTTCAGCTCGGAGGCCCATAGGAGTTGCTCTAACCCTAACTATGGTCCGTTACATGACAATTAGAGAGCATCTGCGCTTAACAAAGAATTTGCACATGGTAACAAATTATTTGAATCACTTTGTTTCGTATATGTGTATGGTTATCAATCGGTACATAAATTAAAAAATTTCGTTCTTTAGAAGGGCCCGCTTCTCTAAATTTTTAGGGGGCCCGGGTGGCGATCGCTACCCAGCTACCCGGGCCAGTCCACCCCAGCTAGAAACCCTTCTTACCAAAGGCCCTTAAAAATCATTACAGGTGTTTGTGCACAATTTTCACTACGGGCAATAAGACACCGTTGATGTGGCCTCTATTATCATCCAAACTATATTCTTACTTATTGTGTTGTTTTCTCTTCCAAAATATCAGAGAAAAGCTTGGCAATGCTGCCTTTTCCTTCGCTCTTTGTTTCTCACAACTTTGGCTTGAATGTCGCTATCCTTAAAATAAATTTCAAACTGTATTATCGCACCTCAGTTACTACTCAAAGATGCGTCTCTTTTCATACTGCCAAGAACTGTTCTGAAATAAGGTGAAAGTCTTTCATATCTGGCAAAGAAGAGGTTTTCGCACTTTCCAAAGTAGTTTTGTCAAATCGCAAAAACTGCATTGTGACTCAAGTGAGACTCAGTGGCGGACTGAGGCGAAGGCACATTTGCTTCCCCAATTCGATGGAAAACTTCGTTTGGCAACCCCTCCTCTGCAAAGAAGTGTGACATAATCGCAATACTGAACAACTTTTCAAAAAATTGCTTCAGACAACATGTATGAAAAGTATGCCATACAGGTACTATTTAGTTGGGAAGAAAATTTTTTCGTGAAAAGTTGTGCAAAATTGTCGCGCGCTTCTCTGTCATTCCATTTCGGCACCTCCCTTTAAGTCAGCTCTGGATCCACCCTGCAATTCCATTTCGGCACCTCCCTTTAAGTCAGCTCTGGATCCACCCTGCAATTCCATTTCGGCACCTCCCTTTAAGTCAGCTCTGCATCCACCCTGCAATTCCATTTCGGCACCTCCCTTTAAGTCAGCTCTGGATCCACCCTGCAATTCCATTTCGGCACCTCCCTTTAAGTCAGCTCTGCATCGACCCTGCAATGAGTTTACTTCAAGTGGCGATGGAACCCATAAAAGGCCCCGTATACACGTTGCCGGTACAGCACTTTGCTGCATGTATTGAATACAGCATAAAACTGTGCCGCATTTGCTTTTGCTTCAAGCAGCATTGCCGGTCACACTATGCCGGTACAAAATGAATACGATACGTTTTGAGCATGCGGAGGGCAAAGACTGGTCAAGGCGCATGCTTTCTTTGCCAAATTATAGCCATTCGTCGTTGACACTTTGGAGGTTTAGCGATGAAGCTGGCAACCGTTACAAAGACAGATTTTGTAAGAAAATAGCAGCAATTCCTTTCATTGACACCTAAATTCAAAGAGATTTGCGATTGCAGACAAAGGAAATTCCCTCAAGCGGAAATTCAAAACAAACAAAGGAGCAAAGTTTCTCTAAAACCCAGGTAGCTATCTCGCTTGTTGTTCATGCCAGAAATGGTTTTTAGAGCAAACAGGAGCGCATATTGAAAGAAGGAACATATATCTAAACATCTACCGCGGGCATTTTACTTTTGCTGTTCAGAAGCTGAGAATTAAGTGCTTTGATTGCACCCAAAAAATACGAGAATTGAATCGCCTCCAAATCGGTTCCTATACCAAACAAGTAAAATGCCCGTGGTAGATCTCTAGATATATCCTTCTTCTTTCAATATACGCTCATCTTTGCTCTTAAAAACCATTCCTGGAATGCACAACAAGCGAGATAGCTACCTGGGTTTCAGAGAAACTTTGCACCTTCGTTTGTTTTGAATTTCCGCTTGAGGGAATTTCCTTTGTCTGCGATCGCAAATCTCTTTGAATTTAGGTGTCAATAAAAGCAACCGATGCTATTGACTTACAAATCTGTCCTTGTTGGCAACCGTGCTGCATTCATTTTCTGCTGTATTCAAATGAAACTTTGTCGGCATAGTGTAGACAGGGGGCCAATACGGCACAGTTTATGGTATATTCGTTTAGTATCGTCACAGTATAAATAGGGTCTAGGTCCAGGAAGCTCAATACATGCTGTGTCGGAAAACTATGGCAGCGGAGGGGGGGGGGTCAAACTGAAATACAAGAATAGATTGCAAAAAACAATGACATACTTTTTCAACATATGTAACGTAACATGTCTAGAACATTGGGTTTCAAATGAAATCAACAAAAAATCCTTAACACCCTACTTATAACTGTGTAATACTGTCCATGCATAATACTAATACTCAATAAAATACTAAATCAAGGGTTCGATAAGCAGGATTGCTTTACATTGGCCCCACACCACGTTACGGGGTAATTCTGACGTGTGATTTCCCCTGCTCTGTTTGATACACTGACTACTGCCTACAATTCAAAAGGAAAAGAATGTCTCTATTGTTGTAAATACTTGTCACCTCAAGAGGATTCCAAATCCTTAATCAAAATGAATTTAATATTGCTCATAAGGTGGTGGCATCTCTTTTGGCATCTTGATTGCTTCGTCGTAGTTTGGCAGGATTGGCTGAAAAGAAGGTGAAAGGAAAGCACTCAGCATAGGCATAAAATCTTCCAAGGAGACTGCACCGATGATTAATGCATCTCCGTGAAAAAGCCTTTTTTCGGGAAAAGGGAGATTAAAAGTCCGGCAACACCCCTTCCTTTTCCGGTTGCAGTAGGACTACTACCTCTGCGAAGCCTTTCACACTGATCACATGCACACTAACTATAGATCACGTGTAATTTTGAAATTTCATTATGTTGTTTCACTCTAAGCATCCCCATAAACCTTGACACCTTTTAGCGTCGGGTCTACAGGGGTGAAATGGACAAGTTTGAGGTAGAATGGGTGGATTAAGCAATTGGGATAAATTTCGCCAAAATCTCTTTTCGGAGATTTTCTGCAGCTAGAAGTCCTCAAACTACACTCCTTGACGTTGTGAATCATGATTTAGCTGTTTCAGGTCTATTGTTTTCCAGCAATCAACACCACCCAATTTACCCCAGCCAACCCATTTACCCCAGTAGGTCTTATTAAGTATGTGTATGATGTCGGGGTAGCACTATCACTGACACCAATAACACGTCTCTTCACTACTCTCTGTTCTCTGGCTTGCGAAACATAACATCCTTCAAACTTAGGCCCTTTTACAATGCTAAAGGATCCTTTTGCAATCCTGGGGTGGGGGTAAAGCAATAAAGCGAAGGCTGCAACATTATTTCATTTCCACTTGTGTAATAACATCTTGTATAGACTTGTGACCTGGAGTCCACTGTTTCCCTGTGCTCTTTGACTTGATGATGACGCTTCGGTCAACAGAGACTCGTATTCTTTACTCTGAGCTTCCTAGAGTACCAACCAAATAGCTAGATTTGTGAATTACTATGGTGATGGCAAATATGATGGAACTTTCGATTCGACTGAGCAGCTGATAACATTCAAACGGGATTTGAGGCTGTGATTACATCATAATTTGACTTATGAAATACAGAACGTAAGGTAAAGTCTTTCATTGTTTCATTATCAGTCCCTGTTGAGCAGCATTTACCACAGGGAAACAAAGTACTCATCGCCATAAGTACATCTCTTGTATAGGCAAGAAATCTTTGAGAACAGTGGACTTGCGAAACGTCTGATTCAATGGCTTGAAGGGAACTTCTGCACTCTGCTTTAATTTACTTAGATCTTCGATATATATCTTGACTCCTTTCAGAAGGACAGCGTTATCCTAAGTTTCAACCAGTTCTGAGGTCATGATGCCACCAAATTGGTAGATCGTGAACCAAACGAGTGACAGATTTCCGTTTGCCTGCATACGACTGACGACTTTCATAAAGCTGAAATAGCTGGGTGAAGCAAGGAGAGGAAGTAATTACCTCGTGTTCCATTGTTGGATATGGATGATGAATGATCGTTTCCTTGCGATTTACTTGACGTTGGGCAAAACAATAGCATTCCCAGACACAGCGCATCAAATAAGCCTGCAATAAAATGCAAAAAGGGTCATTACTGCTTGATTACAATGTAGAACAGTTTTTTGTTGACAGTGATTTTAATGCAGTATTAGTTCCAGTGGCAGGTTGCATGATCAGGCCTTTTCATTTGAGGCGTGCAATCACACTTGCACACGCAGGCACACACGTACATTGAGGCACGTGTGCATTTGGTCGCACACGCAAAGCTAACATTTAGTGCTTACTCTAGCGTCTTCAAGTTTCAAGGAGCTTGATTCTGTAACACAAATTTAAAACTCTCCACACACTGATCTGTAAAGTATGCTTACATTATGTCTGTTTATGTTACGAAAGATATGAGACGTTAATAATACTTTTCATGCTTGTCCAGCGTGTGCGATCACACACGCAAAATGATTTACGGGTGCAAAATGCTGCACACGTACCATTTTTCTCATGAAAAGGACTGCATGATGCCACATCTGTTTTATGCAATAACTACCACGTGACCCAACAAGAAAATGACCCTTAACGCAATCTGTCTTAGAAAAAAATTAAGTGGCCTGCCTATTGAAATGCTTCAATTGTTGTTCTGTTGCTGAACACATTATGGACATTTTTTGCAAATTTTTGGCATAGCAAATTTCCTAGATTATAGAAGGATTTTGACGAAAACAGCATGCTTGAACTACTCAAAAAGTTGTCAAAAAGAGAGACCAATTTACAGCCATATCTGATCCTCAGAACAATGTGGGGTGTGTTTTATTTCAGGCTGGGAATAGGCGATTCGGTTAAACGTTTTCAGCACAAGTTGATGGTCCCTTCTGATGAATAATGGGGTGGAATCTTGCTACAAGCACTCTGCATAAAATTTGCCTTAACTACCTAGACACTCAAGATTCAGTAAAAGTTTTAATATTGTGATTGGATTTCTTAGTCTCTGTAACATTATGTTCACTGCCATCATGATCACCACTACCACTATCCATGCATCTGAATTGGTTTCCTATATCAAACTGAACTAGTCTGTCTGCAATATGACTTTGTGGTAGCCCATCTCAGCAGAATCTAAGAATCCATGCATGAAAAGTTGCAACTTTGAGCCCCCTCTCCCCTAGCTCCCTGCAACAGATCCTGAAATTAGGCAACACTTCCTTGGGCCTTAAACCCTTGATTTATCAGTTGTGTATCAAACAATTCCTTATATCAGATTGCTCAATGATGTCATTTTACAGCCTAATCATTGCAAGTGAATGGTGTATGGGCATATCCCTTTTCTAAAAATCTTCTTCAACCCACTCCCGGTCAACTCAAATCAAAATGGAAAGTGATTTTCATTTCAGAAATCCATGGAAACCCACGACTTACTTCAGTTTTGTTCCATCTCAAGACCCCACCCATTTGATCTAGTCCAAAAGACCCCTGAGTACTATCTGCTTACAGTGATTTAGCACAAATTTAGGTATTAATTCTTTTTGCTTGTTACTTAGTTTCTTTACCATTATTCTTAAATGTAATAACCACTAACCCAACCTATGCGTACTACCTATCTTATAGGTTTTGTACAATAATTTATAGATAGATAGACAGATAGATACACAGTCTCTCCTCTGTCTGGTAGCCATAGTAAATCAAACTTCTATGTAAAAAATTTCTGCTTAAAGTGCTCTTATCCTGAAAAAGTGGATTGCTTGCTCTCTTTCTTTTTACATAAACAGATGATGATTTGGCATTGTTTTGTCCCTAGCCCTTTCTGTCACTTACCTTAAAGAGGACAATCATGAGACCAACAACAACCAAGAGAAGGATGAAAGAATTCAAAGACATCTCACGAATTGCATCTCTGTATCTGAAGTTTGGCTAAAAGATACAACAGAAATTCAAATCTATAAAAATATGCAATAGATGCCAACACAATTTTTGCTTGAACTTATGTTTCTGTTGAGTAGAACCATTATCTTAAGCAATAAACAGTGTATGAAATAAAGAAATAAAGCTTGCTATGGCTGCCCAAGTAATTACAGTATGTTAATCCACTATTCCAAAGTGTCTACAAAGGAGGTCTAAACAAAGGCTGCATAAATTAAGCTCCAGATCTGGATCTGCAGTAGCAAGCTTCAACTAATTACTTTGTAGGCCATTTTCTCTTCATTTATGTATATAATGGGTCTAAACATAAGCCAGAACTGATTTTCATACAATGGATCTTGCTCTATTATGAAAAATCCATGACATGAAACCCAGTTCTGGTCACCAACAAGTCAAGAAACATTACTAGTGGAAAATATTACTGCAGGAAAGGAAACTCCTTTGATTTTGTGTGAAACCTCTTTTTTTAGAAGCATAGTATATGCTTCACCTTGTTTCTTCACTTTGGAATGAAAAGGAACTAGAAGAGGGCATGGACAAGGCAAATGAACAGGTCCTAAGAACAAATCTGGGAATGTCTTTCTTTCAAAGGTCCACTTGGAAGCAACATGATCCTGTTATCATACTTACAAAGCTTTCAAGACGTGCTTTCATCTCTGGTGCAAAACTTACAGCACGGGCGGATCCCATGATAAAGACAACAATGTCAATGACTTGGATGGCAAAGAAAGGCAAGATCAATCCTGGTTTGCGCTGCAAAGGAATAAAACCATGGTTAGTTTAAGATACAAACGCTTTGATAAAGAAAAATGCTTATCAGGGTTGAAAATGTTAACTTCAAAGAGGCCACCACTGATTTGAAAGATTCCCTCTCTGAATGATCCTTCAACCACTTACAATTTTTCAATTCACAATCAAAATAAACAATATTTGGAGTCCAAAACTGGTATACATGCATTTTTTCATTGACACTGTGATAAAAAAGCTTCCAGAGAAGTTTCTGCAATACATTATATGATCTATTGTGGTCTAAACGATACCTCAAAAGACGGGATGACAGGAGCCGTTTCACGGGTACCCCACCAGCAGCAAACACAAGAAAATAGTTAGCACTGTGGTTCATTAACCAAATCATTAAACTTGTCTATGAATGGATTTGAGTGAACAGACTGCACTAATTCTTTAAAGTTTATCAAAAGAAGTTAACTAGTGCACTGCTTTGATGATTCTTTAATACATGTTAATGCACATACCATGAGGGCACCAAAGATGAGCATTACAGTAACAATGAAGAAGAAAGTTGCCAAGCACATGCCAACATAGTTGTCCCCTAGAGGATGCAAATCAAATACCTTGTCAGAGAAAAGTGCTGAGACATGCACCAAGCCTACAATTCTGGCCGTAAGTGCTGAGAATTTTTGGAGAATCTCTAGCTCCCCCAGCTCGATTTTTTTGCAGAGACATCCTAAAATCTAATACCTGCCATGGCTACTGATCACAAAAAAACCAACATTGAGACGGGAGCAACAAACACAGTATTTTGGTAGTGAAGTCTTGCTCAACAACTTATGATCAGGACTGTAACCTTCCCTTTGTCTTGAAATACTTTCAAAAGTCTGTACCAAGTTAGCTACTCGGTTGGATTTGCCACAACACAAAACTATTTGTGCAAAACACTTTAATTGCTGCAATCTATAGGCACTTTAATGGGACATCTAAATTGGGACAGACTATAATTTCTACTGACTACCTGTAGGAAATTCTCTTGGTTCTTGCTTGCCTCATTCTTATTTGCCAGCAAAAGTGAATGTGAACATGAAGTTGCGGTTTTTAGCGCCAGCATGGAAATTCAAAATGTTGACCCCCTTACAAAACTTCCAATCAAAACAGAATCTTTGTATTTGCAACAGTTTTGCTGTGATACACATACAGACAAATCAATAGATCATTTTCAATCATTATTCAAAATTCTTTGTGTATGGTAAACTCTCAAATGTTTTGAAGAATATTCAAAACTTTTTCAAATATGTATAACATTTTGTCCAAATAAACTTGATTTTCAATATTTCTCATGTAATATAATTACCTTCAATTCTGTGGGTGTGGAGGTAACTGTAATGATGTTTGTACTTGTGATGTATTGAAGACTCAAATGCAACAATCACCATTGCTGAATGTATTACCTACAATATAAAATTCATATTTGGCTACAGAGAGGCTCCAAGAATGTTCAAAATCTCCGAAGTACTTTTTAGGTGAAAGAATCAATTTGTGTATGGCCACATACTTTGCGCTAGAATCTGAACGGGGCCTTAATTTTTCCCATCAACAGGATGCTTGGGAACTCAAAGCATTAGTGCACTGCATTTAAAATTGATCTGAGGTCAAACAACAATATCTTTCCAGACAGACCAGTTTGCAGAGTGTGGCATTTCTTGATGTGATCTCACGCTTACAGTCCAACAAAGCAATGGCGTGCTTGTGTGCAAGATCTTTGATTCATTTGTTTTCAAAGTAGCAACCAAAAGTTCTCTTTCAAAATCGGAGTGAACATAAATTCTTGTAACAAACCATGTGCATGCAGTTACCTCACCATTTTTCTATAAGAAACTAAGGATTTGGGGAGTACTGAAAGTTTCTTACTGAACACACATTGATTCTCTCATGCCAAAGGTCCCATGGACATTCAGGGGTGGGGGTAAAAAGACCAGATATTTTCAAAATATTTGTTTTATCAAGATTTCTTGTGAGAAGTTTCAGTAAGAATTTGTATTCTGCAGTTTTCACTTGCTACATAATTTGTTAGTGCAAAAGAATGTTGATGGCAAAGCAAGAATCTTGTGATGCCCATTCTGGTCATGGAAAACATCTTCGCCGATGAATTCATAATCACTTAGGCTCATTTGAGAGGCACCAAAACAATGCAATGAATATACTTGTGTTGGAAAGATTACATTGATTTTCATTGGGATGTTTTGGGGGTGACAGGTGGGGGCGTTTTGAAAACATCTAATAGACATTTTGCAGTCAAAGAGTGAATTGGTGTGCAGCCCCTTAAAATTATCAGATTTCAGTACTCAGAGTTTCTTACGAGTTTCTAAGAGGTTCCATAACAATCTTCATGTTCCCTAACTGTGCCTTTGTGAAAATGTCAAAACAATGCTTTTCTGATGCCTTTTTTATGTTTAGACATTACTCAAGTATTTTTCTGAGTAATATGATACAGGAAACAAGTTAAAATGAATCAAAAATATGTCAACAATTCCCTTTATCTAAATGAATAGTTTCTTACATTATATTTTCCCAGTACTGGAGTTTCTGAAAGTTTCTTATCAAAGATCAAAGAAAAGCTTCTTATCAAAAATATGCGTATGTAGGGCAAGATGGCCCAGATTATACTTGACCTCAAATAACTTAACATGATTAACTCAAACTGAACCTGAAACAATACGTAATTTGAGCAATTAATGATACAATGAATATTTATGAGTATAAATGAACGAAAAGAAGCACAACCATCGTATCGGTTTTGTGGATCTGTGCGGATAGACAGCATACAGTACCAGCATCCATCATCAGCATCTTCACCAATCAAATGCCATGATGGGAAAATTCTGCACACTGCTTTCTTTCGCTTCCCTGTTGCACACGAAGGATACAGTCTTTAGAAGTAAACAAGCGGCTAGACATCTCGAACAGCAGCCATTTCCATAGAAATTAAAAGTTGAAACAAATTCATCAAAAAATCTCACCAAGTAAAATAGGCCAATGAGGACGGTGCCGACTCTCACGTCTAAACAGCAACAAAATGGCCGTGGAGTTGCATCTGCATCTCTGTCAATGATCAGAGGCTCATTATCCTTCATCTTGAGCTTTGATAGTAAGGGTAATAACCCTTCAAATGGCGAACAAATTGATAAAAATTTTGAGGATAGATTTGTAAACACAACTCGTCTTCTCGATGCAAAAAGTCTCGCTGATCTAACTCGTTACCAGTCCACTCAGGACGATCCCATAATGCCTCAGATTACAAGTGATCGTCACTCAAGAATTTTCAAAGGTTATTCCAAAGATGATCTTTGGTTATTCCAATGGGGAATCCTGCTCATTAATATGGTGCGTTATTCCAAAATCCAAACCTACCAAACTCGGCAAACAGTAGACCTTGCAGGGACAGAATACCTATCCTCAATAAAACAGGAAAATCTTAGAAACAGCAGGTTTTGGAGCCGACCAAACATCGGTACCCACATAAAACACATTCACCCAAAGAGGGCCAAAGAGAATTTGATTTTTGGGATCTCTTCGGCTGGTCAAAGATCTTTCAAAGCTTTCTAAGATCTTCAAAAATCCTACAGATTTTCGAATCTTTTTGAGGATATCAATCATTTATGGGGCAAATTTCTTGGATTTCATAGATTTTGAAAGATTTCTGATCCTTGGGAATGTCAACGATTCTTTGAAGATTTTCCCCGTTGTACATCCTCTTTCAAAATGCTTGCAAGTTGTCTGCAGATGTATGCGCAAACAATTTTGCCTGTTCATATGTCAAATCATCATAGATAAATTTACGAATTCAAAGATTGTTAAACGATACATGTGTGCAGGACACGAGGATACATTGTCAAGTCAATGGAAGGGAAATAGGAGCCCGCGCCGACATTTTGTCACCCTCCATCATGTTCTTTATTGTAGAATCAGAAGTCAGACGGAATATAAAGATATTCAGATTTTTCATAAATTGGTCTTTCACGTCTACTTTATCTTCCTAGCTACGTTGATAAAGTCTGATATTCTTCTTATCCATCATAGCTCCAAACCATCTGTGGAAAGTAAACGAAAAACAAAAATAAGAGGTGGGAAATAAGAAAAATAAAGGACGAAATGTCTTGGGGCTTGTTGGGATCAAACTCCTAGCAAGTATATTTTTGTTAAAATTCATTTCAACCGAGAAACCACATTAACAGCCACGGACGCAAGATCTTGGAACAGAAATTTTGCAATGAAGTTCGTGAGAAGTTAATATGTTCGGTATATTTTGTGAAAAATAACAAAATATTCTAGATGCATCTGTGGTAAATTTCTTGTTCTATCAAAGCTAAGGGTATGGTATTTGAAATTGTTGTATTTGGTATCCTTCTGATTTTTGAGAAGATTTTCTTTAGTCTCTTCTTCTCTTGGTGACAATCTAAGATTCTTTCCATATTATAGGCACAAAGAGTTTTTTGGGAGGAGTCCTATAATTCAAGGTCAAGTTTCTAAAGGATGAAATCTTTTCAAAAATAACTTGGCAATTTTGTTGATAATGTTTTGGAATTTGTAACAGAAACTTTTCGATAATTCATCGATCGAAAATTTCCATGCCATAATGTGTCCGGTCTTTTTACCCTCATATCGTCAAACACGAAAGCCAAATAATGCGGGACGGAAGATAACTGTTTTCGTTATTTGCACAATCAAATAACTTTATTTGAATTCATTCCGTTAGGCCAAATTCATTTTCAAACAGTTTGAAATGTCAGCGTGCCAGCAAAAGACCCTGGGTGACACTGGCTCTCTAAGGTTTTGCTGAACAGATTTCAACCAATGGTTAGGGCGGATACTAGCCATGATTGCATAAGGGGGCAAAGAACCAAAATTTTCCGACGATAAAACCATCAACAACAACAATTGTGGGAACATGCGTTCCATCTATGCATTATATGACCAAGCCAACAGGAACAGCAACAACAACAGGAACATGCGTTCCATCTATGCATTATATGACCAAGCCAACAGGAACAGCAACAACAACAGGGACATGCGTTCGATCTATGCATCATGTGACCAAGCCAACAGGAACAGCAACAACAACAGGAACATGCGTTCCATCTATGCATTATATGACCAAGCCAACAGGAACAGCAACAACAACAGGAACATGCGTTCCATCTATGCATTATATGACCAAGCCAACAGGAACAGCAACAACAACAGGAACATGCGTTCGATCTATGCATCATGTGACCAAGCCAACTCCTCAGAAACTAAAAATTGGCCATATTCACAATCCAAACTTACAATCAGCACAATCAGTGAATATCAATCAAAAATATGCCGTAAATTTAATAATTCTTGTTGAAATCTATTTTTAATGCTAATGAATCCATGCTTTATGCATTATTTCTCCTAAAAGTTCTCTAAAAATAGAAATTCAAATTACGAAAAATCCCACAAGGGAACAAAATTCCCGACAAATGGTCTCATGGGGGGCACTCTGCCCCAAGCCCCTGATCCCGTTGGCTTCGGCCCTGCAAATGGTCTATGCAACGAGTTATGAAATGAAAGCAACATTGAAAATTGAGTATATTAACAAAGTTTGGCCCTCAGATTCCTAAAGCAAACTTCTACGATTTCATAAACACATACCGCAAATGGTTCTTGAAAGGTTTTCGTAGATGACAGCCTCTTTTCCATGTTGATCATGAGAGTCTGTGTTTTTTGAAGAGTAGATTTTGTCTTCTCGATAACTTGTTGTTGAACCGAGGCTGCTTGGGTACCCATAACAACATGACCCTGAAAACAGACAAATGCAAAATTGTGACGTTGCTCCAAAATCAAATTTGCTCTTCATGTAATTGCAAAACAAGAAATTTCTGAGATCAATAGTTTAAAATTGTCAATTCTGTCAGCTATAACTGTTTGTCAGCAATGGCACTAGGCAGCGATTAAATTGTAAAAATCACAATTTCTTCTATGATAAACAAGAATATATATATCAAAAAAACCAAAATTAACATTACCTCTTTTGAATCAATTTTTGCATCAAGTCGTGCATTTCTTATGAGATTGACAATCCATTTTTCGGCGGCTTCAGGAGTCATGTTTAATTTCTCAGCCAACATGCTGCAGAGATCAGAGGGGATCATTAAAATCGAAGAGATGTTGGCAACAATGAAAGGCATATCAAAAGTAAAATATGGAACCAAGCCCACACCTATTTCTGTTAGTTACTATAGAGTTAACTCTGAGTGATTCTGTGAAAAGTAATAAGTCCAAAAAAGTCGTGCTTCTGTTTATGAATATACTGCTTTGTTTAAGTGGCGAAAGATTGTAATAAATATGAATGAAGCTTCGAGAGTTTTCAAAACTATTTGCAAAAAAGCTTCACCAAAAGTGTGCACCCTCAAGATTGATGGCATTAGAGCTAAAGACTACAGCCAGGTGGCTTTTGGATCCGAGAAACATATCACAAAATTAGCCTTCAATGACATCAGTCCTGAACAGAAAGGTTTTCACTTCATGCCTCTAAGTTACTTATAGAGAGCATGGGTTCTAAATCTTTAAAAAGTTTGGTGCGAAATTTAAGACAATCTATTCAAAATTTATTTGATTATCTCTGAAATTTGAATGGCTTAAAGAAAACTTCAGTTATCTTGCTATAATTCTACGATATAACTTCATTCGGAAATTTTGAATAATTCAGGCATATGTAACGGCAATCTTATCTAAGCATACAGATCGTCTCATGAAAAGCTTTCCAGTCTTAAACTTGGGTATCGTTTGACCTGGTCATCCTAGCAAAACAAATCAAACAGCTTCTTAAAGCATATTTCCTCAGCATATTTCCAATGATTACAAATTTGATGAAATTGACCAACAGAAACAAAGACGTGGGGTCGTCAAATATGAATAAATTTTTCTGCGTATGTAAGCAGTGTTTTACAATATCATCTTGTAGATTGAAACGGATGCCAATTTTTAAGACAATATTCCCCGTCCTGTTTACAGAAATGAGGCTGGAGACATTCAGAAGATAATTTATTTGCAGGGGTGTCATTGATGTTAAGACAAATTAAAAATTTCGGCAAATTATTATGATGTAGCCAACTGCAATGGTTGATCACACAAACATTGTTCGCAGAAGCTGGAAAGTTGATTCACATTTGACGCTCCCGATTTTGGTTCAGCTGCTCAAGTTTATCACAAAAGTGCTGATTTTTTAACGGTATTATTAAACTTTCAGAAGAAAAATTATCAGTTTTGCTAGGACAAGCAGGTCAAGAGATATTTGAGTTTTAAAACTGGGAAGTTATTTTTGAGACACCCCTGTAGAGCTTGGCTTTCAACGATGCACATACCTTATACTGATACACTGGTGGATTCTACAAAATGTTTCAAATATAAATAATCTTGCATTTTCGATGAAATCATCAAGGCAGGCAACCAAAAAGAAATCGTTCAGAAGCACCTAAAAGAAGTAAACTTCGATATTAAGATTCAATATTACAATTCTTTCAGATGTGCCTAAATTCAAAACTTATATGAAGAGAAATCAACATGACAAGGTCTAAAAAGCCTTATTCCAAATATAGCAAGGGCATATCAGTCCAGCGATCTCATGCACTTTCGCAAAATCTCGAAATATTTCAAAGAATCTCGGAAATCTCAAGAAACTTCGAACTCTGCCGGGCGAGTCCATAAAAAGGTCTCCTTTTGAAAGGCAGATATATCATTTAACAGTTAATAAGCAGACTTATTATGTTGAGTCCTAGTAATCGCTACCACCCACCCGTCCCTCGCTCTTACTAGTATGAGCGAGGGGTTGGTGGGTGGTTGCCATTCATAGGACTCAACGTAATAACTCCAGTTAATATGCTCAAATATAATTCAAAATTTACCGGAATAAACTCGTTATGAAGTTATGAGGAATTTTCTAGAGAAAGCCTCTCAAAGAACTTCCAAAACAGGCCTGAATCACGACCAAATTTCTTCATATTACGTCCTTACAGAAATTACTTCAACAAGCTTCATCACGTCTTAACCTCTTGGAAAGTTCAAATCGCCCAGAATGATGTTGCTATGCTTCCAGGGATTGCACATTCATCCTATCAAAGGGAAACCACGTACTAAACCACGTAGAACTCATTGTTGTTAGGGCAGAAAATTTGGTCTTGACTTTAGGCTTCGTTCGAACGTTGTTCGTAAGGAAATCCCTATTTCAGAACGGAGAGACCGACCGATTCAATAGACCATTTAGCTATTCTAAAAAAGAATCTCAATCGAACGATACTTTGCTGCATTTCGTAGAATTTTCGAATGTGCACAATAGTGATAGAAGCTCTAACGCCACTCGATCGAACCTCGCGTATGATATGTATAAAAATAACGCTTGATCCAGATTATTTTGCTGAATAGCTAAAAGGTCTATTCATGCTACGAATACTTGCCAATGTTTTAGCCTTGACATCCAGCGACCAGTGCCCTTCAGACGGGTGTAGTTTTTATTACTCACCCGTAACCGCCTAAATGCAGCTAGTACTAACCTGCTCACACTCACGTAGCTTCTTTTGAGCGCCATCAAAATCAAAATTGACGTAAAGACATTCTAAGAACTCAGTAATAGGATCTCTGTATGTGTACGACTCTTGTTGGATGACTTTGACAAGATCTTTTAAAAGCTGACGTCGGTTTTTACTGGTGATAACAGCAGTTGTAAGATATCGAAGTATATGTGGGCAAGTTGTCTGCAAAGCATTCAGGTACCTTTAAGAGAATAAACAGTGCTATTTAGCACAATTTTTCGGTGAGGTTGGAAACTGAAATAATTGAAAGGGGTAGTCAAGTTTCATAGCTGTGTGATAGATATAACTGACTTATATCTTTTGCATTACCAGATTTCTTCAAAGTTGATGCCAAACTTTAAGTTGAAAGTTCTTCTTTAAAAGTTTTAAAAAATGGAAAATTCATGGCTGCTCCAGAGCAACTGCTTAAACAGCGCACACATTTTTTGGGACACCCTGTACATAACAAGTGGTACTTAAAACAAATTGGGTTATATCTAGTGATGAGAATTTAGCTTTGATCAGTGGCTGATCATTTTTAAAAAGCTCCTCAATAGCATATTCGAACAAATTTAGTTTACTTTTTCACAATGCTGCTTTCAATGTTGAAAATCAATCTTCACCGTTCTAATCTCCCCCCACCTCCAAACCAGATCTTTTGACTTAAGCCAATCCCTGCAGCACATCGACGAAGGTTTTAAACGATCAGGCATTGATAAAAAAACATATTTACTCTTGTAGAATGTCGTCTGTTTTATTGATGCAGTCCTGTTATAATTAGCTCTGCCTTCATGACATTGAGCACAGTTTTAACCAGTAAAGAAAGATACAACCTTTTGTGACATTTTACTCTTTTAGGTGTATTTGTTCTTCTCTAACTTAGATGCAAGTACCTTGCAATTAAAAATCGTCCATCAAACAATGGTGAAAAGAGTTCGCTAAGTCAGAAATTGTGTCCACCTGAGACAGCTTGAGAAGTATTGTGTTGGTTACTGGACCAGTTACTGAGAAATTTAATTTGATACCTTGGTTAAATGGCAGTTAAAGGAAAACAAATGCAACATACTGTGGCTGGAACAGAAAAATCTCGATCAGCTTGTCCCTGCCTTTTGGATGATTGAAGAAGATGAACAAACTCCAGTGGCATAACCAAGTTCGTTGTTGAAGCAGCTTCAAGGGTGATGAAAATGTCTGAAAAAATAGGATTCACTCCCTTTAACTAAGTGATGAAACACTTTATGAAGTTGATCATGAAATGAAGTAAAATTCCTCAAACAATTAAAAAAGAAAGAAACACAACAACTTTTGTACCAAGAAGCCAAGACCAAAGCCGAGCTCCTAGAAGTTTTTCGAGGGAAAATGGGGGCAAATATCTCAACCATGCATCCTGTTGCTGTTGGTTCATTTGCAAGCTAGAAAAACAGTTTCTTGGCCAATGATACAAAGGGATTTCTATGCCTGATTAGCAAAGATGCAGATAAAAACAAGCCAAGAAACATAACAGTAGTAAACAAACAACAGACCAGGAACAGAGAACAATTTTCGACCAAGTTTTACCTTGCAAAATTGGTAAGGTTAATGCACAAAGAGAACATTTTAGAAAGTTAGGGTTGCCTTTGATAATAATTGCAAAACAATAATATAAAGATGAAATCTTAAGAGTGCTAGAAAAAACTTTGACTTCTTGGAAAGATTCGCTAATGCTTTAAAATTTCCTCTCCGTATAGCCAGATAAACTGAGCAGCTTTCTGTTTCATAAATTCATATTTTCAAAAATTACTTAGCGTCAATCACACAACTTTGAGCTCAAAAATATAATCTTGGCAATCATAATCTTCTTCCTTCCTTTTCTTCCACTTTCTATTTTCTCCTTTCTATTGTGATCAAGTCCTAAATTTATGCCTTCCGAAATCTACACCTTCCTGCAAACAAATTTTGGGACTTTGCATATGATTTCTAGTACTAGATCTTGATTCAAAATATAATTCAGTTGTTATTCACTAGACCTAGAATAAATTAAATTATTATGGAAATAATTCTACAAAGAAGATAAACTCCAAACACATACATCACTATCAATAACTTCTTTCAATCTGTTGAAATCTTCAAAAGCTGAATCCCAATTTTGTAGAAGTATCTCTGAAGCTAATTTCCCCCACAATGCACTCATGCCATTCTTTTCATCCTACAAGAATGCAGAGCAGGAATAGTTAAATGTGAATGGTTTCCAAAAATCTTGCTTTCAATTCTCTTAAGGTTATGATTTGTAATTTAAGTAGAATTAGGAATAGAACATTTTGACATCGAGACAATGTTCTCATGATGCTGGGAGACTTTGAAAATTGTGAAAAATGTGATGGTAGCAAAATTTAAGCTTGTGTTCACATGATGTCAAAACGATTTGAAAACGGCTGGAAATTTCATGGTTACAAACTTGCCTGAATCAATCAATCTCATTCTGAATGCATCAAAGAATCTTCATCATTTTATGAGTATTCAATCAATGTCATTTTCAAAATGTGCCGGTCATTGTTCCGCTTTCAAAATCTACCATATTCAAAATCTGCCGGCCAAACATGTGCCACTTTCATGTGAACAGGAGGTCCATCCATCACATTTTCAACATTTTTAAAAATGTGCCTGGATTGTGTGAATGCAGCCTTAGAAAGGGGTCTTTTTCATAAACATACAAATATAGAAATACATCTTACATTCTACTTTACTTTCCTTATTACAATACAACGCCACCGGGATGAAAGAATGGGGGTAAAAGACAATGACTATCTCAATAAGAAAGGCTATCTTTCTGGTAACTGGTGGAAAAAATCTGGTATGTGGCTGCCATGGGGCTTTTAAGAAATGATAAATTTGCCCTTACGAATCGGCTGGGTTTAAACTCACACATCAAAATTGAAGAAATAATTGCCAAAATGCATCCAAATACAAATATGGTGGACTGATGTGTGTCCAACATCTGTGAGAATAGTATCACTAGCCAAAAGACTTTTCGAAATGCCAAAGGTTTATTGTTGATAAAATGGTATGGTACCTACCAAGACTTTATAGATATACAAATATTCTGTTGCTTCTTGATAATTTCCACATTCATATTGGAATTTTGCATAGTTATATAAATCATCAACCATCTCTCTTGTGATCTGAAATATACAAAGAATTCATTTCTTGCTTTTGAAGTTCTTTAGAGGACCAAGAAGATAAAGGCTTACACAGTTCCAAAGCTCAAGACAGAAACAAAGGCTTATACAGTTTCAAAGCTCTGCCAGAAAGTACTTTCTTACACATGCACAAAAGTCAAATGGACAGAGGCTTTATCTCAGTGCATTTAGCATTTTAATGTAGACTAAGTGACATGATTTGAGCCATGATATTCACTAGAAAATCCTACAAGAATTTAATGAATGTCAATAGTGAAATACTTCACTTGGGTGCACAGCAAAAATAGTTCATAAAGGGATGAAAACAAAAACTGCAAGGCATCAAATAGTGGTAGAGAAGTTGCAGCCACAAAACTTGGCAATAGCACATTATATTCCCTCAAGAAGTAGGTATCTTTCAAAGTTAATTTTATTGAAAAATCATGTTGAATGTATGTACTTACATCAAAGTTTGTTTTCAGATATTCAAAAAGGGCTCTTCCATCTCTGTGGAGATAAGATGTTTTGATTGTGTAAGAATCATATCAGTTGATTCTAAACATTCCACGATTCAATCTGCTGACATATGGAAGTACAATCCAATGAAATGTAGAAAAAAGAAAGGTGTTACGATGGAAAGCCCTATTATCTACAATAATGGCAGCAGATGAAAGGATAAGAATAAAAATGGTTATACACATCAAATTGATAACATAAAATTTGCTCAGCAGAAGTTTCCTGAGCCAGTATAAGACACATCCTATAGAAAATAGTGTATACTCCTTACAGAGTGTCAAATTACTTTAAACAAAGAAAATTACATTTCTTAATCAACAGTCATCTGCTATACACATTCAAAATTATTACCTTGTAGTTAAAGTAAAACTCTTGAAATCTTCACTTTCCAAAGCCATGGTGATTGACTCAATTTTCACTAAAAGTTCTTTCAACCTTGCAACAACTTCTTCCCTTTTCTTTATCATCCCTGGAAATAAATTTGCAAGAAGGTCAGAAAAGTTTGACTTCCATCTGTAATTGTACTTTTTCATCATTCAATTAGACAGATAACAATTAGCTATTCTGGAATTGTAAGAAAAATGCTTGGGCAAACCTTCAGGGACTTCTTCTACATTATGTAATTTTTTGTACTCATCCATGGCAAAGTCAACCTAAAATGAAAAAAAATTGAAAAACATATGGAGACTTGAGTAGACATTCATTCATCAACAGCAGATATCTTTTGTCTACAAGTGCTGAAGTCCTTATTCATAATTTCTATCAAACACAATTTGTTTGCATTCTACTGTAGGATAATGTCATTTAGAATGAACCTTTTGACTCTTCCAGATCCAAGATGATACTTGCCGTTTGCTTTTCAAACAAGAAGAATGGAAAATATAACTATGTTGATTGACAAAAGACAATTATATATGAATTAGATGATAAAGGGATTTTTGGTGACTAGTTCTAAATTGGGATTTGTTATTCCGACACATGAATTTGTTATTACAACTTATGATGACGGAATTGACAAAAGCTGGAAAAAGCTATCTTGTTTTATCCTTTTTAAGAAACATAAGCACCAATATTACAACTTATGGAAAACTCATACCATGTTTGTGTTCTGGAGAAGGTCAATCTTTCCTTGAAGAAGTTCATTTTCATTATAAATCTAAAATAAAACAGATGATGGTTATTTGTAAGAGACAGAAGTGAATTAATTGTTTCATGCATGGAGAAGTGGACAGATAAAAACAATAAAACAACAAAGGGTGTTTTCAGTATGATAGCAAAGATGGATGGGTAGAACATCTTCTTGGTGAACAGCAAAAACGCTGGTTCAATGAAAAAAAGTGCTGTTTACTGTCCTGTTTATTTTGAATGGCCCATTATTGACTTTTCTTTCTCATCCTCTTTGATTTCGCTTGGCTAGTTGTTTGGAATTTTTCTATAATAAAATAATGAAAAAAATGTTATGTTATATTCTGTTATTCCAACTTTCAATATTTTATCCGTGGAATCCCGCCAGATTTTTAATAATTGACAAAGACCGTTTTCGGAAAACGACTTGCATATTTCCATTCATTCTCTCCTAAGATGAGACCTTCCAGTGATCTGTTGTGTCGTGGGACAAATTTTGTCGTTATATTTCGTTCAAAATTATTCATCATTTTTTCTCATTTTCAAGCAGAATAGTTTCGTAAACATTTGAAAAATAAATAATCTATCAAATACCTCTTTTCCAGATAAGAATTCGATTAATGGAAACACCAAATGTCTGTCTAAATACTGCCCAACTTTGGCAGTCAAATCGTACTCCGCCATTTTGCACGTTTCGAGAAGAAAGGGCCAAAGCGAGGCAGTTTCCACCGCAAATAATGCTAAACTGTGACGTCATCGCGACATATTGCAAGTGCAGGTCTTTGTGGTTTGGTGAAGTTTTTGCAATGATTCTTCTTCACAAAACACTTGAACGACTGTAATACGGCTAATTTTGGACACAAGGATTTCCCTTATAAGAAACTCTAGATTTAGATTTAGGCCCTTGTTTGAAGAATTTGCTTAGGCCCGTTTGCGTCACTTTTTGTAATCTGCTGAAAGTCGTCTATTACGTATGCCTGTTTGTATCAAAAGGAATCCCCTGTTGCGTCAGAAAGGCATTAGAATTACCGCGTGCATTCCCCCGACCTTTGTTTCTTTTGTTTACGAGGATTAGAGATTTGCCCTACCTAAGCTGTTTTATTGCAAGGTCATGATTACCCTGTTACCCAATTTGGAAACATGGAACCTTCTCGCGTTATGGAAACCATATTTGGAAATATCTGGTCTCTCCCATGTAACATTACAGTCTGCGTTGAAATATTTTAGAAAACTCTTTTTGTATAAATAGTGCCTGTATCGTCAGATTTAAAGAACAGCAATGGATTAGAAAGGCTAACGTCGGACGAATTGGTTATGGGCGCAAGAGGCCTGCGAAAGCTCTTGTTGCCCACATTTTAGGTGTCACTGAGGTTGGCATGCTAAGGCTTTGGAGAAGCCCATAGAATCACGTTAGTTTTGGGATTTAGTGTCATATGAGAGTTTGTCTGAAGATCGATGTACAGTGCCAAATTCATATGTGTATTTTCTGAAGACAATCTGGAGCTGCTTCTGGTTTATATTGCTTCTGGAAAGATTCACAGTTTACATTTGGTGACAGGATTAGCGGGATTAAAGAAGGTGCTGGAAACAGACCCCGAACCCAACGTGTAAGATCAAAGAAAGCAGCGAATTTGGCTAGAACAACGAAAGAACGTAATTAGGTAACATGGTTTATTTTTGACACGGAAAAGTCGACACTTTTTAAGCTCGGACATTGAAGTTCAAGAAACATATTGCTAAAGGCAACGTATGCTCTGGTGTAACCTGAAGAGAAACGAACACCCTTAACACGCATTATATGTTTTATTGGAACTTGCTAGAGAGCATGAATTTCGAACGAGGAAGGCGACGAACACTTGTCTGTAAGATTAAAGAGCTCGAACACCCTGAACACTCAACGGAAATTCATTTGTTGCATCGTTTATGAAGAAGACCACGGACAATCAATGTGAGAGACTGAACATTCGTTAATTTTATTTTGTAGATATGTAGTTAGCAGATTTGTTTTAGGCTTTCTTTGTTTAATAGTCCATGTAGAATCGAGGACGATTCCTTTTCCTCGATGGGGAGGTATGTAATACGGCTAATTTTGGACACAAGGATTTCCCTTATAAGAAACTCTAGATTTAGATTTAGGCCCTTGTTTGAAGAATTTGCTTAGGCCCGTTTGCGTCACTTTTTGTAATCTGCTGAAAGTCGTCTATTACGTATGCCTGTTTGTATCAAAAGGAATCCCCTGTTGCGTCAGAAAGGCATTAGAATTACCGCGTGCATTCCCCCGACCTTTGTTTCTTTTGTTTACGAGGATTAGAGATTTGCCCTACCTAAGCTGTTTTATTGCAAGGTCATGATTACCCTGTTACCCAATTTGGAAACATGGAACCTTCTCGCGTTATGGAAACCATATTTGGAAATATCTGGTCTCTCCCATGTAACATTACAGTCTGCGTTGAAATATTTTAGAAAACTCTTTTTGTATAAATAGTGCCTGCATCGTTAGATTTGAAGAACAGCAATGGATTAGAAAGGCTAACGTCGGACGAATTGGTTATGGGCGCAAGAGGCCTGCGAAAGCTCTTGTTGCCCACATTTTAGGTGTCACTGAGGTTGGCATGCTAAGGCTTTGGAGAAGCCCATAGAATCACGTTAGTTTTGGGATTTAGTGTCATATGAGAGTTTGTCTGAAGATCGATGTACAGTGCCAAATTCATATGTGTATTTTCTGAAGACAATCTGGAGCTGCTTCTGGTTTATATTGCTTCTGGAAAGATTCACAGTTTACACGACAGATGTGAAAAATGATTCTTTTGCCAAAATTTGCTATTGTCGCTTGGATGGAAACGCAACGATATTCTACAGCCTCCACGTACTTACGTTCAATTAAAAACGTCCTTGAACCAAAACTCTTTCGCTGTTATTCTGTTGATATTCCTACCAAAGCATTTATTTCGTCCACAATTTTGGGGGTAACCGGTGCCTCGGCATTGCATGTATCAGGACCAAATTATCTTCTTGCTGGAATCGTTACGACCATTTGTACAAATTGGCGATCTTTCAAATGATGCTTTGACCCAGCTTTTGTTGTATGGTGATCAAGACCTTTCTAATGACTTGAATAGAAGTATACTCGAATTGATTTTACGTTTTATCCACGAAACTGGTCGGTTTGGTTGAGATCTTCGCAGACTTAGTATTAAGCAACTACGAAGTCCCCTTTGGAATGAATTGCGCATCTGATGTGGAACAGAATTTTGTATGTTATCCATTAGTTTTTAATCGTTTGTAGTGTTGTGTAGTAATTAGAAAGTTATAGTAAAATGTAAAAAGTTATGAAGATAACACGAATGAAAACAAACTAATTTCGATACGACATGATGTATGATAAGCTAAGAAAAGTCATGCAAATTATAAATTAAATTCTCTAACTGTCCCTTCAGTTTCTATTCTAAATCAATACATAAATATTTTTCTGTATGAGACGAAACAATGATCTCTCCTATAAAATTAGGAGGCAGTATGGCAAAATTGATGCAGTGTTTGCCTTCACAAGAATTGGTCTTATCCCAAAGTTTGGTCATACTTACATAAAACAGGTATGTAATGCTGTACAATTATCTATCCAGTGAATTCAATCATCTCCCAGGGCGGTGCCGGGGGGAGGGAACTGGGGGACTCCGACATCTATTCAAGGGAGACCCAAATTGTATGAGCTTAGGGCTTGTTGCCTGTGGCTAATGGAACAAATACTGCTCCTTAACAATGGCTTGGAAACATTTTGATGACGCCAACTTCCTATCCTGACGAATCTTAGTTTTGCTTAAAGCCACAGAAATTAAGTTGCTCTTCCTGGTTTGATCAAATTTTACCTTTTCGTACAGTCAAAAGATAAACTAAGACCTATTCATGTCATTAGACAGCAAACATATTTTGAAAGAAGGTTGAACAGTAATTTCATGTTGCTTTTCAATTCAATAAAGGCTTTTCTGACAAAACCCGTCACCAACCAGACGCTTCTCTGTTGTAAGTTGTAAATGGAAAATACATATTCCTGCCTGAAACAAAAGCTCCTACTCTGAAATGTTTTAACACTATACCCTTAAGACCGTCCTGAACAAAGCTCTACGCTTTCAAAAAGCAAGGTCCTTGGAGTTAAAAGCGGCACAGCTCTCTTGTCTTGGCTTGGTTTCTTGTTTAATATTTTCCAAGTACCAACGCGAGCAATGCCATTCTTACATACATGCCACATTCAACTTGACGAAAGTAGGCTGCTCTCGGGTCACTGTCGATTTCTTGGCTGTAAATGAAGAAGAAGAATAAATGAAATTGTCCTTTTCTGTTGTTATTGTTGTTAATTTATTTTAATTCGGTATCGTACACAGCTAATAATAAATACACCATATACAAAGTTAACTAGTCTAAATCGAATGAAATTAAAATCTATACACAATTTACTCTCGAAAAATTGAAACTATTTGTTTCGCTCGGGCTTGATAAGATAAGATCACAATGATCAAAACAGTCAGAGGATAAGATGACAATGCATTTACAAGGGGATGAAGTTATTACTACTGGGTCATTAAACCATATAAAGCATTTATAGAGAGATGATCGTTGCGAAAGTTTTAGATTCGACGAGGAATCCTGGGAGGTATTTTGTAGAAGTTGTCGTCTGGCTTTGGCAAGAGGTGGAAAAAGTGACTGGGCCGGATGGTCTGTCACGGTAATATGTATGGGCGAATGTAAATAGTGCTCCTACCGTATAACCTTGATAAAGAGTGTCTGTTTGTATGTCAATCATGAGATGAGATGAGATGAGATGAGATGAGATGAGATGAGATGAGATGAGATGAGATGAGATGAGATGAGATGAAGAGATGAGATGTCTGAGATGATAGGCTGTGCCCAAACGTGGAAAATCTAGGACGACGTATATGTTAAAATCTTGTCTAAATACCATAACTCTCATCAGCTTATTGCCGCCTACCTGATCTCGTTATTTCTTGGTAATGGATGCATAACGACCATCTTTTCTTTTGCATGTGTCAGCAATCGTGGTGTGAGAATGAAAGAGTCATTCACCTGAAAACAAATGGATACAGAAGGTTCAATGCCTGGAATTTATATGAGTGACAAACCAGCAATACGCACCTTCTCTGGGACAAAATTTTACAGAAAACTTTCTGTCTGCGGAATAGTTTTTCTTCTTACCAGATAAAAAGGACGTTAAAATGAAAACCGTTGTCATTAGCCCTGATTCTAGGTTATCTTGTATGTTGTCACTTGGTTAATTAGTATTAACTTTTATCTTATTGATGTGGTTATGGCATTTTAAAAACCAAACTTTTGCTCTGAAAACTCTCGAAATCGGTTATTACAACAAAAAAGGTATTTAAGCCTTTCCCATTGATCTCCCATTGATCGAATCGGCTAGGGCTGTTTTCCATATACGGTAAATCCCCGCATATAAGAACCTACCAAAATAAGAACTTAGATGCTGTTTTCCTGAATTATGCACCTTGTGATTAAGAACCTGTTTCAGCTTCGGGTTCTTATTGCAGGGTTAGCAAAGTTGATTTTTGATTGTTTTACTGAATTCACTTTGGTCTCAGTTGGCTTTAAAGGTTTAATCTTTTCCCCAATGAATTATTGGATTAATAAGAACCCTTCCAAAACACAAAATAGGGCTGAACATCTTTTGTAAGACGTTGAAAGTGTCAACACAAGGCTCCCTTCAAATAAGAGCCTCGACACGTTGAAATTAGTCTTAGTGCCTTGGAAATAAGAACCTATTACAGCCTGGCTCTCAAAAAAAGTAGGTTTTTATAAGCAGGGATTTACCGTAATTCAAGTCAAATGATCATTCTTGTGATAAAACATCTTTGGAATCTTCCACATACTTGGCGCCATGAAAACTTATCCCATGAATCCACACATAAGCATAACTTTGAAACTTCCGAAGAGGATGTCCAACCCTGTAGTGTTGTGCAATTGTAAAGCAATTAAAAAGTATAGCAGTATGTAGATACTACATGTATAAAGTAGGTATACCTTTTCAAATTCATCTTTATCAGCAAATCTTTCTCTTTGGATTCGAGTCATATATAGGACATCGGTGGACGGTAATGCTTCTTCAATTGAATTGAATTCACTCTACAAAATGAAAGCAGGAGAGAGTTGAGGGGAGCTTCAACTGATTTCAATTTTGCTGTTCTGTGAACACCAAGCAAAGAAAATATTGCGAATGTTCGAAACGTTGCAAAAACCTATAAATTCGTGTATTTGAATTAGCTCTTACTTTCTAGCTACTGTATATTTGTTTGCCTGCTTTGAATAAATTAATAACAATAACAATAAAAGTAATCAAGAAAAGGCAGTAGGCTCACGATATCAAAACAACAACAGCAACAACAACAACAATGAAAAAATAACAACAGTCTATCAATAGCGATGACTACGAACATGCTATCAGTTTTAAAGGGCATTGCACAATGCAGACAAAGATTACAGAATGATTTCGATTTTGCATAAAGGAGGCTAATTGGGTGCGAATCCATGTAAGAGCAACCAAGCAACATATGCTATCGCAGGCTAGGTTTCTGGCAGCTATGCAACTGATGTAGGCGTGCAGCACTACGGCTTGTGCCCTCAAGAGTTGCCTCTGAGTACTCATTTATCGACCTCGGGAGGATGGACAGCTGAGTTGGCTGCTGGCTTGTGGTTTTGTAGTGCCAATCATGGGATTCGAACACATGCGGGGGTAGACCCCATAAGATTCGAAACATTGTGCCTTAACCATTTGGCCACACCACCAGTTGCCTGTAACTGACATTCATAGAGTGAAACCCGATCTATATCCACCTTTGATGAAGGAAATTTTCACGGAGCGAAGCATTAGCTACGATCTTAGGCAAGGCAAAATAGACAAACCAAAGTCACAGTACCTGTGGGATTGATCTCTCTTCGACATATTTCTTGACACTTTCTGGCATTCGAAGCGATGCTGGAGACACGTATTGCAATTTCACTCGATAAAATGTGAGTATGCGTGCTAGAGAATGAACAGTTCTGCCATGCTTTAAGTCTCCAACCATCGTAACCTAGAAAAAGCACAAAAACATTTGCAATGACTTACAGGAAGAATCTCAGCATACTTTCAAAACTTCCATCAAGTGCAAAGATAAAAAACGCTGTTAATTTGAATAAAATCAAGTGTTTATAAGTTCACTTGACAATAAACCTTGTTCTTCGGCTAGGGCTGTTCTTCAGCAGAGTTTAAATCGAGCAACAAGCTTACATATTTTGAAGAATTCTGACAATAGTGATAGTAGCTCCAACGCAACCAAACCGGACCTTTCCAACGAATTGTACAAAGTTATTGCTAGATCCAGACTTCTTGGTAGAATAGATAAAAGGAGGTCTATTACGGTAAAGTAACATTGCTAGCAATCAAATTTTGAAACTGGCTAACTTTTCTGCAGGCAAAATTTCGCTTCTTCTGTGAATTTGCATTTCTGTTCCAAGATACATGCAGACTCTGGTTAGAACTGTTTCCATTCAATCAATCAATCAATCAATCATTCATTTATTAATTCAATCATTCATTCATTTATTTCTTCATTTTATAATGAACAAAATTACCGTTATCCCATTGACAGTTCCAATTTCTTCTCTTATAGTGAACACATCTAATAACGCTTGTGTTGGGTGTTCGCCAACCCCATCCCCTGCATTGATCAACGGTTTCTGGCAATGTCTTGCTGCTCGCTGTAAGTCAATTAAATAACACCATCAGTTCAATAAAAATTCAGACGGCTTAGAATCTCCGTGCGACTACCCAAGTACAGTAAAACCCCGCATTTAAAAACCACAAGTTTGAAGAACCATTAACCTGGAAATTTAGTGGAAAATTCTGAGCTTTGTGAAAATTGCACTGACATGAAAAATGATGCTTTAAACAGCTAAATACGCAAATTAATGATATACATGGCTCTTGCACACACTATTGCACTATTCTGAAATTCTAGTATGGATCTCATAATGAAGACTGAAGGGAAATGCTAATAGCATTTAAGAAGTTTTTGGTTCGTAAATAGGAATGGGAAGCTGAAAATATTGAACGGAATGGAAGTCAGGTCGATTTACAAACCAACTGGCCATCATCAAACAGCCGGTTTAGCTATTTCGTGAACTGCAAAATAGACAAAACCCGAGCAATCTCACCTGTATAGCCCCTGTTTCCGGATGTCTCATCACAATGGCGTCACAATATGAACCCATCACCTGAACGCAATCTGTAAAGAAAGGCAAATTGCAGTTCATTGACACAGCTAACAGCCACCCAACCCTCCTCGATTGACATTCTTACGCTCGTGCTAAAATAAGCGGAAAAAAGGTCAGGAATAACACTTGGCTCGACTCTGGACTTGCTACAAGTCTCTCTCTATTCCCATCACACATATGGTAAGATGTAAAATGTGAGGCGACGGAAATGGAAGGAGCGAGAGACTTGTTAGATTAGGAAATCGAAATCGAGACCGTAACGCAAAGATGCAGTTAATTAGATTTGATCGTCATTATGCAGCGACATGTTTCGCTCATTTGATTGGCTTTCTGCCTACATCAAGGGCTTTGCCAGTGGAAAGAATCTTGTCCATCGTCTGTCTGTGGACAAAAGAGTCTCGCTTTCAGTTTTCTAGTCCTACAAGGCTCTCTCTCTGCATGTCTTTTCTCCCTCTTTCTGCTCAATGTCTTGTGATGACAAGAGAGAGACTCGTAGCAAGTCCAGCTCGATTCCAGTAGAAGATTATGTTTGATTTCTTGTGCGCGTCACGTGGTTAATGAAGAAAAATGATTAATGCATCGATATAGCGCGTAAGCAAGCCATACGAAGAGGTTCAGATATACAGCAGAAACCCAAATAAAAGATCCTGTTTTTATAAGAACCTTGAGACTGAAATTTAATCTTTCAAACCCCCTATGTAAGAACCCTCCAAGGGGGGGGGGGAACTGGGAGAGGTTCTTACACAACAAGTTTCATGTGCTCAGAATCCTCAGAATTTTCAAGAATTCTTATATTCTAATCAGAATTCTTCCATTGGACAAAACACTGCATAATTTTTTGACAAGAATTCAAACCTAAAACTGTTCTCATGAAAACAAAAGAATTCTTCAGAATTCTTATGCTGAAAACAGCATTGATGTCTGCAAGGTGCGTACTGTATATAAGAGCCTTTCTAAGAACCTTGCTAGCTGGAAGTTTGAATAACAGCCATTTAATTAAGTACCTATTCAGGCTGCCCAAGACAAACTTAGGTTCTTTTATGCGGGTTTCTACTGTGACACAACATCCCAGGAAAGCACTTCTCATGTACATTATGAACAAACTTTTGTTTACTTTAAGCACGTTTAAGTGTCCCTTGATATTGTGGAGACATTTTTAAGGGCTAATTTGCTGTCATAGCTCATGTTCTCAGGAAGAAACGAATTATAGAGGTCCAGCATGGAAAAACAGTAAGCTTATCTCCTTACACAATGTACAAAATAAGCTGTTTATTGCTAGCGAAACAAATTTAACCAAATACTGCTCATACCTCGAAATGAGAAATCACAAAAAAATTGTGAGGCAAGTTAAACAGTCACTCGCAAAAACGCAGTACCTTCAAGAGTTTCCCCTTTCACTTGAGATGAATCCGAAGGCCTCATATGTGCAATGGTTCCTCCAAGTCTCTGCATTGCTGACAAGAAAGATGTTGCTGTTCGCGTACTCGCTTCGAAAAACATCAAACCAAGAACTTTCCCCTGTGAAGTATCAGAGAATAAATGAAATCAGAACCATAAAAACGCAAAAAGAAATTGAAATGAAAACCGGAGAGAACAACTTAACAAATTACTGTATCAGTTCACAGCGGCTGGTCGCGGCAAATACAGCAGACAACAGAATACAAGGAATGTACTCCATTAAAATTTGCACACCAAATCAAAGTTGGACTTGCCTGATCGTTTTCAGTCTCTTATGTGCCAATACGATACAGTCATCTCTCCCTAACTTTCTACATTGTACAGAGATATGCTCGGTGACATCTCCATGCAGCTACCAAGGGCACAGGAAACATATTTCTGACAAGTCAAAATCGAGATTGCAGCTACAGTTTCTGAAATATTTCGCTGTTGCAAAAATCATGCCTTCTCCCTTTGGTTTGATTGCTTAATATGACAGAGCATAAAATTACCAAAGTAAATATTTTAAAACGAATAATACATAATAGAAATTCTAAATACCTTGAGTACTTCAACCAGTATCTCTCCTCTTTTTATTGCTTTTCTCATTTGATGAGCAACGTTAAAAATATGATGCAACTGTGAAGGAGAGAAAATATCATTAGATTACCTTGTAACAAAGGACAGGTTGAAAGAATACAGAAGGAGATCGAAGATAGTATTAAAGGTGCTTCAAACGTTTTGATTTAAGGCAAATTTCATGTCAACTTTTGAGCTCACGACACCCACAGCAAAAAGGTGATTAATTTCCAATTCAAATGATGAATGACAGCTACACCGGGTGTAACTGGTAGCTCACCTGTTCCTTAGTTATATCTTTGACTGACAGAACATGTCTTCCTGCAAGTCCATGTTGAGTATTGGGTAATGTCAAATGTGTTGCACTGCTTCCACTATCAAAAACAATCTCTGGAAATACTGCATAAAGGCAAAAGATACATTTTAAATTGCTTAGTAAGAGCTTTTGTTTAATTCGATTAAATTTGGATGAAAAAACTGGGTGTATCACTGTACGTATTTAGTCCCAAGAGAGGGAAAATTTTCAATCGCATGGCAATAAATGTGCAGAGGATCTCTCTCACCCACGAGAAATTGCATTTTCTTTATTGTTCTGTGCGAGGATTCCTTTATGATTTGATCAATGTTTTAGGCCCTTTTCAGTCATTTTGCAACCATGAAATTTTGCAACGTTGAATTTACCTATACTTACAGTGCTAGTAAGACAGTGAGAAAAATCGCAAAAATGCTTTGACCTTCGGCATTTAACTAGAATTTCAATCATTAAGATCTGTGCAGTAGTCTTGGTGTTATGAATTTTCAAAAATGGGAATCTTTTTCTCGCTCACCTGGTTTATCCAGGAGTTCGCAAAAAACACAAATATCTCTCGTCGGCTTCACAAGAAATGTCACCTTTTATAACAAAACAAGCAAGCATTTCTAATGACAACTTCAAAGACAGAATGCTCCTGCCTGACCATACCTAACTGCTTAGGACTGGCTTCATGTGATCTATGAACAGACGGGGGTTTCACCCAAGGTTCTTCCTTGCTTGGTTCAAAAGAAACTTTCTTGGCTGGACTTGCCGGTGTCGATGAAGTAGAGATTTTTCTCTCTCTTGAAGGAAAAACAAGGACTGGTTTTTCAATTCCTGTTTGCAAAGGTGGGAGGCATCTAGGTGGCTGGATTCCCCGCACATCTTTGCCATAGCCAGGCTCTGCCAGGACCTATAAAGGATAGAAAATATCGTTAAATACATGCAAATTTTTATGAATAGCCATTTAGAAGAAACTGCAATCTCAGAGCATCGAAGAATTAAGAAACTTAAGTAATCTAAAAGATTATTTAAGAAACGCTTCTCGCCGTCATTTCGTGCTGGAATCGAGGGAATAATTTTTCTTGCTTCAAGAACTTTACTACTCTGAGCTTTGTCCCGTATAGTACCGTAGAATGGATTGCAGTACGTTCACGAGGGCATACGATTAGATTATCATTAGCAAAAAACTTTTTTTGGCTATTTCATCCTGGTATTCTGTGGTATGGCTCGGCGGTGACTTGAACTCAAGACCTTTATCTTACCAAGTAGGCAAGCAAGCAAGCGAGCGAGGAAGCAACATCTATTTGTTGGTTACGCTAGGTACCTGGGAGCTCTACAGCTGATTTGGGCCTGTGGCACTTCAGTTTGTGCTCGCAGAATTACCTCTGAGTGCTCATTCACCGACCTCGGAAACATGAACAGCTGAGTAGGCTGTCAGCTCATGGTTTGCAGTTCCGGCGACCGGATTTGAACCCATCACAAAAGAACTGAAAACAGCCACTATGCTACGCTTGCAATCATATATCATCAAATATTATAAGAAAAGGCTTATTTCCAGTCAGCGGAATTTCCCCGAGCGGGCGGAATTTTAGACAATAAAAGGTTGCTAAGCCATAAATATCTATTCAATTTCAGAGCGACATTTTCTCTCACAAACAATAGAATTTCTGCCCGCTCGAAAAATTCAACTGACTGGAAATCAGCCTTAAAGCCCAATTTCCAGTCAGCGGAATTTTCCGAGCGGGCGGAATTTTAGACAATAAAAAGTTGCCCAGCCGTAACAATTTATTCAATTTCAGAGCGACATTTTCTCCTGCGAACAATAGAATTTCCGCCCGCTCGGAAAACTGCACTGACTGGCAATCAGCCTTAACGCGTGTTCTTACCTTTCCATCTATCAAGACCAGTTGATTCCGTAGCACAACACGTTTGACTTTTCCTGTGACTCTCATGCCTGAAAATGGTGTCCATTTTGATTTTGTGTATGGCATGTGATCAGGGATTGTCCATTGCTCGTCTACATCCACTTCAATGAATGTGTCCTTTTGTTCAGGAAGTCCAAAAAGTCGGAGAGGATTCGTATGAAGTCTCAGTATTATGTCCTGTGAAATGAGAGATATATGAGAATAATTGTCAGATCTGCTTCAGCGGAGGGATGGGAGAACAAGATTTAACGTGAAGCTGGATTAATGAATGCGTCCTTTTGCCCAGGAAGTCCAAAACGTCTATGAGGATTCGTATGAAGTCTTAGTATTGTCCTGTGGAATGAGGAAACAGTGATCAGTACGACTAGATTGATCATCTCGTTCTTTGATACATACGGGATGAGTATAAAATAATCCTCGTTTAAAATGGTTATCTAATGGTGGACATGTTCAGATAAACTTAAATTTATTTCTGTCTAAAAGACGCTAGCCCGTACTGAAATTGTGCCCTATTCAAAGACCCTCCAAAAACCTTTTAAGACACGCCTAAAGTCACAATCAAACTTTCTTAAATAGCCGTTACGCTGTTCCCCTTGGGAGTCTCAAATCGCCCACAATAATTTTGCTATGCTTTTTGGGATAGTACGTTATCCATCGAAAAGAAAAACACGTCCCAAAAACCAGTATAAGTCATTGTTCTAAGGCAGAAACATCAGGGAGAATTGGTCGTAATTTCATGCCCTTTCTGATCGCTTTGTACGGAACACATTTTTTGCTTTAACATATGCACAGTAAAGAGAGGAAAAAGCAGTTATACCTTGAGCGTTAATCTTCCTTTATGAGCTGCATTAAGGAGTAGAGGCAACATCGTTTCAAGGCCTGGGAATCCCGGAGGCGCATTCTCTGAATCCTTTTCTTCGACCGTGTGAGGTGCTGCAATACAAAAATCAACAGTAAACTTATCTTTAAAACGCAAAAAAGAGCCTACAGTGTTCTAGCAAAGGAAATGGCGCAGAGGGTACAACATTCTTCAAAAACTTACTACCTCTCTCTTTTCAACTTGACACCGATAACTTTTCTCAACTACGAGGCATCCAAAGATATTGTGCTTCGTTTGTGCAGCCTCTGGGGAGGAGCTTTTAATTTTTCTATTCTCGTGCAGTTTCCATAGGGATAGGTTTACAGTTAGAGCTTGAGATTTTATTTGAGTCGATCCACAAGTGTTTGCTAGTTTGTGAAATAAGGAGAGCAAAATAAGTGCTACCTTTGGTTGTTGTTGTTGCATACAAAAAGTGGTTGATGAGGCCTAGATTTTTCGCAGGTGCAATAGATTTATGTTGCTTCTACAGAGGAAGATTACTGACTGAAACGTATGTATTTTGCGATTTGTAGGTCACGAAAACATTCCTCGTACTGAAGGTTTTCTTTTCAATGTGCAAGCTCTTAGACCAGACTTTGAAGCGATTTCGTTCAGTGTAAGAGAACTCCCGCTAGTTTAGGCCATTTTGAAAAATAATTGGGCCCACTTTTTAGGAGCATTATTACCTGTCTCTATTGACCAACTGATATCAGCAAGTCGAAGAGCGCACGGAAACAAGAGACGAAAAGGCAGAAGTCTAGATCAACATTACAGCAGTTGAGCTAACAGGAAAGCTTCACTTGCGTTAATCTAAACAACGCTATACTACAGTTAGCTGAAACTTGATTTCGTTTGGGAACCAAGGAACCAGTAGATCGCTACATTACGTGCAGAAAAATCTACAGCTTAGGGTTGGTCTCAGCAAGCTAAATTTTCACAAATTCAAGCATAATTTCAGGGATACCATAAACCCAATGTGCCCAACAAGCGATGGTGTTGAGGATACAGAGCACTCTTCGTTGCTCTGCCCGTCCTTTAATGATCAACGAAGAGATCTTCTTGCTGAAATTGAACAATCGTTACGACCATTTGTGCAAATCACTAATCTTTCAAATAATGCTTTGACACAGCTCTTACTATATGGTGATAAGGACCTTTCTTGTGAAGTGAACAGAGATATTCTTAGATTAACTTTACGGTACATTCGTGAAACTGGTCGGTTTGACTGAGATCTATTGAAGCTTCGGCTGTTTGCAAAGCAACCACCAAGTACCTTTACGTAAATGTTCTTGCTTCTTCCCTTGTAAATTCTGTTTCAAACTAGATGTCAGATCTTTTCATTCATCCAATATCAATGACGAGTTTTTGCTCCTGACTTTCCATAATTTTCATCCCAACCCTGATCCGACACCTAATGTGAGACAGAATCTAGTAGCGTATGCTGTAGTTTTAGCTTAATATTGTCTGTTTTATGTTTTTGGCCTTGGGGTAGTCGTTGTTTTTTCGCTCCCCCTGATATTGTCCCTGTGGTGTTGTCTAGTAGTTTTGGATAAGTATAGTAGAGCGTAAACATTGTTGTAAATTATTTCATATGAATAGAAAAAAATATACAAAACCAACATCAATTCAAAGTAATTTATTGTGAAATCAAGAGGATATCAATATTTACCATGATCAGTGGCAAAACAATCAATAATATCCATATTATCCCACAGAGCCTGCTGATCTTCCTTTGAACATAATTCAGGCTTTACTCTGATTCTACTCGATCCGATTGATGTGACGTCATCTTTTGTCAGGAAGAGGTGATGAGGAGCAACTTCGCATGTGACTTTCAACCCTTTCTCCTTCGCAGCTCGAATTACGAGAATCTGCAAAAAATCCATTTGATTTCAAAATCGGATGATCCAGAAATGTCAAAAAAAAGTACCCACAAATTGCCATTGTGTTGAAGTCAGATTTCAATCTCCAATAAATTATGGACCAAAATGGGACGAGGAATTCTCGATTCCCACACAAACCCTTTGCCAGCATTTTCCTCATTTCTAGGTCTTAAAGTAAAATGAACGGAAATATAGCGACATAATCTAAACATAGCACAAAAGAACCACAGGCGCCACTTATCTTTCTTTTGTTTCATAGATGGAAAACATCAAATAAAATAAATTACATTTAGATTGACCAAGTCCCCCTAGCTAAGTTTGCTTTTAACCCCGTTGATTTACTTCAAGCGTGAATGATTTTACCAAACAAAATTTTATCATCCAAGTTAACCTTTGACTGATAAATCAACATTTCAGGTTTGAATATCGGTCACATACTGTTTATTCCACAACCTGCCAAACGCGTAAACTTGATTTCTTCAAAATAACGCTTTCATTTGAAAGAAAGAAGAAGATGCTGTGTGATATTGTCTACAAAAAGTGCAAGATCATCAGTTTCACAAAAATCTGGCGATCATGTCCCCTTCTGTTTGGTAGTAGAGTACCTCCTGGTAAACTTCAAATCGACAATATTTTACTAATTTCAAACGATATTTCAGGAGGCAAAAGATGAATTCTCACCTCTTCTTTCCTAGCAACGTGGCAGATATGAATTGGTCTATCAAAAAGTTGTGACATGAGGATCACAGCAGCAGTGGTGCTTCCCTCTGCGTGGGCAACCAATGGGTATTGCTTTGGCCAGTGTTGAAAGTGCTAACGGAATGAGTAGATAGTAAATTTAGTCATGATTCAAAGAATGTGTAATATCATGTCATGCTCATGGCTACAAGTGCTCTAGTCAGCAGAGGAGTTGCCGTTATGCACACCATCCACCGTCGAAATAAGTTAATTTCCCCAATACTATTCAGCGTATCGCAAAGTGGCACTGTAAATGTTGTTCTTCATAGTCCTAACAGCTAAAAAAATATGCAAATCCCAATTTTCCGTCTACGCTTGCTTCGTAAATGCATTTTCAAAAACTTTTCTTTGATTTCAGAAATGTGAATGTATCTATTTCTGTTTACTTTTCGACGATGAAAGAGAGAAATCTTGAGCATAAACAGGCTTCAAGATATAGTCCACACAATCACATTTAAATTTTGCCAATCTTTAAAACGCTTATAGTTTGTTTGGTCGGTCCGATAATCAAAACATTTACTTCTCCCTTAAACTGACAGATGTTTCAGAGAAAGATTTCAACTATGAAGTTCTTCAATATACCTGCATCCACTGCGTCAGATCAGGCATCTTCAGAGTCGAGTACGTATCGTTCAAGTACATTTTCAAACCAGCTGCCGCATGTCCAAGTTTTGCAATCATTTCAGCATTGTCTGGACCAGCTCCTGCGTAGAGGGCGTAGTCGCAACGCGCTCCACGGCGAGCACACTGGAAAAGCAAGGGAGAAAGCAGGGTTACAAATAATGGGCTTAAAATACAGGAAACTAGGTGAATCAGAGACTGTTTGAAAGTTTATGAGGCTTTAATTTTTGAATCTTTTGCTTGATATCTTTTAACTGAAGTTTATCCTTCAGGCAGCATGTTAAGGCAGATGTAAGAATTCAATCGAAACTGCTCATATCGCTTAACGCTACAAGGAATTTACAAAACTGTTTCATCCAGTGGCATGCATACATACGTCTTTTCTTAACAGCCTCATTCTGCATTCACAAAAAAATAGTTAGCTGTTATAACTCCGAGGAATCTCTCGTGCCTACGCTATTGTTTGGTGTGCGGCTTGAAGGCCTCCTGTCTTTCATTGCTATCACTTTGAACAGGCATACATTAAAGGAAACCGGTGCTATTGTGTCATAAAATCTGCCCTTGTTCTTCTGGCTTTGAACAGAACCGGAAAAAGAAAAACACATTAACAATACGTTACCTCCTGAACAAGTTCGAATGCCTGATGATCCGTGATAGTTGGTTTGGTATTCGGCATACATAATACCATCGTGATACCTCCAGATAATGCAGCTGCTGTACCAGATGGGAAATCTTCCTTGTGTGTCCCTCCCGGTTCTCTCATGTGCACGTGCACATCAATCAAACCAGGTAAACGAACGATGCTGCCGCTTGAAATGCAATCTAGATGTGTTTTCACTTTGGGTTCTTTGCCAACTCTGTTTAAGGCCTAGATTTTGAAGAAAAACTCTGATACAAAGTCCTAGCAGAACGTTAAAGAATGTTTAAATAGAAAAAGCACTTATATTTCTATGTTCACTGTAGGTTTTGATATCTTGCTCTCCGTATGATTTCCACAACTTCTGGGACATAGATTTATATCAATAAGATTTTATAGAAAGAGCTAAGAAGCTAGCCTGCGTGTAAACTATACCCAAGAAAACGCTTTCCCTGGGTATTGTCTACACGCAGGCTACTAAGAAGCTGGCTTGAATCTAGTCAGGTGGAAATGGCAGCGTTTCCTGAGACACAGTGTACATTCAACGAATTTTGTTTTTGAACAATACCTTCTTTAAAACACTCCCATAAACAAACTATCAACAAACCTCGACAAAAATCTTGGCGCATTTGACATCAGTAATAAGTGGCACAGAATAATCAATAGCCATTCTTCTCGTTCTGTAACCATGGGTGATGAAATGAGCTTTTCTTCTTGCTCCACCTGAACTCATGGGAATATTGATGACAAGGTCAAATTTATTTTGAATCAAATATTCCTGGATGCTCTGCTCTCGTCCCTCTGCGCCGTTCTCTTCAAAAGGCCAGTCCACGACTTGAACCTGTGGAGAAATTACGCATTTTTTTCATCAAATTTGACACTTCATTGCATAAATCATTTGAAGGGAATCGGAAACGGTTTTTGCCTAAAAAGTAAATAAAGAAAACACACAAACACTGCATCGTTTCTTTGGCTATACTTTGTTCTCGGCGCATATGAGACATGGATTTGCATGAAATACTTTAAGATTTTCGCTCCATGCAGATGAATGGTTTAAAGCTTGCATAAATGTACTCTCTGCATTTGAATAGAAAGTCAAATGAAGACAAAAATCAGAAATAGAATTAAATCAAAGAAGTAGAGATCCAAGAGAAGAAGGAATGGTACGAATGATACTGTATGTAGCAGCCTTTATCTCGACGTCTAAGCAAGTAAATATACTTCAAGAACAAGTCACAGCCATGTCTATAAGCGCCACTCGCAGCCTAAAGTTATCATAGGATGCAATACCATCAACTGTAAGCATATCTTCTTTAACCAGAGTGTTATAACTCCGCGCAGATTTCACCAACACATCTGCCTGCAGGTACGTAGTGTCTTTAATGAAAATGGAATCACGTACCTTGACACCCTGTGAGCTGTAGAAATCTCCAGTTCCCATGCTTGCATACAGTTCATAACCAAAATTTTGCAGCAATCGAACGTAAGGTAGTAACTCCATTTTAGACTGTCATGAAAAATGATACATGAAATCAAATCAACTACTAAAACATAACTAGATAAACGTACACATATCGAATACAGAGCTATGCTTTTGGTATGTACAAAGATGAACACAAGAAAAAGATGCCTTGGAGTTCTTCTACTCTTTCCTCTTAACCTCATCTTCTATTTTTGACGCGCTTCGACTCTTTGGTCATCGTCAAAAGAATGAGGTATGTATAAATATAGTCCTAATAAAAGGTCCAAGTGTCTTAACATTTCCGGTGAAGGAGCCTCATTTTCAAATATTTTTCATTTGGAAATGAGATGTTCACTTGCAGTTTGCGACCTTGCACGTGCACAGCGGTTGTGCATCAACCGAGAAATTCACCTTTACTTTTACTTTAAAAAGCAAAATTTCAGGATTTTAAGACTGACAACTGTTTTGATATGAGCTATCACTGACAGTATAAATCTGCATTTGAATGAAGAAAAACTTAAAACATATTTCCTATCAGCATTTAATCACATCATCAAATTTTGATTTCTCAAAGAATTGAAATTGTGACATACCTTGTAACTGCCGACAGTCAAAAGTATAGTCTTCTTGGGCATTTTGAAGCCAGTGCTGAGCAGCGCTTTTATATAAGCCTCGTATCGATCCTCTCCAAAGCATGCGACTTCACCAGTACTTGCCATTTCAACACCAAGCATAAAGTCAGCGCCAGCCAATCGAGAGAATGAAAACTGTGGAACCTGAGAAATAATGAAGGTTATCGCATCAGGATAGGGTCAAACACAAATTAAGAAAACCATGTAAGCTGCTGCCTTTTCAAAATTATATGCAGTGACAGGCTAAACCTAGCAATACAAAACTTGCAAAGCGGAACAGCTTCCATTTTCACAAGCTGCTAGCAATGTGCACAATATCGTTTTAAATTGATAGATTGTATTAACCAAGAGAAAGAGAGAATAAAAGTTAAGGCTTAAAGCTCAAAGGTTGCACCATATATAAAGAAACACGCACCCCTCTTCACTGATTTGTTTTGAAAATTAACCTGGCATAACCAACCGTCAACAGCCTGAGCTCAGAGAACGAGGTTCTTGCATGTCGGTTTTACAAATTGAACTCGTAGCAGGGTTGATTTCAACGAGCCTCGCATATTTGCAGGGTTTATGATAGGCCCCATGTAACATTGCTGCGTTGGAAAGACTGCCACATAACAAAGTAATTTTTGCAAGGTAATGGCTATTTACAAAAGGCCGTGCAAAGACAATAAACCATGACACGTGTCACACACACCATATCTGGGTAACTGATCTACATCAACGGGAAACGCTGATATATGTCAAGCTAGAATCTGGTCACAAGTGTCTGGAGTCATTCTTATTTGCTAACATTCCTTTAAACAAAAGAAACACATGAGTAGACCAATTTTTCAAACGAACCATCACCAGAGCAGAGATGATCCCACAGAATATATAAAGGCACTTACTTTGACGCCAACTCTTTCACATTTGTCCATGACATCGAATGCTGGTTCGACATGACCCCCAACCATTACCCTTGTTGCCATAGCAATGAAGTCATGGTTCAAGGTTTTTGATACGAAGGGTAGAGATCTTGATGCACGAAGATTGCATTCAATGACTTTTAGTTGGTTGTCCTAAAACAAAATTAACGAGTCGTCAGAACAAGGAAAGGTCAGAGACGCTTTGAAGGCAGTGCCATATGGTTTTGTTTCAGAAACATGTGACTGATCTATTTCCATTACGGGCCTGCTTATATCAGGAAAAACACCTCAGCTGCCAGAGGCTATCAGGTTAGGTAAATTTCAGTCACTATTTATTGAGCAACTTACATTACAAGCCTTACGCCCGTTAACACAACAAGAATTCTTGAGAAAACGAAAGAATTTTCAAGATCTTCAAATTTTGATAATTCCTGAGTGAAATGAAAGATTGCCAAAGTTTTTAAAAAAGAACAGACCTTTTAGATGTTTCTGGATCGTTACACGAAAGTGGCATTTGAGCTGGTATCACTTTTGTGCACATTCGAAAATTTCTACAAATGGTGTGAAAATTTCGTTCGATTTAGATTCTGTTTTGGAACAGCTAAAAGATTTATTCTTCAGAAGATAAACATCTTAATTAAAGAAATATTTTACGAGCATGACCTGGAAAGCTAACAAATTTTAATGGTTTCCACAAAACTGATAAACTTTTACCTTGGCAATAAGTTGCATATTGAACGGTCCAGAGATATTCAAGGCATCAGCAATAAGAATAGAAACTTGTTTGAGTTTAGCAAGAGTTTCTTCATTGATATGTCTTGGTGGGCAAACAAGAGTAGCATCTCCTGAATGTACTCCTGCTAACTCAACATGCTCGGATACTGCAATGCTCAACACTTCGCCACCTGCAGCAACTGCATCTATATCTATTTCCTGAAAATCAAGATCATAATCATCATCATCAACAATTTATCAACAGTTGGTTATTATCAAGGTAAAATGTATCCATGTGCGTACAGCCGCGAATACACTCCGACAAGATATATGGTAGAATTCAACTGATCACATGCAAACTAAAATTTGAATCTCTGAATGAAGCTGCCTGTTGCTGTCCAGCTCTTGAAACGCAATCGCAAGCAAGTTATCAGTCTCCTTATATAGAACAGCTGGATATCTCAGAGTCTCATTAGTGGCAGTCATCACATGATATATCACGTGATAGCTGAGAATGGGCCTAAGCAGAGTCAACTTACCACTGTTTATTCACGAGTTGCTGTTGAGAAAGCAGGGATATATACATGAGACTCAAGTAATCATTCTATATGAAGCCTTCGACAAAAGCCGAGAAAATGGTTTGCTCCTACGGAGAGTTCAAGGTAAAACTATCCTACGTTGAAAGCTACGCTAGCAAAATATGGCAGGCCAAAACTTAGCGAAGACTTACCTTGGCGTCTTGAATGAACTTGGAAATGACGACAGGATGATCTTTGCTGACAGAGACTGCAGGTCCCAGATAAGATTTCAAATCAACATCAGTGTATGCTACATTCATTGCAGCGCCACTCAGAACATAAGATGGTCGAATGAGGCATGGGTAGCCAACTTTCTGACAGAATGCAAAGGCTTCCTAGAAAGCACAAATGACAGAAGTTAGTTTTGTTATCAATTACCAAGTATGCTACAAGGTGTCCAAGAAATCATTCGCCGTTTGCACAGCTTCTCTGCAGGAACCATGAATCCAATTTTTGGCTTTCAGATAGTCCTTTACAAAAAATCGCAAAAATCTATTAAAATACTGACTTGCCGGTTTCGCCTCGCTTTGGAGTCACCCAACGGCGTGTGTCTCTAACGGCAACCCACGAAATTTGTTAGCAATATTTAGATTTGGAAACAGAGTGCCTTGTTTGCAGCAATGAAATTTACTTCCTTTTGGGAAAGCGGATTTCACCTCGAATTGAACTTTCCTTTGTGTAAAGGTCTATTTGTGAACTGAAGAGACTGCAAGTTAGTGTTACTAAACTAAACATGTTGTCACAAACTTTTGAGCACTTACCAACCAAAATCAGTGCCTACTACTTCAACAGAAATATTTCCTAAGCCCGCCTTCCCCCGCCAAGTCAACGCCGTTTGTCTCGACAAAGGACACTTGTAGCGTGATATTTTCAAAGTTAGAGAAATCAGCGACATTGACAAAGTGGGGAGGGCATAAAAGGGAGGTATAACCTTCTCACATCTACTTTCCCCGTATTGGGGTTTGGCCAAGATTGTGCTTTGAGTAAATCTGAAAAGGATTTGCCAATTTATGAAGCAAGAAAGTCAAAATCACTGGTTGCTTCTAACCTAAAAGTTCAGTAACCAAAATTTACAACTAGGATAAGCTAAATAGTAAAATAGCAAAAATGTAACCTCGATTGTCGTGAGTTCTTTCCAAACAGGTTGCAATACTCCAATGCCATCAAGCATTCTTGAAAATTTGAATCGATTCTCAGCATTGTCGATCATTTCTGGAGATGTACCAAGTACCCTCACCTAAATTGAGAGGATTTGCATAGATATATGCTGGATTGAATTAATATGGAGTGCCTGATTTTAAAAAAGCCCCAGTCATACGATTAAAACTCCATCATATTTAACAAACAGTTCACCTTTAATTCTGGATAACCTCAGGCCTGTAGGAAGCGAGGGGGGGTAGGTAGGGCTCAAGCCCCCTAATAACTTTGAGAACAATAGTGCTACGTCACAAGGATTCAGTAGACGTATTGCTCTCTATTGTTTTAAGAACAATTGCCCCCCAATCAGCAGCTGTTTCGTACGGCCCTGGATGACCAATAGGTATTTACGATACTTTTATCGTGAGGGTCCTGCTGACTAAGCAGCTAATGTAAAAAAAATTTAACTTAAAACTTAGAAAATTAAATCACAATACAAGTGGCACTTGGATCCGTACAGAATTAAATGCTATCAAAATGGCCATCTAAAACAGTCTTAAAATAAGTCGAGTTTCGATCTATAAAGCTACCTCATGTTTTGGACACATAAAATACTCCTACATTAAAGATTCTAGCGCAACCAGCAAGATTACGATTTTCTGCTTCATCTTTTTCATGGACCTCATGGATTCCTTTCCAATGCAAGTCCAGTTTTTAAAACATGTAAGGAAAAACATGGCCGTTTCCGGAGACGGTCTTCCCTCTCCTTGTCCACGACGTGTTGCTGACTTCAGCAACATCACAAATTTATTTTCATGCTACATGAAATTACCCCACCTTTACAAGTATGGTAGCAATGCATGCTGGTTACCCAAGAACCTTTACGATGTTAAAATTACGAAAAAGGTTTGGATAAGATGGTTTTTTACTTGCTGACGATGCAAAGCCATTGCAATATTGTTTGGAATTTGTCCACCCATTGATAATATCACTCCTTCAGGGTCTTCTTTTGTGTATATGTCCATCACAGTCTGCAAAGAAAGCCAGTTTCGTCATTTTTACTACAAATCAAACAAGGCTAGTTGTAAATCTTCAAAAAATATATTTCAACTCGGCTATTTTGAAGATCACTAAAACCTGAATATGGTATAGAAAGTTATCCTTGTTCAGTTCTTGCAACAACTATATTTTTGTTTGAATTATCGAAGACTATGATCAAGGCTTTTCACTTTGAGAAAATTGATACTTTTGATAATAAGCTCAATTCTAAAAATATTCATTTGAAAGAACAAACAAGATCTGATCCTTTTAGTTCCTACCAATCCATTCACATATTTTCTTGCAAATATCTGAAAAGCAACTTCTTAGGATTCAAGAATCGAAGTTCCCTCTAGAACTAATCATTAAAATGGAAGTTTTGCAGTCGTGATTTGTTTACTTGCAGCTGGAAGCAGACTTGGTTGTTCTCAACAGCCAGCAAATTAAATCTTAAAAATTTGTTGCAAAATCGAATTATGCAGAGGAAGATAGGAACCCATTAATCCTACCTCAAAAGAGATCTCATCAAAATAGAGTCGATCACACTCATCATAGTCTGTGCTGACAGTTTCTGGGTTACAGTTTACCATCACAGTTTTTCTTCCCATCTAAAACGGAATTTAAGTGACTTGAGAAGATTTAAGCATTATAAATCTAGCCCAAAGTTCAAATTTTTCTCCAGTTATACTCTATGTATTTGAAGTTAGAAGGTGAATGTTACAAACAAGAATGAATGGGATTGGTAAAAATTTAATAATTCAAAATGCGTCCTTTTTGTTAACGTTACAAGCATGAATCTCCACCAAGCTTATCCAAAATGCTGCACATTTTACAATTGGGTTACATGAAAATAAAGCAGTGCTGATGCAAATAAATAAGTAAAATTATGCCAAAAAGAAGGTGCTAGAATGATAATAAAGCAGCTGTTCGTAATGAAGGACTGGCCAGGAAGATAGCAAAAACAACTCAGAGAGAGTATAGATATATATATATATATATATATATATACACACATATATATATACACACACACATATATACATTTATATATACATACACACACATATATATATATACACACACACACACACACACACACACACACACATATATATATATATATATATATATATATATATATATATATATATAAACTTATGCACAAAGAGACTGACTGATTAAGAAATCAAGTATCTGTCGACAGCTCTTTGCAATATGCATATACTAACAAAGCCTAGGAAAATAGCATTCAAATTTGTAGTACTTTGTCATTCTTGCTACCGAAGTCGATTGTTTCTGCTCCATTTCACTGAACTAATTGCCATCCTTTGTCATAACAGGTCGCAGCCAAGAGCAAACCAGCCAGTACGAAAAAACAGAAATAGGGGACTCAGATAATTTTTCAGTTTTGCTCTTTTCTGCTACCCTGATAAGAAGAAAATTAAAAATAAGCATAACAGCAGAACACCTACCTTTCTCAGTTCTCTGATACACCCAACAGCACAAGAATCGAACTCCACACTACTTCCTATTCTGTATACACCAGAGCCGAGAACCATGACACCTGTATCATCAAATTTGATATCATCTTCACAAGCATTGTATGTCAGGTACAAATAATTGGCACTGGCAGGGAATTCTGCAGCAACTGTATCGATTTGTTTTACATGAGGAGCGACACCGAGTTCTTCTCGTAATGCTCGAATCGCCAAGTTTGTGCTGAGAAGAAATCCAATATTTACATAAAATTCTTACAGAAAACTGAAGAAACTTCTGCCTCCGTACAAACTGCATTAATCCTCGGGGGGGGGGCTTATCTAACTTCGGACACTTCCGAGGGCGATTTAGAGAAAAGAAGGGGGGCTCATTCAAGAATTCAAATGACAATGATGTAAATGGTAACTTTTAGCTCCTTTACCCCGTACTTTACTCGATATTATACAGGATCAACATACAATTTTTAGAGTCAAATCCACAAATTCGACAAATTTTTATCCCAAATTAGACTAAATCAAAATCGACATGCAAACTTGCTTAGCAACATAACCTGAATATCTTTGGTAACTTCTGGAATTTGCTATAAGTGGCGGAGGAGCCTTAATTGAGAAGGTGGATTAGCACAAATCTGGCTTAGAAACGAAGGTTATTAAAGAGGGGGGGGGGTTGAAAAGGCGGCTTGATAGAACTTCTACGGTATTTAACGTTTTTGCTTTGAAAGGAAGGGCTTACTAGAGAAGGAGACGGCCTTTCAGTCCCTAGTGAAGACAATTGACTTCAAGACCTACTACCATCCGAAGGTTTTGCTGAACCCTACACGTTCACTCTTCAATAAATGAATAGATGTAATAATGTTTATAAGAAAATAATGTTTACCTCTGTACATGCTTTGCAATTTGTTTGTCAGAGAAACCAATTTGTTTTGCAGTCAGTAAAATATCTTTTGGGATGAGTGTTGCTGTTCCCGGATCCTAAATTGCAAAACTGAAATTCAGCCTCAGGGTACTACTTTACAAAAGTATATATTCCTAGCTGACTTTTTGCCTGGCAAATTCAGAGAGCTAATACAAGAAATGAGAGGTAGCGCAACACAGTTAACGGTATTTATGAGCAATTTTGTATGACTGGTGTTTGTACACTGACCGTGAAACACATTCTGTTTTGACACTTGCAGTTACGCCCGAAATTATTCATACATAGACTTAATTCTGAGTATTTTGCATCGTTTTATCTGAGAAAGGATCGTACTGTGGTTGAAGTTTCGCAAAAAATATGACACGGACATAAGCCTGAAAAATACAAGACAAGAGACATTTGAAGGAATAAAAAGACTTGTGAACTGGTTTGCAATTATAGCGATGCACAATACTGCCAATTTGGTATAGCAAGATATGAATAATTTCGGGCGTAACTGTATATGCTAGAAATATCAAAACACCTTCTTCTATCAGCTACAAAAAAGAATATATTTTGATCAATGTAGAAAGAAAAAAGTTTCGTGCTGTACATTTATGAAAGAGGGGTTTTGAGTGAGCAGACAGCAAGTGGAAAAGTGGCAAGGTGGTGCATCGACAAAAGTAGGATTTGGCAAAACGTGGCTAAAGCATTGCGAAGCATGACGGAAGTCATAAAAATTTGTACAACGCACTTGGCAAAATTCTTTCTCAAGCATGGCAGCAAATTCTATGATTTTCTTGAACTTGTACAAAAACCAGCGATCGATTTTAGTCAACTTATAAAGTCGGTCAATCGTGTATCCAGCTTTTAGTGCAGCGCACAAATATATGATTCTTCTGTCTGATGGTTCTCGAAGCTCCTTGACGAAAAACAAAAGCAATGGTTAAAATAAAAACGACCTTTTAAAAGCAAATTTTTATAATTTATACATAGTCAACTAGTAACTAAAATATAGTTACTTTAAGTTTTACAGCAGCTCAAGTCAAAACTTTTAAAATATCAAGAGCGAGATGGACGACGGGCGATAAATCCAACTGCCTCACTCCCTAATTAATCCTATTGCTCTGTTGTAAAAGTCTAAAGGCAGTTTTGTCTAGAACTGAATATCAAAGCTGATGTAAGGCCTTTCTTTCCTGCGAATTTTCATACTGAACGACTGTTCACATTCCAAAAGTTGTAGGAACTGATGAGTTGCTAAAGAAGTCCAGGCATTGAAACTGCTATTTCGTTCAAATATAAGATTTCTCCACAGACACGGCATATTGTTTTCGTAGGCTTTTGCCAAAAATTTGCTGTGACGAATACAGATTTGCCTTAGAACTCCTCTCAAACGACTTACGCATGATCAAAAGAACTCAAACACCCACTACAAATCATATCTTCACAAATACAATGAAGATTTATTTCCATTGGTTTATGTTAAATTTTGATGGAGATCAAACTTTGATTGATTCGGCTACAAAAAGTTGTCTTTCCACTTATAAACAGATAGATATTTTTGGCAAAAGTACACTAGAAGCTTCTTACTCTATCACAAGGATCCAGCCCAAGTGAAACAAATCCAAGATATTTCTCATCCACCATCCTCAACGCTTTCTGAATCGCTTCTTCAAAACATCTTCCAATTGCCATTACTTCTCCAATACTTTTCATTGAGCTTCCAATCTAAAAATGAAAATCAAAGCTTCTTTAATAATTTTGCTGCGTGTATGTATGTGCCATGAAAATATCATTCTTACGAGCTTGCCCTGTATAATACCGATCAACAAACGACAAATTTTCAAAAACATTATGGAAAGAGGTAGGAGAAAATCATTTCTACAAATTCACAAACAAATGCAGGCTGCTTAGAACCAAATGAATCAATCAACTTGAGAAAATTCAAACGGAGAATATTAGTGCACCCGGTGTCACAAAAAAGTGTGCAACGCTTGTGTGGCCGCTGTGGAGGAGCTGTAGATTTAATTATCTCGATTTTTACACAGTTGCATATGTCAGGCCTTGACTTAGAGTTTGAAACCTTGCTCGAGTCAATCTGGCAAGTGGTTGCTGGTTTATGGCAAAGGAAAGGTAAAATGAGTGGTTGCTTCAAAAACTACACTTCTTATCAGAATGCTCCAAGAATGTCAGAAATCAAGTATATAAATGTTTCAAGAAAGGGTTGGGGACACCTTGCATATGGAGATGTGAAATTCTTCAAAGCGATAGCTCTAACAGCTTTCTTTGACAGAAAGAGCTATTAATTTTACCTGGATGTCGTAGGTATTTACAACATGAAAATCAAATCATCTCGCTAGTAAGAAAAACTCAGTTCCATAAGCGAGTAATTAACTGAAAATATGTCCATATAAAACATACAAACGAACGTCAATTTTACCTTTGTGCTGACTCTGCTAAATTTGCTAAGATCCCACCTCGGTACCTTGACCACAATATAATCCAAACTTGGTTCAAAGCATGCAGTCGTTGATCCGGTGACAGAGTTCTTTAGTTCCGGCAATGGTTTTCCCAATGCCAGTTTAGCAGCGATGTATGCAAGGGGATAGCCCGTGGCTTTTGATGCAAGAGCTGAACTCCTTGACAAACGAGCGTTGACTTCGATAATATAATACTGAAAAAGAGATAATTTGTCAGACATTTAGTCTTATAAACTCTAGGATTTATACTAATCTAAAAGTCATTTTTTGTGTATTCTATTGTTTTGGGTAAATAAATAAATATATGAATGAATGAATAAATAAATAAATAAAGAAGAACGGTTACCTCCTCTGATTCTGGATTCAGCGCATATTGAATATTGCATTCTCCGATAACCCCAAGATGTCGAATGACTTTGATGGCGACACTTCTTAACAAGTTGTACTCCTTGTTCGTCAGCGTCTGACTTGGTGCAACGACGATTGATTCTCCAGTGTGGATACCAAGGGGATCGACGTTCTCCATGTTGCAGACCTGTAAAATGGACATATCTTAAACTTCACTGGTTAAGTCAAAAAAGAGTTCGATGCATTTCATTTACAGATAGCTTACTTCAAAATCAAGTTCTATCTGCTTAAAAAATCATCAAATTTATTGTGAAGTTTGCCCTAAAATGGTTTTAAGATACTCAGAAAGATGCCAGAATCAAGCCAATAAATGCATTTTTGAAAACATTTCTACATACAAAACTTTAATGGGAGGGTGTGGTCCAAGATATACAGAGTGCGCAAGTTGTTATAAGAACAATAGGGGTAAATAAAACTATTAAATAGAACTTACAAACCTAAAAATCATCAGAATTTCCGGTCCATCGGTTAACGAATAATACTCCTTAATTACTAATGGAGATTTCAAAGGGTTCATGTCTTGAAAATTTTTCATATTTCTGGTTTACAGAAAAAATTAATTTTCATAAACTAGTCGTGTCTGCAGAGGAAATTAGCGATACTGCTTTGAAAATAAGTCAGTTTTTATTTCATCTATCAACCAGCCAACTTTTAACATTATAAAGAAATGTTGAAGCTTGACTTAAGTTTCTATTCCCACTCTGGAAGATTCTGTATCGAAATATCGATTTTGATCAAAGTGAAGAGAGCACGCAATAATTGTTGCTTCAATCTTGTAGATACATACAAATGATACCAACTTACAGTGATGCAATTGTCATAACTATCTCTGACAACCTCGTATTCAACCTCTTTCCATCCTTTCAGTGACTTGTCGATTAGAACCTGCTTTGTGTGAGCGAACGCAGCTGTTGCTAAGCTACGCAACTCAGCCTCATCCGAAGCAAAACCAGATCCGAGGCCACCAAGTGCAAATGCAGAGCGAAGCATGACTGGGTACTCCAGTCTGGAAGCAGCAGCCAGAGCCTAGAATGAAAAAAAATTAAGCTTAAGTTAGATATCACATGAGATTCGCAACAACACAAAGTTATTCATTAAGTAATGTTTTCATTCTTCAAACATTCCATGTGATATCTAGATGACTATAAGCGAAGTTATGTTTCTGCGTCCATCAGGGACTGCAGAAAGGGCATTCATGTCTCCTGTAAACAAGAGCACGAAAGACCTCAGAGGATTCATGTCTACAGCAACCCATGGTTTTGATTTAAAGCTGCATTGAATTTTGTGTACTTTAGTCTCACAGTTGTATGTTGGTTCCAAAAATAAAGTAAGAGATAACAAAGCTATTATCTATAGCCTTCTTACCTTCTCCTAGAAATTAAATAAGCCTTGAGGGCTCAACAAAGCTTGTTCCGATGGGAAGTAATTCTGTTTACATTATATGATGCCTTTGCCCCCTCCTGTCAAGCAACCCCTCATTCTTGCAGTCAGTTCAGTTCTGTTGGCATTGCATCACGAAATCACTCCCCTGTCTTCCCGCCCACAGTTTCAAAACAATAAACAAAGTCAGTCAAACACGCATTCATTCCACGGAATAAGAGACAATTAAGAAGCCCTTGATGACACCGCCTCTGGCGTTTTCGTTATTGTAGGATTATGTAGGCTGCTCAGAGAATAGCGAATTGACTGGACTATGAAAAAGGCTATTCAGAGAGGCAAATAACCACAAACCGACAGAAAGAGCGACAGAGAGAACGACGGAGAGAACGACAGACAGAGAGATATCGGAGCCCGTTGATTCTTTTGAAATAATTTGCCGCTTACGCGGCAACAATATAGACACGATGAATAAAGTTTTTCCAGACTTGGCACTTCAGAATTTACATTACCTGGTCAACGGAATAAGCTGCTTCACTTGGTGCTACATGTTCTCCGATTTCTGCCATCTTTTCAGCAAATAACTGTCTATCTTCAGTCCATTCAATTGATTGTATTGGTGTGCCAAGGACCATTACTTTGTATTTGTCAAAAACACCACTTTCCTCTAATTTCACTCCACAATTGAGAGCTGTTTGTCCTCCAAATGCAAGAAGTATTCCATCAGGTCTTTCCCATTCAATCACCTTCAAAATTCAAAGATACTAAATTTGAATTCGCGGTATATTATCAATTTAATGCAATGACGAACATTTTCTCAGCGGATGCAGTAACGTATTTCTCTAATTTTGGTCAAAAATATCATTTTGTCTCGAAAGAATAGTTGATTTGCCCAGTGTTTCATTTCTGTTTCATCAATAACCTTAAATCTTAAATCCTTGAGACTTCCCAGGACGGTAAACTTCGTAATCTCTACTGTTTCAAAGCCTTATTTCATATTTGCTCTCCGAACAATTTGAAAGCCTAGTAACAGTAACGTTCACTTAAAAAAGAAGTAATATCGCAACAAAAAGTTATTCTCTGTGACCTATACGGAAAATTACACAAGCTCTATTCATTCTTTGCCAAACGGATAGACGAAAATGGCTAAGCTTTGTTTCACTTATATCAAGTCATGTGATCATACTCTTGGGGAGTTTCAGTATTGTTCTACTTTTTGCATTCATGGCACAAATTTTCATGGTAAGAAATATGGTAAAGAAATCAAAAGGTAATATATCAAGAGACTGATCACGTGACTTGGCTACGTGTAAACAAACCTTGGCCGATTTTGTCTATTACAACAGACAATTTTGTTTTTAGGGGAGCGAAAGACACAAACTACTCTATGGCAAACAGATAAAGATATAAAACGTTAAACTACAGACAATTAGATAACTAACGATTAAAAACTAAAGGCTACTATGCAAGACTGTGTTTGACATTAAATGCCAGGTCACGGTTGGAAAGAAATAAAGCGCAACTCGTTACGAGGTTTATGGTGGATAAACTTCCTGACATCTATTGTGAAACAGAATTTACAAAAAGAACATTTACTTTAAGGGACTTGGTGGTTGCTTTGTACTAATGTTGTATAAGATCTCAATCAAAACATAAAGACAATTCGAGTATATTTTTGTTCAAGTCATAAGAAAGGTCTTGATCACCAAAAAAACAAAAACTGCGTCAAAGCATCATTTGAAAGATCGATGATTTGTACAAATATTCGAAATGGTCTTTCGGTGCCTTTACGGGAAACTAACAATGGGCAGAGGGTTGTGTCTTTTCGTGGACCTAGGCTTTGGAGTAGCCTTGAACTTGGTGTTAGGCGGGCGCCGTCTCTTGCCGCCTTTGGGGGAGGGGTCAAATCGTAGACTGGTGGCGTTTGTGCCACGGCCCCCTGAAAAGCAGTTCTCATGGACTGACGGGGCTACCGTGCCTAAATGAATAAAAATGAATGAATGAATGAATGAAAAATAATTCAACAATTCCACCCAGAAGATCTTGTCGTTGACCATCAAATGAAGGACGGAGCAACAAAAAGTGCTCCGCATCCTCAAATCCATTTTGTTTTGTAATCTCTGTCAGAAAAGAATGCTTCAAAGATATTTTGCTGTGATCAGCATTAGATGAAAATGATCCGCAGGTGGTTTTGCTGTGCCTAGTGTCAGATGAAAATACTTTTACGAATCATGCACATATTTCATGAAGTTGCTGTTATAACTACAACCTACCTGAGTGACATATTCTTCTGTGATCGGTAGAAAATAGACTTTGTCTGATAATCCTTTGGATGTTTGTACGGTTGCAATGTTTGGGTTGATCAGGACAGTATGGATGTGTTCTTCTTTCAAAGCTTTGATTGCCTGGAATTGAAGATAGATTGACAATAGATACATAAGACAAATCAGGCACAATTATACCGCAATTCGCCTACACAAAATTTTTCAGAGAAGGCCATTTGAGATTTCTATCCTTTCTGCACAAAATGTTTCATGGCGCCGTGATGATGGCATTTAAATTAATCACAAACCTGACTGATTGAACAATGTTTTCAAAAACATAAGACAGACTAAAATTTAGGTGTCTCTCTTACCTAATGGTTTTCTGCGGAGTTAAGTTAACATCGTCCTCATTAATCATACTTTCCTAAACATTCTAAAGGTTGGAGTGTCTGATTAAAAAATTTGAGAGTTGTGTGCGTTTGTAGAAAATATGAGAAAATCTGAATATATCAAAACAATATGGCCATTGATATCCTTGTCCAAATTGTTTCAAGAGGCATACAAAATTTCATTGGATAAAGCTATTACCCATAATAGATACTTGTTTTTGAAGCATGCAGTGTGGATCTTTTGATAAATTAACTGAATTCTGAACAAATACAGCCAATTTTAAGTGGAAAAAGAGCGAAATTGTTTCCGCAACTTTCTGTCCAAGGTTCTAAGTCAGAAGTAAGTCGACTACCAAACCAGTCAAGAAGTAAAAAAGGTCTTTACAAAGAATAGGGGAATTGAATGGCTCCTGGTCTTGATCATTTACTTCTACAGCCACAAAACTGATAACAATCAACCCTCATTCATTCTAAATAGACAGATTCACAAAGACATTCGCTGTGCTCAGCTCTGAATTTATTGCAGCACATCAGAAGAGTGCCAGACTGCCTTTAAGCTACCCAGTAGATGGCAGGAGTAGAGGCATACCTGTGATCCAGAGTAATCAAATTCTCCAGCTTGGCCGATTGACAATCCACCAGACCCCAGAATAAGAACTTTGTTTGGTTTCCTTTCATATTCCTTCCTGTTTGTATACCTCAATCTCTCAGTCAACTCATCCTTCAAGCAAACACTGCCTCCTCTTTTAAATACATCAACCATGTCGATAAAGAATTGAAACAACAGCTCGAGATCTCTTGGCCCTCCCATGTGTTCTGGGTGGAACTGAACGCTAAATGCTGGTTTAGTATTGTGGATTATACCCTCGTTTGTACTGTCATTTGCATTTGTGAACAAAACTGACCAATCTTTGGGTAAATTATCTGTAGCAATTGCAAACCCATGATTTTGGCAGGTGATGTAGCATCTTTGTGTGCCATTGTGAATGCAAGGTTGATTGTGTCCTCTGTGGCCATACCTGAAATGGGAATCAAGAATGATCAACTTCCTGATTAACAGCTTGAAATATACCTATTAGCATTCACAGTGGAACTTGCAGACAAAATGCCCTTTCTTGATATGGATGGCATGTAGTTTATAAATTTTGATGTCTGTTTCTTTTATTATCTTCATTGAATAAAAAGATGTTCTAGCCATTCAAAAAGTGAGTATCGATCAAACAATATTTTGTAGAGTTATAATTTGTACATATGGTAGCAGTCTAAAGCTGGATCTCCACTGGGTGGAAAAATGTCAAGGTGGAAATTTCCGGCAATCTAATTGGCTGATAGAATTGTCACTGCGGAGATATTTCAAGCGAGCAAATAGTAGAAAGACGCTCTATTTTTTGCAGCTCAACATTTTTCCACCTAGTGGAGATCCGGCTTTAGGAATTTTCAAATTGAAAACTGTGATGGAAGCTTTGATACCACTAATTGAGGATTGTCCCTACAACTACAAAAAATCTCTCAATCCAGGCTCTTTTGTTGTGTTGCCAAAAGATCTATTCCTTGCATAACATGGTGTGACTCTTATGCTAGCACTACTGCTTGCCACTTTGCCAACAGAAATAATCAGGCATAGAGCATGGGCTTCAAATTGACGAAAATGATGGCTTATTCACCCTTTTTCTGAGGGGAATGTTTTGTGATAACATTACCATTTTCCAAATTCCTAAATAATCTTATGCTTTCATTTCTCAATCCAAACCAAATTTGTGTGAAGCCTTTCGTGAATTAGGTTCTTTGAATTTCATTCTTTTTATGTTTTATTTCTGATGAGGTTTCTATGCTATTCACCAGCCGGCCAGCCCAGTATCATCAATCAAGATTGAATGGCTGACAAGAAATATGACAATACAGAAACACTCACTTCATCTTAAAAGCATTGCACCTAGCAGCCAATGACATAATCTGATGACCCATGCAAATACCAAAGACAGGAATGTCTTCTTGCAGTTCAAGCAGCCTTCTAAGGTTACTTATGGTTGCACTGCACATTGTGGGATCTCCCGGACCGTTACTCAAGAACAGGCCATCGTATTCTGGAGAAAAGAGTTGACAATCATGTAAATAAGTTCTTCAGAAAAATTTTACACTCTAATCTTTTTGCAGTTTCGAAGATTCAATGATGTGCAATAAAGGCCCTGTGTACATTAAAATGGTCTTCCTGTCTAGGAATTCTAAAGGATCCTTTGAGCACATCTTTCATCTCTTTCAAATTCTTTTCTTAAATGCAAAGCCATTTCAGAGTATCAGAATATGAAGATACCAAAAAAGTTCTCAAGAAGGATTCTTGTCATGATTTTTTGTGAAGACTTGTACTTTATATAATTGAGATATACCTCAAAAGATGTTTGTTGTCATACATTAACAGAAAAATTCAAAAATAGCTTTTTTAACTGAATTGTAGTCACAACTTTCAAATGAGGCAGTTATGAAAACTTTTCAAAATAGGGTTGTTAGTTAAAAAGTATAGCAATATGTTTTGAGTGGGCTTGTCAGGATTTCTAACTACTTAAACTAATTTACTGTAGGCTCACAATGCATGTCATGGTAAGGCATAAAACCCCCAGCTTAACGTCCCTTCTAAACGACAGCGAGGTGACATGTGAGGTCAGGCCCTTGGGACCACCCATCTGGAGTATGACCTCACTTGATCAAGCTTAATTTCAGCCACCAGACCAAGACTGTATGAGCCCCATGACCACTTACCCCGCAAGGTCACTCACCCGCATGGCTGGAACTGCCATGAATCAAGTAAGAAAAAGTAATCTTACCTTTGTTTGTAAGTTCTGGCACAAAATCATAATCCCATGGCACTACTTTCACATGGACATCACATGCCATCAAGCATCTAATCTGATTGTATTTTATTCCCATGTCAACTGCAATGATCTTTGTTTTACCATTCTTGTTGTATGATGATGCTTTCTAAAAATATATATAAAGAAAGTGGCATTTTCAACATGCTTTGATCTTGGAAACTTTGCCCTGGAACTGGATTGGACTCTGGATCTGCCCAAGAGAACATAGCAGGCTTTCTGGCGCAAACTTCAAAGTAGAAGTCTCCTGTGATAACCTTATCAGCTGAAGAGAAATTCTGTTATTTGTCAACTTTCACATGGATCTGCTCTTTAGAACACTACTGACTGCAGTGTTCCATTTAACAGTGAATATGTTCAAATACATTGCAATCTATCTGAGTGAAATTTGCCACTACATTATGAAATTATGAGGGTCTTTCTTGAGAAATTGGTCATGATTACAAGCCTGTTCAGAAGGCTCCTTGAAGAAGCTTTATTGAGAAAATCCCTCACAACTTTGGAATGGAGTAGCTAATATGTCAGTCAGGTAAATTCAAAAATCAATAATTACTTTGACTGGATATCAAGGATGCAGCAGTATTTCAAATATAAAGGGACTGTTTTTTTTGCTTACCCAGTGTCTTAGTAACATATTTTTTGTACATACCGTGCAAGAGACTTCTGCAACCAAATTTCTGGTGTTTGGATCAGAGAAAGGTATTTCCTTTTTAGCATCTTTGTCAATTACTATCTAGGTGGTAAAAAAGATAAAGATCAAGATTTAAGTTCATATTCATATAAATAATGATGGTTCTTTATTTATTAATAGCAAGTAAACATAATCAATGACTATAATGGAAGAAGGTGGCTCAAGAAATCAAATAATGATAAATGTCAGTCCCTTTCAATGCATGAAAATAAATCGATAAATACATCTATTGTGTATTTCAAAAGTTTGTGCTAAAGTGCTTTATCAAAAGGAATCAGGATCATGGACATTCGGTGATGCATGAATTTCATAGCCACGTAAAATAATGTAAATAAACAACAGAGCAATAGGGGACAGACTGGAGGTGCAGTTGCGGATTTCAGCGCCAAGCGCTGGGATCTCAGAAATAGCCAAGCGCTAATCAAATCTGCAACCCCTTGTCATGATGCTCAAAGGTGCTGGCGGGATTGAACCCCATCCGCCTGACTCTTCTAGCTGCAAAGTCAGTGGATTACAACACGGCGCCACAACACCTTCAAACTCCCTTAATAGATATCTCAGGTTCTTTACCACCAAGAAAGAAAAAATACCTGCAAAAGAATAAATTTGATGCAGCAAGATTTTCATCAAATAATTAACTGAGAAGCCCTATCAGGAAAATATATCAACCGTTTTCTTTTCTTGTGTAATATTTCAGACAGCTCAAGACGCATACCTTGCCAAGCATTGTGCCTTTTTCTCTCAGCTTCTTTGTGAGTGCTCTGGTATCAATCCCTAGAACAGACAGTTGAGATATTTTAGAAACAAATAAGTTTATCACTGATGTTTAGCAGAAATGTCCAGGTATATATACTGTTACTTTAAATTTACCAAACTGATCATTCCCCAAGGCAGCCCTTAATGAAGAAGAATTTCTTGAAAAATATATGATGGGAAACCTCCTGGCATTGTTAAATCCCCAGGGAAGGCAAAAATATCTGCTGTTAAATGCCCAGGGGTTGGGGCTATTGTTTTAAATGATGACTAGGTGTTTCTTGGGGGGATGGTGAGGATTGCAGATGCAAGTGAGCAAGACAGTAGCATAAAAGTGTGGAGAGTCTTGCCATGGACAGTAAGCATGACCTTATTTTGGTTTTTATGAACAGCAAGACTTTACAAGATGGTATGCACCTGAATGTTAATCTCTGAAGAGAATTTTTCCAATTTTTCACAACACTGTGATGAATCAAAATGCATGATTGTGCTAAAGATTTCTTCAACAAAATTTTTATTAAGTTGCATTGCACTCTAAGAATAGGCAGAATCTATGTATGACTGCAAATGATTTTCAATTTGACCCATAACAAATGTCAAAGTGTTCCTCCTGGCTGTTCCCCCTTGCTTTATCATCTATTCAACTTACCATAGATTCCTGGAATTTTCTCCTCTTCCAGCCACTTTGACAAAGAAATCTTTGCTGCCCAGTGACTGTATTCTTCCGCTAAATCTCCAAGAACCAAACCAAGTGTCCAAATCCTTTCTGATTCAAAATTCTTAAGAATCCCCTCCTCATCTCTTGTTTTCTCTGGCACCCCATAATTTCCAATGAGCGGATATGTCAGCACCAAGATCTGGCCATTGTATGATGGATCTGTCAGGGATTCTGGGTATCCAACCATACCAGTCTGAAATACTTTTAAAAAGAAATGATATCTCAGTAAATGCTATTAACAGGTGCAGCTCACACTGTACTATGTGTATGAAAGTTATGAGTATCAAAATGGCACACAAAAGAGTTTTGTGAACTGAATAGGCTGTGTGTTCTCTTTTGTTTCTTTCAATTGCTCCTTCACAGCAGGATGTCATCACACAAGTTAAAACAGAACCCACCAGGTTCTAATAGTAATTAGCTTATGAAAGGTGAAACTAAAACTCATATGAGCACCAACCATGAAGGCCTCCTCTCAAGATAAAATTTGCAGCACTGACATATCATATTGCCCAAAACACCCACTACCCGCTTTCTTGGTTTTTCTGGTTTGAGGCCCTCAAAAGTATTATTCAAAGAACTCCCTCTTTCAAATAAGCGATACAACCCTACAAATGAAATGAAAAAGTTTTCTGACAGTTCCAGCAATCGAAAATTTGAATCCAAATCACCTTTATATATATAACTCAGTGCTGAAAAAGAAATGCCGTGCACCGCTTTGGCAGCCATCCAATGCAGTCTAAACAAAATAGGCCAAAAAGTTTACGTGTGGGCCTAAATTTTTTAGCCATGGAGTGCTTCAGTGCCCTTTTTCTCAAAGTTACCACAAAGCCACATCAAACTGGACAGCAAATGCAAGCCCACATACTCACCAACTTCTCCAGAGCAGCTTTCTTTCGCTCCGAATGCTTTCCCTTCAAAGACTGTGCCATCTTCTAGAATCAATTTCGCCATGATGCTGCTCTTATCTCAATCACATGTGCAGCATTCCAAACTGAGCCAAGCGCGCCAACCAAATCGCTGAAGTGAATGAATCAAGGAGTCTGGGTCTAATAGACTGAAGGAGTCTGGGGAGGGCTACGTCATGGACAGATACGAGGAAGGCGCGAAAATTTTTGAATGAAACGTGGCAGGCAAAATTGAAGGGAGATTAGCAGTGAAGATCATGGAACAGTTTTACTATCCTGACGAACAACATCAACAAACTTTCATGTAAAATCATTCTTAAATTCAACCCAAACATTGATAGCTCGCAATAAGGACCTCATATATCCTTTTTAAAGCAACACAGAAAGATTTGGAGCTGTTTTAGATGGTCGATGAAAAATTCGCTTCTCGCACAGTAACAAACAACGGTCTATGTACATTTCAATGAAGTGTGAGCAACAAAAAAAAATTAGACGAATTACGGAAAAATTATCTCTTTTAAATGTAAAGAGAAATGTGTTTCTCGTGCGGTAACAGGAACAGTTCACATACATTTTGCATAACCGTTTCCCTTACAATGTAAGTCGTACATCAAGCTAATAGCGGAAAACTGCCAACTTTTCACGAAGTGCAGGAAAAATGTACTTCTCATGCTGCAACAGGAAAGTTGTATGAAGTTTTGGTATACACCGTTCCTATTACAATATGAGCAATTGATTTTGAACCACTTTTTGGAGTCAAGCAAAAGTACCTCTCATATAGTAATGAGAACGGTGTATACACTTTTGGTATACCCCGTTCCCATGAGCAATGATCTTAACTAATTTTCGGGCTCAGGAAAAACATTAACAGGCATATAGTAATTGGAACGGCGTATGAAATTTTGGAGCACACTGTTTCTGTTATAACATGAGCAATCGATTTTTCTCTTTTTCGAGGTCCAGGGAATTTGGCTTCCAATGCAGCAATGGGAACGGTGTGTATACTTTTGGATTTTGGTATAAACTGTTCCTGTAACATAGAGAGGAACCGATATTTCATCTGAAGAAAAAAGTGGGTCTTACCTTGTAATGGGGAATCCCTATCCTGGGATTGGCAATATTTTCATTGGCCATGAAAATGGCGGCAACAGGAGTTTACACTTGCGAATCATGCTAGTTAACAATGACAAGGACCTACAGGACTTTACGATCGTTTTATTGGCGGGACAGCAAAGGACGGCCCGGCGTTGCAACTGTCAGATGTTATCACCTAATGCTAAGAGACAGTGTTAATTGAATGGGAGACAGAAACCGATAGCACATCTAATGCGTTGGAGATACGTGCACGTTCCAATTTTAGACGAAGTGTTGATAAGATGCATAAGATATCACAGCATCAGCGAGAATTCTCTTGCTTTAAATGAATGAAAATTCCAAATATAGATCAGCTGCAAAGTTGCAAAGCAATATGTTTCCAGTTTGAAACGCAAGTTATCGTGTTTCCTGTTAACGTTCAGTGCCTGTGTGATTAAAGATGTGGGAGGGGTGAAAAGTCAACAGATACCGTGTTTGATCCCTCCTTATTTGATTGAAGTACTTACTGATGACATATGGGGCACCATGGGGGCAGCAAGGTTATCTGCAAATGAGCAAAAGCATGAAATCGTGGATTAAAATCCCATGAAGAAACTGTTGATAAGAAACTCGACTGTAAGATCGTAAATGTTATGAAACTCGTCAGAGACTTGTAAGAGATTCTGAGAACTCGACATCTGACAATTTTAAGAAACTCTAGGTGTTGGCTAAAATTCTTAGAGGTAGAGAGGCGCTCTAAACCGAGGGGCATACATATCAATCTGTAAAAATGTCGGAAACCTTTCGTAAATTTCTTGCAGATTCTACGAAAAATCCATAAAATCCTAACATTTATAAAAATCTCGTACGTCATTTCGGAAAAGTGATACATCCCCCGCTGTGGCCTTCGTGCCCGGTTCATATGTGTCTTCAAATTGTACGCATCCCTAATCTTTGCCGACGCTTTTCTTTTGATGACATGCCGGGAAATCGACCTAACGAGTAAATATCGAAGAACGAAATTCGATCTTTAGCAAATTTGAGAACGATTCATCCCAGTGGGGACACTCAACATATGTACATACAGGAAGTAAGTCCCTGGGTCAGAATACTGTATTAACAAATGTGATACCTTCACGTCAAAATAAGCCAAAGTTACAGCCATGATATTTCTTGGTATCAAATTTTGTTATACTAATCCTGATATTTTTGGGTTCTTTGGAGGCAATTCTGGTTCAACCTGCATGGTCTCAGATGTCTAGTTTGTTTACCAGGTGTCGACGACAAAACGAGCTGATATTTCGGGGATTGTAATGTAGACCTGCGACGACGAGTCCCTTGTATCCATGCGGTAAAGCATGCTCAACAGGGACTCATAACGAAACGGTCCAAAAAGCTGGCCCTATTTTCTGTATTTAACGATCGAATTATGATGAAATCACAGCCTCGAAGCTGGAATCACGGTCCCTCATCTCAAGTCACGGTCTCGAATCTCGAATGTCGAATGTCGTCCGAATGGGTCTTCAATCGAAGCGAGAACTCTACCATATTTTTGCCGTAATCATAGTAATTCCCAAATCTCGCAATCTGATTGGCATTCTACGGAGCTCAGCGCTTGGGCCTAAATAGGGTCAGGTTTTTGGTCATGTTACAAGTCTCTGCTGACCGAAGCGCCATTGTCATGGCAAACAGCACGGAGAAACAAGGGACTCCCGGTCATAAGTCTACTGGCAATGAAGCTGAACTAATATTCTTGGGTTGGCTGAAAATTCTCGCATTCAGCGCGGCGGAGCCAGGGGAGAGAATGAGAGAGTAAATATACCCCTATTTTTGAACTTTTGGACTTTTGCCCCCTCACTATTTTTCGTTTGGCTCCGCCACTGCTCGGATTGACCCTCCCCTCGTAGTGTATCGAGTGTCCAAACAAGTATATGGATTTGGTTGGCTTTAACAATGTGAATTCAGCTCTAACCGATGGCTAATTACTCTCAAAATGTTCCTTGATAGTTAATTTGAAAAAAGGTACAACCTTGAAGTCTTAAATTTGTGCCCACGTGCAAACCAAAGCTTTGGTCTAAGCACAAGGAATCAGTCAATGAGAGCCTTAAAAAAATTTGCATAATGCCACTGTAGATCCTTCTATACTCTGTGTGCCAGAAGTCACTCCCAGTCAACCATTTGGATAGTTTCCTAACTTTTTCTCCAACTTCACTTTTCAGTTTCGGTGTGTTTCAAGGATTTGTTTCGATGGAAAGGTCTAAGCACTGGTTTGCAGGGGGTTTCATGTGGGGGCTATATTTCTCCTCCAAAAGCACCCACACCAATAAACGAGGTATTCATGTTCAAGTTAACCATAAAGGAAGATTTTGAGAGTGAATAGCCATTGATTAAAGCTAAGTTCACATCACTTGACCCAATCAAATTTGCGTCCTTTCTAGGGACACCGGTAAATGGAGAGTGCTCCCCCCCCCCTTGGCGAAGAGAAGCATAAATTTGCGGAAAAGGTCGGATCTTCAGACGAAACCATATGAGGCGGCTGTGAAGTGTGCCATTCGTGACATGAGATAAAACAGCTGTTATTGGATGGAGCATGTGAATAAAACCGCATTTGTTACACAATTTCTGCATAGACTTGTTAAGCCATTTGGTTAAATTTTCACCAGACACTGGTCACAAAAGAAGTTTCTTTTATGTATCCAATACAAAAATTTTTAAGAACGAAACTGAATCAATTTCCAGGCTTTCATGGCTAGTCAGGAAAATTTCCAGACAATCCTGGCTGTTCCAGGGTCGCGAAACAGGCACTAGCTTCTCCACCCGACTTTCCAGCCTATTCCAGCCCTGGCAGGCTGGCGAGCCTGGAGCTTCCAGGGATTTCCTGCCTTTCCAGGCTTTTTGCCAGGCATCACTTGTACGGGTACCTTTATCCACATTTACAAACTACTTTATTACAGTACAAGGACGATGCCATGAGGAGCAGAAGACTATGACTAAACCATGGCCATAACATAGAGACAGGTAACTAAAGCTAAATCTAAATATACAATCAAATGCTAATACGAATGGCTACGTGGCTACGCACAAACAATTTCTACTGATATATACCAGATATATACACTTGATGTCGGACAATTGCTTTGTTTTGGATGTATCAGTGTAGTATTACGTCAGGTAAGATCTAACAGAGAAGAAACAAGTTGATTTACAATATCTATTACAAGCTACACTACACTACTTACAGAGTTATTCTACAATATAAGCTACACTACACTACTTACAGAGTTACACTACAATATAAGCTACACTACACTACTTACAGAGTTACTCTACAATATAAGCTACACTACACTACTTACAGAGTTACTCTACAATATAAGCTACACTACACTACTTACAGAGTTACTTTACAATATAAGCTACACTACACTACTTACAGAGTTACTCTACAATATAAGCTACACTACACTACTTACAGAGTTACTCTACAATATAAGCTACACTACACTACTTACAGAGTTACACTACAATATAAGCTACACTACACTACTTACAGAGGTACTCTACAATATAAGCTACACTACACTACTTACAGAGTTACACTACAATATAAGCTACACTACACTACTTACAGAGTTACACTACATTATAAGCTACACTAAACTACTTACAGAGTTACACTACAATATATGCTACACTACACTACTTACAGAGTTACACTACAATATAAGCTACACTACACTACTTACAGAGTTACTCTACAATATAAGCTACACTACACTACTTACAGAGTTACTCTACAATATAAGCTACACTACTTACAGAGTTACACTACAATATAAGCTACACTACACTACTTACAGAGTTACTCTACAATATAAGCTACACTACACTACTTACAGAGTTACACTACAATATAAGCTACACTACACTACTTACAGAGTTACACTACAATATAAGCTACACTACACTACTTACAGAGTTACACTACAATATAAGCTACACTACACTACTTACAGAGTTACTCTACAATATAAGCTACACTACACTACTTACAGAGTTACACTACAATATAAGCTACACTACACTACTTACAGAGTTACACTACAATATAAGCTACACTAAACTACTTACAGAGTTACACTACAATATATGCTACACTACACTACTTACAGAGTTACACTACAATATAAGCTACACTACACTACTTACAGGGTTACTCTACAATATAAGCTACACTACAAATAATTACAGAAATGACTCTACAATACTACTACAATGATGCCCCGAGGAGCAAAAAGACAGCGTCTACCCAGAGGCCATTAATCATATAGATATATAAAAAGAAAATAAAGATTAAGATACAAGACAAGAGAATTACGTGAAAAAAGGGTTGATCATCCTCGCTTTCTCTTACTGGTCATTTGTATAATTCCTTGCTATCAGTGGTGGTGCCAAGGGAGAGCTAGAGGGGGCAGGAAATTTTGGTTTCCTGTCGAAGGAAATTTGGCAAAATGGTGTACGAAAATTGCATCTTCTGGCCATTTAAGCCCCCATGCTGGAAGCTCCAGCCCCTCTGTCGGAAGATTTCTGGCACTACTCCTGCTCGCTGGGACCATTGTCAGACGAAGATATTAGGAATCTCTTGCAGTAAAAAAATGAATTTGGGGTCTCAATGAATGCAATGCTCGGCCGCCAATAATATTAAACATCGATTTGACATCTTGATAAGCTCACGATCCAAACTATGCCAAACAAGTATAGTGCTGAAAATCTAAGCTGCTTCTTGGCGTCCTTTTTCCTTTCCAGGAGGTAGCGAAAGATATGACTGCAATGGATATCAACTCTTCGAGAGCATCGAGAACTGTTTTCTTTTGAACAGTCGAAAACTTGCTGAAGGATTTTCAGCACCATTACTAAAGGCGTTGAATGAGAAGCCGGGATAGAGTGAAGCTTCTGACTGAAAATGACGTAAAAAGGGCCTAATCATCTACTGTCGTATGTCAGCTATGAGTGTCCAGTCATCATGTGGTCGTTTATGAATGGTGTTACAACTTGGCAGCTACCAACGAGCAAAAAACACCGTGAATTTGGATAAACTCTTGCCGGTTCTGTTCTGAGAGATGGTGAGACGGCTGCTTGCCCAAAATGACAAATTTTAAGAAACCTCTTGTAGTAACCCAACTTGAATATCATGATTCCAGGAAGGACCAGGACTCATTTTAAAGCCTTGACAATTTAAAGTTTAAAGGTTCCTTGAATTCTTGATTAAAGAGCCATTGTCACCCATGGTGCTTTGCAGGCATTGGCCTAAGTGGAAAAGACAGATCGACTGTGTAATGGACTGATCCCAGGGGGGGGGGAATCAGCGCACATGCATACGGGGATTCACACCAAGAAATCTTCAATTGATTCAAAATATCAATACAGCTTCATTGCAACTAAAAAATCACCTCATTTCATATATCGCCAAAAGTGAATATTGCCAAAAGTGATATTTTTGGGTCCCAACTGACTGACATCATGGCCATGATATTTTTGGGCATATTACATAGTCAAACTGATAGTTCTGGGTCGAATGAGATGATATTTTTGGGCTTCCTTGAAGCTGAATTAATAATTTTGGGTTGCCAAAAATTTTTTGGAGACGTTTACAGGGCACAGGGATACAGGCACAAGGGATACCGGCAACAAGGACAGGCTTATTACATTAGTCCTTGTTTTCGCTCCATAGCAGTAAAAAACAATTCATTTCAGTGGAGCAAAACTTAGATGAAAGTTATCTGTCTAGAACAAGGACGCAGAGTGGAGCAAAATTACTCCCAAGTAAAATTATAGCGAAAATCAGTAAATCCTATCCAGATGGTGTTTGAGAGGCTGTTAGGCCTAAAGTTGAGCTCTGAAGCGTCGAGGTTTTCGATCAAACTTCAAAAATTCTGACCTTTAGGTAACAAAACACGCCAAGGGACTATAAAATAACGCAAATTACGGTCTTTTAATGACTTCGATACTTACTTTTCTCAGGTTACAATTTTGATGTCTTAAAACTGCCTGTGACTCTATAATAAGGACTTAAAAAACCCGCGGGTCACACTACACAAGCATTAACCTCACAGGGCCTCAAGGCAAAGAATATAATCCAACACTATAAATAAATCATATTCATGTGAAAGGTTGCCGTGCGAAGTACCTCATATCGCTTTTCTGTCAAAATTGGTGATGAAAAGAAGCGAGGAGACATGAGGGAAAATCCCAGGATTGTCTCGATTATAGCAATGAAGATTGACTAGGTTTCAGTCCATTAGGGTTGTAATCAAGCCCACTGAGATGGGGGGAAGGGGGAGATCGCTGCCGATCTTTGCGTCTGAGGTCTCCCTAAAATTCTATAAAGGGGAAGGAAAAAAGACCGCCGAAAGGGCGTTCCTCTTGCTTTCCGAGATGAGAGGGTGTTATACCCTGGGTACCAGACTCTCTCGTTTTCTTTTTGAGAGAGTCTGGTACCCAGGGTCAGGGTGTTATAGCTTTAATCTAATTGAAATGGAAATTGAAATAATCGTTGAAACGACATACCATGCAACTGGCCAGCCGCTCTCCCCCGTCCTCTAACGAAGGAGCTTAAAATTTTGCTTGGCATTTGAGGACTGGGGCAAATGGGAAACGGTCCTAGAGATGGCAGAGATCCTTGATTGAAATTGAAGGGAAAGGAGGCTTGGGCTGGAGGCCGATATACGTTAGTCGGTGTTGTAGCTTGGCACGCGTGCTAGGCCCTATTTAACCAATGAAGTATAAGAACAGGTATACCATTCATGTTAACGAGTATCCATACCACTATGCTTCATAAATTTAGAAAGTTGCAGAAGGCATACTGTTGCGCTGGCCTTTGATGCCAAATCGATCATAATGTGTCTGGCTGTGCCCCAGGAAGCATGTTTTCTTATATGGAGCACGAGTTGGACCCTATTTATCTAATGAGGTATCGGAACAGGTACTTGATTCAAGTATGTAGCTCCAGCTAGCGTATTTTTAGGTAGCTAGAGAGCTGCAGATGGCATACCGTTGCGCTGGTCTCTGATGCTAAAATGGGTTGAATTGACATGGTTAGGCCCCGTACACCACGTGCTGTGATCTGGATAACATACTAGGCCCTATTTATCTAATGAGGTATCAGAACAGGTATATCATTGTGCATAATTTGTAAAATTAGAGAATTGCAAAGCACATACTGTCGCGCTGGTCTTTGAAGCTAAATCGATCGTAATATGTCTGGCTGTGCCCCAGGAAGCCTGTTTTCTTATCTGGACCACGGGTTAGGCCCTAATCATTAACGAGTTATTGGGACAGGTACTTGATTCAAGTGAATAGTTCCAGATAGCATCTTATTAGGTGATTAGAATGCTGCAGAAGGGCATATCGTTGCGCTGGTCTCCGATGCTAAAATGGATTGAATTGGCCTGGTTTGACTCCGTACAGCACGTGCTGTGTGCTGAAGGAACACACACTGATCCTATTTATCTAAGGTTACCTGTTTTTTTTGGCAGAGCACGACACAGACCGTATCTATCTAATGAGATCTGCGACGGGAACATTTTACATTACATGTTGTTTGGACAACATATTTTAAAAGGAATTGATAGACTGTAGGCGCGATGTTTCCGGAGTCTTTGATGCTAATTGATCTGGATCTGCTTGGTTTGTCTCGTGAAACCTGGGGCATATTTTGGCACACATGCTAGGCCATCAGCCCCCCCCCTCATTTATCTAATTAGGACAGGAACAGGTATACTATTCATGTGCATGCTCTAAAAACAGTATATTTTTTAGGAAATCAGAAACAGACATACCTTTGTGCTGGACTTTATTGCTAACTCAATTCAATTGCCACATGTTGCCTGGGGTGCAGTTTGGCACACGTGTTAAGCCCTATTTATCTAATGAGGTATGGAACAGGTATACTGTTCGTGTCCATGCTTTCAAACAGTTTATTTTTAGGAAATTAGAAAGTTGCAGAAGCCATACCGTTGCCCTGGTCTCTTATGCTAAAAATTGATTTGAATTGGTCTCCTGTTACCTGGGGTGCAGTTTATTATACGCGTTTGTTGCCTAATGAGGTGCGGAGAAGGTATGCTTTTCAAGTGTATGTCTCAAAACTGTACACTTTTAGGAAATAAGAAAGTAGCATCTGGCATACTGTTGCGCTGGTCTCTAAGTGCCGAATCGATTTGAATTGGCCTGTCTAGGCCCAACGTAGTCTAACCTGTTCTGAAGCATGGGTTAGGCCCTATTCATCTAATGAGAGCTGCAACAGGTACCTGATTCATGTGTATGTCTAAGGACAGTATGTTTTAGGAAATTAGAAAATTTCAGGAGTTTTGCACAAAGCATAGCCCACTGTTGCGCTGGGCTTTGATTCCAAGTTAGTCTGAATGTGTCTGGTTAGGCCTTAGGAAGCTAATGAGGCCCGACAGGTAACTGATTCAAATTGATGTCCACCAGAGGGCTTATTTTTGGAACATATGATGCAAAATAACTAAAAAGGAGTTTATCAACAAAATAAAAACATGCCAATCCCATGATTACTCTGCAAGTACACAACACATCAAAACACAACAGCGAGAGAGCGAAGCTAAAAAGAGACTGCTAAAATGAAGTTCATACATCAAAGCCAACAGGCCAAACCGCATCTATATTTTCTTGATAGCACTGCTGTGAAAAGGGCAGGGCTTGGGGAAAGTTAACAAACGAAGTAAAAAGTAAAAATATGAGCTACTCATTAGCTTCCCTTCGATATATCCTGTCATACGACGACATCGCCGTAATATGATGACTGATCATCTTTATGAAGTTTCAAGGGCACACTACCTAAAACCGGGGAACAGAGACTTGTGCACCCAAATTTAGGGTCCGGGGGAGGTAACTACCAAATATGCTGGTACAGGATGTGCCATTTTTTGGGTGCCTTTTTTCATGCATAAAATAAAGTTTTGCGCACCATTTTTGGCAAAATCACCAAAGAGTCATAAATTTTGGGGTGTAATTTTAGAAATTAACGCATTAGGGTATTGATCGTGATCAAAGTGCACTTACTTGATTAAAATTTTGGACAGATATCACAATTTTAGGATATACATTAAGGCCCCGTCCACGCGTATCCGGATATTTTTGAAAACGCATCTTTTTTTATCCGTTTTGGGTTTGCGTACGGAGACGGCTTTTTTGGTCACCAAAAACGAAGCTTTTCGAAAACGCTTTCCAGAGTGGATCTTTTTGAAAACGCCGTTTTCATGTTGTCGTGTGGACGGGCGAAAACGGAGCGTTCCGAAAACGCTGACGTCACAGCATCGATTTACGACGTATAAGAGCATGCGCATGGATATTTGGGGATCATGCAAGGGCATTTTGATTGTTTGTTTTCTTTTGTCAAAGTTCGAACAGCAGAATTTGAATGCAGCAGCGTCTTCGTGTGGACGGGGTTATTCTTGAAAACGCTCCTCGTGTGGACGCAGATATTTTTTGATACGGGATAAAAAGGATGCGTTTCAAAAATATCCGGATACGTGTGGACGAGGCCTAACAATGGCCTCTAAATTTTGGGGCATCGTCTTCGTGAAAATTTATAAATTTTAGGGTGTGATTTCAGACGTTAAAGGACACGCTCCCGTCACCCGCCCATTGAAGTTAACCCCCCTGGGATTTTGGGTCATGAATTACAATTAGTCCCCCTTTTGAGTTATAAATTCATAGTAACACCTAATTTTCTGGAAGATGCTACCCATCCCAAGTTATGGGTAGGAATCATACCACTCCTTTCTTGTGAGACAGTGTAATGCCGAAGTCTTTTGGTTCTGGGGCATGCGGTAGTGTCTGTTGTCACCGGTGGAGGGAGGAGATCCAGCGATATGCGCACGCTGCTATTCCAAAAGTGTACAACGATTAGGGGATCCGAAAATCGGGAAACTAAGCTTGCGTACCCCATGACAGCCTCCTTACCAAAAAGTGTCGAGGGGAGCCCTCTTTAATTCAATTCTACTGTTGCGATCTACTTCTTACCAATATAGTTGGGTCCTGAGATCTTATAAACCTCGCAAACGCCATTCCATCACACAATCATTTTTCGTTTTAAAAACTTGAATGGTAGCCGTTTTCTTAAATCTTATGGCATCTTTGCTATCTGCTTCGGATAGTTCTCTCCACACTTGCTTTTCGATTTTGCTAGATAGGCCTATTTCTGATACCCCCTTCAACAAATTCAAATTGATTCTGCCTTCAAAGCACAAAAATATTCATAAAACCCGATAGAAACTTTTTTGTAGCAAAATATCCTAAAATTTAAGAAACTGGCAACCAGCCCAGACCTATGAGAGTTGTGTACCATGAAAGGAGAGGTTTATCCGAGTAACGTCACCAAAAACGCCCAAGAGTGACTTAACTTTCAGGCCAGCAACACGTGGAAAACCAGCAAAATCCCATAAAAAGTTGAAACTATGCCATTTGTCGGTTTGCAAGAGCTTGCCTGGTTCTGCCCCTTGCATTAATGCAAACCAGGCATTTGCCGTAATGTGGTTTTGGGCTGTTGTCACGTTTCGTGAGTTCATGAAAGGTCACATTGACAAGAAACATTTAGATATGTTACTTAAAATGCAACTTGAAATGCAAGATCTCTGATAATACATCAAATCTACATACAATACCACATAATCTCCTCTACCATACAATACCACAAAATCCCTACAGCAACAACGCTTTGCTCTTATTTGATACGTAAAACGTAGCTACAACGCTACATCGATCATGATAAGTAAGTAAAATCTTCAAGTTTTTACGTCTCTGAATTAAGACAAAGTGTTCAGTGCAATATTACATCCCAAGTCAGGATTTGGAACCCATAGGATCTCTGGACTTCGGTTTTAAATCTTATGATTTCACCCTTTACAAAAAGTAGGGTACTTCCGTCAAAGGATGACAAAGACCTCCAGACTTTTCTGTCTCTGAAATTAGACAAAATCTTTGGGTGCAATAACACACCCCATGTACGGATTTCGCCCCCTGAGTGTCTGCATTCCTATTGATTTCATACTTCAAAAGATATAAGGCAGACAAATGCCGTGAGAAATTCAAATTTAGGCCCATTTGACCGTATTTACCATCCTTAGCAAAATGGTTTCTTGCGGTTTAATATTGATTTATTTTTCAATGCACTGCGCAGAAAAACCAAATGAAACAAATTGTACCAAGATTTGAAAAAGTGCGAATCGGAATTTTATGTTGCAGTTTCTTATGCCCTGTGATTGAGAAACGTGCTGCTATCTGAGCTTACAAGCAGACCTTGTAGGAGGCTAGCCCTGCCTAGACTTGCCCAAGTCTATGTCGTCATCTGTAAGAAGTCTATCTGAAAGTTACAGGAGTTATTTCGCTCTTCCCTTTCCTAATTTTCCCTTTTCCATATTTTTATTGACGAAATGAATTTTGGAAAAGTCTAAGCCCTGCCCTACGCTGGATCGGGTTGGTTGTTTGCAGTGGCAGGTCTACCGAGAGGCTTCATGTAGTGGACACATGAACAAGGGGGCACAAGACCAAATTAGAACCATTGGAAAGGAAAAATGGACTGACAAATAACTGGGTCTGACTTTCCAAGCTTTTTAAACGAACATAACTAAATTCTTGTGATCTTTCAAACACTTTTACTTGTCATCCAGTATTGTAGGGCGTGGCACTTGAAGCCAAACGAATTCTGTCTATCATCGAATCGCATTGAACTGAGAAATAAATTTTAGGATAGGCTATAGAAAGCACATGGGCACCTCTCTTCGGCATGGCAAAATATGCAGCACAATAACAAGTTATGCAAAAAAACCCTGAGAAAGTTTAACAGCATGGGTAAAAACCGTTCACTTGTCCCTATTCCTTCAAGGTTGACGTGTTTCCAATTTTCTTTGGCCATGAGATTCTTGACCTTGAAGTTTCGATAATCTAAGCCAATTTTGCAATTCAATTAGGGAACCTGATAAATTTTTCAAGCCCTCTCGATTGATCGTGCTAAAATTGGAACTTTGTGCTTACTTGTAAGCTTTGCAGACAAATGCATCATACATGCTAAACTTAGGCCAGTGCTAATAAATCCATTTAACTTCGAGGGTGGCAAGATTCAAGTACCAGGGTATCAAATTTATTAAAATCAAAATAATTAAAAAAAATGAATTATGATTTGTGTGATTCATGGATGATCCGTTTAAATCATCTTTGCTGGACTCAATCCAAACCGTTCAAATGAATACAGTCTTTGTTTTCATAACTTTTAATGCAATAGAATAGAACTGTCAACAAAATATTCTTGATCATAAAATTGTCAAAACAACTTTTCCAAGGCTCAGGTCATGCAAAATAAAACTGAGAATTACAACACAAAATCCACACCAGAAGGGTTGAGTTTGGTCACGGGGGTCGGATCATCAGAGGCCCAAGACCGTGTGCTGAAAAACAGTCCTGTTTAGGATGGGTGCAGTTTGTGTGCAGGGTACAGTATGAGCCAGTGGAAGCAGGGAGCGGGGACGAGAGGAAGCTCCTCAGTGATGCAGGAGTGGGGTAAGAAGGAGGGAGAACCACCCCTTTTGTCATCTTGAACATGGCTTAAGTTCCGTATTTTTTTATAGTTTCGCTCCTAATTTTACAGGTTTGCCTCCCTAAACGTGCGTTTATTTTCACAGCCCCATGCAAAACCTCTAATTAATTGTGAAAGATTGTTAACTTTCCTAGTCGAGGTACGGGGGTTATGGGAGAATTACTGAAAGAGCAAAATAATGCCTACATGCCAGTGCCCTTGCAGAAGCGCTTTTACAACTCTCCTGTCACACGTAAAGACATCTTGGTAAATTTATGTTTATTGCAGAGGAAATGATCACCTATTTTTGTATTTGTCGATTGCACCAAAACGCCGTGGATTACAAGCATTAAAAAAGATTTTCTAAAAAATCATTCTTCAACCGAATAAGTCATTTGGGGCATTTCTGAGTGTCTCTAAAAGCGGTCAGAACGTCTCAGCTTACGAAGATTCGCAAATTTGTCGAGGGAACAGGCCGACAGGAAACTTTACCAACGAAAACGCAATAACAAAAAGTTGGTAAAACTCGGCAGTCTTCACGGTGGACGCGGGCAAAATGTCGAAGTTTGCCCTGTCAAGAATTTCACGATGCTGCATTCTTATCCAAATTGTCTTCAAGCTCCGCGATAATGTTTCTCAAACTGTTAGATAAATGCGACTTCTCTAAGTTCGCTCCCAAATATTGGTCGAACTCATCCCTGTCTACATCCCCAAATAGGGGGGCCTCATCGCGTTGATCGGGAATCGCGTGTGTAGCGGGCTGGGACGTGTAAACTGATCCAAAATTCGAAATGATTGGCAGGTTAGTCGAACATACGGAGAACGGAACTTTGCTTGTGCTGTTTGCAGAGTTTGGCAGGATGCATGAAGGTTGCAACACGGTTTCTGATTTAACGACCAGAACATCACTGTTGGGGATAACATCGAAACTGAACGCAGCTCCACAGTTTATTGACGAAGTGACAATCTGGGGGCTCAGTTCAGGGGTTGGGGGCAAAAAACTGTAAAAGTTAGGCATACTTTCCTGCCGAGATTCCAAATTTTCAGCATTTTGAGTAAACTTGACTTCAGCATCTTGCAAATCAGTGTTCGTAGCCGGGCTATCACTTGGGGTTGGCGGGATGGCCGCACTATCGAAAATAACTTCAAATTTCACCGGTCCCGAAGAAATTTCTGCCGGCGAAGAGAGCGGGCTGAGGGTTTCGTGGGAACTTGGTAAATCTTTATTGGAGTTGAGAGGGTGGTTTGGCATAGCAGGTAGCGAGTTATCCAGATTCAAGGCAAGTTTGGTTTTCATCGTGACATCACTAGCAGAAAGCGTGCTGAACTTTTTCGTGTTTCTTTTCGGGTGTTTTCTACGTCTTGGCTTATATTTATAGTCCGGAAAAGTCTCTGTGTGCACGACACGCAATCTTTCAGCTTCATCGATGTAAGGTTGTCTTTGAGCAGGGCTTAAACTTTTCCATTTTCGACCAAGAATCTTACTCAGATCGGCGTTGTGCAGCTCGGGGTTTTCCTCTGCCAGTCGCTTTCTCTCTAAATGCGAGAAAACCATAAAACTGTTCATCGGTCGTGGAACTTTCTTGCCCATCTCAGCTTTCGAATTGCAGTCCTCATCCATAAACTCATCGTCCACAAGTTTGTTCTTTTCAAGCCATGTTAAATGTTTTTGCAGGTCCGTTTTATCTTCAAAGTCAACATTTTCCACCCTCAAGCTCCTGAGCTGTGTTGCACTTTGTGTACAAAGCATCATTAATTCCGAGGGTCTTTTCGTCATGTTTTTCAACAAATAATCTTCAGATTGCGTTCGGGTACGCCTGCAGATTTTAGCAATTCATACAGAGCGGTGCGTACAGAGCGGTCCTTATTTAGCTCTTAACCTCACTCGCTGCGTCGTCAAATGACGTGCGGTTAAGGGCTCGTTCTAATTTTATTTGGCACCGCTCAAACAGTCAAATGTCAACATACTGTTAGTTGAGGCTTACATGTCAACAGGGATCTCTCTCAGTATGACGTCAAAATGTCTCAGCCAATCATTGTGCCGTGTGTTGACAGCTCGATTTGATTTCGTGCTTCCTATTTCATTCACTTTGCAATAAATTTTTTTGCAGCTCGTTGCGGGGTTTTCCTTTCTAAAAATTTTTGATGGCTTTCAATGGTAGCTACTTCGTTGCGTCGCGTCGCGTCGCGCTGTACACGTCCCTCTTTTATAAGAAACTGCTAATAAGAAACTAAACTCTCAGATCATCAAAAATCAAAGAAACTCCAGTTCTGGGAAAATCTCGAAAATATAACTTAAGAAACTATTCATTTTGATAATTTAATCCTTAACAGCTTAACATAGTTTGACTTTATTTCACTTTGTTTCCCATATCACAATACTTGGAAGGTTCTTGAGTATAATGTCTAAACATTGGAAAAGCTACAAAAACATTGTTTCAAAATGTTGACAGGGAAGTAAACATCAAGGAAGTAAACATCAAGAATGTGATCGAACGTTTAAGAAACTCTTAAGAAACTCCAAGTACACGTTTTTTATAAGAAACTTGGATCAGGCCATAATACTTATTGCTTCTTAATTTCAAATGAAATTTTGTCCATTTTAGTACTAAAAGTTTCTTAATTGGTTTCCTATTTTTTGAATGCAGAAAACTGCGGCAGATATGTTTCATGATATTGAAAACATCCTTGACGAATAAACAGTTTTCTGCTATGTTGAGAACACAAACGTTTAGATAATATTGCTCAAGAATAAAGGTTCAAAGATCTATTTGCTATAATATCCATGCTTTTAACTTAGAAAAGTTTCTTAGTACTTCTCAGACATAGTACTAGAGTTTCTTAAAATTTTGGCCATCTTAGTACTAGTTTCTCATAAACCAGTTTCTTATAAAAAACATCTACCCAAAAACTGAGAATTTTAACAAACTTTCAGTACTAGCACAAATTCTAAAGTTCTCATAAAAAATACGTGTATCGTACCAATATTGAAAATCGACTTGCCTGCTTACGGTTTGGAGGCTTTTTCGATAAATTTGGCTCAAGAAGTTAAATACGAATTGATTACGATTGCACATTACGATATGAATTTGGGGGAAATTCTACAAATATCAGTCCTTTTTCCACCGGATTTAAAGCATTGAGCTTGTTTTAAGGTCATGAGAATGATAAGGAGACGGTCATCTGCAGCAAAGAACCCAGGTGATATATGCATATTGTGGAAACAATGTTGTGATGGTTTTAGTTGAATTTAGAGCCGGTTTTACGGTTTTCAGAGATATTTTCGCGGTTTTACGGGTTTTGTTACCCCCGACGAGCCCCGCTTTCTTCTAAATGGGCCAAACCTTTTCGTCTGACACTGGTCACATCAAATCGTTAGATCAGATCCAACGAGATGAACGTATCAAGTGTGGTGAAAGGCTAAGGTACAATGCACTCAGAGTTTATTCATGACCATTTCTTCTATGACGATTTGATGTGATATGTGTCGGATAAAACTTCCTTGCAAAAGGCGACTCAACACAGTGTTTAGTTATTGGAAATAAACACCTGACCTCATTCGAAACAAATTTTTTGAAGTTCATTGCAGGGTTTTCCTCCATTACGTAGTACAAGGTTTTAGCAGCAAATTATGAAAATTTCTTAACTTTTGCTATTCAGGGCCTTGATTGCTTTTCATTCTACTTCGATATCGTTTTCCTAGCAAAGTACTATATCTCAAAATAAGGTGAATGTTCTGTAATGTTGGAAGCATGGACAAGCAAAATTCACAACTCCAGCAGTTTTGCGAAAAGGTCAATGCATGAACCTTATTCAAAACTGTAACTAAATGAACAATCAACAGTCAACGAACGAACTGAACGAGAGATTCGATCAAATTATCAGATAATCTTCTCGAAGCTTCTTCTATGCAATTAGGCCATGAGAAGAATTAGATCACGCAACAATCAGAAAGTCACAAGATCTCAACTTATTTGCCAAAGCACCTGCCTTGCAAAGACAAAGTATATTGTGCGTAATTTCCCGTTCACAGGATTGAAATCTTCCAAAGGAGGAGACTTCTCCAAGCTTTGTTTGATACGGTCGTTACTTAGGCCTTAGGCCATCCGGGGCCATCTAAGGCTATCTGAGCTGTCAAGATAAAGGAGAGTTTTGTTTTTCTCCATTCCTCGACTTAGCCTTGTTCATACATAGTCCACCTTTAATTTGAAACCATGGGACTTACGCAATTTTTTCTGTCCACAATGACATGAATTTTCAAGGTTTGGGGTTTCCTAATCAAGGCCGACAGCATCTTTCATCGGACGAGGAACGTGGCTCAACGAAGGACAAAATCCCTAAAATCAATCAATCCCTAAAATCTAGTGTCCACCTTTCGCAAAAACCTCTGAAAATCTCTAAAATCTGTACAAATATTTATGCTTTTCAAAACCTGTCCTCTTCTTCGAAGAATGCGTTTGTCATCGGTCCCAACAGCATTCGGCCAAAACAAGGGTGCGGCTCGTTAATACAAAATGATTCAACCTCAGGAGCAAGTTGGTGCCTATCCCAAGATCTGCTTTGTAGCTTGGAACCGATTTTAGCATTTCACATAAATTGCAATAGGTTGCAAAATCTGGTGTAACAAAGATGCACGTTGTTTGCAGGTAAATTCCCTTTCACACGTGTCATTGGGTGTAACATGCCCGGGCGAGTGGCTATTATGCAAAGTCCGGGGAACCACATTCACGCCGTCTTTGATAATATGCTCCCTGTGCTTTTATCCTTTACATATCACTTGACAAGCGCAATGTAAACAAGATAGGAAAACAAGGATTTTGTCCTGGGCAAGAAAAATTACTCCCCGTGCAGCTTTTGCCAATATTCAAGAGTTTATTGTAATCTTCTCCCCACAGTGAGAAGTTCGTTGTTCTACCTCTACTCTGGGATACAAGAGGCTGTTCAGCAATTTGATTGGCTATTGCTCCTTTTTGCGAGGTAAATGGCTGCGGCATGTCAAAATTCGACTGAAAACCACGACTATCATTTGCAACGTATCTTCTAAATTCGGAAAATATCGAGTCATTTCATTTTCGACGCTGCGGTGAAAGTTTCTCGAATTTGCAACTTAGGCCCATTTTCACTCTAAACAAACCGAGCTTATTGTCACATTAGACACACTTGCCAAGCCCAGATTATCGTTCAAATACCTTCAAAACAGTTGAAATAAGGTTCTCAAAGTGCTTGCTTTTAGTTTCTCAATTTGTCTTCTGGAGAATTAACCCTAGAGCAACGGCCATTTTCCGTCGATTAGCCTTGCCAAGCACACGGTGAAATCCATAAGGGCTGCAAATCTGCCCATTTTCTGAGCAGATTTGATGAAGTGTTGTGTGTACCAGGGCATTCATTCGGCTTCGTGATCAGCATGTGACGTAAGAACACCTTGGGAGAGAGGTTGGCGTTAGCATGGACTAGCTTACAGCAACCTTTCAAAGTTTGCCTTCCTGTTGCTACATGCAAAATGTAGCTAATTGATTTTCAGCTTTTAGGTTAGTCAAGTCAAAGCTACTTTAGTGATCGCAATTCTTACAGGACACGAAATGTTAAAAAATTTTGTGAACATAAAACGAATACTGTCAACATGCTACTAACTAAAGTCAACACGTATTTCTACTGTTACTGCACTATTTCAAGACCATTTTTAGTAGAACAGATTTTCACCTTCGTTTTTATTATCACGTATACGAGTATCCTGGGTACCAGAAGTATACCAAAAATTTTCGTTTGGAATTGGTTCATGGCAAGGCAAGGTGACCTAAATTTTAAGGGCAATTTGAAATAGCCATGGGGCCGCCATCTTGGTATTGTTCCCATGGCAATCAGATCCTGGGCGTCGTTTTTGACTGCCTCTCTTCAAATCAAGGGGCCATACAACAAAAAGATAATAATAATACCAACACAAGTTTTGAAATCCATGCCGATAGCCTTACTCCAATCATCGCAGTTTTTTAAATCTTACAACTGATAAAACGACAACGACTCAGGTTTCCTCGCTTAAACGATAACAACAACATCGTGTCGATTAAAAAGGCGTAAGTGAAAGAACTGTTCATGAAAATGCAGAAAAGTTGAAGAATTAGGCCATGAGAGTGGTTCGTGCTTTGCCCTTAGACGATGCGTAATAATGTTGCAAGTATTGCTCATTACATAACCGTTGCCAAGGTTCTAGGCCATGGAATGGGAATTGTTACTTCGAAGTTCATTCCATATTTTGAAGTAGGAGATATTCAATACGATTAGCCGGCAAATCAAACGAATGTCCTGTCATTTTACCATGTAATTTCGGTAATAGAATTTGTAACGATGATACAATGTAATATATAATTCAAAAGTCGTTATGCCTACTAAAAGAAATTCAGCTCTCAGATGGCTAAAAAGTTACGAAATTCCTGTGCTAGAAAATATATTTGAGAAACTATTTTAGTCGAACAAAGCCTCAATAAAACGTTGCTCTGGCGTTAATTCTGCAGAAGATAAATTGAGAAACTAAAAGCAAGCACTTTGAGGACCTTATTTCAACCGTTTTGAAGATATTTGAACAATTGTGTGGCCTTGGAAAGTATGTTTAATGTGACAATAAGCTCGGTTTGTTTAAAGTGAAAATGGGCCTAAGTTGCAAATTCGAGAAACTTTCACCGCAGCGTCGAAAATGAAATGACTCGCTATTCTCCGAATTTCGAAGATACGTTGCAAATTATAGTCGTGGTTCTCCGTCGAATTTTGACATGCCGCGACCATTTACCTCACGCAAAACGGAGTTACCGCACAAAACGGAGTAACAGCCAATCAAATTGCTGAACAGCCACTTGTATCCCAGAGTAGAGGTAGAGCAATGAACTCACTGTGTGGAAGGTTTGAGTAATGACAATTGAGAATTGTTCACGAGGACACAAGGTGTGAACATGAAGACTGATACGAAAAGCGAAACCTCGAAGAATCAAAGTCTTTAAAATTTTAAGAAACTTTCAGTACAGGCCCAACTTCTCTTGTTTCTTATGAAAGGGAGTATGGGTAAATATGGAACTGGGAACGCCTAGCTATATTGGAAAACTCTTTACCTAGGTCTTCCTTTGCGATTTGATTTGCAAATTAAAAAACTAAACTCCTGTTTCAAACTTGGTTTGACCTGCGAAAGACCCATCAATCCAAATTCGACATTTAGGGATCATAGGATCGCAAATATTTGAGCGAAAAAATATTGATCTATGAGAGTGAGGTTGGATCTATCGATGTATTGGTCGAGATGTAACGGAAAGGTTGACGTTATGTGGGCGTTGATCAATCTAAAGAAATGCAGTTTGGGGAAAATATTCAGCTTGCCGGCTTCATTCTAGATGTGAGCGTTCCGAAAAACACTTTAAGTAAGCTCTCTGATTGGCTGATCTCAAATATCACACCCCAGGAATTTCTTTAACTGTCCAACGGCACCTCTTCTCAAGAACTGCCTTCAAGAGGTGTAGGAAATGTAATGATTACCGTAAAAGGGAAAACATGTAAAGTTTATAAATTATTTTTGGCGATCCAAGAGTCCGAGTTTCCCATAAGTGGTTTTATAGGAATCCTTGAGGATACGTGTAAGCCTGAAAGATACGTGTAAGCAGGGGCGTAGGAAGCATCTCAAACTTGGGGGCACGACACTTGGGGGGTATTTTTTCGTTAAGAAAAAGGGGGCATTTTCTAAAAATGAAAAGGGCATTTCTTTGTTGAATGCAAAGTCTTGGGGGCCACGTGCCCCCAGGGCTCCCCGGTTCCTACGTCTGTGCGTGCAAGCCTCCAGGGGGCTCATCAAAAGTTAATTTCGGTACATATGTGTGTATTACTGAATCGTGCAAGTTTTACTGAACCATTCTCCGCCACCTGTGGACAGCTTTCAGTTCTCTTACCCCATATTTCGCGCATTCAACATACAATTCAATAGTCAAATATATAAATTTGATGCTTTTATTCCCCAACCATATCAAAGTCAACATGCAACTAAATAAACGGAAAATCTTTAAGGACTTTTAGAATTTGATATTGGGAGGGGCTCAGGGACTAATTCAAAATTTTGGGGCGAAGGTGAGGGTTTATCAGAGCGGAAGGCTAAATATTTCACGGTAGGTATGCAATTTTACTGACAGATTCCTGGCACATTACGGCCTATCGCTTCCATCCTATACGCTTATTAGTGAGTAACTTATAGATTTGGCAGTAATGTTACAATTCAAGTAGCACTCTGACACAAAAATAGGTTCGAAAAACCTTAATCATAGACTGATTACATGTCGTAGTTGCACTCCTTGATAAACTTATAATCGCTATAACTGCGACTCATGATCAAGCTATTCGAAAAATCGGCCAGTTGAGGCTAATTGAGGCCAGCTGAGCCTCGTAATGATGATTCCGGTTCCGCGGAATACACATAGAGCGGGTGTTCATGGTCGGCAAATTAGCAAGCATTAGACTAACTACCTCAGTCCAAATTTCCGCTTCATTTATTGAATTGGATGCCACCACTGCGCTTCATCTGGGCCTGATAATCAAAATAACTGAAAATCCAGCCAAAATCGCCGCAAAAATGGTGCGACCAAAAAGATCGCAGGACCTTCTACTTGTGATCTGATTCATCGAGAGAGGATCAGCGTTGCGACCTATGCTATACGAAAAGTCGATTCCACAAAATGATTCTGTTTTCCGAGCCCATAATGAAAGCATGAAAGAATGCCACCAAGAGACGGGAGCACTGAGGAGTTATCTGGCAAGGAAAGAACAACAGACAACAACACAGATCAAAAGATATGCTTGCTAATTTGCCGACACCCGCTTTATGTGTATTCCACAGAACTGGAATTATCATTACGAAGCTAGCCTCAATTAGCCTCAACTGGCCGATTTTTCGAATAGCTTGATTATGAGTCGTAGTTATAGCGATTATCAGTTTATCAAAGAGCGTAACTACGACATGTAATCAGTCTAAGCAAGCATGCCTGTTGATCTGTGTTGTTGTTCTTTCGTTTCATGGCATTCTTTCGTGCATTCAGTATGGGCTCAGAAAACAGAATCATTTTGTGGAATCGACTTTTAAACGTAGTGATATGAATGGAGGCAATGAAAAACTCTAAGCAGTTTAATTTTGTTGTCTTTTTCTCAAGCAAACTCCGCCCAAAGACACTCTCAGATCCTCCCCTGTAAACACTTCCCACTTTGAGGCCAACCTCAAACTCATCATGCGAATGAGAGTAGATACATTTTGGCGCCAGTCTTTTTATCGTAGCCCTGAGGTCTACCTCTAAATCTTTTTTAAGATTCCTTTAGTCTAATCCCAGGTCTTATTTCGTCTTTTTATGTTAAAATGGCTCCTTGGTGATCCGTCCAGCTTATACTTCCTGAATTTAATTCAACGTGAAACGAGCAATGTCCCCACTTGACGAGGCAATATTCTTCTGCGAAAGGGATACCTCACGTTTGACCCCGCTTAAAAGCTTTGGGGAGAAGTGAATCGGTCCCGCCTGTTCCCGCATTCTGAGAGAAAATTTTCAATGAACAGGAGGTGAATAGTCCCACATCGGCCCCGCCTATCCCGGGATGGCATCGGGGCAACAAAATGATAGCTGCATAAAGATAGTGCCTTTGGTGCGAGAAGCCCCTCCACCACGATCCCTTTGTGTCATAACGAATTGCGGCTGATTTGATTGATTGATTGATTGATTAATTGATTGATTAATTTATAAGAATTATGAGCGCCATCTTTATTCAATTCACCTTAATTCACAAAATACAAGTTGGTTACAGGGTAAGATAAATCTGAATAAAATTCTTGCATTCTACGCGACACAAGTAAAGCGTTGAAAATTTATGAAAAAGAAAACCACTGAATAAGTATATACAACGAAGTAGGGGTTCAACAATGCTCTTTTGCATTACATATCATTTAATCACCAATGTTTTTGTTTACACGAGAACTTTAAAAAACCCTTACATAAGCGCTTTTAAATCTTAAATTCATGTGAACAAGAAAAACAAATTCACCCATCGAATTCTTTTATTACAACAGCTGTTTAGACTTTCACGATGGCAAATCTTAAGTGCAAACCGTCCCAAAACCAATGCATGTATCCTTAAAAAAGATTAGTACGATAGACAAAAACCAATCTATCCGTCTCTTAACTGCAGAAAGTCCCAAAGCCCATGCATCATCCCTTTAAAACGATGCATACAACAAACATGCCAAATAAGAAATTCATCTGTCGGTCTCTTTTACTGCAACAGCTGCTCAGACTTTGATGAAGGCAAATCTTAAATGCAAACTATCCTGAAACTAATGCATCAACCCTTTAAAAAGCTGCACAAAATAAGCGAACCACACAAGAAATTCATTTATGAGCCTGTTGATCATAAACTGTCCGAAAAAGCATACATCAATCCTTACAAAGATGTCTACAAGAAACAAATCCAGAACAAAATTCAGCTGTTGTTTTCTTGAATGCAAGCCGTCCCAAAACCCATGCATCAACCCTTTAAAAAGATGCATACAATAAGCAAACCTAGTAAGAAATTCATTTGTTAGTCCCTACTGCAACAACTGCTTGACACTTTGAATTGTAAAATGCCCAAAACCCATGCATCAACCCTTGAGAAAGATGCATGCAATAAACAAACCCAATGAGAAATTCATCAATCAGCCTCTTGATTGCAAACTGTCCCAAAGCTCATAAATGAACAATTTAAAACGCTGCATACGATAAACAAAGCCAACAAGAACATCGTTTATTGGCATTTTGATTGCAAACTGTCCAAAAACCCATGCATCAGCCACCTAAAGAGACGCACACAATAAACTAACCCAGTACGAAACTCATTTATCCACAAGGAGCCCAGGAATAATTGGCAAACTGGCAAACTCAAAACATAACGTGTCCGGAATACGAGCTCCGTAGGAAAATGCGAAGGATTTGCGAAGCCTTGAAATAAATGCTGCGTAGGAAGCTGCGAAGAACCTTCGCAGCTTCACGCGCTACGAGTCCTTCGTAGCTTCCTACACAGCATTTATTTTAAGGCTTCGCATATCCTTCGCAGTTTCCTACGGAGCTCCTATTCCGGACAAATTGTTTTTTGAGTTTGCCAGTTTGCCGATTATTCCTGGGCTCCCTGTGATTTATCGTTTATAGTTTATTTCTTTTGCAGTATTCAAACTTCGACGACAAGAAATCTTAATTACAAAGCGTCCCAAAGCCCATGCATCAATCCTTCAAAAGATGCAAACAACAAATAAACCCTGTCCGAAATTCATCTGTCGGTTTCTTTTACCGCAACAACTGTTCAAACTTTCAAGATGCGAAATCCGAACCTTGATTGAAGAATTTAATATAACCAGGCAAACAAACTCATAAAGGCCCATGGAACATTGACGTGATGTTGAAATATGCTTATGTACATTGCTAATCTTTCGGTACACAGCTACGAAGAACAAGCTAAGCTTTTTTGTACTTGTGCCACAAAATAGCCACATCATTGGTCTTCACAGCGGCACAGAGGCTCTTTGTAAAATTTGGCTATTTGGGTATTGGATTAGAATAAACTAGCCCAACATTCTTATTCTGGAAATATTGAAGATCTCAACAAAATTTAGCGGTAGAGTCATGGCGAAATAGCCGACGCTTCCCTGATACCCTTCAGTTCAAAGAAATAGGACATAAACTTCAACATGAACCTTTTTTAAAGACTGGAACAGAGACGGGGGCATTGGTAGAACATGCATAGGCATAGGAGCCGGGGGCACTGGGGGCACGTGCCCCCAAGATTTGCAATAAACAAAGAAGTGCCCTTTTTATTTTTAGAAAATTCCCCTTTTTTCTTAAGGAAAAAGTGCCCTCAAAGTGTTGTGCCCCCAAGTCTGAGATGCTTCCTACGTCCCTGAGCACATGCCCCCTAAGATTTAGCAAAAAACCAGAGTGCCCTTTTTGTTTGAGGATGTGCCCCTTTCGAGACAGATGTGGACAGCATGTCGTTTAGTTTTGTTATTGTGCACTTCGTGATTCAGTTTTGTTTGCTGCTCCTTTTGGTTTATTGTGAAAGATATCGGATATCTAGCAGGACTCCCCATTTTTCTTCTGCACTTCACATTCCTGTCGTTAAAATTCCATTATAGTGAAGTGACCTTCTTATGAAAAAACTGCCCTTGAAGTGGTGCACCCCACCAAATTTACAGTAAGGTGCTTCATACGGGCCTAAAGGTCATGACGAAGTTCTGTGATTCAAGGTTTCGATCAGCTGATTTGAGATCCGTGGATACGACAAATCGAGATGATAGCAAACAAGGACTCAGGCCACATAAACAAAATGGGCAGAGCTAGCATAACGAGAGTAAATGTTTACAAGGCAAGCATGTTTGAAAATAAATAGCAAAAACATATGAAGCCTTCAACCATATCCGTGAATAAACATCACACCAAAAAACGCAATATTGTTAAGGGAGGATCGCGTAAATAAAAGAGATTTATAACATTCTCTTCACACTGACAAACTTGAGCCAACTTTATCCCGGCCAGCAGGCACTGTTAAAGCCAAGGCTCTTACTGGGTTTAACAATTTCATAGGGTCTGAAAATCAAAGTTGGCCTAATTGAGAATGTTCATACTATCTCAAACATGGATGTATAATGCAACCACGTCTAAGTGACAAGGTGATTTCCCCGTGATTTCCCCGGTGAAACAATGGAGAAAAATCAGTCCCCGGACAAGCTGTGAATCTCCCGATACAAAATGCCTAATTGGTGAAACCTCGGCTGAAAACAAGCGAACCCAGGAGATAAATTTGCGAAATCATTTCCACCAAGAAACAATTCCCCACCAATAATTATGCAGTCCTCGCTACATACTTCAAGCTCCCCGATGAAAATTCTACCATATTTTCGGTCAGGAGGAGCCCAGTCAACATCTGACATCTCACCGGGGTCCTTAAATGGGGGTATTATTATTGTACCTTGACTCTCTCCTTATGAACACATCTGACTGACTTGCATCTAAAGGTGTAGGAGGCAGGTGGGTTGGGGGCTGTAGCTCTCCTTTCAGCTACATATATCACATTTCAGGCTCCCTTTGGACATTTTGAAGTCACTGAAGCTACCATATCCGGGTAAACTCCACGATAACCCCCCTCCCGCCAAACGTTGGGCATACCCTACGCACTCGCTTTCATTTGACCAGTGTCGGATGAAAAGTACCTAATCGCACGCAAAGGTTGTTCAAGTAACGCGATGGACGTTTAAGAATTACGATGACACGCTAGGCACTTAGGTTGACGCAGGGAGAGGGTGATAACGGTGACGTCTTGAAGTCTTGCTATTTATTGACGCCTTGTTGTCGTTATTATTTACTTCAACTTTCATCGATTCTTTGCTTACGTAATTAGGGTGCATTCGTAAAACACACCAGCTTGCATGGAGCCTTGCAGAGAGTTCTCACGATTGCCTGGCATGAATTTTGAAACAAGGATGTGTGAAAAGCGTTGGAATAAAAATCAATGCTACTGTACAAATTTCCAACAAAAATAACTGTGTTGCTTTTATGAACACTACAAAACAAAACAACATTAGTTAACCGACAAGGATCCCGCAAAAGAAAGGGACATTTAAACCCTGAAAGAAGTTAAACCATGAAAGAAGAACTTCTCATACTGGGTTCAACTTTCTTCCCAAAGTTTAACTAATGTTGTGTTTGAGTTTTCCCGTTGTTACTGATAACAACCTTTCGCTTGAGGAGGGACAGGGCTGGCTACTTACGGGGGCATGACATCAGAGTTCAGAATAATGAAGCCCTCAACCCATCCCATGGTATGAAATGAGATATGAAATAAGACTAAATATACAGAAAGCAAGGACTTTTGCCGTTGGCGTACGAGATTTTAGGGACTTGAAATGCTTCTCTGTAGAATTCTCACTCACAATCCTTGCATCTCACTCTCAGTCCTAAGCTGCCATGACCAACCCAAAAATAAAGCCACTATGATTCATCAGTCCTCGCGTCAGTCAATAGTGAGATGAACAACTCTTCGTGAACACATCAATCGTCAACACGCAAACCTCCCGTCAATCAAATCGCAGCACACACTGCGACCTTGTGGCTGCACAAGCTATTTTCGGCCTAACGGTCTTAAAATCCGTGAATTTGTCAGATAATGGCTTCCGCTACTTAGCCCTAAGCCGACAGCCTTTATTGTAAGCCGTCTATATCCCTGGCCGCTACAAGGATACACGGTTGCGGCCGCTTTCAGCAAAGAGACTAAATTTATCACTGAGCTAAAACAGTGGAAAACCCATAATCCTGTGTTAAAATGAACGGATCTTAAAAAGGATATCCTGGGATATTTTTGGCTTCCGTATAAATTAACAATGGCGGATTGTTTATGGGTGACAAGAAACGCAGTACTTTTTCTATAGTAGCTCTATTCCTCTCTGTGTCCCCATGCCCGTGAAAGTTGTTGTTGTTGTGACAAAAACTAATGAAAAGCTGGCATACTACGGCAAAATGGACTTGCACATTGAAAATCAGGATGGAACTATTTCCTTCAATTTCATGTCCCAAATTGAAAATCATAGCAACATGTTCCAGGCAGATTGGCCTACGACGCTGGCTCAAACCTCCGATGCTAAAAAACCTCCAAATTCAAATGGAAAAGCCACAAGTACTATCCAGATGAATGCTTCCTCGATCCAATAATCAACAACCTTTCAATGCAAACCAAGAACTCCTTATTTTGAAGGCCAATTGGCTTCCTCAAGAATCACCACAGCAATGAGAATTTCCAGCCTTTTCAAAGGTTGCCAAGACTACGCCTCAGTCTCGTTTCGGGCGGCACACGGACATCTGTGCCTGGCCGTCTCAATTTTTCATGTGAAAGCCAATAAGTCCCAGTTTGAGCAACAAATCCAGCTCAATTATAAGAATTTACAGAAAAAGAGTTGTTGCTGTCGTCGTTGCGATAACTAGGAAAATGTCGTGAGTTTCGACCTTCACTTCACATTCAATCAATTTGAGGGACACCGCGACACAAGGAACAGCGAGGAACAGCAAGGGACAAAATAACTGTATACTGCAAAGGTAGAGTAAGTTTGCGACCAATGTGCATCGATACGTTTGCTTGAAAATTGATCTCCGAAGGTGCTTTCCCTAGAGATTAAGTGACCCCTTCACCATAAAGTTTTATCAGTGTTTCAATCATGAAGACCAACGGACATCTGAAAGGGCCGCTTAATGAAAACCTGGCCTTACTTAGTACGTAGGTGCCATCAATCGATCGGCCCTTTAATGACCAGCTGATTCACGTGACCTTATACGACCCTTCCCTTTTTGCAGCGCAAAATTAATCAAATAAACAAATGTGCTACAAATTTCATTATAATTTATAACGTAATTGGAATAATTCTGTTATTTTCACTTTGTTTTATTAGGCAAAATGACTGACTGCGCCACCGCAACCACGTGCCAACTTGCAAGCCGCGACATTATAAGCCCATTGCTAACCATGAGCCTTCGCGCGTGAGCCGGGAATGAAAAGCAAAAATATTAAAATGATGATATGACAATAATGACAAATAATGTGTTTAATTATACAATAATCAATATAATAATAATAACATAAGAACGTAGGCCAGATCCAGAAACGACTTTCTTTTCATACGAAAGTCAATTCTGGGGCCGCAAAGGATCATGGGTAGTCGCGGGTAAATCAACGGAGGTAAATCAAGGGGGGATGGGAACTTTAGATATAGCAAATTGAATTCACAGCTCATATTACTGTGAACTTAGGTCACTCAGGTCGTAGCAAAAGGAAATTAAGAGGTGTTCCAGAGAAATATTCGGATTTGGTTAGGTTCGGCGATAGACTTATGACGATGAGTCCCTTGTATCTCTGCGGTAAACTTTGCTCAAGAGTGACTCATAATGAAACAGTGAAAAACTTGGCCCTATTTTCTTCAATCATCAATGGAATGATGATGGAATCAGGGCTTCGAATCTCAATCCCGTGGGAGCGTTTTCAATTCTTCAATCGAATCAAAAATTCTATCACATTTACCCCGTAACAATAGTAATCCACGAATCTCGCAATCTGATTGGTACTGTAGGAATCGCGAAGTTTGGGCCTAAATAGGGCCAGGTTTTTCAGAGTAATATTATGAGTCTCTGTTGACTGAAGCGCCATCATTAAGTCAAAGAGCACAGGGAAACCAGAGATTAATCGTCATAAGTCTAGTTCGGCGATGTGAATTTATAGCTAAAAATTCTCAAAATACTCATCCATAACTGCCGCATGCTTCAAGAATTATCTGGGCTAAAACCGCCAGAACCCTGGTTTAGCAGTAGAGGTAAATTTGAGCTCTCAAGGATAATTTTTCAGCCATCAAAGCATCAATACCAAGAAACGAGCTACCTCGTACCTACCTATGTTTGAGTGTACTACCCAGGACATTTTGAGAGTGATTGACCATTGATGAGGACTGAATTAATATCGGTGGACCGGGTCCGTAGGAGGCATCTCAAACTTGAGGGGGTACAGCACTTCAAGGACACTTTTTTCCTTAAGCTAAAGGGTAATTGCTTAACATAAAAAGGACAATAATCTATTCATTCCAAGATCTTGGGGGTACGTGTCCCCAGTGCCCCCGGTTACTGCGGCCATGCACTGGACCATATCAAATCCGTATACTTTTTAGGGCCACCAAGTATAAAAAGAGAGCCAAGGCCTAGCAGAGTTTTGAGACTCTCTGTCAGGCCCATACACACCCATAAAATGCTTGACAGGGCCTGTTTTGCCATTACTGACCACAGGTTATTGCACCAAGTGATGTGTCGTAATTTGCGGTTAACGTAGATGTGTTGCTCGGCCTTGCAAAGTAATTTTTAAAACGCGTTGACAAGCTTCGAGGGCCCCGTTGGGGGGGGGGTAACTTCAACAGACGGGTGATAGGAGTGTGGCATTTCATATCTGAAATCCCACCGAAAAACTTTATAAATTTTCGTGAATATGATACCCCAAACTTTATAGGACATTGACAATGCATACCCTAAAATTGTAACAACTATCCAACATTTTAACCAAGCAAGTGAAGTTTGATCAAAATCAATACTCTAAAGAGTTATGTTTCTAAAATGACACTCCAAAATCCATGAATCCTTGTGATTTTACCAAAAATGATACCCTAAATTTATTTTCTACTCGAAAAAGGCCCCAACAAGGGCACATCCCGTACCACCATATATGGTAGTTACCCCCCGGATCGAAGGCTCACAGATTAATTGCAATTTCAGAGGAGTAAATCACCCCAAAAATCACGTAGATTTCGGGAAAAATCCCGAGAAATCTTCAAAATTCTAGAGAATTCGAAAAATTCCAAATGTTTCGAAAAATATTCACGAAATCTGAGAGACCCAAAGGAAATCTCAAGAACCTCCAAAAAGTCTAAGATTCCTAACAATCTCCTCCAACGGATGATGATGTATGTCATAAATCTCTCAAAACTTCTGAGTATCGTTTAAATCTCTAAAAATCTTGCGAAGTGTTGCAAAATCTCGAATAACTTGAAAAATTTTAAACATTTTTAAGATCCTAAACTCTCCAAAGCTATGTTTGAATTGACTTGTCGCTGGCATTTTCTTGAAGGATTAGGCTGGAAATTTCGAGAAAAAGTTGCTAGTTAAGGTTAACTTTTTATACTCATTGTAAAACAAGAGGGCATTTCCTTTGGCATTTCCCCAAGGGAAAGAGGAGGAATTTAATTCACTTCAGTTCCCTCAATGAAGTCTAAAGATCCAGCAACATCACAGAAACAACAAATCGATATCCATGTTGGAGTGTCCTAAAGCCTTTTCATAAGTACTGTAACAAACTTGTTTTTCCTCAGAGGGCAGGACGGGCCTTCCACTTTTCTCTTAATTTTCTTTCTCTCATTTCTTAATTAGGGCAACCTAATTAGCTGCATGTAATCAACTTGCTAAATGGCTTTGAATGTTGTAAAAATATTTCCCTCTCTCAAATTCCATCAATGTATTGGCATTTTTCAATTGCATAACATCTGCCCTCCGATTCTGAACTTTTAAAAATTTACAGAATTCGTAGGCCACGCCTCTCTGCAAACAAGTGCCAAAAGTCATACTTTAATATCATAAGGCACTTTAAACTGTAAACCATTTTATTTGCTTTGAGTTAACACCGGAATTATCGATTTCAATGCGAATTTAATTTCAAATTGCCTTTGCAAACTTAGCAACAATAACGATTCTTTTTAGGATTTGTGTTTGCTTCCGACTTTAGGTCGAATTTAGGAACAGTCTTCTACTGGATGAAGTATCGTAACAGTTAGCTTAAGTTACTATGAGGTAAGCCATTGGCTCCATACCAGGGTTGCAAGATTTGAATACTCAATGTTAACGCATCTTTTGATAAGAAACCACTGGAGTTGTGGACATTATTTGGGTGTTGATCGTGTCTACAACACCTGGCCTAAATGAACAGATGTATTTCGTTACCTTGTTCGTCTTCAATTCACTGTTTATCTTTTCGTTCTTGTCTGGGAGCACATCAGATCTGCTGTACGGTTCTGCATGGCCTAAATTTTGAACTGCACTGCTATTTATACCCTGGGTACCAGACTCTCTCTAAAAGAAAATTCAACTTTCTTTTAGAGAGAGTCTGGTACCCAGGGTATGCTATTTAAAAGCCATGGCCTGAAAACTAGTTCCCAGATCGACGCGGCCTTCTAACGACTCATGGGAACAAGTTCTCAGGCCACGGCTTTTAAATCGCAGAGCAGTTCAAAAATTAGGCCATGCTGAACCGTACAGCAGATCTGATGTGCTCCCAGACAGGAACGAGAAAATAAACAGTGAATGCAAGCAAGGTAACGAAATACATTTATTCATTCAACAAATCAAACAAATTAGAGTTAAACAAATTGTTGATATATATTTACATGAATTCAAGTAATTATCTTTTCTCTTGGCGGACGATCCAAATTTCTTTTCACGCACTTTACTATCCAGCGGATGCCAGCCTCGATATGATCACTGAAAGAGAGAATGAGGAGTATGTCACATGTCAGATGGAAAATATTGTTGATGACTTGTTGTTGACTTTGTTGCTGCTGTTGTTGTTGTTATTGTTGTTGTTCACGTTACATGCATAAATGTGTAATGTGGGGTATCAAAAACAACAAAATCGAATTCCTCCTGACGCTACTGCTGAGATAACACCATCTTAAAGACCCATAGCTAACCGTGATGCTTCGCACGCCGAATGAAAGCACAAAAAAGAGAAGCTAGGCAAGAAATGCAGAAATGCAGAAATGGCACGTGAAGGTAGTTCAGGTAGTTCCAGTTCAATGACAAGCAAAGCTTATTGAAGCAGTGTAATGGTCCTTCCTTTCGATGTGACCATACCTTGTAATTCCTTTTGCCTGTAATTACAGAGAGTTGGCAACGTTCCTCACACTCCACAGCAGGTTCAGCACCGCCCAGGAGGTAACTTGAGTTCTCCATGGCACGGGGCTGCGCCAACTGTTAGGGTACTATTTATATGAAAGAGTTCGGATTTCTGGGTATGGATTTCAACATTTTTTACATTTTGCAGATTTATGGGTATGGATTTCTGTAAAAATTCATTCATTGATGAACTTTTTCGGCAATTCCAGATTTATTGGTGTGATTTTCAGAAAATTTATGCGGATTTATGGCAGGTATTTTTACGATTTGAATGGCACAACTCCGTATCTTGGAAAAGTAAATGACCTTTTTCCCCAGGCAGCAGGGCCGGGACTTGAACCACCATCTTTCAGATTGGTAGTAAATCGTGCTGCCACCAAACAATCCCGCTCACAGTGACTTTTTCACATCATACAAAAATCGACTCTCACGCGACTATCACATAAAAATAAAAAAATCGAATTCTTAAAGGAATATGGTTAGCGATGGGCCTTTAGCAATGAAAGACCAACGCAAGATATACAAATAAAGATACTCGATGAGTTCATTTTTCCTTTATGCAGTATAACAATCTCATAAAATATCATCGCTTGAAAAAAGTCTAGAAATTGCCCTGACAACTTCAGTGCACCAAGATTCAATTGCAACTAGGGTTCATCCTTTAATCTCAAGGCGCTGTGACATGATACATGAAACAGGCGTGCATCTAGTCTCTATGACGTCAATGTTTTTGAGAAAGGTTTACAGTATGATCCAGGCCTATCCTTGTAACACCACATCAATCCAAACTATATTTCGGATTTAAGGGCCTTCGTCTCTGTGGTCGATTTGTTGGAAATACAAGTTCTTGGCCAAAGTGTTGTCAGTTCATAAGAGAGCACTTCTACTTTTTAGAAAATGTAGTGGAAATTCTAATACGATGCCAGAACCCTTTCTTTGAAAAGTTGCTTTATTTTGACATTACTGGGGAACTGATGGAAAAATTTACTTTCATCGAGCTGTTCTTTCAGTTAACCTAGAGCAGTGTGGATTCACAGATTCTGTTAGGCCAGATTTGATGTCTTGACGGATTGAAATTGTTGCATGCCTGCAGAGAACCCTTGGTTACAAAAGCTCTTTAAGAAACGCGGTAGTTTTTATTCCTGCAACAGCGTTTTTCCTCCTTGTGCCACTGTGCACGGGTTCCCCGGAGCGGCATCCCTTGCATCCCTGTGTCCTACAAAAGTAATCCTCACAGGTACAGGGACTGAGGAAGGGACAAAATTGCAATAGAACTGGTGAAGGAATCGTAGGAACAATCACCATCATTGCAATCACTAACACGTTGTTGAGATCCATGAGGTCAAAGGTTCAGTGAAAACGCCTTTTTAGTGGATATGCATGCGATAAGCCTTGCCTTGGCAAATTTTCATCAGACTGACCCTAATTTAACAACGATCATTTTTGAAACCTCAAAATGACAAATTGATGGTCGAATATGGTTAGCGTATCTGCAATCCACTTAAACACGTACAAACGCGCTTCATGGTAAGTCATAGTTGGTGGGCTTTAAAGGATTTAATCAGGGGGAAATACGGCCGCACTGCGCACTTAATGCCGTAATACCCCCCGGGTAATACCACTGCGGGCGAATACCTTTGAAGATCTTGTCGCAGCAGAGCAACATCAGCCCCAGATTTACCTCGGCTGTTGTTCTGTTGCTCAGATTGGTACTGCAGGACTTGCCAAGTTTGGGCCTCAATAGGGCCAGGTATTTCAGAGCGATATTATGAGTCTCTGTTGACTGAAGCGCCATCATCAGGTCAAAGCGCATAACGAAAAGAGACTCATCATCATGAGTCTACTTGGCCACAATACCACTTACCTGACTTTTCGTTGCAAAGGGGCGGGGCTAATACCTCAAATCCAAGGGGGCCATTGACCTACCCATTGATCCACTTAATTTGTTATTTCTCCTCTTACACAGTTCCATGTGGAGTAATCCTTGAAAGGTTATTCCGTGCAGGTCAAAGATTGAGCAGCTAACAGTAATAACCGTGCACAGTTAACCGAAATCACCAAGGGCAGTAATCCTTCAGTACAATATTCACCGTTATTTGAGGTTAGGGCGGTCAGAATTTAAACTTGATCCTATTATGTTTCAGTGTAAATCTCAACCGTTCAAACTAGTACCCCTGCGAGAAAAACAAGGCTGATTCATTTTGTGAAGTAATGAGAAGCAAGGAGGGGATAGACAGGCATCAATTTTTCTTCACCGCCTAGCAACAGCTCATCGCAATCAAAACCCACAAGAGAGGCCTTTTCTTTTTCTGGATAAACCATCTTTTGGTACCGTGCCAAGAGGTGCCAGTCAATAGCGAATTTTGGTAAATATTGTTTCTAAAAATATCATCAAACTGTGTATTTGTTTATTGATTTTCTCACGTTTACTTTTCTCTGCTTCTGTTATGACAACACTACTATAAACAGCTTTGCAATAGGGGTATATTTAGTGTGTTGAAGGGTTGTATTGTTATTTTTAGCCAATGCGCAGCCTCAGCACTCCTCCATGGCGACGACTATACGGCTTACTATGATTGGGACATACCAATATAGCGCCGGTCAAAAATCGCGGGCTTCAAAAATCAGTCCGCGGCGAATAACAGGTTGCTCAATCCAGTCTTTTTTCCAGCTCAGCGCTTACTATAAATGGCTCTGCAACACTCCCTTTCAACAAAGCGGTGCATGACGGGCAATCAGGATCGAAATCTCGCACGTGTTATATTGTTTTTATTATGCTCGCTTATTATCTCGCTCTTGCCTATTATCTCGCTCTTGGAAGATGTTTCTCGAGCATTTTACGACGATTTTGCTCAATCAAACGTGTCAAGAAATACTAAATGAATCTAGAAAATTATCTAAAAGTATGAAAAGCATAGGGAGTTTCCTACTCCACTTAATCTATTAAAATCGACAAAGAAATTCAAGAAATAGAAATAGAACATGTGCGCGACTTGGATTCTGGTCATCCAACATATAACATTTTGCTACCCTTCTTCTACCCGGTTACGCCCGATACGTTTCGTGCATCTAAATCCAGGCATTTTAATTCAACTGATACTTAAAGTTATATTTCTTACTGAAACTATTACCTTACGCCATTCTCGAAATTTATCACACAGGGGTATATTTAATGCGTTGAAAGCTGGTCCACTATTTTTAGCCCATGCGGGGCCTTAATGCTCCTCCACGGCAGCAACTCAATGCTTTATGGCCTTCCTCCCTCCCCCTTGCGATGACAACCTCGTTTATTATCTGTTTATCATGATTAAACTTGCGACCGTTATTGACTAAATAACAAAATGGATTCAATCTGTTTTTAACGTCTCCTTTTGTGATTCCTTCATAATAATGAACCACAAAAAAGATAAACTGACCTCAGCTGCACTAGCCGCTCGTAAACATCTTTTATGGATTCGATTCATACTTTAAAGGTATTTAAACCAAGAAATAAAGGAAAAGAATAAGAATCACTTTGATTTCGTTAAGACCATCTGTTAATGAGATTAATAACGGTTTCGATATACAGAACGGATGCCCCGCAGACTGGTAAGATTAATTTTCAGGGGTGAGTCAAAAAACGTCACGATGTTTTTCGCATGTTCGATCATCAAAAACACTCTCTTTTCTATCAGAAACGCTGCTCTGATTTTCATCGTAGAATTTCTTAGCGTAAGGTTCAAGTCTTACGGTAACAGTTTCTTGTAGAGTTTCTTAAAAGGACATTGCTACCCAGGATCCTTTGCGGGCTCACATCAATTTTCGACCACCTGAAATTCAAGTTTGGCCTCAATGAACACTAAAGTAAAGATCCCCAGTGCAGTTGCGAAAGTGATCGAGAAGTTAACAAAGGAAAAGGGTGACCAAAGGAAATCAATTGAAGGTGTTGTGGCGCCGTGGTGTAATCCTCTGACTTTGCAGCTACAAAAGTCAAGAGGAGTGTGCTCGATACCCGCTAGGACCCCACCACATGAACGTCATGACAAGGGGTTGCGGACTAGATAAAGCCTGCTCTATTTCTGCGATCCCAGCGCTTAGCGCTGAAAAACGCAACTTCGCCTTCACCTTCATAGAAAGAAAAGTTGGTGGCCGAATGAGATGCTTCAAACACCGTTCTGTCCCTAAGAGACGGCCTACGCTAGAGAATTTTTCGCAACTTTTTTTGGCACGGTAAGTTTCCCGAATAAGGGATTTTGCAGAAAGGGCTTGCTTAGGTTTCTTAAAAAGTCGATAAAAACAGGGGATCGATTTCCAGCCATCTCAGATTTTCAAAACAACAAGGAGCTTGTTTCATTTCATTCACCCTGGAAATAGGAACTCATTTGAAAGCATCCATAGAAAGACTATAGTCGCTAGGTACCTAAAATATTCCAAGGAAACACTCTCCTCGAATGATGGATCTTTCTTTAGTTTACAAAGCAACATCGCTCAAGGTATCCTGGATTTAACACCTGATGGAGAGATTAATATAAACTCGTTTTAAGGCCTCCATAGCTCTAGTAAGAGCTGATCAATACTTCTTTATTTCACAAAGCAAGGCCCCTCGAGGCTTTCCTGAATTAAGGTGGTGCTTAGAAGTTTCTCTTTTTTGAGGCATCGGTGAGGAGTCGAAGGTTACTTGCGTGATGAACGATCAGCAAAAGCCGAACAAAAGGCAACCACTGGGTGTGTTTCGCTGTACTTAGCATGAAATACATTATTTACAAACTGATCGAGTGAATAAAGCATTGTTTAACCAAATCACGGGTTTTTCTCCTGTTTACAGCAATGCTTAAAAGGAGGTAATAAAAATGTCATATGTGAATAAAAGTACGGGAAAATAAAATCCAGGAGGCTGCCGATAAAAAGTCAATTTAACCTGCCAACGAGGCCTTAATGCCAGAAAGTGAGCTTTCAATAGACTATGTTTTACACCAACATTGTTGCCCGACTATGGGCAGATTTTTTCCGAAAAAAGGCAACTTTTTGAAAACTTTTCTAAAATCGGGGGGAGGGGCAACCTCCCCTTCGGCCCCTGGATGTTCTTAGGCATTTCCATTAATATTGGGTACAAACAAGTCAAAATCTACTCGATAGTGAACTGGCCTTCACACTGATTTTTGGGTGCATATAGAAATAAAGCTTCTGGCTAGTTCCTGAGCAAATTGTTTCAAAATTAATTTGAAGCCGTAATGGGATGATGGATAAAAAAAGTTACAAACTGGCTACAGGTGTGCTTCGCTGCACTTGGCATGAGATACTCTCGAGTAACGAATAGTCGTCCTCCGCCCCGCTTATTAATTTTTGAAAAATTTTCCAACCCCCCCCCCGCTCTTGTTCCAACGCCCCCTTTTATTATTTTTTGGAAAAATGAAATGATACTAGACATAATTTCTGAATAAGGGATCTGTCATAAAGAATGGAACAAAAGGGGGCGGAAGGGATTTCAAAATTTGCCGTTAATCTATGTAGCCCAATGCAAGAAACAAGAACTGTTTACTTAGCCTCTAAATGCCTGCAAAAATAATTTGATGACCCCAGGGTTTCGAAATCTAGAAACTTCTATACTGTGCAGTTCAATTTTCTTCCTGTGCATCATTCTGTCAATACCGACTTTATGCGACCTCCGGTATAAAGTTTTAAGAAAGTAGGGAAGAGTTTGAAGATAACACTGTATTAAAATTGAGATGGAGGAAAATGCTGATAATCAAGAGAGCAGAAAAAATGATGCTGGATCTCTTTAAAACAATTGTAAAATATTGTAAACAAATACCTTCATGGCCCATGCCTATCACTTGAAATATTTTGCTAGCCCAACATTTTTCATTCAATAGTTTTGCTGACCCTGTCAAATCCCTTCCGCCCCCCTCTGTTCCATACTTTATGACAGCTCCCTAAACGCAAGAAAAAGTCTAAAGAAGTGCATTTCAACAGAACCAGATATCAAAGGTAAATGTATGAGTAACATCACGGTTCACATAAATATATCACAGATACGTCTTTGCCTAAGAAAAAGACTATTTTCTATTTCTCCCAGAACCCCTCCCCCCGATTATTCCAACCCCCCCCGATTATTGTTATATGGAACAATTTCCAACCCCCTGATTATTCTCACCCCCCTCGAGAGTACATTGTTTCATCCTGCAATAGATCTTAGCTATTCTATAAAAGAGCCTGGATCGAGCGTTATTTTTATACATTTTGATACGAGACGTTCGATTACGTGGCGTCAGAGCTGCTATCACCATTGTGCAAACTCGAAAATTCTACAAAATGTAGCAAAATATCGTTCGATTCTGATTCTTTTCAGAATAGTTCTGTTGCGGCTTCAGCTTAGGGAGCGGTCATTTTTAATCCTGGGTACCAGGATGGAGGATAATTCCGCACCATTAGAGAAGATTTCATACACCATTTTGAACATAGAAAAAGTTTTTCGTACCCCGAAGTGATTCATCATTTCCAGACGTCTTTTAAAGTTTCTTTCAATCTTGGATCGATGACTTCATCCAAACTATTTTCCAGCAAAATAGTTTTGTACCCCATAAAATTGCTCTTAAAATTTTCGTACCCTCAGAAAATAATGGAAAGTTTCATACCCCAGCCAGAAATCCTCAACCCTGGTACCCAGGATCAAAAAAGACCGCTCCCTTAATTAAAAAAAAAATTTGCTTGGGAATTTGCCAAAACTTCTACTTCTGTAATGGCCCAAAAAGCAGCAAAGAGGCCCATTCAGTATCCTGCAGGTTTTGACTTTTTGGTACCCAGCATTAACGGGAATGCCCAAGAAAAAGTGTATGTCCATGAAAAACAACGAGAACTGATTATGTTAGCGATCTTGGAAATTTCTACCAGGTGAGACACAATTTTGTATCCACCGCTTAAACTGAATTTTCAAAAAAGTTGCTCAGGAATTAGCTAAACTAAAAGCTCTGTTTCTGTATGTGCCAAAAAGTCGCAAAAAGGCCCAGTCACGAAGGGCTCGTCGCTGCGAGGGCATTGGCATTTCGTTAGGGCTAGTTTGGGAGGCGGAATGTTGTTGCAGTTCAGTTGGGATTCAGAACTTGAAGTTCAGGCCTAACCAAAACACGATGTTGTAACTGAATACAAATATTGTTTGGCTTTGTGAGTACTGAATGATTATCATTTCATGGTTAGTTCGGACAGCATAACAATACTGTCCGAACTGCCCATGCTTTTCCTTGACCATCTTGAATCACATCACCTCCTTTCGAGCGTTGCTATCAAACAAAAGCCACATCACAGGCAAACACCGTGAGTCATACGACGGGCTGAGCTTTGAAGATAAATTTGATATAAATGGGAAGATTTCCTGCATTAAAAACAAATAAGGATGCTCACAATAATATTTACTGACAAGATTTTGATCTTGAGTTAGCATGTTGCACAAAAATATGGCGAAAACAAAAAAAGAAACTCGTATTTTTTGCAAGTAAGAGGGAAGCACTTTAAGTAGTGGTTTGCCATTGTTGAAAACAAATTAAGCGATGCCCAAGTGGTACATTTCCTGTGGCTCTTTACCATTTCCTGGGACTTAGAAAATCAAACCTAATGCAAGCAATTTTTACAGAAAACTTCGTTCCGGATGGTAAAAAGTATCTCGAATTTTCGCTGGAAAACATTTTTGGTCAGTATTTTAGTTGTAATTCTCTTGGTCTCTTAGTTCAAATGTTTAAACCGTTCCTTTATCAACCGCTTTCCAGGTACATCCTAGTTAGATCTCAAAACAAGTTTCAACAGAATTCAGTCTTGGAAGACATTAAGAATGGCATCGTATGAACAATCAAAAACGGATATACAAAAATTTTTCGACACTTTCGAAACGCGGTTGATCGATTTTGTATTGGCCTGAAGACATTTCTGTGACGTCAAATTCTAGCCTCGTTGTGCGTCATTGCCTCGATTGCATGAAGTTTTTCACTGTTACATTTTTTGCTGTTTTCAACCTGTCTTGGTATCGTGTGAACATAGTTTAATGCTAAAAAGTTTCCCTTTATCAGCTGAATGCTTGGCTTCTACATTTCTGTCAAGGTGAGAAGTTCCCTTGGTGTAGTCTTGCTTAGACACTGGGAAGCAGGAGGTCGTACTTTATAGTCACAGGCAAGAGGACATAAAGATCGCAGCATTTCAGCACGGGTGGAGAACACACATGAAAATTTCCTGCGGGGCTAACCTGGCTTGAAATTCAATTACGCTCAATCTAACTCAATTCAACTCAATTCAATTCAACTCAACTCACCCATTTAGCGCAGAGATGCCTTGAACCAAACAATCCCTTTGGTCAAATTTAATCGAGCTGCTCATGAACCTTTCTTTAATCTCATCAACATTAGTAGAGCTCTGTATTAAAAAGGACAGAATATAATTATTGAATTGACAGTTATATCCCTCAATAAATATTTTAATTCTGAGCTGATTCAGAGATTAGTTCCTAAAACCTTGATTAAATTCGAAATAGAACGTTATTTTCAACTGTCAATCATACTGGCCCTTTAAACCTATTTCTAGTTTCAAATGACATGGTTTCGGAGCCTGCAGCAATGGTTGCTAACAGTTTTTGATATATAAATAAATCGTAGCTTTGCAACTGTGATAAAAATAGCAGCAGGCTGCCTCAGTTGTTTTAAAATTCGTTAAAAATTTGTTAAATTTGTTAAAAATTTGTTAAATTTGTTTAGTTTACCAAGTGCAGTGGCGGATTTAGGGGGGCAAATGGGGGCAACTGCCCCCCCCCTTCACGATGAAAACTAAGCTTTGGCGCCCCCTTTTTGGCAAGAAAAGCGCCCTTTATCTTGACCCAAATCCCCAAATCCACTCTTTTTTCAGTGTTTCGTTTTGAATGTGCAGAAACACGTAAACTAAGGTGCTGTTCAGAAGAAAAACCAGAGAGCTATATTGAACGTAGCCCACAAAATTGTCGCGCGCCTTCGGCGCGCTCACTTTTCATTTTCTTTTTGGCGCCCCCTCTCCAAATTGCCCCCCTTCAACCTCGGGCTGGATCCGCCCCTGACCAAGTGAGCCCGAAAAAGTTCCCACTTTTGAAAGTCCATAGCACAAAGAGTACTGATCGATCATAGTAACTCAAATTGTGTTTCATAGCCCGAAGAATGTAGGATTTTTGTAACTTTTTGCGCTTTTTAAGCCTGTCCTCCTCCAACCACTTACAGTAGTTTCGGTCGGCGACAAGCACGCTCACCTTGTGCGCATGCTCTGTTAGTGAACATGAAAATCATTACAGAGCCTCTAAGAAACTCGTAAGAAACTCTGAGTCCTCAAATCTAACAATTTTAAGAAACTTTCTGTACTGACCCAAATTCTTAGTTTCTTATAAAATAATACGTGTAGTGGTTCTCATATAGAGGGTATATGGAGGTATAATCACCAGTTTCTTTTACGTGGATTTGACCATGGGAGTTGTGGACACAATTTGGGTGTTGATCGTGTCCGCAATACCTGGCCTAAATGTTGGTAAATGAATAAATGTAGTTCGTTACCTTGCCTGTCTTCAATTCACTGTTTATCTTTTCGTTTTTTGTCTAGGAGCACATCAGCGTGCTGTGAACGGTTCTGCATGGCCTACATTTGAACTGGACTGCGACTCAAAAGCCGTGACCTGAGAGCTAGTTCCCTGATCGACGCGGCCTTCTAACAACACCGAGAAGATCAACAGTGAATTGAAGACAAGCAAGGTAACGAAATACATTTATTCTTTTAAGATCATTTTGGACAGGTATTGTGGACACGATCAACACCCAAATTGTGTCCACAACTCCCATGATTTTATTGTACTGTTTTGCCAGTGGTCGAGTTTCTTAATTTCTTGGTGATCTGTGGGTTGAGCTTCTTACAAGCGGTTTCATATAAGAAACGAGTGTATTTAATAAAAAAGTTGTGAGTATTTGAACGGTTTGAGCTTAAGGTCATGTAACAGTTCGTCAATGGACAACCGATCTCTTTGTCTATCACTTGAACCTGCACAGCTGAAGTTAAAAACGAGGTAAGCTCTTGAAATGAGCAAAACAGACTTGAATGGCTCTTGATGTCACTTTCAATGGGGGTCACGATTTCAAGAGGAAACGAAGGTAAATACACCTACAAGCAACTGATTTGAGAGCATTCACCTGAGGAATTGTCATACGTTTTACTGAACAGTGCAAAACAGCCTCAAAGTTTTCGTCATTCAGTTATCCTTTTGGCTGGTTATTGAGCCAAGAAATAGCGGTTAATCTTCTCTTTAAGTTTTCCATTGTTTAGGGAGAGCACACCATGCCGGGGGTGTGGTTTTCTATGTTTCTTCATGAGCGACAGGACAGCCAGTGTGTAGCAGTTCGAAATTTATATCGGAAGCGAGCCACCTTAACTGTGTGTTCTTTGTGTTTTGAACTAATTTTTGCTTGGTATACCATCACCTTCACTGCTTCGTGATTTTGAAATTTCGGTATTGAGCCACCTTAAGTGCAGAGCCACCTTAATCGTAAAGTTCCAAAGAGAAAAACAAAGCGTGTGATCACCAACGAACAATGGGAAAGCCAGCGATCTCCCCCCAGCAGTTTTTCCCTTGTACCCAGGTTACCTATATATGTGTGGGCTTCACGTAATATGAGCCTGTTCTCGGCAGATATTCCTCAAACATGGCCCCTGTTCGGGCGAAATCACGAAAAATCAGCAAAAATTATTCGTGCCATCTGTATCACGAACAGAATGTTTGCTTCGCACAATAGAGTTACCTTCGCATAGTCTGTTATTACAAGATTATTGAAGTAACGAAAATTTTTAATAGTTACGTCTTTATCTTGCTTGTTGGCTAACATCAACAAAGGCACGCCATCAAGATTGTCATCCAGGAATGTATTTTCTGAAAATAAAATCAAGAAATCACTTGCATTTCTCTAATACTCTAAACCCTATTGTGGTTGGGCAATCTGATACGTACTATTTTGGTTGGGAGGGGGGGGGGAGCTTTGGATTCCTATTGGCGGCCAATGTGAAACAGATTCTAGCATCTATGAGTATCGTATCGGATGTGTACCTATTTGTACGTGTTTATTTAGTTGTCTATTTAATTGTATATTTTCATGCGTTGGCCACGTGGTAGACATTGTCTTTTGCTCCTCATGGTATCGTCCTTGTAATGTTGCATTGTAGTTAGAGTATAGTAGAATGTAGCATGTATTGTAATGTTGTTATTGATATAAAAAATCTATGAAAATCAATAGAAATAGAAAGAAATAAGACTGGAGAAAAGGTCACACAATTGGACAGTCTCGAAGATCTAGGCATATACGCAAGGCTCGACTGTTTTTTTTTCTATTCAAATATTAATATTTACAAAATATCTTACATTTAACTATACCTACACTAATTACTATACAACATAACAGGTACGATACCATGGGGACAAAAGACAATGACTACCCCATAACCAACATAAAAAGACACGCAACGTTCAACTAACTACGACTACACTACAAACGAATAGGGACTAATGGTCAATGTACCAAATTCTGTTCCACACCAGATGCCAGGTCAGGAATATGATAACTTGAATGGTGTCGCAAACGCAACTGATTTTTTTTTATAGATAAAAATGCCTGACATCTGATGTGAAGAAGAATTTACAAGGAAAAAGAATATTGAGTCCGTATAAATAGCGCTCTCATGACCAATATCAACTTCTTTTCAATCACGAAACAAAAGTCGTCACTTAATCCCTATTGAAATTAAACCAAAGAAATTCCTCAGGATAATGCAAGGATTAAGAAGTCTTTTGTCTCGACTCCTAATGACTTTAGCACTATTGTGCGATAACAAAGGACCGTCAGCGGTTTGTCAGCGAAAATTGAGGACAGCGTTAACGCTCAACTATTTATAAGGACTCAATTCCTTTAAGGAAATTGGTGGTTGCATGCTAAGGCTGTGAAGATCTCAATCAAACCGACCAGTTTCGTGGATAAAACGTAAAGTTAATTCGAGTATACTTCTATTCAAGTTATTAGAAAGGTCGTGATCACCATATAACAAAAGCTGGGTCAAAGCATCGTTCGGCAATTTGTATGGCCGGTTGTAATAATCTAACAATTCCAGCGAGAAGGTTCGACTGTCCTAAGTGATATACATATGTTGGCTTACCTAATACGGAGAGAGATTCGTCTATCCTCGTTTTGTCGGAAGAATCAAGAACATACATAACACCATGCGAATCAGTGTAATACTGCAAAACAAATATTGTACCGCATGAGTCAAAGAAAGTTTACAAGTTTGGCAGGCTGTGAAATAAAAAGTGTGTAGCTAATATTCGAAACTGAAATGTTAATCTATCAGTCAAAGGCTAGCCTGATGACATCTTCGTAGTGATCGCTATTGATAGACTGATGGAAGCTCCAACTACGCCTCTAGCCTGATGACATGTTCGTAGTGATCGCTATTGATAGACTGATGGACGCTCCAACTACGCCTCATGGACTTTGACACTGAAATTTGGGATGAAGTTTTCCCTTATCGATTTCATAACTTGATATGGAAACCATAGCAACACTGTACGAACTCCAGGCAATGGTGGATGGGCCTAAGTTGCCGGCTCGAACCTCCAATGTTAAAACAACTCAGAATTCAAGTTTTCAGTGATATTAGCCATGAACAAAACCACAAGTATTCATACAAGTGTTTTCTCAATTCAAGAATCAACAAACCTTTCACTGTGAACCAGAGGTTCCTCATTTTTAAGACCAATTTGCTTCCATGAACTTCACCGCAGCATTGAGAATTCCCAACTGTCGAAGGTCGCTTGCCTCGCTTCTGAGACTACACAGCAGCCTCATTCCAGAGGGCACACGTAATCCAAAATTAACCGATCATAGTGATGGGTAATTTAGATTCTATGAGCTGTGAACTGCAAGGAGCAGTAGACTACATGAGATCGCGCGCACGCGCAGGAAGATCACTTTTTAAAGAGCACGGAACGAGGTCAGAAAATTATTTCTTTGTGACACTAAAAACCCCTGTTGAAACTTAACCAAACTGTAAATACTCTCTCAAGGGTGGGATTGGGTGTGGCATGTAGTCTACTGCTCCTTGCAGTTCACAGCTCATAGAATCTAAATTACCCATCACTATGATCGGTTAATTTTGGATTCTATCTCGCTGCTCCTGCGTCGGAGCAGAGCAGCCTACATGAGACTTTAAAGCTCTGACCAAGTGTAGTGCATCACATATGAAGTATTCATTTATATGAAGTATACACATGGTGTGAAGTAAACATACTGTACCCCTTGTAAAGATGTTTCACAAGAGCCTGAATAACCTTCCTTGCAATGGGGTTTTGCCAATAGAGCGATTGGTTGCAGTATAAAGACCTTAACCACACAAAATCCCTTGGACTTTAAAGTAATCTTGGTTTCCAACAAAACAAGCTAAAGTATAGTGTTTACACTGCTTGCTTGTGACAATATTGCATCTACAAATTCATGCTCACCGTTTTTAGAATTATTTGAGTTTATAATGTCTTTGTCATAAAATTTCTTGAAAGTGCTATCAGTACTCCAGCATCCTCTCTTAATGATTTCTTGTCTTGTTACCCCAATCTGCTTTGCTTTGCTTACTGATGCTGCTCTACAACTATGTGCTTTGAAAGCTTCAATATCGACTCCTGCTGATTTTAGTTCGTTTTTTATCCATCGAGATATGGTGTCATTCGTGGCTGGCTTGTGTGGGGTTCCGTATGTGACAAACAATTGCTTGATGTTTGTGGAGACAAGTAATTTCCGTCTGCTTAGGTATGCTGTCATACATTGTACCACACAAAGTTTTGCATTATGGCAAAATCTTTTATAAACAACGGGTTCAATTGTTCTACCTGGCCTGGTATGTTTTTGCACCTCATGGGGTAGTAGAATCAGCTCAGTATCTGTGATTTTGATATTATCAACCAGAATGGTGAGAAGTGAATGCTTCCTTCTTGCACCCAATATCATTAGTAGCATTGTTAATTTCTGTGTAAGGTCTTTTAGCGGCAGCAAATTATTGTCTGGCCGTCTATTATAAAAGTTTAACACAGTATTTATGTCCCATATCTGGACATATCTTGGCAGTGGTGGGTGCCTGTTAAAAATCCCTTTTGTGAATCTAGCAATCATGGGATGATCAGAAAGTGTTGCATATCCAGGTATGGCCACCATTGTATTAAGAGCACTTCGTGCTGCACAAATGCCACTATACTTGCACCCTCTTTTGTACAAATGCAAGAGAAACTCTAGGATCGAGTTTACAGAAGGGCAAAGGGCATTTTCATTTTGTTCGGAGCAGTAACTCTCCCACCGTCTAAGTACTGAGTTGTATTTTTCTTTATTATTTTTCCTCCATGATTCCATGATGATTTGGCTAACCTCTGCTGAAAAGTTGTTGTCAGCAATGCATCTCCGGATAGGAGTACTGCCAAGAGCTTTGTTTTCGGTATCAGGGGATGTCTGGCTTCTGGGTTGAAAGGCAGTGTGATCAGCGTTTTGTTTTGTGGAAGAATTATGGGATCCTTCACAAGCAGTGACTGCATTGTTGGGTACCAGTATTGGGATGTCCAATAAGGTATAATCATGATCCCAGTGGCACGATCTTGAACAATTTTTGATATCGCTGCTCCCACTATGCTGAAAGGAGGATAGGCATAGAAATTAATGTTTGACCATGAAACACTGAAGGCATCAACAGCCATGGAGTCTGGGTCAGGTGTCCAAGAGACGTATTTGTCTACCTGATGATTTAGCCTAGATGCAAAAAGGTCTACATCTGGATAAAATTGCATTTTTTCAACAACGTTTTGGAAAATGCTGGGTTGTAGCATCCATTCTGTTTGATCATTAAACTCACGAGATAGTTTGTCTGCTACTGTGTTTATTTTGCCAGGAATGTAGGCAGCAGACAGCCATATATTCCTAGAGTTGCAAAATTCCCAGAGCTCTTTGGCAAGGGTGTCACATTCAAGTGCTTTTATTCCACCCATATGGTTGATGTAAGCTATTGCTGTACAGTTATCACTCCTAATCCTAATATGTTTGAATACTTTTGAGCTGCAGTATGCTTTTATAGCAAAAAATGCTGCCTTGAGCTCCAGTACATTTATATGTGTTTTTTCTGAAAGGCCCCATCTCCCCCCGGTAGGGGTGTGCCCATCTGTGGCGCCCCAGCCCTTATGGCTTGCATCAGTTGTGATTGTGCAATCTACTGGGGGTGTTTTTATGTTTCTAAATGAAGAAATAAGGTTGCTTTCCCACCAGAAAATTTCCTCCATAGCAGCCAATGGGAGGGTAACCAATACCGCCTGAAAATTCCCTCTTGCTAATTTTAGTTGTTGGATTTTAAATCTTTCCAGATTTCTATAATGCAATGGACCAAGCGGTACTGCTGGGAACGTAGAAATTAGCGAACCTATGATAGAAGCTAGATCTCTAATTGTCTTTGTGTTCCTAACTCTGAAGTCCCGTATTTTGTGCATAATTTTGTCTCTTTTTTCCCCAGAAAGGGTAACTGTCATTGACCTTGAATCAATGATAAATCCTAAAAATTCTATGCACTGTGTCGGAGTCAAGACAGACTTTTTTGCATGAATAGTGAATCCCAGTTTTTGTAAGATTGCAACTGTTTCATGTACATTTTGAAGGCATTCCTCAAAACTGCTCCCTTGTAAATATGTGTCATCAACAAAGACAACAGATGAGAAACCCCTTTGTCTCAAGTAACTGAAAGGTGGTTTTAGTATTTTAGTGAAAACTCTCATTGCTTCAGCATAGCCATTGGGCATAGCCTGAAATTTGTAAAGTTTGTCCTTCCAAGAAAATTTGAGATATTTCTGATGGCTTGCATGTACTGGGATGGTGTAGAATGCATCTTTTAAATCTACACTAGCCATCCAGACCCCTGTTTGTATGATGTTTAATACATTATCAAGGGATTCCATTTTGAAATGGTTGTAATATACTGAATTATTCAGATTTTTTAGATTGAGTATCACGCGAAGAGAACCATCTTTCTTCTCTCTTGTGAAGATGGGAGATACAAAGTCCCCTGGTTCCCGCTGACACTCTGAAATGACTTGTTTTTGTAACAGGGTCTGTATTTCAAGTTCTATGGCCCTGCTTTCTAATGTGGTAAAATGCGGTGAGTAAGTCTGAAAGGGGCATGGCTCCTCAAAAAAGTCTATCTTGAGGCCATCATGAATAATATCTAATATAAATTTGTCCTTTGTGAGCAATGCCCAACTGTCATAGTTCTCAGTTACTTTCCCTGCTTGGAAAGAGAGCATGTCTCTTAAAAGTAGTTCAATAGATATATCACTTACGTTCTGTTGGTCTATAGCTGTTGCTGTTGTCTGCTCTGTCTTTTGTAGTAGGCACCCCTCTTCCCAGAGGCAGAGCCCCTCTGTGAGGTAAACCTGTTTTTTGGACCATTCTTGGTTTGATATTTGCCTCCTTGATAATGTTTTGATGACTGCTGTTTTGTACCTGTGAAGGCAGGTTTTGATAGGGCATTATTAGTTGCCTTCATGCTTTGTATCCTTTTAGGCAGGTCATCACCAAATAAAGACTCTGATGCCTTTGGGACGTTTGAGGCAAGCCCTTTCAGGTTTGCTGGCAGACTAGACTTTATATTATCACGCCTCAGCTGATGCAGCTCTTGAGACGTATGTCCTAGAAGGGCTAATGCATCGGTAGTCATAGCTATCAACGAATTAAAAGGCATATCTGCCTTTTTTCCTGCCTTGCCCAATAACAATTCATTGCCAATATTGGCAAGGGCTGCAGCCGCCTTACTGACAACGTTGAGGTTTTTCTGCATAGCAACATCTTGCAGCTTCCTAGCATGTGTTAGGGTTCCCCATATCTCTGGGTTACATTTGGCTACTGCAAGGTTGTTACAGTTGCTGGGAATAAGGTGCTTTTTAAGTTTTTCTTTGACCTTATCATCTTGCAGTTTCTCAGAAAAAAGATTGTTGGTGATTTTTGCTAGTTTGGGGTTTATGTCTGCCCCCTTGTCCTCTGTAAGTGACAATTCAGCCTCTATACCGGCTAGTACTTCATCACCTGTCTCATTTTGCTGAGTTGTATCAATTTGTTGCTGATCTGCAAGCAAATCTGCAATGTCATGGTCAAGACTATTAGCATCTGGGATACTAATACTGTCCTCTTCGATTGAAGAAGACGAGTCTGACAGGTCACGCCCTATTACTGACGTACTGGCGTGTTTCCCTTCTGCGCTGCCAATGTGGCTGAGCCTGGCAGACTTGGAAGCAGAAGAGCCTGTAGAAGCAGAAGCTGAGTCCGCTTTTCGTTTCCCTTCGCCTGAGGCTTTGAAGACATTGCTCAGTAAGTTTGTTAGCCTATCAAACGAGGCTTCAAACCTGTCAGTCATGATTTGTATCTGTTCCCGTTGGGATGCTCTAAGCAACTCTGCAATGTGGTTGTCCTGACCTGATTCATCTCGATTGTCGTCTGTGACGACGTCTGTACCCGAAATGGTAGTATGTTCTCCAGCAGGAGGGACGAAAGATTGATTTGGTTCTATCATTGGGAGTGTCCTATAATATTGCGTAGGGATGTAAACTGATTTAAGTTATACTTATCTTTGTAGCGTGCTTTCCTCGGCAAGATCTCTTCCGACGTGTGTTTGCAAGTGATCTTCCTGCGCGTGCGCGCGATCTCATGTAGGCTGCTCTGCTCCGACGCAGGAGCAGCGAGATAGAAACGTGTTCATCTCCGTCTCAAAATTTTATATCAAAGTCCATAAGGCCCAGATTGAGCAAAAATAAAAGATGTTGTTGTTGTTGTTGTTATCATTGTTGTTATTGTTGCGATATCTGGGACTATGTCGTGAGGCTAGTCAAAGGCTATCTTAGGTGAGAAAACTTTGTGGGTAACATCACACGTCTCTACCAACCACCCAACATGTAAGGGGTTTGTATGAGAATCGAACGTTCCACGTTCCAATGTTTTCCATAATTTATATGGCATTGAAGCACACATTGCAAGTGTCAGAAAAAGAATTCTAATTTCAATAGCAAGTAAATTATGGACCAGAATGGAATGAGGAATCCTTGTTCCCAAACATGGCCCTTAAGGCGGGTTTCCACTTGTGCAAATTTGGTCGTGCAATCGCGCGACCAATCGTCTGAGCATGCGTAGTTTGTTTCAATGGCGAAGATTCCCCAGTCTTCGGCGATCGCGCGACTGGTTTTGGAAGTTGGATTGACTTCAACTTTTTTGCGACCAGGAAGAGCAGAGCCAATCAATTGCTTTGATTCTGCAATGATTACTTAATACGCATGTTCAGGTCCTTGGTAGCGCAGTCTCGCGACTGGTTCGCGCGACTGCCTTCGAACGGTCGCACGGTCCGCGCGACCACATTCGCACAAGTGGAAACCCGCCTTTACGCGCATTTTCCTGATTCCTGGATCTAAACGATGAGTGATTTTACCAGACAAAGTTTTCTCATCTAAGTTAGTGTTCAAGTGTACCAGATAGTACTGTATAGTCCAAGGATAACGTACTTTGGGCATCATATTGTCAGATACAAACATACCACTTTTATCACCGAAAAAGCATACCACTTTTAGGACCCTGTTAGATATAGTAGGCTCATGTTTTTCAAGTTTTCAAATTTACCCCTTCAGCCGATCCCTGGCCTTCAGACTTCCGATTCCGGAGCTATGTTACAACTTGAGGCTATACATTATGACAAAGTAATTGACATACATTGAACTGACATAAAACGAGAAACGTTTGTTTGATCAGTAGGTGGAGAGATATTTGAGTTTAAAACTGGGAAGCCTTTTGCGAGACAACAGATGGATGGCTTTTTGCAACATTGCGAAACGGCTGATAACAATATGTATATAGGTACTGAATTATTAATGAGGTTCTGATGGCTTAATTGCAACATTGCGCAATGGTAACTTATTAAATTTAGGTCATTCCCTTGCAAGAAATCATCAGTTGAATGATTCAGGAATACAAAGTAAAGCTTGAGTTACATAATTCTCAAATAATTTTACTGAGAATTTGATCAAATTTTTTTCTCTGGTGAGGGCCTGCTGGCAAATATCCTGCCCGGAAAAAACTGCAAAATTGTATATCTTAAAAACCTCATCAAATTCCAAATACTGCACACATATTTGTCAAACTAAGAATTTCACAGTAAATAATCTTAAAAATTATGAGATTTTGACTACTGGAAGTTTCTTACAAGCTTCTTACAAGTTCCATAACAATCTTTGTTGTCACTACATGAACATTTCAAAACAAAGTTTTTTGAGGACATTGTCTAAGTTACTTCCAAGAACAGTGCTACAGGAAACAAATCAAAATAAGTAAAAGTATGTCTAGGATTCCTTGACTAAATTCAGCGAACAATTTTTCGCATTGCTGGTGTTTTTTAATTTTTAGCTGTCTGCAAGCTGAGATTCTTATAAAGAGTTTGTCGTAAAAAATTTGATTTAAGGTTTGGGTTGTAGACAGATTCTCTTTAGAAAGTTTTTGGCAACTATTTTGTATTAAGAATTTATTCCTTTTCATAATGAATTTAAAACAAACAGGCTTGTACTGAATGTGCCAAAAAGCACCCGTCACCCGTGTTTGAAAAATCACAAAAGATTAATTACAGGCTGATCTTTAAATTAATTTTTTTCCCAAAGAGTGGATCAAATACCAAATTATTTTTTCTGGCATAGAACTATCTTATGGTTGGTTGTAACATTAGCAAATCTAGCTCATTTCATGACAGCCTGGTTTTGAAGCATACTGCAAAGAGCATTGATGATCTCTAAGTCGATTTCTCATTGCTAACAAGCTTCAATGTCAAAATAAATGGCACTATGACTGGGGACTTAAAGGATACAGCAAAATAAATCTGAAATTTTAGGTTCTTTAAGCTAGATTGACTATTTTTCTCATAGCTCAAAGAAAGATTTTTCAACAGGTAATTTTTCAGCCAGTAAGTATTAAAATTTTGCCATTTCTACTGGGTGAGTCAATAAAAACACCCGGCGATTGAAAAAATCCTGCTCCCTGAATATCAAAGTAATGATACTGAAAACTGTCTTGTTTTATCCCTAATATGTCAAATTCTTCAGTAATTTACCCGGCTTTAATCAGTCATTCCTTGCCGTCAAAACAGGAGGTTTTCTGCAGAAGTCCCTTGCGAAAACCTGGGGTTAGGGTTAGGGCAATAATGACCTTAGATGTGTTCATGTATTTTGTCCTCATGGGAGAATGCATTTCCCCTGAATAAGTTATTTAGTACACTAGGGGGAAGAATCTTCAACACTCCAAAAGGAAAGCACATGCTAAAGCATGCTGAAAGTCATCGCTGTGAGGTTAACACATTGGGGTTAGGTTTAGGATTCTTGCTTCTAATTTTAGAAGGTTTCTCAAAGGGATTCATTTTAGAAAATTGCCTACAGAATCTGAACAGAGTGACTGATTTTACCCTGAAAAATTTCTAAAAATGATTGACCATGCTAGCTATTCAATCAGGGAGAAGTAGCCTCTCAAACGTAAGGCATTTTTTACTCACCCATTATAGTCTGTGCATCATTGAAAAAAACAGATGAAAAAAACTTCTTATCATTTGTTTGATAACATACTTTTAGAGATCTATTTAAAAAAGGAATGCATTTTGGACACCCAGAAATTGCAAAGCTCAGTTCAAATCATACCTTGTCCCACAGTGACTGTAAATCTTGCTGGCCACCAAGGTCCCAGAATATCAACCTTATACCATCTATGTCTATTCGTCCAACTAGAAAACAAAACATGAAAATATTTCAGTAAAGAAGCTTGACTAATTTCAAATTTTTTAATTCAAAGCAAACAAAATTGGCAGAATTTCAAACTGGTTTGAATAAAATAGTATAACTCCTGTTTGAAACCACAAATATGGAAAATCTTCAAATCTTTTGCTTTTGGTGCGATCAAAAATCAAATAATTTTTCCAGGCACAGCTGATTTGTCTGAAAATTAGCAAATTTAGTTTCCTTTAGGGCTTTCAGGTTTGAAGCATACTCCAAAAGCACTGATCAAAATTCCTTTCTGTATATCAATTTTCTAGCTTGGTCATACAGTACTGTAAATGTCAGAGAGAAATGTAACAATGTAGCTGTCAATTTAAAGGATCCTGCAAAATCTCAAAATCAATGCTCTACAAGAAGTTTTACAGTTACTTGAAAAAGTAAAGTTTAAAGTAAGGTTTTTAAACCAGTCACTCTAATCCTGTCTATCCCCCCACTTTCAAGTAATGAAAACAAACATTTTATAATCTTTACATATACAGTATTTGAATCATTGAAAAAGAAATCAAAGGGAAACTTTCACGGTAGGTTTGGTACTCAAATTTTAGTGGTTTTCCAAATAAATGTGCAATACTCTTTATTAAAGGTGACAAAAATCCCTGCATGAAATTCAACCAAACCCAAATGGGGCACTCAGCATATTTTGCTGACAGGATGTGCACTCCTTCTCGCTTATCATTTTTGCCTGTTTTTTCTAACACTGGATATCAAAAGAATGCAATTTTGCTATAGACAGTTGTCAAGCATGCTATTTCATTGTGTTCCTATTAATTTTTTACATTGTGGCAAAAACGTTTTGCAGATGTTTTCTAAAGCCAGTTATTATTTGGCAGGGAAATTCTAAACCAGATGAAAAATCATTTCTTGGAGTGAACACCTTGATACAATTGAAAGTTAAGTAGCCCTCCCCCCCCCCCCTAGGCAACTGAATATCAAAGCAAGAATATTGAAAACTGCCATGTTTTATTTCCAAGAATATCTTGAGTTATGTTCAGTAATTTTCCTGGCTTTAATCAGCCATCCCTTCAGATGGATAAAGGAGATCTTAATGCAGAAAGCCCATTCTGAAAACCTGAAAAATGAGTGAAAATTAAAGACAAAAATTTCCTTTATTTCCGAACCCAAAAATGAAAACACTCACAGGTGTTAATGAATTTTGTTGTAGGGCTAATCATGTATGCCAAAAATGTTAGGAAAAAGTTGGTCCTGATTTTGGTAATTTTTTGAAGATTTCTTGAAGAACATTTCTCAAAATATCTTTTATAATTTCAGGTTGGAGCAGCTGATTTCAGTCAGGGTAAATTCTAAAGTAGATTTTAAACATGTCTACTATTAAATCATATATTTGCTGGTATCATCATCTTGCTGCTGGTATAGCTGTGCTATTTTAAATTGGCATTGTTTAACTGACTTATAATTAATTGAAAAATACCTACCATTCATACCAACTGTGGGGTGTATCTTTTCAAATGGTATTCCTTTATAATCAACAGCAAATTGCCTCTTTATGGTTTCTAGTAGTGTCTGCAAAAGAAATACAAAATATTATAAAACAGTTCTTGTCTGATTGATATCTACCTATTGTGCAAATGAACATGACAGGAAATCTTTACATTTAGGATCTACTGGGGCAAAATGGGTCAGCTGGGGTAAAATTGGTAGCAGCATATATATGCTAAAAAACAGTAGGCTAGACCAAGAACTGATGAATCAACATTCACTGTGTTAAGGAAGGTTGTTCCAACAGTTCTAGACAGAGGAAATACACCATTACAGCTGACCTCAAAGTGTAGTTACGCCTTGTCTAGTCCAAACATAAAATTCTTAAAAATTCTTAGGCCCAAAATAATCAAGAGTGAAATTTTTATACCGTTTTGCCTGCATTATCCAAGCCAAGGATAAGTATGCAATATTCATCCTTCTGGAACATGTACCTCCAAAGACCGGAGAAGAGAGTGAACATTCTTACAGTAGCAGTTTCATAGCACAGTCTTTAATGCAGAAGAGTCTTCCTTTCTTTCGTCCTTTGCGCCCTTTTCTCTGCACTCCATTTTGCCTGCCAACTTTCTCTAAAATGCCTTGGACCCCTGTGGTTTGCCACATTCAGTTTCAGGCCCAGCTCTCCATGACATGTACTGATATCATCGCAAATCTTTATTGGCTGCATCGCATCCTTCTTGGCAATTTGGGCCAATCAGATTGCATCAAAGCAACAACAAATGGAAATTCAATCCAGTTTTACGATTTTTCCCACAACCTCTGCATTACAATTTCCTTCCAGATACATCGACAGCATTTGGCAAACATTCAAAATGTAGACGGATAGTCGAGAATGAACGTTCGGCGACAATTTACCGTACTGTATTTAATGAGGCTCACTTTTAAAAGTTTCTTACTCAAAAGTTGAACTAAAGTTTCTTACAATTTGGCGATCCTACGTGGTTCTCTTACGTGGACACTGGTTGATAAGAAACTACCACCAACAAGAAACTTTTAAACATTCAATTCAGCTATATCATGGTGTTGAACCACCCTTAACCTTTAGTGATATTAACTAACAAAACGTTTTATATCATGAACGTAACAGGACATTATTTCTTCCCCTGTGACGAGGGAAGACGTGAATTTTTAGATGTAAAGAAACGTACTTGCAGCAGCGTTAGAAAACTGCATGATAATTCATGCAGGTAAAAATAAGAAACACGTTAAAATCTTTTAGTACCAAAATGTGAAACGTTCATGTTGAATGAAGAAACTTCGGTACCTGGCTCGGACGAAGTTTCTTATAAAAATCGTGTACCACCAGTTTCTTACGAACCACCTTTGTATAAGAAACGCTTTCCTCACACTTTCAAGAAAATATAAACTTCTTTCAAAGAGAAAGATGATTTTTATTCACAAATGCAACATATAAGCGACATTCTAGCACTAAAGCTACTCTATTACAATTATGTACAAAGCAAAAATTATCACAAATAAATAAAAATTTTATGATACAGGACAAATGAAAGTGAGTGTCTTATTTCTAAGAACTTCTTGCATAAGAAAAAACAACCAACCCCTTTTTGCAAGGCCACTGCTTCCTAGATATCAGGACGAAAAGATTGGTACACACGTATCATTTAATGGTGGGCATGTTCAAATCCATTTCGAAATTCACCTGGCAGAAATCGGCCTCTCTATTCTGAAATTACGATGGATTTCTAAAGAAAGCCCCTTCAACAAACCTTGAAAACAGGCCTAAACTCACAATCAAGTTTTCCTATTATTTCTGCCTTGCAGTACTAACATCAAAACATGTCTTAGCACGAGTTATACTCTCTTGTGAGGATGGAATCGCCCGCAATGATGCTGTAAAACTCCTCAGTCCAAGGGGTGACACATACATCTTCCCAAAGGGGTTGGCCTGTGTGCTTCCCCTTCCCCTACTGTTTCAATTCATTTTCTGACGCCAGTAGGGTCTGCGAGCGAGCGAATAAAAGCCTGTTCCCTGACATCAGCATATTTTCTGCTCGCAGCGATCCCGCGTTTTGCAAAGCATCATGTAAGGGGTAAGATAAGGCGAAGCATCAAAATGAATTTTTCGTGATTTTACGCAAGTAAATTTGTTGAAAGTGCTTTCTAGAGAAATGTCTCATAATTTTCGAAGCCGTGATTCCATCATATCTTAAACTCGATTGATTAAGGCAAAAAATAGGGTCAGCTTTTTCACTGTTTCATTATGAGACCCCATTAGGCAAGTTTTGTATGTGCTATGCGTTGATAATACTTGCATAAACTAATGATAATCCAGCTAAATTATTCGTTAAGACTCTGAATCATTTCTGTCAAATAATGTCTATTCCTTTGATATAACATTCAATTATTTCTATATTAGCGTTTTACACTAAAGTTGTCTCAAATTAGATGTCAAAGGAGTTTTGCGAAAACGCAAAATTACTCATGGAAAGCCCAGGAGTCACTTCTATTCGCGTTATTTTCACATGACATCGAATCTGTGACAAATTTTGATAAGGATATAAGGAAAACTCTTATACTGCATGCACACTGACACAGTTAAACGAGCTTTGTCTAAACCAGTTTAAATTTCAACCAATCAAATGGCTGGATTTCTTGGATTGGCCAATCAGAAGGCCTTATTCATAAACCTGGCTTGGTTTAGGCTGGTTTAACTTGTAGTGTGATTGCGGTATTACTTAATTCAGCAACATACAGCCTACGCAAAGATAACCTGCGCACAGACCGATTAGACAATGGGTTTGTGCACAAGATAGCGCAGACTATCCAGGACCGAAGCTAGTGGGGGACTGGGGGACGGAGCACCCTCCAGGAGACCATTTGTCTGAAAATTTTGCTTTCTTTTCGGACTTTTTGTAATATAAAGGACTAGTTTTGGAGGATTTTGAGGCGAAATAATGCATTGATTTAATAATAATTGCATCTAATTGTGTTGATTTCAACGCTGGAATGCGAAGTGTGGCTAAATTTTGTTACTGAGGAGTTAGAAGTCATATTATGCATAATTTTAACGTATGTTCCTACAACTGTTGTTGATGGTTTTATCGTCGGAAAATTTTGGGTTCTTCGCCCCAGTCATGGCTGGTATCGGCCCTGGACTCTCCATATCGCAGTGAAAATAGCACCTTGATTCTACGCATGCTTCCGTGCTAGTCTTGCATGGCGCAGTATAAAGTTATTCTGATTGAACTGAAATAGATTTCTAAGCAGCAACTTCCTCAGTATCACCAAGGGTGTTAGGACACAGATGTTTGGATAGATTATTCAACTTGTCTTGATCCTTGTGCCTTGTTCTCTTGTATTGTTTTCTGCTCTGTTTCGTCTTCAACTGATGTGTGCAACTGAACGTGGTTTAAGCCCAATCGCTCTCAAGTTGTTCGAATATAACTCCCTTGCATATCTTTGTCCCAACACGCCCTCGCAGGAGAAAGGTTTCAAACCACCAAGCCTGAAAAGATTTTCCAATTAAAACCCACGTTCAGTTGCCCACATCAGTTGAAGGTGAAACAGAGCAGAAAAAAAGACAAGAGAACAGACAGGTCCCAACCCCCTGGAAATCGATTTTCACCGGCTAAAGATTTACGGCACTCTAATGAGTGCACCCGGACCTATGGGCCCTATGGGTGCAGCCTTCAACAGGACCAAAGGCAAAATGTTCAGTAGCCTAAAGATCCGTATCTCTTAGGAATGGAAAACTTCGAAACAAGTTTGAAGCTAAAATGATTGGGGTTCGACTCCTGCCCTGGACTGGCGCTCTTTAATGTCACATATTTTTTCTTTTCAAAAGGGAAGCTTATTTGAAATTTGAAAAATTAAAATCCATTTTGAAAAAATGGGGGGCTTAGCCCCTGCTAGCCCCATGGCTGTGAGGTCCCTGAAACCCTTTCTTTTCGAGAAGGAATAATGGTGTTCTTCTGCAAGGTTTTCGAAGGTCGATCGTCTTGGCATGGCACATCCTTTGGGGCACGCCGATTAGCCGCTGCAGGGAAGCGGCACAAACTGAAAATTCCGCAGCATATGTTTTGCAACCTAAGACCACGTTTACGCTGTATCCGTACAGTCTTGATCCGCTACAAAGTTATTACGGATTAAGGGCGTTCACACTGCTCCGGAGCAAACTTTGTCTATGAAAAGATGGAACGATGAGTGTTACAGATTAGCATTGTAAACCGGAGGTGGACCCATTACACTTTTATTACCAATCCAAACGTGCACCGGTACAGTGCAAACGGGGTCTAAGAACACAGCAACAAAAGCTCACCAACTGAAGCAAAATGAAGCCACTGCTTCAGCTCGAGGTTACTTCTTCATTTCGAGGCCAACATCCATGAAGACAACGTCTGTTGTCTTCTTATCAATTTTTCTTTTCTTTTCCACAGGTTCTCGATAAAAATCCAAGAAACTGAGAAGCGGTTGTGGCAAGGGAAGATGTTTTATGGCTTTTGAATAATCATCACCAAGTGTTTGAAGGATTTTGAATCGACACAGCTCTTGAAGGGTGTACGGGTCTGATGCTACGTAAAGAAAAAATTAGCAATGAGTTATTCTAACGGGTGAATAGATTTATTCCTTTTCATCCCTTGTTTCCCTGTGTAATTTGATTCGCTTATATCACTTGGTCAAAACAAAAGGTAGTCATAATATTACTCTGATAAAATGGGCCCATTCTTGGCACGCGTAGAGTGCTTCCGTATTCACCAATCTTTAATTATGAATTATAGTTCAATGCGCAGCTCCTGAATAAGTTTGATTCATTGGGCAATGAAAAAGTGATAAATACAAATACAATTTTACGACTAGATGTTTTGATTAATATTTGGGAGTAATTTAGACGCGTGCAAGTAAATTTGAAGAAAATCCCTAAAAAACCATCATGCCCGGAATCAATAGGCCGATAGAACCTTGCGATTTCGGTCTGTTTCAAATTTCAAAACTGTCCTTCTGATGTGCTGACGCCTCGTACAACATTTCAGAGAAACTTTTACAATACTTACGAATTTCGATGATATTATCAGCTATGTCAAATTTTTCTGGCTCAATCAAGGAGGCAAACTGCACAGGTAACAGGTTACTTTCTTCCCATTCAGTAGCACTGTTTCGTTTGTATTTCACTAACTGTTAAAATAAGAAAAGAGATAGTGAAGATAGGGAAAGGAAACTCTAATCAAACACCTACACAAAGGAGAGTACTCAAAATCGTTAGTTTTTGGATATCAATGTTGCTCTATGGTACTTGCTTTGATTCTTGAAATTTTGCGCTATTTCTTTGGGTTCTGATAAATTTGATATCTTTTGGGAGTTCCCTAACACTTCCCCATCGAAATACTAAAGACCTTTTTGTTTGTTTCTTACTTATTCAAGGGGGTAAAGTTTGGTGCAATTTCGACTTGATGCTTGACCTTCAATTACTACACGCTTAATAAAGATTAAATCAAGGAATAAGGATTTCAGATTCAGCAGAACCAAAGAATTCAATTAGAACCGTAAATCTTTTAAATCATACTTTAATTTATAGAAGATCCACGGCTGGCGGCTAATCTCTCAACACTTTGGGCATTTCTGCCACCAAAAGTTTGTGGCGGGTTTCTGGAAATTTTTAATGCTTGAAATGTGAATTGACTTGTGTGACCTAGAATGATTTAGTTTTCAAAAGTACCTTGTGAAATCTCAAAACGAGCACTAAGACAGGATTCGCACTCAGAACAATGCAAAAACACTTGTCAACTTTGAACAGTGTCAAAACATTTGAGAAACCTGCAAAAACTAGATACTGCAAGCTTCAGAAGTTTCCTAGCTATTATACGGTAAAATGGTTTCTTAATTTTGGAGAAGTTTACATACTGTACAGTTTCTTAGAAATGGTTTCTTATAAAAATGAGATGTAAGTGACCATTTGTAATGACCAATGTCAGACGATAGTACCAGCAAATGTTTTCATTTCTTGATCAAGTTTTTCAAAGCAATGATGTGATCTCTAGTGAACAGTTTGCAACAACCATTCTGTTTCCATCCTTTGTGACATAGTTCTTCTATGTGAAGTTTGTTGAATAAACATCAGGGATTTACTTATGGGTGACCATGTGTCTTTTTCTGTGAATAGCAAGATTTATCATCCTTGGGTTCTGTTGGCGATACAACCAAGATTTCATTCAAAGTCAGTCAGTTGGATCTCAATGCTTTGAAATGAAACAATATGTTAAAATCTTCAACAATTAATGTTTTGATTGCCAAAGGAATGCAAGGCATTTGCTAAATTGCCGTTAAGAATGACTTCCAGTCAGTGGAAGTATCCAAGCAAGCATAAATTCCATTTTTGACACGAGAAAGTGTTGCTTATTAAAGTTTGTAGAAAGTTACAGCTGGGACCAGGGACCAGGGCCATTGGGCTAGCAGGGGCTTAAAGCCCCCCAATTTTCAAAGACATGGGTGTAACTTTTTGCAAATTAATCAAAATGCTGTTAGGTGAGGTTGAAGTCATATATTTTCAAAATATATATTTTCAAAATTGATATTTTCCTGAAGAAGCTACTAGTTTTAATTCAGAAGAATTCAGTAGCCGGAACTCTTGATGCAAAATTTCCTCAAGTGACAACTCGGCTTTCTGAACTGAAAGAACTTTATGTTGTCCAAAAGCAATGCCATAAAATGATAAACACTTTTAAATGTTATCATCAGCTCCAAGTATATGAACGCATTCTACTTGAATTGAAAAGACTTCTGTTCAACAGCAAATTTGCAAAGGTTTTCCTGGGGCTAGCCTCCAGACCCCATTTTACCCCCTTCACTTGCAACTCAGCCCCTCCACTTTTAAATTGCTGTGTGGTCCCTGGCTGAGACACCTGTTCTTGTGTATAAAAATCTATCGTGGGTTTTTTGGACCAACTGGTAAATTCCAGACAACTTTCACTGACTGGAAGTCAGCTGTTAAGTGACAATACTGACAATGAATGAAACTGAAACTTTAAATGTATATTTCTGATTTGTGGAATACTTGAAGAAGCGAACATACCATATCTCTAATAGGCATGATCAGAATGCCTCCAACATTTATCAGTGACTTCAGAAATGCTTCATGCTCTGGTGGACATCCCGCGCCACAATAAACACGATCATATTTTTTGTAACTTGGATTAATCATGAGACAATTTCCAGCAACAAAATGAGGCACACAAAAACGTGCAGGGTTCAGTCCTTTTGTCTGTTTAATGAAATTCACAAGTTTTGTGATACTGTATTCAATAACATCAGGGTAAAGTTCAACACCGTGATTGGAGCCAAATGGTCCAATCAGCAGCCCTACTAATGTTGACAGGTAACCAGTGCCACTTCCAAGATTGAGAAACGATAGACCTGGTCTCAGTTCAAATGCTTCTATAACTTCACAGTAAATGCAAGGTGCAGATATGTGCACATTTCCTTGTTTCCAAGCAAGATCTTTGTACGCATCTTCAGAATAATCTCCTGGGAAATAATCTCCTCTATCAACAAGACGAAAGACTTGTTCAACTTCTCTTGTTTTGATGTAATTTGCTTCTGTAAGATTTGATACCAGCTCATCGTTGTCTTGCCCCGCACTCACTGCACCCCCCATAATGCAAGGATATACTGTAGTTTGATGAAATCTGAAAGGGCAAATACATGGTTTGTATCATTCTAGCAACAAGTCGTGAACATCATATGCAAAACCCTAAACCACAATTCCACATTGGAGAAAAGAAGCAAATAAAGAATTGTAAAGACATATCAACACATCAATAGACTCTGAATTTCTTTGGCTTTAAATATGTATTTCTTTAGGTTTATTGTAAATAGTTGGTGTAAATTAGCTTTATTTTTGTAAAACTATGTACACACCAACTTTAAATAAATATATGAATGAATGAAGGAAGAAGCGTCTTATCTTGAAAAATATGCCACAAGTTCTACCTGGCACATTTTTAGTGAGTTCACTCAAATGGTACTTCCAGGTGAAATTCTCATCAAGTAGAATACATATATGGTATATTGCAATCATTTTACATTTTGTTTACCAATTATTATGTTAATATTATCTGTTGTGGTGTTTCTGTGACCTGAAATTATAAAGTTAGTTTTCTCAATGTTTAAAGACAATCCGTTAGCATCAAGCCACTGTTTAACATTTTTTTGGCTAATTCTTTATTGACAACTGTTTCAAGTTCTCTAATTTTGTCAACTTCAAAATATGCAAAATATAGTAAACAGCATTGTTCCAGTTTGATTATTTTTCAAACTGTTGCACAATTGTTAAACAATGCCAGTTGGATCTATATTGAAGTCAACTGATATAGCTTAGAAGGTTGCTTCTATATCCAAATTGGACAGCAAGAGGGGACTTCATACCAAACGTCAACTATTAGCAGTAATCTGAAGGGTGCAAATTGTTTCTATTTTTGATACAGAAATAGTACAATAAACCCCTGTATATAAGAACCTACCAAGATATTAAGAACCTGGAGGCTGTTTTGCCTCAATTATGCACCTTGCAATTAAGAACCCATTTCAATTTGATGAACATAAATCTGTGACTTGCATGAGGAATTTTTTCAACAACAATTCAACTAGCTTTTTTGCTCATCGTCTATTCTAGGTCACAACAAAAATCCAGTCTGGATGGCAGATTCTCATGAAATTCTTATTCAACGAGCATTACCCTACAAATTTGCAACCACTTACATGTAAAAATATTAAAATATTCACATAATTGCAACCAGTACATGACTCTATCAATTAGAGTGGGCCTAAAAGTCGCCCTTTGGTGTTTAGGCCGTCATGGAATTGACGGCAAATTCAACGATGATACTTACCCTTTTCACTCTTGAGATATTGAGAAAGTCTCTCAAGTCATTAAAAGTTCTTTTTAATCTCCCTGGAGCATCGAATAATGTTCTTTTTGAAGGAAAACATAGAACCTCTTGCGTAGATTAAAAGTCAGCTGAGTCTCACTGTCTCAGTCAGTTCAGTATTTTCCAGTATGTTTACATCAAAAATTTACGCGCCGCGCTCGTTCCAGGCCTTTCATTATCTTGGGCACAGCAAATAGCAAACACAAAAGCAAACAAAACCGCAACTGCGTCCCTCTGGGGATCCTGGGGTTCACTACGTCATAGGAGCTGTGCAGTGGCCAAGTCTTCCTTTTTTTTATTGATATATATGTATTATTACAATGCCACGGGGAGCGAAAAACCCCGTGGCCAATAAGAAGACATGCAACATTAAACTAACAAACAACTACACTACGATTTAAGAACTAATGGATAATGTGCTAAATTCCGTCTGACATTAGATGTCTGGTCAGGGTTTCAAAGAAATAAAATGTAGTCACGAGCTCAAGTCGTTCATGAAGTTGAAAGATGGTAAAACTGCCTGACATCTAATGTGAAACAGGTTTACATAAAAAAAGAAAATTTACTTTAAAGGACTTGGTGTCTGCTTGGTACGGACGTTGCAAGTGATTTAATCAAACCGACCAGTGTTGTGGATGAAGCGCAAATTCAATTATTCATATTTCTATTTCACAAGTCTTCCTTCAGCATGGTCACAGGAGAAAAAAGCATATGCTAATCATGGGGCTCTACAGAGAATATGCCACAGGTAATGGGGTAAAGTGATCAAAATAACAGGATTCCTGTAAACAGTGGAGCGACTTATCGACCAATAACGACCTAACGACGGATAACAAGTGATCAAATTACAGTAACGAGTTGTCTGTCCAAGTGGGTGGGTGTATCAATTGGTCCTACGTAAAGGCCAATTTCCAGTCAGCAGAATTCTTTGAGCGGGCGGAATTTTAGACAATTAATAAAAGTTGTTCCGCCAACTAACCTTTTCAATTTTGGAGCGACATTTTCTCCCGCAAACAATAGAATTTGCGCCTGCTCGGAAAATTACACTGATTGGAATGGACTGATGAATAGATCTTAGAAACAACAGATCTTACAGAGTATGTGGATCGATAGGTTGACAGAAATTTATTAAAAAAAACTTCAATTTCTTACCCTGGTTTTTCTTTGAAATAACGATCTAGCGTCATATAAGTTCATAGGGAATCATGCACTAAACTTTATATGCGCCTCGAATTTGTTTATGCGACATCATGATTCGGATTGAAATCGATCTGTAACCAGATTCATGCGCGTACAAGGACTGAAAAAGTCCTTTTGCAGTGCATTATGGAATAGCAATAGCCTGTAGCGTTCCTAGATCGGATCTTTTATCACACACCTCGGTCGAACCCCTTACAACGAATTTGCAATTCCAAAAGATAATGAGCTCTAATGATAATGTCACAATAGCCGCCATAGCATCGTACCTTGTTCAAGCCAACCAGATAAGGGAAATTCTAGCCAAAGAACACTAGTATGCTGAATCTGCACCTGGATGATCACATATCTATATTTACAATTTTTTTTCTCTTTCAATTTATTCATATATTACCGTTCATGTTTCTTATGTTTCCGTTGATTATAGTTTAGTTGTTCTTCAAGTCTAATTTAGTTTATTTTAGTTTAGTTTTACTAATAGCTGCCATACATAACTTTATGTAGTGCTGTATAGCAATGATGATGATGATGATGAATAGTCTACAAAGCCTGTAGATTTGTGTCAATTCGGTGTGACGTGGGCTATATGATATCAGCGTCTTGAATTACTTTCATATACGGTGGCAGATTGCTTCCGCGCCTGGATGCTTTGAGAACCGAAGAGGATTGTCGAAAAGTCTCCCCGTATGGTTTCAGAAGGAGAATAATTTGTTGATCACAAGAAAGGTGAAAGAGAAATGGCTGACGACAGTGAAAACTCATGTTTTATTTACGCAGTTAAAATTCTTGGTATAATATTGATCTCCCCGTTCTTATTCGTCGCTTGGGTGGTTTTCATTATGCTGTTCCCATGCGGACAGCCAAAGAAATGCGCAGTTTGCATGCTGACTTTTACCAAGGACTGTTATGACTGCTGCTGTTGCCAACTTGACTGTGTCTCCAGACTGAGCCCAGACGAAGCGATTCTCCGTTACGAAGAAGACCCGCCGCCGAAGAAGGAAGTTGTTTTGAAAGAGATTACACACAACCCGTTCATATTTACAATAACTACTCTCTTCGCGCTCGATCTGCCAGAGTATTTTCTGAGTATTTTACCCACTGGCAGTTTGAGGGAAGGCTTTGGAAAAACCTTACCCTCTACCGCAGCCCTCGCATCTGATTTTGACGTCATGTTAATTCCTGACGCGGCTTTGGCTGGGGAAGAAGGGGGCGATGTACAGGGGCAATGAGACACCAGTCTTTAGCATTGTGGAGCCTGAAAATATCGAAAAAGGATATGTCTGGCTGAAACTGAAAAATAGCTACTTGAAACAATGGAAGAAGTTATGCATAAGAAGGCAAACAGAGGGGGAAGGTAAGGTGCTAAACTTGCTCAAATTTCGTCTTGAATAAGATAGCGAACGAGACTCGGAGGAAGTCAAGTAAGGAGTAAATTTAGAGCGGGTGGCATGGTCCCATTCAGCTCACTGAAATTGAAATGTTACCGTCTGCACTCTTTCATAAGAAACTACTAATAAGAAACTCGACTCTCAGATCGCCAAAAATTAAGAAACTCCAGTACCGGGAGGGCCTCTTTTAACATACAAACTAGGCAGTGGGATCTTGAAGTTTGAGGTTAAAAAGCATTTCTCAGCAATGAATCACACGTCACCTAACAGCGGAGAGGGCGTGAGCCTGAACAATCCTTCTGGGGCTTCGCCCCCGGAACCACCATCTGGACGAGCCCTTCAGAGTTCTTCATGGCAGGCACCGCCACTGGAGCGGTGGCACCAGCTCTAACAAATTTGAAAGAAGGGGGGAGATTCTGACGTAATGTTTCAAACTAAAGGAAGGCTTTGATAGTGAAAGCCAAGCCCACAGAAATGAAAATTTAGACTTATCTTTATTCCAGGAAGCTGCCAGAACCTATCAAACCATCCCTTTTTATATTGTGCAATTCAAAAATGATGCATCTACTCGTAAAATTGCAGCCATCTTCTTAAATTTCCTTGAAGGACCTCCATCGCTCGTGATTCCCTTCTTTAAAATGGCAAATTCTCCCAAATGAGGCGCTTTCCAACAATCTAAAGGGCGTGCTTATGACTGATGAGGACTTTTCCCGAGGGCCAGCTCTGGCCCCCATTTTCGCTCGCTGAGCTTGCATTTAGTTTCAGCTCCCTAAAGAATGCATTTCGTTCTCATGAGCCTGTCAAACATCACTTGAGAAAGTAGATAGCAGAATGCAACTCATATAGAAAACCGTTCAAATTGTGAAGAGTGAGTCCAATCAAGGGCGATATGAAACGTGCGTGTTTAGGCCCGATCAGGAGAGCAAGTGTTTCTAGGCCGAATTCGCTCACATGTATCGGTGCTTGTTTGCTACGAGAAATTGTTCATACCTTACTGGCATTACCTTCAAGCTTTCCATGGCATTTATTGTCCTTACAGCTCTGTAAACATCATCTTTCTCCCCTTTTAATGGCCCAAAGTTTGCCTCTGAAAACAGTTTCTCTCACAGAATTTCCCAGAACTCATCCACAGCGGATTTGCCCTCGCAGCTTCCTTTTTAAACAGAACTATGTCCTTTTTAATCAGAACCACGCATTTCATATCGCCCTTGGTCCAATATCATTTCAGGCCAATTAAAGAAATACGTGAGACTCTCAATTTTCTTTCTTGGGAGAGTCTGGGAGAGTCTGGTACCCAGAGTACCCAGACCCTTTGTACTTGAAAACATTGATGATGGAAATCTATCACTTCCCCCCAGGCTGCAGTTACCTGTCAAGCCACAAAGTACATGACTTACTGCGGGAAAGCTTTGACAAAAATAGTCTTATCTTGGAGTTAGTGAAACAGCGGCTTGGTAGTAGTGACGCTGCAGAGACCAATTTGGAGCAAAATGGACCTGCCCTTACCGTCAAAATAACCAAAAGAAGGAAAACGTTGGACATGTCATGTATCTGCTGCCAGGATCAATGTCTTGTGGAAAGGGAAAACATACTCTTCTATTGTGATTTTACGTTTGCATTGCATTGCCCAGCATGGCCTAGCAAATCAGGTAAATTCAAGTGAAATCGATAGCTGCATTCTTAAGCTTTGATTTCTTGATTTTGGTGAGCTTACTATGTTGTTTGCAAGATACTCAGCTGATACGCATATGGGGGCGAGTGAGAGGGGGGGGGTCAGTCCAGGAAATATTCAAGCATTCCAAAATTATCAGTTCAGCTTCACCCAGAAAAACCTGCTAACTTTATACTTTGACACCAGTAAACGAATATGATATATCCTGCCTGAAACAATGCAAATACCCATTCTACGAAAGAATCTGGATTGAGCAACGTTTTTAAATATTAGGTTTGATTGGGTGGCGTCAGAGGTTCCATCTCTTTTGTTCATATTCGAAGATTCAATAAAATGTATCAGAATATTGTTTGATAGTTTGATTCAGCTCCTGGGTGACAATGGCTCCTTAACGCTTAGTGGCAACAAAGGATAAATGTCAAACGCTTTCAGGTTGGTTCAACGAGCAAAGAAGAAGGAACTGGCCTAGCAAAGAGATTGTGAAGCAAGTAAAAGAAACCGGATGCCACATTATCGCAAAACCATCCACGGATACACTCGTGAAAATGCATGAAGGTAAGACAAGTCGAGTATTTGGTTGATAGCATAGACTTCAAAACGCAACCTGGTTCCAAGGGCCAGCTTCCTACGTCAGTACTGACCATGGTACCGGCCAGGTCGCATTCGCAATTTGATTGGCTATTCGACAACAAAAGGCTCACTAATTATTCCAAAGAGTTAGGGTATGTTTCATATATTTTATATTTAATTTGCATTTCATATTTGATTTGTTTAGGGAGGGTTGCCCTTCAACCGAAGTTGTTTTTCAAGGGGCCCTCCAATAAAAGAAACTAATTACAATATACAATTAAAATGCCAAAAAATAAGAACCCATAAAAAATAAAAAATAACAACTATATGATATTTACAATAAAAAAGGAAATAATAAGCCCTGTATTGATTTGTTGAAACCACCCAGGGAGGATGTCGTCTTAGACTCAGCAGTAATCTATTCCTATCGAATTGTATGAACCTCCTTCCAATTCGGCCGAGGCATGGGGTGCGAAAGGAGATTCGCTGTTTGGAAGGAGGAACTTATCAATTCGATTCTGTGAGCCGTTGCCAGGGGAGGAGGGAGGGGTCGATTCAATCCCTCCGCAAACTGATCATTGCTTGAAGAAGAGTGAATGCGATAAAAGTGTGGCCTTATATAAATGATTAAATCCCTAAGGACCTAATCTTGCACTTAGGCACTTTCCCACTTGTAAATTCCTGATTCCATTGAAATTCGGTGCTCACAATCCGATGAGAATAGTAAGACTATTCCATAGTTTAGCTCCACGGAAAAAAAGCATTTCTGTCCATTTGCTGATCTTTTCTTTGGCAACCTCAAATCAGTCTCAGTATTCCGGAGATTGCGGGAGGAGCATGCTGAGTTTTTGGTGAAGAGATTACGCAAGTATTGAGGAGCCAAATCATTGAGCGACTTGAAGACCATTGTTTTGGACTCATTGCCAATGAAATCTCTTCAACGGTCTTCCAGCCCAACTCTGTAATAAGTGGTCTGCTTGGGGTATCAAAGCTGCTATTTTTTATGATCCTAGCAGCACGATTTTGAAGTTTTTGCAACTGGTTGATGTCTGCAGACCCAGCACAACCCCAGACAGAACAACAATATCGAAAGTGGGGCTTGACAATACCTGTGTAAAGAGTTTTCAAACTTGCAATAGGTAGAAAGGATTTAGCATGGAGACCTTGGTAGAAACAGCCTTGATTTGCTCTTTCCAATCTAAGTTGCAGTCGATCTGCACTCCAAGGTACTTTGTCTTTTGAACTACCTCGAGCTCATTTTCGCGTATCTTCAGTTCCAAAGCTTCATTTCGACTTCTAAGAGAGCTGCCTTTCTGCTTGGTGGATATGAGCATTGAATGAGTTTTTGCCACATTCAATGAAAGCTTATTGCCATTCAGCCACGTCTCCAGTTTCTTGAGATCGCTATTAATAGCCTCATTCAGCTGAGTCAAATCGTGAGACTGATGACAAAGACTCGTGTCATCGGCATACATAGTCACAGGGGAATCTTGGACGGCCTGGGGAAGGTCATTGATATAAATGAGGAATAAAAGAGGGCCAAGGCATGAACCCCGTGGGACTCCCACTTCTATTTCCGCAACATTTGAATCAACACCATTAACCCTACAGAATTGTTTGCAGTTGGATAGGTAAGACCTAAACCAAGACAACTCTCGCTGCTGAACTCCATATAGTTCGAGCTTTTTGCAGAGAATATCATAGTCGACCGTATCAAATGCCTTTTTTAGGTCAATAAATACAATCCAACGACCTACCGAGATCAAGTCCGTTGTACCAGTCATCACTCATTTTAAACAGAAAGTTAGTGTAGAATGTAGCCGCAAAAAACCTGATTGGTCAGATGTAAAAAGACCATTTTCTTTCTTATTGTGGTACAGCTGGTTGAAAACAAGCTTTTCGAAGACGTTTGAGATGAAAGGCAAGACTGATATGGGACGATAATTGGATTTTCAGTCTTATCTCCCTCTTTGAAAATCGGAGTAATTCTAGCTACTTTCCATGAGTCTGGGAACCGGCTAGTTTCAATGGATGTGTTAAACAGGAAAGCCAGAGAGTTTTCAATATAGGGCAAAGCAAGCTTCAAAAAGTAACTAGAGATATTGTCAACCACAAAGCTCTTTGTTGTTTTAGCTTTGGCAAATGCATCCCTGATATCTTTCAACTCAATGGTCTTGAAGTTAAACTTGGCCTTGTCTTTGTTCACTTCATATTCACCAGATAGAAGGGGGTTAGCGGCAAGTTGTATTTTATCTGCTAGATCCCTACCTATTGTGCAAAAGAAATTGTTCATTGCATTAGAAATATCCGTTTTGTTCCGAGTTTCAGTACCAGATTCTTTGAGACAATCAATGCTACTGCACTTTGATCTCTTGTTGAGAAGTTCATTCATTGCTTTCCAAGATTCTTTCATATTACCTTTGCATGCAGAGATCCTATTGGTATAATGCTGTTTCTTCAACTGAACATAAAGTGTATTGACGTTATTACGGATCTGTCTGTAAGAATCCATAAGGATTGGGGATTTACCTTTGATTGCTGAATTTTTTAGTTTGTCTCTTATCTGCATCAAATCCCGAAGATCCTTGTCAATCCAGGGGCAATATTTCTCAGAAACTCGCATTTCAATCAAAGGCGCATGTTTTTCAATAATCAGACAAAACATATAGTTGACAAGCAAATTGATATCATCAGTTCATCAGTTTCAGTAAGCATTTGTTCCCAGCATATCCCAGAAACATCGGCAAGGAATGCTTCGTCGTTAAAATTTTTCATTTTGCGAGTCTCCTTTTTGTGTCCTTTTTCTACTGCTCCATTGAATTTCCGAATGCAGTAAAGCGTAAAGTAGTGATCACTCAAGGAAACCTCAAGCACTCCTGATTTGATAATGTTTCTGGGACATGTTGTAGCAACATGATCAGTGACTGTGGCAGTGTCAAGAGTGACCCTTGTTGGTTCCTCGATGAGCTGTTTGAAGCTGAAAAGCTCATACAAACTAGAAATGTGTTTTGCATTGTTATTGCTTGGCTTTGGTGAGAAATTGGTAAACTTTGGATGGCTGTCTCGGGAAAACAGCGCGAAAACAGGACAACGGATTGAACAGAGCAGAGGATTCTTAAGTTGTGTATCACAATCGATTGGCATATGGTATACGCTATGCTGTTAAACTCATTTGAGAGAGTTTGTAATGAGTCTGCGTGTGATAATTTATCCAAAACAAAATGGCGCCGAAATGGCCTTTGCGGCGGTACCAGGGCCTACATCGATGACCTAAGGAAGATAATGGCAGCCCTGGGAACGCGGTTGTTCAAAACGGTTAATGTAAGGCAGCATGAAAATGTAAAATTCTGTCACCTTTTCTTTTAATGGAATGGCCAACCTCGCTCACGATATCTGTTGTTGTTAATTGTATAATTGTCGATAGGAGCCTAGACCATGAGTGGTAGGACACAATTAGGTAGAATTAGATCGGATTAGATTGTTTTCTTGCCCTGAATAAATGCTATAAAATTGTCTTCCTTGACATTGGCAGCCTTTCTCAGCCGTAATTTCTTCCCTTGGACCGTAGAGCTCCGTGACATGTGCTTTTCAGAGTGTTTGGGCCTAAGGCTACCTTTGGCATCTCCTACGCATACGTCCAACGCAGACGCAGAGGTCTCTGAGCATGGCTGCCAATGTAAAGGAAGATAATCTTATGGCATTTCAAGGCAGGCAACCAATCTAATTCGATCTAATCCGATCTTATTGTATCCTACCACTCAAGCCTTGACCTCAACAGATACCCTTGGATATGACCGGTTGCCAAATTTAGGCAGATTTTCACTTGAATAATTAGCATAATTTGGCAGATAGCAGATCTTTTCGAACACAATATTCGACATTTTGAAATTTGAATCGTGATTTCTAAACGCTTTGACGAAACATTAAATAGTATTCAAGAAAAACTACTGTTTTGGACGCCTTCAATAAGGCATCAAGCAAAAGTCTGCCACTCTTTTGGTTCAAGATTTAGGAATTTGATGACATCAGATTCTCAAATGAGATGGAATATAACTTACGCTGTAACTTCAAAAGAACAGTTGAGAAGTTGAAGAATTCAAAGAAATAAAAAGGATTTTAAGGAAAAACTGCATTTATTTTTTAAAATGGAGCAGTTTTGATAACCTAGGCTTTTTAATAATCATCATGGACTTTTAAAGTAATATTTATGCATAGTAATTAGGTTTCTAACATTTCTTTTCTTTTAAGCAGGACAGGCATTGAAACCAGCAATATTTTTGTTGAAGCTTTTATCCTGTTGAAATATTCGTATTATTATTATTATTATTATTATTATTATTATTATTATTATTATTATTATTATTATTATCATTATTATTACTATTATTATTAATAATAATATATAAACTAAACCATCCTCAAAAATAACAGAAAAGTAAAAATAAAAAACACAACTGTTAAAAACCAGACGTTTCGATTATCAAATCTTCATCAGTGCTTTACAATAAAAACAGCCAAGTATTTATAGGAAAAAATGTTTACATGCAATTGTTTTTCATCTAGCCTAAGCGGTTCTAAAATCGACAAGGGACTACTATTATTATTATTATTATTATTATCATTATTATTATTATTATTATTATTATTATTATTATTATTATTATTATTATTATTATTATTATTATCATTATTATATTATCCAAGAAGTCAAACGGTAGAATTGTAGATAAACTGGATGACAGCTCTTTCATCAGTCCATCAAAGAGGGACAGTACACGATCATTTTAATAAGTCTAAACCCACTGGCCTACCTCCGTACAGATTCGACCAGTTCCTTTTATCAATAGAGCCTGCTCACGCAGCTTAATTGCAGAATGATAACCTATGACTGCTAATTCTCATAGAACAACCATTGTCAACGACGTTCAGCAAGAGTCCTGGTTTGGAATGGAGGTTCTCCTTCTCACAGGCAGAAATTCTCTTGGCTGAAACGGTGCATCCGAATGCAAGGAGTGCTTATCTTGCTCTCAAATCTGTCAATAAACGCTTCATCAGCAAAGGTGTCCTAAAACCCATACCAAGCTACACTTTGAAGTGCATTTTGTTTCAATTTATGGAGGATAAGTACCCAGGATATTGGAATCAAGCGCCAGAGCCATTTGCTATTTTCACACATCTACTGGACAACCTGTATCTTTGCCTGACTGACGGAAGATGTAAACATTACTGGATAGAAGAAATAAATCTGTTCAGTAATATTGACGCAGGCACACTTACGTATATGAAAGTGCAGGTGGAGATGGTTCGCGCAACGCCACAGAAATACATTGCGGACAACTGGCTAGAACATACCAGGTTTGATGATGACAAAACTTTGAGAATTCACTATTATACGTAATTTATTATACGATAATTCAAAAATATACTATGACTTTGTAAACGTTTCGACCGTTTCGACTTTCATCTTCTTCAGTAACTCGAGTTACTGAAATTACTGAAAAAGATGAAAGTCGAAACGTTTACAAAGTCATAGTATATTTTTGAATTATCTTTTAAAATTTAATATGCTTAGGTGAATGCGCTCTTGAATTATTGTAATTTATTATACGTATGCTTTTATAAGAAACTGCTTTCAAGAAACTCAACTCTAAGATCGCCAAACAGTTAAGAAACTCCAGTATAAAAACGGAAATACTTCACACATTTTACTTATTTTCCTCGTTTTCTGTATAAAATCACTGTTGAGCAACGTCTAAACATTGGAAAGGCTAGAAATATTCTCGAGAGCACAGGAAGCCAACGTGAAGATTGCTATCGAACCTTGAAGAAGCTCGTAAGAAACTCCGACTACTCAAAATCCGATCATTTTGAGGAATTTTCAGTATTTCGTACATTTCCTTTCTCTGTCAGTCATTTCTTGTAATTATTTGTAGTGTTAAAATCTATCTTAAATTGGACGTTACACACGTAAAGGCAAAGCTAACTTGCCACAAGGGAGCAAATTTAACTGCTTCCTTTGAAATTTATGACGTCTAATTTGAGGTAGACTTTGCGTTCTTTTTGTCTTTATATAAATATTCTTTTTGTTAAGGCTGCGGCGTTGCCAAAGATGTTTGCTCTCCGTGGTATTCGTCCTTGTAGTATAGTAAAGTAGATTGTAAGTAGCGTTAGATAAGTACCTCGTATTGTAAAATTTGATTGAATAAAAAAATTTCATTATTAGCCAAAATTTGTAGTTTCTTCTCGGGGGGGGGGGTTACTTAGTACATTTCATGGTACGGGGACATGCCATTTTTTAGGGGTACTGTTTTGAAACCGTTACGGAATTATGGGTAGCATTTTCACAATTTTTGGACATTAAACGGAATTATGGGTGTCCTTTTCAGGAGATTTTTCGTAATTTCCGGAATTATGGCCCAGATCTTCATTCGATTTACGGAATTATGACCCTAAAATGCACCAGAATTTACGGAATTATGGGTACCAATTTTTCGGGCAAAATGGCACGTCCCCGCCAGAAAATAGGTCGAGATACCCCCCCGAGAGTTTCTTATAAAAATACGTTTATCTTTTGCCAAATACTTCAAATATACCTGTGTTTTCTGTGTTTCAATGTGAAAATTTCGTACCCTTCCCTAAAAAGCCTCGAAAATATCTAAATCTCAAGTATCTAAAAAGTGTTGAACGCCTTAAAAAATCCTCAGAAATAAATCTCAGAAACACAGACATAGGAACCGGGGGGGGGGGCACGTGCCCCCAAGAATTTGCAATAAACAAAGAAGTGCCCTTTTCATTCTTAAAAATGCCCCCTCTTTCTTAAGGAAAAAGTGCCTTCGAAGTGTCGTGCCCCCCCAAGTTTGAGATACTTCCTACGTCCCTGTTCAGAAATATCACAAAATCTTTAATATTGCTAGCCCAAACTCTTTGAAACCCATTCTTGTTTATCGGAAAAACCGAGAGTATTTAGAGCAGCCGATTTTTCTGAGACGAAAGTCACCAGAATTAGAAAGATCAAGTTTTTCTGAAAAACTCGGTTTTTCTGGAGAGGAACTTAGTTTTTCTGGGAAGCTTGGTTTTTCACCAGAAAAACCGGGTTTTTCAGAAAAGCCTGGTTTTTCTGGCGGGGGAACTCGGTTTTTCTGAGAGGAACCGGGTTTGTCTGATTTTGGTGACTTTCTGCCATACACTCATGACTTTTTTCCTAGTCTTTTCTATGCTTTTTTAAATTTCTTTCCAACCCTGATCTGACATCCAATGTGAAACAGAATCTAGTACAGTATTCTTTGGCCTTTAATTGTGTGTGGTGTACAGTTAGTTGTATGTACGGTATAGTTGCGTGTCTTTATGTTCAGGCTCTGGGGTAGTCGTTGTCTTTCGCTCCCCATTGCATCGTCCCTGTAGTATAGCATAGTAGCTAAATAGGTATAGTAGCATGTAAATTTGCTGTAAATTTCTTATATGAATGGAAAAAAACCTCTTTGTAAACCGGCCCTTTAAGTAAACTACTAGCTGCATTTTAAACAACTAGCTGTATAAACTAAGTGCCCCACTTGCTGCAACCATTTTACGGTTTTTCTTGACTTGAAAACATAGTTTATTGCTGGGCCTTTTGTGCAGATGCATTGGCCATTTTCATCCTGTAAAAAGACAGTTAACTGAAGAAGGCCGCGAGGGCAAGTAAAACATGCAGCAGTGAAAGTCAGGCCTAAGTTACCCCAGACAGTTGTGTTTAGAAGTGGGTCTTGTTTTGAAAGATTCCGTTTCTGCTGACAAAAGTTTCAAATTACTGTTGACAATAAAGACACAGAAAGGCTTGCCATGTAATCACGTGATAATGTGTGGAACAAAGGTTTTTTTGGTCTGATCTCACAGCAGCAGCAGCAACAACAACGCGGTCGAGCAAGGCTGGAAGGCCTCACTTCGTGGGGCAATCAACGGGTTTAAAAGCAAACTTAGCTAGGGAGACTGGGCAATTTATAACCTATTGCATTTGACGCTATCGATCTATGAAACAAACGGAAGATAAGTGGCGCCTTGCAGTTCTTTTGTGATATGTTTAGATTATGTCGCTTTGGGACGTAGGAAGCATCTGAAACTTGGAGGGGCACGACACTTCGAGGGCATTTTTCCTTAAGAAAAAGGGGCCACTTTTTAAAAATAAAAGGGCAATTCTTTGTTTATCGCAAAATCTTGGGGGCACGTGCCCCCAGTGCCCCCCGGTTCCTACGCCTATGTTGTCGCTGTATCTCTCTCTGTTCATTTACTTAAAATCATTTTTCGACTCCTAGGTGCTTACGACACAACTGCTGCGCTTGTTGCAGCTTCAAGAGAAATAAAGTTGCACCACTAGAAGTCATTGCTATCAAAGATAAAGAAATGCAAGCCTGCTGCCGTATCCCTTGCTCTTACAGCACAAGTTGTTGCTGTTGTGGCCCCTGTCCATATGGCAGGACAATCATGGATGTTTACTGAATACTTTCGTCTCTTTAGCTGACGCTCTGTTGTAAGCTCGAGACGCACGGAAATAACCTCAGGACGCACGAACTTATTTTTAGTCCTCGAGCATTACACATCGATGTTAGTGTTCGAGCTTTAGGGTTTGGTCATCAATTCTTTTTTGCGGTGTGGGTGTACGAAATTCACAAATATTTGATGGAATTCTCCTAATCCCTCTCTGATTTTCCCGAAAATTTTGGCGTCCCCCCCAACATTGCAGAAAATATGTTCAGCCCCGCCACCCCTTACTTTTGAGTACCAAATAAACGAGGGGGTGACAATAATCGAGGGGTTGGAAATGGTTCAGTATAACAATAATCGGGGGGTTGGGACACTCTGGGGAAATTGTGTTTGGAGAAATTGAAAATATTCGTTTCTTAGTTAAACACGTATCTTTTATACATTTATGTAAACAGTGCTGTTACTGATAAGTGCACTGCAGAACTCTGGTTCTGTTGAATGCATTTCTTGAGACATATTTCATTTTCCAAACATTGATACAAGGGGGGTTGGAATAAAAGCTGGGGGAGGGTTGGAAAATTTTTTTCAAAAATCAATAAGCGGGAGGGTACGATTTTTCGGTACTCGAGAGGAAGTACATGTATTTATGGTAACAGAGTTACTATACTTTTAAGATTTTGTTTCATTTCATTTCAATGGCGTGAAGATTTACATCTTCACAACAACTGCAAGCACATGAAGGAGAATATCATTTCAAATGTGGCGAGAAAAGAGAGGGCAGTTACATTTATGAATTATTTTAAAATGAACTTGTGATAGAAGTGACAACTTACTTCGAGGGGCAAATTACCCCAAAAATCGCGTAACACTCTTGCAAGAAAACTCTTCAAACATTCCAAAACCTCAAAAAATCTTGAAAATCTCCAAAATCTTCACACTATCTTAAAATCAAAAAGAAAATCCTGAAAATCTTTTCAAAAATCTAGATGCCGATTTTTACGACCAAAAATAATATCAGCTCTAAAAAATCTTTCGAAAATTCTTTGAAAATCTCACAAATCGTGTAAATGTTAAAATCTTGCAAAACCTTGAAAAATCTTCTAAATCTCAAAAATCTCCGAAAGTCCTAAGAATTTTGAAAATCTCGAAGATCTAAGAATCTGAAAAGTCTTAGAAATCTAAAAAATCATCGAAAATCCTCAAAAGTCTTTGAAAAATCTCAGGGATTTTTAAAATCCCAAAATCTCGTACAATATTTTCGGAGTGATTTGCCTCTCGACTTACTTCAAGGAACAAAGCTTTTCATGAATTTTTTGGTTTCAGTTTCATGGATTTAAATTCCACTACATACAAATACTAATACATTTAATAACATTGCAATAATTATGGAATTAGGACCAAGAAACATACAATATGCATAAATATGTGACTGGAGAAGTCGTATGAAGGGGAATTTTGTGAAGGGACTCCCTCCGTTGTTAAGATAATCGAGGAGGGAGCACCCCTTTTTCAAACGAATTTTTTGTCTTCAAACGAAATTCACAGGATTTATTTCAACTGCACATTTCCATGCCCCGTTCCTGAATTTTTAATTACTTTTCGTCCACTTCTCTTTCATCTCTTTCATCTCTTTCATATTTTGGTATCTCTCCAAGATGTCTCCCAATCCCTCCTTTACCAGAAATTATGGCTTTTCTCTTACACAGAGCATAGTTCTTTGTATTCTTTGTGATTTGTGATAAAGTAAAAACCCGCGTACAAGAACCTCCAATTATGCAAGTCAGCCTGATTAGGTTCTTATATATCGAGTATTTAGTGAGAAATTAGAATGTTCAGGTTCTTACAGTGGTTCTTATTTCATTCAGGGTTTTCAGGTATTTCTTTCGTTCAGATTGAAACTTCAAGACCATTATTTACTGTCAGTTCAGAGGCACCTGGGTTCATGAGGCCTCATTCATAACGGCAGTCTGTGGAAGAATCAGAAATTTTACAGAATACAATGAAAAGCTTTGAAAGGATCTTTAGAGTTCTTTGCAATTTGCACATATGACAGTATCAGTCCATATAGGCTCGATGACAAAGCAGCTAGAGTGTTTCTATCTAATTTGGTGATCTCTACGAATAAGAACCTATTTCAATTTTCAGGCTGAATTGGTTCTTATATATTGGGGGTCTAAATTTCAGAATTTCAGCCTGTAGGTTCTTAACCACTAGGTTCTTATACGCGGGTTTTTAATGTATGTAGATTGAGACATGACTGGTGCTTAAAATTTTCGAAAGTTAAAGGCCAATTTTCAACTATGACCTTTCATGCGCTGAACGAAAAGTAGAACGAAGAGACCCACGGCCAGCAACGAGACTCATTTCCTATGAAAGTAAAGTCGATTTTGGCGTCACAAACGATTATGGTTAGCTGTGGACTTGCTACAAGTTTCTCTCGTGGAAAAAACAGGAGAAGTAAAAAAGCGAGAGAGACTTGTAATACTTGGCATGCTCATTAATATTCATGAGCCATCGAGCCTTGCTTCCATTTTCAAAATGACGGGGTTGTTGTCAACTATTTCATCGAAGCCTGAGTGGGCCATTGCCAAAGAACATCACAGAGCCTCGCAATGTTGCACCATTGTACTTTCTAAGCATATGAATGGATATCGTTTTTTGTAAAAGGATGCCGACTGGACAGAATCCTGTCCAGCCAACGACCCAGGCAACCTAGTATTGCAAGTCTCTCTCGCTTTTATTCCTTCTCCCGTTTTTGCCGCAAGAGAGACTTGTAGCAAGTCCAGGTTAGCTGTGGGCCGATAACTGTAAATTATCCTTTGTAAGAGTATCCGAAATATCTCTTCATTATTCCTTTAAATACCACGTACAGATTGGGTGGGTGGAGATCGCTGCAGCAGAAACACACTTGCATACATGAAAAGTTATGGGTGGTTGACCCTCTGAAAAATATTCCAAGATGCGAAGAAACTTCATGGCACATCTAGCATTGTTTCTAACGAGAACGGGGACCATTCTTGCGATTTCCTTCACAAAGATTTGGGCACTCGATCCAAATCTCTTTTCTGGCAAGCAAACAGGTCTATTATTGGACATGAAAATTGTAGTATTTTTAAGTAGGCGCAGTTAACTTTCTTCACCAACACAGTACCTTTTTGCACTACCTGTAGTATCGATAAGGACAGTTTGCATTGTTACATTATTCCATATATCATTTGACTGAAATGCATTTTTATTCAACTATTATTGAAGACTACGTTCTAATCACCGTAAAAACCCACATCCAAGAGCCCTTGAGATGCATTCATGTTTGAAGCAATTTAGTAGTGCGATCAAGGGTGTTTAGCTATTCTGTAATAGAACCTGGATCAATTAATATTTTCATACATTTTCAAACAAAAGTTTCGACCAGGGCTGCCGAGAGGGGGGCAGAGGGGGCAACTAGCCCCAGGGTCTCGGAGTCTAGGGGCCTCATAAAGTAAGATATTTCCCTGTCTTCTAGTCTTATGCCTGCTTTGCTTGCAAGGAGCTTCGTTTCGAAGTTTTGTTCCTGGGCCTGCCTGCAAATCCTCTCGGAAGCCCTGGTTTCCACTGAGAGACGTTTGAGCTTCCATTCGAACATCCTTAAAATGTATGAATGTATCACGTGATTCAGATTCTTTCTCACCACTGCTAAATCGATCTATAGTGACTGTTACAAAATATTTCCTTTCTCCCATACATACAATGTAAACGTTTACAAGGGGCCTGGAACATAGAGATAATCAAAATATCAAGACCCCGTTTAATACATGCCAGTACGAATCGAATAAACAAGGGGAAATTTTTGTAATACAATAGCATCAGCGCTTTGGTTCACACCTCAATTTAAAGCGATTAGCGAATGCAGACAAAAGAAATTCTCTCAACCAGTAATTCAAAACAAGCATTGCCGTATAGTTGCCTAGAAACCAGTAGTGCAAACTCTCAATTGGTGTGGGCGAAGGGGGGCTTTTAAGAGAAGTTATGTGCTTCAGACGATAGAAGAAGGGTAAATCTAAAGTTCTGTCTTGCGGATTTTGTTTACGTGATTCAGAAGCCGAGCAGAGGGCATTACAATTCTTGCATATTTATTGCTCAAATGTAAAAAATTACTCCTCAGCTCCTGAGTCAAACAGACAAAATTCGGCAGACAGAACTATGGTTTTACCTTTCCTCTTTCGTTATAAGCACACAACCTCTCTAAATAAGGTCCCTTAACCTGCACCAAGCGACAGTTTGCCGTACTGGTTTAAGGCAACTTAGCGGCCACGTTTGTTTTGAATTACTGGTGGGGAGAATTTCTTTTGTCTGCATTCGCTAATCGCTTTGAATTAAGGTGTGAACCAAAGCAACTGATGTTGTTGCATTACAAAATCTGCCCTTGTTTATCGAAATGGCATGAAACTGTGCTGTCTATGTCATTATACCGACATAGTTTTCACTCGAACCAAGAAACAAATCACGGTACAGGTTCATGTCGTATTCATTTCATACCGGCATAGTGTGAACGGGGCCCAAATTACTTGACTACGATTATTAAGCAGCAAAATCAACATTAAGATTAATCTAATCGAAATAGAAAATTAATTATGAGTTGTGCGTTCGCTACACAACACATCCCGTGCAAAGTAATGCTAGACTTATTACCTGAGTTCCATACCTCCATGCGTTTCTAACTAGACGATAACAGATGGGTCATCCACAAGACCTTGAGGAAGCGATCAGCTCGCAAGATTCGCCGAATTCCGCTGTGGCTTCAATTTACGCTCGTCGAATTCCGCTCAAGCTGCAATTGACAATGCGAGCTCTACACTGCTGATGTATCCAAAGTTTGGTCTCTAACTGCCGTGTGAACGGGGCTTTTGCCGCATTTCGTTTCTGCGATAAAGTTGCTAAGAGTGGGCCTAAGCAAAGTCATCTTTTTCTGTGATTCATTAAGGGTCCGTTGACATTTGCTTTTGTACTTTAAGCGGCATTTAGTTGTTCATAAGGGAGGCTACGTTAGAGGCTGGCCCGCTAAGAGAGGAGGAAAGTCTTCATAGTAAAGAATATACTTCCGAATTTAGAGCGATTTTTGTTTATTAAGATACAGAGTTATTTAAAGACCACTTCTTGCAATTCAGAAAGAATCATCCTCACTGCCAATGTATAATGTGACGACATAAGTAAAAGTTAGCAGGCCGGTGGTATCCTATAAGGCTTAGGCGCTCTGGAGGTGGCTTTGTACAAAGGCTAAGCCTCGGGGGGGGGGGGCGCTATCTCGAACCACCATCTGGCAGGGATGTGCCATTTTTCCAGAAGACTGGTATCCATAAATTCCGTAAATTATGAAGAATCTTAGGGTCATGATTCCGCAAATCGAATGAAAATCTGGGCAATGATTCTGGCAATTATGAAAAATTTCCTGAAAAGGATATCCATAATTCCGTGAAACGTCAGAAAATTGTAAAAAGGATGCCCATAATTCCGTAAAGGTTTGAAAAATGTACCCGCAAAAACGGCACGTCCCCGTACTAGGAAAGTACTGAGGTACCCCCCCCCCCCCGACAGGGTCTAGCCCATGACTGCTAGACAGTGGAGTTGGAAGGGTCTCAATTCAATGGCCAAATGCTGCTGAAATATGAAAATAGAATGTGGACGGCCCGTAATGAAACAGCAAAAAGATGACCCTGCTTAGGCCCATTCTCACTGCTCACGTGGCAGAGACAAACACAGTAAAACCCTGAGGGTTCTTGTTGAGTACAGTAAAATCCGAATACAAGAACCCACAATTTTGCAAGTCAGCCTGGTTAGGTTCCTATGTATTGGGTATTAAGTCGGAAATGAGGCTGTCCAGGTTCCAGTGGCGGCTGGCAGCGGTACTAGCGGTACCAGTCTAGTACCATTTTATTTTGAAAGCTTGGAATTCTTTGTTTTAATTTCTAATATGTCAACAATGCAAAAAAAGTGAATTCGCCATGAAAACAAACAGAAGGAAGAGCAGCAGCGCACACTAGAGCCAATATCTCAGCATGACCCTGCTTTTATTAATCCTTGTTGAATGAGTCGTATTGAAATAGATCCTTTATGTACTCCACGGTACTAGACCTCATTCATCTGGTACTGCAGAAAGCAGTCCCATTGTGATTGTTGACTTGTCATGACGTAAAATCCTTTGTGTACACGTAAGCCCAACAATGGCAAAAATCGATCGCAGTACTAGATTCCTCGTTCTGGTAACGCTGTGTGGCCGTCAAATAACACATCAATTCAAGATTACGAAATCGACCCCGCAGTACTTTCAGCAGTATCAAATGGCATGTTAAACCACTGTTTTTTCAATGTGTTCTCTGCTGTTTTATTGAACCGATACTAAGGTATTTGAAAGTACGTTACAAAGTTTTTAGGTCTGTGTTTGTGTCTGGGCAGTGACTAGTTCGAATGTCAACGATTTTGCTGTAAATGAACCGAATTTCAGAGACCTGCAAACCTAACCTTTCTGGAGTTCCGCATATTTTGACGCTGTCGTCAGCTCAGGGTCACTATAATCATTTTACTCACGAGTAGCAGACCTTTCATAGAAATTAATGGTAAGATACGAGACTGTGAGAATGCATATTAGGATTTGTCATGGATGCATGGCGAAAATACTTGCCTTCTTCTTTATAAACTACTACTAGGGAAGCAATCTTTGAAAGTTGTTTTCCCACTCCTATACATTCCTGGTGTAAATGGAACCATTCAAATTGCTCTATATGTTTTCATTTGTTATATGATTGATGAAAAATGCGAACTTTTGTGCATTGTACACAACAAGTGGAACGAGAAACCCACGCTACTAGAATCTCATTTCTGGTACCTCCATGAACTGCGGCTAGGCAGTGATGGGCTTGGTGCCGCAAGTGATCAACTTTCCGAATGTGTTGCTCACAAGCCTCTAAAATGGCCGCAGCCAGCGATCGACATGATTCACAACATTTCCGTGGAAAGGTTTGAGTGATGCAACCGGCGTCGTGGGAATAACTTGCAAAAACGCATTCATTAGAAAACAGTAGCATCATTTTTTAAGAAGGAGGTATAACATTATTTCCTGATAAATTGTGCTTGCAATTTCATCTGTAAAATGTTGTCCTTTCCGCTATGTTTAACTTTAAAATTTACCTTCCCAACTTTCTCGAAAATCTATTGGGAAAGGCATTTTGCTTGCATTTTTGAGACAATCCTTTACCCAATTTTTCTTAAAACTTCAAAGCTGGACCCCAATGGGGGGCTCACAGCGCCCCCTATCCCCCAGCTGGTCTGAGGCAAAAATTTGTTCGCTTCGCTCACAAAGTTTTGTTTCCCTAGTACCATCTTATATTGCGTGCCAGCCGCCACTGCCAGGTTCATAAATTAGTTCATCTTTCATTCAGGGCTTTCAGGTATTTCTTTAGTTCAGATTCAAACTTCAAGCTTATTATTAACTGTCAATCAGCAGCACTTGAGTTGATGAGGTCTCATTCACAATAGAAGTTTGTGGAAGAATAAAAAAGTTTATAGAATTCAAAGAAAAGATCCAAGAGCATTTTTTATAGTTATTTACATCATGCACACATGGTATTTTCAGTTTGTGTGAGTTTGATGACTAAGCGCCTACAGTTTTAATTTAATTTGATGATCTCAACAAACAAAAACCTATTTCAAATATCAATCTAAACGGGTTCTTGAATAATCAGGGTCTAATTTCAAAATTTCAGCCTGTCGGTTCTGAATCATTCGGTTCTTATACGCGGGTTCTTACTGTATGGTTTATCGCAAGGAGACAAGAATCTCAGGTCTAAAAGAAACACTACAAATATTCTCATACCGTATGCACAAGTCTTGGTCAGGCTGTGTGCGACTGCTGCTCATCACTTATTAGATCGTGTTGTCAGCCAAATTATGAGGCCAATGATCCCAGCTACAAGCAATACAATAACAAGCAGACAGCACATCTTTCGCCGTGAAGCTTTCTGTAATAAAGGAGATATATTGATTGATTGATTGATTGATTGATTGATTGATTGATTGATTGATTGACTGATTGATCGACCGATAGACACAATTTCTCGAGGAGGCTTATGCGTCAACACGTATTATCCTCTTGAGTGAGAGAGCGAGGATGGAATCCCTTCCTATAAATTTTTATTACACCAGCAAAGACGAACTTTTCATTCTCTTGAGAGGATAATACAGTTAAGCCCAAAATTATTCATACCTTTACAAAATTTTGAGTACTTTGCAGCACTCGGTTTGAGGACCAATTTTACTGTAGCTGAAGTTTCGTAAGAATATTCTAAAATACTCGAGATAAGCACATCAAGAGACATTTCAAGAAAAAGAATATCTTGTGAATTGATCTGCAGATATAACAATCTAAAATACTACAAGTGTGGTATGGGTATGAATAATTTCGGGCTTAACTGTACATGCTAATGCGTGTGCTTGAGCCATTGCTACAAAGTGTAACTTTACACATTCAGTCATTATTCACGGCCAAATCCCTTCTAAATTTTCTAATTTGTTATCATCATAAAATTGAATTCGCTAACATTTAGATCATGAAAATTTGCAATTTGAGTGCTAAATGTGAATATGGGGTCAGAAATTTCATATGACGCAAACTAAAGCTATTGATATCCCAAAACGAAACGTAGAATTTTCAAACAAGAGTTTTCTTTACTCTGGTGCTAATGTGGAATGATATACCTCTTGATATAAGGAATAGCCCCACAGTTCTCACATTTAAAAAGAAACTGAAGGACTACTTGCTACACTAGTATTTAACCCAAAGCACGGTCCCTAAAGAGAAGTCTATTATTCTTTGTAGATATAATTAAATTGCTGGTCAAAAAAATGACTAAGTATGAATTAAATGCGACTATTATGCGACGTATAAAGCCAATTTTGTATTCCACTCGACTCACAGTCGAATATGCGGCTCATCCAGTCGAATATGCGACCATTATGCGACTTGGCTTTAGACGTCGCATTAAATTCAATTTGAGTCGACTTAAATTCAAATGTTCGCTGTGTGTTTGGTATTGTTCTTTGCACGTTTCCATTGTTGTGGTCGAGGATGCAAAATTGTGCGCCAATATTTATCATAAAGAGAGGCAAGGATGGGTGCGTATCAAAACAGTGGTAGTGAGTAAAGCTCTGGAATTTATTACAGCAATAGTTTAGACAGGTCTGGTAGATGAATTTGATGAAAGAAGTGTAGGTACAATTAGCATGATTGAGATGGCGAAGAGAGTCCAAACAGCGAGGAGACTAACTTCGCAGTGGATCCAGACGAAGAAATCTGAAGAAGAAGTTAGTGACACAAAATGCTGCTGTAAAATTTGAACCACATGTTTTCTAGTAGCCATCTTGGAACTTTGCTTTTATTTCATGTGACTAGAGTCTCAAATCAAGCATGCGAACTGAATTATGTTCGACTGAAAAATGAATTAAATTCGACGTCTAAAGTCAAGCCGCATAATGGTCGCATTTAATAGCATTTTTAGTCGACTCAAATTGAATTCTATTCGACGCGACTATTATGCGACGTATAAATCCAGCCTTAGCTGACATTTGTGGATAAAGATGATTAAATGAAATGAAATAAAATAAAATGAATAAAGAGATTTGAAAAATTCAAAACGAGGCCACTTTGTTAAAAAGGTGTATTCATTCAATTCAATTACCTGATAGTCTCTTGCTTTCTCCAGTTGGACATTTCCTTGTTCAACATGGCTTGATGCACTGTCGACGTTAGCCTCTATCGAATCTGAAACAAAGGTTATAGACTTATTTATATGTCGTAGTTTCGCTTCTTGCTTGAACTGATAACTACGACTCATTTTCTTCCGCTTGTAGAAATCGTAAAGCTTTGTACTATGCACATACTAACCGGTTTTGTGTTGTACAGGAAATTATAAGCCCCAGGTTTTTCAAGTACAGACCGAGCTTGCGAGGTCTGTGCATTAAGACCGAGGGCTTTATATTTTCCTGTAGAACAACAAAACCGGTTAGTATGAGTTTTATTACTTGACATCTTCTAATCTTGACTCTCATTTACCCAAACACATTTTGTTAGCTTTGAGTTTACTGTAAATCTCACAGGCCTAAGCCTAAAGCAATTGCTGTGGCGACAAAAACCCGTCCTTGTATCGTATTATACAAGGCTACGGGAAACCCGCGGGAAAGGTGCGATTAGCCAATAGGAATGGCGAGATTCTGTATTGCCTCGTTTTTGAAAACTCTGTCGAGTAATAATGATTCTATATGAAACCATTCAGCTGCTCCACAAGAAGTTGGATTAAGGGATTAAGTGGTGTTAGAGCCTCTATCACTATTGTGTGCTTTCGAATATTCTACAAAATGCATCAATCTACCGTTCGATTCCCATTCTTATTCAGAATGTATCTGAAAGATCACTTAAGACGAAATCATCTGCTACTTCTTTTCTCCCACCCACAAGGTCTAGCCACAGGAGGCCCCATCCCGTACTATTGGGCTTGCGTAGCTTTTCCACTGAAGCAATTTATGCTACTGCTGCTGTTTCTAACAGCAACATAAAGACAGCAGTACTTTTTCTTTGAACTGATGAAAATCAAAATTGATACCATTTAAAGGTTGATTGTTTATCTCTGTGTCTTTCCTCATGCTCCATAATCATACCAAAAACAGCATCCTGTCGCTATGACAACACCTGATATTCTGTTGCTGTTGCTGTACTACAATGATGCAACAATATTGGCTGTTTGTGTATTGCACAGTCTATGGTATTATGGTATAAAGTAGGCAGATCCTACGGAGTTCAAACCTTAAGAAGATACCTTCATTTGCAATATATCTGGTGCTGTTAGCCTGCATTGGGGTGGGGGGGGGGAAGTCATGGCTTTTTGGCAGTGTAGCTTGCACAGACTGTTTTAAGTTGTGAGAACGAAATTAAAATGAAAACGAGGTCAGACTTACCAATAACTTCGCCTTGCTTATGAACCATTACAGCGAGATCTTTGAAAATTTCATTGACGTCCAAGATATCATGCTACAAATAAATAATATTGCAAATAATCTCTCTGTATGACATCTGACGTCTATCTAAAAATAGATATCACATGGAGTATCTGCGAGAACACCAAACTAATAATTGAAAACAACTATACGTTTTTATTCGCAGGCAATTTCATGAAAAGTTTATCTGAGACAGGCTTCAACCATGGCAGGACGTCTTGCTCAAAGTGCACAAAGCCGAAAGGGTGGCCCCAATTTTGTGCACCAATTGCGTGGCTGCTGTGGAGGAGATGTAGCATAAATTGTCTCAGTTTTTGCACAATTCCATAGGTCAGGCTTCAACTTAAAGCGTTTGAAACCTTTCCTGAGTTAATCTGACAAGTGGTTGCTGATTTATGGGAGGAGAAGGCAAAAAGTTGTTGCTTCAAAAACAACGCTTCTGTTCTTCTCCCGCAATGTTAAAATCAATTGAGAATTTACTGAATTTTGGCATTGCTGGAAAATAAAAGAAGTGCTGTTTTTCGAGCAGCTACTTATTCTGACTTTCTTCCGTCATAAATCAGCAAACATCTGTCAGGTTGACTCAAACAAGGTCTCAAACTCTAAGTTGAAGCTTATGCTTAGCTTCACTGAATAAGGACCCTAAAGTTACACTCACATGGTTGAGTAGAATTGATGTTGTTGTTGTCACTCCGCTAAGGGCCTCATTTCCCTAGAGCTGTAAAACAGCAAAAAATGTCAATCGGTACCGAGTTTCTGTCGCCCCGTCCCTGCTGGTCAGAATGTGGTTTTGAGAAAGGCTTTTTTCGCGATTATGACAAGAATGATCCTTGACCAAAATACCGATTTTACGGTACAGCAGTTCTAGAAAAGTGATTTTTAGGCATTTAAACATGGTGGTCTTGCACAAAAAGTAGCAGGTGATATAGGCCCTATACCAAAATTCTAAAAAGTATTCGAATCGAACCGATAGCTTGATACAGTTCGAATGTACACAGTAATGTAGTGAAAGCAACTTTTTCTACAAAAATCAATATAAAAAATTACAATATATGCTACATTTTACTATATATGCTCTAACTACTATGCACACTACAAGGACATGGAAATATAGAATAAAATAGACAACTAAATAATAATAAATAATAATAATCATCATCATCAGAATCATCATCATCATCATCATCATCATCATCATCATCATCATCATCATCATCATCATCATCATCATCATCATCATCATCATCATCATCATCAGAATCATCATCATCATCATCATCATCATCATCATCATCATCATCATCATCATCATCATCATCATCATCATCATCATCATCATCATCATCATCATCATCATCATCATCATCATCATCATCATTAACATTATTTAAAGTTGGATTTAACCTGGTACAAACTGTAAAGTAAAACTATTTGATAATATACAAAATGTACTATATATATCTAAACGAAAACGTTATAAACATTGTCTGCAGGTGCACTTGTCACCAGTCCATGGTTTTATTTGATTCTTAAATGCTGCAAGGGATGGACTTTGCTTGATTTTGTCACTAAGTGTGTTCCAAAGGAGACTTCCTCTGAAAGAGAGTGACTCCGCGCCATAAACACATACAAAATTGCACACATGCGATATGATACTGACAGAAACTGGAATTGTTTCACATTGGCTGCCAGGTCAGAGACGGAGGCGCCTGATGCCAAGCAATAGAAGCCCTGGCTGAGAGAACAACCAACAACAGCACAACAACAACAATAAGATACAAACGATGTAAAAAAGCCTTGTTGAGCCGCACTTCCGATACTGCTGTCCCGTTTGGGGGGCTGCTGGTATTACAGCTCTACAGAAGCTACAGAAATTACAAAACCGGGCAACGAGGATAGTTACAAACAGTCCTTATGACGCCCATTCCCAACCTTTAATACAAAAACTTGGGTGGCCTACTATTCAGGAGCTAATTGAGTCAGAGACTGCAAAGGTTGTTTACAAGGCTTTCCATAATGAGGCTGTCTGATACTCGAAGTAGGTTGCTACGCAATTCTAATACTGATCTACGCATTCCTCTGTTCAAAACGTCTTCAGGACAGAAAAGCTTCGAATTTAGAGGAGCACGTATTTGGAACAACCTTAGCAATGAGGCAAAACAAGCAAGCACATTTTTGGCTTTCAAGCACAAATTATGAAAATCAGTCCTTATTATGACGCCACTTTGGCAGGATGTAACCGTATCTGTTCAAATTTTAATTTTCTTTTTCATTAACGTATCTTTAGGGTCTTTCTATTTGTCTATTTATTTGCTGATGTAACTATTGTAATTAGGTTTTTAACAAGGCAGCTTGTAAATCAATTGTCATTGTAGACCTTACCCTGTATAAAGAATTCAAAATGAATGAATGAATGAATGAATGAATGAATGAATGAATGAATGAACAGCTACGATTGCTGCCGTTCCTGACTCCCTGCAGAGTCCCCACTGCTCAAGACGTTGCGCCTATAAGTTGTCAGGGTTTATAGCTCACCATAACGTTGATATAAAACAAGCTCCAACGCCAAGTAAACGAACGTTTTGTAGAAAAGCTAAAAAGTTTCAGTACGGAGCTAATCCGTTGCTGCAAGCGTAGGAAAATGAGTCGTAATTGTAGCGTTATCAGTTCAGGCGAAAAGCGAAACTACGACTTGTAATCGAGTCTATAGAGTCGGTACAAAGCTTCATCGTTTCTACAAGCGTAGGGAAATGAGTCGTAATTGTAGCGTTATCAGTTCAGGCGAAAAGCGAAACTAAGACATGTAATCGAGTCTACAGAGTCAGTACAAAGCTTCATCGTTTCTACAAGCGTAGGGAAATGAGTCGTAATTGTAGCGATATCAGTTCAGGTAAAGAGCGAAACTACGACATGTAATCAAGTCTATAGAATCAGTACTGAGCTTTACCGTTCTACAAGCGTAGGGGAATGAGTCGTAGTTGTAGCGTTATCAGTTCAGACAAAAGCGAAACTACGACATGTAATCGAGTCCATAGAGTTAGTACGGAGCTTCATCATTTCTACAAGCGTAGGGAAATGAGTCGTAATTGTAGCGTTATCAGTTCAGGCGAAAAGCGAAACTACAACATGTAATCGAGTCTATAGAGTCAGTACAAAGCTTCATCGTTTCTACAAGCGTAGGGAAATGAGTCGTAATTGTAGCGATATCAGTTCAGGCAAAGAGCGAAACTACGACATGTAATCGAGTCTATAGAATCAGTACTGAGCTTCATCGTTTCTACAAGCGTAGGGAAATGAGTCGTAGTTGTAGCGATATCAGTTCAGGCAAAGAGCGAAACTACGACATGTAAGCGAGTCTTTAGAGTCAGTACAAAGCTTCATCGTTTCTACAAGCGTAGAGAAATGAGTCGTAATTGTAGCCTTATCAGTTTAGGCAAAGAGCGAAACTACGACATGTAATCGAGTCTATAGAGTCAGCACAAAGCTTCATCGTTTCTACAAGCGTAGGGAAATGAGTCGTAGTTGTAGCGTTATCAGTTCAGACAAAAGCGAAACTACGACATGTAATCGAGTCCATAGAGTTAGTACGGAGCTTCATCATTTCTACAAGCGTAGGGAAATGGGTCGTAATTGTAGCGATATCAGTTCAGGCGAAAAGCGAAACTACAACATGTAATCGATTCTTTAGAGTCAGTACAAAGTTTCATCGTTTCTACAAGCGTGGGGAAAGGAGTCGTAATTGTAGCGATATCAGTTCAGGCGAAACGCGAAACTACAATATTTAATCGTGCTTATGCTATGTTAAAACATACTTCTTGTTGCACAATTTTAAAATGATGACTATACAAATTAAGTAATAGACCTTTTAGCTATTCTGAAAACGAACGTGGATCGAACGATATTTCATTACAATTTTGTATAATTTTCGAACGTGCACAACTGCGATCGAAGCTCTAACGCCACTCTATCGAACCTTGCGTATAAAATTGTATAAAAAAACATCGCTCGATCAAGGCTCTTTTATAGAATAGCTAAAAGGTCTATTGTTATTGCACTTCGAACAGAGCTTTATGATGTGCCACGTTTCGGGCTTAAACCCATTATCAAGTGCGTTTGTACCTCAAGTTTTCTGATCGCTTCCTCCCTCTCTTTGATCTCTTCCAATGACAATTCTGCTTCAGTTTGCATTTGTATCTGCGGACCCCTGAAATAATTGGTTAAACAATAAACGTTAAAATCGAATATGACTTTGTCAGGGTACTGGCGGGATATATCAGGCACACGCAGCTTTCGACAGCTAGAAACACAACTTAAACATTTCAAAATCAAAAATAAGTCTTTGTGAACTTTCCTGGATCATTGTTCTTTCATTCTATTTGATTATTATTCCAATTTCTCCTTGTTTCATCTCACCTCGGCGTTAGGCCGAAAATTTCGCATGTTGATCTTTTCTTCGAACTTTAGAGAAGTTGCGAAAAACTTCCTTGGAATCCAGCATGTTGAAATCAATTAAAGAGCATTATAACTAGTGACAAGGCACAGAAAGGATGTCAGGTCTTTGGAATTCATTTTGTAATTTGTTTCTAGTTGCTAAATTTATTCAAATAAATGAAAATGATGATAGCTGCCTGATAAATCCTGACAGTGAACGAAATTCACATCCACAAGTGGTCAAAATACTTTGCAATAAACACTTCGTTTTGTGAAAAGATGAACCAACGAGCTGCACATAAACTTTGAGAGGAAGGTTTGAAATATGTTTATGAAAGATCTTTGGTCACTTTGGATGAACTGACTGCGATTGGTAAGTTTGCAAAACCTTGAGTGCCTGAAAAAATCGCGCCAGTACCCTATAATCTTTTCAGAACTGCAGAAAATAAAGCTCTAAAATCTGCAGAAAAGGATTATTTCACAATTGAAAATAGTCTTGAATAGAGGACTCATCGTAAACACAGTAACAGATGAACTCCAACAACAGGCATCAAAAAGATTTTCTTTTGTACGTCTGTTGTTAAAGCGGCCCGTTTGTATCGTTGATTTGTTCTTCGTACGAACCGAACTGACGAGGGTGCGACGGAACGCATTTTTCGTTATTCAATGAACTCTTTATTGTAGGTACTAACATATTTCTTTCCTTTCAGAGCTTAGAATTGATTTGTTTTCTCTTGCAGAATTCAGAAGTTTTCTCTCTAGTTACAGCTTTATCGTGGTTATTGTTCTTTTAAAGAAGTTAACAGTTTCTTTCTACAGATCACGGTGCTTCTGTTGCGCTTATGCGTTGGAAACAGAAACAAAATTTTACTACCTTTCTTGTTGAAAGACTTGAGCTTGCTCACGATCCTCCTAGATATGAATTAGAGAGATCAGGAGTTATAAAGTTATAAATGCAACAAGCAAATTTGCGCAGTTTCAAAATTTCTTCACTTCTCTTGCTTTCCAGAAAACCTCTACACTCTCCCCATTAACTCTTTGCTTTGGACCTTTCTCACAGGTCTATTGACATAGATTGTGTTTGGAAAAGGACTCCTTGTCAGATAGTTTAATCACCATGTTATGATCTACATATGCAAAAACATAGCCCTCTAGGTATTTCAAGAACAGTTCGTTGGTTAATTTGTCCAATTAATTAAAATGATTAAAGCTGATTGAATATAGCTTACATGGTGGTCAACAGATGCAGCTCTTGCTCTTTGTACACTGGCTTTTTCTTTTTCAGCAGCAAGCTGGAAGAGGAACGAGAGGCAACCATGTTCAAACTTTCCAAGTGATAGGACATGTTGTAAAACCTGACCGTAGGATCCTCTAAACACTAAAATACTGTAGATATTGAACATATAAGAAATTCCAGTGACCAATAGTAGAATTATGGTGAAATAACTAAAGTTTATTTGAAGTAATTCGGTTCAAAGAAATAGGTTATAGAATTTTGCATCCACCTTTTCATAGATTTAAAATGACATGACTTCATCTGACAAGCATTGGAATTGTAATGTCCTCGAGTAAGGATAGCGAGAGAGAGTTTGCAGACACACGACTACATCTTGAGTGCGGTTATCTGGACTAAATATAAATGGGCTGATCTAGGTATTTACAAGACAAATAAACAATTACAAGGATACAAAGGTCATGCTTTACGATCACGTGCATTTGTCCATGTGTGCACATAGCTTGAATACTACAGGAATAAGACGTCATCTTAACATGGGCTTAACATCAATTAGAGAAGAGTTAAAACGAGCCATTTTCTTACCCTTTGAGCTTTTTGAAAGTTATTCAAGACATTTGCGAAATTATCCCTCAATTTGTCTTGCTGAATACGGCGTTGTCTCTGAAAATTGAAAACAATACGATTTCTAATTGTTCACCTTGCTAACAGATGTTCTTAAAAACTATCCCTGTTTGAAAAGTCACCAAAATGTGTTAACATGGTCGACCTATGAATCAATTTTTCGGTAAGTACCGTAAAAGCTCCATTGAGCCCCCCCCCCCGGGGGCTTGTTCAGTCTCGTACACTCCACAGGGAGCTTGATAGAGAGGGGGCTTATTGGAAAGGGGGGCTTACTTACAGAATCAAATGACAAGGATATATTCGGCAGTTTTTCAGTTCTTTTACCCCATATTTTCCAGAATAAAATTTAACGAGTCAAATACATAAATTTGACAAATTGTCCATCTCAAACGCAATCAAAACTAACATGCAAGCTGTCGATCGAAATATATGGAAACTCATTGGAAATTTCTTGAATTTGATATAAGTAGGGGGCTTACTAGGGAAGGAGGCCTATTCAAATTTTGACTTGCAGAAGAAAGGCTTATTAGACAGGCGGTTTAATAGAGAGGGAGGCTTAATCAAGCTTTTACGGTAGATTAAATGCCAGAACTCTTTACAAGGTATAAAGAGATGATCCTGTGATTGATTCCCAAATTAGCAAAGTAATTGTAGGCTAAATTTGCAGGAGCCGAATGCAAGTAAATTTCATCATATATGAGATATCTTTACATAACTATTGCTTCAGTTTCATTCTTCAGGGGAGGAAAAATACCTCAATTTTTCTTAGAATTCAACAAAATCTCACACAAAAACAATCTCAAGTCAAAACTGAAATGCAAGCAAAGTCTTGTCTGAAATAAAAAGCATGAGGTATTTCTTCAAAGCAGAGTTTTATGATATAAGATCAAACAACTTAAAATGTGAGAAATTTGTAGAATCTTGAGATAAAACTGAAAGTGAAAAGAACAAAAATTAGCCTGTTACCTGTTCTTGGGGACTGCCTCCATCTAGAAAGCCAAGCTGTTTCAAGTAGTCTGAAGTCTCCTTAGCAAGAACAGAAGTGTCTCTTTGTTTGGTTTGCCTTTAGTAAAAAGTACAGTATAATTTGATACATTAATCTAAAAAATCTCTCACATGCATATAATGATAGAGATTTCACATTATTGATAATTCTAAGATTTACAAGCTTTATAAGCTTTGATGAAAAACCTATCTCACTTTGATTTACAATGTCCAGAATTCTAGAACCAAACTTTCACAAATATTGTTTCTTGCAAAGTTTTGGCTAAATCTTTTCCAATCTTTTCATTTTTTCTTAGTTATCCTTCCACCATTCAGTCTAAAAGCATAAATTTTTAACTATACGTAAGAAAAAAACTTTGAAGAAAACAGTTCATAGAGAAAGAACAAAATCTTACAAGTCATCAAACAACTCAGGAACATCCCTTGAGGTTCCAATCTGTTGTACCATGCGTTGGATTGCAGCCACTAACAAAAACAAAATTCAGGGTGCAAAAAATCAGTGTTAATGATAAAACAAACCATGAGATCCATAAGATGACTTCAGGATAATCTTGTGTTACATGACTTTACTGTTCTTTTCATTACTAGGATATTGGAGAAAGATTTTTACAGCAGGAGCAAGCTCTTGCATTCAATTGCTCTTTCTCGATAGTCTAAAGCAAGGAAAATCCATTACCAAAAATGCAGCAGACAATTTGCTGCAGGCCTTTTAAAAAAATTCCATGCTTGTTAGCAAATGATCAGCAAAATTTGCCTCAAATAAGAAGTGATCCCTGAGTTATAATACATGTGCCTGAAACTAATGTGCAATGATATTTTGTGCAGGGACGTAGGAAGCATCTCAAGCTTGGGGGCACAACACTTCAAGATCACTTTTTCCTTTGGGGCATTTTTTAAAATGAAAAGGGCACTTCTTTATTTATTACAAAATCTTGGGGCACATTCCCCCAGTGCCCCCCGGTTCATATGTCTATGATTTTGTGCTTGTGAGTGGCGTTTGTGCACAATAATGAGGCCTATATCCATGCTGGCCATTTGTTCTTTGTTCTTGAATAATGATGAATGATGCAGGGTACAGCATACAGGGTGTCCCTAAAAAATTGTGCCCGGTTTTGTTGTTGCTGTGAAGGAGCTGTGAATTGAATTATCTCAATTTTACACAGCTGCATAGGTCAAGCTTCAACTAAGACTTTGAGACCTTTCTTGTGTCAATCTCACACTTGGTGGCTGATTTATGGCAAAGAAGGGGCAGAATGTGTAGTTGCTTGAAAAACAGCACTTCATCTGTTGTTCTCCAGCAATGTCAGAGTAAAGTAAGTTTTCAAAGAAAGGGTCCTGATATTGTGTTAAATTTTTATTACAACTTTAAATGGTAGAGACTGTTCTCTAATGAACTGACAACACTGCTAGCCTGTTTAAAGATTCAGCAAATATTTTGATACAATGCAGGAACCCTTTCTTTCAAGAATTACTTTAGTTTGACATTGAAGAGAAAATTTTGCTTTTTGCAAATGCAGCCTTCAATCTGCCAGAGACCATTGTTAATGTACACAAGAACTGTACTATATAAGTATATATTTACCATATTTGGTCATTGTCTGAATGTTATTGCTAATTGCATTTGATAAGCGAAGATATTCACTATCTCCATCTCTTGCTCCTGCAAAGAAGAAAAAACAAATAAACAAGTCATGAATTCTCCAGGACAGTTGGAAGAATTTCCAAAAAGAACTTTGGAAGTCAAACATTGAAAGAAATCATCTGAGATCTTCAGCGTGCAGGAACCAAGGACATGTTGGAGGAATAAACTGTATGACTCAGAAGCCCAAACACATTATAAAGCCAGGGAAGGAAGCCTCAAGGTACTTTAATATTGTGCCATTGAACTGAACCGGGTATCATTGTTAGCAACTGTGTTCCTAATAGGATACTTAAAGGTATGCAATTTTGAAATATATATTTATATACTGTATCATTGCTCTCTCACAGGATTTTAATTTGGAAATGATTGCAATTTCTTTAATGTCTTCTCGCCAATTTGCTCCTAGACAGTGTAACTCAATTTGAGAGAAACAGTCTTGCACAGAGGATGGATCTCTTTACCCATGATGCACACCCCTCAACCCTAGTGGAAACTATGCCAATTTCTTTTATCATCATTTCCATATCCTTTAGAGTGAGCCTGTGCACCACAGATCTGTGGTGTTAATATGCACTGATTCCAATCTGGACAAAAGGAGGTGATGGGTTTGAGAAGTAGTTGGAAGTAGTGGTGGTGATAACTGCAAGGATGAAAGAAATCAGTCAGATGGAAAATAAAATAATTTTGAAGTTTTATACCTGGTGTATGCTGGTAGCTTACATTAGCACCAAAATCTCCCCTGGACATGATGACTTCTTAACTGCACTGATGAACACTTTTATGCTGCAGCAAGAAAAAAGTCAAATCATGAAATAATCTGCCCCTCCTGCACAGTCAGTTCATAGATAAATGGTCCCAATTTTGGTGCGATTTGAGTTTCAGGATGCTGCATTTCATTATTCAGGTTGTAAATTCTTTTTGCAATATATCTATTTGGCAGTGACTCATTCATTTAACAATTCAAAATGAGCTTGCAGCATAAGTTGAAGTCATTTGATTGGATCATTATTGTGCAGTGGTGTGAAGAAATGCTGACAGGACAGCTTGAAAATGTACCTTTCAGCAGTACGCCCAACTACGAACAAACAAATTCCTTGTTCTTCCCATTAAAACTAGACGTATTTATTAGTTGAACTATGATACCTTTATAGTCAATGAAGAGACTTCAAGTCAGAAAGAAACAGCAACACTCGTCGTGGTGTAATCCAGGCCTGTGTGGTTGACGCCTCTTGGTTTAGGCCCTGTGGAAACTTCAAAGTTGTTCTCTTTCCACTGCTAACTGCGTCTCATCTTCGTGCATTCAGTATACGATTTCGTTTCTCTTTTCCAAGCTCTGCATATATCTGAAGCCGTCTGGAACACTGGGAGGATGTTTTGTTGGAAACTGCGACAATTTATTTCTGAGAAGGGCGGATTTCAAACTTGCTGCGACCAAAGAATCTGATACCATACGCAATCCACTACAAGGCTCCTTCGCACCTTCAAGCTGTTTTTCAGATCTGACACCGGGCACCAATTTCATTTCAATTTTCCAAGTCTAAGTACGAAAAAACGCTTGTGACATTATTGTGTTTTACAAACTTTCACGTTGTGTCTGAACTCTCCCATGTCTCTGTCATGAAGCTAAAACATAAACTTACTCAGATGTTTTTTAAAATTTCAATCATGTTAGTGGTAATAAAAAATTGTAGGTTTTAATTGAGTCCAATAGCTCCTGCCTTCACCGGCACGACTTTGGATTTGTAACTAAAGTGCAACGGATCAGCATCCCGTCCCATTTTGCACTCTTCCTGGGCATTTGTAAACACATTTGTTCCCTCTTTCTGTCATTTCCAGTCAGTTTGTCCTAGCAGTGTAAACAATCCCGCACCACGTTAACTGATCATCAAGATGTATCCATACTGTTCACAGTTGGTTTACAACGTGTACTGAACTATGTTCTCTAAAACTTGTAGGTTTTGGGTGATTCCACTCATAGAAAACCAATAGCAAGCTTTTCATACTACGTTACTCAATACCCAGGGGGGTACCCTAGAGCGTCATGACAAGGGGTCGCGGACTCGATTAGGTCTGCTCTATTTCTGCGATCCCAGCGCTTGGCGCTGAAAAACGCAACTTCACCTCCACCTTCAATATTTGGGGTCTGAAATTTTACGTAAATCAATATTTGGGGTCTGTGAATTGCAACATGGACAAAAATGCAATATTTAGAAGGAAGAATCGTGGAATTTGGTGCGGGTCTCCAAAATATTGGACTCAATATCTGGGTTCCCCAAAACGTTAGGCTCAATATTTGGGGGTCTGCAAGGAAATAGTGGCATGGAGCCCCGTATTGAAAGTTAGGGTGGTGGGGCCCTACCGGGACTCGAACCCACTCCCCCTGACTGTTCTGGCTGCAATGTCAGGGGATTACACCACGGCGCCACAACACCTTAATATTGGCATGGACCGCCCCGTATTGGAAGTTATGAAGTACTCCCCCCTGGCACTCTATAGCAGTACGGTTAGATCATGGGCAATAATGCACCATGTTTGTAGCTAAAAGTAAAACATTAAAGTTTATTACTTCGATATTACTGTTTTACTTTGTAGCTTTCTTTTCGGTTGAAGCATAACCATAGCCTGTGCTCCAGACTGACCATTCTTGTAAGTTTGAGTTCAGCGTGAGACGGCCAACGATAGAAAATGCTATCCTTGAGGAGGAGGGGAAGATAGAGAGAGGAGAAGGAAGAACTCCCCGGGGGGGGGTCCCTTGACTTTCCAAGATACGGGGTTTTCCCCTTCTAACTCCTCCATTACTACGTTCTCTGAAATTACACCTGGGATTTGTGGCAAGTCAAGAAACGAAATATATATAAAAGCAAATTTCTGGTGTTGAATGGTATTTCAACTAAATGTCGCAATCTCACTATGTCACCAAATATAAATAAGATCAATTTATGCAATGTATAGATTTCAACAATAAGAGTTTACATACCCTAGGCGTGAATAAAACTAAATGAAAACGTACACCTCCAAGATTGGAAGTCAGAAATCAATGGACTCTCTGAACTTTTTTCAACGCTTGGGTTTGAAAACGTGACCTTATTGTGGTACAAAGACACAAATCCAGATTGCCTTGCATTACTTACATATGGCTTTCATGGCCAGAGGCCAGTGGCGGAGCCAGCTTTGAAAATCTGAAAGAAGTGAGATGGGGGAGTTTTGACGTAAATTTTCAATCTGAAGGTATAACCAACTAATTTTACACAATTTTTCTTTGACAATTTTTCCAAATTTTGGGACTTGGGGGGCAAGTCCCCCAATCCCCCGTGGCGCCGCCACTGTTCATGGCCCCTTCCAATCTACCACTGGTCCACGATTTGGAACAGCCTATCAAACATGAGGATGCATGTATCCATGCACAGCTATCTCTACTCTTTTTAAAGGCATTCAGTCATGGTAAATAGTGGTTCTCCGCTGGAGATCTGTCTGTTTTCATGTGATCAGTTTGTCTTCATGTCAAACATAAAAAGTTTGTCTGCTTTGCCAATTGCGAGGTTACAAAATCACGCGTGCAGTTTGAGTAACAGCCAATCAGATTGACGAAGGCTACCATCATGACTCAGCAATTTGTGAAAAGTGGGTACACGCGGTCTATTTACCATGACTCAATGCCTTTAAGCTGCTACGCTAAAAGTCCACGGAGATAACTAAATTTCCCATTTGTATCTAAAATTCTTCCACCTCCATCTCTCTAGCGTCAAAAATGACTACTGCCTACTTACTATTTGAGAATAAAAATTTCCACTATCATTGCGACTACCATTACGATCTCACCATTACGATGCACTAGCCTGTGGATTATGGCTAATCTTACATAGAAAACTAAGAAACCGTTGTATAATAGTCACTCTGTCCAATAACGATTTTGACTTAAACATCATGAGTTTTGCTTTATCGTTCATCGGTAACGCGGCTGTCGCCCACCATACCCACGATTCACCATTGGGATTTTCCAGCGGATTGACACTAGGTTGCGGCACTGGGCCTAATGCGTTCGTAATACATTCTCTTTCCGTTGGGTGAAGATTGCCAACATAAGTCGATAGGTTTTCATACACCGCGCGGCATTTATTGAGAAGCATCTCCATTGCAACATCAGACTGGAACGCGTCCGTTTCGTCTTGAAAATACTCGACTTTAGTGAGTGATATGCCTTTATCTGAGCGACGATCTACTGCTCTGAACCGCCGTCCACCGAACGTATCGATTATTGATCTACCGTCCGGTAAGAATTTGACGTGCTTTACTTCAACGATTGTTCCGTAGTCGATATGTCCGCCTTCTTTCTCTTTGTCAGCTAAGCATATTCCAAACTTGTTAGAGCCGGACTGAAGGCATTCTCGCAACATCATACGGTAACGCGGTTCGAAGATATGTAACGGACACTGTAATGTTGGTAAGGCTAAGGTGCATGCAAAAATTGGAACTTCTACTTTTTCGTCTTCTCCGACCCTAAAAAGAAATGAAAATCTCTTAATTCCTGACAATAAAACGGTTAAAATCATTCTACAGATATGGAACTTTCGGCAAATCAATCGAACGCTTGTATGGGATCCCTCAAGGCTCATGCCTTGGCCCATCATTGTTTCTTGTCTTTTCAGGACATTTTTTCCTGCCTAAGAATTCCTGCTCAGACAGATTTCAAGATTTTCATACGGCTTTCTTACCAAAGTGTAAAGAATTCTATTGTTGTTGAGGTGAGTTAGGCCAGTAATGCACGAACAATCATACGCGTTGCATAAATAAAACGTTACACAGTACGCCGATGACACCACTGATTCCCTTTAGTGTAGGAGCCCTATCGAACTGCAAACAACTTGAACGATCAACTACGCGTATTTTGTTTTCAATACGAAACAGCTTATAAGTACGGTAGGTTAAGTTCAATTCTACCTTAAACCCTATGATTTAAGCCAAGAAACTTTTTGTAATCTTCAGCTTCAATTTCAAGGTCATCCAAATTGTTTTGATTCTGTAGAGTAGCTAATACAGCTGTTAGACATCATTTTGAGCACAAAGTATGTTATATGCTTTGCATTCAGATCTTGCTAAGTACTATGGGAGCCCTTTCAACAAAACAAAATAAACTCTAATCTTAAACTCTAATCTTCGGGCATCGAAAATTCAAGCAACACATAGAAACTTATGGTACCAAAATGGACCAGAAACTTAAGTGACTGCCTGACAGTCTAACCAAAACGTTAGTTTCTTCTAAAAAATACCTGTAATCAAGCTGAAAGAATGGTTCAAGGCGACGAAATTTCATTAAATGTTGTTAAACTCAGACATGAGTGATCAAAACTCTGTTGGGAAACAAAGAGACGCGAACAACCAAAATGCACTTCCATGAGCGTGCGAAAGTTGTGTGGCTTGGACTGTGCATGCACAGATTCCTGAATTTTCAAATTGTTCGGTTACATAACTTTCCACATCATTACCAGCAAACGTCGAGAAAATGAAATCCTGCAATTTTATCCCATAAAAACTCTTAGAGAAAAGAGGGCATATGTTCTGGCTTTGTTTTAGCCAATCCAATTATTTCGCTATATTATGAAACTGTGAGAAATAGAAAGTATTCCATAATCGTTATGTTGCATAACTCATATGGGCTTTGGCCACCATCATTATTTAAAGCTTATGACCACATTACTGGCCTGAATATTCATGAGGGCAATACAATGAACACGAAACCGAACTGGGGGGCTGCACTGAAGGACTTTCCCTGGCGTTCTACAATAGACAAATTTGCTTCAGATCACGTGATTAAAGGGAATCGACACAGTTAAAATCTGGGCCAGGCCAGATTAGGAATATAATTTACAATCTCGTCCCCAGAGTGAGTTAGTCGCTCTACATCTACTCTAGGATACAAAAGGTCGTTAGGCAATCTGAATGGCTGTTCCATTTTGCGCGGTAACTCCGTTTTGCGTGGAGTAAACGGCCGCGGCATGTCAAAATTTGACGTAAAACTATTCTTTTCTTCACCTAATCCACCTTTTCAAGGTAAGAGGTGCGAAAGCGGAAGTCTTTTGTTGTTAGAGATTTTGCATTTTTTAGTCTAAAATCTTGTTCTGCGTACAAACTTTAGCATGGGAGCACATTTTCACTTTCATATCTGTCTTCGTTTGGAAGTTATGGCGATTTAAAGAATTTGAATTCATAAGAGCTTTGACCGTGAAATCAAATTTTTGGACAAATTTTTGTCCAAACTTCGATTTCACGGTCAAAGCCCTTGTGAGTTCAAATTATTCATAATGCCATAATTTCGAAACAAAGACAGATATGAAAGTGAAAATTTGCCTCTACACTAACCTTTGTATGTAGAACAGAAATTGGGACTCACAGATGCAATATCTCTAACAACAAAAGACTTCCGCTTTCGCGCCTCTAACCTTGAAAAGGTGGATTCAACCATCATTTGCAATGAATTTCCGACTTTCGCAGAATAACGAGCCATTTCATTTTGGAAGCTGCGGTGAAAGTTTCTCTGATATTCAACTTAGGCCAATTTTCGCCCTTACAAACCGTAAGCTAACACCGTAAGTTATTTTCACATCAAACACACTATGCTAACACCAGATTATTGTTCGAATGCCTTTAAAAAGGTTGAAATAAGGTCCTCGAATTGTTTGTTTTTAGTTTCTCGGTTTATCTTCCGTACAATTAGCGCTAGCAACCATTTTCCGTCGATCAGCGTTGCATAGCAAACTGCAAATCCATTATGGCTGCAAATCTGCCCATTTCTAGGCTGCCCTAAGCAAAAGTGAAGACGTGCTCTACTCTCTGTTAGATGAAATACCGGAGCCTACCAAATGTTTTCCATTCAGACCATTTATTAGCTGAACAAGTTAGCATGTTAAATGTAACACGGTTTAGGATCAAAATAGCGTCGAATTTGTGGACAAGGGGTAAAAGAACTGAAATGCTATTATATATTCGTTATTATTTGGCTTTGTTAATAAGCCCCTCCTCTCGTAAGTCCCTCTCTTTTCAGCCTCCCTCTTGCGTCTCTGATATCATAGTCACAAAATAAAACAAGCCACACGAGGGCTCAGTAGAGCTTTCTGACATGTGCTGAATGTCCCAAAAGATGCAGACAAGTTTGGAAAATCGCCGAAATTGGGTATGGGTATGGGCATCGATCTCAAAAATTTCCTTTTGAGCCAATAGATAACAAGACAAAGTATATTTGGATTTTTAGATTATCTTTTTGAAAGGTTTAAATTGCCAAAAATTAAATTACATTTATTATGTTTGTTTTCTGAGCTGCCAACATTGCAGCATGCTCGGGGTCATGTCATGCCATGCAACACTCACAAGGCAATGTACAATTGAGACACAAGGGCCGTTGGCCAAGAATGGCATGTTTCCCCCTTTACAAAGTGCCACAAAGTGCCCTTTTAATTCAGATTCTTCACTGATGCTCGAAAAGATTAACCATTGGCAAAACGGGCAAAACTACTACCAAAGAGGTACAGAAAAAGTGATTTCTGATGATTTTTCAAAGTTATCTACAGAAAGTGGCAACAACAGTGCCCTGTTTGTTTGGCTATACCCTGGGTGCCAGACTCTAAACAAGAAAACGAGATTTCTCATCAATTTCTCATTTTCTTTTAGGAGAGAGACTGGTACCCAGGAAGTTTGGCTGCTACGGGGGAGTTTTAGGCTCAAGTTTCCTGTTCTGTTGTGTGTTTGACAATAATTTAAATGGTTCCTTGTATTGTTCACTAATAAAACAGGGCCAATTGCAAATGTAGAATTAATACAGTGGTAGAGCTCTTACTTTCAAAATCTTATAATTTTAACATTCTGGAGAAAAAAGAAAATGCTGATTTTGAAGCAACCACCTTTTTGCCTTTCCTGTGCCATAAATCAGCAACTACTGATCAGATTGGCTTAAACAGGTCTTTAAACTGCAAGTTGCAGCATATCCTTGCAACTGTACCAAGAAAACTTGTACAGCTCTGCCACAGTGGCCATGCAACTGGGGGCACTCCTTCTTGGATACAAAGTGTATTTTATGCAATTAGGCTAGCCAAAAGGTGGCATGAGCAAGATATGCTCATTGAAACAGTAGACCTATCGGAAGCAGGGGGAGCTTCAACCCCTAATAATTTGCTAAAGTTTGTTGCTTTTTGCTGATTGTCTGTGAATCAAGCTAATTAAAAATACTATTGAAAAAATTAAGGAAGATGTCAAGAGTTATTAATCTTTCTTGTTTGATTTTGGTCAACCATTTACCAAACAATTTTGAAGTCATTTTGAAGTTTTATTTTCAACATTTCCCAAAAACCCTCAACGTTTTGTGATCAGCTGCTCCTTTCAATGGCAAATTCTAAGCAAAATGGGTGTTTTTTAACAATCTAGAAGGCGTCCTTGCCAAAATTATTCCCAGGATCAAGCCCCTGGATCTCCGTCTTTCCTAACTTCACCTACACCTGATTCCAGCCCCCCCCCCTGTGTGAATTTTGTTCTGATGGCCAAGAACAGAAATAATTCTTAACTCTGTATCAAGGGGCAAATCATTTTTAAAATACACAAGATTTTTTCTGCACTTCATTATTTAGCATTAATTTTTTGCAATTTCATTGGTTGGTAGGTTTTGGCAATTTCTTCTAGCCTCTGATAAGTTGGTGATTTTAGTAAATATTTGGGATGAAGGTGTACAGAAAAATTGGTGATTTACCCCTTATTCTTTACTTCATAAAAACTTCAATATTTGGACTTTATCTTACCTGGCCAGTGACTTCATGTATTCATTATGCTTTTTGTGTCTTGCATTGTATTCACTTTCATAGTAATGCTTAATCAACTGATCTATCACCTCTGTCACACAACCAACTCCATTTTCTTGAAATGCAAGAGCACCTCTGCAAATGGGGCAAGCTGGATTGTGGTCAATACATCGTTCTAAGCATATCTTGCAAAACACATGTCCGCAAGGTGTCGTCACTGGTTGGAACAGAATACAAAAACACAGTTTGCATTCAAAGTCATCATATTGCGGGGTTACTTCAATATATGTTTTTGCTTTTTTCTCAGCTTGTTCTCTGCACTGTGGATGATCATTAGAAGCACTTCTACTGCGTTTGGCACTAGTGGAGGGTGTTGATGAGACATTTGTAATAACTGAACTAGCAATAACAAAAGATTCATCAGATATTGTCTGGCTAGAACTTGGATTTGATGAACCAAAGGACTTACATACAGAAACCCCAGATTTCATATTATTAGAATTTTGACTTGAGTTTAAACTCTGACAAGGAGTGTCCCCACAACACGCTTCAGCCTGAAAGGTGGTAATTTCATTTCCTGAATTGTGAGTCAATTTACATTGAAATTCGGTCTCTTCTGTGCATGTTTTAATTCCTGGTGTATCGACCTGCTCATTGGTGAAGTTACATAACTGCTGTTCTTTTCCATCCGTTGAATTTTCTGGTTTCCCCATATTATGTAACGCAAAATTTGATGTGGTGGTGGTCAAAGAGGCTTTAGTGCTCTCGCCGTTCTCCTCCCCTTCCGAGTCACTGAGCTCAATTTCTGATCTGGGACTCATGGCGATCAGCTGGTCTAGGGTGTCACAAACTTTGACATTTAGTTTCCCATCCTCAGGTTCTAGTTCCAAACACGTGTTAAACGCTTCAACGGCATCATCTAATCGATTAAGAGCGGCATAAGCTTCGCCAAGCCGTAAGAAAGATTCGCCGCAATTTTCGTTGATTTTGCAACTTCGCTTAGCATCTCTAAAACATTGTTTCAGCCTGTGCAGCTTCAAATGCGCCTCAGATCGTAGGTTTAAAGCTATGAAATCGTCTTTGGATGTCTCTAATACTTTGTTCAGAGTATCAAGAGCTTCTACATATCTGCCGTCATCAATCATTCTCCTTGCGTTGTATCGCTGTTCGGCTGCATAATAGTGGTCGGGGAACCACCGTTCTAGCCATCCAGAAAGGGTCGTGTTTATGATAAACTTTTTGTCCGAAGTCGCTCCACAAATGGTACAAAATTCGGCATTATCGAAACACAGTCTGCAAATCGTATGACCGCATGGCAAGGTACATGGACTATGCAAAAGCCATCCGCATTTACATGTGAAGATTTCCATCCAAACTTTCCAGCTTTCAGTGGTCTTTTTGCGACCTTCACCACCAAGGCGCCTCTTCACCGATGCGAGTAATTGCCTCACAAATCTTTCTCTTTCTTTACCTTCTTTTCCCGATTCCCATAAGTGCTTTAATCTAGAATATGTGAGTTTCTGTGCATATAATTCTTTTTGAGCGTTGTAAAAAACCATTTGCGACCTCCACCAGACGTGTCACCGTTAACGGCATGGAGATAGTTCTTCGAGGGAATGACCTAACGCAAACACAAATTATTTTCATTCACTCAATGATCAATAAATAAACTCTAAGGCGAAAGTTATAAAACAAGAGTCAGCTACAAATGGTGGAGCCAAAAATGGGCGTTTATCTGATAGTATTTCTTTTGAATAACAAAGCAACAACATTAGCAGCAACCGGTGTGAAATAGATGGGCCTAACCGTTCCTATCGAAGTTGCGGGGAGACCGCTGTCGTGGACGACAAACAGAAACCTCGTCTTTAAACCACCATTCCAGTTATAACGAGCCACAGTTGGACTTGTAAGCATCTACCAAGTATTCCAGTATTTTTGTACAACGTTTAATCCCGCAGTTTCGTTGTTATCTCGTCGTCTTGCCTTCTTTGAACGTGAGGTCTTTCTTCAGGGCCTACAGTTGCGAGCGGCGACGTTGTCGACAATATTTTCTTCTCGCAATTACGTAAAGCACAATAAACCACTACCAAGCTCTTCAGTTAACCCCAAAACACTCTTGTATCTATCTGTAATAACTCCTCGTTTCTGATGCTTCTATATAGTAGCTATTTCTTTCACCTCTGTGAGAATGTAACTTCTTTTCCTCTCTTCAGCTTAGTTGGTCTTGCATAACTCACACAGCTGGTTGGAATTATCATAAAGAAGATTCCCCAATAACAGTTGCATAATACGCGTGACCTTAAACCAGGAATGGAGACCCCCAGGGGGGCGTTGTAGTGCGCTAAAACGAGAGAAAACTTTGCTGAAGACTTTATTTACTTCAGAGAAGTTCAGGATTGGATCAGGATCACGTAAACTATGATGACATCTCATTATGAACCTGCATCAAATATGGTTTTGGACTGCTGGATTCTTTGACATCATTTAATCAATTACTTAGGGGGTTTGGACTTGACGGGGAAGTTTCTGAGGTAACTTTCACTCAGGGGCGGCGCAAGGCTGATTCCCACTCGGTAGAATTTTCCAGTTGCACAGGTTATCCTTTCTTTACGCGTGTACGCCTGACTTGGTAAATTTTATTGATGTCAAATTCAGTCCGGTCGAAAAATTCTACGGACTGATTTCCGAAAAATTCTACTGAATGGAAATTGTTTCCATTCAGTAGAATTTCCCGACCGGACAGCCGGACCGAATTTTACATCAATAAAAAAAGTTTGTCACGCCATAGACTATCGTCACGCATAACATTCTATTCAAATTCAAAGCGATTTTCTCACGGAAACAATTTTTATTTCATTTTAAAATTATTTTCATTTTAAAATTATTTACTCAGGGTACAATTCAGTCTATATACTGTTTTACAATTGGCCCTGCAAAAGCTACTTACAAAATAAAAAGTTATATAATACAAAATTTACAATAAAAATACAAAATTAATGTATAAGATTATTTTTCCTTAAGTTTGGACTTTAAGGCATTGATCGAGGGAGCCATCTTTGTTTCCAAATCAAGACTGTTCCAGAGACTGGCCCCGCGATACGCAAAGGATTTCTGGCCATTGCCAGTTCTCAACATGGGTATTGCAAGGTCAGTTTTTGAGTTTCTTAACTCTCTTGGATGTACCGCGGATAATCTCACGAAAAGATCACTGAGATATTGAGGTGCAAGAGAGTTGAGAGATTTGTAAACCATGGAGCCTGTTTCTTTATATATCAGCTTTTGTACCGATGGCCAACCAAGTCTCTGGAGCAAAGGAGCTGCAGATGCATCAAAAGGGCTATTTGTTACTATTCTAGCGGCTTTATTCTGTAATTTTTGAAGCACGTCTAGCTTTGAAGTCCCACAAGAGCCCCATACGGAGCAACAGTAGCTGAAATGTGGCTCTATGATGCTTCTATATAAATTTATCAAAGTATCAGTTTGAACAAAATTTCGCGCATACTTCAATAGACCAATTGCTCTGGAGATCTTCTTTTGCACCGCACAAATGTGACTTTCCCAGGTAAGGCAATTATCAATCACGACTCCGAGGTATTTTGTTTCATTTATTAGGTCGATTTCCTCGCCCCCTGCCCTGAAAGAAGGAAGAGTGCTAGGATTATTTAGGGAATAAACAGTGTTATGTTGAAAACACAAATTGTTAGACAATATTGCTCAAGAATAAGGTTCAAAGATCTATTTCTTATACGTAATATCCATGCTTTTAGTTTTGAAAAGTTTCTTAGTTCTTCTCAAACATAGTACTAGAGTTTCTCAAAACTTTAGCCATCTTAGTATTAGTTTCTTAAAACCAGTTTCTTATAAAAAAACGTGTAAGCGAACACTGAAGACTGGAAATCTATTGTATTCCACTGTGGGAGCTTTTATGCATTGAAAGGTGGCTACAGGGCAATAAGCTTTCCCTTAATGTTGTCAAAACCCAAGCTATGATAATTGGCTCTAAGCCAAAAATTAAAAAGACTGATGATATTTTAAATGTCATGAAACATATCTGCAGCAGTGTTAGCGACCACACTGTCAATTCATGCATTCCAAATATAAGAAACCAATTAAGAAACTTTTAGTACTAAAATGGACAAAATTTCGTGTTAAATTACAGTATTGCTGAAGCTTAGATAAAATCGAATTTGATTGGCTTAGCATCATTGGCGGGGAAAACCAAGGTTCCGAAGGTTCCAGTGATTTCATTGGTCTTCCTTTCCAACTGATTCCTACCATTGGTTAAAGCTAATGTGCAGTGGTAAATAGGGTCCTCTATAAATAGAACAAAAAATTACTCCGACGCAGCATTGTTTCGTGGTGAGATAAAAATCTTGTTGTGACACTATCCTTTGTTGACTCTGTGAGCAAGTCCGATTTGAATGAGATATTTTTAGAATTTCTGCTCTGTGCAAATGTAAAGCTGTTTGTTTTGATTGAACATTTTTCATAAACAAAGACTTATATGGCTCCAAGGGTTCCAAAGGTTCCATTACAGTGCTTTTATATAAACTTATGATATCTTAAGGTTCCAGTACGACTAATGCATTCTTGTCTGCTTTCTGAAAATTCTCACGTGAAAGGCGAGGAAGGTTGAAGAGCAACAAATTACAGGAAACCAGATAACAGAACTTATAACAATTCCCCTTTCTAGTGATATATATATACTTTCTGCATGATTAACGAATTATCAACTCTAATTTAATAAAACTGCCTTTCTTTCTTCACATTTTTGTTACCTCTCTCACGAAAGGAATTGTGCAATGATTTGTGTGCAGTTCAAGAAACGGGTCCTGACAGGATCCTTACAGGCAGACTTCCGAAATGGTCCAAGTCCATTGGTTCTTAAAAGAGCTACAACCGCAAACCACCGCGCCTTACGACCCTCAATTTGATTCAGATTCTTTAGCAGAACAAGAACTGAAGCGTCTGCAGTAAACACCCTCAAATAAGAGCCTTGTGCATAAAGAACCTATCGGCAACAAAGTTTGATAAGCAGCAATGAATTGTATTCATCGCATTAGAATTTAAGCTGACTTGCAAAATAATAGGTTCTTACTCGCGGGTTTTTACTGCATTTACGAGATTTGATTGAATCTTTCTCGATCAATTTGGCAGTTGCCAGACTGCCACATGTGGACGGAGCTTAGCGTCATTGGGGTCCAAATGAAATGAAGAATATTGTTTGTTCCCTCCACTTGACAAAATTGAGAGATCATCGATACATTTTCAAAGGCATATCTACTACATCTTCCTTGCTTTGAAATTAATCAGCTGGCCCTTGGAACCAGGTTGAATAGACTTATGACGATGAGTCCCTTGTATCCCTGAGGTGAACCTTGCTTCATAATGAAACAGTGAAAAACCCGGCCCTATCTCCTGCATTCGATCATGATTCGATTGATCGAGTCAGGATCGAACGACTGCCGTAGCTCTGTTCAACGGTCACTCCTCGGAAAGAAAATGCGATGAAAACCACGTTAAGCGGACATTTAATCAACGAAATGTGGTATAAATCTGGAGAAGGAAGTTCACTTTTCCTGGTAAGTGCAAAATGAGTCTCTCAACGCTACATTGTCCGTGTTTTTAAGACCAAAACAAACCACAGAAATCTTCAACTACCTGCTGCAGCAACTCCGTTCAAAATTTTGTCAACTGCATCCTTCGAATTGAAAATTCGACAGCATTGTTCTTTGCCAAATATCGCAATCTGATCGGTACGTTAGGAATTGCAAAGTTTGGGCCTAAATAGGGCCAGGTTTTTCAAAGTAATACTATGAGTCTCTCTTGACTGAAGCGCCATCATCAATTCAAAGAGCACAGGGAAACAAGAGACTCATCGTCATAAGTCCACATCATTGCCCGTATACAGGGCCGCGGAGAGGATTGAAGGGCCCTGGGTCAAAACGAAATATGGGCCCCTCGGAAAGCGAGTTGTGAAAGGTACGCTGAAGACGCACCCACCTAGGTGGTCCGGGGGCAATGTTCCCCCGGGGAAAATTTTTAAAATCAAGATTGTTAGAATGGCTCCGGTAGTTACTTGCTCATCTAAATACAATTATCATGTCATCGAACTAGCCAGTCATTATGCACAAGAATCACAATTTGATAAAAAGTTGCCTCTTATTGATTTTTGGATACATCATGGCAATTTCAGAAGTTATTGGGGCTCTATCTGCTCATGAACCTGGCAGATACCTGAACTTGAACCTTATTTGGAAAAATGAGCTACCATTCATGGGTCCCTTAGGCCATGGGCCCCAGGTTTTTGACTCCCCCTGACCCCCCTCTACTCGGCCCTGCCCGTATAACCATGTTCATACAGTAATGCTTTGTGCCATGCAGGCAAAGAACAGTAATCACCAAGGTATAGGGCTTGAATCTTTGCAAAACTTAGATAACACTTAGGTGTGCAAAATGCTTGTTGCTTAACTCTTTTCAACTGAATGGATTGAAAGGGACTGACTTTAGGCTGGTTACCATAATTCAAGAATAGGCATTTTTTGATAGACTCATGATATTGTCCCAATTATCGCAACAATAACATCAACAACAACAATAACAACAGCAACAAAAACATTATCAATTTTTGCTCAAACTGGGACATAAGGACTTTCATATAAAAATTCGAGGCGGAAATGAACAAGTTTAGGTGTGCGCTGTGAAACGAGGCTAAGGTGTAGTCTAACAAGCGAGGCAAGCCACCTTAGACAGTTGGAAATTTTAATTGCTGCGGTAAAGTTCGTGGAAGTTGATTGGCCTCAAAAATGAGGAGCTCCTGGTTCACAGTGCAAGGCTTGTTGATTCTTGGACAAGAGAAACATTCATCTGAATACTTGCGGCTTTTGCTCATGGCTAATATCACTGTAAACTTGAACCTTGAGGTCTTTTAGCATTTAACGTTCGAGCCGGCAACTTAGGCCCATTCGCCATTACTTGGATTATGGTTTCCATAACTAGCTATGACATCGATAGGGGACAGCTTCGTCCCAGTTTTCAATATTCACGAACACACTCTAGTTTTTGATGTCATTCTTATTTTTAGAACTACAGAGTTTAGGACGTACGAGAGGAGACATCTAAAGCTTTGACAGCGATTACAGTCAAAGTGGAAGAAGAATACCACCTACGTTTTCAATACAACGAATCGCATCTTCATTGAATTTTGTTGTCTCTGCATGAAGAAATCATGGAACATTCTTATTCATTGTGGTTTCCAAGGGAACGAGCTCCCATTGTAATCCTTCAAACGCTCTGCCCAACGGAAGCAATATTCGAACAGACCGGAAGCAAATAACAAAGCAATATTTAAATAGTCGTCCAACCATGCAAATCTATTTTCAAATAATCGTCAAATTTACATAGTACGCTTCTTCTACTTTGACTGTAAATGCACCATAGATTGCAAAGTTGATCGAGGAAAGCCAAAAAAGCTAATACAAGAAACACTCAATTTTCGAAGATCTACAAGATGGTAGGAAGAAAATTCCGTAGCTTTCTGATTTACGATTCGTAAATTCTGTAATTCTGAAATAAACCATGATATAAAAAATGCTCTTTCTTGCATTATGGTAAACCACAGAGAGTTTCCTTCGATCAATTCGGCTGCAAGAATTTGGCAATAAAATTCTTCAAAGTTTTGCAAAGACTTGAGTCCTGTGCTAATCACCAATATTCGGTCGGGGATTTACAAAGTCATAAATCTGACGATTACGTGAGTGATATCAATTGATTAATCATTTACAATATACAAATGAATTTCCATAAAAGACATATTCATCACTTATCCTGTCACCATAACAACTACATAAACAATATACCACCTAGTTCCATAACTGGTTGCTCAGAGTATGTCCCATGGTGGGGGATGTCCCCATGTTAGCAGACGCCAGTCCCATTGCTGGGCCATTCACAAGGATAGGCTGCTGGGAGGGCATCATTGGTCGGTTTGCTCCATAGCTATTGGTTATGAGCGACTGTCCGAGATTCGACTGGAAATCATTTGTCATATACTGGTGCCGTGACCCAGGCATCATTTGATTGTTCTGATTGAATGATTGGTTCATTGATTGCATTTGATTCCTTTGTCCTAGGTTCATGTTTTGCATTTGATTTTGCATCATCATCATCTGGAAATGAAGCAAATTGAGAACTTTACGAATAGTTTGAACACACGCTAGACTGCATCTGACTACCTGAAAGATTTGCCAAGCTTAACCTAGAAATTGCTGGAGCATATTGCTGAAAAGATTGCTGGAACATAACACTGAAAAATCCCTGAAAAGCTTTTCAAAACTTTAACTTGGGAGGTCTGTACTCGGTCTTTACTCAGTCCTATTCAACAAAGCATCCTTAAAAGCCAAGCAACTAAGATTATGTCATGCCACGAAAAAGATCCCATGATCAGGTGCCAGGGGGTGCGATGGCCCTCAATGTTGGCCAGAACAAAGATCTTTTGTTCAAAAACAATAGAAATAAGCAATGCTTTTTACTGACATAAAAGCTTGCCCCCCAATATTTGGCAAAGTGTCCGTCACTGGTTGATTCTTGGATTGAAAAAACATTCATTTACAGCTTTAGTTCAAGGCTAGCATAATTGAAAACTTGAATTTTGAGGTATTTTAGCATAGCCTTCAACTTTGACCAACCCACAATTACCTGGAGCACTCAGATTCTCGGATAGTGTTGCCTAAGGTTTCCATATGCAGACATGAAATCGAGGGGTAAAGCTTCGTCCCAATTTTCAATGTGAGAATCCATGAGTTGTAGCTTTGAGCGTCTATCAGTCAATCAACAGCGATAACTACGAATTGGCAATCATTCTATAGCGATAACTACGAATGGCAATCATTGTAAGGGGCTTCATAGAGCTTTTACAGTACTTACATTTGGCAGCATCTGTTGATCATTTGACATTACCATACTCTGTTGTGACATTCCCATATTTGACTGTGACATTCCTATATTTGGCTGTGTCATTACCATACCAGGCTGTCCTATTCCTAAATTTGGTCTTGACATTCCCATATTAGTCTGCGTCATCCCCATACTAGCAAAATTTGCACCATTCATCATCATTCCATGATTGTTAAATCGTTGCCCAGTTTGATTTGTTCCAACCTGTGCTTGGATCATGTTCATTCTTGGAGGGCCAGCCTGCATTCCCTGTTGATGGTTCATTTGTAGTGCGTTTTGTCTTGCTTGCTGTCCCATACTCATCATTGCCTGGTTGATACCTAAAAAAAGGAAAATGAAAATTTATATTGCTTTCGATGCACTTTGTGCGGTTTGACTTGATTTGATTTTACATTATCTACGGGCTGTGGCCACGTCACACAAGCGATTGATTTACATTGGGCCGTGTAAATACTTAATGATGAATGAATCTGAAAGAAAGCTCAATGCAATCGTATCCACAAAATAATCTATCAAACAAATCAACGTAAATGCTAAGCATGAGAGAGAGAATAGAGAATCAGCATTCTCTGCTGACCTTGATTGCTGATACTTTTTGAACATCTTTTTTCTATTCATAATAAATTAAACCAAAGTATTATAAATACATAAATACTGCACCACTCTTGGTGTCAGAAGGCACGAGGTCATCTGGCCTACATCATGAACAGTACTTCCAACTAAATTCTTGTTATCACTACTACTTATTACCTCGATCACTATTTCACTTACAGCTAAACCTTGTTTGCGCGGCAAGGAAAGTAGCTCTGATGAGAAGGTAACAAGAAAGAAAATAATAACGCTATGGGTTCTCCCCCATATTTTACATGACAGAGCTCCTCACCCTTGTGAGACATTGTCAATTGTGGTATATGAAGTGCAAACGGAACCGAATTGAATTCAATAGCTACCGTAGCAGGAGCTGATTTCATTGGTCTTCAGTTACGCAACCTTTATGATTATGCAACCTCTAAGCAAGTTATCGAACACTGGAAACAGCCCTCTTTGTCAAAGAATATCTAGATCGCTGATATCAAGAGCTTCAAAGCCCATCCCCACCCCTCCAAAGTGGAAGACTAGTCTAACAGGATCTTTTGGCAAGGAGAGATCCTTTCAATTTAGGGGCATCATCAGCTCAGCAGCACATTAATTTGAAAGGGTCTCTCCTTATTGTTGATTATGTACTGATTTTATAAGTTTTGTTTATAAGTTTTGTAATGGAGGGCCCCTTGAGAATCAGCATTGAAGAAGGGCTGCCCACATTTGAAATAAATGGAATGAAACATCAGGGCTGAGCAATCCACCCTTGTTATTGGAACTTTGAAAATAGGAAGATATGCATAAAAAAATTTCGGCAGCTCTTAAAAATAAGAGAATCCTTTATTTAATGCGACGGTGAATGCTATTTCTTGGTACTGCGATCTCCTCTTCTAGAGAGTTGAATATTTAATCAATTATCAAGAACCCAACCCAATCTCGTTCCCAAGGGTATGTGATGTTGTTCATACGAGGCAAGGGAGAAAGGAGACAGCCACACTAACTTACAAGTCTTTGAATAATTCGCTTGCCCCATACTAATTGTGAAAATTATTCGCAAAATGTTCGGATGATAGAGAGCGGTTTCTGCACTCATTAGAAACTTATCTTAAGATTCCGCTCCTAAAAATGATCCATAGCCAAAAGGCTTTTTTTATCGCGGTGAGAAACTGTGAAACAGAGTAGAAAGAGTGATAAAATTGGCCCTCTCACTGAAGCGTTGGAAGAACAGCTATAGACGGGGACAACATTTATTTCATTTTCACGTTCTCTTTCTAAAGACTTAGTTTCGTATCATATTGTAAATTAGGCATGCAAATATCTTTTGTTCCTGGCCTTAGTGCTTTAAAAACATTTCTATGATTTCAGATTTCATTATCTCAAAATAGCCTGATACAATTTACAAAATAGTATAGGTTACCAGCTACTTTAAGAAATACCGTAAAAATAACAACGAACATAACATTATAAACTACAAAAAACAAAAACAAAAAACAAAAAAAGGGGAATCTAACTAAGGATGTTTGAAGTGATGAAAGAACCTATTTACCCAGTATAAATATCATGATATTATAAAATAAAAATGAAAAATAAAGGATGTCCCGGTAGCACCAAGAAATATTTCATACGTTTAGAGATCCTCTGTACGGAAAACGCTTGTGGTATTTCAATGAATCAAAGGTGTGATAGCCGAAAAGCTAAAACAGTTAATTGTAATTTTTTCCAGAGCAAAGGAATATGGGTAAAAGCTGTTTCTGAGAAATCTGTCATTTCAAATTTGTGAAAACAAACGATCAAAACAGAATGATTCCCCTAACTTATCTAATTTCACTTGTCTCAAGTTTGAAGAAACGAATTTCAAGAAAAGCAGTACGATTTATGATGTAAAACTCTCACTCAATAACTTTTTAATCTCTTGAGAGAAACGAAATATATCTGCAAATCAATCTGAGCAAGAAGAATCTCAATAAATCTATCAAGGGGCTTTGGCCCCACTTCTTAGAGCAAGAAGAAATTGTCACAGGTCTAATTTTATCAATTTGCTTTTGGTTTCCGAGAATAGAAGAGAAACCAAGGAAATACTTCAGCATTTTGGCTATCAATGCAACTCTAATTCATTCCAATTTATCAAGCAATGCCACCGCATGACAAATCTTCAAATTTTCAATTTTCTTCCATGGCGCACCTAGTAGGTTGTAAGCGTTGAAGTTCTCGTAAGGAAAATCCCAAGGGCGTATTACCCAATTTATTGCGTCTAGTCTAAGACTTTGGGGAATTTAAATATCTTTATTCATTTCTGGTTCTGAGTTCTGGATTTATTGCGCTTCGCATTAACAAATGAAGACTGAGGTACTGGGAACACCAGATAGTCTGGTTCTTCCTTTTTTAGACTCCAAATGTTAAATATTGTCTCTGTTGCTATTCATAGACCTACAATATTGATATAATGAAAGATTTTATACCCCAAATATTGGTGTCGATCCGCAACATTAAAAGTGACGCAAGAGTACCAAAGGGAGGTTACGACTTGACTCCGCCGAGGCTCGACATTTGACTTGACCCTACTTTCCTTTAGCAAAGATAATAAGGATTCAAAGAGCGGTATAAATGTAAATATGAAATACCTTGTTGTTGCTGCTGTGGTAAATAAACACCTCCAGGAATTCCGTACATAGGTTTTTGCTGCTGACTCCCAGATTGGTATAAAGACATAATTGACTCTGAAACGAAGAGAAAAACGTAACATGAAATAATTCGATTCGATTGGGATCTATTTATATGATACATCCGGATACAAGGTTAGCACCCAAAAAGACAGCTCTTTTATTTTTCCAAATAATTCTACTTTAAAACATTGCAAGCTTTCCAAATTATGCCAAAAACTTATGTGGATATTAAGCGAATGTCAAAAACGAATTATGGCTTCAAAGGAGCTACGAGTAACATGGACAGATTTTGTAATACGATAGCAAGAGTTGCTTTAATTGACAGTCCAATTCAAAGCAATTAATGGCTTTAGAAAAAGAAAATTCTCTCAACCAGTAAATCCTAACAAACACTGCCGCACATTTGTCACCAAACCAGTAGGGCATACTCTTGCTTTGTGCAAGCGAAAGGTGGCTTAGAAATGCTACAAAAGAAGGAAGGTAAATCTAAAGTTCCTCGTGTATTTTGTTTATTTGATTCAGCAGCTGAGCAGAAGGCATTATAATTCTCAAGTACTTAGGGCTTAAATGAAACAATTACAACACAGCTCCTGAATCAAATCAACAAAATCCTCGGGACAGAACTTTAGATTTAGCCCATTCTTTCGTTATAAGCACATACTTCTCTTAAAAACCACCCTTGCACAAAGGCAAGAGTTCGCTCTACTGGTTTTGAAATAAACTTCCGGTCATGTTTGTTTTGATTTACTGGTTGAGGGAATTTCTTTTGTCTGCAGTCACTACTTGCTTTGAATTGAGGTGTCAATAAAGCAACCGTTGCCATTGTATTACAAAATTTGTTCTTGTTTCTATGAGTAACTTTCCAATGACGGAGTTTGTAGCGCTGTTACAAAACTATCCCACAAAGGCAACTTTCCTTAACTAAATGGTTTGCTGTCACTTAAAGCATATTCAAGCAACCATATCACTGATTTAGATCTCGCTGTCAACAGATTCCTTTCACTTCCCAACTCACGATTGCAAGGGAAAATTCATTAAACTCTTTGCAAGGCTTCTGTTGGAATCTGTGGAGTTTTCTGAAGATTTACCCTTATAAAGATGGCATCATCTTTTCATCGCTAGCATGACGTCTTGGAATTTGAAAGAATTCAATGTTACATTCTATGACTAATACATACCTATTGTATTTGTAGGTGCACTAGTTGTGTCCTGAAGCAGTAAAGTCTCGCCAGTTGCTGTTGGCTGAGGACCTTGCATTGCTCCAACCTGTTGCTGTTGTTGTTGTTGCTGTTGTTGTTGAGATCCAGATCCAGCCTTAAAATGAAATTCATGGTTACAGTCGGAAAAAATAAACACAGTTTCAAAAAATCTAACTCGACTGGCTTAATGGAAGTCTGTCACATGGTGATGGTGAAGTTGTTGTTTTTAGCACCAAGCACTGGGATTACGGAAATAGCTAAGCGCTAACCGAGTCCATGACCCATTGTCATGATGCTCAAGAGATTGGGCTCTACCAGTTATTGAATCCTGTCCACCTTACTGTTCTGGCTGCCAAGTCAGAGTATTAAGCAACTGGGCCACAACACCTTCAACACACACACAGCACTTACAAATCTGATGGCATGATAATGCCAATACAAAGAATAGGAAAGCGCAATAGCTGCTGATCTTACTAACTTTCTACAACCTTTGAAAGTCTTAAAAATGAAGCCCTCCTTTATAGCAAATACAAAGACTATCAAAGCCATTCCTTGTATTGAGCTCGGCCATATTACAGTCAATAAAATGCATGATAGACTGCCTAACAGAGCTTTATGGTACACGCATTTACCTGGATTGTTTGTGCACTGCTGTTTGGAGCTTTCATGAACAAATCAAACTCATCATTACTATCTACAGAGGCTGTGCTTGGTTGAACAGGTTTAACTGGTTCTGGAACAGGATCACTCATTCCTAAGAGGTCTATAACCTCTTTTGGTTCATTTGGTTTTACCACATTATTGTTGTTTCCATGGGGACGAGGGATTGCAGCTGCATTTGGTTGTTGTGGTTGTGGCTTTCTTTCAACCTAAGAGACAGAATTAGATGTTTGGGAATCTTGCACAAATATCAAATTGGAGGGGAGGTCAGATTGAAAATGTGGGTAACTGAAATTCTGCATGACTCTGCCTATAAGCACAGGCTTTTATGCCAAAGAATGTTTGCATTATCTTTCTCTTTGTAGCACAGTACTTCCAATGAAACTACTTAAGCAGCTAGTACAGCGATTTAGGTTATTACAAAAGCCAGAGATATTTTACTGATTTGAAAAAGATTACAAGATTTTTCAGATCGAAAGGATTTTTATGAGCTGACAGATTTTTCTTGAAAATGAAAGGATTTTTGTCAACAGTGTGTGAGATTTCTTAGGAATGAAATACCCTTTGACAAAAGCATCTAAATTTGATTTAAGAACACATTTTTGGTGGGTTCTTGCCAGCCTTAAGCTGTTAATTTTCTCTTGAAGCTGAAAGGGTTGTTCATCATGAGTGACATTCATGAAATTTCAGGCATTTCCAAATATATAACACAATAACTTTGCAAATGCATCAAATTGCCATCGATGATCAATATCTTTCTATTCAACAATGGCACTGATCAACATAATAACATTACAAAATTACTTTTGTCAAAATTTCCATTGCAGAGTGGATACTGCAACCTTCAGTCCTAATGTCCAACTGCCACTTTAAATAAGATATAACAAAAGCTTGAAGACACTGGGCTTTACAAGCAAAATCTAGCACCATTCTTTCTCTTGCATGACTAAGAGGCTTCACACAATTTTTGAAACCGAATGTTAAAAAGTTTCTTGAAACTTCATTTTTGCATAAATTGTGTATATACCGACCTTAGCTTCTTTTGGAACAACTGGCTTGGGATCTGCCTGCTTTTCCCTCTTTTTCTGTTGTGGTGCCTGTAGAAAATATCAACAAATCATCAAGTTTTCATTAGGGATTCTATCCATGATGGTCTGTATAACAGTCTGCAACCTGAATGCAATGAATGCAATGATGATAAACCTTGATGTTCTTATAAACCTTATCTTCCTGATGCTAACTGCAAGTCAGTCTTTGGGATTGTATGACTATCACAAACTGTTTTGGTCTCTACAACTTCAACTACAGGGTGTCTCAAAAAAATTGTTCGACGTTTGATTAAATACTAAAAAATAACGATACGCTTAATGCACCCTTGATCAGGTCACCCTTTTTTGAGATTTTACATTAATTTTTGACACAAGAATCTTGCAAATCCGCAAAAAATTCATGGAGTTACGAGCATTTGAAGTTCAAATTTGTGCGAAAGCTGAAACCAGAGGCCTTGAAATGGCATATTTGGTAAAAGCCCCACAGGCCGTCGTTTCTGTTATTTCTCAATTGTTTCAGGGCTAACCAAGTAGGATTCAAACATGTTTTCGATAACTTAACTGTCAAGCATATGGATGTTTTGAGGAAACAGATTCAGTCTCTTGCCGATTATGTTTTGAACCACTGTTTTTGCACTTACACAATGTTAAGGAAATTTTGAGAATGATTGCAAGAAATAATTTACTTTAGCAGTCCTATTTGGTTTGCTCTGATATCAACGAGAGGTATGACATTGGATAAGCTTCTCTTACCTCTGTCTTTGAGCTTTTTGCAATGCAAGTAATCTAGGGGGTCTCTGGTCTCAGCTATTGCATATTTTTGATCTTCAAGAGCTCGTAACCCAGTGAATTTTCAACCGATTTGCACGATTTTAGTCCTTAAAATTATTTCATAATCTTAGGAACAGGGTTATCTTTCCACGAGCCTGTTCATGTTGTCCTTATTTTTCAATATTTTATCAAACGTCAAACAATTTTTTTGAGACACCCTGTAGATTTTCTGAGGTTGTTTGACACAGGGGCAGTGGTCCACACCCACTAGATCAGCAACAGTTTCCATTGTAGGTGTCAAGCTGCAAGAGCTAGGAACTGGTAATCAGCACACAATATGGGTTTGGATTCCCAGTTGTAAGATAAAAAGTATTTCCCTCTAATCTTACCTTTGCCTCTTTGATCACTTCTCTATTAGCAGGAGGTTCACCACCCTTCCTGATGTATAATTTCCTCTCATATTTATTTCTGATGAGAGTTTCCATGGCTCTAAGGTTTTGTCAAGGAAACATTAAATAAAATCTTGAAAACTAGGGTATATATAATTTTTTCAGGAAAATTGAGAGAGAAACTTTCATGAAGTGCTGCTAGGAGCCAGGTCATTTGAAACAAAAGAAAGTTGTGAAATATTTGCTGGACAGTACAGGCCTTGCACACATTGACAAGACAAGAATTCTATATATACATTATTTGAAGAATTCTTGAGCCATGCCACATGCAAAACTGTTAAGTATTCTCAAAAACAATTAAAGGCATGTTGATATGTACAAGGCCTGTAATGAAGAATATTGAAGATTTCAAACTTACTACTGTGAGAAAATTGATAAAATCTTTCAAGAAATGCTGAAATAAGTATATAACTAAGTAAAAATTTGCCACTTAAAAAAGAAAAATAAAATTGAAAATGGTCAAAACAATAAATGTACTTAAATGAAAAAATAGGATATTTACAATGCCCATTTATCCACAATAAAACATATTCAAAGGTGCCAATAACAAATTTACGTAAAGTAAAGAAAAACAGGTACAAGTAGTTAAAACACCCCAATTTAAAGTGGCAGGGGTAACATTGAAAACTGAGTTGACCTTATTTCCATAATGGTCCCCTTAGAGGTGGTTGCGAAAATAATGATAATAAACATTCAATTCTACATGCATTTTGATACCCCTTAGCAAAATATTGAGGATGTTTGGAGCATGCTTCAAGCTTGATACTAACTTGTTCTGAGTATTTCAAGCCTGCATTTAGAGATACAAAAACATGAAAATTCAACTTACACCTGCGACTAATTCTTCACGGAAATCTTAGACACTTGATTATCTTTGATACAGCAATATAAAATTGCGATTATCAAATTTTGGAAGCAAAACTTTGAGATAACAAAATCATTGCAAAGGATACGAATCACCATGCGGACGTGCAAAATCTTCTGGCAAATAACATTCATAATAATCTCCTGCTCTTTTATTCCCCCATTTTTGAATACTCTAAAAATGAAAGACAGTTATTTACATCAAAAATAAACTGCAAAAAATTCATACAGTAAAGGCCTTGTGCAAATTAACATAACAAGAATTCTTTGCAATCTGATAAGAATTCATGAACCATATAAGAGATTAAATTTTTCAAAAATAAGAATTCTTGCCCATGTAAACATGTTGATTTGCACAAGTTCATAAGGTTTGTATTGTTCATAATGCGCTAAAACATTTGGTATATACACTGTGGAAGAAAAAATACATGGCTGATATCAATTCAAGAATAAACGTTCTGTCACTGAAAGGCTACTTAGATATGCAACTTTGTTTGCAACATCACTCAATTTGCAGACTTTGAAATAAGGACAATGCTGGTTTTCATGGGAAAGGGAACCCCTGCATGTTTGATTTTGGTTCATGATCAACCTGCCATCAAAATGCAAAATCAATACACAAAATGGAATATAAATGTCAATAGCAAATAAAACATGGGCATGAAAGTAGAATTATCATTGGAATATGTTTAGGAAATCGCAGCCAGAATGTAAATTTAATTGCAAATGTCACAACAAGCAGTTTCATTTAACCCTCAGGATGGCAAGATAAAAAGTAGGAGCAAGTTGTAATCAATCAACAAATTCAAGTGGTATAATTATGAAAAGACCTATATATGCGTTAAAAACAAATCCAAGTAGATACTATTGACATATCCATGTAAGTGATGAGATTCACTATCAAAAATGGACTACAAACATTGTCTTAATTACATTTTAATGCTAGTTTGAGAACAGCAATGAAATTTAGCAGGCTTTTAAGCAAACGAAACAGAAACTAAAACACGAACTCAAAGCTACCACAAAGTAGAGGAAGAGTCAAGTGAATTGTTGAGAGCATTTGCCCACCCTTTGCTGGACAATGCTTGACATGGCTCGATTTTCGTCAAGCGTTGTCAAGTGAAAAGTCAATAGTGTTTGGCCAGAGCTTACTGCTGTGTAACAGGTCCTAAAGTCTGGAAACACTCGATATTTTGTTTCTTGGGTCTTAAAACTCTTGATTTAGCATATTTCAAAAAGCTTATCTGTCCAAACACTTTGTTATCTCAGATTGCTTGATGACGCCATTTTACACAGTTTCTGCTCTGTCCAAGTACACTTCATGTAAACTTACTTCAAGTTCAACTTCAAGTTACTTCATGTAAAACATGATTTTTGCACACGTAAATATCTTTTTAAAATTCAAAATACAAACTTACCTCCATTTGCTCAGGTGTCCATGAATCCAAATTCACTGACTTTACTCTGGAAATATGAACTCCAAGATTGCGATGTATTCCAGCACAGCGAATGCAAAGAAACACCCCTAGGTTCCATGATGCCCATCTTGGACCTGTCAAAAAGTAATAGTATCATTCCTTTAGAGTTTGAATAATTTTGTCAAGCGGTGTAGTTTGCAAATTCATATTGTAACTTTTTAGTGGACATGAAAAAAATTCTTTGGAACCTTGTTTGTCTGCCAATTTGGCTTGTTTGTCATTAAAATCCTTTTGCTTCACATATTTTTCCATATTAACAGCAGTCTGTCACACATTTGATTGGGTGATGTGGACAATGAGGAAATTTGAATGGCTGCTAATCCTCTGACTTTCTATGGCCATAGAAAATCATGGTGGTGGTGATCTGAGTGAAATCTGTTGTGTTGAGCTCTGACTTTGTCACGGCCAATCAGAGACGTGACAGAGTGCCTTTAAAGCAAGAGTTTCATCCAGTAGTGAAAATCTCTTTAAACTATCAGATTTTCAGTATTCAGAGTCTCTAACAATTTCTATGCACCAACCTTCATATCCCAGTGCCATCTGGGATATTTCAAAACAAATTTTCTGAGATTTCAAATTTCTGGGACATAATTCAAAGTATGTACCTAAGAACAATATGATACAGGAAACAAATAGAAATAACCTAAAAATATGGTAATGGTTTCCCTTATCAAAATAAATTAGTTTTTTCCTTTTTCCCAGGATTAGAATTCTTAATTTTGTTCATGATATGAGACTTGAGCCTTTTGCAACCAATTAAAAAAAGATGTATTGATACAAAGTCTGTCCTTGTTGGGCTGGGGTTTAGTTTAGTGCCATAGGAGGCAAAATTCTCCATTGTAACACCATGGGGGTATGGTTAACCCCAAACACATCATTGTGCAGCATTATGTAAACAAACCACTTGTCAGGGACAAAATATAGAAGAGGCAAAGCTCTGCCCCTAGTGATTTGTGTCAACCATTTCTGGCTTTTATCTCAAATCTGTGGCATAATTAGTGGCTACACATTTTATAAACAAATCGATCGTGTTAATTACGGTACATATTTTGCATCAAAAAATGATGCCTTCGTTTGTGGATTGGGGGTAGCAGCTGGGAATTCTAGACTTTAAACTTTCAGAAAGATTAATACCCCAGAGAGATTCTGATCTTTAAACTCCAAGTTCAACATGAAGATTAATACCTCAGAGATTATGATACTTCTGAGCGCAGCTTTACACGCTGTACACACGAGAGCACGAAACGAACAAGATAACCTAAGGCTTCACGGATCAATAAATTATGCAGTCATCTTGCTAGAATCCGTCTCAACAAGCAAAAACTTTTCTCCAAATCATAACTAAACAGCATTGTTTTATAGGGCTGGAATAACTTCAAAACATTCCACTATCTATATTTGAATTAGCTGTGGAGAAGCAGTGAAATTATTGGCTCAATATGATTATTTACAACGATTTAGAAAGTACGTTGCCAGATGGCCTAAAGTTGTAGTCCGCCGTCCATCTTACCCTTGGCTTGACAGTCAGCACAGTAACGATTCGCTTCTTCTCGCAGAAGGTCGTTTAGGATAGTCTGATGCTTCTCTTTACTTTGCTTAAGACCTCTGTCTATTCTTGAAGACATCTTGGGGTCTTGGGGGCTGCTTGGGGTCTGTTTCTTCGCCGTACAAGCTGAAAACGTCAGCCGGTCTTTTTGAAGTTTCAAGTTGGAAAGAACGATCTTCGATTGGAATGCGTTGGCAAAATGACTTCCGCGCAGGAGACAATATCATCACCCCCGGAAATTGCTTAAAATTGTAATGAAAATAGTCTCCAAGACAGGGGGTAAGATTGAGTGATTGTTTGTTGTAGCGAAATAACTATTTCCGTGACGTCGTTAGAATGTTTCTTTCGCAACACAATAATCTTTCGTTTCCCTGTTTTCTCTGGGTTGGTAGTTGTGTTTTCAACAGGAAAGTATGTCAGCAAGTTTGCTACGAAATCGATAATATTTTTGACGTAAAAAGCCCGGGGGGGGGGGTACTTGACCAGATTTTGGACGGGGACGTGCCATCGAGGTTTCAAACACATACCCGTTCCTTATACCAATTTTTCCAAAATGTATACCCGACCTTATACCAATTTATCTAAAATACATACCGGACTTTATACCAATTTTCCGAAAATGCATACCCGACCCTATACCAATTTCGAAAATTGCGAAAATCGATACCGTTCCTTATACCAAAATCGTGAAAATCGATACCGTTCCTTATACCAAAATCGTGAAAATCGATACCCTTCCTGATGGCACTGCAGTAGGACCGTAGGACTAATTATGTGTAGCGTAATTCATGTGTAATTATTCCTTGATGTAAGTGTAGCCTCGTTTCTATATGTATATATAATGTAGTCTTTTGTTTGATAATCAGTCAGTTCTTAGCCTCTACGCGAGTCGAATGTCTGTGGCTTTTCGTTCTTACAAGTTAAACTGCTCAAAGTAACAGGCAAGTTAGACCCTGTTATAGCACGTCCCCGTACCAAAATATGTATAGTAGCCCCCCGGGGTAAAAAGTAGTTACAGAAAAAAAGCTAGACACCAGTTTTGCAAGAAACAAAGAATGTGATTCAATAGGGAGCCAGTACCACAGATAGCAGCGTATGGTTGTAGTAATTTTAAAAGTAAAACTGCAAACCAACGTTTGTTTTCTTCCTTATCGTTGTTTTGTTTGTTGTGATGTTCGTGTTGTCCTCTGACTCCCTCCATCAAAACACTAGGCCCATAAACAGACCCAGTCCCCAAACGACAATCCTAAGAGTCAGTTGACGGAGTCACAGGAGAACACGAACATCACAATCAACAGAACAACGAGAAGGAAGAAAGCAAAGGTTGGTTTGCAAGTTTACTTTCACAATTACTACAACCATACGCTGCTACCTGTGAAATGATACCAATAATTCCGTACCGGTTGAAAAGGTACCCCTAAAAATGGTACTTCCCCGTGCAAAAAAGTACGAAATCATTTTCTGAAAGTTTAATAATGCTCTCAGCAAAACTTCTTCTGAATTGCTTGTGAGAGGTTATACACCTTTGACGAAATGCTTTCCCCTTCGGAAGGCTAGGGCTTTCCAAGATAATGGGTGTCTCTTCCCAAATATAGCCGCCAAACATGGCAAGCCTTGTTGTGTTCCAAGAACAAAATTCTCTTAACATAGGTGAAACGCATTGAAACTGCTTTTGCATAACAATTTCTCTCGTCAAATTCAATGATCATTTTTCTAGTGTATAAAAATTATCTATCAAAATCAGTTTTACTTTACAGCTATTTTCTGGGCGACTAAAGACTTAGTACCTTTTGAAAATTTTCATTAATCAATCGTACCCTGGGTACCAAAGCCTGCAAAAGTCAAAAATAACAAAAATAAGGAACAACGAATGAAAGAAAGCTCAGAGCCAACAAAATATGAAAAATCAAAAGAAACAAAATAAACGAGGAAAGAAAGCTCTCCCTCTCGTTTCCTTTTCCATGGTTTCCCTTCCTTGATTTTTGAGGCTCTGGTATCCAGGTTACCCAAAGATATAAAAGTGGCTCTGGTATCTCCTCGTATCCCAAAGACATAAAACATTCTGAAAGCATGAAAATTCAATTTTTGGTCGATTTTCATTGATATTGAGATGTACTTTTCTTACTAAATCGCTTAGCATGTAAATCACAGCGAGCCCAGGCAGTCAACTAGACAAAGTTTACAATGCATTGCAAAATTTTTCGAATGCGAGAGTTCGATGTGAAGTAACTCTCAGAGGCATTATTATGTAACGTTACAAGGACTGAAACTTATCTTCAAGTCAAATTAAAAAAATGTTTACCAAACATAAGAATACCTGCAAGTTACTTCATATTGAATTCTCGCAGTCTAACAATTATGCACTGCAACGCAGAGGTCAATGAGACACAACACAGCCATGAAGAGGTTGAAAAAATAACACAAAAAGGTATCATATACAATCAACAATCTTAAGATAGTAAACTTTGTTCAATGAACTGCCTGGGCTTCCTGTGATTTCAACAAACCAAATTTAATATTTGAATTGAAATGTTAGGTACACAAGCATTGTCAACTTATAGGAATCAGCGAATGGTGTGAGAATTACAGGCAGTCAAACGTATAAACATTTTTGGCTCATCCGGTATTAGCTTATTTCTGCAATTCAAAAAGGCGCTGGTTTCTTTACTCACCCGGTATTTTAAAGCTACTTGGATACTTTATCAGATTACCCTGACATTCGGTATTCTAAGACTGTCCGGAATTTGAATTTTCTCAAATTGTACGGCAGACGGGGTAAAGGGGAAATTAACCGGACTGGAAAATTGAATGTTCATCATCAAAGTACTTGAGTCCGGATTTTGTTTCGTTGCCTTGGAGACAACAGCACGGATAACTTTGCCAGGAACACGTGGTTCATATTCGTTTGCTGGTGTGTACATGGTCAGGATTTTCTGCACCTGAAAGAAATAAAATAAAGGATCAAAATGTGTCACACACTTGAAAAACAGCTTGATGATGATGGCTGTTGGAAAAAAAGTACTATTCCAAGGAGCATTAATTTTAACTAAAGTCGGGGACGCTGCTAGCAAGTATTTTTCTAAAGCAACTTTGTGGTATTTGCTTTGCTTACTAAATGGAGATGAGAGATTTCCTGAAAGGAAATAGGAGGTCGTTGGTGCAGGTGTTAAAGACCCATTGGTAACCGTGACCCTTTGTGCGCCGAATGAAACGCAAGACAAAGGGAATTTAGGCCAAAAAGGACTTTCAGATAATACGAAAGTCGACTTTGGCACCACGAAGGATCATGGTTAAGCAGCAGAGGACCAAAGCTTGAACCCTGAAAAATATCCCATATCAGACCAAGGTACTTTCTACAACAACAAAACCTAATTCTAAATAAAAAGAAATGCTATTTATATGTGCCACTAATGGTAGGAAAGACATAAGGTCATCTGGTCCCTATCATGGATGACACTAACAATTCTACGGTTGATTTCATAAGAAAAACAAAAGAAACCAACAACGACAACAAAAACCAATGAAATAACAACACAGCAATAATACAACACAGAGGAACGTAAAGACAAAAGACGAGCGGTACCAAAGTGCGATTTAAAAAAACGACGGTTGCTCTTCTGACAAAATCTGCTCTTGTCGGGGTAACAACTTTCAGAAAACATCAATTCACAAACCTGTAACGGATTCAAAGTAGCACACACGCTGAGTATTGAGTCGACATCATCCAGCGATTTTTTATTAACTTGTAATAATTGAGTTGCTTCCTTGATTGGCTCTAAAGGTTTTGTTATGTCCAATGTATCCAACTGATTCGTACGACACCATTCTTCTAATTGTGTCAAGTTAAACCTGTACGAAAAAGATGATGATTGTCAATTATTCCTAACCAGGGCATTTCCAGAATTTCTTGCCAAAATTAGACCCCAATCCTAGAATGTTTCTTTAAAAAGTACACCCCATTCCCAGAACACTAGTCGCCGATTGACATTTTTCGCCGTTTTTACAGCTCTTGGGACATAAGGCCCTCAGTGGAGTGATAACAACAACACCGATTCAGCTCAATGATATGAGCGTAACTTGAGGGTTCTTGTGGAGTGAAGTTAATCGACCAGCATTCGATCAATCGAAATGATCAATCGAATCAAGAACTCCTGGTAGCATGAAGACTCAAAAATGGGAAGTTTTCGCTGGCTCACTAGGCACAATCAGAAAAGGAAATTAATGACCCTTCAGGCACTTACCTGATCTGCATACCACGTGACCAGTGGCACATGTCCTTTCGTAGTAATAAATTGTTCAGCATCATAGCACATACAAAATAATTTATCTGAAATGGAAATAACAAATAAACAAATAAACAAATAAACAAATAAATTTTCAGGCGTTTGTGTACTAGATTTCATTATTTTGATGCTGAAATGTTGGTAAATGATGTCACGTATTTTAGGTTTTCTAAGGATTCCAAGGTCAAAAAGTTCGCAAAATCGCTACCAACTTGAAAACGAGATGTCAGATTCTGACCAACAATATCTTTGGAAGTAAATTCATATGTCACGAACACACTGAGAACAAGCATGAGTGATAGGACACAATTCGGTTGAATCAGATCGGATTAGAATCTTTGACTACCTTACAATGCCAAAAATTCTCTTTCTTGACATTGGCAGCCTTTCGCAATAGGCAGTTATATTTCAAAACCCTTTCATAGGACGATAATGCGCAGGAGATGCCAGTAGGCGACTTGAGCCTAAACATTCCGAAAGGCATATGTGATGAAGTTCCGCAATTCAAGATCAAAATATATGGTTGAGAAAGGCTGCCAATGTCAAGAAGATAATTTAATGGCATTTAAAGATAGGCAAAGAGTCTAATCCGATCTAATCCAACCTAATTGTGTCCTACCACTCATGCATAAGAAAGAGTACATCGTACGAGTAGACACCAAACACTGATTTTCAAAATTTTAGAGCGTTAATCTGACTCACCCGAAGACAAACAAACGTAAAACATACGGTAAACGGGTAAATTTGCAGAGTGATCTACACTAGGCCGACAAATTAACCTGAAACACAAAAGCAGTCAAAGTACCTGGGTGAAAATTTGCTTAATAAGAACCATATCAACACAATGTGCATTCAAGACAGCCAATATCGCAGATAGCTATAAGAGAAAAATATTTGCAATGTCAGACAAATGTCATTACAAATTACCAAAAATTTAGGATTGGTACAGATTTAATAATTCATTTACAGCTATTCAATGTAATCTTATTTTTCACTATATAAGCGAGACAGCAGGTTGCTGAGGACATACTCAGAGCGAGAAAGAGAGAACTTACCCCCGTTGACATTGTATATTTCTTGTCTGTAGTTGGCAATTTCACTTTTTATTTCGCCAATCATTTTGCGAAAAGAAAAGTATATATCAGGGGAATCCGTTTCATGAGAACACAACATACTCTGAGACAGTATTGCAAAGAATATCAAAGAAACAAAATTTTAAATACCTTATTAGTGATATCTTTGACAGTAATGATATCTTCTGTTTCCTTGCTTGTTGACTTGCTTCTTGATTTAGGCCCTCTGCCAAATGGTTTTGAACTCAAGACACCAGGTATTGATTCATATTCAAGCAGGCCAGGAACTACACGCGACAAACCAAATTCTTAGTTATAATTTTGCCATTTCCGAATCATTTGAAGTAAAATTAAAGAGTTTCTTTGATTGGAATGGTAAGACTTTATGAAGAATTTGTCTTAGGGTCTGTGTTTGCAAGGGACGTTATGGGTTTCATAGGAAGTCCCCGTATATACGAAACGGACATACAAGAAATCGCAGCCTAAAATTATCAAGCACATTTTCTCCTTTTTATGAAACTAGACAGCCTGACATTTTTTAATTTCTTGTAAATGGTTAAAGATTACAAATAGAATTTTGTTGCAATGTCAGAGTTGCTTTTTTATCTCTCATACTTGAAATTTTATCACAAAAAATGATATTTCATTGTATAGTATACATATTTAAGACAGTTAACGCGCTATACCTTCGCAAAAATTCAGTATGGTCTGAGACCAAAAAACACAAGCTGACAGAGGAACGCATCATGCTCCATTCACGCTGCAAGTTAAACCAGCTTGAAATAAACTAGGTTTCTGAATACGGCCTTCTGATTGGTCAACCCAAAAAATCCAGTCATTTGATTGGTTGAAATTTAAACTGGTTTAGGTGGATGCAGTATAAAAGGGAGATTTCTCATCACAAGCTAGAAATCTGTCAGCATCTTGTAAAGATATCTTCTTATGTATGAGAAACATGCAGCCTGGTGAAAGATTTTGAGTTTCCTGTAATTCTTGTGTTCTTGTGTTACCATCAAAATAAAACGACTTTATCAATAACAAACAAAATAAGAACAGTGCATGATTGAAGCTGTTAAGATCAATAGTTGAAAGTTCCATGATTTTGATGCTGTACTTCTTTTCAAAGTTGAGCTAATCGAAGGCTATCTTTTTCGAACATATCGAAGTTGTGCAAATGAATATGCTACTAACCTACAAGAGGTGAAATCTTTTCTTGAATTGTTTTCAATAATTCTTGATAAATATGCACAGCAACATCAGTAAGGACTTGTCGATATTCAGTCAGATCAAAATTCTGTAAACTTTGATTGTTTTGTTCTGGTGTATTGTGTGTTTGGAAACTCTGCAAGGACAAAATATAAAATCAGTTAGTCAGCTTATCTGTTGAGCCCGGAAAAGTCCCGCTTTTGAACACTCATTCCACCAAGCGTACTTCACGCATTTGAATAATTCAAAGTCTAGTTAAGAACCTAAGTACCAAACAGGTCTCAATGAAATTTTTTTCTTCCCGGTAGCAAGTTTAGTACATTTTTTCATTTCATTTCATTTCATTTTATATTCTTTAAACACGGTAACCCCGTCGGCAAAGGCCGCTTTTCAGGGGGCCGTGACAAAAACTTAGTCTAAAATTTACAAGTAAAATATATGAACAAACGAAACTAAAAAATCTAAGTACAAAGTTATAGTAAAATTAAAATCAATATTTACATAATTTTCATATCGTGAGTGGCATGACACAATCAGACCGGACCAGAGCAAACCGGACCCCATGCCCACCCTGAAATAAGACACCATTTATAGCACCTCAAGAAAGGCAAAGAATCCGACCGACCCCAGTCCAATCCAACTGCATCCCGCCACCCACGATCAAATTAAAGGCGATGTTTAAAAGCATATAAAGAGGGTGCTTGCTTAACCTCAGGTACTTAGTACTTTCGTTTCTTCTTACACCATTCATACCACTCCATTCTATCTCAAATCCTTTCTCTCCTTCTTTCTTTTCCTTCTTTCCCTTCCCTTCTATCTCTTGTTTCTTTTTCTCCCATTTTCCTTCCTGGGAAATTTGAGCATTTCAGCTATCTTCCTGGTAGCGCCGCTACCATGCTACTTCGTTCTTTGAGTCCCTGTTATCAAAGTATTTTTATGATTTTTCTCACGATTTCAGGATCACTAACAGTATAGGTAAGCACAACATTACGAAGATTTATTGGTTGCGAAATACCAGAAAATGAGTCTAAACCTATGATTTCTAAAGGATTTGAAATATTCAAATCTAGGTCAAAACATTTGATTACCTTATCCCCACTGTATTGTTTCATATCATACAACAATCTGCAAGTGTTTGTCAGCCAAAATGCTTGTAGTTCCATGTTGCCTTCACCTCTCTGAAAATTATGACACAAGTAGTTGTAAGTGAAGTAGATCAACGAGTTAAAAGCGGCTTAGCTTGGGGACGGGGTCAATCTAAACATATCCTATTCAATATATCCTAGAGCTCAAATCTTTTAAAAAGGTGGGTGTAAAATTCTATTACATTTTTCTTTGAATTGAAGTGCTGGAAAGGAACTTCAGGTAATTCGCAGTAAATTTGCCGTGGCAATTTCTCGATACCTTGACTACTTTCAAAATGGTGGCATTTATTAATTTTGAGGCTGTGATGTCATCAAATTTCAAAATCCTTAACCAGAAGAGCAACAGATTTCTGCTTGCAGCCACGTTGTAGACCTTCATAAACTATGGTTATCTTGAAGATTGCATCAATTTCCCTCGATTAATTTAAGATTTACGATGATTTTAATTTCTTCAAAATTTTCGATGAATTTTTGCAAAATAAGTCAAAATGCCGCCATTTTGAAAAAAATCAATATATCAAAAAATTGCCACGGTAGATTTACAGCAAATTACCCAAAGTTCCTTTCAAGCATATGAATTCAAAGAAAATGTGATACAATTTCACACCCACCTTTTTAAAGATTTGAAAGATTTGAGCCGTATGCTATTGTATCGTATATCCTACTGAATTTGATGAACTCGATTGAAGAAAATAATGGGAAAATAAATGGCACGGGGCTCTCTTTTATTGTTGCACGCAGCGCACCATCAATATTCTTGCACAATCTCTCCAGCTTGATGGATGTCATATTATGGGTGGGTTGGCAACCAATGGGCGATTCATAAGAATACTACCAAAGATAACTGCGCGTGCGCAGTGTGAAAAGTCTCATGACAATATCTCATTTTTTCCATAAGAAAAACCGCATTACTTACATGGTCACTTGACTTAGTAAAGAGGCAGTATAACAAGCACTTTGTCACACAACTGTTAAAATTTTTAGTTCATGATTGCGGGGCTTCAGAGGATACTTGCCTGAAGGCCTTGCGTGCACACGTTGCTGTTGACTACAATCATAAGCGCTTTGATAACGAGTTTCTGAGTAAGGCCAGCTCGCAGTACTCGCTGACTATGGTTATTTCTAGTTCTATTCTTATCGCTATATGTCCGTTGAGACACTTTAAAGCCCTGAAAATTTAACATAGAAGTTTCTCGATCAAAGGCTGTTAAAGAGAGCTGTAAAGAAAATACCGCTCGCGTCCTGCAACTAGAGATTTCGATATCAAACTTTGACCAAATAGTCCGGACAGGAAATTAAATAAAGGTAAACACAATAAGCTGGAAAACAGTTGAATGATGGGCATACCATCCTTCGGCAATTTGACAGATTTTGTCCAATATATATATGATCGAAGATAGTGTATGAAAAATACTCAAAGGCTAGCGTTCAGCAATCTACCTTTGAAAGACAAGACTCTTTAGTCAATATAGCCATGGTAAAGGGACTACAAGATCCACAAGATTATTTTTATGACGTAGTATACCTTATACTTCGAAGACGGATCAAAATATCACAGAAAGGAAGTAGAGGTACTATCTAAGACTGGAGCATCTGTTTACCTTGACAGTTTTTCGTATCCCATTGATTGCATTAGCGAGCAGTCTTTGCATCCATCGTTCGTCATTAATATTATCTACAAATCGCACCGCCATGAAAATCAGATGGGCAGGCAAACCCGGAACTTCCCTTTCAACAACGGATGGTTCAAGCTCTATTATCAGCTTGTTTATCATTTGAGTTTCTACTTCCTGTCTGTATTCCAAGAAACCTCTTGGCTTCCGGGTTGCTTTAAGAATTTCGCTCTTTTGTTTTTCCTCTTTAGGACTCTGGAGTTCATCCTACAATGAAAGAATCAAACAGGATTTAAAACTAAAGAGGTGTAAGACAATGGACTCAATGTATAGTCGTAGATTCGCTCTTTGACTGAACGAATACTGCTACAAGTGCCGAGGCTCATCTAACTGAGGCAAGAACAACATCAATTCACTTCATTGAGATGAGATGAGATGAGATGAGATGAGACGAGAAGAGGTGAGTGCGACGAGAAGAGGTGATGAGATGAGACGAGAAGGTCCCGGTGTGCGGAGTAAGGCTAGCAAGCCAGTAACTCAGTATACTAAAATTTTACTCTGATGATAAAAAGTTATCCACTCAACAAATTAGCAGTGCTCTGAAGTTAAGAATAAAAAATAATTGCGTTCTCTGAGCCAGTCAAATCCATTGAAGGTCCTTTGAATCGGGCAGACTTTCGTTCCAGCAAGATAGATTAAAAACTGGCCAAGTTAGAAAATATCTTAAGATATTTCAAGCTACAGACAGACAGACTTGAAACAATATGTCTATACAAGCAAAGGGAGAGTACGGAAAGCCAAACTTGAAACAAATAAAAAAATGCAAAGCATAAAACATTCAGATCACGATATCTCTAGCATTTGCAGTCATTAAAGTTGTGACAATGATAGTTCCAGTCTTCTGGTTAGATAGACTTGCCCCAACTCTAATTCGTCAAAAAACTAATTGGGTAGACTTACTAAAGACGACGAAACAGAGTTGGGGCAAGTCTACTGGTTAGGCTGCATCGATTTCAAATATGCGAGAGCACTTAAAAGTTATGTATCACTTGCCTGACTTGATTGCTTCCTAAACAATCCAGCGTAGGTCATCACCTTGAAGAAAAAATTAATCATCATGTTTCCCCGCTGACGTCTTACAGTCAAAAGGGAAGAAAGGTACCACCTATGTTTTCAATATTCAAGACAGAACTGAATCTTCATTGGATTTCGTTTTCTCTGCACGAAGAAATCATTAAACATTCTCATACATTGTGGTTTCCAGGGTAAAAACTTTTATTGTGATTCTTCATATGTTCAGGCCAATGGAAGCAAATAACAAAATAATAGTCGAATAGCCTTCCCATCATGAAAATTCGTTTTCAAATAATCATCGAACTTACATGGTACGCTTCTTCTGCTTTGACCGCAAAATAAAATCAGATGCAGAAAAACAAGCGCTGACTTACACAGCCTTTACAAGAAACCCGTAGAATAGTTCGGGCGTATTAAACCCATGGCGGTTTTTGTCCCTTCTCACGGCCGAATCTCATTGTGCGTCAGATGTGAATGCTGCCCTGATGAGGGTTTACTTGCTGCCAAGAAAGAAAAGGCCAGTAGCTTGAAGTTCGATATCTCATAGTTCATACTGCTCTAGGTAAGGAAATTTCTTACCAGTTTGCCTGCTGTCAGTTCTTCCGAGTACTTGACATCCATTGTATTAGCTCTCCTTCGCATTTGCCCAGATCCAGGAGACAGTGATGATGCTATGATAGAATGTAATTTTTGTTATGGAAAAGGCAGAGTATATATGTGTAAAAATTTGGATCTGTTTTTGTAAATCGTCTTGATTTTGCTCTTCTCAAAAGTCTCTTTCAGATTGCAACGAGAATAGCTCAAGGTAGCTTAAAATTTCAGGACTGATATTAGATACCTTTCCTTTCAAACTTGTAAACCATTTCTGCAACAAAACTGTTTCCTTCCTTTTCATATCCGTAATCCATTTTGAATAAATTAGAATAAAAATCTTTATGGATCGGGTTTTCAACTTGACGATATAAAATTCCGCAAATTGACTATCAAGTACAAATGCTCAAATCGTTAACGGTTTTTCAAAAACTGCGAGAGCGTTTACAGCAATGATAGTCCAGCTGGGAATAAACATCTGTCCTGTTTACTAAACAGATTCCCATAGATACAAGTAAACAAACGTGTTTACATTTGTGACATATTTCTAAAATACATTACGTCATTATCGAATCGAATAAAACACGCTGAAAATGAGAACGTCAGCATGTCTAACGATTTGACAAACAGAAATTGCTTTTACCTCCAGATGAACCTCTCGCTCTTGGCCGTGTTGGTGAAGTCACCCCATTTGTTTTAATATCCTTCGCTTGCTTTTCATATTGCTCAACCTTTTCCCTCAGGTCCTGTTTTAAAAATACGATTCAGAATAATCACATCTCAATGGTTTTAAATAAATACTTAGTGTGCATTACGAATTCTTGCGAAAGGGTTCCTTGCATGCACATTATTCTTAAAATCTATAAAGGGTGTCCCGAAATAATTGTGCCACGCTTGTTTGGTTACTGTGAAGGAGCTGTAGAATCAATTACCTCGGTTTTTATTGCAGAGGGCAAGCCTCATCTTAGAATTTTTGAGACTTTGTTTGAGTCAATTTGACTAGTGTTGCTGATTTATGGTAGAGAAAAGGCAAAATATGTGGTTGCTTAAAAACAACACTTCTTTTGTTCTCCAGCAATGTCAAAATAAAGAAAGTTTTCAAAGAAAGGGTTCTAGCATCATACTAAAATGTTTACAACATTTTTCAAAAGGTAGAAAAAGCTCTCTTATAAAAAAGATTTCGCAAACGCATTAAGACGCTAGAACCCTTTCTTTGAAAATTTATTTTATTTTGACATAACATGAGAAGAATAAATGCGCTGTTTGTAAAGCAACCACAAAATTTTGACCTTTTTCAGCCATAAATCAGCAACCACTTGTCAGATTGACTCAAACAAGGTCTCAAACTCTAAGTTGAAGCCTGGCCTAAACTGTGTAAAAATCGAGATAACTGAATCTACAGCTCCTCCACAGCAGGCACAGAAATAAGGCAGAAGTTTTTCCGGACATTCTGTACTTTGCCATTTCTCTTAATGATCTACATGAATTATCACAAAATGAAATAAAACAGGCTTATTGTGCGTCCATAGGCTTATCATGACGTATTCATTATATTGTACCACAAAATGAAATAAAAGAATGGTCATAAAGTGAAATAAAAGAAATGCTTCGCACTGACTGTCCTAAATCCTACCGAGTTTTCTTGTGTTAATCTTGATATTTCAAGCTGGACGGCTGTTTCAATGATGGCTTGTTGTGCAGCTTCTGGAACCTGTACATATGGAGCAAAATAAAAAATGCTTAAAACTACTTCCCTTCAGAATTGCGTAGTTTCTCACTATTAAGATTATTTCTGAAAATTATAATCTAAAATGTAAAAATTAGACAAAGTAACAATCCGCCCTAAGAAATATCCCCTTTTGAACGTAAATGTAAAAGTCAATGGAATAAAAACTAAGGAGAATGGAATGATAACGAAACTTTAACTACCTTCGCTTGTTGTATCCTGACTAAATCCCTTTTAAACTTCTCTCTTTCCATTTTCAACTGGTCAAGTTCTTGTTTCAGTCGACTATTGGCTTGTTTCAAAGACTGTAACTCAACCGGACTGGCTACAACGTGAATATTTTCCACCAATGGCGACGTTGCTGCTGTCCTAACTTCTATTCCAGGTCTTAAACCAACCTCGCTTTCATTTGATAACCTCTTGTTCAATTCCTCATTCTCCCGCTTAGTGTTTTCTAACTGTTTTATCAATTTCGACATGACATTTTCAGAGCTGATACCCCCTGCAGGGGACTGCTCCTCCTCCCACATCAACTGTTGTAATGATGCTAACTGTACATTCGTTTTTAACATGGATTCATTTTCAGCAATCAGTCTCGCTTTTTCCTGCCGTAGATATTCGATCTTTGATTCGTCGATGACCCCTGTGTCCTAAAAAGCAAATCAAAATTCAAGCAATACACGATGTCCCAAAAAGTCGTTCCAAGTTCACCGAATACACCACTTGTTTTGGAAATTATTAAAGATTCTTCCATATGAAATTTTAGAGGCCAAATTCACACTTAGCACCCAAATTTTAGTCTGACCAAAAGTTTTCATGTTGCTAGCAGTCGTAGTGTTAATTGTATGGCGATTTAAAGTTTGAAAATCTGTAAGGGATTTGACCGTAAAAAATGAGACTCAGGGTGTGAAGTTTCACCTCGAACGATTTTTCACGGTCCAATTCCTTATGAATTTTTAAACTTTACATTGTCATAAAATCAACATCACAATTGCTGGCAGTTTAAAACATGCGGCTAGACTAAAGTTTCGGTGCTAAATCCGAATCTGGGCGCGAAATTTTCATTTGAGCAATAGGAAGAAATTTTTACAAATTTCCAAGCGAGGCTGCTTAATTGAAGTTCTGTGTTTTAGTCAACAAAATATATCTGTATAGATTTCGGTATCTATAACCTCAAGGTCTCATGTGGAGAGATATTTCGCAACCTTATTGAGGTATCAAAACTGATACAACTGAAATCACAGCTTATCCAAAAAAGTTACAACTCCCGCCTACCAAAACGATATCTTTCGGTATAAACTCACTAGCATTCCGAGGAAGCATTCTCTGAATGCCATCCGTGATGCAAGAAAGACTGGTGAAAACGTATCCAGATTTTAAAAGGCATAAAAGCCTGGAATGGAGACAAATGTAGCTGTAATATATGTAAATAAGTAGATCAACTTTGTACTCTTGTCCTTGTCTTGCAAATAGTTGGTATTAATTAGTTTTTACATGATCATTTATGAACACGAACTTTTTTATACAGGAATAACCTATCAGTACAACGAGCATACTGTTATCATTAGGGTCCTGTGCTAAGAGAAAAGAAATATACAATGTAAGTGGAGAAAAATTATGCTAAATACATATCTCAGTACATTAACTATCTTCCTACCAACTGTAAAAAAAGAGATCAATACTATAATTCTTGCTATTATTACTATTATTATTATTGACATTATCATTATTATTTATTTATTTATTTATTTATTTGAGTTGATCAACCGAGTAAGAAACTAATTATGGCTTAATTAATAACATGGATTTGTCGTTTAACTTATACTCTTTATTACATGGACTTGTCTTTAACATATATTAATGTCAAATCTTTGAAAATGGCAAAATAGAGAAATTGAAATCAACATGCTGAGAATACCACAAATATGATTTTGTTTCTCGTCGTGCTTGCCCTCCGAGTAAGAAACCTTTTTGACAACATGTTTTAATGTAAAGGAAATATTACATACCCCTGGTTGGTCTCCAACTCGCGTGTCAGTGGTAATAGATTGAATAGGAAGAGTCATTGATTGCTTCATCTCTGATCTTATCTGTTCTACTTCAGTTGCAAGCATATCTCGGTCACGTTGTGTCTCAGCTAATTCGATCTTTAACTTGTGGATCTCTTCCTCTTCTCGATACACTACATCATTGACGTCATTGTCTGAAATGAGAGAAAAAAGATGAAGGGCAACGTAGAAGAAGAAACATGGTTCAGGCCACATGGTATTCAAATGATCATTTCAACATGAAGATTTTCTCATTTTAGTACCAAAAGTCTCTTCTTTTGTTTCTTATATTCAAATGTATGAATTATCACGTAACTTCTAACCAGAGATGGCGCCAGAGAAGAAATGCTAGGGGGACAAACAGCGTCAGAGTGCCTACAGTGAGCGAAGCGAAAAAAGTTTTATGGACCACGCCTCTCAGATTGGCTCAAAATGCGACCACACTCTTTAAAACATAACAAACAAGTTTCTAAACAGTGTTCACTTACGTAAAAGTGTATTGCATCTATTTTTTGATTGAATTAAAGAAACTTGATTAAAGAAACTTAAGTCACTTTAATTCTACCGTGGGAATTTTCTGAAATCTTCAATATTTTTCGAAAATACAGCATCTCTTCTCTTTCAAATGAGGATCAGAAATATTAATACTTGATGCATATTTGAGACATTCAAAAGTATGGCTTTTAAATAGTACAATTGCAACAGTTTCTTTGACACCTCAATTGAAAGCAATTAATAACTTTAGACAAAGAAAACTCTCTTTACAAGTAAATCAACACAAACATGGCCGCATAGGTTGCCCCCAAACTAGTAGGGCAAATTCTTGCTTTGTGCAAGCAAAAGGTGGTTTTTAAGAGCAGTTCTGTTCTCAAAACGAAAGAAGAAGGGGAAGTCTAAAGTTATATCTCGCGGAATTTGTTTTATTATATTATTGTTATATATTGGTCAAAACTTAGTTTTTTAAAGTATTGATTGATTTAATATATGATGGACTTTTTAACTGAATAGTTTAGATATTTTAAGTATATTTCGTTTATAACATTATGTAAATTAGCTATATCCTGGACTCTAATTTTAATAGTTATGTTGTTAAGCACCTATGAGCCCTGGGGAAATATGCCGCTATATAAGTGGCTATATTATTATTACATTATTATTATTATTATTATTATTATTATTATTATTATTATTATTATTATTATTATTATTATTATTATATTATTATTGTTTATTTGATTCAAGACCTAAGTGGTAATCGTTCTATGTAAGGCTTAAAAACGCGAGAATTACCATGCCTTCTGCTCATAAGCATAAATAAGCAGATAAATAAAGTCACTTAGAAATCATCTTTTGCTTGCACAAGGAGAGAGTTTGCCCAGCTCGTTTGGGGCAACTTCTGCGTCTGTGTTTGTTTTGATTTACTGGATGAGAGAATTCCCTTTGTCTGCAGTCGCCAATCACTTTGAATTGAGGTGTCAATTAAAGCAACTGTTGCTATTGTAAATTACAAAGTCTGTCCTTGTTATGGCTTTCTTGAAGATAATTCCATGTTTCCTCAAACAGTTTACAAATTACGATGGTTGTATAATTTCATTGATACAAAACAAAAACAACTGGAATTTCTCATGTTACCTGCATCGATTTGTTTATTTTTCTCCATTGCAATTCTACTTGGATCAGATTTTTCCAATCGTAATTCTTCTTCTAAATTTGCATATCTTTGATCAAGCCGAGCATATTCCTTGACCATCTTTTGATGTGCAGCTCTCTCAGAGCTGTACTCCGCAAGAAGCTGTTCTCTCTGTTCATCTAGTTTCTCTTTTATCAGGGCTGTAAAGAATACAATAAATTTGGAACTAATGAATGTACTAAAAGCAGTTTGCCATCTTTTACAGCTGACGGAAGGAAAAAGGTTGCTACCGCACAGAGTGAATAAAATATAAAAACGATCTCCGTTTGAAAGGCGACTGCTCCCTGAATATCAAAACGACAATATAGGTACAAAGATAGGAAATTCTGCTTTTAATATTCTCGGTTAAAAAACATGTCCTTATATCTATGTCTACGTGTCAATGCCTATATGCTGGCACCTTTCTTCGAAAGCATTTGCAAGAAAAGCGCAGATTACGGTACGATGGTGTAATCAAAAAGTTAGTCTACATGAATAAAAGAGGCTTACCTTCTTGCTGTGCCTGCATTTCATTGTTTCTTTTCTTAGAATCCTCCAAAGCCCTTCGAAGTAATGCAATTTCTCCTTTCAATCCGGTGATTTCCTGCAGACAAAGAAAGAAAAAATTACAGTTGATTTTGACTGAGTGCATGAAACACATGATGGTCATCTTGGGATTTCGAGTTAAATGTTGCCAGCTGATTTAAAGGCTGAAAAACTGAAACTTTATAAGTGCTTTTTCTGATTTGCCTTCAGATCTGCGAAATAGATAGAAATTTCAGAGTTACGCAGGATGCAGTATTCCTCAGTGAGAAGCAGAAATCTCTAGAAACCTCGTAAATTTCGCCGTAAATCTCTCTTTCACCACAAATCCCTGATAGCTCGTGGAAATCTTTTGTGTTCTCATACGCTTTCTGAGGGAGTGAGACAGCCCATGTCAATCATGCCAATGAGTGTTATTCTATCAAAAACATTACAGGCCTAATGCAAGCAATGCTCCTTTATGAGCGGAATTCATAGCGTGCGTGCATATTCCACTAATTTCTTTGCAGAGATGCTTCTCCTTAGAAACTTCTCTCACAAGAAACCAATCAATTCTGTTCGCAGGATAGTAAGACAGATACCTAACTTAAAAACGATTTTCATATCACACGCAACTCGACTTTTGGTATCACAAAGAATTATGGGCCTTTGAAGAATACAAACCTCATTTTTCTCTTCCCGTTCTGTCTCTAGTTCTGCTTTCACAGCATCTTTTTCTTTCATAATTTCTGCAATCTTTTCCCTGAATTCATTCAACTCATTCTCAAGACTGACAACTTTGGTCTTCGTTTTTTCAAATTCTGGTTTGATTCCTTTCAATTCTACCAGCTCCTTTTCCTTGACTTCCAAATCTTGTACCTTGCTTTGTAGAGTCTTTCGTTCTTTCGCCTATGGATACAATGGTAAGAATTTTTTACCAACTGCAGAATTCTAACAAAGAGCAACACAAATTTAGTTTTCCAACACAAGCAAGTTTGAAGTAGACTTTATTCAAAACTTAAAGAAAGGGACGGAGATCCATTGGTGGTACGTAAAGGTACTATTCTTTCAGGGTAATTTTCCTCTAAATGACTTATGGCCTAATCCCAGATGTTGGGTAGGATTTTGAAAAAAAATCCCTGAAAATCGATGCGGTTTCTGACCCATGTTTGTAGTGAAAAACAATAGGGGAATTGCTAATTATTCCAAACTTGGGCATTCCCAGAATTTCTAGCAAATATCAGGCCCCAGTCTTAGAATTCTTCTGTAAAACGTATAGCTCATTCCCAGAATTTTCGTGCCTAATCCACCTAAACTTGTACAATCCCTGTAAGATCATAAAGTGAAGTACCCCCCCCCAAGCGGGCCTTCACGGCACTACGAGGGCTGTTTTCTCAATAAACTTTCCGTAATTACAGGAATAACGGGAGATGTAGAAGCAAGGCCCGTGGAGTTATGACCAAAACGTTTATTAAATCTGCAGAATCATGACCTAAAGTTTGTATGAAACTTGTAGAATGGTAACCACACCATTTTCTCATGCAAAACGGGTCGTCATCAAATGATAAGCAAGGATATCCCTCTGTGATTCGTAAAATCTCAAATAATAGAGAATAATGTCTGTAGCAGAACATGAAAAGAGATGAATAATATACAAGATGAACCATTTGCTGAACAAATCGCAGATAATAGAAAGTAAACAACTCTATTGTTTGAGGATAGCCAATCTAATAATTTGATTGCTGGCTATCTTATACAAAGGAACTGTTTTTACATCTTATAATATTTCGCGATAAGCCACGACCAGAATCACATAACGAGGTCATCATCTAATATCATTCTAAACTACATAATATGAAAGCAGATTGTCACTCGGGAACAGTTTCTCTGGGAAGTCTCTTGCTGGTGCAAATGACCAAGATCAGATGCGACAAAAAATTGTATGTCATAAAAGCTTCACTTAGCCCCTTTCTATTGAGATCTCCTCTACAGTAAGCCAATTCGTCAGCCTCACTTCAATTCAGTTCCTCCTTATATCCATTGAAAGAGATAAATAAAGGTTATCCCTTTAGTTGGTAGAAACAATTTTGATTATCAATGTTGATGTCGTTTTTGATTGACTTGAACTTGTGTCGTGATTACGAAAAACATAAAGTTAAAAATTCAAAAAGCTAAGATCTACATCCTTGATACCTGACTTCATGAATGAGCCCCCCCCCCCGAGTGGAATCTCCGAAATTAAATAAGACCCAGGGGGCTGGACAATTGTAGCAGCTCATCTACTCAACTGAGTTAAAAGATTGGTGTTCTAAGCTGTTGATGAAAGTCTCAAGATTAGGGACCATGATTGGTGTTAATGCCAACATCAAATAGCGCCTGAAAGCAACGAAATATCAGTTCCAGAGCGTTGCTTAGGCTTTTCTGCAAAGGGTTACTCAAAGTTTCAACTGCAGGAGAATGTACAGCGTCAATCTATAAAAATTTGCTCAATACATTTGAACTTACCTCGAAGGTGAACTTTTGCTGCAATTCAATAATTTTGTTTTCCATTCCTTTATTCAATTTCTTGAGATGGTCCACGGATCTGGCTTCAATCTAGATAAAATTTGAATTCTCAGTGATAAATAAACCTTTGTGAACGGACAGAAGATTGTGCTATAGGACATACAACTATCTGAAAGTATATCGAGACAGAAGAAATATGACATCAACGAAGTCTTTCAGTTATGGCTATGTGAGATATGTTACAACTAGTGTTGACAATCGTCGCATTAATAAGTCTACCAAAAAGTTTGTTCCTGATGGTCTAGACCCATTGATTATAACCCATCTATTACCCAAGCTATAAGGCTTACCTTTAGTTTCTTCAGCTCCCTCTTAGCATACATTCTACGCACACAGCTTTGTAGCAACACAATAGCCCGCATTCTTTTTACATAGAATTTCCTTGCGTTGAAGCCTCTACAAGAAAACGACAAACAGCAACTGGTTACATTTGGCCACTAAGAGAATAGCCACTTAGAAGGGGCGATTCTAAATGCCATTAAACAGAGATGGGATATTGGACAGGTGAATAAGGTATCATTTTCAAATCGTTATGTTCAAAGCTTGGGATCAATTTTGTAGCCTGCGTGCAGAACCAAGGAAAAGGACAATTTTGGTGCTCACCTTGACATGCTTCTGAGGCAAGGTATTACCAAATGGCGTTGCAACAGGATTATTTTCCCTTCACGTCCATTTGTATAGCATCCTATGACTATGCAGTTCTCTAAATCCGATTGCTTTCTGCTATCATTCAAGAGTTGTTTTTCAATTTGTTTCGAATAGGCTTGCCAGGATTTCTAGCTTCTTAAAGCTAATGTAGGCCCACTATACATTCCGTGGGGAGGCATGGGACCCCTCTTAGTTTAACATCCCTTCCGAAGGACGGCGAGGTGAGTTGCGAGGTCAGGCCTCCAACGTTATCCATCCGGATTTTGACCTTACTTGACCGAACTTAACTTAAGTCACCTGACGAAAACTGAAACTGAAACAGAAACTCGGCCACTCACCCAGCTAAGAGATGAAGAAGAACGTACTTCATACATGAACTTATATCTTAATAACCATATTTGTTATTTTCCACAGAATTTCCCAAGACGATGGGCAGTTCCTCCGGGATTCAAGGAGCAACAGACAAATAAGAGGTACAAGTCATTTAGCTAGTTACTACCTACGAGGGACAGCCTGCGTGCAAACATGACTGGTTTCCCGCTGAGAAATTTCCTTTCAGAAGGATTATGCTCTCTCTTCCTCTACTTGAGAGGAAACCCTCTCCGAAAGAAATCAGTGGAGTCTGTACTCAGGCTAAGCGATGACAACAAAGGAGATGACAAAATGTACGCGAACATTGTATATATTGGTTATACCTCCAATATCGTTGCACAGTGAGTGCTTTCTGTTCGTACAGCAACTTCACCCTCAATTTTCTTGCCTTCCTTCCTCGTGCAAAACATTGGATCGTAACTGCAGCCGATCTGATCTTTACAAATGCTTGTCGTTTCGTCCATCCTCTCCAGTATCGTTGTATCGTCGTTGCTGCCTTCGTCTGTCGAATATGATGCACCAATCTAGACAAATAATACACGAAATATGATGAGAACTGTATGAGTATAAAGTTACACCATCATCTAACACCACAAGTCTGACATAAGATATCATGTGAATGTTCTCGCGAATAAAAATAATTGAAATGTTTGCGAGAATAATTTTGCGTTACCGCAAATTTCAAGCAAGGTCTAATTTGGGACCAACTTTTTTTAGCTGACCAGTGACACCGTAGTGATTTCGATGTAAAATGTACTTTGGAAATATACAGCTTGAACAGTAATCATGTATTCCTTTTATAACTCCAGGAGTCTATGTCTTCCCTGGGAAAAAATTGGGAACTTTCGGAGGACGTTCGGGTGACTTGCAGCATTGGATCTTCACATCTAGAAAAATTGATAATTTGTCTAAAATTGCTGGTCGGGTTTTTACATAAACCTTGACTAGATCCAAGAATATGTTTGGCAATAAAAAAGGTCCTGAAATCTCTTTCGTCAAAATTGAAACATTGTTTTCACCAAGTTGGTGAATTTGATTCAATTAGGAGGATCTACAGGGATACGGTTACAAACTACTTTGAAAGCCGAGAAAGAGTACAAGAAAGATCCCTTAAATTTTCAAGGACGTTCAATTAACGCCAGAATAAGCGAAGAATGAGAACGGACTGGTGAACAAACCTTCTAGCAAGATGTCCACGAACCCATGCTTGAATAATGAGAGCAGCTTTTCTCATTACTCGATATTTCCTTCTCCATATCCAACCGCGGACATGCTTTTGTATTTTGATACAACTTTTCTTCAGAATATCCAACCGCTTCTTCTCCAAATAAGCCACCTGAATGCGTAAGATGAAGCAAATATGAAAAAGAGAAAGCAATATGGACTGTGTTTCAAAATGGTTTGTAGTAGTGATGCTGATACAGGATTTTAGCAGACCTTGCTGCCCAAAATGAGCAAGACTTCAAGAACATGTTATTCACTTTGTAAACTGACTGTCCGTAAAATTTAGTAAAAGGCAGTCTGTCACGTAACTGATTGGCCGCTACAATCAGAGCTCAACAACAACGGATTTCTTTGTGAATCAGGAGGGCTGACCTTCTTGACTTTCTACGGCCGTAGAAAGTCAGAGGATCATTGGCCATTCAAATTTCCTGTTCTTTGTATTGTCATTATCACCCAATCAAATGCGTGACAGACTGCCTTTAAGCGAATAGATTCATTCGTTGGAGTTTTCGCCTTATTAATTGACAGCTTGATTAATCACTCAAAGAAATTAAAAGAAGCATCTACCTGCCCAGCTCGAAAGAAGATCTTCGTCAATCCCAATTGGAATTTGTCGGGATCCTAAATGAGGAGAAAAGGAGATGCGATCGAAATACCAAAAGAGAACGACTGACTCAAATTGAATATCATCACTGCATAAAAACATAAAAACATAGCATTGAGACCATCATCAGAACGCATCAACATTCACAGTACTCTGAGAAATCTCTTTAAAAAATTGAGGACTTCGAAAAAGTTTTAAAATTTGAAGCCACAGTCATTTCAAAAGGTAGCTTGTTATTTCCTTGTGTTAGTTAGATATTATCGAAGAAAATCGAAACAAACCTTGATATGCTCTTCCAATATGTATCTACATGTATCTCTATATTTCTCCCAATCCACTTTATCTGATGGAATTATCATTCGATAGCGATCGAAGAATTCTTCATATGTCCATCTCCGAGAAAAATGATCGAGCTAGACATTCTTTTATAAGAAACTGATTTAAAAGAAACTAGTACTAAGATGACGAAAATTTTGAGAAACTATAGTAATATGTCTGAGAAGCAATAAGAAACTTTTAAAAGTCAAAAGCATGAATATTATAGCAAATGTATGTCGTTGAAAATTCATTCTTGAGCAATACTAACTAACCATTTGTGGTTTCAACAAAGAGCACTGTTTATTCCTGTATGATGCTTTTAAATGTCAAGAAACGTATCTGCAGCAGTGCTAGCAATGACAATGATAACTCTGAATTCAAAAAATAAGAAACTAATCAAGAAACTTTTAGTACTAAAATGGCAACAATTTCATGTTAAATTAAGAAACTTTTAGCACTATGGCCTGATACAAGTTTCTTATAAAAACCGAACACAAGCTGATGAAAGCCAAAATCCTGTAAAGAGGGACTTGCTGTATATTGAGGACACAATAGCCCTAATCTTCTAAGCTATCTCACAGCTAACATAATATTTTGCAAGCAGCTCTTGAAACTGTATTGTTCTGAAATCAACGCAAAGCTTAGCACACGGGCAGACTCTTTAAAACTTAAAGATAGAGAATTTACGGATGGTAACGTTTTGATACAATATTTTGAGATCTTGATTAGTTTCAAAATGGCGGCATTTACTGAAACTGAAATTCTGAAGTTGTCAGATTTCTAGATCCTTTACCAGAAGAGCTACGTATTTCTGCTTACAACCATATTGTAGACCTTGATAAACTACGGTTTTTTTAAGATTGTATCAATTTTCCTCGAGAAATTTAACATTTAAGATGACTTAAATTTTTGTCAACATTTTTCATGAATCTTTACAGAAATAATCAAAATGCCACCATTTTGAAAATGATCATAACGGTAGAAAGTTGTACGAATAAACTGTATAGAAGAAATTCGGATGCAAAAAAGTCAAGATATCAGTTTAGTTTTGTAAGTCACACTCTGATGAAGACACAAGGCAGAAAGGCCTCAGTGTGCTAAATTTCTTGTCTTTTTTGCATCCGAATTTCTTCTATTGTATACAGTTTTTTTTTAATGATCAAAATATCAAAAATAGCCACAGCAGATTTACAGCGTATCACATTAAGTTCCTCTGAAGTCATTCAATTCATGGAAAAGTTTGATACAATTTCAAATGCATCTTCTCAATGATTTTAAAAATTTAAGCCCGATGCTGTGAAAGCTTGATTGCGATAAAAAATCAAACTTTCACAGAAGTTCAGTGATATCATTACAGCAAAGAAACACTAGTAGCCATTAGCAGCAGCTTTTCCAAAGATGGAACGCCTTACCTCTACTCTAAAAAAGAAGTGAAGTTGCTATACCTTGATGGGTAGCCAGCAGCACTGATTCGAATTGTTTCAAGAACACCGCACGCTCTTAGTTGTTGAATGCTTCTCTTCGGGTCGAATTCGAATGCTTCTTTGAAGTCATTTGGCTTGATGCATCGAATGTAATGAGGAGCAGTCGAATTTAAAGTTTCCATTAACTTCTTCAGAGAATCACGGAACTACAAAATTGATAAATTCAGCTGAATTCCTGCCCTCAGTAAAATTTGCAAATCGGCATTGTAACATCTTAATTTCTCAAATTCATCATCAATTAATTAAGAAAACTGACTGGAAGGCCAAGCACCATTCAGTGCCATGCTTTGGGAGTAAAAATATATTTGAAATGGTCCTTGTAAATTTTTAGATAAAATTCGAAAGATAAGAAGCAAACATACGTCTATAATCGATTAACTTCAAATTATTGCCGCGTTCGCAGAAAAGTTTTATCTAACGTGATTTTCAAGCGTTATTTCACAAGGAAAGAGAAACTTGAACAATCTTACAATTTGCCAGATCATCTGCAAGCTTAAGATCGAAATACGTCGAAATGATCTTAGATCGAAATAAAAAGAGGCTTGAGTTACCACGTTTATTGAATATTATGCTCTGATGTCATTTTACGTATTCTTATGAGCCTCTGAGGTAAGACCTTTAAGACACGTACAAGCTTTCAGAATTTGTTACAGTCTACAAAATATACTTTAGTTGACCACTGAAGTAAATTAATCAACTAATTAGTCAATCAATGGATCAATCAATCAAACAGATAATCAATCAATCAATCAATCAATCAATCAATCAATAAGCCAATCAATCAATAAAATAGCTTACTTCAGATCCAACAGTTTTCTTTCCTTTCGGCGCTTTGGCTCCAACTCTAGATGACGTTCTCTTCCTTGGCGCAAATAGATGGCTCGCATCGTCATTTCGAAATAATTCTGCAACCAGTTCAAACTACAAAGGAGGAAGGCAAATCTTGTGAGTTCGATTTCTATTTAAGAGACACACTGTTCTAAACCAAGATGAAACTGATTTCCCAACACGCCTTCCTCTGTAAACGTAACTATTAAACCAAGAAAAGGGCTATTACAATTTACGCTTCTGGCTAATAAACTTCCAGCATTTCAAATTCACAACCACCGTAACCCTGTTTTTCTGCTAATACCAAATCGTTACCCCATAAGAACAAAGATACCCTCCTCTTGACTAACAGCATTTTCCACTGAAGAAATCTGTTGTTTTGTACTGGATGAGCCAGGAAAATTCCCACATTTGAAATTCATGGCACCAAGAGTACATGATGAATTGGATTAAACTAACTTCTACTTCTAAGCAGAAAAACAAGCGCGTCTTTGTGATATTTCTTGCGTTTTTATAGCCACTGGACATGCAGGAGAATTGCACGAAAAGGGCCTAAGTACTTGATCAAATCATAGGGATCTTGTGCCTAAAAATGGTATGCTAGGCCATCTAATCTTTGTCACGGGTTACACGATATAGACTTTCAAAAAAAAAAATGCAAGAGTTTTTTCAACATTTTGGTAATGAATACGTAAAGGAGATCTCTTACCCGTGAAAACTAGTAATTCATTCGTTGCTTTCTGCGAGGTATTTTTTGTGATTTGATAGCACGCTTTAGTCACTTTTCAGGTATCTCGAAACTAACAAGCATCTCGAAACTAATGTCGAAGTTTCCAGTATTTCCAGTGGTCACAAAAAGGTTGACAAAAGTTGTGAAAAGATGTCAGTCTCTCGGATGATAAGCAGCATTCGATTCACTAGAACCATCCAGTAATCTTAATAATATGAATTCTCACAAGCAGAGACTTTTTCTGGTTCGCCCGGCAAATAAAAAAGAATGACAGGTGAAGCAGTATTAACAAGCACAAACCTCACTAGCTCTCAGCAATGAAAGATGCTCTTCATTAATCGTGTCTCTGTTCTTAATGACAAATCCATCACAATCATAAATGACGTCATCCGCATAATGACGAATAATAAAGGCTGCATCGGACATGCGCGGTTTGGCGAAATGTTGAGCTTTGCCAAGATGTTGTTTGTAAAGCTTCCTTGCCCATGAATCGTCGCTCCCTTTTGGCATCTAACAAAACAAATCATAAAGTTAATAGCCATCGCGAGTGGGTTGTGACTGCCCAAGTGAGGTCGTACGTTACAAAAAGCAACCCTTATCTTGGTAGTGTAACAGCCTTTCAATACTGTATACACCATTTCGATTAAGCAGCCTCATTTTGGAAATTTGTCCAAATTCCTTCCTGTTGTTCTTATGAAAATGTCGAGCCCAGATTCAGATTTAGCACTCAAACATTAATGTACTTACATGTTTTTAACCTGCTGGCATTTGTGATGTTGATTTTATGACAATGTAAAATTCAAAGATTTATAAGGGATTTGACCGTCAAAAACCGTCAAAACTAACCCTGCATTCTTCGTCCAAAAGATCAAGAACTCCAAGTTTTGCCTCAATCAGATCAATGCATGGTTGATTGTCATAAAAATCAATAAAACTCCAAGTGATTTTCTCGCGGACATATTCTTCCTGTTCCAACTTGAACACATGCTGAAAAATGAAAGGGAGAATCATAACTAAAATTGAATTGGAAAGATGAGGCGATTCTTCTGAAGATGAAATGCTAGTTTCCAACTTTCTTATCCGCCAAAGGCGCTTATCTACTTTGTTTTACATCTGAAAATGTTATGACGGCAAGGAGTAACCATTTCACACACTACTTATCCTTCATAGATTAAGACTGCGTTCACACGATGCCGGTACGTTTTGAAACGGTGAAAATGTAACGGCTGCAAAATTTGAGCTAGCGTTCACACAATACCGGAACGATTTGAAAACGGCAAGAAATTAGACGGCAAAAACTCGTTGCAAGACTTTGATGCCAAGGAAATGTACCTACACCCAAGAATCGACCAGTCTCGTTCCAAAAGCGTCTAAAAATGTCCTATTTTTCATCATTTTCAGGTGTTTGCACGATGCCGTTTCCAAAATGTGCCGGTTAGAGTTCCGTTTTCAAAATCTACCGGTTTGAAAATCTGCCGGCAAAAAATGTTCTGTTTTCGTGTGAACAGGAGGCTTATCCATCGAATTTTTCACCGTTTTCAAAATGTGCCGGCATCGTGTGAACGCAGTCTAAAAACAACCAATCGGAGGGTAGGAAGTCAAACTTAGATCGCAAGTAAATACCAGAAGTCTTTTCGCTAATCGCAAACGCACGAAAAGGAAAAGAGCAAGCAAATGTATGTGGATTGCATGCAGTTTCACACGAAAGAACAAATGACAAACATTTTTGTCATGAACAAAATATTACTTGATTTGAAGTAAAAGCTTGTTTTGATATGAAATGTTTGCACCCACAATGCATGTAACTGCGTAGGATAACAACAAATGTTTCCTTACCATATTGAATTGCTGTTGTAATTTTTCATTCGCATAGTTGATGCAGAATTGCTCAAAACTGTTTACCTCAAACGTCTCAAACCTAGAAAGAGAAAAAGAAATATCAAATAAAGACATGGGCATTTTAAGTTCTGGGGACTGAAAAGTTGATCACAGTTGTTAAAGAATGGTTTTAATCAAATCATAAATCATTGACAATCATCGGCGATCCCATGGTCGATAATCGCCGCTTTCTGCCATCATATAAAATCATTGTCTTGCAGCATCGCCAATGAGCACCGAGGTGCTCTGGGAAGCAAAATTCCTTGATTCTGAAAGTTGATTGGCGATGGTCGCCGATGCTCTCAAGAACTTGAATTTCATAAATCGTAATTCATCGGCGATGGTCGCCGATGATCACCGATGCTCCCAAGAACTTGAATTTCATAAATCGTAACTCATCGGCGATGGTCGTCGATAAGATCACCAATGATAAGCGACGAATTACGATCCAATGAAAACCAAGCTTAAGCAAAGACCTTCTAGCAATCGTAACAAAGAGTTTGGATCGAGCGATACTTTTATACAAAGTTAGACGAAACATTCGACTGAGTGGCGTTAGAGCTTCTATCACCGTTGAACGACGGGGTATAAACCAGGTAAAAACTGCGTAAAATGGCGTCATCAAACAATCTGAGATAAGTAAGTGTTAGGATACATTAACCTTTTGAAATGATAAATCAAGATTTTAAGGCCTAGGGAAGAAATATCAAGTGTTGGCTAATTTTAGGATCTGTTGCAGGGAGCTACGGAGGCTCAAAGCTACGACTTTTCGCGCATGTGTACGCAGTTTCTGTTCTGTCCTGCTGTGCACAATTGAAAATTCTTCAAATGTATCAAATGACATTCGATTCAGATTCTTCTGTAGAATAGCGAAAAGGCCTCTGAGGGGGGCAGATATTGTCAAGAGTGGGTCCGTTGGCAAGATTGTGCGGAACGCTGAATTGCCTGAATGAGCTTGATTCACATCAGTCCGCTAGCTTCTGCGTCATATCAGTTTGCAGTACAAGTTTTCTAGCAGACCTCGTGCATGTTGAGTTGCAAGAAACATTTAGTAATCATGCTGCGAGTATATCTATCTCATTTTATCAAGGAGAACGGCTTCCCGGGGCACATGAAAAGATCTTTTAGCACACTGTACTCACCCATAAATATCTAGAACCCCAATAAATTGTTTATGTTTAGTAGTTGTGGCCATAGCTGCATTGATGTGTTCTACAACCCATTTAAATAACTGTGCATATATGTGTTTTGACAGTGCATCTCGACCAGTGTTTGCCTGTGAATAGAAATATCACTTGAATGAAATAGCAGGCTCTATCTTTAACCCGTCTCTGGTTGCAGCATACTTAGGAACATGCGCCCCCTTACTGACATCTTGTTTGCTGTGCAGCGAACAAGCAAACATTGAAGCAAAACTTAGCTTGGTGAAATAGCATACATTTTTGTAAGTTTTCGTTTTATTTCAACTCATAATCCTTCAAAAGAGACCTGACTGAACCCTCGCATTTACTAATGCATCAACTTCTCAGAAGAGCTTCTTCCAAGAGTGGCTTTGAAGTGCTCTACCACAGACTGCAAGTGAAACAAGTGTATCTATAACTTATGAACATTTTGAAACGAAAAAGTTTCCTTCCTTTCTTACGATGCTACGAACACAAAATAATAAACACGGTCTCCTTAAGGCTCTAATAAGTGTTATAACACATTTCAAAGCTATTCCGGCAATAGCAAATGTTTTCTATATAATCTCATCAAAATACATGATGACACAAACATTACGACTGGGAGAAAGGAGATGCATGTCAACCGTGCGGCCAAGATCTACAGAAGTGAAGTGGCAATAAAAAAATACACTTACCTCTCTTAAATTAAGCGGAACAATATAAACTTCACCAGTAGCCACAATCTTCCTGTTGCAAAGCCATTTTTGCAGTTGACCTTTGTCGATTCCAAGTAACTCTGACACCATGTGCAAATGAAAATCATCTTTCTGTAACATACAAACGAAATTAATCGGATAAATAACAAGGTCAAATAAACCTGGAGACTGATTAAAAGCGTGTACTGATGCGTCATATACAGTATAGTTGGTATCAACAACAAGAAAGTAAACTTACTGAAATCGCAAATGCCTCCCTTCTTGGAATTAACCCCAATCTGTACGTTCCCAAGATGAAATATTGCATCAAGCACTCTTTACGTCATTCTTTGTGATTTAGATTGAGTTGAGCTGAATTAAATTGAAGTAGTTATAATGGAACTTTAACTACAATGAAATAACCTTACCGAAATCGCAGATTCATCTTCCTTCTTCGAATTAACCCCAATCTGTACGTTCCCAAGATGCAATATTGCACCAAGTACTCTAAACATCATTCTTTGTGACTCACTGTGAATTCCAAGAAGTTGCATGGCTTCTTTTGTTTCTTGGAATGTCTCCGCATCATCCACGTTATCGACATAAGCATCTTCACCTTGGTTTGTGTAATAAAAGTCTTCTGGTGGGCCTAGAGAAAGAAATGGATGGCTAGATGGACTCAATCTCTTTGCCTAAGCTACTGTTAACTCTATTCATTTACTTTAAGGTAAGGTATATATAAATGTAAAGATCCATTTCATCAAAATCTTTCATACTTTTCTTCAATTCCAGCCGATTTCGCTTAGAGCCTTTTTGTCAAATGCAAGAAAAAAGATCCAAGTGCCAAAATAAAATACATACCTAACTTAAGCTCTGTTAGTTCTGGAAGCTGATGGCTCGCACACATCTGATAGAAAATGTGGTAATTCCTCTCATCCTGAGCTTGAAAGACAACTCTTGATTTCTCTAATAGATACGTCCTCATGCTTGCTCCAATGATGTGATAATTTGCATTAAATGCAATCTCAATGTATTTTCCAAATCTTGAACTGTTGTCGTTTCGAATCGTCTTTGCATTACCAATAGCCTACGAAACAGACTGGTTTCATCAAGAAGAAGGATAAGGAGTTGAACTTATGCCTGTAAACAAGACCCAATTTCAATTGCTACAATTTTAGTTCCAATGCCGTTGGGGAACCTAGCAGGCCACCTCATACTGCTGACCATAAACATTTCAAACTTTCCTTCGTAGTATACAGAATTGATATGATTGGGTTTGAACCCACGATGTCTTTCACGAACAAAAGCAGGAAACACTAAGGCCTTGATCGAATAGAACAGAAATTTTTCGTCTTCGATATGTGGAAAGTCTTTCTGCTATGGTTAAAAAAGAAATAGATTGAGAGTGCAAGAATACTCCTTGTCAATATAAGTGTTCGTTAGAACGTTATCTCTGTAAGTGTGACAGCAAGAAAAGATCACAAATGGCAGTCAATGTGAAAGGCTCTTTAAAAAACATACATTTTATCTTCTAGGTTTATTTTGAACAAGGAAATACTCGACCCCATAACTGGGTCTAAAATTAGGGTTAAACCTAACTGCTCTTTAAAATTATATATTTCACGTTTGAAATCTATTGTGGGCAAGGAAAGGCTCACCTCCTTATTTCAGGCAAGGAAAGGCTCCATCACTGGGTCTAAAATTAGGGTTAAACGTAATTGCTGTTTAAAAACCACATATTTCACCTTTCAAATTTATTCTGAAAAGGGAAAAGTTTACCTCCATAATCGGATTTGATGCTAAGACTTTCTTTTCTATAGCTGTTTCTGTCACGGATCCACCAACATTAGCGAAATACCTCATGGCAAATTTAGCGCTGACTGTCTTTCCTGCACCTGACTCGCCAGATACAATAATCGACTGATTCTCCTCTTGCCTGAAATCAAAACAAATAACTCTTACATCAGCCTATAAAACTTACTTTGCGGGTGGACAGACCAACGTGAACTTCAAATGTTTGAAGAATGTTTTGAGGAGAATGATTGAGGAGCTGGAATTACAACGTGGTATTAAAGGTTGATACTGAACTTTCTTTGGTCTTCCAAAGGAGTCTGTATAAATGGCACATTTTCAACTACTGTAGTCTGAGAAGTCGCTTGTATATCTTCAGATGCCTCAAAAATGACAAGTATCCAAGCACTTCAAAGTACATTCCTGGCAATGGTGCCTTGGTCAGCCTGGCTCTAGAACTGGTTGGTCCTTGGAGAAATTGGACAACGAGTTTGCTTTATGATGACCAAAAAGTCCATTCCTAGGCTACCAACATTTTCAGAAAATTATGCTGAAAGTATGAAAAACCTCTTAAAACTTGGCATTTTAATAACATCCATAACGAGCAAGAACGGTGTCACCAGTCTACCTCAAGCATGCAAAACCTCAATACTTATTTGAATAGCCTTGTCAGATACTCTCAGCTGCGATGAAACGTAGGAGACAGTGCAGCAGAGACGAAAGAATATCCTTTAGAATTTTGTGTCCAACGTCTGTGGGCAGATGATTTGACAGCCCTACTGTATGATACCACAAGACCAAATTCTCAGTTTTTCTCTTCTCTTTTCCAGTTGAGTTAAAAGTAGAAATATGACATTAGACCTGGATTTATGAAATCAAAATAAAATTGCCTTATATACATACTCTATCATCTTCTTAAAAGCATCTTCAGCAACTGCAAATATATGAGGGTCCATTTCACCCATTGGTCTTCCAGAATACGCTGCAATGATGTCAGGTCCATAAAGTGGCAGTTCTTCATATGGGTTCAGCGCAACCAAAACAATACCTATGGGGATGTTGATACAAAAAAAGTGAACCTAAAACTTTAGATAATGGTGAGTCTCCAACAAAAATTATAATGCACTTGAACACTGCAGTTATTTCTCACAAAGACTGATGAATTATCAAATCCTGGAATTTTCATTCAACTAATATGTAAAGCTATATTAATTCATTGAAACTATTGCCGTAAGTCATTCTCAAGATTCCATTACACTGATGAAATAAGCTGTCAAAAATACTGAAAAACACAGTCGCATATAACATGGTTGAAAAACTTTTTGCAGAGGGCGTACAGAATATACCTAACCATGATGAAGGTATATCTATTTTCAAAACAGTCTATCCAACTTTTTGTGGAAAATCCATCTGTGCAGCACCAGGTATGGAAGTTGATGAATTATCATGCTGCAAAGACGGTGGATTTGATTTTATGTTATCTCTCTTTCTCTACGTCAGGCTGATATCACATTTTGTTCAATGTAATATGGTAAGTTGTACTGGAGTCCCTAAAGGTTCATTTATAGGCCTACTCATATTCTCCCTTAGATCATCTTAATTCCTTAGATGCAAGACAAAATTAGACAAACTGGCGCAGACAAATTAAGGTACAGTAGCTGGAATAGGACATCATTTTAGTTATATTAAAATCGATTTATATGCTTACCACAGTAAGTGTAAATTGCTTGAAAATTGATGAATCTCTCTTGCAAATTATGGAGCACTGAAAATAAATCAAAATGTTATCACTGAATAAACTGAATTTCAGAATCAAACTATTCTGAAGATCTTTCTAACATTCAAGCCTGACAATAAGAGTTCTAAGAGCAGAATATTATGTTTTTTACATTGTTGAATCTACTTTTGAATTACATATCTTTGCAGCAACATGAAATAAAATAACTGTTGAGAAGTGAATTTTTGAAACTTGAACATCCCATGAAAAGAAATATTGTTCCTTTTCCTTACCTGCAGGCTCATGTAAGTAGCTGAGAGTTGTCAAATCATTGGCACCAATGAGAATTTCTGGATTACGAAGAGGTGGAAGGCTTTTTACATCTGAACTAATGTTCACAGCAACTTCCTGTAAAAAAGTATTGCTGATAAAAAAGTTTACCAGGTTGTCCTTGCACTCTTATGACAAGATTTTCCCTATTTCTTCCTTTTTTTGACGAACTTGCAACTCTAATTATCCTTTTTGCTGGTGTAACTTAAGAAAGTCTAACTCTGCTTCTATGATTAGTCTCTGATGAAGATACAAACAATTTACAGGGCAAAAAATTTTAGGGAAAATTCTGAAAACTTACCCTGCCATCCTCCAGTAAAACTTCCAAGGTATCTTCAGTGGCATCTTTGAGAAGAGTGCCTCCCATCCATACCTGCTCTGAGTCTGGAATCCATACTTTTGTATCCTTCAATGAAAACAAAAACTTCATTCGCTTTAAGCCCACCCCCTGAGAAACATAAGGTGTTGTAAGTAAGTAAAAGTAGTGCGTAAAAGCAGTTTCATAGTCTTAAATCTAGCCAACGGCTACTCAACCAACTTCACACCAACTGGTCAGGTGCAGCCAAAGATGGCGCTCATAACTAGGGACCAGGTACCCATTGATGCTCCTAGGTGTAGAGAAGCACAATTTGTGTTAACACCCAGCCCAAGGATGCTTTCCTCAAATGTGGCCAGTGCTGGTTTTGAACCCATGACCCTTGGATTGAGGGCCCGATGTCTTACCACTATGCCACCAAGGCCATATGGAAAAGGTATCTGATTTTGTCCTTATCTGACAAAACAGAGCAAAGTTCTGGCTTATTCATCATGAAACCAATAACCTCATGGGAAAACAGCCAATGGCTGTTTGTCTGCAAGAGAGCTTCAACTAGGAGTGTTCATTTTTACATGAAAGCTTTAACTGGGAGTGGCAAACTTTTGTGGTCAGTGATGTGATACTTAATCAGTAGGGGCATTGATAAGAGAGGATAGCTGGAATCACATCTTCACTGATAATAGAGGGTGTGCCAATGAAAGTTTAACAGGAAGTAGAATTGTACAGTACAAGCCTTGCACACATTAACATGGCAAGAGTCCATTACACTATGACACATACTGTATATATATATACAGGATTGAATCATTTGTTGGATAAAATCGAATGATTCTTCTTTGCATATAAAAGACTGCAAATTTTTTCTAAACAAAAATTCTTAGGCAGGAAAATTTTTTTGGCAAGGCGACACACCACATAACATAAAAAGCTGCTAATTATATCACTTGAAATTTCTTTTGAAAAAAGCCTTGTTGGCAAAGATGCATGGTCTTAAACAATATGCAACTCATAAAAAGGTATAGAAAAGATAAATCCTTCATTAAACCTTATGATCATCCTATCATTAAATAATGACTTGTGGTTATTTGGTGTCAATAAGATATTTTGAATAAAACATACTTGATGAGTCAAACACTCATAGGTTCAAAACAAAATTCATTTTTGTTACTCAATGAATACAAAGTGGTTTTAAAATTGATTCAAAAAGGGCCTCCTGTCTGGTTTATTCTTTTCAGCCAAAATACAACAAACAGGTGGTACTGTGCAGACAGTCTAGATTAATTTGAATAAATTAAATTTTAATAGAGTCATCACCTATTTTGCTAATGCAATATTGCATATTTGCATTTGGTCATAAAATGGCACTGTATTTAAAATTTGTGGTAGTTTGCACTTTTGTGTATGCTTGTAACAACCCCTTACAACCATCATGTTATGGCATCAGAGGGTGTTGCAGTGCAAAGGCATTCAAGACAGAACAGTCAGGTGGACAAAGTTCAATCCAAGATGGAGCCCTATGATTTGAGCATCAGGTTTTTTTGCTTCTACAATCAAGACTTGGCACTAGAAACAAAAACTTTACCCTTCTTCACTTTCATCTTTAAGTGTGCCTTGTCAGTTCAGAGCCAAACTAGCCTAGTACACACAACTGTTTGATTTGCTTATGGTCTTGTAGCACAGTGGTGCAGTCCTCTGACTTTGCAGCCGGAATGGTCCAGTCCAAGCAGACAGTGTCTGTGTTGGACTAACATCACTTGATCATTAACTTTATAACGGTTCCTGGACTTGATAAGTATTTTTTGTAATCCGATTGCTTGGCCATTCCATAATATAATTTCACCTCTGCAAATTTGCCAAGCCGATTCTAGGGATTGTTGATTTTTAGCATATTATGTAAAACATAAATACTTCAGGTTCTCCTTCTGAGTTACAAAGATATATTCAAAAGTAACCTACAGGGTGCAAATCACTCTTTGTCTCAAGTGAGCAGGCCACTTTGTAGACTGATTCCACTAAAACTGCAGTTTTGTTTTTATACTTAAAATCATATTTGAGACTTCTCACCATATGAGCAATGCTTCTTAATGAATCTTATTTTCAAGGTATGTAATGGAAACACATAACCTAAACATGAAAAAGAATGACAAGTAATTTAGTAATTTATAGTTTCTGTCTTACATAGGCATTACTTCAACCTTCATTTGCCTGTCTCTTTGTCCTGCATGCAACATTAAATTTTTGTGTGCCAGGCAGTACACAAATCCTTCTTTCAAAAATTTTATTTGCACGGCTTTTTGTACTTTTATCAGAACCATGAAAGATGACCACCTTGGATTTATAAACATTATGCCTTGTAAATTAACAAAGTTGATTTTCAAGAAATAGCATAAAAAGACATGACTCCTGTCCTGGCAATTTGCTGGCATAAAAATCCATAATCAAAATTTCTTCATGTTTAAGAAGAATGCCCGAAAGGCACTAAAGATTTCAAATCAGTTCATCCCTAAATGTTATAAACTATTGCAATATGACTCTTCATGGCTTATGATTGATCCAAACAAGCTTCAGCAAGAAAACTTGGTTGCGTTGCCAACGGTCATGGCGGTTGGGCCTACCTCTAATTCGGCTCCATATTGTCAGTTCTTTTGGGCTTGGCAAAATGCTAAAATAGATGAAAGCGAAATTGATACTTCAGAAATGAACTGCCTTAATATACTGACCTGTGTGTATAACTCTCGAGGATCCATTTTAGCTGGCAGGCCACTTTTCAGGCAAAAACTTCAGTGGGCCTAACTGTGGTGCTTGGGTACTTTCATTCGACTTGCTTCGGGGCGACACTTTTCACCGCAGAAATTCCACTCCAGTAGTTTTTCTCCAATATCTTTCACATGCAGCTGCAAAATTTTCACCTTTAGCTTTCAAATGCACTTATTGTGATGGTTGGTTCATTCTTTGCTGCATAAGTGTGGTTGTTCTTCGTCGACTGATCTGTAGGATCCTGAACGTCGAGCTCGAATGGCGGCCATGATGAACTATGCAGTTTGACAAATGTCATACTGTGAAAGTAGGTCATCATTGTGTCATCTGTGACGTCGCTCAACTGTTCTGTTTGCTCAACAAGTTTTTGATCGTTAAAAATTGGGTGGATCGCTTTTTTGGGGCAAAGTCTTATGGCAGTTGAGAGATTTTCATTCAAACATTCGCCAAGGAAACTATCAGCTCACAAGATATAAAACATTAAAACGGTCAGGGACGTAGGAAGCATCTCAAACTTGGAGGGGCACGACACTTCGAGAGCACTTTTTTCTTAAGAAAAATAGGGCACTTTCTAAAAATGAAAAAGGCACTTCTTTGTTTATTGCAAAATCTTGGGGGCACGTGTCCCCAGAGCCCCCTGGTTCCTACGTCTTTGAAAATGGTAACTTTGCTAAAACGGCTCAAATTTCATTTCTAAAGGACCAGATCCAGGACTTTTTCGGCAGCAAAATTCAATGCTTGTTGTGGTAAAACTGTGTTGTGACCATAAGCGTACGGGAAGAAAAAATCTAGGGGGCGGCCCGACACAAAGCCCATTGTTTGCCAGCCTTTTTGCCCAACTAAGGTAAAAATTTGCCCGAAAGGGGCTGATTTTTGAAAATTTCTCCAATGTTGGGGGGGGGGGGCTACCGCCCCCCGGTCCCCCGCCTCGTATGGTTATGGTTGTAACATTGATAGATTCATAAAACTTTGTCATGCCATCTAAAATCTAAGTTTGCTACTCGGTTTGCTAGAGTTCATTTTACTCAAGATAAAGGGTTCAATTACTTATTTGCCTTTTACATCTTTGCATTTAAATGTTCGTTAGCTCTTTTTGACCTTTTCAGCTGGGTTTCCTTATGAACCAGTCTTTTATATGTAAAAAAGCTGTCGGAAAATACGGTCAGAAAAAATATCTCATGGTTGTCTTAAGTGACATACTCGAAACTGGGAGAACCAATCATATTCGATCTTCATACAAACATAAGTCTAGGATTCCCATGGGGCCAAGTGGACAATAAACTTCCAAATAAAAAGTTGTCTGAAAGCCAAAGAGACATCCTCCCGGCTCTCCTGGCAGGTTTTCGAGCAAAGTTGATGTCCGTGACATTCTCGAGAGTTATGACATTTACAAAAGTTGGAAAGACCAAAATGCAGAATCAATTGTCCCGCCATGCAAAGACGGAAGTAATCTGGAACTGATAAACATGACAGAAGTCAATAATACCACAAGCGCGGCACAAGCCAGAACAACGTACGCAGTGCTGTGTACACGCCAAAGGAGGAGTGACGTCAAACATCAAGGATCAACAGAGCATTGTGAAAAATAAAATTGACTTTTTGTCAGCAAATAATAATCATGCGAAATGTGCAATTCATTTGGAGGCCGCGGGAATCAAAGGGTCAAAATTCCTTTCTTTTCAAGAATGATCAATAAAGAATCTCTCAAAATGTTTTGCTTTCAAAAGCATGCATGCTTCTTCGAAAGAGTGATAAAAACCCGCAATTCTGTTTCTAAAGCTGTACGATCTATTTGTTATCTATAATTTAACAAAATTCTCATTTATAACGAAAAACTTATTGACTCATCTAAATTTAAGCTAATTTTACATTGCACGAAAAACGCTCCGCTCATATGGACACATTACAAATGTCTTTATTACTACGGTAGAGTCTAATAAACTTATACAATCTAAAGGAGAAAATATGTGTAGCACGACTTAGATTATATATCCAATACGATAGCCGTAAAATTTACACACCACTAACACACACGACATGTCTTTTTACTCATGCTAAGCAATGGTAATACTTTTTAAATTTTGGTTGACTAGACCACCGGGTAACTAAGGCAATAAGACTTCCTTCAAGTTCAGTTGCGTCTGGGACAAAATTTTTGTTGCCAAAATAATTGCAAAAATCTGAAAGTTTTCAAATGTGCGAGAACTTGCCTTCACAAACTGTCTGTTTTTGAAGCAGACAAAAGTCACAAAAAACTTCTAAATTTTGATCTACGATTACACTACGACAGACTGCTTATGTTTTTCACAAAGTTTCTGCAGCAGAGAAGGTCAAGAATTATGATATAAAATCACAAGCTTTGTTTTAGACTAAATAAAGACGCATGGACCAAACTGATGAGCTTGCGACGAAACGCATATTTGGTATAATAACGTCGTTGATAACTGATTACTTGATTTTCTTGCAGGTTTAACAGCTGCATTTAGGCATGTATTTGTGCTCTGGATAGTCAGGGCTATGCAAATTGGAGGAAATAATTATAGGCCACAGTAGACAGGAAGAAACACCAGAAAAGGCGAGGAAATTTTGCTTCTCTGCAGACAAACAGACATTGGAGACTGAATTACCTTAACGATCAAACATTAATCTCAACAAGGAATAGCATCTAAAAGCCCCGAAATGAAATTGCGAGAAAATATTGCAGGAACTGTACCTCATGTTCTGGACAAGCACAAACCGGTAGAGGAAGGAGGCTCTGTAGGCCAAAATTTACGGATCTAAGCTTGTCTGTTGGTCTTCTTCGTCGAAAAGATCCATGAAACAAAGCCCCATAGTTCTTCCTTCGATGTCCACTCAGAGCTGTACCGATCCTGGAGCGAGATCTAAGAGGTAATACTTGATGTTTTCTGCCTTGCATGATAAATAACTGTTTGGCGGTTCGTAGAACAGTAGACTTACTACATCGTCGTAGTTATCAATATTTATAATTCTGTGTGGATCTCGCTTGATGAATGATAGATTAGGCTAAATGTTATCAATCTAATAATTTTTGTAAACAAAAACAAAGGCATGCAAAGGCTGCTGGTCAGTCATGGGTCTTTAAGGCCATTTTAAAAACAGTATTATGTAAAATATTACTACCCTTGCTACGAAGACTGTTCCTCGTTCGTCTTTCTCGATCAACAGCGTTATCAGAGATTGGGGATTTGTCAAAAGTTTCACTTTTGGGTCAACCGGCTTTTACAGTGGGTTGTACTACAAAACAGACAAAACAATACGAGAAATGCTTATCACTAAGATTCTAAATTATGACGTTTTGAATTACATACTTTCTTGCGATACACAGGGGAGTATACTCTCGGCTCCACAAAACCATTTTTTCTCGACAACGAAAACCATAGAATACAAAATAAAAAACCGATGTACAGAAAGCTTGATGAAATGAAACCAGGTATTCTAGTTCTACAAAACCATGTTCTTTCAACAACAAAAACAAAATGGAAAGAAACCAAATCAAAAATGGATGTATAAAAAGCTTCATGAAAAAAAACTTTGAAATTTTTCGACCCCATCTACAAAATTTTACATTACATTCTGGTATCTGTTTCGCGCCAGTCCTCTTCATCCTGGACTGCAACTGGTACTCTTTGCGGTGTTGTTGTTGTTGTCTTGAAGCAAGATGGCGTCCGAAGACAGATCACTGATCTGAAATGAGAGAAAATTGCAAAACTTTATAACCATACCATACAACTGACGGCCAATGATTTGCACACGTCGTTGAACTTTTTCTTTGACGTAATGCATGGTCCCTTTCGAGTTCATAAGAACTATACCTTCACTGCAGTAAACACCCGCGTATAGAAAGAAACCTGGATGACTAGCAAAATTGTAGGCTTCTTTGCAGCTTATAAGATCCTCAATTTTGTACATCAGCCTGGGTTCTTTCACAGTGAATAAAAAATGGATTCTTGTAACGTGGAAGCCTGATTAGAAAATTTATACTCACAGATTCTTTTCGGTTCTCATACTGCGGTGTCTGCTGCATGAAAACAACTTCCACATTATAATGAAACAGAGAGGCCAGTAACGGGCAGATGAACTGTAACAAGCACGCAATTTCTAAGGCATTTTAAAGTAGCATTTAAGATGGGGCTTGAGTATCAGGTAATTGTGGCAAGGTTCTTCGTCTATTCACAAAGATGTTTTCAGCTCCAACAGCTTTGAAACATAGTTCAAGTTAGCCTCTCAAAAACGGCACTTCCCAATCAGTCAAATTTACAACTACCCCCTCCCCAGGGGGCTCTTTAGCCAATACCACTTTAAAGACCCATTGCTAACCATGATCCTTCGTGGCGCCAAAGTCGACTTTCGTATTATCTGAAAGTCCTTTTTGGCCTAAATTCCCTTTGTCTTGCGTTTCATTCGACGCACAAAGGGTCACGGTTAGCAATGGGTCTTTAAGGGATAGTCTTTAAGGGATACTTGGCTTGAGAAATGATGATTTGACAAGACCACCCAGGTCATCTTCCACCGAATTTTGCATTTTATCAAATCAACCAACTTTTGAAACTACATTCAGGAAAGAAACAATCTCAAGACAGACCTTTTACCTATTCTATAAAAAAGCCTGGATCGAGCGTTATTTTCATACATCTTTATACACGAGGTTCGATCGAGTGGCGTTAGAGCTTCTATCACAATTGTGCACATTCGAAAATTCTACAAAATGTATGAAAATATCGTTCGATTCTGATTCTATTCAGAATAGCTAAAGGTCTATTTCCAATTGAAAAGTTATGGGTACCTATTACTAAGTTCATCTGAAATTTGTTCCAATGTCCTGCATTTGGTTTCTGGCACAAAATAGTAAATAAAACAAATAGCTATGATGCCAAGTAATGAATAAATGAAGAACATCTGAGATGGTCCAATCGATCCTGCAAGAAATATTGTAACATTATTGCTAATTCGGACGTATTGTAACTTTCTAATAACACAGAAAAACTTGATGCTTTAAAAGTAATGTGTCCATGTAAGTACAGCTGCGTATACACATTGTCAAAATATGCTGACAAGACGCTGACGAAGAAACCTCAAGCAGCAGACTGTGATTGGTAGAATTGAACTGATCACATGCAAACTCAAAGTCAAATTTCATAGTGAGGCTGCCTGCCCTGGTTCACCTGAGGAAAAACAACCCCAAGTAAGTCATCACTTTCTTGCATATTAAGTGGCTATCACGAAATTTATTTGACTTTAGTAATCACTCCAAATTTGACGTGAAATTGCCATGCCCCCCCCACAAAGCTGCTGTACTTACATGGACACATTACCTTTAAGGTTGGTTGACGGAGCTAAGTAGAGGCAATCTTTGATTTGCAACAAGGCTCTCTCTCTCTATCTTGGATCTTGCTAATACAACACACACAAGGTTGAACGTAAAATAGCAAAATGGATAGGAAAGAAGAAAAAATCTCTCCTCCCTGGCGTGACATATTCCACGCTTGGGGCTGACATTGGTCTGAGGGGATCACTTGAGTTTCAAAGATACGGGGTTGTGCCATTCAAATAGTAAAAGTACTACCAATTAATCGAGACAATTTTCTGAAATCATACCCATATATCCGCAAAGCCATATCTATAAATCCGGAAAATGTAAAAAATTGCTTCGCAGGCCATTCTTAATGGCAGCCTTCAACGCGAAAGATTAAAGCCATCATCTTACCGATTATCTCGAGAAATGTCATGGATATCAGGATGTTTGTTCCCCAATTAAAAACTGTTGCTATGGCCACTGCTCGTCCTTTTATGCCGACGGGAAAGATTTCTGTCAAAACCAACCATGACACTGAACAAGAGAAGAAAGATAAGAGTTACAGAAGATAGAAATGTAAATTAAACTATGGCCTCCATATAAGCTGACAAGGGGAGAAAATGCAAAATCTTGTTCATGAATTCAGAGACTGCCATGTATACGGGAGAGCCTGGAAATATGGGGCAATTATCAAGCAATCTTTTGAAGAAAAGAACATCAGATCATGTTCTTCCAGTTTTAAAAAGAGACAAGAAACTTAACGTGATTACATAAATTTAGATATTTACCCCTAAAAAGATATGAAGTCATGTCTTCAAATCTACTTGGACGACAAGCAGTCTGGATGAATAGCAAAAGCGATAAGAAAACTTACTTGGGCCATAACCAATGGCATATCCCGCAACGAAAGTCATCAGTGCAATCAGACAAATATATTTCACACTATCAGAATACTTCGTTACAGTTTTCGCCTTGATATGCCTGTGCTTTCTTGTACAATTTTGCAAGTTTGTGCTATCATTCAGATTTCGTCTCCAATATTTACTTTGCAGCAACGAAAACAATGAACTATTGTCATTGCTCGGATTAAAAATACTTCTATTGTTGTTACTGTTCGAATGAAGAATACTTATATTGTTGTTATCGTTCAAATGAAGAACTGTTCCACTGTTACCACTCTTCGAATGAAAATAACTCCCATTGTTCCTATTATATAAATGAACAATGCTGCTATTGTCTTTCAACAATGTGTTATTTAGGAATGTCTTCGGATCGTGGCAATGGTTTATCAAGTCAAAAGCAGGATCACTGATATATGTATGCCCAGCACCGATGAAGTTTTTATCACAAGGGTTTTTGCTTTTTATATGATGTACAGGTTGTGTTATTGCACTGAGTGTTACAACTGCTGCAGTCATTGTTATTACACCGGCGAGGAGTAGCAAACGACGACCTATGAAATAAAGAGAACAAGGTAATTAAAGCTGTTTTCGTTGGAATGAAATGAATAAGAAATTAAATGAGTCTATATTCACAGCATAAAAGGAAACAATAAGTAGTTTTGTTCATGGATTGAGAAATGCTGCCCCTTGAGAGTTGCATGCCACACAGGAATTCCATTGAGGCTCACTTGTAAAATAGTAAAAAGCCCCAATGAAATGTGGCGTTTTCACAGGTCGATAGCAAGTTTTCTTTGGTGATTTTCCCTCCCATCCCCCCCCCCCGATCCAGTTTTCTCTGTAACGCTTCTGTCGTGTAGGATTCGAAGTTTTACATCAAATCTCATATCATTGACCTTTAGCTAAAAATGTCATACTTTCTAAAATATCATTATTCGGATATAATTCAACATAGCTTAAGTTAGCCTCTTTTTCTCCCGGAAAAAGTAAGCAGCAATCAATCACTTATGAAGTCAATTCAGTTTTTGACGCAAATAAACAAAAGTGAATTCGAAGATTTGTAACATGACGAGACTTTGGTGATTTTTAAAAGTAAAAATTAAGGAAATTGAGGAAGCAAGGGAGCTCTGGTGTAGACGCGTTAATGACTATCTCAGCGTTACTGCATCATGAAAATAATCTGCTCAAACTTACCAAGTTTGTCAACATTAAGAAGAGCAAGGGATGTGAAGATGACCTATCAAAAGGAAAAAATGAACTTATGATCTGCAAAATAAGTGATATTAACTGAGCTAAGCTCCTAAAGACTATCTAGCTTTGAAGATGCAATGTTTCTTCGTTCCTTAAGGCATAATTCCAGTCGAAAGTAAACAACAAAATAGCATACCTTAACAATACCAAGACCAACCGTTGCCAGTGTGGCAGATGGGCCTGATTTGAAACCCAATGACTGGAATACGGCAGGAGCGTAATACAGCACTGTTGGCTGGCCCGTGATCTGAAAGGAACAAAAGCATTTTGAAACAACCATGGAACTGTTTCACAATCGTCAGATGTTAATCTGCGATAAAGCAAAATGAAAACGAATCCTTCGTTCTAAAATATATCCGAACACACAAGGGAATATTCCTCAACTAATCTACCAATGAGTCTGGTTCGAGGACTGAGCAACATTTTGTACATTTTTGGAAAGGTTCCATTGAGCGGGAAAATAGTCTGTAATGCTGCTATACACAAAAGAAAACTCGTTGAATTTCTATAAAATATTGTATAAGATATTGTCCGAATCAAACTCTTTTATGGTGCCTTAAATGTTTGTCAAACCTCTAGATGCTTCCATTCAAGCTTCCAGTCATTAAAAACTGGAAAATGCAACTATGTATTATGAAAATTATGATGGTGATGATGATGATGATGATGATGATGATGATGATGATGATGATGATGATGATGATGATGATCATGATGATGATGATGATGATGATGATGATGATGATGATGATGACGACGATGATGATGATGATGGCGATGGTGACGATTATGATGATGACGATGCTGATGAAAAACTTCTCTCGCCAGAATGATGGCACATGATCGCGAGTCCTTTGAAACAAGGGGCAATAAAATTTTGTGCGATTGTTATCAAAGTTTTCCCAAGATTTTTAATTTCTGTTCTAACAAACAAAGCTTAAATACCTGTTGAAAGAAGACAATGCCACATCCAATTACCATCCGCATTCTCATATTTTCCTTTTTGCCGACGAGGTCAGTAACGCTGTAATCCTGTAATGATAAAAAATATACATAGTTTCCACAAAAAGTGCACGAATGCAGCAAATATCAACGATTAATAAGCCTTGCAAAAATGCGGTGAATTGAAATTTCAATGCAGAAGAAAGAAGAAAATATCACCTTTTCCTTTCGTAATGAATTCTTAATTTTTTGTATTTGATAGTCAGGATTGCTGTGCGGCCATAAAGCCGAAATCACTCTCGAAGCCTGGAAGGAAATTAAAGGCAAGGTTAAGATTAGCAATGGAGAAAAAAGGGGGCATTCTTAAGGATCTTGCTTATCCATTTGATAGATTCTCTACTTTCAAGGTAAAGGCTGTGTTGCTTCAGTTTTGTGAGGTTAAACTGCCTGTGACAGTGACGATATACTCTGTTCCACATAACAGGTTTCATCTCAGAGCTTAAAACCTTGTTTTACCCTATCTGACGGTGGCCAAGGATTTATAGCAAATGAAAGTCAAAATGTGATTGCTTCAAACACAACACTTTCTGTGTTCTCCAAAAATGCCAAAATCAAGTAAATGCTGCGAGGAAGATTTCTATTACTGTGTTGAAATTCGCTTTCAATCTTGAGAATAAGTGAAGAAGATTTCGTGAAAAAGTGAGATCATGAAGTCAAGTGAGATCGTTAAGACGTGAAGAAGAAGTGAAGAAGTAAATACTACGAGGAAGATTTCTGTTCCTATGTTGGAATTCGCGTTCAAACTTGAGAATAAGTGAAGAGCGGGGTATCTGATTAAATCAAATTAATCAACTATTGAAATTTTAGATCAAAGTTGATTCTTCTTCCAAAGAGGAAAGCTTTAAATAGCAAATGCAACAACGTTTCTCTTTTTAACAGAAAACGGAATAGAACTTTTAGCTATTCTAAGAAAGAATCTGATTCGAAATTTTTACACGTTTTGTACAATGATCGAATGTGTACAAAAGTGACAGAAACTCGAAAGGTACTCAATCAAACCTCCTATATAAAACTATATACTGTTCGATCCAAACCATTTGTAAGGTCAAGTGTGACGCAAAGTTGTTGGAAAATTTTAGCAACAGATTTCAATACCTCAGCTTCTCTCTTCTTCAGCACGAGCCATCTTGGACTGGAAGGCAAGAAAGCCATGGCTAAACCTTGCAGCAAAGCAGGTAGCGATGATAGTCCAAACATGATGCGCCTGTAAAGAAGTTTTCATAAATCATGCGTTTTGCAACTAAGTCTACACTCAAATCTTCACCTGAATTGCTGTTTGTGCATCTGAACAATTTACTTCGATCCTTACAGCATTGTTTGCAAAGAGTCGACATAAATACTTGCAAAAGAAGCCAACAGTGAAATCGTCAGACATCACAAGAATAAACTGGATAGAAACGTCATAGATTGGTGGAATTGTAGCCAAAGACATCCATACGTTTACAGAACATTGTATAAAGTTGAAATGCAATTAAGTAGATAAAATACTCTAAACCGCATCTTTCCTCTCCCTCTCCCAAAACTTTTCTGGTGCAAAATTTCCTGCTGAAATAGTATCGACTTACCAGCTTTGGTCGCTCTTAATCAACAGAAAGTTGACTAGATAGGCCAATAAAATACCAACAGTGATTCCCAGTTCGTTTAGGCTCACAAGCAATCCTCTTCGGTCCTAAAATTGAAATATGATGGTTCTTATGAGCTGGGAATGATAATCTTCCAAAGGGCAAAACAAAACATATAGATTTCAAGAAAGAGAGGAAGCATACGCTGATCGTTTACGCAAGCTTGAATAGAAATCGTTCACAAGCGCTCAAGTGACAAAGAAAAAGAGATTCTTATTTGTTCGATACAAAATTCAAGAAGTCTAAAACAAATTCTATATCTATGATAAATAAAAAACGTCTCCAAGATTGTCACTTACCGGTGGTGCAATTTCTGAGATGTAAATACATTCACCAATAGCTGAGAGCGAGACAGCGAAGCCTAGAACCAGCCTGCCTGCAATCTGTGGAGAGGTTGATTAAGCCACGGTTAAATTGGCTCAATGAGGATCTAAAGGATATGTTATAGATAGGAGCAACAAAATAATGCCTGGGTCAAAAAATGATGAACTAGGGGCACCAGCATCCATTACAATAAGCAAACCAATGGAACTGCACAGACCTTGCTAGACTGGTGACACAGGTCCTTCTAACTTGGGCTGATCGTCGTCATAGACATATTAGCCTAGGGAGCAAGACAAGGGACTTATGGAATAAGTCTAGAAATCTTTTTTCGTTTAGAGGGAAAAACGCTGGTGGTACCTGAAGTGTTAAAGACAAAACTCAATCATAACTTTAAACTCACAGTACCATGGAAGGCCAAGGGCATTACAATCGAATCAATTTGCTTCAACTGATTTTTCAATCCAACTTTTAAATATTCAGTTAGTGAGCCACATTGTCACAGATGAAATGAATGAGGCAGTCATTCAAAATCGAATAAATCATTTGCTTACCAATGTAGAAAATGAGTGAGCAAATGTTAAAATTGCAGCTCCGCCAATGAAGAATAAGGAATTCAAAATGATGGCTCTTCTCCTTCCAAACTGATCAACTAGATGGCCTACAAATATTATGGAAATGATAAGAAGAAATATTAGGTAAATTTGATCATGATTCTTGGCCAGTTTTCATGGTTTTTCGAGGGGACCTTCTAAAAAAATTGCATTTAAAATCGGAAAGGAGTGATCAGTTTCAGCTAAAAAAGGTTAAAATCAAGTCAGTTGAGCAGGTCAGAACTTTTTATTTTTACCAAGAAATTATTGTTTTGCTATTTAGGAGACAGTGGTTTTGCATCCTCTATCCCAGGGGTACTCATTAACTTTGAATACAGGGGTTCATGCCAATATCCAGGGTCTGAATTCTTACCTTAAATCAGTATTTGGGGTCTGTGAATAACAACAACGATAAAATTCAATATTTGGGGTCCAAAAATCTGTGGAAAGGAAGAATCATGCAATTTGGTGCAATTCAGTTCATAGTCGGTGGCCCATTCAATAAACAATGAATACCAATATTTGGGGTCTCAAAAACATTAGACTCAATATTTGGGGTCCAGCAAATAAAAAGTGGCATAGACTCCCATACTGAATGTTAGGGAATACCCCTTTGATGGTTAAGCTTTTCTATGAGAAACGACAACAGGCCTAAGAATTCTACATAGTGAGTAATATCTCTGTTTACCATGACTGTGCGATCTAATGACAAGTCTGATAAACTTTAAAGTAGACAGGAATTGATAAGACAGTTATACCTCCAACTACAGATGCCAGTAAACCACCAATGATGAGTGACGTTACTACCATTTCTTGTTGTGAGCAACTGAGTTGAAAATGTATTCTGAGTTGGAGTAGTGCTCCCGATATGATTCCTGATGAATTAAAAGGAACAATTTAAATTGTGACCTTCTAGGAAACTGAACTTTTCTTGTTATATACTGGTTTCATATCAAATCTGTCAGATGATCTGTGGTAAAAATTTTTAGAAAAGCCTGAAATAATGGATTTGTCATACTAAACAAATAGATGCAGCAAAAACACTTTAATCTCAAGAAAGAAGACTGTTAACTCCCATAAAGGAACAATAACCAAAGTCAGTTTGTAACTAGTCAGATAACTGGTTGAAACCTGCAAGAGGGCAACCAATTAATTGATATCTGAAAGGAAAGAAATCCAAAAGAGTTTACAAAAACCAAGACAAACCTAAAATGAGAGTGAAAACTGTTGAAACCTGCAAATTGATCTCACTATCTGAGAGAAAGAAATAAGTTGGCAACTCTTGTTCTAGATTTATCTTGGTTTCTGTTCTTTTATGGGAGTTAACGGTCTTCTTGCTCTGATTACAGTGTGCTTTTTTGGCATTTAATAAGTTTAGCATGAGGAGTCTGTTATTTACCGCTATTCAGAACTGTATAACAAAACTTACCAATGTCATAACCAAAGAGTATGCCACCAAGTGCTGCTACAAATGATGCCAAAGGCAGCAAGCTAGAAGTTTTCCTCCTGCAATAAAATGAAACAGTCAGAGGTAAAGCACCTTTGATCCTTTCAACCTCAAAACTCTAACTGATAAATGGCAAACTTGCAAATATGAACTTATAGTAATTTTCTGATATCACAACTTTCTTGCATGTTGCAACATGCTTTCAGATCAATTTTCTAACTACTGATTGATAGTTATAGAGCCAATCATCCTAATTCTCTTAATTCTGACATACAAAAGTTTTGAGCCTCATGGTGCACTTTGCCTAAGACTACTGTATGGATATACCTGCCAGGTTTGAGGAATGGATCATTTGCATCATCAGCAGCTTTCACATGCCTCCTTTCTGCTTCTTCATCAAAATCATCTTGGTCAGACAACAAACTCACTGGAAGGTAAAAATATATTATGATTTTTCAAGAAACAACACCACTAGCTAGTTGCAGTTGTGGAAACCAATGACTCTGCAGCCAGAAGTGAATAATATAGTTTGAGCCCACACCACTAGTGTTTCACAATAAGTGGTTGTGGACTTGAGTACATCTCTAAGAGCAATGGTAAAATAATATGCCTATTGTCTTCAAAGTTTGTTGACGGTGATAAACGATAACTGAAGAATGCAGGTCTAAAATTATACTTCTATTGAATTTGATGATTTCAACAAGTGCATGATTGTATTTATTGTTTAGCTAGAGGAACAACAACATGTGTAGGCATCTCTTTGCTCTATTTACAGATCTCTGCTATTTAGCTCTATCTGCTTACTTTGAACTAGTGGTGTGGTGTCCAACTCTGGTGCAGCAAAATTGAAATGTGCATCCTGACTTGGTGCTGAAAGCAGCCAATTTCACCTTAAACATTGCTTCCAGATTGCATTCTTTGATTTTCATTCAGAAAGCTCAATTCTAAAGTAAATTCTTGTGTCGGTCTTTGTAAATTGCATAATCAAACTGCTGCCACTGGTGCTTTTAAATGTAGGTGCAGCTGGAAGCAAAAAAGTGGTGTAGGAAGGTCTTCCTGCACACTACAAAGAATGCAAACTGGCATTGGTTGCCTCCGTTTCTAACCAATGGCTGGAAGAAAATGTAAAGTGAAAGGTTTGAGATACAGAAGTATTTCTTGTAGGACTATGAACTCACCATCTTCCATACTGCTAGTGCTGGGCAAAATTAGAGCTCCTCTTTCAAAGAATGTATCTTGAGTACTGTAAAAACCAGTTTAAAAGTGAATTTATGTTCTAGTCTAAAATCTTTTATATGAGTTGAATTACAACTTCAGAGAAAGTAAGAAATCAAAGGCCAAGGTCAAAAATGTTCTTTATCACATCACAATGGAATGGGGGACTGTCCTAAGTGCATTTTAATACGAACAAATGGGAACTGCTGGCCAAAAACATCTTTTCTCTGGGTGTCGAAAAAAATGCAATGTTTTTTATTTTATTCATTAAACTTTAAACGCATGACAGACACAGACTATGGTTGTGGTCAGCACTCAATCAAGGTGCTAGGCCTTCGGGGTAGGACCTACTACTACTACTACTTTTAATCAAGTAAATTGTGAATTGGAAAGTTGCAGGGCTCGAAAGCAATGAGACCGTTAAAATCTTAGACAGCAAATCCTCAAACCTTACCCGATTACTTCTCTGGAAATGTTTTTCCGGTTTGACCATGGTGAATTCTTGATTTCCTGTCTGTATTTTCTTCAATTGTGCAACCATGCCGAGAAATTCAAATTTTTCATTCATTTTTTTCTTTATTTTGCCGGCGAGCTAATACGAGGCAATTACGTCATCGATATAGCAAATGAGGCTCTAAGGAAAGGGCGGCACTATTTTCATATCGTCTGAAAACTCCAGTGAGATTTGCGATTGATCGCTGGTTCGAAGCTTTCAATTGTTGGTTTTCCTAGATTTTCGCACCAAGTAGCTTTCTTGTGATTAGTGTAAATACATGCCCAATTCTTGGAGCTTTTCTGAAAATAGGGTTTTAGCGCAATTTTATCAGGATACGGTTGTACTCTTAGACTCCATAGTAAACGCCCTCCAAGCACGGACAAAAGCCCACCCAGGATATGCAGATTTCAGGTATTGCATTTCAAAGTTCTTGAAATCTGATTAAGTGCAATTCATGCTTCTTGAAGTGTAATTCAAATTGTATTTTTCAATTCACTGGCTTGAGTTTTTGAGTCAGTTTTGCATCAAAAAGAAGTTGTGCCTTACGGCCCGATTACAGGAATTTTCCACCTACACACTCCGTTCATCCAAGACCCTCCTATCAGCATCTGGCAAATTTTCCAACCAATGCGTTGACTTGAGAGTAACTTCACTTGCTATTTGATTGGCCATTTAAGTTAAATTTGAACTCTTACCCCCCCCCCCCACTATTTTTATCTTGCTCCGCCACTGGATCCACAGGACAAGATCTTTCAGTGATAAGCAAATGACCTGTGGTACAAATTTTAAGATAGCCTTAAACAACGGACTCGTTTTACTAAACCAATAGATGCAACGAAACACCGAATCTGTAGATAGAAAACTGTTAACTCCTGTAAAAGAACAACGATTAAATAAACTTGTACCTAGAAAGAAAACTGTTGAAACCTGCAAGAGAAAAACGAATTAATCTTAACATCTGAAAAGGAAATAAATAGGTTAATAACTCACCAGTAACAAAGAACAATGTTGAACGACCAAAAGCGCGTTTTGTCGCAAACTTATCAGCTCGGTTCATGCGAAGAACAAATTAATGATACAAACCAACCGTTTTGTTACCAAACAAACGAAGGTAAGTTGAAAATCACACGTCTATGAGACCTGAGCCATTCATTGGATAGACTCAATCACAAACGATAAAACAGCTATCCAAGTAAAACTTGTCTGTCAGCTCGGCTTCTGCAGCGTGGATTTATGGTTTCAGCTCTGGCTAAATTTACTTCCACATAATCAGAAATGTCAGGGATCCACAAAAGACTCTTGGTGACCATTACAATATAGATTGCGCAGCATTTTTTTCCAAATTTTGTCCACATTTTGCTGATTTGTCCGAAGGAGGGGAGCCTCACCCTGGGTTGTAAACATCTTGTGCATGCCTTCCAAGCCAAAGAATGACAGAAACGAGAAAAACTGATCCAATTCATGATGCATTATTCCAGAAACTAAAGAAATTACGCGTGTCAGCTAAATCCATAAAATTCTACACCAAAGATATACGAATAAGAATATTAACGTCAATTTCATCTAGCCAGTATCAGCGCACAGCACTAAATATACCAGACTTGAATCGATTTATGGATATTACAGCATTTTTCGGTTGACAAGTATTATCTACCCAGTGGATGAAGAAACAGAAAAATAAAGATGCAGCTATATTAGACATGCGACCTGGAGTCTCTTGTATCCATATGCTCTTTTACTTGACGATGGCGCTTTGGTCAACAGAGACTCATAATATTACGCTGAAAATCCTGACTCTATTTAGGCCACAAACTCTTAGCTTTCTAGAGTGAGAATCAGATTGCGACACATGGTGATAGCAAATATGACAGAATTTTCGATTCGATTGAAGAACTGATAACACTCGTACTAGATTCAAGATTCGAAGCCGTGATTCGATGTTGGAGGCCTTGAATTCCATCATAATTCGATTAATGAATGCAGAAAATAGGGTCAGTATTTTCACTGTTTCATTTCGAGTTCCTGCTGAGGAGGGCTTTCCGCAGGGATACAAGGGACTCATCGTCTTAAGCCTCAGCTATTCCAGGCGAGCCAGAGCAAAGTTTCCACATTTGACAATTCATAGCACCAAGAGTACTAGAAGGATAGGAACTGAATCTGCTTGAAAGCAGAATGATTGAACCAAAGTAAAGTTGACTCAACGAAATTTCTTGGTTGAATGATATCAGAAGAGGGCCAAAACACTTGATCAAGTCATAAAGAAACTTTGCACACAGAACAATAAAGAAAGTCTAAAGTTGGACAGGTAAGAGTCAATGTCTGCAAATTTATTGCCTTGGGATTTGAAAACTTTTTGAAAATATATTTCCTACAACTCTAGAGAGATGAATTGCCCTTTTCATATCGTTCTGTGTCAGAAGGTAATTAATAGGTACAACGAGAGAAACTTAGCAGGCCAATAATTGGCGAAAAACTTTACGGGGGTTGAAGGATTGCGTAAAATTTAAGCAAATGACGAAGAGTTCTATTTTGGTGCAAAAAACCACATTTACCCAAATATTTCTATCAAAATACGAAACAATAATAAACCAACACCAATTTAGTGCAAAAATTAACAGTTAAGTTTATAAGATGTTAAAAATGACTGCATAATCATGCCCTAAAAATCACAATTCACAAAAGAATCATCCTGTCTTAACTGTTTCCACAGATTCCCTCTCTGAAAGTGATTGCATCGATGTTCACCTCTCTGCAGCGTCTACCGTAGTAGTAATGACCTTCTTTCAGGATTGCTTCAAGCTCAATCTGTAAATAGAAATAAAAATGAAATCGCACATCCCATGGGATATAAACAAGCTCCTCTGAGGTATGTTCCTCTGAGGTAAGTACACGGCAGTAATGCATGGAAGAAAGCCCAGAGACTACAAAGTACAGAAGCAAAGAAAAGAATGAGGATAAAGTTATCACACATTTCATTTCATTTCATTTCCTTTTAACTTATTTATCCATGGTAATCCACTCAGTTACACTGTTTTAAAGGGAGCCATGCAAAACAAAACCTAATAATAACTAAAATATACAACCCTATTTACAATATTCTAAGACAAGAAAAGGAAAAGTAAGCGAGATGAGTCATAGTTTGGCTTTATAATTTCTTCGCAAGGAGAAGAAAGATGAGGACGTTTTGACAACAATATCTAGGTCACTCCAGACTTTAGCCTCTCTGCAAGCAAACGATTTCTGACCAGTTGATGTTCTCAATAGTGGTAACCTACGGTCAGTTTTAGAATTTCTCAGCTAACGGTTTGTAGCTTCAGATACAGCTGACGGTTTGTAACATCGATAGTGATTCTTGAGATAAAAAATGCAAATCAACCTCACCTTCCCCTCCTTTCACATGCTGTAATGTGCTAAATAATAGGCTACTGGAACTGTCATATTTGGTGACAATTGATGCATGATTTTGATTTGGGGAGCTCGAAATTCACTTAGGAATCATTAGACTGACCATGCGGTACTATAAGATATCAACGGACAGCAAACGATTCTGCAAAAGATGACGTCGGGGGGGGGGATTTGACCAAGATACATCAACAGTGACTCTATAGAAAAAATCAATGATTAAATGCAATATATCTTGGTATGAAGTTCCTTGTTAATATCTTTAGCGCAATCGTCTATTGTTGGTCGCATTCTAGCGCTAGTTATGAAATAGTATTGATGACCAAAAAGAGCTATTTTTGATTGAGTTTGACGAATTAAACGGTAAGTTTCTTTGAAAGTGTAAATGGATAAGGTCATGTCATAGAGTTTCAAAATGTTTCCCAATCTTCTTGCAAACCAACTGACTTGTTCCCAGTCCGAGTTTAGCGTCAGGAAAGGAGCAAGACTCCAAACCCCTCTATTGATACGCACTCTTGAGATTACAAACTGAGAATTGCAGCAAGTCAAGCTGACCAACAACTCCGCTAAGTGTCTGAAAATGATAAATAAACCTCCATAATGCTTTCAAAAGAAACACCGTTGAGTAACACATCCAAATACCACCAACTTGCTAACGATTAAACTTACCCATTTCATTGGGCATCCGCCGCGCGGTGGTGGGATCGTCGCGCGAATGGTCTGCTTCTTTCCATTTCTGCTCTTCGCTTTTCTGTAATAAATCCTGTCTTCGTCATCATGTGATCTCTTCCTGTTTCCTCTTTTACTGCTATCATCTTTCAACAGCCTCACTTCCAATTCACAGACGTCACCTTTTCCCAAATGGAAGTCAACGGTCAGACAGCCGCCTCGTGTTGGCACACGAGCCTCTCTGTTCAACAAGGCGACATGTTCGTCATAGCCATGACAGTTCTTCGCTTTCCATTGTAGTGATTTGCCTGCAGGAAATAATTGAAGGTGAATGCTAGACTGGATTACATGTTAGGGTTTCGCTTTTTGCCTGAACTGATATCGCTACAACTACAACAACAATTCAACTCAATGTGGAGCGATAACGACAATTCAACTCATTGCCATGAGCGTAACTTGAGGGTCCTTATGGAGTGAGGCAAGGTGAATACTTGAAAAAACGATAGAATCAAATGCTGAGCTTCAGTTCTTGTTAAGTAAGCTAACAGCAAGGGTGGTAGAACACGGATTTTTTGATCGAATGCTTATCTACCTTGGTTTGGCCCTTATTTTCTTTCTTGTTTCGTCTTCAACTCGTGTCTGCAACCGAAAGTGGTTTTAAAATTAACCGCTCTCTGTTATTCGAATGTGCGAATGTGACTCCCCTGTATTCCTGTGGGTTAATGTGCTTTCGCAGAAGAAAGATATTCCTCGTGGTTTGCTGTTTGAAAACAGAATAAATGGGGGTTAAATTCCAAAGACTGAGAGCGGTCCAGCCTAAGAACACATTCAGTTACAGACACGAGTTGAAGACGACGCAAAGAAGAAAACAAGGATCGAAACAAAAGCAGCTTCAGGTACTCAGATTTTTATGTAACTGATTCAGGTTTCAAATTCATGTCGGCCCTAATTGTAATTGGGTAGATGAAGGAGAGGCTTACCTCCATTTGAAGAAACAATACTCCAATCACAATCATCATCTTGTTCTTGCTGCAATCCACAAGCTCCTGCACTGAAGTCGCAGCGGAACTTAACTGCAAAGAAAATGGAGTTGCCGTTTAAATCAAGATCGAAATTTAGTAATAACATTTGTTAGTGAGTGCGGCGTTTTAGGAAATGGGAACAAACCGTACCAACATATGGAATGCAATAAAAGTAATAGGCATTTCTCATTCAGTTGACATTACACAATTTTACTACAACATCTCAACATTCTTCAAAACAGGCCTAAATTCTTCATAAAATTGGCAGCGATCCTGCTGTATCACAGTCAGAGCAAGAGAAGCGTGATCAGCATAATCCACAAATATTTGATTATTCGAAATCATTGTTGCGTAATTTTTCAAAGAATTATTCGAATAATGATATAACATGTGCTGTAAAGCCCCCGAACTATCAAATGCATTGAATGCCCGTTTTTGTTTTGCTCAAGCGCACACATCCCGCTGAACTGTAGTCCAACCAGGACAGCGCGGGGGCAGTCAAATACAATCAAAACATTATGATTACTTGATTCTTCAAAGTCAATATTCGATCATCAAACGATTAATATTTGTATATTCCGTTCCAACCAGTCACACTATGCTTGCTTTGACTATCACAGCTTGCAGTATTTTGCACAATAATGGCAGTTCTATGACCAATAAAATTTTATGAAGGCAGTTCTGTTACCAAAAACGACCAAAAAGAATTCACGCTGCATAACTTTTCGGTTGTAACGCAATGTGAAAAGGTTATTTTTACTTACTTTTAGGCATGTCACAACGACCAGGGTTAACTGTGATATCATCAATGGCTATTGTTGCTTTTCGGCCTTGAGTTGCAACTATATCGATCTAGAAGAAATGAATCATTTTCGTTTTAAAGGACAAGTCCGGGGTTGGTAAAACTGTTGATTATTCAAGAGATTACACTGCTGTGAATGGTGTGTAGTACTTTTTTCAAATTTTTCTCTAATTAATCTGCGAAACTACATATTGCAATCTGCTAAGAACTGCGAAATGATGTCATTTTATATGACGTCACTTCACGTTGACCTGAACGAGGCTACCAAATGTGTTGACATTACACCACCCACATTGCAAGCCTCCTTATCGCGCCGTCGCACACTCGTATAAAATACCAAATGGCGATGATATTTGGCCTAACTTACGGAGAATAATCGTATAAATTTTGAAAGTTCGAGGCATGAAAACCTGGAAAGAACTCACAACTGGTGCTCAGCAGTTAGTAAGGTTGCTTTTTAACAGATCATTTTGTCAACCTCGGACTTTTCCTTTAATTGATCTATTTCTCTCCCTAAAAAGGACCAACGTTTATGGACTACAAACAGTCCAATATTTGGCTCTAATTTACGGAATACTCTACAACGATTCTGGCTCTATTTCAATCATTTGGTCTGAACTAAACGGCCTATTTTATTGATTCCTGTGTCTAGTTTGCCTGTCTTAGAGCCTAGTGGTTATAACCCAAGTGAGTAAGGCCTCCGATTTAAAGGTATGTATCTGAAGCGAAAATTTTAACTGATGCACATGAACGGCGCTGGCGAGTGATACAGAGTCGCGTTTGAATATCTTTGATATCTCATTTCGTTTTTCAAGCTATCCATTGATACTAAGCTTTAGTTGATGGCGTCATTTTGTTTGCAAATTACTTGGATGATATATTGAAATATACAGCTGTCTCTGATCTTTGAAAGATTGCAGTTGCAGGAAACATTTAAGTTGAGTTGAATAAATGTAATAGGGATTGTCTAATGGACAGACATGATGCTGAAGGCCGGTTTACACGATCATATTTACGTAAAATTCGCTTCACATTTTTGATGTGATCACAGAATGTGCTCGTGTAAACGGGCTTCACAGGTTGCTTGAGGTTATGTTGAGCAATTACAATTAATCCCCTTGAAAATTAATTTTACTGTATATAACTGTAAATCTGCTCAAAAGAAATCAGTCAGTCGAGTTTCTTTGCTCGGCTAGGAATTGGAATAGACCTTTTAGCTATTCTGAAAGTGAATCTCAATCGAATGACGCTTGTTTACATTTTGAAGAATTTTCGAATGTGCACAATAGTGATAGAAGCTCTAACACCACTCCATCGAGCTTCGCCTATAAAAATGTATAAAAATATCGCTCAATCCAGACTCTCTTTTCCTGAATAGCTAAAGGGTATATTGCAGTATGATTGTCCTCTTCTTGTTGAAAATTCTTCTGACCAAATCAGCATTTGGCAATAGACCTTTTAGCTATTCAGCAAAAGAGCCTGGATCGAGCGTTATTTTTATACATTTTTATACACGAGATTCGATTGAGTGGCGTTAGAGCTTCTATCACAATTGTGCACATTCGAAAATTCTACAAAATGTAGCAAAGTATCGTTCGATTGAGATTCTTTTCAGAATAGCTGAAAGGTCTATTAGGATCTCTTGGTAGAGCTTTCCTTTTCAAACTTTAGACATGATTTACCTTAAAATTTTGGCCAGCGGGTATCGTCACAGCACTTTCAAACCATCGGTTCTTTTGATTTCCTGTGTGTCTCGATAACTGAGTTTTGGCCCCCAATGGATCCACTCTGTTCACTGCAAGACTGCCAATGTTTCTGCCAGACATATGTGCAAAGAATCGCATACATGACTGTTCTGAAGCGCTGATAGCTTTGCTTTGTAGAATAGCGCTCTCAGTGTTTGATCTTTGCCTTCCGCGGAAATACGCGTAATAATCTATAAGAAAAATAGCTTAGCTATAATCCAAGCGTCAAAAATTGCAGGAGAAACAATCTTTCTAGAAACACCACAACAACAGGAAAACAGCCAGATCCCAAATCAATTGCTTCAAAAGGAGACAAGGTTAGTACACATTTTTAAAAGAAACAATTTTACAAGAAACTTTGTAAACTGAACAAGTTTTTTCTCCAAAACAAGATAAAAAGAAAATTTATGATACGTTTCATAATCGAGTTTTCGTAATTTCTGACATAGGAAAACTTTTTTCAGCATTGGCAGCATTTTAGGCTTATGACGATGAGTCCCTTGTATCCCTGCGGTAAACCTTGTTCAACAGGGACTCATAATGAAACAATGAAAAAGCTGACCCTGTTTCTTTCTGCATTCATCTGTCGAATTATGATGGAATCACGGCCTTTGAACATCGAATCACGGCCTCGAATCTCGTCCGAATGTTGTCCGTTCTTCAATCGAATTGAAAGTTCTATAACATTTGCCGTAGCAATAGTAATTCACAAATCTTGCAATCTGATTGGTACTCTAGGAAGGTCAGAGTTTGGGCCTAAATAGGGTCAGGTTTTTCAGAGTTTTGTTTTGAGTCTCTGTTGACCGAAGCGCCATCATAAAGGCTGAAAAATCAGGATGGGCGACCTCCTCTCGGAAGCATGACCAAGCAACGTGCTTCACCGCCCTCCGAGAGGGACATTAAACAACGGGTCACATGTCTGGATGTGGCATGCACGGTAGGCGTAAATTTGCTATAAATAACTAGAAATCTTTCCAGCCTTCTCAAAATAAAGTAATAAATAAAAAAAGATGGTTGATGAAATAAACAGAGCTTCACCTTGCTTTCCGGAGAGGGCTCTCCTTGGTCCCTTAGATCCTCTGTGGCGGGGGTCATCAACCTCATTGTTGCTAGTGGCAGTGGCATCATTACCCTTATCAGTACTTGCATCACCAAATAACCACCAATAGCCACCCCCGGATCTTCGTTGTAGCCAATTACCATCATCGGTCGTTGGCTGAGTCCAGCTATAGAAGTCATTTCGTTCAATCGGGCATGCAAGAACAGCTGCAAGGAAAAAGGAAGAGAAATGAGGAAACACAGTTTACCAGGAGGGCCCTTAAGCTTCAAATTAGCTATTCCTTCCTGTAGATCGGGAGATAAAAACCCCCTTCAAAATCTGGAAAAGTGAGTGAAAATGGCGAGCAAATATTTCCTTTGTTTTCCTTCCGAATAATAATGACACTTCCGTGGGTTCGTGTATTTTGTCCCCTAATGGCAGAGAAAGAGCAAAAGAAATGGTTGATTGAAAAAGAGCACTGCTATTGTTTTTCAGCAATGTCAAAATAAAGGCAGTTTTCAAAGAAAGAGTTCTGGGATCGTATCAAAATCTATGCTAAATTTTTTACAGGACTAATAGTATTGTCTATATATAACAGAGAACTTTCTACTGTTTAAAAATGTACTGCAAATTTTAATACGACGCTGGATCTCTATATTTGAAACTTACTTTATTTCGACATTGCTGGAGAACAACAGAAGTGCTGTGTTTGAAGCAACCACTAATTTTGCCTTTTCTTTTCCATAAATCAGCCACCCCGTGTCAGATTGACGCATACAAGGTCTAAAATTCCAAGTTGAAGCCTGACCCATGCAACTGTGTTAAAACCAAGATAATTGAATCTGAAGCTCCTCCACAGCAGCCATACAAACAGGGCACAATTTTTTTGGGACATGGACACATAATACCAGGTGAGTCAATAAAAACGCCAGACGTTAGAAAAAATCCTGGTCCCTGAATATCAAAAAGCAATGAGATCGAAAACTGTCTTATTTTATCCCCGATATGTCAAAATAGGTCCAGTAATTTACCCGGTTTTAATCGGCCATTCCTTCCAGTCGAAATAGGAGATTTTCTGCAGAAAGCCCCTTTCGAAAACGTGCAAAAACGAGCGAAAAAAGCAAGCAAAATTTCCCTTTGTTCTCCTTCCTGACAATAATGACTCATGAATGTGTTCATGTATTTTGTCCTCATGAGAGAATGGAATCCCCCTGAATGAGTTATTCACACTAGGGGGAAGAATTTTCAACTCGTCAAAAAGAAAGCACGTGCTAAAACGAGCTGAAAGTCATCGCTGTGAGGTTAACACATTAAGGACTTTTGCTTGTAATTTTACCACGTTTTCTAAGGTTTCTCAAAGGGACTCATTTTAGAAAATCGCTTACAGAATCTGAACGTAGTGACCGATTTCGGCTAGGAAAATTTCTAAAAATAATTGAACATATTAGATATTGAATCAAATATTGCCGAATATCATTGCTAATATATTTAGGGAGCAGTAGCCTTTCAAACGCCGGGCGTTTTTTATGACTCACCTGGTAGTTATCACGATCATTCTCGTCAGCAATACGACACAATTTGTCCAAGGAAGGAACAAGAAACGAGTACTTACATGGCGTTGACGAGGAAGTAGGGCATGCACCTGGCCAAACTCTTATATCATCAATTGCCGTATCACCTTCCCAATGTCTGCCTGTTAAACTGGAGCCTTGAATACTTTCAATTGAAACCTGGAAAGGAACAAAGAATATTGTTGACTATAGTGCAGTAGATGTACTTGGCTAAGGTTTGTGTTACCCATTTCAAATCATGAGACCATACTCTTGGGAAGTTGTAGTATTATGCTACTGTTTCATATGTCATTAAAAATTTACAAGACAAATTACATATCAGGCTACCTACAAATTACTCTATGAAACATTACAAGGGCGATAATACCGTGGGGAGCAACCGACCATGAGAACTATGACAAAACAGGTTAGTATGAGTTTTGTTACTATTTCATTTCATTTCATTTCATAAATTCATCAACCATAGTAGGTTCTAGTAATCTAAAGTACATACACACATTACGTCATAGATATAATGGTTATGTAGCCTAGATTACAATTGATAAAACGAAAGAAATTACCTGAAAGCTTCTAATTTTGACTCGCATCATTTAGTCAAACACATTCTGTTACTCATTTTATCATTTAGTCAAACACATTTCATCAAATCATTTGCAGAAAACGCCAATGACCGGAATCATTCAGTTACTGTTATGTCGCTTGAGTTTATTGTAAATCTCACAGGCCTAAAGCAGTTGCTGTGGCGAAAAAAAAACACGTTCTTGTATCACATTATATAAGGGTATGGGAAAACTGCGGGAAATGTGTGATTAACCAATAGGTGTGGCGGGATTCTGTATTGCCTCGTTTATGAAACTTCAGTCAGGTAATAATGTAGAATAATAAGGATAAAAATAATTTAAATATTCACCGTGAAATCCAGTCCGGATGGAACATCAAGAGTGCCTTTTCCGTGATTCCATTTATTCCCCTTGTTTCCATTAGTCCTGAAAACTTCATGCGAAACACCATTGTATGTAACACTGACCACGAGAGAGCCAATACCGCTGCCATACATGTGGTAGAATAAGTCTACACATCTTGCTTTACCATCCGATTGCATTGTGGGAGTCATCAAAATAGCATTGTGGTTAGGTTTCCTTGGTGCTGATGCTTCCGTGTACAAATAGTAGCCTCCTGAAATCGACAAAGGTAACCCATTAGTGAATCACCAAGCACCGTACTTAAATTCAGCGAGGGACTCATAATGAAACAGTGAAAAACTCGGCCCTATCTCCTGCATTCGATCATGATTCGATCGATTGAATCAGGATCTAACGACTGCCGTAGCTTTCAACAGTAACCCCTCGGAAAGAAAATGCCATAAAAGCACGTTAAGCAGACGTTTAATGGAAGCAACTTTGTATAAATCGGAAGAAGGAAGTTCAGTTTACCTGGTAAGTGCAAAATGAGTCTCTCAACACTAAATTTTTCATGTTTTTAAGGCCAAAACAAACCAGAGAGAAATCTTCAACTACCTGCCGCAACAACTTCCTTCAAAATCTTGTCAACAGCATCATTCGAATTGAATATTCGACAGCATTGTTCTTTGCCAAATCTCGCAATTTGATTGGTACTTTAGGAATCGCAAAGTTTGGGCCTAAATACGACCAGATTTTTAAGAGTAATGTTACGAGTCTCTCTCGACTGAAGCGCCATCATCAAGTCAAAGAGCACAGAGAAACTAGAGACTCATCGTCATAAGTCTAGAAATAGACTAAAGTGCTTTTTTATATTCTATGTATATTATTTTTATTTGGTAGTTGTAGGGTTCAGAAACATCCAATCAACCCTGTGTATGAAATTTAGCAAATTGACTTACGCTTGGCAGTGGTATGATCACTACTTGGTCCAGTGTAATAAGAGCGTGTTTTCCCACTTTGTCTTGTCCAATCAAATACATCAGATTTGTTTTGTTTCCAGGAACAGAACCCACATTCGAAGTTACATGACAAAAGATCTAAAATTGAAACAGATTTCATTTAAGAATGTTATAAAAGCTCTGTTTTGCCTAACCCCCTCTCTATTGCATTCCTCTTTCGCATGAGCTTCCTTAGAAACCCTGGAAAAGAAAACAAGTTTGCAAAGTTGAATAACCATATCTTGGCACATGGCATTGAGTCCAGTAACTCACTTCACTGTCTGTCGGAAGGCCCATTAAACTAAAGTTCCCATGCTAGAATACAGCATGCATAGTGGGCCTAAATTATCTCAAAACAGCTAGGAATCCTTCCAAGCCACTGGAAATACAGTACAGAAACACCTCCAACAAGCGTGTCCGTAACAATGTTCAAATACTTACCGACAAAGTTTCCAGGTGGTCGGGTTGTTGGCGCTTTGGTTGTCGTTGTTGCCGGTTTTGGCGTCGTTGTCGGTGGTGGTGGCGTGATCACTGAAGGAGGCGGATACAAAAATTAACACCAAGAATTTTCAAAAGCTGACATAGTGCATTAAATGAATTCGTAGATCTCACAATAAGTTTGAAGGTATCTTGATTTTGCTTCAGCTTAGTTTGGAAATTCTGCGTTCTAATAATGTCTTAATCATTTACGTCCCATTTGATCATGACTTAATTATTCAAATATGTCTTAATTATTTGATCATGTCTAAATTATTACTGAATTCATCCCTAACATGGACTTCTCAACATACATACCTCGAATTTTACTGGCTCAGTCAGTAAATTTCAATTGCGACTTACTTGTAGTACAAGTTGATCCAGTCCAGCCTGGTGCACACGTACAAGTGAAAGAATTGATACCATCAGTGCAGGTACCTCCATTTTGACAAGGGTTTGGAGTACAGTCGTCGATAGCTAGAGAAAAATGTTTTTTTATATCCATATAGAATATTACAGCAAAGGCTACATTCTACTATACTTTAAATAACTATGCAACACTACAGGACGATGCCATGGGAGCAAAAATAAACGTCAACACCGCGGCCATAACATAAAGACATGGAACTATAATAACAACTACGGTGCAGTTTGCTAATTAAGCTACTTACAATAACTACACGGTACTACTACAATAACTAATACCGCATTCACACTGACAGAGTTAAACCAGCTTTATCCAAACCAGTTTAAATTTCAACCAATCAAATGACTGGATTTTGAGAAAAGTGTTCATCAATGCCAAGACTCTTTTTCAGCTTATCGAAAAATCGTTGGAATAATCTAAGAAATATAAAAAGGGTATTTATATATATGAATAAATTTGGTATAAAAATATCGGATCAACATACTTGTTGTACAAGTTGCCCCAGTCCATCCTGCTGCGCATGTGCAAGTGAAAGAATTGACACCGTCCGTACAGGTACCTCCATTTTGGCAAGGGTTGGGAAGACAATCGTTAATATCTAGAAAAAAGCATTTATTAATCAAAACCGATTGTTTTCAATCAATCATAACCAGTAATCAAATAGCGGGGAAATTCAAACAAATTCTACTGTTTGCCTGATCGAAATCGCTTACTGAAAACAGCAGTGAGTTTCTCTAGACAAAATCTTCAACAAACAATCAAAGATGGCCTAATATCACATCAAATCCTTCTAATATTTCTACCTCACGGCTGTGAATTGTACATTCTTTAACAGAGCAAATAAATTCATTTGCATCATCTCCCACAGGAAGGTCCCGTCCCTTCCCCCTGAAGCACAACAACGTTAAACCTTAGCAGCGTGCAGGTGATTCATAAGGACCAAGACAGGATCTCTGAGGAGGCGAATTACTCTATTTAAAATTAGCAAGACTGACACATTGACTTTGACACTGTTAAACCAACTTTATTTAAACCAGGCTAAATTTCAACCTATCAAATGCATTCGAGTTGTTGGATTAACCAATTAGAAGGCCACATTTAGTAACCTGGTTTAGCTTAAGCTGGGTTAACTTGCAAATGTGAATGAGGTATACTCAGAGATACTGCAAGAACAGAATACAAATATCAGATGAACTTACTTGTTGTACAAGTTGCCCCAGTCCAGCCTGCTGCACATGTGCAAGTGAATGAATTCACACCATCCGTACAGGTACCTCCATTTTGGCAAGGGTTTGGAGTACAATCGTCAATATCTGTAGAAAAATGTATTCATCGACCTAAAGAGGTTGTTTTCAATCCATTAAAACCAACGGTTGACAAATCTTTCTAAAATCGGCCACTCTGTTTTGAAAATAGCAGGGAGTTTCTCCAGACAAAATCTTCAACAAATCAAAAATGACTTGCCATCACGATCAAATCTCTCTCATATTTCTGCCTTACAGCTGTGGCTAGTACAGCTTTTAGCAGGTTTAATTCACTTACCATAAGGAGCATACGACCCCCAGGAGCAAAATAAAATCAAGCCCGTAGGAGCGTGATTGAAATTTATAATAACAATGAAAGGAGTTCTGAGGCGATGTACTCGGTATCAAAATTAACAAGAGGACTGATCAGAGATAGTGTAAGTGAAGCATAAAATTTTAGTTGAACATACTTGTTGTGCAAGTTGCCCCAGTCCAGCCTGCTGCACATGTGCAAGTGAATGAATTCACACCATCGGTACAGGAACCTCCATTTTGGCACGGGTTTGGAGAGCAATCGTCAATATCTAGAAAAAAATGTATCTATCAATCGAAAGATGTTGTTTTAAATCCATCAAAACCAACAGTTGAAAAGTCTCTGGGCTACACTGGTCTTAAAATGGCATGGAGTTTGTTCAGACAACATTTTAACAAACAACCAAAGATGGCCTAAAGTCATGACAATCTCCCTTAAATTTCTTCCTTTACAGTTGTGACTTGTACAACTTTTAGCACGTTAAGAGGAGGAAAATGCCACACCAGGAGCATAATAAACTCTAGCCTTTTGGAACAAGACTGAGATTTATGACTAAGAAAAGATCTCTGCGGCGATGTACTCCGTATCAAAATTAACAAGAGGACTGATCAGGGATAGTTTAAATGAAGCATAAAAATTTCAGATGAACCTACTTGTTGTGCAAGTTGCCCCGGTCCAGCCTGCTGCACATGTGCAAGTGAATGAATTGATACCATCCGTACAGGTACCACCATTTTGGCACGGGTTGGGAGCACAATCGTCAATATCTAGAAAAAAGTGTATTTATCAATCGAAAGATGTTGTTTTAAATCCATCAAAACCAACAGTTGAAAAGTCTCTGAAGTCGGTTACACTGGTCTGAAAATGGCATGGAGTTTCTTCAGACAACATTTTAACAAACAACCAAAGATGGCGTAAAGTCATTACCATTTCCCTTAAATTTTCTTCCTTTACAGTTGTGACTTGTACAATTTTTAGCACGTTAAGAGGAGGAAAATGCCACCCCAGGAGCATAATAAAATCTAGCCTTTTGGAACAAAATTGAGATTTATGACTAAGAAAAGATCTCTGAGGCGATGTATTCCGTATTAAAATTAGTAAGAGGACTGATGAAGGATAGTTTAAATGAAGCATAAAATTTTAGATGAACCTACTTGTTGCGCAAGTTGCCCCAGTCCAGCCTGCTGCACACGTGCAAGTGAATGAATTGACACCATCTGTACAGGAACCACCATTTTGGCAAGGGTTCGGAGCACAATCGTCAATATCTATATAAAAATGTTTAACAAACTAAAGAAGCTGTTTTCAAGTCATTGAAATCAACAGTGTATATTCAATCTTTGAAATGCTCCAAGAAACATAAAAGGGACATGTATGAGTAAACTAAGATGAAAAAACATCGCAACCACTTACTTGTTGCACAAGTTGCTCCGGTCCAACCTGGTGCACACGTACAAGTAAAGGAATTAACACCATCATTGCAGGTACCTCCATTTTGGCAAGGGTTTGGACTACAATTGTTGATTTCTAGAAAAAAAATTATTTTCAACTCATCGGAATCTACAGTTTTAGAGCAAAGTCAACAGTTATATCTTAAGATTCAGTCTCTTGACTTCTCTGAGTATAAGCAGACATATCTTATTTTCAAGATTTATAAACGAGAGAAGTTGGAACCGTTTTTACTTGGATACACTATGCATATGGTAAAGAACAAAGTGAAGAACTAGTAGAGACAGGTCAGGTTGAGGGTAGCTAGAACGTTTGGACGCCTGAGAGTTGTACAGATTAAAGGTGTTGTGGAGCAGTTGGGAAATCCCCTGACTTTGCAGCCAGAACAGTCAGGCGGACGGGGTTCAATAACCGGTGGAGCCTCACCACTTTAATTGTGATGACAAGGGGTCACGGACTTGATTAGCGCTTAGCTTCTTCTGCGATCCCAGCACTTGGCGGTAAAAACCGTAACTTCACCTTGACAGATGAGAAAGACAGAACAAGAGAATTATTTCCAAAGAAAGTGGCTCTTGGAATGGAAAATGCTTAAAGGACAAGTCAAAGGTTAGTAGAAAATACAAGACAAAACTATTATCAATGGCGTATCGAACTTTTTCCCACCATTTTCCGCCTTTTCCCTGCAAAATTGCATATTCAAATAAGCGATCAGAGCATAGCGTTGTCATAAAACCAAAGAATCTGTGCTTTTCTGACGTCATGCTCAACCAAAACGAAGCAGCCTTATTGTTTTCTTGCCTCTTGACCGCTGCTAGCCTCCTTATCATGTTTTGGTGAAGAAATTGCGACGATGTTTGATCTGAGGTCGCAGAAGAAATTAATTCATTCTTGATATTTTCATGTTTCACTTCATCAAAATGATTGGTTAATTTACAGCTGCTACGAATGTCAATATGTGGAAAGCAGTTCATAATTCACGGCAGCAGTTCGTGAGATTATTTTCTAGCATGGATAATACCAACTCTGGACTGGCCCTTTAAAGGACAAGTCCGGGGTTGTTACAATTGCTGATTATTCAAGAGATTACACTTTTGTGAATGGTGTGTAGTACTTTTTTCAATTGTTTTCTCTTTTAATCTGCGAAACTACATATTTCAGTCTGCTAAGAAGTGCGAAATGATGTCATTTTCTATGACGTCACTTAACGTTGACCTGAACGAGGCTGCCAAATGTGTTGATATCATACCAACCACATTGCTAGCCTCCTTATTACACCTTCGAACACTAGTACAAAATGCAAAACGGCGACGATATTTGGCCTAACTTACGAAGATTAATCGTCGAATTTATCAACGTTCCCGGCATCAAAACATGGAAAGAACTCACGCCTGGTGTCCAGCAGTTGGTGAAGTTGCTTTTAAACAATAATTTTGTCAACCCCGGACTTGTCCTTTAAGTGCAATAGTGAGCAAGATTTTCTGAGCACGACTGGGGTATTTATGATGAAAATGTAACAAGAATACGAGAAAAGTAAACAAATTTCAAATCAACGCACTTGTTGTACAAGTTGATCCAGTCCAGCCTGGTGCGCATGTGCAAGTGAAAGAATTGATACCATCTGTACAGGTACCTCCATTTTGACAAGGGTTTGGAGAACAGTCATCAATGTCTATAAAAAGGATATTTATTAACCAATAAAAGCTTTTCAAAAGTTGAAATAATTCTAGAAGTACAGGGTGTTTCAGAAAAAACGCAACCCAATTATGATTTTATAGAATCTCCAAAGATTGACAAAATTTGAATAAATGTAATAATGATTCGAGCAACTGACGAGAAAACAAGTCGTACGTCCTGTTTTTAAGCCGTAATATCATAAGTTTTAGACGCATAACAATGAGTCCTAGAAATCGGTATTCAAAACGAGATCACTACATCAAACCGAGACCACTCATTCTAGGACTAATAACATTACTCTTTGATACTATGGCCACATGATCAGTCCACATGAATCCTGAATCCTAATTCAAGTGCAGCAGTAAAGGGGATTGCGGTTAAGGTAGAAGTAGCAGCGAGCATAAGTTCAAAATCTTTAAATCGATGTAAAAAGACGGGTGTAAAATTCTATGACCTATTTCTTTTAACTGAGTGGCTTAAAAGAAACTTGAGCTATGCAGGCTGGTTCACAAAAAAACTCAACCCAACAATTATTTAAATCTTAAGATATTGACAGAAATTGAGTAGATGTAATATATACCACCTGAACGTACAATCTCTCTTCTGTCTAATGATATGCAATTTGGATGCATTAATTGAATTATCATTAAATTGATCCTTTCTTAAAAATGGTCCTTTTCAAATGCAGAATGCTGCAAAAGCAAAATCAATCCCCTTTTTCCGGTAAAAATTATGAAAGAAATTTTGCCAAAATGTTTCAAGCCTAGAGGCACTTGAGGTGATGCCTTGAAGAGAAAAATGAAAATTTCATCCTCATGAGATGCATTTGTAGATAATGGTAGAATATGCTCTCAAAAAGGTGCCTTATCGTCTATGTAAATGCCCAATCACTTTCCGGCATCTAAAATAGGCCATAATTACGTAAATGTCAATCAAGCAATGAAACATTCAATTAATCCACACAATCTGGATATCATTGGAAAGAAGAAAAATTGCACTTTCAGATGGCATGCCTCAAATTGATTCAAATCTTATCATTTCCTGAAGAATCTCGAATGATTGTGGGTTTCGTTTTTTCTTAAACACCTTGTATAACAGAGGTATAAATTAATAAATTAGGTATAAAAATATCGGATCAACATACTTGTAGTGCAAGTTGCCCCAGTCCAGCCTGCTGCGCATACGCAAGTGAAAGAATTGATACCATCCGTACAGGTACCTCCATTCTGACAAGGGTTTGGAGAACAATCGTTGATATCTAGAAAACAATGTTAACAATCTAAACAAGTTGTTTTGAGTTCATGGAAACAACGGTATTTTGTCAATCGTTGAGATGATCTAAGAAACATAAAAAAGGGGATGTATGAGTGAATTAAGTATAAAAATATACGGTCAACATACTTGTTGTGCAAGTTGCCCCAGTCCAGCCTGGTGCACATGTGCATGTGAAAGAATTGACACCATCTGTACAGGTTCCTCCATTTTGGCAAGGGTTTGGAGAACAATTGTTAATTTCTGGAAAAAAGGTATTTTTGATTCATCAGAAACATACAGTTTTAGAACAAAATGACTATCTATACTCTAAGATCCAGTCTCTGGCCTTCTGTAAGTGTATGCAAACATATCTTTTTTTAAATTTATAACTGGGAGAAGTTGAAACCAAACCCTAACGCTTTCTTGCCTAAGCCACTTTTTCGTGTTTTGATGAAGAAATGGTGACGATGTTTGCCTTAAATTCGCATAGTGAAAATTATTATATATCTAATTTCAAGCAGTTATGAAAGTTGGTGGGTTTATTTTCTAGCATGGATCTTACCAAATCTGGACTTGTCCTTTACGTGGAATGGTGAGTAAGATTTTCGGAGCACGACTGGGGTATTTGAAAAGAACACAAGAAAAGTAAACAAATTTCAAATGACCCTTACTTGTAGTACAAGTTGATCCAGTCCAGCCTGGTGCGCATGTGCAAGTGAAAGAATTGATACCATCAGCGCAGGTACCTCCATTTTGACAAGGGTTTGGAGAACAATCGTCAATGTCTATAAAAACATGCTTTAGTTCATCAAAACGTACGATAAATATATTTCTTGATAGCAAAGTTAACAGGTTTATCCTAAGATCCACCTTGCAAGCCAGAAAGTCCTAGCCATCCCTAAGTATATTTGTAAATGTAGCATGTTTGGGGTTAATACCTAGGAAAGGCTGAAACCCTTTGAGTTTCCCAATGTATGTACCAGGCAAGGGAAAAGTTTGAGGGACTTTGGGAGCATGGCTGAGTTATTAATGATGCTCCCAACGAGGTTTGTTACCATGAGAGTTGCTTAGAAGGGGAAGAACATAACATCAGAATCATTTCAAATGACAGAAGTTAAAGTCTTTATGGAGTGAGGCTAAATCTGACTGCCTCGATAAGACCGTGGGCGACAGTGGCTCATTAAGTAAAATATGAAAATATCGGATCAACCCACTTATTTTACAGTTTCTTCCCGTCCAGCCAGCCGTGCATGTGCAAGTGTAGGAATCGACACCATTGGTGCAAGAGCCTCCATTTTGGCAAGGGTTTGGATTACAATTATCAATCACTTGAAAACAAAAAGCATTTATAAATTCAAAATAGTTATATTTAATCGCCTTAAATAGCAGACTATTCATAATAAACCAACGCACATACAATAAACTTGTAACCTGTAGGGAAACACTGTCAACTCCCGTAAATGGACAGTCATCAAAATATAAGATAAACCTGTAATTGGAGAGAAAATTGCTAAACCTGCAGGGAAATCAAGTAATCACTTACCAACAACGTTACAGAAGGAGTCTGTTTCCGTTCTGCAACTGCTTTGACGTTGCCACCAAAGTTTTGGCGCTTGTTGTTGGGTGGCCTTTGTTTTGATATAAGCCAATCAGTTGCTCAGGTGTGATGGCCACGTGATACTCAAATGTCTATTGTTGTGTTCGGTATCAAACACCCGGGTCATGTCATTTATCTGTTCTTCAATTGAAGCAAACCCAAGAGTGTGCGACGAAACGCGTATTTGGTGTTACAATTTGGTATAATAACGTTGTTGGTAAGTGGTCACTTGATTTTCTTGCAGGTTTAACTGTTTTCCTTCTAGTTACAGGTTAATCTTTGATATATTTTGACAATTTGTTATTTCACAGGAGTTGACAGTGTTTCCCCACAGGTTACAAGTTTATTGTACGTCCATGGGTTTATCACGATGAATGCACTATTTATTTAATCAATTAGAACCTATAGTTCATACAATCTTAATTTCAAGAGCAAAACTGCTGTTCAAGATTCAGCTGGTTCCCTCTCAGAGTAATCGGAATCCAAGTTTCATGAAAGAAATCTGCAAAATGTTTAAAATTCAAAGACATTTTGCCCCAAGTTGCATGAAACACACTTTCGTCGAGAAAGAAGTGCAATGTACACTCTTCATAGTGGCAGAGATATTCTGGCATCAAAATCAAAACAACAGGGTATGTTATTGAAACTGCACGTTTCCTTGGACCTAATCTTTGCCGTGCAATGCCATCTTCCATAAAAGAGTCACAGACATTAAAAATTTCAAAGGATAAATCAAAAGCTACGATTTGTTTGCCATTGTAAACTATAGGTGACTTGCATGTTGACAATATAAAGAGTTGACTTACGCCCAAGAAATATGTTAAATACATAAGTGATCTTAAAAATATAACGGAGGTATATTTGAGTAAATTAAGTATAAAAATATCGGATAAACATACTTGTTGTACAAGTTGCTCCAGTCCATCCTGCTGCGCATGTGCAAGTGAAAGAATTGATACCATCCGTACAGGTACCTCCATTTTGACAAGGGTTGGGAGAACATTCGTTGATATCTAGGAAAAAATGTTTAACCATCTAATCAAGTTGTCTCAAGTTCATAAAAAACAGTATAATGATCTTAAAAACATATGACGCTATCTATGAGTAAATTAAGTATATATATATATATATATATATATATATATATATATATATATATATATATATATATATATATATATATATATATATATATATATATATATATATATATATATATATATATATATATATATATATACGGATCAACATACTTGTTGTACAAGTTGCCCCAGTCCAGCCTGCTGCGCATATGCAAATGAATGAATTGACAGCATCAGTACAGGTACCTCCATTCTGGCAAGGGTTTGGAGAACAATCATCAATGTCTAGAAAAAAACATGTTCTTCATTAATCACAAACTACATACAATTAACATACTTTCTGGAAGGAAGTCTGCTAGTTTTATCTAAACATTCACTTTCAAGGTGAACAATATGTCACCGTCTATCAGTACACGCATTTTCATGAGAAACCAGTCATAAGAAACCCAGACAATCAGATCGCCAGAAAAATGTTGAAATTCTCCTATTTTGTCTTTTCTCTGCCATAAATCAGCAACCACTTGTCATATTGACTCAAACAAGGTCTCAAATTCTAAGTTGAAGCCTGACCAATGCAACCATGAAAAGACCGAGAAAACTGAGAATACAGCTCCTCCACAGAAGCCACAAGAACGGACCACAATTTGTTCAGGACAATCCGTATAAAATGGTCTTAGATAAATAGCGGACTCACCATAATAAACGCATAGCCGTAACAGAAAACTTGTAACCTGTAAGGACAGGTTACAGGTTACAGGTTACAGGTAACAAGTTTTTACAAGGTTACAGGGTTACAGGTTACAAGTTTTTACAAGGTTATAAGACTACAAGGTTACAGGTTACAAGTTTTTACAAGGTTATAAGGCTACTAGGTTACCGGTTACAAGTCTTTACAAGGTTATAAGGTTACAAGGTTACCGGTTACAAGTCTTTACAAGGTTATAAGGTTACAAGGTTACCGGTTACAAGTCTTTAGAAGGTTATAAGGTTACAAGGTTACTGGTTGCAAGTCTTTACAAGGTTATAAGGTTACCGGTTACAAGTTTTTGTACGTGCATGGGTTTATGAGTCCGCTATTGAAGACTATTTTGAAATTTCGTAACACAAATCATTTTCTTACACACCCCGTATAATGATTAAGAAAGGATCTTTGCATGGATCTGCTCACAACAGTTCGTAATGATCTGAGAAATATAAAAGAGAATAACTAAAGTATAGAAATATAGGATCAACCTACTTGTTGTACAAGTTGGTCCAGTCCAGCCTGGTGCACATGTGCAAGTGAACGAATTAACACCATTTGTACAGGTACCTCCGTTTTGACATGGGTTTGGAGAACAGTTATCAATCTCTACAAAAAATGTGTTTGTGTATAATCAGGATTTCTCATTATTTCAAAACCTACTGTTGATGCATATCTTGAAAGCAAGGGCAAAAGCTCTACAGCAAATCCTCACTTATAAGAACCTCCTTTTTTGAGATCGAGGCTGAAATAGATTCTTATTTAAAAGGCGCTAAGACTAATATCAGGGTATTGAGGTTTCTCTTTTGAAGGGTGACTTGTGTAGGCCCTTTCAGGGTCTTAAACAAGATTTTCAGCCCTATTATTTGTTTACGAAGGGTTCTTATGGGCCCAATAACTAATTGGGGAGTAGAATCAATATTCAACAGGCCACTGGGACCAAAATCAACTGAATAACAACAATGAAATATCAACTGAACCTATGTTTCATCAAACAAAAACAGATTATTAATCACAAGGTGCATAATTTAGGAAAAACAGCCTGTAGGTCCTTATTTTGGTAGGTTCTTATATGCGGGGATTTACTGTATTACAACCTACAACCATGCGTAGTTAGACGCCGCAGTTGCATTCCTGCGAAGGAAGACATTATTTACTACTATTGAGGAGCTAGAGTTCGATACTGCCTCCACAGAAATATAACATTTTGCTCCACAACAGCGTACATGCTGAAGCATAAATACGGTGTACGGTGTTAGAGCATCCACATTGTAGCCTCTTTTATCAATCCTATTTTATTGCCCCGCGCCGAAGCGGGGCTGACGTAGAACAACACACGTATAGACAACAAAAGGTGGACTCAAAATCTCGAGAAGTTTCAGCTGGTTTGCTATGAAACAAATAGATACGAGTTTGATACTATTTCATTTGAAGCTAACGCCATTCTAAAGTTGAATAAGGGTTGTACTGGTGATGCGATTTGCAAACGCCTCGAAGTTTATTAGGCTACGCCAAAAATGTAACAAAGTAATGATAATCAAAGTTTAGGACAAATCCACGAAGCCTTATAGACCCATCTACAGGTGGATGTGGAACATGTAGTATTTACTAATGCTAGTGTCTTAAGTGCTTGAGGAAATACAGAATAATTTCTAAGGAAACCAAAGCTTACAAATGCCTAAAATATGGCATCAAGCACAAGTCGGTTACTCTTCCGGCTTAAGATTGAGAAATCTGATGACGTCAAATCCACAAATGAGTTGATATATAAAATACTCTTTCATTTCGAGAATATTTAACATCTTGGAAAAGTCGAGAGGTAGAATTGTGTCAAAATAGCTAAAGCCAAAAATAGCAAAATAGCCATTGAATTTTACACCAACTTTTTTAAATATTTGGAACCTATACTAGTCTACAGAATTAGTTAAGGATTTAAATTTGCAAGTTAAGAAAGTGAAATATACATAGTATTAAAAAGACTTACGAGTTTGGCAGGTAGCTCCAGTGAAACCAGGAAGGCAGGAGCAAACGGCCTTTCCTTCCACAGCTGTGCATGACCCACCATTCTGGCAAGGGTTTGGACTGCATGGGCTCAATGCTACGAAAACGACGATACTTAGAAGCTAACAGAGGATGACAAGCATCAGGACGGATGGACTTCTAAATGTCATGACATATCAAATTTGCAAGATTGCTGTCCAGAAAATCCTCTCAGTGAAGTTTCCACTCCTCTAGTGTCAAGAACTGGAATGATAAATCTGACAACATTCGAGATCCGAGAAACAGAATCAATCTCATATTTTAAAACAGGTTTCAGAAAGCTTCTTTTGAGCTTGCAAGACAACACGACACCAACATGTGCGCTTCCCCTTGGAAAAGCAGCGCATTGCGCTGGTTTTCTATTTTATTCTTCAAACACAAGTACATCTTCCATCAATAGACCTTTTAGCTATTCAGCTAAAGAGCCTGGATCGAGCGTTATTTTTATACATTTTTATACACGAGATTCGATCGAGTGGCATTAGAGCTTCTATCACAATTGTGCACATTCGAAAATTCTACAAAATGTAGCAAAGTATCGTTCGATTGAGATTCTTTCTCAGAATAGCTAAAAGGTCTATTCTAAAAAAGAATCTGAATCATATGATATTTGGGCAAATTTGTAGAGTTTTCGAATGTACACAAAAGAGATGGAAGCTCCAACGCCACACTATCGCACGTCTCATATAAAACTGCAGAAAAATTTCGCATGGCCAAAACTTTTTGTAGAAGAGCAAGCTGAATGAGCATCATGTATACAAATTGATAAAATGAAAACAACAATAAGGGGTCTCTAAAGTGTGACATGAATCATGCCAGACCAAGCTGGACAGTATCCCTAACAAAACATTGAAAGGAAGCAATAACAAAGCAGTCATTTTTAATTCTGGGTACCAGAGCGGAGGATAATCTTACACTATCAAAAAAATTTCATACCCTATCTTGAAGTAGAAAAACGCTTTGTAGAAAAACCCACCATCTTTCAGTTAATAGTTTGGTAACCAATTTAGAACTGTGCTGATAGAGAATGGTGCATTCGTAGAGTTTTGATGGCTATATTTTAAAAACTGAAAAAGCAGTTGAAAGAATGAAAGAACGTCTCTTGAAATCATAACTGAAAAGGAAAAAATGAAGCTATCTGCAGAAAGGAATTAATGATGGCCAACAAGCCTCAGTCACTCCTTCACATCATTGTTTGCTTCTATTAGCTATGTATGTAAATATTTCCATTGTACTGGGTGTCCCATAAAAGTTCCCGCGTTTGATTGTACGCAGGGAAAAACTGTTGAAATACATAGCTCTCAATACGGTTGAGTTTCCCTTTAAAAGGCACACTGTCGTGGCACTGATTGGGTAAACAAGATAATCAAAAAGAAAAGAACTAGGCAAGGTTCAGTAATTTTGCTGTACAGTGAAATTCACGAAGATGATAATGATCTGATTCCCATTATTCTCGAAACAAAGGATGATTCAAGAACAAAAAGGCTTGGTAATGAATAAAAGGCCAGAGCTTTGTTATTGATTCCAAAATCACAACTAGCGAATCACAACCACGACAGTTTGCTTTTAAATGTTGACTGGTCACTTTATTTAAAAATCTTTTTCGAACAAAATAGTTTTGTACCCTATAAAAACTCTTCCTGATATTTTTGCACCTCAAAGAACTGATTGAAAGAGGTTCGAAACCTAGTCAAAAATCCTCCGGTCCGGTACCAAGGATAAAAATAAGCGCTCCCTAAGGTTTACCTATTTCGCAGGTCGCTCCGGTCCATCCAACTGCGCAGGTGCAAGTAAATCCACCAACAGTGACTGCACATGTACCACCATTTTTGCAAGGGGATGTGCTGCAGGCATTCGCCCCTATAAAAATCATGCAAACAGTCAGCACAATATCAACAGAATACACTAGACTCAATACATGCCGCAGTTTGCTCTTTGACTGAATTGATACCGCTACGACTATGACTCAATTCTTCGCACTTCCAGCAACGGATCGATAAAAGAAAAAAACTTTTGGACAATCAAACGAAAGTTTATTTGTTCGAAATCTGGTGATATCCGAAAGTTGTTTCGTCTGAAAGCTTTTAATTCATTGAAAATAAAAAAGCACAAAGAAACGCAACATAAAATGTTAATCAATCATTGTTTTGCCAATAATGCTCAAGTTCCTTGAATATTTCGTTGTAAAATTTTAGTTCCTTGCAGAATTGCTCGAAAACATCTCACATATGACAGCCTGTTAGTCGCCCGAAATTTCCGTAAAAATATCCTAAATTCCGTGAAAAAATTTCAGGAAAGTGTTCGTCCGAAAATATCTTGTCCGAAATTTATTCGCCGGAAATTTTTGGCTTTTAATGTATGCAGCTTCATAGCAATGAAATTTCAAAAGAAATTACCAGGAGTCGTGAAGAATATATCGTCAACAGCAACATCAGATTGAAAGTCATTTCCTGACTGCGCTTCGAATTGAATCTAGAATCAAGGATAACGATAGATAAATTCATGAGTTGAACAAGAAACTGAAAGCATAGTTTCCAAATCTTTAAAAAGGTGGGTGTAAGATTCAATCACCTATTTCTTCGAACTGGACAGCTTCAAAGAAACCTGAGCTATTTTACAGTAAATCTGCTGTTGGACTTTCTGAAATCTTCAATATTTTCAGAATTACAGTGTTTTTCTTCTTTTTTAAGAATTCAAGAAAATCTTGTTGTTGATTATTCAAGAGATTACACTGTTGTGAATGGTGTGGTACTTTTTTCTATTTTTCTCTTTTAATCTGCGAAACTACATATTTCAATCTGCTAAGAAGTGCGAAATGACATCATTTTGTGAGGCTGCCAAATATGTTGATATCATACCACACATTGCTAGCCTCCTTATCGCGCCTTCGCACAATAGTACAAAATACAAAATGGCGACGATATTTGGCCTAACTTACGGAGATTCATTAACAAATTTATGAAAGTCGGAGGCATCAAAACTCGGAAAGAACTCACGATTGGTGTTCAGCAGTTGGTAAGGTTGCTTTTGACAATTATTCTATCAAAAACCCGGACTCGTCATTTAACCCTTTCACGCCCGGCTAAAATTAAGCATAACAGGAAAACCTAATATAGATTGTCGTTTTCCAGGGGGTATCATAATCAGTGATTCAGTAAGCAATAGATATATGCAATGTGCATAACCTTTCAAATCAATCTAAATTCCAAATGCTTTACCTCCTGAAAAATTTGCAGTTCTCAATGAATACTGTTGGGCCATATGGCCCTACCGGGGGTAAAAGGGTTAACATCCGCGCTAACGTAACCACGATAACCATTAGGGGGTGCTCTCTCCTCGATTAGTCTAGCTACTGAGAGAGCGCCTCCTTTAAGTAATTTCCTTCATACAAGCTATCTTGTTTCTTTATGTTTTGTATTATTGCATGAATTTATTGTATTGATGTATTAATTTTCTGTAATATTGTTCTATGATTCTTGTAGTTTAAATGTTTGTAACAGTAATTAGTGATAATTGTATGTAGTGAATCTAAGATTAAAACAAGACTGAAACTGAATTGTGCGTCTCTCTAGCCTAAGTGCAGGCTAATGCAAGCTAAATTCTCTTTGAGTAAAGCATCGTTGGCCACTGGTTTTTTTCAGCAGAAGCTGCTTGAGCTTGAGGTGTTCAGTTAAGTGCTGAAGCTTTTAGGAGACTATTATCTCTGCCAACACATTTTCTTCTTTCAGCCTCTGATGTACTCATATAATAGGCTTTTCCGCCTTTCCTAAAAACAAAACTAGGAGCAATTATAAAATGCAGGACCTTGCAGGGCCCACCCATTAAATGAACTGCAAATATCATGAAATGAACGGCAAATATCACAGTAGGACCTGCACTCTATTATCAGGTACGAAACTAAAAAACCTTACGGTGTAGTTGACAGCACTTGCAAAGTTGAAGGAAGCATTGAACCAGCCGCCTAGTCCTTGTTCACCGTTCAATCTATACAGTTGCGTCTTGGTTCCACTAACGTCTTCGACTTTATTCACTAGAAGATATCTTATATTCGCTCCTCTCATAGCATATTTGAACGTCATTGTGCGATTGTCAGTTGGCAGGAACGATTTGCTCGACATTACTGCCAGCTGGCCAGGAGCCACGGGCAAGGAGGTCTCCACGTACATGTAATATCCAGCTACAAGAAGGAATAGAAATAGAAATTACAAAAAATTTGACAATTCTTACAATAATGGTATATATTATCAAGAATGCCCTCTCTACGATTATGACGAATAAAACTGAGCTTCTTTCGAGTAATTCATTTGAAAGAGAAGGGCAATAACATTTTATTCCATTGACTTCGAAGTTTTTGCAAAGCTCTGACGCTACCGTAACAGCTCTATCCATGGGTAGTAGGAAACAGCAGTTCTACTTCTTTGCCACCGCTTTGTTCTTTTGCAGAAGATAAATTATTTGCAACTACGGAGGAGCCAGCGCAAGACGCCGAGGAAGAAAAAGATCAACCCTCCTGCACAGAAACGTAAAATTTTTTCTTCGCGGAAGCGAATACATAACTGTGGTATCTAGCAACCCATGCTCTACGAAGGTCCCGCGGGAGGCCTATCTACGTCCGGAGGCTCCCGAGGGGGGCTTTAAATAGATGGGACTTATTAGAGAGAGGGGATCTATTCAAAAAGCAAATGATAAGGATAGGGATGACAGCTTTTCAGTTTAATTACCCAATTCAGTTCATGCGGATTCAACATACAATTTTAACGTGCAAACTTATGCAGCTAAATAAAAGGAAAATCTGTGTAACCTTCCGTTCAAAGTTAAACTTTGGGTCCTGTGCCTGGATGTGGCATGCATAATAGACGTAAATTAGCTGTAAGGGGAAGTTGCGTTGCAGGGCTACTGCGACTGTTAAACTAAAATTCAAAATGAATTTCTCACCTTAGAGATTAGCCTTTGTACTTTCTTCTGACACAAATTGAACCTCCATATGTTTTCGGATCGGTGCGATATAAATGGATTTCCAAGGAGTATTTTCGTTGACCTTTCACCGAAAGATCAGCCTGTATCTAGATCAGGATCTTTCCTTCTTACTTTAGTCAATTACAGAGAAATTTCTCCTTTCAAAATACGATATTTTATGCTCAAAATGAGAATTTGTTTACATATTCCTTATCCAGCCCCTTTAAAGTCCAGATTATTTTGTCGTTAATGAAGCTTGCTTACAGCAAAACCTGAGATTTAATCACATGACAGCCGTTCTCACATCTGATTGCTTCCTCGTTTCATGGGAAAGCGTTTATTGGCTGTTAATACCAGGGAGATATAGATCTCCTATATCTCCCTGGTTAATACAATGCGATTTCTTTGTTGTCAAATAAATGCTGGAATACGAACAACACAAAAGCAAGCGGCGTTGAACACAGGCTACGCTGAACAGACGAAACATTTTCCTTGGGCATAGTCTGTACGCAAGCTAATAAAAGTGGGTGGGGCTTAACAGAAATGGGGCTTACTCAGAATTTTGGCACAGAGAAGAGGGTCTTGTTGGAGAGGTGTTTTTATAGCGAGGAGACGTAAATGGAGGTTTTTGTGGTATGCAAGTCTTCAAACGTACCTCCATTCGTATTTACAGACGCATCACCATATGGTCCGGTAGCACTCGAGGGAGTTGGACCTGTATGTCTCTGCCAGTTGAGAGTTGAACCAGTGCGTTTCCAATGACATGTTGGGTTTCTAGTTTGCTCAAATTCACAATCATCCGGTCCTGTAAACATCAAAATGTTATCTTATTTCATTTCCAGCATGAATAATTATTTCGTGATTACTCTACTTTCTTTGCAGAGGATTCAAGCTGAATATCACATAGTTTGTAATCACATAGTTTGTAATCACATAGTTTGTAATCACATAGTTTGTAATCACATAGTTTGTAATCACATAGTTTGTAATCACATAGTTTGTAATCTCATAGTTTATAATCACATAGTTTGTAATCACATAGTTTGTAATCACATAGTTTGTAATCACATAGTTTGTAATCACATAGTTTGTAATCACATAGTTTGTAATCACATAGTTTGTAATCACATAGTTTGTGCAGCAAACTCGACTAGCAACAAAAACTAAGTAGTCAAGTTTCAAAAGGCCGATCTACTTCGTAAAAGAGAGGTTTGGATCGAGCGTCCAGACCTGGGAAATAAAGATGTCAAAATATTCTATTATAACATGACTTTTTCAATGAATTCATCAACTTTATTATTCATTATTTAAAGGGAGCACGAAGACCAGCATGCTTTGTGTAAGTTTGCGAGCTGCTCTGCAAAGCTTCCAGAATAACTGAATGTACAAAACAACAAACTATGGCAAAGGCTGCAGGACTTTGTACTCTCTTTAACATGGCCTAGTCTCATTCATTAATCAACTGGACATGTTTTAACAATAAGCCGCAATTGTCAATCATTTATTACCCAACAATTAGAAATGGTCAACTGAAATTCGTCATCTATTCAACACATCTGCTGGTCAGCCCTGATCGATGATTCATGAATTTTCGATGATTTTCTCAAAAATGACTAAAATGCTGCCATTTTGAAATGGTAAAGATATCAAGAATTGTTTCTACGGCAGATTTACTGCAAATTTCAAGCCATTCAATTCATAGAGAAACATGATGGAAGTTTCACCAACATTTTTTAAGATTTGAAAGATTCGAGCCTTATGCTTGGATCTTCTTCGACGACTTTTCCACGATTCAAAGATCTTTGCAAGATCTTTGAGGATCAGTCCAAGGCTCCGTCTGGAAAACTATCCAAAGATTCCTTTATTTGCATTACATATTGGCGGAGATTTCTGAGTTCTTGAGATTTCCAAAGATTTTTAGGATGTTCCGAGGTATTTCTATTGTGAAGATTTTAAGATTTCCAACCTTTTTAGAGACTTTTGCGACTTTGAAGATTTTCTACGAAAGTGTATGAGGTTGTTGAAGTGATTTGCCCCTGGGAAATAACACGGTTGAAACGTCCGATTTATTTCTACCTCCACGCCAGAGCTTTGGCACTTTGCCCTGCACGCACAAATTCGATACTCCCTCTCAAGGTCTTAGCAAAACTTACTTAGACTTAATACATGTCGCAGTTTCGCTCTTTAAGTGATCTGACACCGCTACTACTATGACTCATTTCCTTACGCTTCTAGTAACATTTAAGCTTTGTACTGATATCATACAGTGTGTCTCATAAAAACTTCTCACTTCTAAACTCGACTTCCTTTCGACCCACTTATCCTAGCAGCAAAAATAAGACATTCCTTAAAGGTGCGATAATGCAGTTACTAAAATGATTACTTTGATAAGACTTAATAAGCAAACCAAAACAACGCATCGCCGATTATGAAACAACTTTTCAGCTTTTGTAAGCAGCGTTTTACAACATCAACGTTGAGCAGGTAAAGAGATATTCAAGTTGAAAATGGGAAGCTCTTTATGAAACAAACTGTATAAATCTCAACATGGCCTAAATCAACTGCTATTTTTTTCAAAACCTCCGAGCCTAAAACGTCACAAAAGTAGTTTTCCAGAACTGTTCTACCACAATTCTTTCAGGCCATAATTGCAAAATAGAGTTCTTCAAACTTTGCTTTCTAACAGCAAAACAGAGGTGACATAAACTTGTCCTATATTTCAATGCTATTTTGTCCAGTTTTAGAGCTCTAAGGAAACAAGGCCCTAACTGAAGCGACAATAACGACATTCAATGACATAAGCGTAAGTTGCGGGTTTCATCGAGTCTTTACGTCTTACCTAGATCGCATCTTCCCTGGTAGCAATTCTTGGTTTCACTTGAGACGCCAACACACTGTGCACCACCGCATTTTGGGACAGGATCTGTGCATGTTCTTGTCCTTGTTGTCCGTCCATTACCGCATGTCGTGGTACATACACTCCATTGTGACCACCTTGACCAATGACCATCGACTAAGAGTAACAAATTAATAGACCTTTTAGCTATTCAGCAAAAGAGCCTGGATCGAGCGTTATTTTTATACATTTTTATACACGAGATTCGATCGAGTGGCGTTAGAGCTTCTATCACTATTGTACACATTCGAAAATTCTACAAAATGTAGCAAAGTATCGTTCGATTGAGATTCTTTTTCAGAATAGCTAAAAGGTCTATTAATAAATAAATAAATCAATCAATCAAGCGATCGATCGATCGATCGATCGATCGAAGTTGGGCCAAGACGGCGAATTCTTTGTGTTCATCTTCTTGATATCTTTGGGTACTTGCATTTCTCAGGGGAATGCGAAGCGTGCAGAAAAGTTTGTTTGAAGTCAAAGGGGGATATGATAAATGAAAAAGCGGGACAAATTCCATCAAAACAACGATGAATTCATTTAGTTTGGCAAAATAATTAATAAGTAATGGCCTTTTTATCAAGCAGTCCCCTAGATTTTATGAAATATGACTCACCAACACAGGTCTTGTTTGCACATGTAACATCTTGCTTCTCAAAGATCACCCCATTTCGATTAGCTCCTGGGCAAAGATTCCTGTCCGTCTCAAAGCAGTATTTTTGCCTTTCCACGAAAAGTTTACCAGTACTTCTGTCATTTAAGCAGGGGCTCCAATCGGACCAATCTGAGAAGCCTGCACCTGCCTCTGAAATGAAACAATTGTTTTATTAAAGGACAAGTCCGGGGTTGTTATAATTGTTGATTATGCAAGAGATTACACTGTTGTGAATGGTGTGTAGTGCTTTTTTCCATTTTTTCCTCTTTCAATCTGCGAAAACTGCATATTTCAGTCTGTTAAAAAGCACGAAATGACGTCAATTTATTTGACGTCACTCCACTCTGACCTGAACGAGGCTGCCAAATGTTCTGATATTATACCACTCACATTGCTAGCCTCCTTATCGGGCCTTTGCGCACTCGTACAAAATAAAAGGCGACAATATTTGGCCCAACTTACAAAGATTCATTAATCAAGTAATGAAAGCTGGCGGCATGAAAACTTGGAAAGAACTCACGACTGGGGTTCAGCAGTTGGTAAGGTTGCTTTTTAACGATAATTCATCAACCCCGGACTTGTCCTTTAAAGAGCCTGTTCTCTTCGTAATCCTCCACAGTCCGTGGTTGTTGTAACTTTATTTTTCATCGATTGATTAAATAGTGAAATATCGTGCGATCCACATTCTTTTTTCAGAGTAGCTAAAAGGTCTATTGAGTTATCAACTTTTTGCATATATTGAGACTGTTCGCCGATTTTAGCTCATCTGGTAAGCAGTTCCAAATTTTAAGTCCTAAGGACTTAAGACTTTTCATGTCGAAAGTAAGATTAATGGAATTTCGCGACGAATAGTTAGAGGTTCTAATTCGAAAATATTTCTTTCATGAAGGATGGATTCAGATCATTCAAAATTTTAAAAATTTCTACAGAAAGAGATCTTAGTTGGGAAAAATGTATCGTAAATCGTTGTGACTTCAGTCGAGGATCACTGTACGAACTGATATGATCATTATAACAAAATCTAAGTGCACGTTCTTGTATCAAGTCTTAAAGTCAAAGAAGCTAAAAAAGACTTTTTCTATTCAGTGAAAAAAATTGAAAAGACACTGACAACAAGATTTATAAAAGTCTAAAAATCGAAGAAACTCCAGCACTGGGATAATATATCTTAAGAAACTATATTGATTTTAATCGAGGAAATCCTTTCATTTTAGGAGTGCAATCACAGTAAATGAAATTAATAGCTATTACAAACCTCCTGGCTGCATTACAAATGAAAGAATAGAAATAGTATAAACTAGGTGCTCCACTATCTGTAACCATTTTACAGTCTTTCTTGACTTGAAATAAATAGTTTTCTGCTGGACCTAACGTGCAGATGCATTTGTCATTTTCGGTGTGTAAAATGACAGTATAGTAGAGAAGGCCCAAGAAGGCAAGTAAAATATGCGGCAATGAAAGTCAGGCCTAAACAGTCGAGCTTCGAAACAGGTTTTTTTTATTAATTCCGTTTCTGCAGACAAAAGTGTTCCAAAAATATCTTTCCTTCCTTTCATGCAAGCAAGGAATTCCTATTTGTTTAAACTAACAGGTCACGACATATTTGCCAATTACCGTGGACAATAAGGCACAGAAAGGAATCACGTGATAAAGTGTGGACGAAATTTTTTTGGCCTGATCTCACTGCCAGCAGCAGCAACAACAACGCGGTCGGGCAAGGCTAGAAGGCCCAACTTCGTCGGGCAATGAAAACAACTCCATTGTACTTACTTTTGCATTGATAAAGAATATTGATTTCCTGTTCATCTAAGGTGCTGAAGCCATTTCTCTGGCCAAATTGTCTGTGTGGGTCTCCAATTGCCTGTAATGTATTCTTACCATTCTTGGAAAACGCTCTATTGGAGTATTGCATAATACTGTCAAAGTCATAGACCGTCCCTTGCAGCTGGACAAGTGTTGAACTGTGTTTCTTGAAATTGTTTTCTCTATCTAAAACAACAACAACAACAACAATAATAATACATCAATATTCAAACAGGTCGATTATGTTCAGATGCGACTTCATTCGTTTTATCAGTTCAAAACAACGGGTAATAATAATAACCGTGGCTAATAACAACAATGATAATAATATGTGAACTAAGCCGCCATCTTTAAACACAGAAAACAAATTATAACTTGGAACTAACGAAGATTTTAACATTGAAACGTTTACAAAACTGTTGTGTTCTTTAATGATGATGATGATGATAATAACAACGTGGTGATAATAAAAATAAAAATAATAATAATAATAATAATAATAATAATAATAATATAATAATAATAATCAGCACTGCTAGGAACTGCTGGGATCTTACGAAAAGTTTTATGATTACGAAGTTTGAAGAAGAAAGAAGGACAAGTCTTTATCTTAAGTGCTTGCACCTGATGAAGAACTTTACATAACCAGTTTTAACATCAAAAGCTGTGGTAAATGTGAAATAATAATGATAATAATAATAACCGTGGCTGTCACAAGATACATCACATCACGATATGACCACATGTCGTTGCGCCGTTATAGCCGTATCTTCTGGCGACAAAAATAGATCGCACGAAAATGAAGTAATTCATATCAAATAGTGGTGTGACCGCAGCAATTGACTGAGGACTCCGATTTGTGTAGCCTACGGCGTGCAGAATTTACTTTCCAGTGCGAAGGAGAGCTAGTGAAGTCTGCTCACAGGCATTACTACACATCGTGACAGTCTTATAATGTGAAATCCATTATACGGGGTGAGTGGCCGAGTGGCTTATACAGTCTTCGTCAGGTGACTGAAGTTGAGCTTGGTCGAGTGAGGTCAGATTTCGGATGGGTGACCTCTGAGGCCTGACCTCCCAGCTCACCTCGTCGTCCTTCGGAAGGGGCGTTAAACTAGGGGTCCCATGCCTGGATGCGGCATGCACAGTGGGCCTAAATTAGCTTTCAGTAGCTAGAAAACCTGACAAGCCCATTCAAAACAAATTGAAAACAAACAAACAAACATCCTCTACTTGGGATTATGGCGTGATTGCAATGATATACACACTGGCGAAATAAGGAACTGAATCAACGAATCAACAGTGCGAAATGTGCATTTGCCGAAAGTGGAAAAATTATGACAAATAGACGCATCCAAATAAAGATAAGAATTCCACTACTCAACAATCTAGTACGATCACGCCAGACCTATGACTGCCGCGCATGGAGGCCAATTACCACTACAGAGACTACCAAGCTTTCAACCCTTCTAGAGGCATTCTTTTCTCAATGGTCATCAATAGTTTTGAAGGACAAGTCCGGGGTTATCATAATTGTCGACTATTCAGGAGATTGCACTGTTGTGAATAGTGTGTAGTACTTTTTTCCAATGTTTTTCTCTTTTAACCTCCGAAATTACATATTTGAATCTGCTAAGTGCGAAATGACGTCATTTTATATGACGTGACTTCACGTTGACCTGAACGAGGATGCCAAATTTGTTGATATTATACCACTCACATTGCTAGCCTCATCATCGCGCCTTCGCACACTCGTACAAAATAAAACATGGCGTCGATTTGGCCTAACTTACGAAGATTAATTGTCCAATTTATGAAGGTTCGAGGCATCAAAACTTGGAAGAACTCACGATTGGCGTTCAGCAGTTGGTAAGATTGCTTTTTAACAATAATTTTATCAACCCCGGACTTGTCCTTTAAAAAGAACTCATGATTGGTGTTCAGCAGTTGGTAAGATTGCTTTTTAACAATAATTTTATCAACCCCGGACTTGTCCTTTAAAAAGAACTCATGATTGGTGTTCAGCGGTTGGTAAGATTGCTTTTTAACAATAATTTTATCAACCCCGGACTTGTCGTTTAACCCATTAGATAATCCATAAATCAGAAAGAAAAATCTGAGATAGTCGACTATATATGTCATAAGACAAAGAGATTTGTTTAACACCCAAAATGACTTCATCGAATCACTCTACGCAGAAGAAGAGCAATCACTGGATAGCACGTACACTTGTTTCGCGAGCTCCCCCTCTCCCCCTCAGAAAAATGTTGCTTTGGGGCCAAAAAGTGGGATGACAGGACGCTTCGCGACTCTGCTGGAATGCTTGGATAGTAACCTTTTAAATCAACATTGTTTCGGGGGTGATGGAGTACTTAAACCTGATAGCTATGGTTAAAAATGCGGATTAAGGAGAAATATCCTTGGTAATCAAAGGACTTTTGGCGGGCATCGTAGCTAGCACGAACCATCAGATGCCCTTACAGTGAAATTATTTAGAAATTAACTTTCCATCAAACCAAAACTCCTTGCTAATTTTCACCTTTTATTATATTTTCCCATAAGACTTCGATATTTTGATCTCTGTCATATCGCGACTGCTCATGGTAGAACCCAATCGCGTGCATCAGTTCATGTATGATAGTTCCAACACCAGAACAACCTGAACCAAGTGAGATTGTTTGCCCTCCACCAGAACGACCAACGTATGACCAGCACCTAAAAATTTGTGACAAGAAGACATCAGGACAATGACTGGTAGACGTTGAAAATGAGTCCCTTGGATCTCTGCGATAAGCCTTGCTCAACAGGCATTCATAATGAAACAGCGAAAAAGCTGACCCAATTTTCTGCAGTTATCAATGGAATTGATGGAATCACGGCTTCGAATCTCGAATTCCGTGGGAATTTTACCAGCTCTTTAATCCAATCGAAATTGTATCACATTTGTCGTAACCATAGTAATGAAAAAATCTCGCAATCTGATTGGTACTCTAAAACGCTCAGATTCTGGGGCTAAATAAGGTCAGGGTTTTCAGAGTAATGTTATGAGTCTCTGTTGGCAAAAGCGACATCGTCAAGTCAAGTGGGCACAAAGAAACAAGGGACTCCAGGTCTTAAGTCTAAATGACTGAATCATTGTGATAATCATTTATTTCAACAAGATTAAATGCATTCAGTAAATGTTAATAAATTGACTTTCAATGTGTTCTGCTCAAAAAAATAACTAATCTAATCATTTAAACACAGAAATATTCTGGGATGCAGATTAAATTCTTAATATAAATTCTGGAATGCTAAGATTTGGGATCTATACAGTTTTTGAAACTGCTGTATGGTGAAAACATCTATCATAAACCTCATCCATATCCGGGAATTGGTCTCAAAATCAGGGCATAAAAAATCAAAGAACCCTTGGGGGGACTCATGGAGCCTCGCCACATTTTAAAGATGACATTCATCTTCATCTTAAACATTGACGAACTGCAAAGAATGAAATTTCAATGCCCTATTTATGGCCCAATTGCTCCCAAAATGACTTTTTGAGCCATGACAAAACAACATAACTACGGACGACGACAGACGACGGATGACGGACATGGGACAGGAATCGCTCCTACACCATAGACTCCATGAGTCAACAATGTCCCTTTCTGATACCAAACAGAAATAATACTGAAACTTCCCTTCAAGAACACAACATGGAACATGTAATGGAACACAACAATGTTTCAACAATAGGCAACAAACGTAGCGTGTACGCGGTGGTCTATAGATGCAAAAGATTTTTTTTTGTATTCAATACAAAAATTTTACAAAATGAACTTCTTACGACACTACGTACGAGCTACTTTATCAAACTACAAGGACGATACCACGGAGTGCAAGAAACCATGAACAACTCCGCAGTCACTAACATAGAGAACATGTAACTAAACTAAAATTAAACACACGACTGCGAATTCGCTTCACTTTGCATGTCGGGCTAACGTTGGGCACGCAGGTCATTTCATAAAATTGCTAAACTGGAGATGCGATCGCAGATTTGAATGGATTTGTGCCCAATGAGCCTAACATGCAATGCGAAACAAACTTACAAGCACAAGAGCTAGAGGTAAGGGGGACTCGGTGAGTATGAAGTGTAAAACTAAGGTTTAGAAGTTCCTTAGTCAAACCGACCAGCTTGATGAATGAAATTTTAAGTCAGTTCAAGAACATGTTTATTAACGTCACTGGAAAGGTCTTTATCACCATACAATAAAAGTTGTACCAGAACGTTGTTTGAGAGAGTGTTGATTTGAACAAATGGTTGCAATACTACTGACACGCCAGAAAGAAGATCTCGTTGTTAGATGTTACAAACTTGGTACTGTTAGACTTTTTTTTCAATTTGTTTTGAGTGGGCTTGTCAGGATTTCTAGCTACTGAAAGCTAATTTAGGCCCACTGTGCATGCCGCATCCAGGCACGGGACCCCTAGTTTAACGTCCCTTCCGAAGGACGACGAGGTGAATTGCGAGGTCAGGCCTCAGAGGTCACCCATCCGAAATCTGACCTCACTCGACCAAGCTTAACTTCAGTCACCTGACGAAGACTGTATAAGCCACTCGGCCACTCACCCCGTAAAATGTTAAAGATGTTAAATGAAGACCAAAATATATGCATGAAAGAAAGAATTTGGAGGGAATTTGGAACTGATTAAGTTGGAAACCCATGAGCAAAATCATTTAGGAGTTCTAAGGGGCATGAGGGAAAATAACGTTTTCCACCTATCTCATGTTTGTTGAATAAAATTTTCTTAAAGGCTGTACATGAGATACAATCTATGTTCGGTTGGTTGATTCTTTCATTAATTTTCATCATGAAGAAGAGAAACAGTTCCATAGAAAAATGTAATACACAGAAAAGACATACGTTCAGAATTTTCCTACAGGGCATTGGTGGGAATTGAAAATTTCCTGTGACCGCCCGGTCGCATGGTCAGGTGGGTTTTCATGCCCTGAACAGTCATACAATTTTTGGGTAACCCGGTGCATATCCAGGTGAAAACACTGGGATGAGGAAAGTAAGTCTACAACTCACCCAGATAATTTTTTGAAGTGTATCCAGTTCTTGATGAGAGATGTGTTTGTTGCTAGGAAGAATCTCAGACAAGTCTTGTTTTCATATTCTCTAATAGCTTTCCCAATTTGACCTCTAACATAAGCTGGAAAAAGGTATATAAACAGAAAATCTAAATACATAAAAACAAAATAGTTCATAACTATATATATATATATATATATATATATATATATATATATATATATATATATATATATACAAATAATTTCCATAAGAAAGGAAAGAATAATCACAAAGGCTCTATTCAGTCCCACTCTAATTAAGCTCCTCCCCTCTAAGCCACAATCTTAAATAAGAACCCCTCTCTACAAAACTCCCTCACTTTTATCAAATGCAAGAAGTTACCAAAGATGTGTCATGTAGTTAGCTGAAGAAATTTGCGTGTTAATTTTGACATGTTTTGGGATTTTAAGTCTGTGGTGAATTTTGCTTATGTGACTTGTAAAATTGTATTTTGATTCCACCAAGTATGCGAGATGTAAGAACTAAAAAGACATTACTTTTATCCTTGCCGCATGCCTTTGTGAATACCTTCTCTCATTTGCTGCAACCCCTTTCAAAACAAAATGTTTTTATCCAGTACACAAAGGATTGCAGCTAACAAGACTACAGTTTTCTGTAACCCAATCAGATTGCAGCACTTGGTAAAGCAAGTACCCAAATCTTTCCATTCTTTAAAAAGGTGGGTGTAAATTGCATCAAATTTTTCTTTGAACTAAATGACTTGAAAGGAATTTTGTATAATTTGCTTGAAATCTATTGTGGCAATTTTTGATATCTTGATTAGTTTGAAAATGGAGGCATTTTTCATTATTTTTTGAATATGGGCCAAAAATTTTGAACAAAATTAAAATCATTGTAAATCTTAAACTACTTGAGGAAAAATTGATACAATCTTCAATTAGGCCATTGTTTATATGAAGGTCTACAGTATGGTGGCAAGCAGAAATATGTAGCTCTTCTGGAGGGGGATTTAGAAATGTGATGACCTCACACCCTCAAAGTTAATAGATGCCAGCATTTTGAATATGATTAAGAAATCACAAAATTGCCATCACAGATTTACAGCAAACTACTCAAAGTTTCTTTCAAGTGTTTTAATTCAATGAAAAATGCAATATAATTTTGCAACGTTTTTTCTGACTCATCTGGTACACACTAGTCACTATACAACAGTTCAGGAAAGATATCATGGGGAGCAAAAGACAATGACTACCAAGTCCTTTTGATGAGAAAAAGGTATGCATGCGGCATGTTGCACCCATAAATGATTTTGCATGTGTGATCGCTGGAAAAGCATGAAAAGTGTCAAAAACATCCCATATGTTTTGAAAGATAAACAGACATGATACAGGCATATTTCACAGATCTGTGTGTGCAGAGTTTCAAATTTGTGTCCAAGTATCAAACTCTGTGAAACTTGAAGAGACTGGGGTAAGGGCTAAATCATAGTTTGCATGTGCAACAAAATGCACCTCAATTTGAATGTGTGCCCATGCGTGTGGGTGTGATGGCACTCATCAAAGGAAAAGGCCTGCTACCCCAATTGGTAGTCAATTCCTGAAGCTCAATGTAGTTAATTCTTGGCACAAGAACTCCATAAGGAGCACAATTAGTTTTTTTTGGGTCTTTTAATTTTGCCATAAGGTGAATCTTACCTGTGATGCTTGGATCAAAGACATAATGAATTTTTCTGTCTTGCCATAACCATGCAGTTGGTCTGAGAGCAGACCTTTTATCCAGCTCATCGTCTTGTCCTGAAGGCCTTTCAGCAATGTCCCCTTCAACAATCGGAACTGGTATTTCTTCCTTATGTCCTAGAAAATATGGAAAGAGCTGATGCAACTGAGCTGAATTAATTGTGAAACAGCTTGGCTCCTATATACACTTGGGATGCAAAGGCATCAGAGGAAAATTGACTCACAATGATATTGGAAATGTCTTTTCAGCCACTGGCCTCATAACAAAAGGAAACAGTTTTCTTTCCTATTCTGACCTCAAATAAAACATGTTTGGTAGGAATATATAATTGTCATTTCCTTGCCTGTTTACGAGCATCAAAAATTGAGCTGATGGCAATGTTTTACTGACTTTAGGAGATGAAAAGCTCAAAGTGATGGCCTTATTTTGAAGCAAACTAAACTGATGATATGCTGGAATGAAATTTGGATAAGAAACTGTTCAATAAATGATAAATAAATAAATAGGTAAATAACTAAATAGGTATATAAACATTTAATCAAACATCCATGTCCTAAGACCCTTGATATTGCAAGGAAATAACAATGAAATAAATTTTAGATGCTTACGTTCATTGATGGCAGCAATAATTTCACCAGCTGATTGTCCACCATTGCCAGCATCTGAGAAAATAAGAAATGAACATTTTGATTCAAGGGACATTCCTTGAAAATTAAATGCATGCCAAAATTTCTGTCATCATTCCCATCAAGAAGCAGATTATGTCAGTCCTCAGAATTCATCTTCCTTTTGTTGATCACTGTTCTCAAACAGGAGATACAGAGGTAAACATTTGGTCCAATTTCAATACCCTACCATTTTCATGTGTGGCAAATGAAGGCAGCATATTGTTGTTATTGTCCATTCATCAGTTGTTGGTGAGTCTTGATGGGTTTATTGTGGGTCACTTGCTAAGTTGAGTTTGAATGTCCTGTTGTATTTGTCTGTACCCATGTCCACAGTGGACTACAGTCATTGATCAGACAATGCTGTTCAAATTGATGTATATGGCCAAGTTCTGGGTCTCTATTACGAAAAGTGCCCATCTTGTTTACAGGGGTGGAAAATATCTTTCTCTTTCTGGGACCGCAATCAGAAATTGAAACATTTCTGTGGCCATACAAGACATAAAGGGAACTGCTTATTAAAAACTGACTTCTTGGTATTTTAAGCATGAAGATATGATTTTGAGAGATGAAATTTTCAACATCAATGGAACAAAGTCTATAATATGGCTCAAGAGGAATCAGTTTATCCACAGTATGCAAGTTTATGATTATTGAACATAGCTATAATGAAAATATAATTTGAACAGGTATCATATCATTACAAGTGTCAAAATTCCACAATTTGTGCAATTCCTCCTCATTAATCAAAGTGTTTTAGAAAATTTGTTACATTGGAACTGATCTCCTCAAAAATTCCTAAGAATTCTCAGGCAAGAAAAACCGGGTGCTATTGGCTATACAGTATCTGTTGCAGCACATATTAGATAACGTGATTCACTAATCATTGTTATTTCATTCACTGATATACTTTGTCTCACTCTTTCATGTTTTTTAATTTTTCTTTCTAGAATGTTAGCATATTACATTGCGCATTCTTAGGTGTGATCTGTTTCCTTCTGGGAGCCAAAATATTTTCTGGGACCAATGGTCCCATGGTCCGATACTTTTTCCACCCCTGCTTGTTTATGACCTGCTTGAGCTTTAACTTGGAGAAGCACTGGAAAACGTTGATAATGATATGCCTATTGGTTGTAAATACAAACAATTCAGTTCACCAATAGCGGGCTTTTTGCCAAGGAATGTCCCTTCAGAAGCAATGGCACTGGTAAATTTGTTTGTCTGTCGAACGAAGAAATACACATTCAGTCACTATAACATCATGATTTTGAACTCACTGTTTGATCCTGCACCACCACGCTTTGATTCAATGCTATCAAGCTCTTCATCCAAGTCTAGAACGAAGAAACAAAATATATACTGTGTGAATAAAAAGTTGCTTCTTTTGACAATTCATGGCACAAAGGGCAGTGAGAGGATTGGAATGATCATGAAGATTTTTGGTATTTTCGTAATTTTCCTTGCATTTTTGGGAGACTTGAAAATTGAATACCATATGTTCTCAATTAAGCCCCCACTTGAAAAAGCCTACATTGTAGGTGCTTGTATTCCACAGACAGTAAAATTGAATTCTTCATAATTTCATGCATTTTTCCTCATAACCATGATTGCTGCATTACAATGTTAGGGTTTCCTCAGGCACAAAATAAATAGGGAGGGAGGGTGTGGGAATAATCAGGGGCTGGAAATGGCTTGCATTGATAATGATAACAGGGGTCTAGAACAATCAGTGGAGAAGGTAGGAAAGGTGGAACACAGTTGCTTTCTACGTTAAAAACATATCTTTTTATATTTATCCAAAAATTACGTAAAATGCTCCCTATCCGGTGTTTGGTTGGATGGCTGCGCCGATGGCTTGGTACTCCCTTCTGTCGGGGTGGCGGGCCTGCTTGTTGTGGCACGTTTGTCCGTTCGTGTGCTGGGTATCCTGCTTGCTTGACCCTCTTGCACTTGTATCAAAGATTACTTGTCTTCTTTTACAATCAAATTGGTCCTTTCAACGGCCTTCCGATGGGACTGCAACTTTCTTCCTCCAAATTTGAAAAGATTTCTTTTCCTTGATGCTTCCATATCGAACTTAGTGTATTTATTTAGTTTTAGTCTTTCTTCAAATTTGATTAGTTTCTTTTTATGTATTATATATAATTGGAAGCTATTTATTCATTCGAAGTAAAATAAGTTGACAACAACAACCTATCATTTCAGGTTTTCACAAATTAATAAACAGGGGGTTGGAATAAAAGTAAGGAGACTGGAAAATTTTGCAAACATTAATAAAGGAGTGGATGACTAGATTGTACTTGAGAGTAGAGTTATTCTATCTAGATATCAATTCCTTTGAATTCTAGCACTGATTGTTTGATCAGGTGCATGTGCCGCTTAGAGGGTGAATATGTGCTGCTCTGTGCCAAATATTTTGGAGCAGAACAATGCTGTGTGCCAGTGTGTGCCAAGAATAATTGATTTTTATTGTTGAATATGATGAGAAATTGAACTGCCCATTTTAAAGACCTCTTTCTGCACCAAAATGTGCTCACTAAAAGCCATATGGGTTCTTTTCTCTGCCCCAAAGATCTTCTAGTAGGCACTCAGATTCACCCATGGTGTCTTGCCACATTGTGAACTCATTCAAGCATTTAAAGACCATCCTGGGTGCATTCCAAGGCCCTCTTGCTGAAATCCAGTGGGAAACCATCTTTTGATTTTCTCATGCCAAGGTTTTCAGTGGAGAAGTTTCCTTTGTTGTGGTCTGGCGGGCACTTGGTGTTTGCATTGACCATAAATTCTGTTATCAGTTCTGTGTCACTTACATCAACACCACCAAATTGGCACTGGTAGCAAAGTCTGCTATGCCCACACCCCTTACGGTGGGGAACATATGGCAGAGAGAAAACTTGGAAAATGAACTAAAGATGGCCTTGTGAGGAAATATCACAGGATAAATATACCTTTGTCCACATGTGCATCATCAATTGACAGTGATTCAATCTCATCGTTGTCTAGTTGGTCACTTTTCAATGAGCTTATCCACTCTTCTTCTGAAATGTAAAGGTATGTTTTGGTTACTCAAGATAGGCCTAGCTAGAGTGGGTAGATGGGCCTGCAAATCCTAGTATTTCTATGGCTTAGTACCTACATGATACAAGACTGTTTTCATTTGTACTACTAACCTCATACTTTAAATTGCCTTCAAGAATCTCAAAGTCTCTCTGATATGCACTGAAGAAATCTTTTAAAGCTATTTCCGCATTTTGGTTCCATCCTCTCGACCTCTCGACCTCTCAAAGCTTCCAAGCTTTTCGCAGTGTTCGCGGGAATTTTTCGAGACAGCTTGAAATCGAGGCTAGCTCCTTCCAGGCGCCTTGAAAACAGCCCAGTAAATTTTGTGTTTAAGACACATTGCCAACCATGATCCTTTGCGCGCCGAAGAAAGGACAGTAAAACAAAAAAGAACCATCTGCAAGTGTATGGGAAGATAAAACTGGAATGGACGTTCCCATAAAAATTTCATTGTTTAGACATTTTTTTTTACTTGAGGTGGATAATCACAAGAGTACTGCCAATTGTTGGAAAATTTTCCAACTTTGGGGAGCTGCCATCCCCAGCCCCCGAGCCTTTCATATCATCGACTACTTTGTGGCTACAAAGGATTATGTTTAGCTATGGGTTTCTAGGCAAAGGTTTTTCGACTCTTAAATCCCTTGCTATGTAGCAGCGGCACCCCAAAGCGTGCCCCACAGTTTAGGCAGAGAGAAGATTTTTTGGGATCTCTTGATGCCTCTTGCTCCTCTAGCGTATGTTGTCAATCGTGCGCTGCGGGAAAGGCTGCAGATTTGTTGCCTTTTCTTGTGCCTACTCGCAAAACTGTTGAGCCTCCAGGGGGAGGACGCCTACTGCACTAAAGCCTATCAACTTTGTTCATCGAATTTTACAGAATGATTCACCTCCGCCTGACTTAAAAAATTATGAAAGGCGTGTGGGTTGAAGGCACCAAAATCTCTGGGTATTATGCAAAGATGTGACTAAGCCCATATTCACAAAACAGGAGTGATGTACGATTTCCACAAGAACAATGCACCCACATTTGCCATCGAAGTTCCGCATACCCGATAAAAATTTTCCAAGTCTTCTTACAATACATCAAATGATTAATTTACCTCTCAAAAATCTCACTCTTGCAAACCTCCAAAAATTCTCGATAATCTCAGCAAATTTTGAAAATCTTCAGAAGTCTAGGTAATAATCTCAAAAAGTCTTAGAGAAACTATAAAACTTTTTTAAAGTCTCAGAAAAAATCTGAAAGTCCTTGAAAATCTTTTTAAAATCTTAATGTCTGTCTGAAATTTTTGGAGTGTTTGCCCCTCATATACAGATGTCTGTTAGTCCCGCCGCAGAAATTTTGTTCTGAGAAGGTCCCAGAGGTTGGTCTCTCTTCCCATAAGATTCTTTAACCTATATGTGGGGACAAACAACTACGAATGATAAAACAACTAAAGAGTTTTGGGAGAGCAATTTTAGGATATCGAAAATCTCGACTGAAATCTCTAATTTTCGAATGCAAGAAAGACTGCAAAAGGGATTTTTTAAAAACTTTTCTTGAAAAAAAACGAATTTTGGCGAAAGGTGTACGAGATTTTTAGAGAGTGGTAAGCCCGTTGGAAGTCACTGCATTATCTACAAACGAGCCAAAAATGTAACTTGCAGCTTACTATTGGTTTGTGGCGCCTCATTGCGGCTGGCAAAGTCATTGGAGAATCCATTCGCCAAACTCTTGCTGGAAACTTCGCTTTCGAAGAGCGCAAGAATTGTGATCAGGCCCAGTAACATGTTGCCGTCACTTTGCTGTTTCTGCCACCGAGCGCCCTAGACAAGACGCTCTCTGATGCAAAATGGACTGAAAGCCTCATTTCTTTGACAAATATTCAAAATTTTAGTTATCATCCGTGGGAAAGGCCGAAAGAGCACTTTGAAAGAAATCAGGCGTTTTTGTTTGTTCCTTTCATTAATTTCTATTTTCTAATGAACATTTGGATAAATAATATGCAGTTTTAGGAGATTTGTGCAAGCAGTAACTTTATTAAATCGTTCTCAAAGGCAAGAATAATGCATTTCTTATATGAAAAATAAACAGCTTAATAATTATCATGACAATAAGCTTTACTTTTTCTGCTCATTCTAATGCTTTCCCAGGGGGACAAAGCCGTCTTATTGTCAAAAGGTGTTTTCGGTATAGGATAAATAAACATGTCAAAAATTTACGCCAATCAGTACTTTCCTAACCTTGATCAAAGGAAAGGTGTGATTTTGTGACTTGTAAACCGATGAGGGCGTATTTAGCCTGATTCACGTGAATCAGGCTAGGGCGTAATTTCGCAATTCAAAAGTCAAAGAGCAGAAAGCATGATAATCCTATGACTTTGTAGAAAGTCAAAATTTTGTGGGGGAGTTGGAATTGATGGGGTATGGGGGTGGAGAACCTATGGGTATGGGCTATGGGTATGGGCTATGGGGGTGGGGATCCTTGATAACTCATTCTGTCGCCTACATTGCAGGCCTCTCTTTTGGAAAGGGTTCTCAGGAAAACTTTTGTTCACTGCATGGGCTCATGGGCTTGGTAATCTGAGTTTTCATAACATAAAAAGGCTGATTAAGGGGGATTTTAACGTTAAAGTGGGGCACATACATGAAAAACGAAGATGACAACGTCTTTGGTTTTATGACGAAAACATTTTCGTGACGCCTGCACAAATGTATTTGTTGTGAAATTGCATATCCCTCTATGAGGCTCAGGATTCTGTTCCGTTCTTTCCAGAGCCTTGGATCTGTAGCTTCTATTTCAAAGAAATCTCAGGGAGGCTGGTAAAAATTACGCAAGGCAAGAGTGTGCACTGCTTGCAGCTGAAAGAATTTTTAGACACCCCCTAGAATGTTTATATTCCGAACTGTTATTGCGAGTTGGCAACGAAATTCCTACGCAGTTCCATACTGTTTGCATTGTATTCAACCTGCACAAATTTTTTATGTAAGCCATCTTTTGTGATTCATGCCGGTCGGCGAAAGAAGGGATAGAAATCGCTCCTTCCTTGTTAAGACCAAATGCAGGAGATGGCCTAAGTCAACAGAAATTACCTATAAAAGTTGCACGGTTATATATCTGCGTACACATCGGACGGATTTCTGCTTAATGGGAAAAATTTCTGTCCGGAGTACAAAGATACAAATACACAGTTGAAATGTAAATTCAAGGCTGTTTTCGGTTAGAATTGTTGGCGGGGCTTGGGACTCCTTTCACGGCGCAACAACGGCTTCTTCCGTCATGACGCGTCAGCCGTATTTTACGTGTGAATTAAGCGTGCACTGATATAGTTCCCATGGGTTATAATTTCATTGACAGTTTATTGGATGCAATCGAAATAAATGGTGGGGAAAGGCAAAAGAGCAACTTTTGTAAAACAAACAATTCAGGTTTCGCAAAAGCAACGCGATTTATGTTTTGAAGAATGGATTTTTCACATCTCTGAAAGCAGTCAGTCAGATCAAAATAAACTGAGAAAGCAAAACAATATGGTCGGCTGCACTGAAGGTGTGGATTCTATTCACGAGGGTACGAAATCAATTTGTTTTAGTCACACTTGTATCCCAAATTCACAAAATTCAGACTTGCTTGTCTATCAAAGCAAAATAAAGTTGTCCAAGGTTCCAAACGAATGATGAAAAGTGGTCTTTGATTGTCCATCACTAGGCTTGGAGTAATGACGGGTACGGGTGACATTCTCCAAAACTTTATACTTTCAGTGCAAAGACATAAAGACATACCATGCATACGATAAGTCCAACAATACCATTACTTCTTACTACGTTATTCTGTTATTTACAAAATTAAAAAACCAAACTGTAATATCAGTTGCGGTTTTTAAAACTTTTTCAGATTCAAAAGATAAAAGAAGTTATAACATGGTTTTAACAGAATTATCTCAGACCATCTTTGGCGAAAAAACGCCAATGCACGCATCTTTCAAAGGAAACCAAGAGATCTCACCTACCTAGCATTGGATGTTTCTAAAAACCATCATATTTTGAGCACTGAAAATTTCCTGACATTTTGTTCAGAAAGTTCCTTGAATCCTTGAAGCGTTCGTGGGCGGGAAATCACGAGAGATCCCTCATGAATTCGAGCAAATATCCAAATTTCAGAGTTCAACAGTGCCCAGTTTTATCCCTGGATCATTTTTTGTGTCTTCTACACAAAAATGCGACCACTCACTGAAATAAGAGGTATGGGGTTCTGGTACATTATACGGCGGCTTTATCGATATTTTCCAACTGGTTTTAGCATCTGGCATGAGTACCAGGAATAAAGAAGAACATAAACGCGGAAGTATCCTGCAGGCGAGGCGAAAACGTTTCATTCGAACTCCTTTCGGCAAAAATTTTCCAATACTCGAGTTTCTTAATTTCAGGGGGATCTGAGCATCGAGTTTCTTACATGGACTTTCTCATAACAAATACGAATACCCCTAAAAATTTCAATCAAACTTTGGATGCAAAAAGATGAAACTTATAACAGTCGAATGTCAAGGATTCAAAATTAGAATAAGAAATTCTCGCTCACCTTGCGTTCTGTCAATAACTCCAGCATTGACATGATATAATATCGTGCAGCAAACTGCAAGGACAAGTAAGAAGGTTTTCTGGATTGGAGCCATCTCTCATCCACCGTTCTCTGCAGACCGTGCGCCACTGTCGTGAGTTGTAACTGGTTGTAACACGACTGCAGTGACCTCTGGCTTGAGTCAAAACTCCCCGTTGCAGATAATTGCAGCCCTTTCAATTTCGGCAATCCAAATAACAAAGTTAACAAAGCGAAGAGCAATACGCTAGTGTCTACTGCATCACTGGTTTTGTGACGATGGAAGACGGAGGAGTGCCCCTTCCGTAAACTTCGCTGTGATTCCCACATTTATTCGAGTGAGGAAATACGGACTGGAATGGGGAACAGCTCTGGATCAAACCTTATCACTTTTGGAGAACATTTAAACGCGGGTAAAATAAACTGCGTAAAACCGTGTAAAACAATTTGCGGATTAACAACTTCGTAAACCCGTCAACCTTGCGAGCCATTTTCTATCATAAACCACAAACGACAGTTTTCTTCAGTATTCTTTTTAGGACAGCAGTTTCATGAAATTGAAGCAGGAATCCCAAGAAAATTAGTGTGAATCTACACATCGTGATGACAGTGCTTTTCACAGTTATGCCACCGCACTGATTTTCCAGCAGAAACCGTATTCCAAATCCAAAATAAGGCAGAATCTGCCTAGCCACCCACTACGATAGACCCCATTTTGGCCAATCAAGCATCTTCTATAGAAGGACAACTCTATAAATGTATATGAGCCATTTCAGCAGCCAGTAACAGAAAATCGCAGGTTCATCTAAGCTGGTTTTTACCTTAGAGTGCACAACTGAACAACGATACGCGTATTTTTTATAAGAAACTGCTTATAAGAAACTCAACGTCCAGTACCGGGAAAATGTAATTTAAGAAACTATATATTTTTGATAAAGGAAATTTTTGACACATTTTACCCTATTTTACTTGTTACCTGTATCATAATACTCGGAATGCACTTGAGTGATGTCTCAATATCGGAAAGTTGTCAAAAAACATTGTTTTTAAAACTTCACGCGGGCGCAGTTAGTGAACATGAAGATTGTCACGGGGCCTTAAGAAACTCGAAAGAAGCTCAGAGTACTCAAAATTTGCAAATTTTAAGAAAATTTCAATACTGGCCCAAATTCTTCGTTTCTCATAAAAATACGTGCATTGCTGTTATTTTCGGGCATCTTCAAGAAACAAACACCCTATATATTTTCTGATAAACTGTTCTCTACTACAATGGGGCGTAGGAACAACAAGTTTATCTCTATCTCTCGCTCAAGGAAAAGGGGAAGGACAAAGGGAAAAGAACATCCCCAGTTCCTTTGCTCCCTCGACCCTTCTTTTCTCCCTCCTCTGCCTCTCTTCCAGTTCAGCGTTGCAAAAGCTCTGTTTACTTTCCGGCATTCCGTGGTCCGGATTTTCCATTATCTCACGTACAATGTCAAAGAGATTAGATGATGCGAGGAAATGCATTGAGCAGGGCAAACGGTGCAGAAAATTTTATTCCCATGGATTCTATCAATATGTTTGCAAGGACATGAATAGATGTTAAAACTGCCTGCGTCATTCCTTTTGTGCCCACTGTTGCAATCTCCAATGAAAAACATGAGGGCGGCGGCCTGTGCGTGTCATGGTCAGTTTGAATTCCAAGGCAACTAAATTACTCATGCCTGTTCCATGGGATCATCAGAGAAAGAAGGGATGCACAAAGGCTGTTGTCCTTTGAAATTTCCTAGAAAGATATCTCTGGACCTTCCCCTGTATGTTGGCCGATTACTGCCATTGAATTTTTCAGCGCATTCATTCCTGCCTTCCCTTTGTCTTTTCACCAAAAAGAAGTTCTTTGGCACAATGCTTGCGCAAGAACTAACTGCGTACTTGAAGCGGAGGAACCATGCCTGATCTAATTTTGAACTGCTGACATGCAGCTATGAAAAACACACAAAAGAGACATCACACAGACACTAGCATTGAACCAAGTGACAAAAAATGGTTGTACATTAAGTGAATATGCATTGCATAAGAATTGGAATCGGTGCAACTTGTCATTGTAGGGTTTGACTTCAACTTATTTGAAAGTTTCTTGAGTTTTCTTAAATTTGTCCTTATTGTGAGTATTTCGCAAGATGCTACTAAGGGCGTCGCCAGCCCAAAACATTTGGGTGGAAAACATGAGGGTAGCCCCCAGGCCCCCCAGGGAATGTTATCTTCACCACGCCCTTCAAACTTGGGGAAATATGGGAGACGCCTTTTTATTTTGATTATGCAATTTCAATCTTTGTGGAAAAGCAACCATCTCGAGCAGCATTATCGGTAACAGTTTGCATTATGGCCTAGCAATTTGAAACAGGAAAGAGCCTCATATATCTTTTTATGAGGCAGAAAAGGACCTGATTTGCAACTGAAATTTAAGGATTTTCTTGAAATTTTCGAAAACGTAGTTCAGAATTCAAGAGGAAAACCAGTTATCAAAAATTGACTATTGGGTTAACAAGAGTGCCCCGAAATGTAGTTTGTAAGAGAGGATTTTTTTGTAATTCTGAAACAAAATAAAAAAAACAAGTCAAAAAAGCTTTATCACATATCTGATATCCATTTTTAGCGATTTTTAAACCCGGTAATTATGGTATACCTAATGAATTATGATGCCAAATGAGGGGATCACTCAAATTAAATGATGCTGGAAGCAGAAAAAGAGACGGTTGATTAGCCTGCGTGCATCCCCTACTGTCTCAGTTTAGTTGAACTTTCCCGTTGAACCTACTGGCGTACGAAAATGAATTCAATTCAACGGGAAAATTCAACTCAACAGAAACAGTAGGGATGCACGCAGGCAACGGTTGATGCAACCAATAATAAACAATTCGTGAGCTTCAGAAATAAAAACCGAAAACAACGCATCAGCATGAAGTCTTCTGTCAAAACAATTCAGCCCCAAGATGCGTTATCATCGCTTGCTTTTGCGGTACGTTCTTCGTTTCACATTCTACGTCACGAGAGGATTTGCACCGATGAGGGCATTTCCGTTGCCTGATAACCAGGCACGTATCAGGCTAGCATTTCCGTTACTTTCAGAAGCCTGAGAGGAATTTTATCGCCAATGGCTGAGCCTGTTTACAGACGCAAGCCTCAAACCTGATTTTATCTGAAAAGAAAATAGTTTTCAGTGAGTCTGCACGCAGGCTCAGTGGCGACACCAGCTCTGAAATATCAAGAAATTGGTCTAGCCTTGGGAAAAATTCTCAGTACCATCTGAAAATGACCGCGGGACACTCGCATCTACCTGAAATTTTAGAAGAGAACTCCCTTCTCGGCTCTGGAGCCAAATGTGTTCTGCTTTTTCTCCACTCTTTGACAACGACCAACCGCAAGCTGATGAGCGGCACATTAATTCTGTTGAAACAGATTTACCTTCAAACATGAAAACATGAATTTACTTTGGCGTTTGCAAGATAAAAGTCCTGCTCTAGAAAAACAAACGCTCAAAGATTCACCTTCAATTGTTAATGTGTTTTAAGTTAAAAGGTAAAGCAAAGGAGCTTTACAATGTTGACAAAACAGTTTTATCGACAATCTTTGTTTAGAAGCCACGATAGCATTCGAAGAAAACCAAATAATACACCAATCTTGTTTGGGTCAGGAATTTATAATTGTGGGGACCATACTGTGTTCGGATTTTAGATTGTCTCACTAGTAACAATTTTAATCATCTTCATAACCAGGAGAATTCTTCCACAGTTTAAGTCTCTTCTTAAAAAATAATTGTGCAGCCTAACGACAAGGAGCAGCAGCACGCCGAGCGTCTAAAATCTTTAACTAAAGGCTGCTCTCCATAGCCAGCGTTTTGAGCGTGCGGGCGCTGCGACCAAATAGGAGCATGCCCAATGGATGAAATTTAGCGATCAATCTGATCGCTGGTGACCAATTTTTGGGCGCTTTGGGAGTAGAAACAAGTTCAACTCCCATCGCGGGCGTTTGCGATCGCTACCGAAGGAATCAATCTTGGTCGCAGCGCCCGCGCGCTCAAAACGCTGGCTATGGAGAGCAGCCTTAATAGACCTTTTAGCTATTCTACAAAAGAGCCTGGATCGAGCGATATTTTTATACAATTTTATACGCGAGGTTCGACAGAGTGGCGTTAGAGCTTCGATCGCAATTGTGCACATTCGAAAATTCTACAAAATGTAGCAAAGTATCGTTCGATTGAGATTCTTTTTCAGAATAGCTAAAAGGTCTATACATCAAAAGAATTCCAAGGCATATTTACAGAAAAGTACCCCCAGTTTCTTCCAAGTCACTCAGTTCAAAGAAAATTATTGCACGAAGTGGGGCCTTTTTGTCTTGCGTGCTGCGTCGTTGTTGTTGTTGCCCTTGTTGTTGTTGCGGCTGCATCCAGTGGGATCATATCTAAACTTTTCGTCCCTACTTTATCACGTGATCTAATGGCAATCCTTGTTGTGTCTGATTGTCAAGGAAAGATGAAATCTGGGAAACTTTGATCAAAACAAAACCCATTTCTAAGCACAAATGTCCAGGGTAACTTAGGCCTGACTTTCACAGCAGCAAGTTTCTCTAGCCTTTGCATTCTTAGCCTTCTCTGGTTGTTAGGCCTAGCAGATAACTATTTGTTTCAAGTCAAGGAATACTGTAGAATATATGGTTACAGGTAGTGAGGCACTCGGTGTTTACTATTTCTAGCAATAGAATTTTACACATTATTCTAAAGACTTAAACCACATCCTTGGCCCACATACATGCTAGTGAGGTCAAATCTGGCTTCGTGACCTTGATGTTTGACCAAGCAACTTACTTCGCAGTCGTTCGGAAGCGACGTTAAACTAGGGGTCCCATGTCAGGAAGCAGCATGCCCAGTACGCCTACATTAGCTTGAAATGGAAAGAGATTTTTCCAACCTACTGAACATAAAATAATGAACTAAAAAGGGTAGTGTTATTAGTCATTCTTGCTCTAAAATCTATAACCAAGATGCGCTTTCCCAATGATGAAGTCCTACAGTCCTAATGTAACAAAACTTTTTCTTCATCATTTCCACTCAAAAACATAAATTTGGTATTTTCAAAGATTTCACAGACCATTGCAAACGTCTTTTACTTAATAAATTCATCATGTATTCATCTCCATATTAAACTACAAGACAATTCAATTATTTAAAAAGTAATTCAAACATTTAGGCCGGTACGCATAGCGTACAGAGTTTATCTGCATTAATACAATCGGAATGACAAAACGCTCCACAGCGCTGACAAACAATCATTGCTTCAAGCCTGCACGGACATGAAGTAAATGTTCTCTTCGCAAACACGCTAGGCCCTTTGACAATTTTACTCGTAAATCGATCTTTAGATTTCTTCGTGCCGTCTTCATTTCTGGCGTGTTTCTTTTTCTTGTGCCGATCAGCCTTCTTCTTCTTTTTGTGTAATCGTTTTGCGTCAATAAAATTCAACGGGACTCCATCCTGATTTGTCAGTCCTAGTTGCTGGTATTTTTGCAACATCAACTCGTGTTGTCGGAAATTTTCGTCCTGCGAGCTCTCATCGCGTTCACGTTTTCGTTTCTTTGCTTTTCGTCGCTCCTTGCGAAGTGCCTCTTCTTCTGGTGTCCGAAGCTTGGGCAAAATATCGACAGAAGCTGCGGTTTCCTTCACAATTGTATCTTGGCTTAGCCCTACCCCAACTCCAACCCTACTTGTTGTCGCTGTGGCAGTCGCCGTCGGCAATCCTCTCGGCGCTTCCTTCGCATGTTCGCTAATTTTTCGTAGTGCATTGCCGAGATCTCGGGTTAACATCATCAGCCGAGAACGTACTTCAGGAGTCGGTGGATCTACCGTATCAGCGAGTCTTGCATTCGCTTCGGCTAACTGCTTTTCCAATGCTAGCTTTTTCTGAAATAGCTGAGCTCGTTTGATTGCCTTTCGGCTTCTATCCTTCGTATTGTTATCAGCTTTAGGCCTCTGAACAGTTGGTGATTTTAGCAGTTCCTGTTTTCGTTGGAGATTTCTGCGAATCGTCTCCGCATCGGCTTTTTGTCGCAAAGTTCGTTGCATAGCTTTGAAATCTTCAAGATGATCATCGGCTGTGTTTTCCGAGAAGCGGAGGAACGTAGACCACGAACTTTCTCGCTCTTTTATCTTTTTTGATGGCGAAGATGATTCCGAATTTTCATTCGTGCTTGCAATTGGGTCAGCAAGACAGCTAAAAGGAAACAAGCAAACGAATTGCAACGGCAGATTTACGACAAATCACCCAAAGTTCTTTAGCACTGTAGTTCAAAGAAAACTGTAATAGAGTCGTGACAAAAACGAAACAGTCCGTTTATCGTCGAGTACAAATCTTTATATACATCATAAAAGGAATGTCATTTATACCAAATGACCTAGACATAGAATCTAAGCCTTAATTCTACTGCAGGCCTAAATCATTTATGATACAAAAACGGATATTAGCATTGCCTTTATGAATGGATTTGTAAAATTGCAAAGATTATTGGATATTATATTAATGAGAACATAATGAATAATAAACTGTTGATCTCGGTGTCAAGAAGATAGAAAGTTGGATTTCAAAAAATGTAGTTCAATCTACGAAAATACTTCTTGTGGTCGCAGTATTTTCATCACTGCCCAGCAGTTTTGTGAAAAAAAATATTCTACATAGGTTCACTGTAGCCTACGAGAAAACTCGTTATTCAAAAGAAGAAAGGGTCTACGAAACGAAGAGTGAAAGCTTGCTACGGCCACTCAAGTAATCATCTTTAATCATCCTAATCCGCCATTCAAATAATGTGTGAAACGCGTCTCAACAAAGGCAGCATAAATTAAGTTCTAGAAATCTGGAACTCACTGTAGCAAGCATTTGCTCATTGTTTCGTAGAAAATTGCGATATTTCTCAGATGGCTCACCTTTTACCCCACGATGGCTCGAAGAACTTTTCCTGGAAAAAGTTGAAAGAAAACATATATATATATATATAAATGAGAAATGCGTAATGACGCCAAAAAAGATCTGAAAAAGAAATTCTCTTACATGTGAAAGAAAAGAATCCTGTAAAATATAAGATAACAAAATTTTTGTCTGTTGACAAAGTTCCAAAACTCATCAAAGAGCATTGCAGGCTCTTAACGCAGCTCATAGGGTTTGTCGTGGGCACTTCAACTATGAACTGATTTGAATTTAACCCGTTCAAAACATAGAAGCCCTACAAATTTTGCCAATATGAATGTTTACCTTCCAAGGGTCTAGGGTAACATGCTTTCCTTCTTCTTGTTTTATTCGCTGCACTATGTCGACATTGAAGTCACCTGAAAAATCGAGGAAATATCAATCTATCAGCTCTAAAACCAGCATAGTTGCTTATCTGAACTTACCAAAAAAGATTAGCTGTAAGTGGAGTGGAAGCATAACTTGGTCGATCAGCTATCAGGCAAAAAACAAAATTTGAAGACCGTTCATGATTCATGCCCGCAATCATCGGGTCACACAGCATAAATGTTATAAAGCAATACTGTCAAAACCAATGGTATTTTCCGCTAACGCAACACAATCCCAAGCAAGATTTATTGAGCCTGAAAACTGTAGCCTTTGTAGCCAAGTGGTCTGGAACACAGGCTAGAAACCTGTGAAGAACATTTTCAAACCGAAGAGAAAATGTTTGTTGACACGTACTAAGATGCAACTTTTGACGTTTCATGTAAGCCACTTTTCTACAGTGCCAATGCTGAACTGAATTTGACAGATTTATACCTTTATTGATACAATCGACGTACAACGCACTCAACAACTTTGTTCTCTATTGATTTTTTTTCTACTGTTTTCTATTGGCTGAACTGAATAGCCAGTATTGTACGGACTTAGCAAGGAAAGATCTCAAATCATTAAAGGGTGGTGGGTTTAACTCTATTACATTTTCTTTGAATCAAAGTACTTAAAATGAACTTTGGGAAACTTGCTGTAAATCTGCAGTGGCAATTTTTTGATACCTCGATTAGTTTCAAAATGGTAGCATTTATTAATATGGAGGCTTTGACGTCATCAAATTTCTAAATCCTTAACAAGAAGAGCTACAGAATTCTGCTGCTGCTTACAACAATATTGCAGATGTCCATAAACTATGTTTTTCTCGAGGATTATATCAATTTTACTCCAGTAATTTCAGATTTGCGACAATTTTCATTTCTTCAAAATTTCCGATGAATTTTTATAAAAAATAGTCAAAATAAACCCATTTTTAAGATAATCAATATATCAAAAAATTGCCACGGCAGATTTAAAGCAAATTACGCAATGTTGCCTTCAAACATTTTAATTCAAAGAAAAATCTGATACAACTTTAGAACTTTTTAAAGGACAAGTCCAGGGTTGGTATAATTGTTGATTTTTCAAGAGATTGCACAGTTGTGAACGGTGCATAGTACTTTTTTCAAATTTTTTCTCTTTTCATCTGTGAAACTGCATATTTCAATCTCCTAAGAAGTGCGAAATGACGTCATTTTGCATGACGTCAGTTTACGTTGACCTGAACGAGACAGCCAAATGAATCTGTTGACATAACACCCTCCACATTGCTAGCCTCCTTCTCGAGCCTTCGCACACTCGTACAAAATACAAAATGGCGACGCTATTTGGCCTAATTTATGAAGATTAATCGTCGAATTTATTAAGGCTCAAGGCTAGAAAACTTGGAATGAACTCACGCCTGGTGTTCAGCAGTTGGTAACGTTGCTTTTTAACAATAATTTTATCAAACCCGGACTTGTCCCTTAAGATTTGAAAGATTTGAGCCCTAGGGCTAGCGTGTTAACCAGGGACTGTTTATCAGGCCACGAAAGAGCACAGAAATCAATCTTGAAGTAATACAGTATCATCAATATCTGTACCTTCTATCAACTTCTCTTGCCACTCCAAACAAGCCTTCGTAAAGAATTCATTTGAAAGTCCATAGGGTGACAATCTGCATGAGGAATAATCTATCGTTCAAAAAGTCACTGCATTGCAATACCTTTCTAACAAGAGAAAGGATTGGACAAGTTACAATGAAGAAAGACAGAGCATTGTACCATCGAAAAATACAAGACATTAGCACAGCTGCTTCCTTCATACGCAATTTTGAACATTATTTCTTGTGACACAAGCATTGTATCAATGACTGGCACTACATAATCAGAACTGGCTTTCAAGGTTCAAGAAAATACAGTTTGTAAAAATAATTAGCAATTATTCTTTCCAGGGGTAGAAAAAATGGCGGGTCATGGCATCAATGGGCCCGGAAATTGTTTCAGGTTTCCAGAAAGAGCGAAAAGGAGAAAGAAAAGGGATAAAGACAGAAAAGTGAAAAACGGAAAGTCAAGTTTTTCATCAAATCCTAAAGGTTCTCTTAACTGATAGGCATTATCAAATTGATTTAAGCTGTTACCAGACCTAGGAATTTTACAAAAAAAGACGTCGTTCACAAGTCTGGAAGTGATCAGCCGATAAATCAAATAAATTTGCCCAACAAGTATCATTGACGATTGTGATCAACGACTGATAATCAATTCTTCAAGTTATGTCCAATTAAAGGTTAGCGTCTACACGTAGACGGCGTTTTCGGTCACTAGCTAAAAACCAAGCTTTCCGAAAACGCTCTCCAGAATGGATCTTTTTGAAGACGCGGTTATCATTTTGTCGTGTGGACGGGTGAAAACAGAGCTTTTCGAAAACGCTGACGCCACAGCATCGATTTACAACGTATCAGGGCATGCGCAGGGATCTTTGGGGATCGTGCAAGGGCATTTAGATTTTCTGTTTTCTTTTGTCGACGTTCAAACAGCAAAGTTTGAATGTAACCGCGTCTTCGTGCAGACGGGGATAACAAAGATGCGTTTTCTAAAATGTATGGATACGTGTGGACGAGGGCTTAACCTACCTCGTAACATTGTCTTTATCTTTGATTCTATCAACGTCCGGCAGGAGCATCAATAACTGATACTGATAAACTGCAGGTAATTGCTTGAATACCTCATTGTTCAGGAAATTCTGCAATGACACAACATGAATGATGTCAATATGTTAGAAAGGCCTCAGTGTGCTAAATCTTCTCATTTTTGCATTCGAATCTCGTTAAACATTTCTATACAGGACTGAATTCATTCCAGACTGTGCTTGTGTTTTTGTTGCTTGCTATATATTTCAAAACACTCGCACTTACATTGTTTGTAATCTCGAAGCTTTTGCCTCACTTCTGAGGCCTCATCAGCAACTCAAAATTTGAGTCCATGAGCATACTCGAAATCTATTCAAAGTCTAAAATCTCCTATTTGCCTCTACCTTCTCCTCATTAGAACTCTTGGGCTTTAGCCTAAATTTGAGTTTGGGAAATTTCCTGAATTATAGCGTCGTAGATGGTCCTTAGTCACTTTTGAAGATAAAATTCAAAAACTAAATGTAGTCAACAAGCGATGTAGATGTTGGCAACACCGCAGAAAGAAGGCGTGTAATAAATTACTGGGCTGTAAACCAATAGGATAAAAATTATAGCTTGAAGTTTACCTTAAGAGTGAGTGTAGCAACGAATGACTCAGGACTCTGCAAATCAAGTTTTCCTTCCTTCGTTCTTTTCATTTGATCCACTGTAAAAGAAAACGTACGCTCCATCTGATTTTGAACAGTCATTACCGAAGAAGGCTCAGGCCGAAACGTATAAAGAATGTGTTTTCTCTAAGTTTATACATATATTTATATATTGGCAACAAATAAACAATGAAAAAGATACTAATAGTGCGGATGAAAACGAACAAGAAATAAACAAAAAAGTGATGTGCATGGTTTATATCATCGGTTTATATGATATATCATTAGTGCGCACGGTTTGAGAGGAAATTTTATAACAGTTGGCAATTTGAAAAGGAAACACGATACATTAAGATGCATTGCATTGAAAGGAATTCTTTCTCGTTTCCAAAAGTAATCAAAGCAATCCTTCTTCGCTAAAATAGACACCAAACGAATCATATCTCTTTTCAAATTGTACTGACAATTACACGATTCTGTAGAAAGGTTCTTCCCTTGTAATCGACATTAAAATGGCTTGTCAAGTGAATAACAATAAAATGATAAGAAGAATAACAGCTACTTACCCATACTCACTTTTTTCAACTTTCTTAGCTAAAAAAGAAACAGAAGTTAGGTCTAACGGGTGTGTAAGGAAAATTGTGGGAAGGGATGCCAATTCAAATTGATGTGGCTTGATGTAAATTTCTCCGCAAATTCGTTTCTCTTGATACAGTAAAATCCCCGCATATAAGAACCTGATTTTATGAGACCCAGACTGAAATAGGTTCTTCTTTCAAAGGCATTACGACAAATTTCAAAGTATGAGATTCTTACTTGAAGGGTGCTTTGTGTTGCCCTTTACAGAGTCTTCACTAAAGATGTTCAGCTCTGCTATTTGTTCTGCCAAAGTTACTATGGAGCTAATAAGTGATTCTAAGCTTGCCGGCAGTAGGAAGGAAGATGCAAACTTTAACAGCCAACTGGGACAAAAATGAAATTAATGGCGACACTCAATTATCACTTGTGCTACCTCTGAAATAACAACATATGCTTTATCACACTGAAATAGGTTCTTAATTACAAGGTGCATAGTTTAGGAAAATATCCTCTAGGTTCCTATTTTTGTAGGCTCTTACCGTAAAAGCTCTATTAAGCCACATTCTCTATTAAGCCCCCTCTCTACTAAGCCCCCTCTCTATTAAGCCATCTTCTCTATTAAGCCCCGTCTCCGGAGCGTCCAAAATTAAATAAGCCCTCCTGGGAGCTTAACAGAGCTTTTGCAGTATATGAGGGGGTTTACTGTATCCCGTACAAAGAAATAGGCTTACTTAGACGTCAAAAAATATTTGGTTGAAACCAGTTCTTCCATTTCCTAATTACCAGCGATTTCAGTAAAATCGAGTTTTGCAAGATTCCAAAGGGACTGTGTCCACTGATCATCTATGCAAAGTGTAAATATTGTCTCATATTTAATCCATTGTTTCCACTAGGAAAACGAAGGATTTATACCTTACTTAGCTGTAAATGAGCAATTCTACCATTCCTTAACTGATGTATTAAAACATGAATTATTTGTAACTGGAAGAACGATTAAGTTCAGTTTGTCTCTAGTTTTTTCTTCCAACCTTCAAAATGATGCTCGTCGTGGTTCACATACTGAAGTTAATAACGGCTAGTTAGGAGTGCCTGGGCGAGAGACAGAAAGGAGGGAAAGCAATTTGTAAATATAACGCAGGCCAAAACTGTCTATCTTACTTTGGGCCGAAACTATGGAATGGTCCAGCATTCTACTTGAATTCTATCAACAATTTAAACATAGCATCAAAGAAAATTTCTTCAACAACATACAGAGAGAGGAAGATGACGTATTTGTGTACTACTAACTGCTACTAACTCCTCTTATCCTCTCTTACACTCATGATTCGACCTTCTTAATTCCATTTTATGAAAACAGCTTTAAAGTCTATAGTTTTACTTATTTATCGATCTGTTCAACAATCTTTCATTTTCCATTTAAGAAACCACCACTTAGGGTACCGTTCTGGAAAAAAGGTCAATTAACCCAACCCAATAGGTGTATATAATCTAACTTGTATTAAAATCGTATTGTATCAATTTTTAGCTTACACCATCGTAAATTTTTAAGTTCTTAGTGGCAAACTGATACATGCAAAAGAGAGACATGATGACTAACCTTGACATCCAGAAATCCAGTAACAGGAGGTGGCGTTCTGGCTTGGAGCTTCTCAAGGACACTAGCAGAACCAGTTGAATTGCTTGAATTATTATTTGCTTTTTGTTTGGCTGTTTGGTTACTGCGACTTGAATTGTTTTTTGCCTGAACATGTGGCCTACGCTGAGATCGAATTGTTTCTTTTTTCCGTTCCTCCTCCTGTTCCCGCTTTATCTGACTCAATATCTCCTCGATATCCTTCTGTTCCCTTGGCAACTGTGGAGGCTTAGACCCGAACGAGAGAACAGTCTCTTTGTGATCATAAGAGAAACGAGGCTGCAGTCCTTGTCTCGATCGTTGCTCTGCTAATTGCAGCTGTCTCGTTTTCGGTGCGCCCTGCACAAGGCCTTGCATCTTTACGTCACGCTCAAGATCGGACATCTCTGAAGTCTCACTATCATTTGACATTGAAGACGAGGCTGAGATGGTAGAGGCCGTTGATGAGCTTGGCTCCGGTAAAGTAAGTCGACTGGGATCCTGTAGATCGAGAAGACAGCATGTGAATGGCAACTCAAAGAATTTGAATTTGAATATTCTTTCATTTTAGCTCAGAAAACCTTGAGGAAAGAGGTTTTTTGTTGGTGAGGACAAGCCTGTGTGCATGGCCTTGTTTCTGTTGAGTTAAAATTTTTCATAGAATCGAATTCATTTTCTGATTGATTCAGTGCCAAGAAAACATTTCAGCTCCACAGAAACAGTAAGAAATGCCCACAGGCTAGAGCTTACCAACTTCTCGGTGAGTAAACCAACACGGGACGAGCAAGGAGAAAAGAGATTTTAGGAAAAGGATAAAGAAAAGAGTATATACCACGTGAGATAAAAGAGTATATACCATGTGAGATAAAAAGAGCCAAGTTACATGAAATGAAATGAGAGATGAGTGAAAACAAGTATGTATATGAGAGTAAGTAGCAGAATCAAGATACATATAGAGGAGATCTACCAGAAAGAAGATATTCTTTGTAAAACAGAATGCCATATCATTTAAATGGCAACCACACAAACATACCCTTTTCTTTGCGTAAATGGGTAATATTTGTTCTTGAAACTACATATCTATTTCAGTGGCAGAACAGAGACTGTGGACAAATGGGCAAAATCTTGCAGCTTTGAGCCCCTTGGGTCCCTGCAACAGATCCCAGAATTAGGCCAGACTTGATATTTTCTTCCTTGGGCCTGAAAATCTCAATTTATCATTTCAAAAAGCTTATTTATCCAAACACTTCTTTAACTCAGACTGCTTGATGATGTCATTTTATGCAGTTTCTGCTCTGTCATCTCAAAAGTGATGAAACTGGCTTATTAAAGTTAAGAAGTGGTAGCAAGAACTACAAAATCTACAAAATTCTACAAAATTTAAGGTCTACAAAATTTTCATCATGGTCAATTTTCTGGGCCAATTTAGACTCACCACTCTATTCTGTTCATCCAATGGATTTCGATTTCCATTACTCTCATTCATCTCAACATCCACCTTTGATCTTTTCTTTGGCGGCATGACACATAATGCCGCTCCTGGCTTTCTTGGTGGCATAGCAACAAGAGCTGCCCCTGGAGCTCCAGGGGTAGTGGACATTTGGCCCCAAACACGCTGTAAATTAGCTTTATGCCTTGCGTTTCGAATAGCAGCATTTCTTGAGATTTCTTTCGGTTTTTGCATCACAGGTGGAGTTTGCTTGGCTGGGTTTGGTCTTGGCTGTGGTTGGCCTGCATTTTGTGTTGATCCTTGTTGTGGAGATGCTGAAGGTTGAAAAAATGAATCAAAATGACAAGAACTCTTTATATATACCATGATAAGAACTCTGGATCCTTGTGAAAGCTTGTAAAGCTTTTTAAACAAGAATTCTAAAGCAAGAAAACCTTTGTTAATATGCACAAGGCCTATAACAGAGTATCGTAAGCCCATGGGTGGTGCAGGCACTGTGATTACCATTTTACATGAAACTATGACTTTACCCCACTGAAACATTGTGTGCCTTTCCTGCGATTTTCTAGGTCCTAAATTCTGGGGTGAATAAACCACTAAAGAAAAAGATTCAACTATATATCGCAGTTTATACACAGCTGCATAAGTCTGGCTTCAACTTAGAGTCTATGACCTTGTATGAGTCAATCTGACACATGGTTGTCCGTTCACTTGACATGCATGTCCGTCCGTCCATGATGGCTTCTCCGTTCACTTTTTTTGACACATGGTTCTTGACTTATGGTGGAGAAAAGGCAAAAATAATGGTTGCTTCAAAAACAGCAATTCTACTTTTTTCCAGATATGTCAAAATCAAAAGTTCCAAAAGAGATGGTTCTGGCATCATATCAAAATTTTTGTTAATTTTTTAAGGGTTAGAAGTGGTGTATTTTCATAGGAGAGCATTGTCTACCATTTAAAAACTGTGGTGAGAATTTCAACATGATGCCAGAGTCCTTCCTTTGAAATCTTACTTTATTTTGACATTGCTGGAGAACAATGAACAAGCTGTTTTTGAAGTAAATAACCACTATTTTTTGCCTTTTCACCCTAAAACCGAATTAATGTGCATTCCCTTTGAAACATAACCAAAGCTGGTTAACAGTTACACCTTTGAAAATGACAAGAGTGTCTGTAACCATCAAGGTAAAGAAAATAATGCAAAGAAACAGCAAAGGCAAATACCAGCAGGACTTTGTGAAGCAGAGCTCACTGACACTTCATCTGCAACTTCACCAGGTGGATTTTTACCATTGTGCTCAAATTTCTGCAAAAAATACAACCCACTCAAAAACACACAGTAAAGTTTCTACGATTTGACTACAGTTAAGACTCATTTACACTATACCAGTAGACAGCAGAAACTGCGTAAAATGATGTCATCAAGCAATCTGAGATAAGGAAGTGTTTGGATACATAAGCTTACGATAAATCTAGAGTTTAAGACCCAAGGAACAAAATATCAAGTGTTGTCAAATTTTGGGATCTGTTGCAGGGAGCCAGGGGGACTCAAAGTTATGATTTTTCGCACATGCGTGCACAGTTTCTGCTCTGTCATGCCAGTATGAAATGAACACCATGTGAGGCTGTGCTGTATTGGCTTCCCATTTATATGTTAGATTGGCATAGTTTTAACTTTAATATGGCATGAAATGAAATTTGCGTGCCAACTGGCATTGTTGCTCAACTGGCACAATGTAAATGACAAATACGGCATCATTTCACATTGAATTCACATGAATAATCTGGCAAATGAGAGCATTTGCTGTGACAAATCCTCACTCTGTGCATGGTCAAAACCTATTGTATATATTCATTTTGTACTGGTAAAGTTTAAGCAGACATTCCACTTGAACTGAGAAACCAATACAGAATCATTTTATGCCACATCTATTTTGTACAAGCAAAGAGCAAACTGGGCCTAAGAATCTTGAGCTGGTGAACAACAACACAAAACTTTTTATACTGTATCTTCAAGCAGGGCTTTCAATGGGATGCTGATATCAGTGCTCCACTGCATAGACAGGCAACCCAGCAATGCTACAACATTGATAAACTGCCTGACTTGTTTGTTTATCCTTTTTTGAAGAGTAAATATGATTGTCAACAGTTTATCTACTAATTAACAACTTGGCTCCCAAAGAAGTCAAATAATTTTTGGTGTAGGATATAAAATATTTGGCTCCCCTTGGTATCATCTTTGTAGTATCATTACATATGTTTTATGTAATGTAATAATGATATGTATATAGTATCACCACAGAGTTGGCTTTCCACATGAAACATAAAATGCACCAAACATACAGGAAATTAAAACACAAAAATACCTTGAGACCAAAACATGCAGCTTGACCTGGTGCTCTAAAGAACAGTGCATCCTCTCCTTTGCAGTTGGAATTCAACATCGCATTGAGACATGCCAGTGGCATTGTTCCTCTTCTGAAAAAAATTTGATATGTACAATCAACTTACAGATCCTTTACTCGTTGAATTGCCACTGAATATAAGACACAGCGACAAAAAACCCTCAATTCGACATCATTTTGAACAGGCCTTGAAATGAGCAAACGTTAAGTGATTGGTTGATCAAGCTCCTCAATTCATTTTGGCGCTTGATCAAGCTCCTAGATCATTTTCTCTTTCTAGGAAACCAGGGAAACCAAATGGAAAGTTCTGGAAAAACGACCTACAGTTACTGTTTTTTCGAAAAATCTTCAGTTAAAATCACATCAATCATGAAAAAGAAACAGCAACAAAAACCAAGCCCAACATTGCCTTTTGAGCTGGGCTGCACATAGACTAAGACTGACCCCCCCCCCCTTGGAATGCATCTTGTAAAGTTTGCAGCAAACTTCAGTAACCTGCTGCTCTTTGTTGATAACTTTAACTTCTGGCCCATCCCGCTGCCCTTTCCCAAGAGTTGAACAGCGATGATTCTGCAGTATGGTCAGCACCGGCAGACTGGCAGAGCTTGCAGCTATTTTTGTCACAGGGAGCCCCCTTAGGAAGTAGCGAAAACCAGACAAAATGCGTCATCTACCTGTGAGACACGTCAAGCGAACGCGGCATCTGCGAAGGAGCAATGAAGAATGAACAGAGCGCGTTAGCGTCCTTTGCAGATGCCGTGCTCGCTGTGTCCCACTGGTAGAGAACGCATTTTGTCTGATTTTCGCTACTTTTTAAGGGGGCTCCCTGTGATTTTTGTTTCAACATGTGCACTGAGCAAATCATAGCGGCAGTCAGCATAGAAGCGATGCAGCTTGGCAATGGCGTACACAATGTGGTGAACGCTACTTTGAAAGTGAGTGAAAATTTCAAAAGTCAATTGAGAGAAGGAAAGACAATTTATTGTAGCTTTATATTGACAAAAAGGATGATGTAACCTAAATATCTTATTTCAAATATATACATTCACAAATCGTAATTATGGATCATTAAAAGAAGCACCTTTGATCTGCAAGGCCCTTAAACAATAGAGCCAGTAGAAGTTTTGAGGCGAGTGTAGAGGCACTTGGGCTTGATTGAGCGCCTCTCATTTCAGGGCCTGAATTTTGAAGAGAAGCTAATCAATGTCTTTTGTATGTTAACCCTGATTTCCACTCTTCTGGTGAGAAGTGAGATCCAATTTTGCAAAACCATCCTCTTCAGAAACTGTTTTATTTCTCTAATACCATTCTGCCTTATGAATAGCAGTAAAAATAATGATCTTTGGCATAGTCTTTCTACAGTTTTGATGAAAAATCCCCCCTGTGACTCCCACTTGACATGCAACTGAAGAACTCACCCACAAGGTTTTAAGTTTTCATCTTGAATGATCTGTAGAATTTTTTTATGTGGAAGAGCATAATCATATCGATCCAGGACCTGCAATGAAAAGATAAACAAGGGGTCATCAATTCCTATGTTTTCTAATATTTTGTATTACTGTCCAAATGAGCCAGACCATGCTGGAAAACATGTATGTTACACCAAATATCTTTGATGTGGAGCAACATCAAGAACAATGGAAGAACAATAGGTCTATTGTCTTTAGAAAATTGGTGTGGCATAAACCTTTGGCATAACAAAAACGAACTTTCCACACTGGGAGCCAGATTGTAAAGTCAGGGAATTTGTGTGATTTCTTATATTCCATATGACATTAAACAATAGGATACTATTTTCTCAAAACAAGTGTTGGGTACATGTTCCCTACACAGGCAAATTTTTCAGTCTGGCAGACAGGAAATGGCAGTGACTCTATTCATTACCTTTGGATTTTTGCCATGAGAACATTAACTTTTTGGAGACAACCTTCTCTTTTTTGTGCAGCAGATAATGTTTCAAGACAGTGTTCTTCGTCGTGTGCATCAAATTTTTCGCGATCCACTGACAGTTTTACACACGAGGTTGGCAGTAAACTGTCAGGGCCTTCCTCTAGGTGAGAAACTTCCTGTGCTGTATGTAGACGTTGTTGGTTGTGTTGATAAGGGCTAATCTTCTTCAGTTTACATAATTTCATATCTTTAATGCATCTACACTACTTTGTGGGTACCAACGCAATCAACGAAGATCCACACTACTCTTGCAAAGTAAAACTAATCAATCTGAACACTTACGGCTTGCCAGAAACATTCCTTAAATTCAAAATACAATGGCCTAAATAAAAAAAATGGCCTACCTTCTTGGCCGCTTCGGCCCACGTCGGAACTGGAAGCTTTGGGACGCGGTTCTTTGGTCTTCTGCCTGTGTATGTAGCATCATTCTTTTCATCATCATCCATCTTCGTGTTGTTGAGTAAAAACTGAAGAGCTCAGCGTTCAGTCTTTCAACATTTAGCTACTGAACGCGTTTTAAATTTGCCTGTCTTGAGCAGTGAGGAGTTTTTAGACCGCCATCTTTAGTGCGCGCTCGAACGAATGTCAAGTTCCCAGGCTCTTTGTTCTTTATATGTCACGTGACAATATGGGGTGCGACAACAGGTGGGTGGGAGTCTGGCACTCCTCGGGTGGGAGGAGGTGTCGGAAGTATATGAGCATCATTTTTCGACTTTCAGAGCCCCATACACTTATTGAATGAGCCAAATCGGAAATTCCTTACATAGCTTTACTCTAAGAGCCCTCCTCAAATATACAGCCCATGGGAAAGTTTGTCTAGCACTCAATTCAGGCATAGTCACAAGAGATTCAGGGCAAAGGAGTGTTTTTAGCTGAAATTACTCTCCCTTACCAGTTGGCGCATATTTTAAGCGTTGCTCCTTAGCAATAACGCGACAACTAGCAATAATACTCTTTGGAAGTATTTTCTTAGAAATTCCCAACCATTTTGGGCTTGGAAATCGCTTGAAAAGCATCTTGAGCATCTGGCACGAGGGAAGCATAACTCTGGAAAAATCTCGTGCACGTGTGGCAAATATTCTTTGGTTTTCCAAAGGAAGATGCGTTAAAGATCTCTAAAAATCCCATTGCTTTGGAAGATCTTGTGCGCATTTTCACGAAGAGTGATGCACCCCTCGATCTTGCAAAATCATTTGCTTCAAAAACAGTTTTTGCCAGCAACAAGGGTTAAAATTAGTCAAACCCCTTGTCCACCATGTGATCCTTGCGGACAGAATGAAAAGAAAGGCAATGAGAACAAAGGCCAAAACGAAACACAATTATTGGAAGAGGACGCACCTCGGAAAGAAACTTATGCCTTGAGTGAAATGCAAGATGGTGCGGCAAATCGTGGAAGTGATGGCAACGGGAAGTTGAGATGACAGAATGGAAGCCACGGCCCCTGGTCAATGTCTCAGACAACATAAAAAAATAGATATATAATCAACATTTAAGCTAAAGCCTGAACCATTTCAACTCAGATAAACGTAAGGAAGAACAACATATTGTCAATGTTATTGAATAGTCAAGCTTCTCTTTCTTCAATATAACCAAATGCTACCGAGATAGTTGTACACAATCTTCAAGTGGGGTATTTACCAACAGCGCTGAAAAACGGTAGCATCTACAAAATACAAATCGACGAGTAAATTGGGGCTTTTATGATCACCAATTTATCCCGGGGGTACATATGAGTTGGAGATGGAGGGGCGTTTGCTGCCCGATTTTCAGAATGGTATCCTGTTCCAGTTATCAAAACTTGCCCGTGTAATCAGTTTTATGATGAATTTTGGCGCAAAACTCCCCATTTTTAACTATTTCGCAAATTTCAGCCAACCCACCCATGTTTCAGAAAAATTTGCCGAAGAAGGACCCTTGTCTAGAGAATTTTGGGCCCAAAACTCAAACATATGGGCGGCACATACCCGTACTCTCAACATGTTATGTACGTCCCCAGTAGGAGACGTCAACGGCTTTATTTTCAAGTTGAAATAAACAAAAGAGACATCAACGACCAATAAAAACATTTATACAGTGATCTTCTTCAAGGCTCATGAAGGTAAAGGTCCAAAGTTTTTGGATTCTACTGAAAATGGATCTTCTTTGTTGAATCTAAAGCCTCAAGTGTCCAGCAAATCAATCTTTACCCAAACCATTCAACAGCGCAAAATCTGGCAAATACCCATTGAAAAACAGCTTCTTACATCTAAATCTTAAAAACTACAACAGTTATCAAAACTTCGAACTATGAAAATGTGAATCTATAGAGTCCCTGCATCTTCTGGAATAGCAATTGCACCGGGTAAGCAGGTACCGTAAAAGCTCTATTAAGCCCCAGTGAGGCTTAGTCAATTTCGTACACTACAGAGGGGGGCTGATTAGAGAGGGTAGCTTATTCACAAAATCAAATGACAAGGATATGTATGATAGCTTTTCAGTTCTTTTACCCCAATTTTTGCGGACTCAACATACAATTTCGTGAGTAAAATACACAAATTCGACACATTCTCCACCCTAAACACTATCAAAAATAACATGAGCGAAATATATGGAGAATCGTTGGCAATTTCTGGAATTTGAATCAATGGGGGTGCATGATAGAGAGCGGGCTTATTCAAAGTTTTGGCTCAGCGAGGAGGGGCTTATTAGAAAGGGGGACTTAACAACGCTTTTGTGGTAAGTCAGAAAACTGTGTAGTAGAAATTCGAAAATGTATGCAGTTCTCAATACCATTTATTTGATTCATAAATATTGATATTCCTGCGTAGTTAACAAACCAACTAAGAGATGAAAATTTAGTCGGTAAAAATCGGCTGTATAGTTCAAAAATTAATAGAGATTTTATGAAACAATTAAAAACCATAGTTTTGTAAAAACAAGCCAAAAAGCTATGAGCCAACTGCTAACAATATAGCCCACAGCCTGAGAGGGGTACTTGACTAGGGAAGTGACGGGGTAGTGTGGAAAACCTCTCCACATCATGTACCCTGTCACACAAAAAATGCTCCAAAAATATCCCCTGTCGAATCAAAATTTTGCCAAAGTATATGTCATCAATTGTTCCAAGAGAACTTCTGAACTTCCTGTCTACTTGATACCCTGTCGCATAATTCCGTTATCAATTACAAATTTATGTCAGAAAAATACACCCTGCCGCATAATTTTTACTACAAAGGACATCCTGTTGAGCGGCACATGCCGTCAAGTTAAGTATGGGAGCGCCTCCCCCGGGACCTATATCTGGGACAAGGCTGTGTGTACATTGGACTGCCATTCAGCATTTCCCTCAATACAATTTCATCGAGTCGCAAGGTCCTAGCATAATTGATCAAGGATTGTACGCCTGTTTTGAACAATAGAGAGAAGAAGATGTCTTATAAAATGGTTTGTAACCAAAGAAGGGTACGGCTGCTTTTGAGAAACTAAGGCTTCTCATCCACTTTGATGTGTTAGCTATACACATATTATCATTTTATAGGAACTTAGAGAACGGGTTGAAAGCTACTGGCATTTGAACATCTTAAGGACATTTTCAGCCTCACCCGGCGAAAACATTCACTATCCCAGAGGATGAGGAATACAGCGAACGATATCAAAAAGAGGCTATAATCTGTTGTTTCAGCAAATATATTATAACAATATCCTCTATTTAGCAAATATGAAAAACATTGAAGTATGAAACATGAAAATACTCTCTCAAACAAGAATATATAAAAGTATTAAAAACACAACCGTAAGAGTGGAAAAAATATGTCTTGATATATAAAGTTATAAAAATGCCAGAAAGGAACTAAGACCGCTGCACTGGTATAGTTTTCAACAGCTATGAAGTCGTCAAGAGACAAAAGAGTACACTGTGCCAACACTACATCATCCTGTACAGGGTGTCTCAGAAAAAACGCAACCAAACTGTCTTAGAGATTGCTCAGGAAATAATGACGTTCCAATCAATTTGAAACATGCCATGGGAAACTGGAATCTATCTTCTTTCCAATGATATCGAGGTTGGGCGTATTAAATGAAGTTTTTATCACTTAATTTAATTCTTTATATGTATGGCCCATGTTAGCTGTGGGAAATTGATAGGACATGTACATAGAAGAAAATCATCTTTGAAAATCATCATGAAATTATTTTGTAATTCTTAGAAAAATTCTTTTTATGTGATCAAATTTTTCTTTTAAGAACCTTAGGGCATCACTTTCAAGCCTGATATTTTTAGACAAAATCTCTTTCGTAATTTTTGCTGTCAAAAGGTCGTTTATTTTGCTCTTACAACATGCTGCATTTGGAGTTGGGCATACTTACTAAAATATTTATCAAATTAGGAAAAATTCCATTGATTTATCCAAGCTAACCTCAACGTTGCTTATAGCTCTAAGATTCATCAAATGTGCCAAAATGAAAGCAGCATTTTCCTTCATTCTTTACAAAAACTACTAAACCGTCCTTTAACATGAAAATAAAAAGCACAATCTTCCTCCGGCTCACAGCCATGAGCCGTGAGTTTTCCTGGACTCTGTCTGAAAGGTCGATTTGGATACCGTCGTCAAGTGAGGTCAAAGTGATTCGATCAAATTCAATTATACCCCCACTTGACGGTAAAACTCCGACAAGAATTACCAAGCACACAACTAAGGTCTGACAAAGTAGCTCTCGTGGGAAACTACCTCCTAAGACTATCCTTGCCAGACTTGTAGGAAATGCATAAACAACAGTGGAACAGAACAGGAATCAAACAGCTTGAAAAACCAAATCTCCTATTCAAATTATGGAAAGCACGGCAAAATTTCTTGAAAATCACGCAAAAATCAGCGAAATGAACAAGAATAAAAAATTTGCGATACCAAATGATCAATAATAAAAATAAAGAAAAGTGAACAAAACTCAACAAAACTTTCCTACAATCTTTCAGCAAAAATAAACCACGTGCCAAATCGAAAACCAAGCCATTGGCCACGCTTTGCAGTCAATCAGTTTGTTAAAGCAAAATTGCAATGTAACCTTTTTTGTTGCTTCAGAATGCCAATTCTCTTTCAGTGTTCCATATATTATTATTTAAGCTATGATCTCGAGCTCCGTAATCTTTTGGCAGGTGAGCCTAGGAGAAAAGACAGAAACGTTAAATCGAGTGACCAAACCATGTTTTGCAAGTTTTACAGCCTGTAGCTCGCCAATTGTGCATCAGATTCAATAACGTGAAAATTCTTGTGTCGCTAACGTATCAATAAAGATAAGCAAATTCAAAGTCGGTTTTCTCGTTCTTGAATTACAGTAGTTCCTCGCGCATAAGCAAGTACTTTTTGACAGCTGAATTAGGTTCTCATTTCGAAAGTACTTAGATTTTGTGATTTGAGTGTATCAGTTTATCAAGATGAAACAGGTTCTTAACTAGAAGGTGTATAATTCAGAAAATACACCTTGCAGGTTCTCATCTTTGTAGGCTCTGTACTGCACGACTTAATTCATGAGTATGTTTCATTTCAAAGTCCTTTAAAACCTGCCTAAGATTCTTGATCAAGTTTACCACTAAATTTAAATGTGTTGATATGTCAACTACACAGGAAATATCAGTTTACAGAATTCTGACACAGGCAATCAAACGAGCAAAGTTTTATTATTAGCCTGCGTGCAGACTTCACTTGCCACTGAAGTCTGCACGCAGGCTAAGTTTTTATTCATACCTGCGATATGAAAACAACTTTCGGTCAATCCGGCATGATTCGCAGTAATTAAAGCGGAATTTGAGTTCCTTGCCAATATCTCATAGGCGTAGGGGGAGACACAATTTAGGGGGCTCCCGATAAAAAATCTATTGTTTACGAAATTTTGTCCGACTTACGGCCGATTTTCTACCTGATCATGGCTGACTCTTGCAAATTCTTCCATCGCTGGGGGGGGGGGCTGTGGCCCTCTGGCTTCCTGTCCTGTCTCATCTGCCTATGCAATATCTATTTAGCACCCCCTTAAGATTCATAATTTATCATTTACCTAATGCAAATATCAAAGATTACTCACCAGCATGCCTTCTCTTGCCACGTGTCAAAACATTCTTATTCTCATCTAATAGCTCCAAATCAGCTGATTTTCTTTTCTTCTCTTTTTGCCTTCTTTTGGTTTCAGATTCTTGCTGAGTCGAGCTTCCGTTCCCGTGCGATGCACCTTGTTTCTCTTTGTTACTACTAGCAGTTCCATCAGATTCCTGGCGACAGTATTTGTCCTCGTGTTGCTTTCCATGCATGATATGCGATTGGCCATCTTTAGGCCCATCTGCCAAATCGTTGCCAGATCTCTCTGGAGAAGAGGCTTTTTTAGCTGGCGAAACGTCTTCGAGGACTTCAGTGGTGGATTGTTCTTTGTTGTCCCTCTCTGCTGAGCTGTTGTCTGGCTTCTTGGAAGAACAACTTTCCTTACCTGGTAATCTTTCTTGGTGGACCTCAGCTACAGATCGTCCTTCGTTTTCTGTCCTTTTCCCTGTTGTGGATCCCTCCTTCCCTGAAGTCTCTAGCGGTTCTACAGTTTTGATATTACTAGGCGATACATCGAGATATTCTTGTTTTGGCAATTTAGCAGATGAAGCAAGATTACTTGTCTCATTTGTTGTTTCTGGGTTCAAATGTCTCGTATTCTCTTTCGAAGATTCACCCAGCTGTAACGATTTATCATGGCGCTTTTCAGTGCAAACTACGTCTTCTTTACGCTCAGAACCACCAGCGTCGCCTTCAAGCTGCGTACTATTAGTCTGGCTATACTCCTTCACTTTATCTGAAAAAACTAGCTTAGCTGTCCCGCTACTCTTCTCGTCGATTTCTGAGCCTTTTTCTTTCGCTTTCACAATGTCTGCATTCTCCAAAATCTCGTTACAAAGAACCATCTTTTCGCATTGAGAATCAGGCACCGCATCAAGTGTTTCATTAGCATACAATGAAATTTCAGCATCTGGCGATGTCTGTCCGGAATTGTTTCTCTCTGGAGATGTCTGTCCGGATCTCCAGAATTTTGTCCGTCCGGACTTCTGAGTTTCATGATCAAGTTCAGCGCATTCTCTCTCATTCCTACGCTCCATGTCTTCCCCGTGTGTTTGTATTTCGCTGTCACGTAAAAATTGGTCTGCTTGATTCTTTTGTTTCTGCTGCACATACTTTGTATTTAGTGACTGTTTCGCCTGACAATCTTCAAATTCTTCCTCCTTCACATCTTCTACTTTTCCCGCACTAAGTTTTCTCTTTTTCGCTGTTACTTCATCAGCACAACTCGATTTCATTTCATCAATAACTTTCTTCCTGTCTTCCTTTCCTAAAATTGTATTGCCCTGCTCTACGCTGTCCTTACAATGCACTTTCCTGTCTCTACTAATTCCTGAAATCCCCATATTTTCAAATATATTCCCAGGCCCGCATTGTCCGACATCTTTGCTGATGTTCGGTCCCGACTTTGAATCTGTAACTCTCTTCACAGTTTCGGAACAATCAGCCTTCAAAACTTCTGGTTTCTTATTACTTTCTTTTGGATCGACCAAAGTGTGCCCCCCAACTTCACAGTGATCTGAGTCAGATCGCTTTTCAACTTTGTAAGACATCATACTCTCCAGTTCCGACTTCACTCCTCTGAAACTCGTCTTAGTTTCGCAGATATCAGCCTCCAAAATCTCCAGTTTTTTACTACTTTCTTTAGGGACTGACACATTCCCTCGCCTGTGAGCTGTATCAGTCTTGCTTGAGGTCCCACCATTTTGATCAGACCTGGAATCCTCCTGCATTCTCCTGCTGTCTTTCGTAACAATAATCGCCTTCTTACCAATGTTGTGGCCTAAAGTAATGCCTTCGAGAACACTTCCAGTATCAGAGTCTTTACGATCTCTTTTAGAGCTCCATGTCTCCATATTACCACTCTGCTCAGCACATTCTGGCGGCTGTTCAAATTTAAAACTCTCAAAAATATCTCTTGCAGTACGTAATGCTGGGAGCGAGTTTTCAATTGCAGCTGGACTTGAGCAAGATCCTTGCGGAACACCTTGGCTCTGCCTTGTGGCGCTCTCGCTAACCTTTGAAGCAGTCTTATCTTTGTGACGAACAGCTTCTGGCATGAAAATACTAGTGATCTTTGTTGATTCTGATCTGGCTGAAACTTTGCTCTTATTCGGCGATGATTTTGATGCTTCCGGAAAATCACATGTTGAAAAATCTGCAGTATAATCATGGTCCATGACAGCTTTATTCTTGTCTGCCATAGGCGAGGAGGTAACACTCTGAGACTTCGACTTACCATCTTTGTCTTCGCGACGAACCCCTCCTCTGGAAGACATTTTCCCTTCGCTAGCAACCACCAATTTACCGTCTTGTGTGGTTCCTCTCACAACCACCTCAAGTTTCGATTCTTTAAATACAACATTGGTATCCCTTGTATTTTTCTCCTGCCCTGACGATTCTCCCTGCTGCAGATTTGTTGACATTTCTTCATTCTTTTTAATTCGTGACTGGGAAGGCCGATCACTATTAAATAGCCCTAACAGACACTGAGCAGCATCAATCTCTTCTATATGCCTTTCAGTGCCGGGAGACTGTCGCCCTAATAGGCTAGTGGAAGCCATTCCTTTTGAAAAGTGCTCATTATTTTTAGACAGAGTCGAAATAGAGTCTCGCTGGGCACTATCTTGACTTTGCCTTGAAGCAGCATCGCTGACATCAGAGTCACATGGCTTTTTGACAGCATTCCCTTTGTGTCTAACGAAATCTGATGCACTGCTATCCCCCAGAATTTGTCCTCGTTTTCCTGATTTGTCGTAGCTTTCATGCTTTGTCGCATCCCCAGACTCTGTCAATTTCCCAGGCATTTTTGGACTTGCTGTCTTCATACTCTTACCAGAAATAACATCATCTTTTGCAACAACAGGGTTATGTTTATCTTCATTCACAGCTGCTTCTAAGCACAAATTCCCTGATTCTGTGTCGTTTGGTGCTTTATCAGCGACCATCATTTCAGAAACTTTTGCAGAGCTTTCTTTCTCATAAATCCGTTCCTCGACAGCCAATCCCAGATCACTTCTCTCTCCAAGATATTTCTCCGATTGTTGCACTTTGCAAGTAGAATTCTCTGCATTGTTTTCATTAATTTTGATGTTGATAACCTCAGCTGTATTCGATTTAACGATGATTGTGTCAATGTTCATTGCTTCATCAGCAACATGTGGACTCCTGCGAGCTGTATCTTCTTGTCTAGAAATGTGACTGGCCGTGCTTACAGCCACTTTGAAATCAGTGTGATCACCTCTTGCGTTAGTCATCAGACACAATGGCCTGTTTGCGTTTGTAGTTTGCTCATTAGCGTCGCGACTCTTGTCTGTGTATTTGATTTGCTCTTCAGAATGGAGACTCTCGTTTTCCGAGTCATTCTTCGGTTGCACAATAGATTCCCGTTTAACTGAATTTTCCAGCTGATCAAAAGTAGAAGCCTCGGAAATGGCATTGTCGCCAGTATTCTTGGATCCAACAGGACCATCATATGTGGCAGGAATGATTTCAGGAACAAGCTTCATTTCACTGGAATTTGAATCATCAGCGATTGGTTTTGAGCTCTTACCATCTGTGTTCTCTATAATTTGACTTACTAGTGCCTTTCCAGAATGTCTTACATCCGTCTCTCTTCTATCCACTGGAACTAAACTACTGTCAAGAGTATCTTCCTTTTCCTGCAAGCCTTGCTTCCTCTTATCAACTGATTCAGCAACCTTCTTATTCCCTCTGCTCTCTTGTAACCTCTCTTTGCCTTCTCCCTCTCCCTTTACCTGTGTCTGCAGACGATTTCCCGAATCAGTCTCAACTTTCAGAAGATTACTGGCAAGCACATCGTTTTCCTCTTTCTGTGAGCTATGCTTCCCCTTACCATCCAATTCAGCAACGTCAACCTTTCCTTCACCCTCGTGTATATTTTTCTCATCATCTCGCTGCTGAACATTCATGGAACCAGTCTCAAGTTTCGGCACTTTAGCTCTGCTTAACGTTTCCGATATTGCCTTGATACTACGCTTGATCAAGTTCGTGATCTTAGAGGCTCCATTATTTCCAGTATCCTTATCACGTTGTTTCTTTGGAGCAGCAGTTTCTACATCAACCGCATCTAAACTTTTGCTCTCTTCTTGTATTCTATCAAAAGAACCTACAACATCCTTTCGTTTGATTGCTGAGGACACTACAGTATTCTCCTTGGCAAAATCTTTCTTTCCCTGATTCTTGGCAGCATCTGTGATACTCTCAAGTGATTTAACAATATCTGTAATATTCTCAGGCGATTCTGTGTCATCCTTTTCGAGTACTGTCTGCGTATCATTCGTTTCTGAGTTGGCATTTCGAAGAACCATGACTTCCTTCGAAGATAAGTCAGAACTCATGTTGCTCTTTATATTCTCTACAGTATTACTAGTTAGTATATGTTTTGCCTTCACATTAGCATTTTCGAGAACCACAGCTCCTTTTAAAGATATGTCATTACTGGAGTCACTCTTAATATTCTCCATAGTATTGGTCTTACTCTCCTCATTAATATCTTTATCATCCATCAGTTCATGGCTTGCAATTGCCTCCATTACTTTCATGGTGTCTACTGTGGATTCTTTCGAAATATGCTGCATACTAATTCGCCCCTCTGTAGGCTTCTTCTTATTGGTTGTTGCATTTGCCATCGACTTATCTTTAGTCATTGAAGGATCTTCAGTCACTGACGTATCCTTAACCATTGAAGTATCTTCAGTCATTGACTTATCTTTAACCACTGCATTGTTTTGACTGACTAACGTATCCTTAATCATTGACTCCCTGGTTAACTCCTCCGTTTGTTGAAACACCATTCCCTCTTCGGATTTCTCCTGATTAATAGCTTTAGATTTCTCAATCATAATCTCACTATTATCAGGACAATCATCCCTGGACTTAACAAACTTTATACAACTTACATCTGCCTTGGCATTCTCGTTAGCATCCCCTGATCCTTCCTCTTCAACGCATACCTTGTCTGCCTGTCCTGCAGTAGCTTCTTTCTGAATCTTTCCTTTCTTAGCTTCTCCTTGCAAAATATCTTCTACAACTACAACTATATCTTTCTTCGGGCAACCCAAACCTCCTTCTAACTTGTGTTTTTCAATATTGCTTTTAGCAGTAACATCTGGCTGATCCTTTGGTGAGACAGTCACTGCCTTACTTCTTCCTTTCTCGTGTTCTCCTTGTAAAACATCTCCTGCAGCTATATCCTTCTTCGGAACACTCGGGCCCTCTTTCAACTTGTGCTTTTCACCCTGGCCTTGAGACGTAGTTTTAGGAAGATCCTTCCACGTTTCAGCTTCTTCCTGACTCTGCCCTGTCTCAGCTTTTCCTTGCAAATCATCTCCTACAACTACATCTTTCGTTTGCTCACTCTCTCTGAACAACTTCTGTTTTCCAGCTTGACTTTTCCTGGTAACATACGACTGATGTTCCTCAATTTTTCCCAGCATTTTCACATTAGCTGTCTCTCCTTCCTGGCCAGCACTTAAGATGTCATTAGACGGGTTTATCCCTCCACGCATCTCCTTGCTCGCTTCAGTCCTACCCTTGACAACATATTGTTGTTTATTTCCCAGCACGCCAACAACGACAGTCTTCGAGCTGCTTGATGAACTTTCTTGTGATATTAACTTTTCGTCTGATGTGATCCCTGACAACAAGGAATCTTTGTACAAATCATCACTTTGCGATGCTATCAACTTCTGATTTTCATCTTTGGAGTATCCAGTGTGCTTACTCCCCGTTGGAGATCTCACTCTAGTTTTCCTGGTTGTGCTAGTTTCATTGTTATTTATTTCAAAACAAACACTGGCTGGCGTTGAAATCTCTTTGCGCTTTACATCAATGCCCCTTCTCTCCTCTTCAAAGTCTTTGATAACTTCTATAGTGTTCAGCATTGGCGGTGTTTCCACAGGGTAGTCTCTTTCCAAACCAGAGTCTTGATTTGGTACAACTGTTTTTTCAGCCACTGGTGACAATTTCTCGACGATATCGTCACTTGTAAGGTCAACAATTGCTTCCTTTTCGTCTATAGCAATCATGTCTCTTTTTGAAGCACGTTGAACCTCGCTGTAAGATTCCTCAGTCGAGGCAATTGCCAAATCGTTATTGTAGCTATCCTCGCTTTCATGTTTCTCTTTGCGCACTGTAAAAGCCTTGCTTGCTATCAAGTCATCAAATGAGATGACAACAGTGTCTCGATTTGATGGTGCTGTCATGACAGCATTCTCTGTCGATCTATTTTCAGTTTTAACGTCTACCATTAGACTTGAATTGAGTTCTCTCCTAGGTGGCATTTTATTAGTAACATGCACCAAAGTATGCTTGGAAGTATCACTTGCTCCACTTTCTGGCAGGGTGCGTGAAATATAACTGCCTGGGTCTAAGGTGCTCTCAAGATTCTCTTTCAACGTTTTATTACTTCTTTCACTTTGCAACAAGTTCTGCGAAACATTTCTACTTGGGCCTATTTTTTTCCTGAAACTCTCATTCGGTGCCCTTGCACTTGGTCGTGTAGAGCCTAAACTTCTCACAAAGCCATCACTCGATGGCTTTGAACTCAGTCCTGTTGGGCCTAAGCTCTTCGCAAAGCTTCCACTCGATGTTTTCGCTGGCATTTCAGTTGGCATATTTCCTAACACTGTTTCAATATGTTGCGTTGTTTGTCTTGCTGCATTGTCAACAAAGGTCTTTAAACTCTCACCACTAATTGCTTCGATCTTCTGGCTTAATGTCTTTCGAGCGAATTTAGTTGCATTCGAAGAACTTGACTTTCTGACTTTATTGATCAATGGCTCTGAATCACTGCTTTCGTCTGATACATAAACACTCCCAGTATCAGCATCAGGCCCGCATTCCTCATCAAAGCTATCTGATGACAAATACTCCTCCCCAAGGTTCAAAACACGCCTTGGACGAAGACTCATACCGTGGCTTGGTTTCTGCGTGTTTTCCGCATCAAGAACGCGGGGTTCTTTTCTCTCATCAGTGACAAAATCTGAGTCGTTATCAGCTTCAATGCTTTTCCTTTTGGCGGGCGGGTTCGGTTTAGAAGGCTTCTTGGGCACAACAGCACGCCTTTTCTGCATTTTTGCAATTACACTAGCCTCGATTTTGGTATCCTCCGACTCATGAATATCTGTTAGACTCTGTACAGATGATCTTCTGCGTTCTGATGTTTTCTTACCCTCTTTGTGGCTAACAGTCGGAGCTACAATTTCTGTGGAAGAACTCCTTTGCTTTTTGGCAGCACTCTCCTTCATGGCGAGTTTAAAAGCTGTGCTCATATCGACGAATTTCATCATAACTTTATCGTCATCTGCAAAAATAATAGGATAATTTTCACCATAATAAACATCTTCTGGCATCAACTGATCAGTTTCACACGCGACAGACGGATACATGCGCATATAAGCTTCCTCAATATCACGATGCAAAGTATCTTTCTGGTACCATCTGTGCCGTCTGGAGCGGACTTTTACATCAAGATCGATTTGGTATGTTCGGTCAATTGGGCTTGAAGAACGACTAGTACTCGGTGTCAAATGTCGCGTAGGCGGGATTTCCTTTGGGAAATCTTTGATCCTCTGCAAATTTGCCCCCACAGGGCTAGCCAAGGAATGCTCACTGTCTCTGCTGTATTCTTCGTTATGAGGAATATTTGTCTTCATAATTCTATCCCCGTATCCTTTTTCTAAATTTTCAACATGGACTGGTTGTTTCTTTGTTTGATCCACGAAAAAGACATCTCCATGATTCCCTTCATCAGTGATTTGATCTTTAACTGCGGCAGAAATCATTTCAGGCAAACTTGAGCCTTTGATATGGGCAGGAATGAAGGCTGCATTGTTTTTATTACTACTGAGCTCGATGACATTTTCATCATCAATCACTTGATTCACCGATTGATCGCTGATTGCTTGCTTTTCCTTCAGCCATGCCTGGGCTGCTTGAGCTGTGTCTAAAACAAGGAAATCGTCAGGATTTGCTTTCGTGGGAAAATCAGTTGTAACAGGCAGCCCTGATGAGCGTTTGTCTTGTTTTGCATCTTCAACAAAGCATTCTCTTTTGTCATCATATACTTCGCCTTGGTACGAATTGCTTGCTGCATCTTTGGCTTGTTTTGCATCTTGAGCAAGATATTCTCCTTTCTCGCTCAATTTCTGGCCAAATGACGAGCCATTAAAGTCCTGGCTGTCTGTAGACACACTTGACATCCTTTTGAGATCCGCAGCACTTGGATAGTCACAAACTCTCATTACATTGGGCTCATCTGTCTCTTGCAACTCAGTAGCGTTAGCCAACGCAGCTTTGACCTTTGGTGGTCTCCCCCTTCTCTTCTTGGGTTGTTCTACTGGCACTCCTATCTTTGATGGTCTGCCTCTTTTCCGTTTGACTTGGTAGGGTAAATATGTTTCATCATCTAAATATTCATCCTCTCCCACGTAATCTTGGCTCGAAGATGGCACCCTTCTCGTTCTCTTTCTTTTGGTACCCTCCTTCTCCTCTTTACCTCTTGCTGCAATTCCTTTTAAATAGTCACTATCAAGAGAAACGGATATACGCAGCGACTGTCCGTTATAACCCACTTGGTTAGTGCTACGTCCGTTGTCATCTATCTGATTCGAATCAGCATTCCTCACTCTCGGTTCGTGATCTTCCGAAGCTCTTGTGTTTAGACTGTCGTCTCCATACGGCTTATACACGCTCGGCTTCCTGACAGGACGACTTTCCATCTTCAAAAATCTACTATATATCTTATCTGTCAACATAGTTTTTTGAGTTGCCATCTCAAAGTCCTTCTTGCTCGCTTCATAAATTTCTTTCTCGCGTTCTAAATAGTCTCGCAAAGTGCCAGAACCAAAAACCTGTGCAGGATCTTTGTATCCTTTCCTAAAAGAATCCCTCTCTCTAATAGCACTTCCTTCGATCATATCATCCTTCTCCTGCCTGATGTTTCCTTGATGATATTCTGCAGCTTGACAAGCAGTATAAGGATCGACTCTCCCTCCTCTGCTCGCAAAATCAAGTGCAACGATTTGCTTCTCTGTATTCAATGGAAATCCTTCATTCTCAGAATATTGAGCTGGTCTTTCCACATGACCAATTTCTGGATCGAAGTTTACTTGCATTCCTGACCCATATCTCTGGTCCGGATTATACCCTCCACGCGGCTGTCTGCTCACAACTTCATGTTGACCTTCATAAAAAATGGGTTCTTGTAAATTCTGCTCGTACGTTTGATTTGTTGGGTACTCTCCACTGATTCCGGTTCCAGCTTTTTCATCTGCATTCTCTAACGAATTTGCAAGAGATTCCAATATACGAATGCTCTCCGAGGAACACTGTGTGAAGCTTCCATCCTTGCAGGCACTTTTTCTCGGGCGAACTTCATCGCTAAGTTCTTTCTCTGACTGGCTTTTATTGGTATACACTTTGTAACGTCCATCGATACCTGACAAGAGTTCATTTGCTGCCATTTCCACCCTACTCATCTGCTCGTACCTAGATGATCCTGGTCTTGGCCTGTAGTTAATTTTCTCCGACCCCGTTTGACAAGCTACTTCGCATTTTCCATGCCTCCTGAACGAGATGCATAAGGCACTCTCTAATAACCATCCTGGTGTAGGCAATAGGAAATCGGCAACGATAGGAATTGTCTCGTTGGTCAAAACTCCTCTTGAGATTCCAATTATTTTTGTCTTGTGCACTTCCTTCTCTGCAACATGCCCAGATCGCTGCCTAAATTCGTGCTTCTCTCTAAGAGTCTGGCTTCGTGGCTGTGATGAATTATATAACGTATAGTGGGGAGGAGCATGTTGGTGAGGCCACTGTGCAGGAATATCACCATGATAATCGGCCAATTCCTCCCCATACTGGCTCTGAATGCCTCTTCTCTCATTGCTGTCATGCAAACTGTTGTAAGACCAGCCTTCGAATCCTTTCTGATATCTATTTTCTCTCCGTCCATTCCAGCTCAGGAATTCATCTGGGTTTACGCTATGGAGTTCTCTTATTTGCACTCTTAGAATGCCAATATCTTTCAGCCTTGCGTCCCCACATTTTGCAAGGCGCCATAAGTCCTTTGCAGCTGCTCGAGGGAGTTTAAAGGAGACTTCCAAATTTGAGCTCCTTGTGACTCGATGGCCTAACATCTTTACCAAAGCATATCAGGCTGTGGTATGGTTTTTGGTATGGCAACGGGTCCCTAGCAGGATGAAATGAGAGGAGAAAAAAACATTTCACATACTGTAAAGCTTTCTCAGCAATGGTGACTTTTATACCATTGAAATGCCTGTGAGTCAAATGACGACTAACCTGAAATCCTGAAAATATGTTAACCTTTACATTTGCAAAACAAATACTTTACAACGCAAAGCTATCAACAGAAAACTCTCTCCTTAGCTTGGCATCTTACATCATAGTTGATATGCTTAAACATTGCATGAAATCGTGAACCATAAAGCCAAGGGCATTCTGACTCTTTCAAAAGAGCGCACGAGATTTTTGAAAATAATAGGCTTTTCAAGGAAATAGTTTGGGATAGCTTTTTACATGAAGACTTTGTCAAAGGTGAACAAAATTTCTAGGGACTGATGGGTCTCTCCAACAAAGCAACTAAACCGTTCTGGATATGCCTACTGGCTCGAGAATGATTGGAACTCCTAAAATCCCTTATTTGATTGTTATATAAATTGTCAAAGAAAATCAATTAATGTTGGTATAGTTCTCACAACAATTTGGCCCACAATCACAAACAAACTTGTGTTGGCTTCCTGTGAAAACTATGACCTTTGCCACATCCGCCTTGATAAAAGTTTACGTGTTTCTGCCTTAGGTAGAATAAATTTAAAGTTTCTTAAAAAGATGGTGTAAATTGTCGTTAAATATTTCTTAGGGACTACAAGGCTTCAAAACTCCTTTAGAATATACTTGTCCATAATTCTCCATTCACCTATTGATTATTTCTGCTACCTGATTATCTATCTGAATTATTTTCAAAACTGCACACATATTTTATATCTTATTCCCAAGGAAGGCACTCTCTTGCTTTCAATATGGGGTATATGCCACTATTTCCTTGTGTGATCCCAAATATTGAGTCTTACACTTTGAAAAAAAACAAATATTGTTATCCATTTCTGCAGCCACTATGCAGAGCAAAATATATTTTTCTTTCTTGCATTTTTCATTGTGCCAGCATCTCTAAGAAAACCATTATGGAATTAAGGTCAACTTGACCTGTTAATGCTGTTCCTGCCACTGTAGTTAGGCTTGTGGTTATTTGCATTTTAACCTCATTTATTGCATTGAATCTAATTTTTTTATACTATAAATTAAACCTGTATATAAATATTCTTTTAAGTTGTGACAAATACATACATACACAGATCACTGTATCCCAAATATTGAAGTATAATGTTATTGTTTTCAACACCAAATATGGGCATGCACCCCCAAATCGAAAGCTAATGAGTACTACCTTAGGATATTATCTCTCAATTTGTTAGAGGTTGTGATGTCATCAAATTTCTAAATCTAAAATTTCAGGCCAGTTATAAAAACCAAATATACACATAGTTGATCTTCATAAACAAGGGTTTTTTCTGGAGAAAATACACCAGAATTCATCCAAAAATTATAAAACAGAGATTAGGTGAGATCAATGTTTTTCAAAATATGCCTCATTGATGACTAAACATGAGAATTGCAAAACATGGAAGGCAAAAATCATATTAATCTTTTTGATAAATAAGACACTGGAATCAGTATTGGTACCAAAAATAAAGCATCTTGATTCTGATACAAAATTCTGCTTTCCAACATTGTATACAAGTTTCTTAAATTGCTTCTTACTGTTTGGTGCAATTGCGATGCAGTTCCTACCAATGCTGCAGATGTGTTTCTTAACATTTACCATAGCATTTGGCAATAGAGAAAGACTTCTACAAGCACAAAACATAACCTTCCAGTGACCTAAATTTGTACAGAGGCGTGCCTACAAAAATGTTTTACCTGGCTCCAGAATTTTCCTTCCAAACAGTAGGTGACTTGAGAAAAATTGGCGAGAATAACTCGAAAATGTAAGATGGACAGAATAATAACCTCATGTAACAAAAGATTCCATCTGACTTCCTTGGTCAACCTGCTCCAGAAATAAAAGCCTCTCTTGATACCTAGTATCAGAAAAAATATTGGCAAAAATGATACCCCGAAAAAGGCACATCTCTGTCGGACAAATATACTAAGTACCCACTCCCTAGGAAAATATGTGAAGGATTCTCATCATGCTTATATGCCAAGGCCTGCACTGCACATCACAGAGTAAAGACTCTTTCAGCCTATCAAGAAACTTTGTGTTATGAAAACTTACCATCCTCAAACTTCTTTTCTTCTTTTCTTGTTGCTACACTCAAAAGCTGTTTCAAAACCAATCTTTGTTGCTTTGCAGTAAATCCCTGCAACCACAAGACAAAGACTGGATTTTGGGTTTGTCCATCTGATTTTGCTCAATGAATCAAAATCGAAATTCCAACAAAGGCTTGAACCACAAAAGTACTTGACTTATAAAACCTTACGCAAAGAACAATAAGTTCAGTGAAACATCTTTCAGAATTTCATTAAATAATAAGAAGGTTGCTAGCAAAATTGTAGATTAATCTTGACAGAGGTCCTGTTTGTACCTTAAGTCTTTGGAAAACAAAACAAATTAGGGGGTGTGACAGTGTTTTGACCAAGCATTACTACTCAAGCATGACAGACACTTACTGAAAATCTACATAGCAACAGAATGGGTTTAGGACCTGCAGGAAAACAACACAGTTATATGATGGTAAATGGAAAGACTTGGAGTAAAATGGGTTGGAGAAAAGGGAACAAATTTTGTACAAATCTTGATTTAAAACTGTCTCTTGCTAACAACTATTTGAAGTACAACAGCTGTGACATTTCATACTGCATGGGGATTTGTGCAACTTCTCAGGCTCCAGATTGGAAAGTTTGCAGAATGCGCGGGGGATCTCTTCTACTTCCAAATTTCTTGTGTGGCTGTATTTGTGTCACTAAGCAATAGTTCTATTGTTTCCTTTTGCTGTTTTCTGAAAATTTTGCAGGTGGAACCGCAGCTGACATTTGAAGTGCGCGGCAGAGAAATCGGCCGCGCAAGGCAAACTTTCCAGTCTGGCTCAGGCTGTTGTTTTAAAAGCAGATTGTGAAGGCCCAAATAAGATAACAAATGAGACTTGGTTTAAGTCTAGCACTACCCTTTCTACTCCCAGCCAACACCTGCCAACACATCTTACCCTGGCATGTTCTGTTATCTTTGAGGGTGGTTCCTGTTGATTGTCAGTCATTGTTAACTGTTCTGCTCTGCTTTAATCAGCCTAAGCACCCGCAGGGAGCCAAGGGGCCCCTTGACAAGCTCTAAGCTCTCTCAAGTAAGAATTGATGGTCTTTGGCTATTACAGGACACAAAAAAAATGCAGAGAAATCAGCCACATTTTGTTCTGTGATTTCAAGTTTCAAACAAAACCTATCAGAGAAATTGCTCTCTTGCAACCTTCACACAGACCTGGACAAGATAAGTCATAATAAATGACCCACGAGCTCTCTCCCTGCTTCTCATCACATGAACTTCTCTTGCAACCTTCACACAGACCCAGACAAGATAAGCCATAATAAATGACCCACGAGCCCTCTCTCTGCTTCTCATCACATGAACTTCTGTTGTCTCCATCCAAGACCGACGCCAGAAGAAAGAGAAAGGGTTGACATTGCTCTGGAAGGGGGAATTTGTTCTCTCTATATTTTCTATTCATTTTGATAATACTAAAGCTTTTCTGAAACTTTCCTTTACTTAACTGAGTAGTGACAAATCAAGCTTATCAGCAATCTAATTCTATCCCCGTTTGACTTGGCAACAGCTACTGTACTTCCACATGCCCAGGGCAGCCAGTGACGAATCGGCCTAAATCACAACACGAAATCATGAACGAAACATTCCCACATCAAAGTGTCATGACAGGAAAATAATATCCCAAAATGACCAGAATTTATTACATCACACAACTGACATACCTAAACTTGATTCATCTTTCAATTTTCTTCATTCTGCGTCTTGAATATCTATCTTGCAAAAAGATCAATCCACAATTTTTGTTGTCACTGGTCTGCAACCATCCATTGACAAATATCCTCACAGCAAGCGCATTGTTCTTTGAATGTTAATAAATGGGGTCAATTCCTGAAATTCTTTTGTCTTTTCTTTTGTTTATTATAGTTCCGGTTGAGAGACTAGCTTTTGTTTAATTAATTAATGGGTTTTTGCTTTTGTTTCCTTTGCATAAGTTTCTTTTGTATTTCTAATGATTGACTTGACTCTACCTCTTTGTTTTTGTTTTGATTGGGAAGGTCTTTTGTCTTCTCTTTTGTTTTGAAGAGTATAAAATCGAGAGGCCAATATTTATCACAAGCCCATGCCCTACGGCCCTAAGCCCATACCCGGCCCAGGCAACAGCCCCGGCCCCGGCCCCGGCCCCGACCCCGGCCCCGGCCCCCGACATTTCATCATTGAGAGTCAACATTTTCATACCAAGCCATTTCTCAAGTCAAGTTATTACAGCAAAGATAATGGAAAAAATCTTTGGTTACAGTGGCAAACAAACGTTCAAACTAAAGACGATAAGTGCCAAAGAGATGCAACAAAAGAACTGCAATGCTTACTTCTCTTGCCTAGACAGGGCCTTATAGACTAAGCGAAAAATACGGGAGTAGTAGCTCTCCAAACGAACTTTGTGCAACAATGACTTTTAGCTACCCATACCCTCTCGTAACGAGAAATTTTTGGTTAACGGCAAACATCAGCTGCATTTACCAAAGATCGGCATTTTACAAAAAATGGGACGGAACTTTAATTGGATTACAAACACTGCAGTCATTCACTCTATCTACAGTTCCCCCACTTTGAAATGACATGAATCTATTATAATTATCACATTTAAAAGGACATTTCATGGCAAAGTAATTGATGAATAGGTGAAATCTTTATTTCATACCTATAGAGGACGGGGATCTAACCCTAAAATCGGTGAAAAAATTCCATAATATCCTACGTCGTGTATCAATCATCATTCTTTTCTATCGACATTTCTTTACTAACTCTCTCTCACTCTCTTACGTAGGCAGTTCTCAATCATCTTTAATTCAATTCAGCAAGTGTCTAAAGGACTAAAGGAGATGTTTTTAAGCATCACAGATTCTGTGCTGAAATCTCATATAAAGTGAATAGACCTTATGCTACACCTTAAACTCTCTGTTGCAGTCTCAAGTCGATGGAATTGATGGTTTAGACGATTTAAAAATGCTATTCAATTGTCACATTCATTATCCAGTTGCCAATAGTCTTTTTCTTCAGTTGAACAAGTGTGCGAAGTAGATGTTTTTGAGCATCCCAGATTCTGTGATGAATTCTCACATGTAAGTGAATAGACGTTTTGTTGCAACTTAAACTCTCTGTTTAAGTCTCAAGTCGATGGAATAGATGTTAAAGACGATTTAAACGTGCTATTGAATTGCCACGTTCATTATGAAGTTGTCAATAGTCTTTTTCTTCAGTTGAACAAGTTTGCGAAGTAGATGTTTTTGAGCATCTCAGATTCTGTGATGAATTCTCACATGTAGTGATAAGACGTTTTGTTGCAACTTAAACTCTCTGTTGAAGTCTCACGTCGATGAAATAAATGCTAAAGACGATTTAAAAGTGCTATTGAATTGCCACGTTTATTATGCAGTTGTCAATAGTCTTTTTCTTCAGTTGAACAAGTGTGCGATGTAGATGTTTCTGAGCATCCCAGATTCTGTGTTGAATTCTCAAATGTAGTGAATAGAAGTTTTGTTGCAAATTGAACTCTCTGTTGAAGTCTCAAGTCGATGGAAGAGATATTTTAGACGATTTAAACGTGCTATTGAATTGCCACGTTTATTATGCAGTTGTCAATAGTCTTTTTCTTCAGTTGAACAAGTGTGCGGTGTAGATGTTTCTGAGCATCCCAGATTCTGTGTTGAATTCTCAAATGTAGTGAATAGAAGTTTTGTTGCAACTTATACTCTCTGTTGAAGTCTCAGGTGGATGGAATAGGTGTTTTAGACGATAAGAACGTTCTATTGAATTGGCACATGCATTTTCCAGTTGTTAATAGTCTTTTTCTTCAGTTGAGCATGTGTGCAAAGTAGATGTTTTTGAGCATCCCAGATTCTGTGTTGAATTCTCACGTGTAGTGAATAGAATTTTTGTTGCAATTTAAACTCTCTGTTGAAGTCTCAAGTCGATGGAATAGATGTTAAAGACGATTTAAACGTGCTATTGAATGGCCAAGTTCATTATGCAGTTGTCAATAGTCTTTTTCTTCAGTTGAACAAGTGTGCGAAGTAGATGTTTTCGAGCATCCCAGATTGTGTGATGAATTCTCACATGTAGTGAATAGACGTTTTGTTGCAACTTAAATTCTCTGTTGAAGTCTTGCGTCGATGGAATAGATGATTTATACGATTTAAACGTGTTATTGAAATGTCACATTCATAATCCAGTTGCCAATAGTCGTTTTCTTCAGTTGAACAAGTGTGCGAAGTAGATGTTTTTGAGCATCCCAGATTGTGTGATGAATTCTCACATGTAGTGAATAGACGTTTTGTTGCAACTTAAATTCTCTGTTGAAGTCTTGCGTCGATGGAATAGATGATTTATACGATTTAAACGAGTTATTGAAATGTCACATTCATAATCCAGTTGCCAATAGTCGTTTTCTTCAGTTGAACAAGTGTGCCAAGTAGATGTTTTTGAGCATCCCAGATTCTGTGATGAATTCTCACATGTAGTGAATAGACATTTTGTTGCAACTTAAACTCTCTGTTGAAGTCTCACGTCGATGAAATAGATGTTAAAGACGATTTAAAAGTGCTATTGAATTGCCATGTTCATTATGCAGTTGTCAATAGTCTTTTTCTTCAGTTGAACAAGTGTGCGATGTAGATGTTTCTGAGCATCCCAGATTCTGTGTTGAATTCTCACATGTAGTGAATAGAAGTTTTGTTGCAAATTGAACTCTCTGTTGAAGTCTCACGTCGATGAAATAGATGTTTTGGACGATTTAAACGTGCTATTGAATTGTCACATTAATTTTCCAGTTGTCAATAGTCTTTTTCTTCACTTGAACATGTGTGCAAAGTAGATGTTTTTGAGCATCCCAGATTCTGTGATGAATTCTCACATGTAGTGAATAGACGTTGTGTTGCAAATTGAACTCTCTGTTGAAGTCTCATGTCGATGGAATAGATGTTTTAGACGAATTAAACGTGGTATTGAATTGTCACATTCATTTTCCAGTTGTCAATAGTCTTTTTCTTCACTTGAACAAGTGTGCAAAGTAGATGTTTTTGAGCATCCCAGATTCTGTGATGAATTCTCACATGTAGTGATAAGACGTTTTGTTGAAACTTATACTCTCTGTTGAAGTCTCAGGTGGATGGAATAGGTGTTTTAGACGATAAGAACGTTCTATTGAATTGGCACATTCATTTTCCAGTTGTTAATAGTCTTTTTCTTCAGTTGAACAAGTGTGCAAAGTAGATGTTTTTGAGCATCCCAGATTCTGTGATGAATTCTCACATGTAGTGAATAGAAGTTTTGTTGCAACTTAAACTCTATGATGAAGTCTCAAGTCGATGGAAGAGATGTTAAAGACGATTTAAACGTGCTATTGAATTGCCACATTCATTTTCTAGTTGTCAATAGTCTTATTCTTAAGTTGAACAATTGCGCAAAGTAGATGTTTTAGAGCATCCCAGAATCTGTGATGAATTCTCACATGTAGTGAATAGTCGATTTGTTGCAACTTAAACTCTATGTTGAAGTCTCAAGTGGATGGAATAGATGTTTTAGACGATTTAAGCGTGCTATTGAATGGGCAAGTTTATCATACAGTTGTCAATAGTATTTTTCTTCAGTTGAACAAGTGTGCGATGTAGATGTTTTTGAGCATCCCAGATTCTGTGATCAATTCTCACATGTAGTGAATAGACGTTTTGTTGCAACGTGAACTCTCTGTTGAAGTCTCGTGTCGATGGAATAGATGTTTTAGACGATTTAAACGTGTTATTGAATTGTCACATTCATTATCCAGTTGTCAATAGTCTTTTTCTTCGTTTGAAAAGGTGTTGAAAGTAGATGTTTTTGAGCATCCCAGAATCTGTGATGAATTCTCACATGTAGTGAATAGACGTTTTGTCGCAACTTGAACTCTATGTTGAAGTCTCATGTCGATGGAATAGATGTTTTAGACAGTTTAAACGTGCTATTGAATTGGCACATTCATTTTCCAGTTGTCAATAGTCTTTATCTTCAGTTGAACAAGTGTGCCAAGTAGATGTTTTCGAGCATCCGAGATTCTGTGATGAATTCTCACATTTAGTGAATAGACGTTTTGTTGCAATTTAAACTCTCTGTTGAAGTCTCGCGTGGATTGAATAGGTGTTTTAGACGATAAGAACGTGCTATTGAATTGGCACATTCATTTTCCAGTTGTCAATAGTCTTTATCTTCAGTTGAACAAGTGTGCGAAGTAGATGTTTTTGAGCATCCCAGATTCTGTGATGAATTCTCACATGTAGTGAATAGACGTTTTGTTGCAACTTAAACAGCCTGTTGAAGTCTCATGTCGATGGAATAGATGTTTTAGACGAATTAAACGTGCTATTGAATTGCCACATTCATTATGCAGTTGTCAATAGTCTTTTTCTTAAGTTGAACAATTGTGCAAAGTAGATGTTTTTGAGCATCCCAGATTCTGTGATGAATTCTCACATGTGGTGAAAAGACGTTTTGTTGCAACTTAAACTCTCTGTTGAAGTCTCGCGTGGATGTAATAGGTGTTTTAGACGATAAGAACGTGCTATTGAATTGGCACATTCATTTTCCAGTTGTCAATAGTCTTTATCTTCAGTTGAACAAGTGTGCGAAGTAGATGTTTTTGAGCATCCCAGATTCTGTGATGAATTCTCACATGTAGTGAATAGACGTTTTGTTGCAACTTAAACAGTCTGTTGAAGTCTCATGTCGATGGAATAGATGTTTTAGACGAATTAAACGTGCTATTGAATTGCCACATTCATTATGCAGTTGTCAATAGTCTTTTTCTTAAGTTGAACAATTGTGCAAAGTAGATGTTTTTGAGCATCCCAGATTCTGTGATGAATTCTCACATGTGGTGAAAAGACGTTTTGTTGCAACTTAAACTCTCTGTTGAAGTCTCGCGTGGATGTAATAGGTGTTTTAGACGATAAGAACGTGCTATTGAATTGGCACATTCATTTTCCAGTTGTCAATAGTATTTTTCTTCAGTTGAACAAGTGTGCAAAGTAGATGTTTTTGAGCATACCAGCTTCTGTGATGAATTCTCACATCTAGAGAATAGACGTTTTCTTGCCACTTAAACTCTCTGTTGAAGTCTCAAGTTGATGGAATAGATGTTTTAGACGATCTATATGTGCTATTGAATAGTCATATTCATTATCAAGTTGTCAATATTCTTTTTCTTCGGTTGAAAAGGTGTGCAAAGTAGATGTTTTTGAGCATCCAAGATTCTGTGATGAATTCTCACATGTAGTGAATAGACGTTTTGTTGCAACGTGAACTCTCTGTTGAAGTCTCGTGTCGATGGAATAGATGTTTTAGACGATTTAAACTTGTTATTGAATCGTCACATTCATTATCAAGTTGTCAATATTCTTTTTCTTCACTTGAACCTGTGTGCAAAGTAGATGTTTTTGAGCATCCCAGCTTCTGTGATGAATTCTCACATGTAGAGAATAGACGTTTTCTTGCCACTTAAACTCTCTGTTGAAGTCTCAAGTTGATGGAATAGATGTTTTAGACGAATTAAACGTGCTATTGAATTGCCACATTCATTATGCAGTTGTCAATAGTATTTTTCTGAAGTTGAACAATTTTGCAAAGTAGATGTTTTTGAGCATCCCAGATTCTGTGATGAATTCTCACATGTAGTGAATAGTCGTTTTGTTGCAACTTAAACTCTATGTTGAAGTCTCAAGTCGATGGAATAGATGTTTTAGACGATTTAAACGTGTTATTGAATTGTCACATTCATTATCCAGTTTCCAATGGTCGTTTTCTTTAGGTGAACAAGTGTGCGAAGTAGATGTTTTTGAGCATCGCAGATTCTGTGTTGAATTCTCACATATAGAGAATAGAAGATTTTTTGCAACTTAAACCCTCTGTTGAAGTCTCAAGTCGATGAAATAGATGTTTTAGACGATTTAGATGTGCTATTGAATAGTCATATTCATTATCAAGTTGTCAATATTCTTTTTCTTCGGTTGAAAAGGTGTGCAAAGTAGATGTTTTTGAGCATCCCAGATTCTGTGATGAATTCTCAAATGTAGTGAATAGAGATTTTGTTGCAACTTAAACTCTCTGTTGAAGTCTCAAGTCGATTGAATAGATGTTTTAGACGATCTATATGTGCTATTGAATAGTCATATTCATTATCAAGTTGTCAATAGTCTTTTTCTTTGGTTGAAAAGGTGTGCAAAGTAGATGTTTTTGAGCATCCCAGATTCTGTGATGAATTCGCACATGTAGTTAATAGACATTTTGTTGCAACTTAAACTCTCTGTTGAAGTTTGAAGTCGATGGAATAGATGTTAAAGACGATTTAAACGTGCTATTGAATTGCCACGTTCATTATGCAGTTTTCAATAGTCTTTTTCTTCATTTGAAAAAGTGTGCGAAGTAGATGTTTTTGAGCATCCCAGATTCTGTGATGAATTCTCACATGTAGTGAATAGTCATTTTGTTGCAACTTAAATTCTCTGTTGAAGTCTCACGTCAATTAAATAGATGTTTTAGACGATAAGAACGTGCTATTGAATTGGCACATTCATTTTCCAGTTGTAAATAGTCTTTTTCTTCAGTGGAACAAGTGTTCCAAGTAGATGTTTTTTAGCATCCTAGATTCTGTGATTAATTCTGACATGTAGAGATAGAAGTTTTGTTGCAACTTAAACTCTCTGTTGAAGTCTCACGTGGATGGAATAGGTGTTTTAGACGATAAGAACGTTCTATTGAATTGGCACATTCATTTTCCAGTTGTCAATAGTCTTTGTCTTCAGTTGAACAAGTGTGCAAAGTAGATGTTTTTGAGCATCCCAGATTCTGTGATGAATTCTCACATGTGGTGAATAGACGTTTTGTTGCAACTTAAACTCTGTGATGAAGTCTGAAGTCGATGGAAGAGATGTTAAAGACGATTTAAACGTGCTATTGAATTGCCACATTCATTATGCAGTTGTCAATAGTCTTTTTCTTATGTTGAACAATTGTGGAAAGTAGATGTTTTTGAGCATCCCAGATTATGTGATGAATTCTCACATGTAGTGAATAGACGTATTCTTGCAATTTAAACTCTCTGTTTAAATCTCGCGTCGATGGAATAGAGGTTTTACAGAATTTAAACGTGTTATTGAATTGTCACATTCATTATCCAGTTGCCAATAGTCGTTTTCTTCAGTTGAACAAGTGTGCAAAGTAGATGTTTTTGAGCATCCCAGATTCTGTGGTGAATTCTAACATGTAGTGAATAGACGTTTTGTTGCAACTTAAACCCTCTGTTGAAGTCTCAAGATGATGGAATAGATGTTTTAGACGATTTAAACGTGTTATTGAATTGTCACATTCATTATCCATTTGCCAATAGTCTTTTTCTTCAGTTGAACAAGTGTGCGAAGTAGATGTTTTTGAGCATCCCAGAATCTGTGATGAATTCTCACATGTAGTGAATAGACATTTTGTCGCAACTTGAACTCTCTGTTGAAGTCTCATGTCGATGGAATAGATGTTTTAGACGGTTTAAACGTAGTATTGAATTGGCACATTTATTTTCCAGTTGTCAATAGTCTTTTTCTTCAGTTGAACAAGTGTGCAAAGTAGATGTTTTTGAGCATCCAAGATTCTGTGATGAATTCTCACATGTAGTGAATAGACGTATTGTTGCAACTTAAACTCTCTGTTGAAGTCTCAAGTTGATGGAATAGATGTTAAAGACGATTTAAGGGGCTCGACCAGTCAATGAGCCTGAACTCTCATAAATCGAAGAAGTTATGACATAGAAATGTCAAAATTTGCAGACCTATGTAACTTTATTTTCTGAACTCAATTTTGCTTCCAGATTTTAATTACCACAATTAGTTGCCATGGTAACATGAAAACAATAGACTCTTCTTAGTAAATGCAAAACTTTTTTGTCATCAGTCTAAACTAAGGTTGTGACATCTCAAATTGTACCTAAATATTGAGAGAGTGCAACTATGCTATTTGTTTGCACATATATTCAGTAAATATATTTTTTTTGCAAGTTTCTGACGTGGTATCGAAATCATGCTGGTACTGCCTGGACTTTCAAGGAGGATTGATTGTAGCGTATCTACTTCACTAAAAATCAAATAGCATAGTTGCATTCTGCAGATATTCAGGAACATTTTGATATATAAACATCAAATAAAGTATAAGGGATAAAAAAAATTTGCATGCACTTAGTATCGCTCTTTCTCAAAATTTTCGTTGTGAGAAAAATGCTTTTAAAATTTGGACAACTTCAATTTACGACTTTAGTAGAGCTATGTAAGGTAGACTGCTTGTAAAATGGCTGAGGGCCATAGTAATAATTAATAGAAACATAGGTAAGGTGATCAGTTCAAAGGCTCCAAATCTAATAATGTTAAAACAGTCCTGCACCATATGTTTCACCCTCATCTTTTTTTGCTTTCTGGTCAACTTTTATTTGTTCATATTTCAATTTCTTCCTACGCTTCTTGGCAGCTTCTGATGATGCCTTTTCTGCTAGTTTTATTCTTTCACAGTCTTTTTCCTTTGCAAATCTTTTCAAACTCTCCCCAGCTTCCATGCCCAACAAATTGAGAAGAAGAACTTTGAAAGTTGCTCCCATTGAAAATTGGCACGCAGCAAGAGCAACAGCAGTTTTCAAAGTTCTTCTTCCCACATATATAGACTTTGGGCATATCTTCCATATGAGTTGGTGTAGGGATTCATTTGGGTTTTGAGTTTTCTTTCTTGAACATCTTTGGAGCAGTTTCTCGTCTGAAAGTCTTTGAAAGATTGGGACCAATCTTGATCCAATCTCTGGAGGCAAAGTATCATGCTCCTTGTGTGCACCAGGCACATCACCACTTGCTTTGGCACGCTGCCAAAAGCACCAAGAATTTGCCCCTTCAGGGCAGTGGGTATGTTTTGGGCAATCATCTGTGCTGGAAAGGTGAAATAAAATTGCCATTATCCTTTTCCTACATATCTTCACATCATGTGAATGGTCCTTGATAGCTTTGCCGTAATAATTCTGAATTCTCTTTATTTTTGCTTGTGTTAGTTTTCCTTTGCCACCAATTGAGTTTTTCTGTGCTTTTGAAACAGCAACCATGTTTCTCAATGCTGTTCCCATGCGCTTAGAAACATGATTAATGCAATCCTCTTTTTCAATGGGCTTTTCATCACCGTAAAGATTCAAGGCAGCCAATGCATCAAAGGCTTTACTGTCTCCATCAGAAAGCATTGTCCTGTATCTAACATTATGCTTCTCAACTGACCTTGTCCAAAGACGCTCAGCTGCTTCTACCTCCATTGCCCCTGAGGTCCCATTGAAATTTTTGGAACACACTTTTGCATGCTTCTCAAGCCATTCCTGATTTTTGACATCATCCGGAGTAATGGAGCATTTAGCACAATAGTTAGAAAGGACTTCAATGTCAATTGGCAGTCCAGTCAACAAATCTATAGTACAAGCAGCACCATTGTGAGAGGTATGACCCCGCTTTTGCCAGGTTCCATCAAAAGAAACAGCAACATCTAGAATTCCATCTTTGTCTTCATTTACACCTATTGCAGCATATGCTTCTTTTAAGAGTTCTCTTGTATTCTGTGCAACTGATTCAAAAGTTTTTGATGCAGCCTCTTCTAATTTATTATTTGTATTGGTGTAAGCATTTTTGCTGAGCACAGCTGACATATTCATGACACCACACCATTCCTTCATTGCTGAGTGCCCACAACCCACTCCACGGAAAGCCACAGTAGCACGAGCATTAACATCAAATGGAGCATTTTTCAAGCTACCTGGCTCTCCAATTCTTTGTGAAGAGTATTCTTCTCTGCTATACCGTTTACAATTTCTGCATTCAATGGCCATCCTTGCAGCAAAACCGAGATCATCTTCAGGTTTTCGCGTAAATTGAATACTGGGCTGTTTGCACATGGGGCAAAGCAAGTCTGAAAACAGCTTCATAATCTGTGTTCCTTGTACCAAAATGTACTCATCATCGTCGACTGAGTTCATCTGAGAATCACATTCTGCTGTAACTGCATCAAAATCAAACACCTCTACTCCAAATAATGACAATTTTCTCGCACTAGCAGAGTTTTTTATTTCTACAGTCTGGTCTTGAATTATTTGTTGATGTGTTTCTTCTGGCCTGGTGGTAGGCCGATCAACAGGCGTCTCGAGGATTTCCTGTTTAATGCGACGCTTTGACAACTTCTTCTTCCCAGCACGGAAAACATTGCGACTCCTAAATTTTGTTCTTCCCATTTTGAGAACGTTTTACCAGAAAAGTCAAACTACAAGAGGAATAACAGCGACTAAGAGCGTAGAAGAACTTGAACTCGACGACTGTTGAAATCAGATTCCTTTCACGATGCTCATCAGCTGACTAATAGCCAATGAAAGTGAAGAATGAGACGAATGGACCAATCAAATTTGAAGACGAGAAAAGATTACGTAATCAGCTCCCTGATAATGCTGTTGCTTTGGCAACTACTACAGAGCACAGGTGGCTCATACAGTAAAATAAATGCTTGCATTTTACAGTAGAAACATAGGGCTTTCAAACCATACCACACATTCATGGTTTGCCCTGGAATTATTATGGCAAATATCAGGGAAACATGGATGTAAATTTCAAACCAAATCAAACAATTTTTGTTGAAAAATACGTACTACCTATCAAACTTTTGGTTTTTGTAGTAACTTGCGAATCCAGAACAAGAAAACGGACTTCTTGGCCGAAATCTCTGATGAAAATGCTTACTAATTACGTGAAATCCCAAAAACAAATTTTTTCAAGAAAATTGAACTTTTTGACTGGTCGAGCCCCTTAAACGTGCTATAGAATTGGCACATTCGTTTTCCAGTTGTCAATAGTCTTTTTCTTCAGTTGCACAAGTGTGCGAAGTAGATGTTTTTGAGCATCTCAGATTCTGTGATGAATTCTCACATGTAGTGAATAGACGTTTTGTTGCAACTTAAACTCTCTGTTGAAGTCTCACGTGGATGGAATAGGTGTTTTAGACGATAAGAAAGTGCTATTGAATTGGCACATTCATTTTCCAGTTGTCAATAGTAATTTTCTTCAGTTGAACAAGTGTGCAAAGTAGATGTTTTCGAGCATACCAGCTTCTGTGATGAATTCTCACATGTAGAGAATAGACGTTTTCTTGCCACTTAAACTCTCTGTTGAAGTCTCAAGTTGATGGAATAGATGTTTTAGACGATTTAAACGTGTTATTGAATTGTCACATTTATTACCCAGTTTCCAATGGTCGTTTACTTTAGGTGAACAAGTGTGCGAAGTAGATGTTTTTGTGCATCGCAGATTCTGTGTTGAATTCTCACATATAGAGAATAGAAGTTTTTTTGCAACTTAAACCCTCTGTTGAAGTCTCAAGTCGATGAAATAGATGTTTTAGACGATTTAAATGTGCTATTGAATAGTCATATTCATTATCAAGTTGTCAATATTCTTTTTCTTCGGTTGAAAAGGTGTGCAAAGTAGATGTTTTTGAGCATCCCAGATTCTGTGATGAATTCTCAAATGTAGTGAATAGAGATTTTGTTGCAACTTAAACTCTCTGTTGAAGTCTCAAGTCGATTGAATAGATGTTTTAGACGATCTATATGTGCTATTGAATAGTCATATTAATTATCAAGTTGTCAATAGTCTTTTTCTTTGGTTGAAAAGGTGTGCAAAGTAGATGTTTTTTAGCATCCCAGATTCTGTGATGAATTCTCACATGTAGTTAATAGACATTTTGTTGCAACTTAAACTCTCTGTTGAAGTTTGAAGTCGATGGAATAGATGTTAAAGACGATTTAAACGTGCTATTGAATTGCCACATTCATTATGCAGTTTTCAATAGTATTTTTCTTCATTTGAAAAAGTGTGCGAAGTAGATGTTTTTGAGCATCCCAGATTCTGTGATGAATTCTCACATGTAGTGAATAGACATTTTGTTGCAACTTAAATTCTCTGTTGAAGTCTCACGTCAATGAAATAGATGTTTTAGACGATTTAAACGTGTTATTGAATTGTCACATTCATTATCCAGTTGTCAATAGTCTTTTTCTTCAGTTGAACAAGTGTGCGAAGTGCATGTTTTTGAGTATCCCAGAATCTGTGATGAATTCTCACATGTAGTGAATAGACGTTTTGTCGCAACTTGAACTCTCTGTTGAAGTCTCATGTCGATGGAATAGTTTTTTTAGATGGTTTAAACGTGCTATTGAATTGTCACATTAATTTTCCAGTTGTCAATAGTCTTTTTCTTCACTTGAACATGTGTGCAAAGTAGATGTTTTTCAGCATCCCAGATTCGTGATGAATTCTCACATGTAGTGAGAAGACGTTTTGTTGCAACTTAAACTCTCTGTTGAAGTCTCACGTGGATGGAATAGGTGTTTTAGACGATAAGAACGTGCTATTGAATTGGCACATTCATTTTCCAGTTGTAAATAGTCTTTTTCTTCAGTGGAACAAGTGTTCCAAGTAGATGTTTTTGAGCATCCCAGATTCTGTGAGTAATTCTGACATGTAGAGATAGAAGTTTTGTTGCAACTTCAACTCTCTGTTTAAGTCTCACGTCGATGAAATAGATGTTAAAGACGATTTAAACGTGCTAGTGAATTGTCACATTCATTTTCCAGTTGTCAATAGTCTTTTTCTTCACTTGAACAAGTGTGCAAAGTAGATGTTTTGAGCATCCAAGATTCTGTGCTGAATTCTCACATGTAGTGAAAAGACGTTTTGTTGCAAATTGAACTCTCTGTTGAAGTCTCATGTCGACGGAATAGATGTTTTAGACGATTTAAACGTAGTATTGAATTGTCACATTCATTTTCCAGTTGTCAATAGTCTTTTTCTTCACTTGAACAAGTGTGCAAAGTAGATGTTTTTGAGCATCCCAGATTCTGTGTTGAATTCTCACATGTAGTGAATAGACGTTTTGTTGCAACTTAAACTCTATGATGAAGTCTGAAGTCGATGGAAGAGATGTTAAAGACGATTTAAACGTGCTATTGAATTGCCACATTCATTATGCAGTTGTCAATAGTCTTTTTCTTATGTTGAACAATTATGGAAAGTAGATGTTTTTGAGCATCCCAGATTATGTGATGAATTCTCACATCTAGTGAATAGACGTATTCTTGCAATTTAAACTCTCTGTTTAAATCTCGCGTCGATGGAATAGATGTTTTACAGAATTTAAACGTGTTATTGAATTGCCACATTCATTATCCTGTTGCCAATAGTCGTTTTCTTCAGTTGAACAAGTGTGCGAAGTAGATGTTTTTGAGCATCCCAGATTCTGTGTTGAATTCTCACATGTAGTGAATAGACGTTTTGTTGCAACATAAATTCTCTGTTGAAGTCTCGTGTCGATGGAATAGATGTTTTAGACGATTTAAACGATGTTATTGAATTGTCAAATTCATTATCCAGTTGTCAATAGTCTTTTTCCTAAGCTGAACAACTGTGGAAAGTAGATGTTTTTGAACATCCCAGATTCTGTGATGAATTCTCACATGTAGTGAAAAGACGTTTTGTTTCAACTTAAACTCTCTGTTGAAGTCTCAAGTCGATGGAATAGATGTTTTAGACGATTTAAACGTGTTATTGAATTGTCACATTCATTATCCAGTTGTCAATAGTCTTTTTCTTCAGTTGAACAAGTGTGCGAAGTAGATGTTTTTGAGCATCCCAGAATCTGTGATGAATTCTCACATGTAGTGAATAGACGTTTTGTCGCAACTTGAACTCTATGTTGAAGTCTGAAGTCGATGGAAGAGATGTTAAAAACGATTTAAACGTGCTATTGAATTGCCATGTTCATTATGCAGTTGTCAATAGTCTTTTTCTTCAGTTGAACAAGTGTGCGATGTAGATGTTTCTGAGCATCCCAGATTCTGTGTTGAATTCTCACATGTAGTGAATAGAAGTTTTGTTGCAAATTGAACTCTCTGTTGAAGTCTCACGTCGATGAAATAGATGTTTTGGACGATTTAAACGTGCTATTGAATTGTCACATTAATTTTCCAGTTGTCAATAGTCTTTTTCTTCACTTGAACATGTGTGCAAAGTAGATGTTTTTGAGCATCCCAGATTCTGTGTTGAATTCTCACGTGTAGTGAATAGAATTTTTGTTGCAATTTAAACTCTCTGTTGAAGTCTCAAGTCGATGGAATAGATGTTAAAGACGATTTAAACGTGCTATTGAATGGCCAAGTTCATTATGCAGTTGTCAATAGTCTTTTTCTTCAGTTGAACAAGTGTGCGAAGTAGATGTTTTCGAGCATCCCAGATTGTGTGATGAATTCTCACATGTAGTGAATAGACGTTTTGTTGCAACTTAAATTCTCTGTTGAAGTCTTGCGTCGATGGAATAGATGATTTATACGATTTAAACGTGTTATTGAAATGTCACATTCATAATCCATTTGCCAATAGTCGTTTTCTTCAGTTGAACAAGTGTGCGAAGTAGATATTTTTGAGCATCCCAGATTGTGTTATGAATTCTCACATGTAGTGAATAGACGTTTTGTTGCAACTTAAATTCTCTGTTGAAGTCTTGCGTCCATGGAATAGATGATTTATACGATTTAAACGTGTTATTGAAATGTCACATTCATAATCCAGTTGCCAATAGTCGTTTTCTTCAGTTGAACAAGTGTGCCAAGTAGATGTTTTTGAGCATCCCAGATTCTGTGATGAATTCTCACATGTAGTGAATAGACATTTTGTTGCAACTTAAACTCTCTGTTGAAGTCTCACGTCGATGAAATAGATGTTAAAGACGATTTAAAAGTGCTATTGAATTGCCATGTTCATTATGCAGTTGTCAATAGTCTTTTTCTTCAGTTGAACAAGTGTGCGATGTAGATGTTTCTGAGCATCCCAGATTCTGTGTTGAATTCTCACATGTAGTGAATAGAAGTTTTGTTGCAAATTGAACTCTCTGTTGAAGTCTCACGTCGATGAAATAGATGTTTTGGACGATTTAAACGTGCTATTTAATTGTCACATTAATTTTCCAGTTGTCAATAGTCTTTTTCTTCACTTGAACATGTGTGCAAAGTAGATGTTTTTGAGCATCCAAAATTCTGTGATGAATTCTCACATGTAGTGAATAGACGTTGTGTTGCAAATTGAACTCTCTGTTGAAGTCTCATGTCGATGGAATAGATGTTTTAGACGAATTAAACGTGGTATTGAATTGTCACATTCATTTTCCAGTTGTCAATAGTCTTTTTCTTCACTTGAACAAGTGTGCAAAGTAGATGTTTTTGAGCATCCCAGAATCTGTGATGAATTCTCACATGTAGTGATAAGACGTTTTGTTGAAACTTATACTCTCTGTTGAAGTCTCAGATGGATGGAATAGGTGTTTTAGACGATAAGAACGTTCTATTGAATTGGCACATTCATTTTCCAGTTGTTAATAGTCTTTTTCTTCAGTTGAACAAGTGTGCAAAGTAGATGTTTTTGAGCATCCCAGATTCTGTGATGAATTCTCACATGTGGTGAATAGAAGTTTTGTTGCAACTTAAACTCTATGATGAAGTTTCAAGTCGATGGAAGAGATGTTAAAGACGATTTAAACGTGCTATTGAATTGCCACGTTCATTATGAAGTTGTCAATAGTCTTTTTCTTCAGTTGAACAAGTTTGCGAAGTAGATGTTTTTGAGCATCTCAGATTCTGTGATGAATTCTCACATGTAGTGATAAGACGTTTTGTTGCAACTTAAACTCTCTGTTGAAGTCTCACGTCGATGAAATAAATGCTAAAGACGATTTAAAAGTGCTATTGAATTGCCACGTTTATTATGCAGTTGTCAATAGTCTTTTTCTTCAGTTGAACAAGTGTGCGATGTAGATGTTTCTGAGCATCCCAGATTCTGTGTTGAATTCTCAAATGTAGTGAATAGAAGTTTTGTTGCAAATTGAACTCTCTGTTGAAGTCTCAAGTCGATGGAAGAGATATTTTAGACGATTTAAACGTGCTATTGAATTGCCACGTTTATTATGCAGTTGTCAATAGTCTTTTTCTTCAGTTGAACAAGTGTGCGGTGTAGATGTTTCTGAGCATCCCAGATTCTGTGTTGAATTCTCAAATGTAGTGAATAGAAGTTTTGTTGCAACTTATACTCTCTGTTGAAGTCTCAGGTGGATGGAATAGGTGTTTTAGACGATAAGAACGTTCTATTGAATTGGCACATGCATTTTCCAGTTGTTAATAGTCTTTTTCTTCAGTTGAGCATGTGTGCAAAGTAGATGTTATTGAGCATCCCAGATTCTGTGTTGAATTCTCACGTGTAGTGAATAGAATTTTTGTTGCAATTTAAACTCTCTGTTGAAGTCTCAAGTCGATGGAATAGATGTTAAAGACGATTTAAACGTGCTATTGAATGGCCAAGTTCATTATGCAGTTGTCAATAGTCTTTTTCTTCAGTTGAACAAGTTTGCGAAGTAGATGTTTTTGAGCATCTCAGATTCTGTGATGAATTCTCACATGTAGTGATAAGACGTTTTGTTGCAACTTAAACTCTCTGTTGAAGTCTCACGTCGATGAAATAAATGCTAAAGACGATTTAAAAGTGCTATTGTATTGCCACGTTTATTATGCAGTTGTCAATAGTCTTTTTCTTCAGTTGAACAAGTGTGCGATGTAGATGTTTCTGAGCATCCCAGATTCTGTGTTGAATTCTCACGTGTAGTGAATAGAATTTTTGTTGCAATTTAAACTCTCTGTTGAAGTCTCAAGTCGATGGAATAGATGTTAAAGACGATTTAAACGTGCTATTGAATGGCCAAGTTCATTATGCAGTTGTCAATAGTCTTTTTCTTCAGTTGAACAAGTGTGCGAAGTAGATGTTTTCGAGCATCCCAGATTGTGTGATGAATTCTCACATGTAGTGAATAGACGTTTTGTTGCAACTTAAATTCTCTGTTGAAGTCTTGCGTCGATGGAATAGATGATTTATACGATTTAAACGTGTTATTGAAATGTCACATTCATAATCCAGTTGCCAATAGTCGTTTTCTTCAGTTGAACAAGTGTGCGAAGTAGATGTTTTTGAGCATCCCAGATTGTGTTATGAATTCTCACATGTAGTGAATAGACGTTTTGTTGCAACTTAAATTCTCTGTTGAAGTCTTGCGTCCATGGAATAGATGATTTATACGATTTAAACGTGTTATTGAAATGTCACATTCATAATCCAGTTGCCAATAGTCGTTTTCTTCAGTTGAACAAGTGTGCCAAGTAGATGTTTTTGAGCATCCCAGATTCTGTGATGAATTCTCACATGTAGTGAATAGACATTTTGTTGCAACATAAACTCTCTGTTGAAGTCTCACGTCGATGAAATAGATGTTAAAGACGATTTAAAAGTGCTATTGAATTGCCATGTTCATTATGCAGTTGTCAATAGTCTTTTTCTTCAGTTGAACAAGTGTGCGATGTAGATGTTTCTGAGCATCCCAGATTCTGTGTTGAATTCTCACATGTAGTGAATAGATATTTTGTTGCAAATTGAACTCTCTGTTGAAGTCTCACGTCGATGAAATAGATGTTTTGGACGATTTAAACGTGCTATTGAATTGTCACATTAATTTTCCAGTTGTCAATAGTCTTTTTCTTCACTTGAACATGTGTGCAAAGTAGATGTTTTTGAGCATCCCAGATTCTGTGATGAATTCTCACATGTAGTGAATAGACGTTGTGTTGCAAATTGAACTCTCTGTTGAAGTCTCATGTTGATGGAATAGATGTTTTAGACGAATTAAACGTGGTATTGAATTGTCACATTCATTTTCCAGTTGTCAATAGTCTTTTTCTTCACTTGAACAAGTGTGCAAAGTAGATGTTTTTGAGCATCCCAGAATCTGTGATGAATTCTCACATGTAGTGATAAGACGTTTTGTTGAAACTTATACTCTCTGTTGAAGTCTCAGGTGGATGGAATAGGTGTTTTAGACGATAAGAACGTTCTATTGAATTGGCACATTCATTTTCCAGTTGTTAATAGTCTTTTTCTTCAGTTGAACAAGTGTGCAAAGTAGATGTTTTTGAGCATCCCAGATTCTGTGATGAATTCTCACATGTGGTGAATAGAAGTTTTGTTGCAACTTAAACTCTATGATGAAGTTTCAAGTCGATGGAAGAGATGTTAAAGACGATTTAAACGTGCTATTGAATTGCCACGTTCATTATGAAGTTGTCAATAGTCTTTTTCTTCAGTTGAACAAGTTTGCGAAGTAGATGTTTTTGAGCATCTCAGATTCTGTGATGAATTCTCACATGTAGTGATAAGACGTTTTGTTGCAACTTAAACTCTCTGTTGAAGTCTCACGTCGATGAAATAAATGCTAAAGACGATTTAAAAGTGCTATTGAATTGCCACGTTTATTATGCAGTTGTCAATAGTCTTTTTCTTCAGTTGAACAAGTGTGCGATGTAGATGTTTCTGAGCATCCCAGATTCTGTGTTGAATTCTCAAATGTAGTGAATAGAAGTTTTGTTGCAAATTGAACTCTCTGTTGAAGTCTCAAGTCGATGGAAGAGATATTTTAGACGATTTAAACGTGCTATTGAATTGCCACGTTGATTATGCAGTTGTCAATAGTCTTTTTCTTCAGTTGAACAAGTGTGCGGTGTAGATGTTTCTGAGCATCCCAGATTCTGTGTTGAATTCTCAAATGTAGTGAATAGAAGTTTTGTTGCAACTTATACTCTCTGTTGAAGTCTCAGGTGGATGGAATAGGTGTTTTAGACGATAAGAACGTTCTATTGAATTGGCACATGCATTTTCCAGTTGTTAATAGTCTTTTTCTTCAGTTGAGCATGTGTGCAAAGTAGATGTTTTTGAGCATCCCAGATTCTGTGTTGAATTCTAACGTGTAGTGAATAGAATTTTTGTTGCAATTTAAACTCTCTGTTGAAGTCTCAAGTCGATGGAATAGATGTTAAAGACGATTTAAACGTGCTATTGAATGGCCAAGTTCATTATGCAGTTGTCAATAGTCTTTTTCTTCAGTTGAACAAGTGTGCGAAGTAGATGTTTTCGAGCATCCCAGATTGTGTGATGAATTCTCACATGTAGTGAATAGACGTTTTGTTGCAACTTAAATTCTCTGTTGAAGTCTTGCGTCGATGGAATAGATGATTTATACGATTTAAACGTGTTATTGAAATGTCACATTCATAATCCAGTTGCCAATAGTCGTTTTCTTCAGTTGAACAAGTGTGCGAAGTAGATGTTTTTGAGCATCCCAGATTGTGTGATGAATTCTCACATGTAGTGAATAGACGTTTTGTTGCAACTTAAATTCTCTGTTGAAGTCTTGCGTCGATGGAATAGATGATTTATACGATTTAAACGAGTTATTGAAATGTCACATTCATAATCCAGTTGCCAATAGTCGTTTTCTTCAGTTGAACAAGTGTGCCAAGTAGATGTTTTTGAGCATCCCAGATTCTGTGATGAATTCTCACATGTAGTGAATAGACATTTTGTTGCAACTTAAACTCACTGTTGAAGTCTCACGTCGATGAAATAGATGTTAAAGACGATTTAAAAGTGCTATTGAATTGCCATGTTCATTATGCAGTTGTCAATAGTCTTTTTCTTCAGTTGAACAAGTGTGCGATGTAGATGTTTCTGAGCATCCCAGATTCTGTGTTGAATTCTCACATGTAGTGAATAGAAGTTTTGTTGCAAATTGAACTCTCTGTTGAAGTCTCAGGTGGATGGAATAGGTGTTTTAGACGATAAGAACGTTCTATTGAATTGGCACATTCATTTTCCAGTTGTTAATAGTCTTTTTCTTCAGTTGAACAAGTGTGCAAAGTAGATGTTTTTGAGCATCCCAGATTCTGTGATGAATTCTCACATGTAGTGAATAGAAGTTTTGTTGCAACTTAAACTCTATGATGAAGTCTCAAGTCGATGGAAGAGATGTTAAAGACGATTTAAACGTGCTATTGAATTGCCACATTCATTTTCTAGTTGTCAATAGTCTTATTCTTAAGTTGAACAATTGCGCAAAGTAGATGTTTTAGAGCATCCCAGAATCTGTGATGAATTCTCACATGTAGTGAATAGTCGATTTGTTGCAACTTAAACTCTATGTTGAAGTCTCAAGTGGATGGAATAGATGTTTTAGACGATTTAAGCGTGCTATTGAATGGGCAAGTTTATCATACAGTTGTCAATAGTATTTTACTTCAGTTGAACAAGTGTGCGAAGTAGATGTTTTCGAGCATCCCAGATTGTGTGATGAATTCTCACATGTAGTGAATAGACGTTTTGTTGCAACTTAAATTCTCTGTTGAAGTCTTGCGTCGATGGAATAGATGATTTATACGATTTAAACGTGTTATTGAAATGTCACATTCATAATCCAGTTGCCAATAGTCGTTTTCTTCAGTTGAACAAGTGTGCGAAGTAGATGTTTTTGATCATCCCAGATTGTGTTATGAATTCTCACATGTAGTGAATAGACGTTTTGTTGCAACTTAAATTCTCTGTTGAAGTCTTGCGTCCATGGAATAGATGATTTATACGATTTAAACGTGTTATTGAAATGTCACATTCATAATCCAGTTGCCAATAGTCTTTTTCTTCACTTGAACATGTGTGCAAAGTAGATGTTTTTGAGCATCCCAGATTCTATGTTGAATTCTCACGTGTAGTGAATAGAATTTTTGTTGCAATTTAAACTCTCTGTTGAAGTCTCAAGTCGATGGAATAGATGTTAAAGACGATTTAAACGTGCTATTGAATGGCCAAGTTCATTATGCAGTTGTCAATAGTCTTTTTCTTCAGTTGAACAAGTGTGCGAAGTAGATGTTTTCGAGCATCCCAGATTGTGTGATGAATTCTCACATGTAGTGAATAGACGTTTTGTTGCAACTTAAATTCTCTGTTGAAGTCTTGCGTCGATGGAATAGATGATTTATACGATTTAAACGTGTTATTGAAATGTCACATTCATAATCCAGTTGCCAATAGTCGTTTTCTTCAGTTGAACAAGTGTGCGAAGTAGATGTTTTTGAGCATCCCAGATTGTGTTATGAATTCTCACATGTAGTGAATAGACGTTTTGTTGCAACTTAAATTCTCTGTTGAAGTCTTGCGTCCATGGAATAGATGATTTATACGATTTAAACGTGTTATTGAAATGTCACATTCATAATCCAGTTGCCAATAGTCGTTTTCTTCAGTTGAACAAGTGTGCCAAGTAGATGTTTTTGAGCATCCCAGATTCTGTGATGAATTCTCACATGTAGTGAATAGACATTTTGTTGCAACTTAAACTCTCTGTTGAAGTCTCACGTCGATGAAATAGATGTTAAAGACGATTTAAAAGTGCTATTGAATTGCCATGTTCATTATGCAGTTGTCAATAGTCTTTTTCTTCAGTTGAACAAGTGTGCGATGTAGATGTTTCTGAGCATCCCAGATTCTGTGTTGAATTCTCACATGTAGTGAATAGAAGTTTTGTTGCAAATTGAACTCTCTGTTGAAGTCTCACGTCGATGAAATAGATGTTTTGGACGATTTAAACGTGCTATTGAATTGTCACATTAATTTTCCAGTTGTCAATAGTCTTTTTCTTCACTTGAACATGTGTGCAAAGTAGATGTTTTTGAGCATCCCAGATTCTGTGATGAATTCTCACATGTAGTGAATAGACGTTGTGTTGCAAATTGAACTCTCTGTTGAAGTCTCATGTCGATGGAATAGATGTTTTAGACGAATTAAACGTGGTATTGAATTGTCACATTCATTTTCCAGTTGTCAATAGTCTTTTTCTTCACTTGAACAAGTGTGCAAAGTAGATGTTTTTGAGCATCCCAGAATCTGTGATGAATTCTCACATGTAGTGATAAGACGTTTTGTTGAAACTTATACTCTCTGTTGAAGTCTCAGGTGGATGGAATAGGTGTTTTAGACGATAAGAACGTTCTATTGAATTGGCACATTCATTTTCCAGTTGTTAATAGTCTTTTTCTTCAGTTGAACAAGTGTGCAAAGTAGATGTTTTTGAGCATCCCAGATTCTGTGATGAATTCTCACATGTAGTGAATAGAAGTTTTGTTGCAACTTAAACTCTATGATGAAGTCTCAAGTCGATGGAAGAGATGTTAAAGACGATTTAAACGTGCTATTGAATTGCCACATTCATTTTCTAGTTGTCAATAGTCTTATTCTTAAGTTGAACAATTGCGCAAAGTAGATGTTTTAGAGCATCCCAGAATCTGTGATGAATTCTCACATGTAGTGAATAGTCGATTTGTTGCAACTTAAACTCTATGTTGAAGTCTCAAGTGGATGGAATAGATGTTTTAGACGATTTAAGCGTGCTATTGAATGGGCAAGTTTATCATACAGTTGTCAATAGTATTTTTCTTCAGTTGAACAAGTGTGCGATGTAGATGTTTTTGAGCATCCCAGATTCTGTGATCAATTCTCACATGTAGTGAATAGACGTTTTGTTGCAACGTGAACTCTCTGTTGAAGTCTCGCGTCGATGGAATAGATGTTTTAGACGATTTAAACGTGTTATTGAATTGTCACATTCATTATCCAGTTGTCAATAGTCTTTTTCTTCGTTTGAAAAGGTGTTGAAAGTAGATGTTTTTGAGCATCCCAGAATCTGTGATGAATTCTCACATGTAGTGAATAGACGTTTTGTCGCAACTTGAACTCTATGTTGAAGTCTCATGTCGATGGAATAGATGTTTTAGACAGTTTAAACGTGCTATTGAAGTGGCACATTCATTTTCCAGTTGTCAATAGTCTTTATCTTCAGTTGAACAAGTGTGCCAAGTAGATGTTTTCGAGCATCCGAGATTCTGTGATGAATTCTCACATTTAATGAATAGACGTTTTGTTGCAATTTAAACTCTCTGTTGAAGTCTCGCGTGGATTGAATAGGTGTTTTAGACGATAAGAACGTGCTATTGAATTGGCACATTCATTTTCCAGTTGTCAATAGTCTTTATCTTCAGTTGAACAAGTGTGCGAAGTAGATTTTTTTGAGCATCCCAGATTCTGTGATGAATTCTCACATGTAGTGAATAGACGTTTTGTTGCAACTTAAACAGTCTGTTGAAGTCTCATGTCGATGGAATAGATGTTTTAGACGAATTAAACGTGCTATTGAATTGCCACATTCATTATGCAGTTGTCAATAGTCTTTTTCTTAAGTTGAACAATTGTGCAAAGTAGATGTTTTTGAGCATCCCAGATTCTGTGATGAATTCTCACATGTGGTGAAAAGACGTTTTGTTGCAACTTAAACTCTCTGTTTAAGTCTCGCGTGGATGTAATAGGTGTTTTAGACGATAAGAACGTGCTATTGAATTGGCACATTCATTTTCCAGTTGTCAATAGTATTTTTCTTCAGTTGAACAAGTGTGCAAAGTAGATGTTTTTGAGCATACCAGCTTCTGTGATGAATTCTCACATCTAGAGAATAGACGTTTTCTTGCCACTTAAACTCTCTGTTGAAGTCTCAAGTTGATGGAATAGATGTTTTAGACGATCTATATGTGCTATTGAATAGTCATATTCATTATCAAGTTGTCAATATTCTTTTTCTTCGGTTGAAAAGGTGTGCAAAGTAGATGTTTTTGAGCATCCAAGATTCTGTGATGAATTCTCACATGTAGTGAATAGACGTTTTGTTGCAACGTGAACTCTCTGTTGAAGTCTCGTGTCGATGGAATAGATGTTTTAGACGATTTAAACTTGTTATTGAATCGTCACATTCATTATCAAGTTGTCAATATTCTTTTTCTTCACTTGAACCTGTGTGCAAAGTAGATATTTTTGAGCATCCCAGCTTCTGTGATGAATTCTCACATGTAGAGAATAGACGTTTTCTTGCCACTTAAACTCTCTGTTGAAGTCTCAAGTTGATGGAATAGATGTTTTAGACGAATTAAACGTGCTATTGAATTGCCACATTCATTATGCAGTTGTCAATAGTATTTTTCTGAAGTTGAACAATTTTGCAAAGTAGATGTTTTTGAGCATCCCAGATTCTGTGATGAATTCTCACATGTAGTGAATAGTCGTTTTGTTGCAACTTAAACTCTATGTTGAAGTCTCAAGTCGATGGAATAGATGTTTTAGACGATTTAAACGTGTTATTGAATTGTCACATTCATTATCCAGTTTCCAATGGTCGTTTTCTTTAGGTGAACAAGTGTGCGAAGTAGATGTTTTTGAGCATCGCAGATTCTGTGTTGAATTCTCACATATAGAGAATAGAAGATTTTTTGCAACTTAAACCCTCTGTTGAAGTCTCAAGTCGATGAAATAGATGTTTTAGACGATTTAAATGTGCTATTGAATAGTCATATTCATTATCAAGTTGTCAATATTCTTTTTCTTCGGTTGAAAAGGTGTGCAAAGTAGATGTTTTTGAGCATCCCAGATTCTGTGATGAATTCTCAAATGTAGTGAATAGAGATTTTGTTGCAACTTAAACTCTCTGTTGAAGTCTCAAGTCGATTGAATAGATGTTTTAGACGATCTATATGTGCTATTGAATAGTCATATTCATTATCAAGTTGTCAATAGTCTTTTTCTTTGGTTGAAAAGGTGTGCAAAGTAGATGTTTTTGAGCATCCCAGATTCTGTGATGAATTCTCAAATGCAGTGAATAGAGATTTTGTTGCAACTTAAACTCTCTGTTGAAGTCTCAAGTCGATTGAATAGATGTTTTAGACGATCTATATGTGCTATTGAATAGTCATATTCATTATCAAGTTGTCAATAGTCTTTTTCTTTGGTTGAAAAAGTGTGCAAAGTAGATGTTTTTGAGCATCCCAGATTCTGTGATGAATTCTCACATGTAGTGAATAGACATTTTGTTGCAACTTAAATTCTCTGTTGAAGTCTCACGTCAATGAAATAGATGTTTTAGACGATAAGAACGTGCTATTGAATTGGCACATTCATTTTCCAGTTGTAAATAGTCTTTTTCTTCAGTGGAACAAGTGTTCCAAGTAGATGTTTTTTAGCATCCCAGATTCTGTGATTAATTCTGACATGTAGAGATAGAAGTTTTGTTGCAACTTAAACTTTCTGTTGAAGTCTCACGTGGATGGAATAGGTGTTTTAGACGATAAGAACGTTCTATTGAATTGGCACATTCATTTTCCAGTTGTCAATAGTCTTTTTCTTCAGTTGAACAAGTGTGCAAAGTAGATGTTTTTGAGCATCCCAGATTCTGTGATGAATTCTCACATGTAGTGAATAGACGTTTTGTTGCAACTTAAACTCTATGATGAAGTCTGAAGTCGATGGAAGAGATGTTAAAGACGATTTAAACGTGCTATTGAATTGCCACATTCATTATGCAGTTGTCAATAGTCTTTTTCTTATGTTGAACAATTGTGGAAAGTAGATGTTTTTGAGCATCCCAGATTATGTGATGAATTCTCACATGTAGTGAATAGACGTATTCTTGCAATTTAAACTCTCTGTTTAAATCTCGCGTCGATGGAATAGAGGTTTTACAGAATTTAAACGTGTTATTGAATTGTCACATTCATTATCCAGTTGCCAATAGTCGTTTTCTTCAGTTGAACAAGTGTGCAAAGTAGATGTTTTTGAGCATCCCAGATTCTGTGGTGAATTCTAACATGTAGTGAATAGACGTTTTGTTGCAACTTAAACCCTCTGTTGAAGTCTCAAGATGATGGAATAGATGTTTTAGACGATTTAAACGTGTTATTGAATTGTCACATTCATTATCCATTTGCCAATAGTCTTTTTCTTCAGTTGAACAAGTGTGCGAAGTAGATGTTTTTGAGCATCCCAGAATCTGTGATGAATTCTCACATGTAGTGAATAGACATTTTGTCGCATCTTGAACTCTCTGTTGAAGTCTCATGTCAATGGAATAGATGTTTTAGACGGTTTAAACGTAGTATTGAATTGGCACATTTATTTTCCAGTTGTCAATAGTCTTTTTCTTCAGTTGAACAAGTGTGCAAAGTAGATGTTTTTGAGCATCCCAGATTCTGTGATGAATTCTCACATGTAGTGAATAGACGTTTTGTTGCAACTTAAACTCTATGTTGAAGTCTCAAGTCGATGGAAGAGATGTTAAAAACGATTTAAACGTGCTATTGAATTGCCACATTCATTATACAGTTGTCAATAGTCTTATTCTTAAGTTGAACAATTGCGCAAAGTAGATGTTTTTGAGCATCCAAGATTCTGTGATGAATTCTCACATGTAGTGAATAGACGTATTGTTGCAACTTTTTTTTTTTTTTTTTCTATCAATATCAGAAAGATTAAAACACAAAAATTTGTTACATTCTACTGTGCCATTCAAAGCAGGGATAGACACAAGGTCATCTGGTCCCCACTTTGGATGGCACTTACAATTATAATACTTTAGCAAAGAAAAGAAAGGTATACTCCAAGGTAGCTTTGTACCAAATAATACAAAAACCCAAAAATTTTTGAAATCCAATTAGGTTTATATGTCTCTAGGTTTAGTTGATTATTTGGTACGAAGCTACCTGATAAAACTAACAATGGTAGGGGGAGGGGTCGCTGCTGTTTACTTTCTGAGTATTCAATCAAAGCGCTTTGTTGCATTGATGAATGAAATTGTTGCTTCTATGATGATTCTATTTTCAACTATGTTCAGATCTTTAGTTCCAAATAGAAGCAAAGTGCACTGTGCATCTGAATCCAATTTGTTTATGTCTAAACCAGGGATGTTAAGCTGGCGAAAGAGATCTCTACGCATCAAGTCAAACTGGTCGCAGTGCAGGAGATAGTGTTTATTATCCTCGATGCCTCTCCCACACATACAAGTTGGGCTACTACAATCAAAGTTGTGCCGAAATCTGTGCTCATTCAGTACGCTGAAATTCACACGCAGCTTTGTCAGCTTTTTGATACCTTCTATATCAAAGACATCATAAACAGTGTTTTTAGGTGGTCTTATAATCGCAAGTAGTTTCCGTTTAAACTCAGATATGGATTGTGAATTTTTGATGTCATGATCTAGCTGATTCCATTCATAAAGAACATTTTGGAAGTATGTATGCGAGAAACGAGTAGTTCTAGCTACATTCTGATCGTATACGCGGGGATGTCTTAAGTCGTAAGATTGTTCTCGTTCAGGCGGTATTTCTGCAAAGAGGTACCCCGGTGAACCTGTTTTTCGTAGGTTGTAAAAGTGACATAAACGTCTGTACCACCTTCTGTGATATAGATCTTCCCAACCTAGTTCGTCGTACAGTTTTTGCCTATTTGTGCCTCTCCATGCTCCAGTTACGGCTAACGCAGCATGATACTGGGTTTGTTCGAGTCGTTTTGTGACACTTAATCTCATGTCAGGATCATACCTATGATAGATAATATCACCATAGTCGAGATGGGGTCTTACATAAAGCTTGTAAACTTGATCAAGCACATTTCTAGATACATATTTAGAGATGTACCTTATTATTCCAATCCCTCTCCTTGCTTTGATGATAGCCTCCCTGACATGACTTTGAAAACTTAACTTTGAATCAAGGACCATTCCGATGTGCTTGTGCTCCGTTTTTCTTTCAATGTCGTCAGTTCCTAGTGTTAAGGGATCATGCAAGGGTTTATTCCTTTTGGTAGAGAAAATCACTTCTTCTGTTTTATCCGCGTTGAAGTGCATTTTCCATTGCCACGACCACAAGCGCAATCGCTCAAGATCCCTATTTAGTTCCTCACTACTTCTATCATTCCGGACAACGGAGAAGAGTGAAGTGTCGTCAGCAAAAAGCTTAATATCACAGCGAACATTATCAACAATGTCATTTATGTAAACAAGGAAAAACAATGGACCCAAAACAGAGCCCTGTGGAACCCCTGCAGATACAGCAGCCCATCTTGAGCATTTCCCATTCAATACAACACGTTGCTGCCGATCAGTTAAAAAGTTGCGGATTAAGGTCAAGAGATCTCCAGATACACCACTACATTTGAGCTTATAAAGTAACCCCTCATGCCAAACTCTATCAAATGCCTTGGACAAGTCCAGAAAGACTGCTCGTGTTTCTTTGGAGGGAATTTCTTCAAAAGCACTGTAAATTTTTTGAGTGATGGATAAAAGTTGGTTGATTGTTGAGTCACCAGGTCGAAACCCAGATTGATGTTGTGTTATTAGCCCATGGTCACAAAGATGACAATAAAGTACGTCAAAAATGATCTTTTCGAAAATCTTTCCAAAAATTGGCAGTAGAGAGATTGGACGATAATTCTGCTTGCTCTGCCTACTTTCCTTTTTGTGAACAGGGATAATGTTTGCTTTCTTCCACATGGAGGGGTAGATTCCTGTTTCAAGGCATTTACCAAAAATCAAGCACAGTGGTTCGACGATGGAAGTATCGCAGATCTTAATCATTGAAATTGATATGTCATCACACCCATGAGCCTTTGTGGTGTCCAGTGCACGAATTAATTTAGTTACTTTTTCCCTGTCTATGTCAAGACTTTGCAGAAGAGCGTTGCACGTTGGTAGAAAGTTTGGAAGGGTGCTGCTGTTCGCGATAGTGGAGCACTGTTGAACAAAAAACTCATTTAAAATATCTGCCTTTGTTTGTAAATTTGTCACAAAGATTCCATTTTCAAGTAACGGAGGGATATTCAAGGTTTTTTTCTTATTTATCAATCTGTTTAAGATCGCCCAGTAAGCCTTTATACCTTGGCTAGGATCAGACAACTTACGACCCATGGTCGAAAAGTAGTTTCCTTTGGCCTTGGTGATCAACTTAGAAGTTTCATTTCGGACTTCTTTCACTAGATTCCAGTCCTCCAACCTTCGGCCACGATCTTTGTATTTTTTGAAGACTCTATGCTTGCGTTTTATTGCAGTTTTTAATTCAGGAGTAATCCATGGTGGATCCTTGTCATTGCACTTTATGACCTTGTTTGGAATATTTGCAGATAGAATTGCAAAAATGGTGCCAGTAAATAATTCCGTCATTTCATTCGAATCAAGGCCAACAAATCTTGATTGCCAATCAATGTCACTTATGAGATCCCTAATCATCCGGGTATTGGCCTTTGAATAATCCCATATCGTCCTTTTATATGGGGGTGGATGGGGTATTGAGATGTTCAGCTTACCGTAGACTATTTGGTGTTGACAGTGATCATCAAGGGAAGGATGGACTCCCGATTCTACAAATATGTTCGGTTGGTCAGTGATGACAAGATCTATACAGGACATACATTCTCCCCTCATGTTAGTTGGCTCATCAATAAGCTGATATAAATTATTTGTTTCAAGTAGCTCATCCAAAGCAGTTCCCTCCGGATTCTCAATATCTTCCCCCCACCACTGTGAAGATCGACAGTTGAAGTCTCCAGTCATTATAATCGAATAAGGCCTTTCTCTTTGGAAATGATCGCACATTATTTGCAGCCTATCCATGAAACTTTTGAATTGTTCGTTGTTTTGACTTGGACTGCGATAAATTGCTACAAACAGTATCTTTTTACGCAAGATGTTTATTTCAGCAACAACCGTCTCCTGTAAAATTTCGAGATCTTTTCTTCGCTTAATTGGCAGTCCTTCACGGAAATATACACACACTCCCCCGGTTTTTGAATTACTTGGATGATCACTACGGTAAATTTCCCTACTAAAACCTTGAATGAAAATGTCCTCATTTTGGACTGATTGGTCCAACATAGTCTCAGATAGCGCCATGACATCAAAATGATGAATAGAGTTGTATACCTCCATCAAGGGGATTTTGATGCTTCCTCTAGCACATATACTATTTAAATTCCAATGGAAAAACTTCAGGCAGTTTTCAGTTTGAGGTCCAGGATTAGATTCTATGTCTCCAGCAAGAAATAGAAGAGCTCTCATATGTAAATTTACAGCCAGGTATCCAATGAACTTACTTATTAGTAAGCCATACAATGAATGATGCAAAAACACCAAAATTTTTCTTCGATAAGCTGAACAATTCACGAGGAGGTATGTGTTGGTTTTGAGTAAATCAAACAGAAAGGAAACCAGAAAAAAAACCTGTGGCAAGGACATACGACGTTAAGTTGACCAAATTCCGGACGGGATCCTGTAATTCGGACTTAACCGTCGATGAAACACAGGCCCAGGGGATATCAATACCATGTTCTGCCAAAAAGGAAAACAATGATGTACAAAGGACGGAACAAGGTACTGTCAGAACTGAAATGAAGATGAACAGGTAAAAATAGGCAAAAGAATAACAAACAGAGGATAAAAGTTCAAAAACAGGCACGCGCAATTGAGCATGTGATTTGAAACAGTATTTGTAACGCACAATTCCTGCACGCCATTCATTAATTCCTACGGGCATTTGCTGCAGGAGAGATCTCTTTGGCCATGCTTTATTTGAAAAACAATGAAATTCATTAGCCTATTGAAACTTAACTTAAACCAGTTGCAACTTAAACTCTCTGTTGAAGTCTCAAGTTGATGTAATAGATGTTAAAGACTATTTAAACGTGGTATTGAATTGCCACATTCATTATACAATTGTCAATAGTCTTTTTCTTTGGTTGAAAAGGTGTGCAAAGTGGATGTTTTTTAGCATCCCAGATTCTGTGATGAATTCTCACTTGTAGTGAATAGAGGTTTTGTTGCAACTTAAACTCTCTGTTGAAGTCTCAAGTTGATGTAATAGATGTTAAAGACGATTTAAACGTGCTATTGAATTGCCACATTCATTATACAGTTGTCAATAGTCTTATTCTTAAGTTGAACAATTGCGCAAAGTAGATGTTTTTGAGCATCCAAGATTCTGTGATGAATTCTCACATGTAGTGAATAGACGTATTGTTGCAACTTAAACTCTCTGTTGAAGTCTCAAGTTGATGGAATAGATGTTAAAGACGATTTAAACGTGCTATTGAATTGCCACATTCATTATACAGTTGTCAATAGTCTTATTCTTAGGTTGAACAATTGCGCAAAGTAGATGTTTTTGAGCATCCAAGATTCTGTGATGAATTCTCACATGTAGTGAATAGACGTATTGTTGCAACTTAAACTCTCTGTTGAAGTCTCAAGTTGATGGAATAGATGTTAAAGACGATTTAAACGTGCTATCGAATTGCCACATTCATTATGCAGTTGTCAATAGTCTTTTTCTTTGGTTGAAAAGGTGTGCAAAGTAGATGATTTTGAGCATCCAAGATTTTGTGATGAATTCTCACATGTAGTGAATAGACGTATTGTTGCAACTTAAACTCTCTGTTGAAGTCTCAAGTTGATGTAATAGATGTTAAAGACGATTTAAACGTGCTATCGAATTGCCACATTCATTATGCAGTTGTCAATAGTCTTTTTCTTTGGTTGAAAAGGTGTGCAAAGTAGATGTTTTTGAGCATCCCAGATTCTGTGATGAATTCTCACATGTAGTGAAAAGACGTTTTGTTGCAACTTAAACTCTCTGTTGAAGTCTCAAGTTGATGGAATAGATGTTAAAGACTATTTAAACGTAGTATTGAATAATCACATTCATTATCAAGTTGTCAATAGTCTTTTTATTTGGTTGAAAAGGTGTGCAAAGTAGATGTTTTTGAGCATCCCAGATTCTGTGATGAATTCTCACATGTAGTGAATAGACGTTTTGTTGCAACTTAAATTCTCTGTTGAAGTCTCAAGTCGATGGAATAGCTGTTAAAGACGATTTAAACGTCCTATTGAATTGGCAAATTCGTTTTCCAGTTGTCAATAGTCTTATTCTTAAGTTGAACAATTGCGCAAAGTAGATGTTTTTGAGCATCCAAGATTTTGTGATGAATTCTTACATGTAGTGAATAGACGTATTGTTTCAACTTAAACTCTCTGTTGAAGCCTCAAGTTGATGTAATAGATGTTAAAGACGATTTAAACGTGCTATTGAATTGCCACATTCATTATACAGTTGTCAATAGTCTTATTCTTAAGTTGAACAATTGCGCAAAGTAGATGTTTTTGAGCATCCCAGATTCTGTGATGAATTCTCACATGTAGTGAATAGACTATTGTTTCAACTTAAACTCTCTGTTGAAGTCTCAAGTTGATGGAATAGATGTTAAAGACTATTTAAACGTGGTATTGAATAATCACATTCATTATCAAGTTGTCAATAGTCTTTTTCTTTGGTTGAAAAGGTGTGCAAAGTAGATGTTTTTGAGCATCCCAGATTCTGTGATGAATTCTCACATGTAGTGAATAGACGTATTGTTGCAACTTAAACTCTCTGTTGAAGTCTCAAGTTGATGGAATAGATGTTAAAGACGATTTAAACGTGCTATTGAATTATCACATTCATTATCAAGTTGTCAATAGTCTTTTTCTTTGGTTGAAAAGGTGTGCAAAGTAGATGTTTTTGAGCATCCCAGATTCTGTGATGAATTCTCACATGTAGTGAATAGACGTTTTGTTTCAACTTAAACTCTATGTTGAAGTCTCAAGTCCATGGAAGAGATGTTAAAGACTATTTAAACGTGGTATTGAATAATCACATTCATTATCAAGTTGTCAATAGTCTTTTTCTTTGGTTGAAAAGGTGTGCAAAGTAGATGTTTTTGAGCATCCCAGATTCTGTGATGAATTCTCACATGTAGTGAATAGACGTATTGTTGCAACTTAAACTCTATGTTGAAGTCTCAAGTTGATGGAATAGATGTTAAAGACTATTTAAACGTGGTATTGAATAATCACATTCATTATCAAGTTGTCAATAGTCTTTTTCTTTGGTTGAAAAGGTGTGCAAAGTAGATGTTTTTGAGCATCCCAGATTCTGTGATGAATTCTCACATGTAGTGAATAGACGTATTGTTGCAATTTAAAATCTCTGTTGAAGTCTCAAGTTGATGGAATAGATGTTAAAGACTATTTAAACGTGGTATTGAATAATCACATTCATTATCAAGTTGTCAATAGTCTTTTTCTTTGGTTGAAAAGGTGTGCAAAGTAGATGTTTTTGAGCATCCCAGATTCTGTGATGAATTCTCACATGTAGTGAATAGACGTTTTGTTTCAACTTAAACTCTCTGTTGAAGTCTCAAGTTGATGGAATAGATGTTAAAGACGATTTAAACGTGCTATTGAATTGCCACATTCATTATACAGTTGTCAATAGTCTTATTCTTAAGTTGAACAATTGCGCAAAGTAGATGTTTTTGAGCATCCAATATTCTGTGATGAATTCTCACATGTAGTGAATAGACGTATTGTTGCAACTTAAACTCTCTGTTGAAGTCTCAAGTTGATGGAATAGATGTTAAAGACGATTTAAACGTGCTATTGAATTGCCACATTCATTATACAGTTGTCAATAGTCTTATTCTTAAGTTGAACAATTGCGCAAAGTAGATGTTTTTGAGCATCCAAGATTCTGTGATGAATTCTCACATGTAGTGAATAGACGTATTGTTGCAACTTAAACTCTCTGTTGAAGTCTCAAGTTGATGTAATAGATGTTAAAGACGATTTAAACGTGCTATTGAATTGCCAAATTCATTATACAGTTGTCAATAGTCTTATTCTTAAGTTGAACAATTGCGCAAAGTAGATGTTTTTGAGCATCCAATATTCTGTGATGAATTCTCACATGTAGTGAATAGACGTATTGTTGCAACTTAAACTCTCTGTTGAAGTCTCAAGTTGATGGAATTGATGTTAAAGACTATTTAAACGTGGTATTGAATAATCACATTCATTATCAAGTTGTCAATAGTCTTTTTCTTTGGTTGAAAAGGTGTGCAAAGTAGATGTTTTTGAGCATCCCAGATTCTGTGATGAATTCTCACATGTAGTGAATAGACGTATTGTTGCAACTTAAACTCTATGTTGAAGTCTCAAGTTGATGGAATAGATGTTAAAGACTATTTAAACGTGGTATTGAATAATCACATTCATTATCAAGTTGTCAATAGTCTTTTTCTTTGGTTGAAAAGGTGTGCAAAGTAGATGTTTTTGAGCATCCCAGATTCTGTGATGAATTCTCACATGTAGTGAATAGACGTATTGTTGCAACTTAAACTCTCTGTTGAAGTCTCAAGTTGATGGAATAGATGTTAAAGACTATTTAAACGTGGTATTGAATAATCACATTCATTATCAAGTTGTCAATAGTCTTTTTCTTTGGTTGAAAAGGTGTGCTAAGTAGATGTTTTTGAGCATCCCAGATTCTGTGATGAATTCTCACATGTAGTGAATAGACGTATTGTTGCAACTTAAACTCTATGTTGAAGTCTCAAGTTGATGGAATAGATGTTAAAGACTATTTAAACGTGGTATTGAATAATCACATTCATTATCAAGTTGTCAATAGTCTTTTTCTTTGGTTGAAAAGGTGTGCAAAGTAGATGTTTTTGAGCATCCCAGATTCTGTGATGAATTCTCACATGTAGTGAATAGACGTATTGTTGCAATTTAAAATCTCTGTTGAAGTCTCAAGTTGATGGAATAGATGTTAAAGACTATTTAAACGTGGTATTGAATAATCACATTCATTATCAAGTTGTCAATAGTCTTTTTCTTTGGTTGAAAAGGTGTGCAAAGTAGATGTTTTTGAGCATCCCAGATTCTGTGATGAATTCTCACATGTAGTGAATAGACGTTTTGTTTCAACTTAAACTCTCTGTTGAAGTCTCAAGTTGATGGAATAGATGTTAAAGACGATTTAAACGTGCTATTGAATTGCCACATTCATTATACAGTTGTCAATAGTCTTATTCTTAAGTTGAACAATTGCGCAAAGTAGATGTTTTTGAGCATCCAATATTCTGTGATGAATTCTCACATGTAGTGAATAGACGTATTGTTGCAACTTAAACTCTCTGTTGAAGTCTCAAGTTGATGGAATAGATGTTAAAGACGATTTAAACGTGCTATTGAATTGCCACGTTCATTATACAGTTGTCAATAGTCTTATTCTTAAGTTGAACAATTGCGCAAGTAGATGTTTTTGAGCATCCAAGATTCTGTGATGAATTCTCACATGTAGTGAATAGACGTATTGTTGCAACTTAAACTCTCTGTTGAAGTCTCAAGTTGATGTAATAGATGTTAAAGACGATTTAAACGTGCTATTGAATTGCCACATTCATTATACAGTTGTCAATAGTCTTATTCTTAAGTTGAACAATTGCGCAAAGTAGATGTTTTTGAGCATCCAAGATTTTGTGATGAATTCTTACATGTAGTGAATAGACGTATTGTTGCAACTTAAACTCTCTGTTGAAGTCTCAAGTTGATGGAATAGCTGTTAAAGACGATTTAAACGTGGTATTGAATAATCACATTCATTATCAAGTTGTCAATAGTCTTTTTCTTTGGTTGAAAAGGTGTGCAAAGTAGATGTTTTTGAGCATCCCAGATTCTGTGATGAATTCTCACATGTAGTGAATAGACGTTTTGTTTCAACTTAAACTCTCTGTTGAAGTCTCAAGTTGATGGAATAGCTGTTAAAGACGATTTAAACGTAGTATTGAATAATCACATTCATTATCAAGTTGTCAATAGTCTTTTTCTTTGGTTGAAAAGGTGTGCAAAGTAGATGTTTTTGAGCATCCCAGATTCTGTGATGAATTCTCACATGTAGTGAATAGACGTTTTGTTGCAACTTAAACTCTCTGTTGAAGTCTCAAGTTGATGGAATAGATGTTAAAGACTATTTAAACGTGGTATTGAATAATCACATTCATTATCAAGTTGTCAATAGTCTTTTTCTTTGGTTGAAAAGGTGTGCAAAGTAGATGTTTTTGAGCATCCCAGATTCTGTGATGAATTCTCACATGTAGTGAATAGACGTATTGTTGCAACTTAAACTCTCTGTTGAAGTCTCAAGTTGATGGAATAGCTGTTAAAGACGATTTAAACGTGGTATTGAATAATCACATTCATTATCAAGTTGTCAATAGTCTTTTTCTTTGGTTGAAAAGGTGTGCAAAGTAGATGTTTTTGAGCATCCCAGATTCTGCGATGAATTCTCACATGTAGTGAATAGACGTTTTGTCGCAACTTAAACTCTATGTTGAAGTCTCAAGTTGATGGAATAGATGTTAAAGACTATTTAAACGTGGTATTGAATAATCACATTCATTATCAAGTTGTCAATAGTCTTTTTCTTTGGTTGAAAAGGTGTGCAAAGTAGATGTTTTTGAGCATCCCAGATTCTGTGATGAATTCTCACATGTAGTGAATAGACGTTTTGTCGCAACTTAAACTCTATGTTGAAGTCTCAAGTCGATGGAAGAGATGTTAAAGACGATTTAAACGTGGTATTGAATAATCACATTCATTATCAAGTTGTCAATAGTCTTTTTCTTCACTTGAACAAGTGTGCAAAGTAGATGTTTTTGAGCATCCCAGATTCTGTGATGAATTCTCACATGTAGTGAATAGACGTATTGTTGCAACTTAGACTTTCTGTTGAAGTCTCAAGTTGATGGAATAGATGTTAAAGACTATTTAAACGTGGTATTGAATAATCACATTCATTATCAAGTTGTCAATAGTCTTTTTCTTTGGTTGAAAAGGTGTGCAAAGTAGATGTTTTTGAGCATCCCAGATTCTGTGATGAATTCTCACATGTAGTGAATAGACGTTTTGTTTCAACTTAAACTCTCTGTTGAAGTCTCAAGTTGATGGAATAGATGTTAAAGACTATTTAAACGTAGTATTGAATAATCACATTCATTATCAAGTTGTCAATAGTCTTTTTCTTTGGTTGAAAAGGTGTGCAAAGTAGATGTTTTTGAGCATCCCAGATTCTGTGATGAATTCTCACATGTAGTGAATAGACGTATTGTTGCAACTTAAACTCTCTGTTGAAGTCTCAAGTTGATGGAATAGATGTTAAAGACTATTTAATCGTGGTATTGAATAATCACATTCATTATCAAGTTGTCAATAGTCTTTTTCTTTGGTTGAAAAGGTGTGCAAAGTAGATGTTTTTGAGCATCCCAGATTCTGTGATGAATTCTCACATGTAGTGAATAGACGTATTGTTGCAACTTAAACTCTCTGTTGAAGTCTCAAGTTGATGGAATAGATGTTAAAGACGATTTGAAAGTGCTATTGAATTGCCACGTTCATTATGCAGTTGTCAATAGTTTTTTTCTTCACTTGAACAAGTGTGCAAAGTAGATGTTTTTGAGCATCCCAGATTCTGTGATGAATTCTCACATGTAGTGAATAGACGTATTGTTGCAACTTAAACTCTCTGTTGAAGTCTCAAGTCGATGGAAAAGATGTTAAAGACTATTTAAACGTGGTATTGAATAATCACATTCATTATCAAGTTGTCAATAGTCTTTTTCTTTGGTTGAAAAGGTGTGCAAAGTAGATGTTTTTGAGCATCCCAGATTCTGTGATGAATTCTCAAATGTAGTGAATAGAGATTTTGTTGCAACTTAAACTCTCTGTTGAAGTCTCAAGTCGATTGAATAGATGTTTTAGACGATCTATATGTGCTATTCAATAGTCATATTCATTATCAAGTTGTCAATAGTCTTTTTCTTTGGTTGAAAAGGTGTGCAAAGTAGATGTTTTTGAGCATCCCAGATTCTGTGATGAATTCTCACATGTAGTTAATAGACATTTTGTTGCAACTTAAACTCTCTGTTGAAGTCTCAAGTCGATTGAATAGATGTTTTAGACGATCTATATGTGCTATTGAATAGTCATATTCATTATCAAGTTGTCAATAGTCTTTTTCTTTGGTTGAAAAGGTGTGCAAAGTAGATGTTTTTGAGCATCCCAGATTCTGTGATGAATTCTCACATGTAGTGAATAGACGTATTGTTGCAACTTAAACTCTCTGTTGAAGTCTCAAGTTGATGTAATAGATGTTAAAGACGATTTAAACGTGCTATTGAATTGCCATGTTCATTATGCAGTTGTCAATAGTCTTTTTCTTCACTTGAACATGTGTGCAAAGTAGATGTTTTTGAGCATCCCAGATTCTGTGATGAATTCTCACATGTAGTGAATAGACGTTTTGTTGCAACTTAAACTCTCTGTTGAAGTCTCACGTGGATGGAATAGGTGTTTTAAACGATAAGAAAGTGCTATTGAATTGGCACATTCATTTTCCAGTTGTCAATAGTAATTTTCTTCAGTTGAACAAGTGTGCAAAGTAGATGTTTTCGAGCATACCAGCTTCTGTGATGAATTCTCACATGTAGAGAATAGACGTTTTCTTGCCACTTAAACTCTCTGTTGAAGTCTCAAGTTTATGGAATAGATGTTTTAGACGATTTAAACGTGTTATTGAATTGTCACATTCATTATCCAGTTTCCAATGGTCGTTTACTTTAGGTGAACAAGTGTGCGAAGTAGATGTTTTTGAGCATCGCAGATTCTGTGTTGAATTCTCACATATAGAGAATAGAAGTTCTTTTGCAACTTAAACCCTCTGTTGAAGTCTCAAGTCGATGAAATAGATGTTTTAGACGATTTAAATGTGCTATTGAATAGTCATATTCATTATCAAGTTGTCAATATTCTTTTTCTTCGGTTGAAAAGGTGTGCAAAGTAGATGTTTTTGAGCATCCCAGATTCTGTGATGAATTCTCAAATGTAGTGAATAGAGATTTTGTTGCAACTTAAACTCTCTGTTGAAGTCTCAAGTCGATTGAATAGATGTTTTAGACGATCTATATGTGCTATTGAATAGTCATATTCATTATCAAGTTGTCAATAGTCTTTTTCTTTGGTTGAAAAGGTGTGCAAAGTAGATGTTTTTGAGCATCCCAGATTCTGTGATGAATTCTCACATGTAGTTAATAGACATTTTGTTGCAACTTAAACTCTCTGTTGAAGTTTGAAGTCGATGGAATAGATGTTAAAGACGATTTAAACGTGTTATTGAATTGCCACATTCATTATCCTGTTGCCAATAGTCGTTTTCTTCAGTTGAACAAGTGTGCGAAGTAGATGTTTTTGAGCATCCCAGATTCTGTGTTGAATTCTCACATGTAGTGAATAGACGTTTTGTCGCAACTTGAACTCTCTGTTGAAGTCTCATGTCGATGGAATAGTTTTTTTAGATGGTTTAAACGTGCTATTAAATTGGCACATTTATTTTCCAGTTGTCAATAGTCTTTTTCTTCAGTTGAACAAGTGTGCCAAGTAGATGTTTTTCAGCATCCCAGATTCTGTGATGAATTCTCACATGTAGTGAGAAGACGTTTTGTTGCAACTTAAACTCTCTGTTGAAGTCTCATGTCGATGGAATAGTTTTTTTAGATGGTTTAAACGTGCTATTAAATTGGCACATTTATTTTCCAGTTGTCAATAGTCTTTTTCTTCAGTTGAACAAGTGTGCCAAGTAGATGTTTTTCAGCATCCCAGATTCTGTGATGAATTCTCACATGTAGTGAGAAGACGTTTTGTTGCAACTTAAACTCTCTGTTGAAGTCTCACGTGGATGGAATAGGTGTTTTAGACGATAAGAACGTGCTATTGAATTGGCACATTCATTTTCCAGTTGTAAATAGTCTTTTTCTTCAGTGGAACAAGTGTTCCAAGTAGATGTTTTTGAGCATCCCAGATTCTGTTATTAATTCTGACATGTAGAGATAGAAGTTTTGTTGCAACTTAAACTCTCTGTTGAAGTCTCACGTCGATGAAATAGATGTTAAAGACGATTTAAACGTGCTAGTGAATTGTCACATTCATTTTCCAGTTGTCAATAGTCTTTTTCTTCACTTGAACAAGTGTGCAAAGTAGATGTTTTTGAGCATCCCAGATTCTGTGATGAATTCTCACATATAGTGAATAGACGTTTTGTTGCAAATTGAACTCTCTGTTGAAGTCTCATGTCGATGGAAAAAATGTTTTAGACGATTTAAACGTAGTATTGAATTGTCACATTCATTTTCCAGTTGTCAATAGTCTTTTTCTTCACTTGAACAAGTGTGCAAAGTAGATGTTTTTGAGCATCCCAGAATCTGTGATGAATTCTCACATGTGGTGAATAGACGTTTTGTTGCAACTTAAACTCTATGATGAAGTCTGAAGTCGATGGAAGAGATGTTAAAGACGATTTAAACGTGCTATTGAATTGCCACATTCATTATGCAGTTGTCAATAGTCTTTTTCTTATGTTGAACAATTGTGGAAAGTAGATGTTTTTGAGCATCCCAGATTATGTGATGAATTCTCACATCTAGTGAATAGATGTATTCTTGCAATTTAAACTCTCTGTTTAAATCTCGCGTCGATGGAATAGATGTTTTACAGAATTTAAACGTGTTATTGAATTGCCACATTCATTATCCTGTTGCCAATAGTCGTTTTCTTCAGTTGAACAAGTGTGCGAAGTAGATGTTTTTGAGCATCCCAGATTCTGTGTTGAATTCTCACATGTAGTGAATAGACGTTTTGTTGCAAAATAAATTCTCTGTTGAAGTCTCGTGTCGATGGAATAGATGTTTTAGACGATTTAAACGATGTTATTGAATTGTCAAATTCATTATCCAGTTGTCAATAGTCTTTTTCCTAAGCTGAACAACTGTGGAAAGTAGATGTTTTTGAACATCCCAGATTCTGTGATGAATTCTCACATGTAGTGAAAAGACGTTTTGTTTCAACTTAAACTCTCTGTTGAAGTCTCAAGTCGATGGAATAGATGTTTTAGACGATTTAAACGTGTTATTGAATTGTCACATTCATTATCCAGTTGTCAATAGTCTTTTTCTTCAGTTGAACAAGTGTGCGAAGTAGATGTTTTTGAGCATCCCAGAATCTGTGATGAATTCTCACATGTAGTGAATAGACGTTTTGTCGCAACTTGAACTCTATGTTGAAGTCTCAAGTCGATGGAAGAGATGTTAAAAACGATTTAAACGTGCTATTGAATTGCCACATTCATTATACAGTTGTCAATAGTCTTATTCTTAAGTTGAACAATTGCGCAAAGTAGATGTTTTTGAGCATCCCAGATTCTGTGATGAATTCTTACATGTAGTGAATAGACGTTTTGTTACAACTTAAGCTCTATGTTGAAGTCTCAAGTCGATGGAATAGATATTTTAGACAATTTAAACGATGTTATTGAATTGTCAAATTCATTATCCAGTTGTCAATAGTCTTTTTCCTAAGCTGAACAACTGGGGAAAGTAGATGTTTTTGAACATCCCAGATTCTGTGATGAATTCTCACATGTAGTGAAAAGACGTTTTGTTTCAACTTAAATTCTCTGTTGAAGTCTCACGTGGATGGAATAGGTGTTTTAGACGATATGATCGTGCTATTGAATTGGCACATTCATTTTCCAGTTGTCAATAGTCATTTTCTTCAGTTGAACAGGTGTGCCAAGTAGATGTTTTCAGCATACCACATTCTGTGATGAATTCTGACATGTAGAGAATAGAAGTTTTGCTGCAACTTAAACTATCTGTTGAAGTGTCGCGTCGATGAAATAAATGCTAAAGACGATTTAAAAGTGCTATTGAATTGCCACGTTCATTATGCAGTTGTCAATAGTTTTTTTCTTCAGTTGAACAAGTGTGCGATGTAGATGTTTTTGAGCATCCCAGATTCTGTGATGAATTCTCACATGTAGTGAATAGACGTATTGTTGCAACTTAAACTCTCTGTTGAAGTCTCAAGTTGATGGAATAGATGTTAAAGACGATTTAAAAGTGCTATTGAATTGCCACGTTCATTATGCAGTTGTCAATAGTTTTTTTCTTCACTTGAACAAGTGTGCAAAGTAGATGTTTTTGAGCATCCCAGATTCTGTGATGAATTCTCACATGTAGTGAATAGACGTATTGTTGCAACTTAAACTCTCTGTTGAAGTCTCAAGTTGATGGAATAGATGTTAAAGACTATTTAAACGTGGTATTGAATAATCACATTCATTATCAAGTTGTCAATAGTCTTTTTCTTTGGTTGAAAAGGTGTGCAAAGTAGATGTTTTTGAGCATCCCAGATTCTGTGATGAATTCTCACATGTAGTGAATAGACGTATTGTTGCAACTTAAACTCTCTGTTGAAGTCTCAAGTTGATGGAATAGATGTTAAAGACTATTTAAACGTGGTATTGAATAATCACATTCATCCTCAAGTTGTCAATAGTCTTTTTCTTTGGTTGAAAAGGTGTGCAAAGTAGATGTTTTTGAGCATCCCAGATTCTGTGATGAATTCTCACATGTAGTGAATAGACGTATTGTTGCAACTTAAACTCTCTGTTGAAGTCTCAAGTTGATGGAATAGATGTTAAAGACTATTTAAACGTGGTATTGAATAATCACATTCATTATCAAGTTGTCAATAGTCTTTTTATTTGGTTGAAAAGGTGTGCAAAGTAGATGTTTTTGAGCATCCCAGATTCTGTGATGAATTCTCACATGTAGTGAATAGACGTATTGTTGCAACTTAAACTCTCTGTTGAAGTCTCAAGTTGATGGAATAGATGTTAAAGACTATTTAAACGTGGTATTGAATAATCACATTCATTATCAAGTTGTCAATAGTCTTTTTCTTTGGTTGAAAAGGTGTGCAAAGTGGATGTTTTTGAGCATCCCAGATTCTGTGATGAATTCTCACATGTAGTGAATAGACGTTTTGTTGCAACTTAAATTCTCTGTTGAAGTCTCAAGTTGATGGAATAGATGTTAAAGACGATTTAAACGTGCTATCGAATTGCCACATTCATTATGCAGTTGTCAATAGTCTTTTTCTTTGGTTGAAAAGGTGTGCAAAGTAGATGTTTTTGAGCATCCCAGATTCTGTGATGAATTCTCACATGTAGTGAATAGACGTATTGTCGCAACTTAAACTCTCTGTTGAAGTCTCAAGTTGATGGAATAGATGTTAAAGACTATTTAAACGTGGTATTGAATAATCACATTCATTATCAAGTTGTCAATAGTCTTTTTCTTTGGTTGAAAAGGTGTGCAAAGTAGATGTTTTTGAGCATCCCAGATTCTGTGATGAATTCTTACATGTAGTGAATAGACGTTTTGTTGCAACTTAAACTCTCTGTTGAAGTCTCAAGTTGATGTAATAGATGTTAAAGACGATTTAAACGTGCTATTGAATTGCCACATTCATTATACAGTTGTCAATAGTCTTATTCTTAAGTTGAACAATTGCGCAAAGTAGATGTTTTTGAGTATCCCAGATTCTGTGATGAATTCTTACATGTAGTGAATAGACGTATTGTTGCAACTTAAACTCTCTGTTGAAGTCTCAAGTTGATGGAATAGATGTTAAAGACTATTTAAACGTGGTATTGAATAATCACATTCATTATCAAGTTGTCAATAGTCTTTTTCTTTGGTTGAAAAGGTGTGCAAAGTAGATGTTTTTGAGCATCCCAGATTCTGTGATGAATTCTTACATGTAGTGAATAGACGTTTTGTCGCAACTTAAACTCTCTGTTGAAGTCTCAAGTTGATGTAATAGATGTTAAAGACGATTTAAACGTGCTATTGAATTGCCACATTCATTATACAGTTGTCAATAGTCTTATTCTTAAGTTGAACAATTGCGCAAAGTAGATGTTTTTGAGCATCCAAGATTTTGTGATGAATTCTTACATGTAGTGAATAGACGTATTGTTTCAACTTAAACTCTCTGTTGAAGTCTCAAGTTGGTGGAATAGCTGTTAAAGACGATTTAAACGTGGTATTGAATAATCACATTCATTATCAAGTTGTCAATAGTCTTTTTCTTTGGTTGAAAAGGTGTGCAAAGTAGATGTTTTTGAGCATCCCAGATTCTGTGATGAATTCTTACATGTAGTGAATAGACGTTTTGTCGCAACTTAAACTCTCTGTTGAAGTCTCAAGTTGATGTAATAGATGTTAAAGAGGATTTAAACGTGCTATTGAATTGCCACATTCATTATACAGTTGTCAATAGTCTTATTCTTAAGTTGAACAATTGCGCAAAGTAGATGTTTTTGAGCATCCAAGATTTTGTGATGAATTCTTACATGTAGTGAATAGACGTATTGTTGCAACTTAAACTCTCTGTTGAAGTCTCAAGTTGATGGAATAGATGTTAAAGACTATTTAAACGTGGTATTGAATAATCACATTCATTATCAAGTTGTCAATAGTCTTTTTCTTTGGTTGAAAAGGTGTGCAAAGTAGATGTTTTTGAGCATCCCAGATTCTGTGATGAATTCTCAAATGTAGTGAATAGAGATTTTGTTGCAACTTAAACTCTCTGTTGAAGTCTCAAGTCGATTGAATAGATGTTTTAGACGATAAGAACGTGCTATTGAATTGGCACATTCATTTTCCAGTTGTCAATAGTCTTTTTCTTTGGTTGAAAAGGTGTGCAAAGTAGATGTTTTTGAGCATCCCAGATTCTGTGATGAATTCTTACATGTAGTGAATAGACGTTTTGTCGCAACTTAAACTCTCTGTTGAAGTCTCAAGTTGATGTAATAGATGTTAAAGACGATTTAAACGTGCTATTGAATTGCCACATTCATTATACAGTTGTCAATAGTCTTATTCTTAAGTTGAACAATTGCGCAAAGTAGATGTTTTTGAGCATCCAAGATTTTGTGATGAATTCTTACATGTAGTGAATAGACGTATTGTTGCAACTTAAACTCTCTGTTGAAGTCTCAAGTTGATGGAATAGATGTTAAAGACTATTTAAACGTGGTATTGAATAATCACATTCATTATCAAGTTGTCAATAGTCTTTTTCTTTGGTTGAAAAGGTGTGCAAAGTAGATCTTTTTGAGCATCCCAGATTCTGTGATGAATTCTCAAATGTAGTGAATAGAGATTTTGTTGCAACTTAAACTCTCTGTTGAAGTCTCAAGTCGATTGAATAGATGTTTTAGACGATAAGAACGTGCTATTGAATTGGCACATTCATTTTCCAGTTGTCAATAGTCTTTTTCTTTGGTTGAAAAGGTGTGCAAAGTAGATGTTTTTGAGCATCCCAGATTCTGTGATGAATTCTCACATGTAGTGAATAGACGTATTGTTGCAACTTAAACTCTCTGTTGAAGTCTCAAGTTGATGTAATAGATGTTAAAGACGATTTAAACGTGCTATTGAATTGCCACATTCATTATACAGTTGTCAATAGTCTTATTCTTAAGTTGAACAATTGCGCAAAGTAGATGTTTTTGAGCATCCAAGATTTTGTGATGAATTCTTACATGTAGTGAATAGACGTTTTGTCGCAACTTGAACTCTCTGTTGAAGTCTCACGTCGATGAAATATATGTTTTAGACGGTTTAAACGTAGTATTGAATTGGCACATTTATTTTCCAGTTGTCAATAGTTTTTTTCTTCAGTTGAACAAGTGTGCAAAGTAGATGTTTTTGAGCATCCCAGATTCTGTGATGAATTCTCACATGTAGTGAATAGACGTATTGTTGCAACTTAAACTCTCTGTTGAAGTCTCAAGTTGATGGAATAGATGTTAAAGACTATTTAAACGTGGTATTGAATAATCACATTCATTATCAAGTTGTCAATAGTCTTTTTCTTTGGTTGAAAAGGTGTGCAAAGTAGATGTTTTTGAGCATCCCAGATTCTGTGATGAATTCTCACATGTAGTGAATAGACGTATTGTTTCAACTTACACTCTCTGTTGAAGTCTCAAGTTGATGGAATAGATGTTAAAGACTATTTAAACGTGGTATTGAATAATCACATTCATTATCAAGTTGTCAATAGTCTTTTTCTTTGGTTGAAAAGGTGTGCAAAGTAGATGTTTTTGAGCATCCCAGATTCTGTGATGAATTCTCACATGTAGTGAATAGACGTATTGTTTCAACTTAAACTCTCTGTTGAAGTCTCAAGTTGATGGAATAGATGTTAAAGACTATTTAAACGTGGTATTGAATAATCACATTCATTATCAAGTTGTCAATAGTCTTTTTCTTTGGTTGAAAAGGTGTGCAAAGTAGATGTTTTTGAGCATCCCAGATTCTGTGATGAATTCTCACATGTAGTGAATAGACGTTTTGTTGCAACTTAAATTCTCTGTTGAAGTCTCAAGTCGATGGAATAGATGTTAAAGACAATTTAAACGTGCTATTGAATTGGCACATTCGTTTTCCAGTTGTCAATAGTCGTTTTCTTCAGTTGAACAAGTGTGCGAAGTAGCTGTTTATGAGCATCGCAGATTCTATGATGAATTCTTACATGTAGTGAATAGACGTTTTGTTACAACTTAAGCTCTATGTTGAAGTCTCAAGTCGATGGAATAGATGTTAAAGACGATTTAAACGTTATATTAGATTGCCAAATTCATTATACAGTTGTCAATAGTCTTTTTCTTATGTTAAACAATTGTGCAAAGTGGATGTTTTTGAGCATCCCAGATTCTGTGATGAATTCTCACTTGTAGTGAATAGACGTTTTGTAGAAAGTTAAACTCTCTGTTGAAGTCTCGCGTCGATGGAATAGATATTTTAGACAATTTAAACGTGTTATTGAATTGTCAAATTCATTATCCAGTTGTCAATAGTCTTTTTCCTAAGCTGAACAACTGGGGAAAGTAGATGTTTTTGAACATCCCAGATTCTGTTATGAATTCTCACATGTAGTGAAAAGACGTTTTGTTGCAACATAAACCCTCTGTTGAAGCCTTGCGTCGATTAAAAAGATGTTTTAGACGATTTAAACGTGTTATTGAATTGTCACATTCATTAACCAGTTGTCAATAGTCTTTTTCTTCAGTTGAACAAGTGTGCGAAGTAGATGTTTTTGAGCATCCCAGAATCTGTGATGAATTCTCACATGTAGTGAATAGACGTTTTGTCGCAACTTGAACTCTCTGTTGAAGTCTCATTTCGATGGAATAGATGTTTTAGACGGTTTAAACGTAGTATTGAATTGGCACATTTATTTTCCAGTTGTCAATAGTCTTTTTCTTCAGTTGAACAAGTGTGCAAAGTAGATGTTTTTGAGCATCCCAGATTCTGTGATGAATTCTCACATGTAGTGAATAGACGTTTTGTTGCAACTTAAACTCTATGTTGAAGTCTCAAGTCGATGGAAGAGATGTTAAAAACGATTTAAATGTGCTATTGAATTGCCACATTCATTATACAATTGTCAATAGTCTTATTCTTAAGTTGAACAATTGCGCAAAGTAGATGTTTTTGAGCATCCAAGATTTTGTGATGAATTCTTACATGTAGTGAATAGACGTATTGTTGCAACTTAAACTCTCTGTTGAAGTCTCAAGTTGATGGAATAGATGTTAAAGACTATTTAAACGTGGTATTGAATAATCACATTCATTATCAAGTTGTCAATAGTCTTTTTCTTTGGTTGAAAAGGTGTGCAAAGTAGATGTTTTTGAGCATCCCAGATTCTGTGATGAATTCTCACATGTAGTGAATAGACGTATTGTTGCAACTTAAACTCTCTGTTGAAGTCTCAAGTTGATGGAATAGATGTTAAAGACTATTTAAACGTGGTATTGAATAATCACATTCATTATCAAGTTGTCAATAGTCTTTTTCTTTGGTTGAAAAGGTGTGCAAAGTAGATGTTTTTGAGCATCCCAGATTCTGTGATGAATTCTCACATGTAGTGAATAGACGTATTGTTGCAACTTAAACTCTCTGTTGAAGTCTCAAGTTGATGGAATAGATGTTAAAGACTATTTAAACGTGGTATTGAATAATCACATTCATTATCAAGTTGTCAATAGTCTTTTTCTTTGGTTGAAAAGGTGTGCAAAGTAGATGTTTTTGAGCATCCCAGATTCTGTGATGAATTCTCACATGTAGTGAATAGACGTTTTGTTTCAACTTAAACTCTCTGTTGAAGTCTCAAGTTGATGGAATAGATGTTAAAGACGATTTAAAAGTGCTATTGAATTGCCACGTTCATTATGCAGTTGTCAATAGTTTTTTTCTTCACTTGAACAAGTGTGCAAAGTAGATGTTTTTGAGCATCCCAGATTCTGTGATGAATTCTCACATGTAGTGAATAGACGTATTGTTGCAACTTAAACTCTCTGTTGAAGTCTCAAGTTGATGGAATAGATGTTAAAGACTATTTAAACGTGGTATTGAATAATCACATTCATTATCAAGTTGTCAATAGTCTTTTTCTTTGGTTGAAAAGGTGTGCAAAGTAGATGTTTTTGAGCATCCCAGATTCTGTGATGAATTCTCACATGTAGTGAATAGACGTATTGTTGCAACTTAAACTCTCTGTTGAAATCTCAAGTTGATGGAATAGATGTTAAAGACTATTTAAACGTGGTATTGAATAATCACATTCATTATCAAGTTGTCAATAGTCTTTTTCTTTGGTTGAAAAGGTGTGCAAAGTAGATGTTTTTGAGCATCCCAGATTCTGTGATGAATTCTCACATGTAGTGAATAGACGTATTGTTGCAACATAAACTCTCTGTTGAAGTCTCAAGTTGATGGAATAGCTGTTAAAGACGATTTAAACGTGGTATTGAATAATCACATTCATTATCAAGTTGTCAATAGTCTTTTTCTTTGGTTGAAAAGGTGTGCAAAGTAGATGTTTTTGAGCATCCCAGATTCTGTGATGAATTCTCACATGTAGTGAATAGACGTATTGTTGCAACTTAAACTCTCTGTTGAAATCTCAAGTTGATGGAATAGATGTTAAAGACTATTTAAACGTGGTATTGAATAATCACATTCATTATCAAGTTGTCAATAGTCTTTTTCTTTGGTTGAAAAGGTGTGCAAAGTAGATGTTTTTGAGCATCCCAGATTCTGTGATGAATTCTTACATGTAGTGAATAGACGTTTTGTCGCAACTTAAACTCTCTGTTGAAGTCTCAAGTTGATGGAATAGATGTTAAAGACGATTTAAACGTGCTATCGAATTGCCACATTCATTATGCAGTTGTCAATAGTCTTTTTCTTTGGTTGAAAAGGTGTGCAAAGTAGATGTTTTTGAGCATCCCAGATTCTGTGATGAATTCTCACATGTAGTGAATAGACGTATTGTTGCAACTTAAACTCTCTGTTGAAGTCTCAAGTTGATGGAATAGATGTTAAAGACTATTTAAACGTGGTATTGAATAATCACATTCATTATCAAGTTGTCAATAGTCTTTTTCTTTGGTTGAAAAGGTGTGCAAAGTAGATGTTTTTGAGCATCCCAGATTCTGTGATGAATTCTCACATGTAGTGAATAGACGTATTGTTGCAACTTAAACTCTCTGTTGAAGTCTCAAGTTGATGGAATAGACGTTAAAGACTATTTAAACGTGGTATTGAATAATCACATTCATTATCAAGTTGTCAATAGTCTTTTTCTTTGGTTGAACAAGTGTGCAAAGTAGATGTTTTTGAGCATCCTAGATTTTGTGATGAATTCTTACATGTAGTGAATAGACGTTTTGTCGCAACTTGAACTCTCTATTAAAGTCTCATGTCGATGAAATAGATGTTTTAGACGATTTAAACGTGCTATTGAATTGTCAAATTCATTTTTAAGTTGTCAATAGTCTTTTTATTCACTTGAATGAGTTTGCAAAGTAGATGTTTTTGAGCATCCCAGATTCTGTGATGAATTCTCACATGTAGTGAATAGACGTATTGTTGCAACTTAAACTCTCTGTTGAAGTCTCAAGTTGATGGAATAGATGTTAAAGACTATTTAAACGTGGTATTGAATAATCACATTCATTATCAAGTTGTCAATAGTCTTTTTCTTTGGTTGAAAAGGTGTGCAAAGTAGATGTTTTTGAGCATCCCAGATTCTGTGATGAATTCTCACATGTAGTGAATAGACGTATTGTTGCAACTTAAACTCTCTGTTGAAGTCTCAAGTTGATGGAATAGATGTTAAAGACGATTTAAACGTGGTATTGAATAATCACATTCATTATCAAGTTGTCAATAGTCTTTTTCTTTGGTTGAAAAGGTGTGCAAAGTAGATGTTTTTGAGCATCCCAGATTCTGTGATGAATTCTCACATGTAGTGAATAGACGTATTGTTGCAACTTAAACTCTCTGTTGAAGTCTCAAGTTGATGGAATAGCTGTTAAAGACGATTTAAACGTAGTATTGAATAATCACATTCATTATCAAGTTGTCAATAGTCTTTTTATTTGGTTGAAAAGGTGTGCAAAGTAGATGTTTTTGAGCATCCCAGATTCTGTGATGAATTCTCAAATGTAGTGAATAGAGATTTTGTTTCAACTTAAACTCTCTGTTGAAGTCTCAAGTTGATGGAATAGATGTTAAAGACTATTTAAACGTGGTATTGAATAATCACATTCATTATCAAGTTGTCAATAGTCTTTTTATTTGGTTGAAAAGGTGTGCAAAGTAGATGTTTTTGAGCATCCCAGATTCTGTGATGAATTCTCACATGTAGTGAATAGACGTATTGTTGCAACTTAAACTCTCTGTTGAAGTCTCAAGTTGATGGAATAGATGTTAAAGACGATTTAAACGTGCTATCGAATTGCCACATTCATTATGCAGTTGTCAATAGTCTTTTTCTTTGGTTGAAAAGGTGTGCAAAGTAGATGTTTTTGAGCATCCCAGATTCTGTGATGAATTCTCACATGTAGTGAATAGACGTATTGTTGCAACTTAAACTCTCTGTTGAAGTCTCAAGTTGATGGAATAGATGTTAAAGACTATTTAAACGTGGTATTGAATAATCACATTCATTATCAAGTTGTCAATAGTCTTTTTCTTTGGTTGAAAAGGTGTGCAAAGTAGATGTTTTTGAGCATCCCAGATTCTGTGATGAATTCTTACATGTAGTGAATAGACGTTTTGTTGCAACTTAAACTCTCTGTTGAAGTCTCAAGTTGATGGAATAGATGTTAAAGACTATTTAAACGTGGTATTGAATAATCACATTCATTATCAAGTTGTCAATAGTCTTTTTCTTTGGTTGAAAAGGTGTGCAAAGTAGATGTTTTTGAGCATCCCAGATTCTGTGATGAATTCTCACATGTAGTGAATAGACGTATTGTTGCAACTTAAACTCTCTGTTGAAGTCTCAAGTTGATGGAATAGATGTTAAAGACTATTTAAACGTGGTATTGAATAATCACATTCATTATCAAGTTGTCAATAGTCTTTTTCTTTGGTTGAAAAGGTGTGCAAAGTAGATGTTTTTGAGCATCCCAGATTCTGTGATGAATTCTCACATGTAGTGAATAGACGTATTGTTGCAACTTAAACTCTCTGTTGAAGTCTCAAGTTGATGGAATAGATGTTAAAGACTATTTAAACGTGGTATTGAATAATCACATTCATTATCAAGTTGTCAATAGTCTTTTTCTTTGGTTGAAAAGGTGTGCAAAGTAGATGTTTTTGAGCATCCCAGATTCTGTGATGAATTCTCACATGTAGTGAATAGACGTATTGTTGCAACTTAAACTCTCTGTTGAAGTCTCAAGTTGATGGAATAGATGTTAAAGACTATTTAAACGTGGTATTGAATAATCACATTCATTATCAAGTTGTCAATAGTCTTTTTCTTTGGTTGAAAAGGTGTGCAAAGTAGATGTTTTTGAGCATCCCAGATTCTGTGATGAATTCTCACATGTAGTGAATAGACGTATTGTTGCAACTTAAACTCTCTGTTGAAGTCTCAAGTTGATGGAATAGATGTTAAAGACTATTTAAACGTGGTATTGAATAATCACATTCATTATCAAGTTGTCAATAGTCTTTTTCTTTGGTTGAAAAGGTGTGCAAAGTAGATGTTTTTGAGCATCCCAGATTCTGTGATGAATTCTCACATGTAGTGAATAGACGTATTGTTGCAACTTAAACTCTATGTTGAAGTCTCAAGTTGATGGAATAGATGTTAAAGACTATTTAAACGTGGTATTGAATAATCACATTCATTATCAAGTTGTCAATAGTCTTTTTCTTTGGTTGAAAAGGTGTGCAAAGTAGATGTTTTTGAGCATCCCAGATTCTGTGATGAATTCTCACATGTAGTGAATAGACGTTTTGTTTCAACTTAAACTCTCTGTTGAAGTCTCAAGTTGATGGAATAGATGTTAAAGACTATTTAAACGTGGTATTGAATAATCACATTCATTATCAAGTTGTCAATAGTCTTTTTCTTTGGTTGAAAAGGTGTGCAAAGTAGATGTTTTTGAGCATCCCAGATTCTGTGATGAATTCTCACATGTAGTGAATAGACGTATTGTTGCAACTTAAACTCTCTGTTGAAGTCTCAAGTTGATGGAATAGATGTTAAAGACTATTTAAACGTGGTATTGAATAATCACATTCATTATCAAGTTGTCAATAGTCTTTTTCTTTGGTTGAAAAGGTGTGCAAAGTAGATGTTTTTGAGCATCCCAGATTCTGTGATGAATTCTCACATGTAGTGAATAGACGTATTGTTGCAACTTAAACTCTCTGTTGAAGTCTCACGTGGATGGAATAGGTGTTTTAGACGATAAGAACGTTCTATTGAATTGGCACATTCATTTTCCAGTTGTCAATAGTCTTTTTCTTCAGTTGAACAAGTGTGCGAAGTAGATGTTTTTGAGCATCGCAGATTCTGTGATGAATTCTCACATGTAGTGAATAGACGTATTGTTTCAACTTAAACTCTCTGTTGAAGTCTCGCGTCGATTAGATAGATGTTTTGGACGGTTTAAACGTGTTTTTTAATTATCAAATTCATTATCCAGTTGTCAATAGTCTTTTTCCTAAGCTAAACAATTGGGGAAAGTAGATGTTTTTGCACATCCTAGATTCTGTGATGAATTCTCACATGTAGTGAAAAGACGTTTTGTTTCAACTTAAACTCTCTGTTGAAGTCTCGCGTCGATTAAATAGATGTTTTGGACGGTTTAAACGTGTTTTTTAATTGTCAAATTCATTATCCAGTTGTCAATAGTCTTTTTCCTAAGCTAAACAATTGGGGAAAGTAGATGTTTTTGCACATCCTAGATTCTGTGATGAATTCTCACATGTAGTGAAAAGACGTTTTGTTTCAACTTAAACTCTCTGTTGAAGTCTCGCGTCGATTAAATAGATGTTTTGGACGGTTTAAACGTGTTATTGAATTGTCAAATTAATTTTCCAGTTGTCAATAGTCTTTTTCTTTGGTTGAAAAGGTGTGCAAAGTATATGTTTTTGAGCATCCCAGATTCTGTGATGAATTCTCACATGTAGTGAATTGACGTTTTGTTGCAACTTAAACTCTATGTTGAAGTCTCAAATCGATGGAAGAGATGTTAAAGACGATTTAAACGTGCTATTGATTTGCCACATTCATTATGCAGTTGTCAATAGTCTTTTTATTCACTTGAACAAGTGTGCAAAGTAGATGTTTTTGAGCATCCCAGAATCTGTGATGAATTCTCACATGTAGTGATAAGACGTTTTGTTGCAAATTAAACTCTCTGTTGAAGTCTCAAGTCGATGGAATAGATGTTTTAGACGATTTAAACGTGCTATTGAATTGTCACATTCATTTTCCAGTTGTCAATAGTCTTTTTCTTCACTTGAACAAGTGTGCAAAGTAGATGTTTTTGAGCATCCCAGAATCTGTGATGAATTCTCATCAGATTATATTGCACAGAATAATATCAAAGCTACGTTGAGGTCTGAGGTCGTTCAAAACCATAAATTAGAACGCCTGAAGCAAGAATATCTGAGCGAAGGAATTAATCCTGATAAGGTTATTTTCAACTACTCGGCGTATGAATTGAATGACATCGAAAAGAAAGTGTTGTCCTGTGGTCTTAAGTTTGGTATCCGCCCAGAAAAATTAGACTATTGCCAGGCTTTAACTCCTTTTGAAAAACTTTTGAGAAGTCTAAAAGATCAGCCTATCGGTAGTGACAGTCGTATTGATTTCAATTTTGTGAAGACCAAATTAAAAGAAATTGCTCTTTCATATTTTCATGGTTACTCTTTGGATAGTCTTCCTCTTAATGTCAGTAGAGCTGAATTGTTGGCACTTAGAAATCTTTCGAAGAATAAGAACATTGTAATCCTACGCCCAGATAAAGGTAATGGCGTCGTCATACTGAATAAAATGGATTATATTAATAAGGTTGAAACTCTTTTATTAGATGTTTCTAAATTTAGGAAATTAGATACTGATGTATTGGATCTTTGCCTTAAACGGGAAGGCAAACTTATTCGTTTTCTTAGAGATACTTTACTCAAGAAACAGTGTATTTCTGAATCTGTTTATCGTGATCTTTCCCCTCAAGGAAGTAAACCTGGTATTTTGTACGGCTTACCAAAAGTGCACAAAGAAAATTGCCCTGCTAGGCCCATAATGTCAGCTATTGGAACATATAATTACCGCCTTGCTAAATTTCTGGTTCCAATTCTACAACCCTTGACGGTTAACCAGTATACTGTGCACAGCTCCTTTTCGTTTGTGAAAGAAATCACCAGCTTTAAATCAGATAACAAAACTGTAATGGCCAGCTTTGATGTGTCTAGCTTGTTTACCAATATACCTCTTGATGAGACGATTGCTATTATTACGGATACTCTTTTCAGTGAAACAGACACACTTAAGACTGCGGATTGCTCCTTTACTAAGATTCAGTTTAAGAAACTCCTTGAATTAGCGGTGAAAGAAAATCATTTCATTTTTAGCGATCAGTTATATGATCAGATAGATGGTGTAGCAATGGGTTCTCCTCTGGGTTCCACTCTTGCCAATATATTTATGTGTGCTTTAGAACAAAATTTCCTTACTAATTGCCCGTCTGAGTTTCAACCAATACTTTATCGTAGATATGTAGACGATACCTATTGCATTTTTGAAAATATTAATCAAGTCGAGAGCTTTCTTGAGTATTTAAATAGCCAGCATCCGAACATTAAATTTACACATGAAGTAGAAGAGAACAATTCACTGGCTTTTTTAGATGTTTTAGTAATTCATGATGGTAATGGTTTTGCAACTAATGTGTATCGTAAGAAAACATTTACAGGCCTATATACTAACTTTGAAAGCCTGTCACCGAGTAAATATAAGGTTAACCTTGTCACAGTCCTGGTTTATCGCGCTTTTCATATTTGTTCCTCTTATGCGCATTTTCACGACCACCTGTGTAACATCAAACGATTTCTACAGCAAAACTGCTTCCCCAAACATCTTATCGACAAACTCATTAAAAAATTTTTGGATGGGCAATACATACCTAAAATAAGACCGGCCACCGTATCTAAACTCCCGGTAACTTTTTGTTTACCTTATTTAGGCCAATACAGTCTCAGGGTGAAAAAGAAACTATGTAAATTTTTAGGTAACGCGTACCCCCATGTCGATTTTCGCGTTGTTTTTCAATCAGCTAAACGCATTGAAAACCTTTTCCCTTTCAAAGATCACATCCCTACGAACATTTGTTCTTCTGTTGTTTACAAGTTTACGTGTAGTAGCTGCCAGGCTGCTTATTATGGCAAAACATCACGCCACTTTGTTGTTCGTTGTAGGGAACATTTAGGAATAAACAAGAAAGGAATAAGTATAAAAAGTGCTTCTTCATCCATTAGGGACCATATTAATGAAACTGGGCATGCCGCGTCTTTTGATGATTTTTGTATTTTGGACAAAGCCAACAACAATTTTGATTTGTTGATACACGAGAGCCTTCTAATCTTGAGGGACCGCCCGACACTCAATCAACAGAACTCCTCTACACCGTTGTATCTTTTTTAATCTCACTGGACTTTCTTATTTGGTTTAACTTCAATGGACTTTCCTTATTTAGATATCGTATGATTGATAATTTATTATGCATTTTCTCTAGAATAGTTATCACTATAAAAACCTAACACGTGTAACTTTGATTTAGCTGAAGATGAGACAAGCTCGTCTCGAAACGTCCTGAACATGTCTTAATTAATTAATTTTTTGCTAATGGAAATGTCGTCTTAACCAACTGGAAATGTCGATTTAACTACGTTTGTCTTTTCTGAAATGACTCTCAAAATGATGTTCGTCGTGGTCCTAATGTTACGAATTCTCACATGTAGTGAATAGACGTTTTGTTGCAAATTGAACTCTCTGTTGAAGTCTCAAGTTGATGGAATAGATGTTAAAGACTATTTAAACGTGCTATTGAATTGCCACGTTCATTATGCAGTTGTCAATAGTCTTTTTCTTCAGTTGAACAAGTGTGCAAAGTAGATGTTTTTGAGCATCCCAGATTCTGTGATGAATTCTCACATGTAGTGAATAGACGTTTTGTTGCAACTTAAACTCTATGTTGAAGTCTCAAGTCGATGGAAGAGATGTTAAAGACGATTTAAACGTGCTATTGATTTGCCACATTCATTATGCTGTTGTCAATAGTCTTATTCTTAAGTTGAACAATTGCGCAAAGTAGATGTTTTTGAGTATCCCAGATTCTCTGATGAATTCTCACATGTAGTGAATAGACGTATTGTTGCAACTTAAACTCTCTGTTGAAGTCTCAAGTTGATAGAATAGATGTTAAAGACGATTTAAACGTGCTATTGAATTGCCACATTCATTATACAGTTGTCAATAGTCTTATTCTTAAGTTGAACAATTGCGCAAAGTAGATGTTTTTGAGCATCCAAGATTCTGTGATGAATTCTCACATGTAGTGAATAGACGTATTGTTGCAACTTAAACTCTCTGTTGAAGTCTCAAGTTGATGGAATAGATGTTAAAGACTATTTAAACGTGCTATTGAATTGCCACGTTCATTATGCAGTTGTCAATAGTCTTTTTCTTCAGTTGAACAAGTGTGCAAAGTAGATGTTTTTGAGCATCCCAGATTCTGTGATGAATTCTCACATGTAGTGAATAGACGTTTTGTTGCAACTTAAACTCTATGTTGAAGTCTCAAGTCGATGGAAGAGATGTTAAAGACGATTTAAACGTGCTATTGATTTGCCACATTCATTATGCTGTTGTCAATAGTCTTATTCTTAAGTTGAACAATTGCGCAAAGTAGATGTTTTTGAGTATCCCAGATTCTCTGATGAATTCTCACATGTAGTGAATAGACGTATTGTTGCAACTTAAACTCTCTGTTGAAGTGTCAAGTTGATAGAATAGATGTTAAAGACGATTTAAACGTGCTATTGAATTGCCACATTCATTATACAGTTGTCAATAGTCTTATTCTTAAGTTGAACAATTGCGCAAAGTAGATGTTTTTGAGCTTCCAAGATTCTGTGATGAATTCTCACATGTAGTGAATAGACGTATTGTTGCAACTTAAACTCTCTGTTGAAGTCTCAAGTTGATGGAATAGATGTTAAAGACTATTTAAACGTGGTATTGAATAATCACATTCATTATCAAGTTGTCAATAGTCTTTTTCTTTGGTTGAAAAGGTGTGCAAAGTAGATGTTTTTGAGCATCCCAGATTCTGTGATGAATTCTCACATGTAGTGAATAGACGTATTGTTGCAACTTAAACTCTATGTTGAAGTCTCAAGTTGATGGAATAGATGTTTTAGACGATAAGAACGTGCTATTGAATTGGCACATTCATTTTCCAGTTGTCAATAGTCTTTTTCTTTGGTTGAAAAGGTGTGCAAAGTAGATGTTTTTGAGCATCCCAGATTCTGTGATGAATTCTTACATGTAGTGAATAGACGTTTTGTTTCAACTTAAACTCTCTGTTGAAGTCTCAAGTTGATGGAATAGCTGTTAAAGACGATTTAAACGTGGTATTGAATAATCACATTCATTATCAAGTTGTCAATAGTCTTTTTCTTTGGTTGAAAAGGTGTGCAAAGTAGATGTTTTTGAGCATCCCAGATTCTGTGATGAATTCTCACATGTAGTGAATAGACGTATTGTTGCAACTTAAACTCTCTGTTGAAGTCTCAAGTTGATGGAATAGATGTTAAAGACGATTTAAACGTGGTATTGAATAATCACATTCATTATCAAGTTGTCAATAGTCTTTTTCTTTGGTTGAAAAGGTGTGCAAAGTAGATGTTTTTGAGCATCCCAGATTCTGTGATGAATTCTCACATGTAGTGAATAGACGTTTTGTTTCAACTTAAACTCTCTGTTGAAGTCTCAAGTTGATGGAATAGATGTTTTAGACGATAAGAACGTGCTATTGAATTGGCACATTCATTTTCCAGTTGTCAATAGTCTTTTTCTTTGGTTGAAAAGGTGTGCAAAGTAGATGTTTTTGAGCATCCCAGATTCTGTGATGAATTCTTACATGTAGTGAATAGACGTTTTGTTTCAACTTAAACTCTCTGTTGAAGTCTCAAGTTGATGGAATAGCTGTTAAAGACGATTTAAACGTGGTATTGAATAATCACATTCATTATCAAGTTGTCAATAGTCTTTTTCTTTGGTTGAAAAGGTGTGCAAAGTAGGTGTTTTTGAGCATCCCAGATTCTGTGATGAATTCTCACATGTAGTGAATAGACGTATTGTTGCAACTTAAACTCTCTGTTGAAGTCTCAAGTTGATGGAATAGATGTTAAAGACGATTTAAACGTGGTATTGAATAATCACATTCATTATCAAGTTGTCAATAGTCTTTTTCTTTGGTTGAAAAGGTGTGCAAAGTAGATGTTTTTGAGCATCCCAGATTCTGTGATGAATTCTCACATGTAGTGAATAGACGTTTTGTTTCAACTTAAACTCTCTGTTGAAGTCTCAAGTCCATGGAAGAGATGTTAAAGACTATTTAAACGTGGTATTGAATAATCACATTCATTATCAAGTTGTCAATAGTCTTTTTCTTCGGTTGAAAAGGTGTGCAAAGTAGATGTTTTTGAGCATCCCAGATTCTGTGATGAATTCTCACATGTAGTGAATAGACGTTTTGTTTCAACTTAAACTCTCTGTTGAAGTCTCAAGTCCATGGAAGAGATGTTAAAGACTATTTAAACGTGGTATTGAATAATCACATTCATTATCAAGTTGTCAATAGTCTTTTTCTTTGGTTGAAAAGGTGTGCTGTGCAAAGTAGATGTTTTTGAGCATCCCAGATTCTGTGATGAATTCTCACATGTAGTGAATAGACGTATTGTTTCAACTTAAACTCTCTGTTGAAGTCTCAAGTTGATGGAATAGATGTTAAAGACTATTTAAACGTGGTATTGAATAATCACATTCATTATCAAGTTGTCAATAGTCTTTTTCTTTGGTTGAAAAGGTGTGCAAAGTAGATGTTTTTGAGCATCCCAGATTCTGTGATGAATTCTCAAATGTAGTGAATAGAGATTTTGTTGCAACTTAAACTCTCTGTTGAAGTCTCAAGTTGATGGAATAGATGTTAAAGACGATTTAAACGTGGTATTGAATAATCACATTCATTATCAAGTTGTCAATAGTCTTTTTCTTTGGTTGAAAAGGTGTGCAAAGTAGATGTTTTTGAGCATCCCAGATTCTGTGATGAATTCTCAAATGTAGTGAATAGAGATTTTGTTGCAACTTAAACTCTCTGTTGAAGTCTCAAGTTGATGGAATAGATGTTAAAGACGATTTAAACGTGGTATTGAATAATCACATTCATTATCAAGTTGTCAATAGTCTTTTTATTTGGTTTAAAAGGTGTGCAAAGTAGATGTTTTTGAGCATCCCAGATTCTGTGATGAATTCTCACATGTAGTGAATAGACGTATTGTTGCAACTTAAACTCTCTGTTGAAGTCTCAAGTTGATGGAATAGATGTTAAAGACTATTTAAACGTGGTATTGAATAATCACATTCATTATCAAGTTGTCAATAGTCTTTTTCTTTGGTTGAAAAGGTGTGCAAAGTAGATGTTTTTGAGCATCCCAGATTCTGTGATGAATTCTCACATGTAGTGAATAGACGTTTTGTTTCAACTTAAACTCTCTGTTGAAGTCTCAAGTTGATGGAATAGATGTTAAAGACTATTTAAACGTGGTATTGAATAATCACATTCATTATCAAGTTGTCAATAGTCTTTTTCTTTGGTTGAAAAGGTGTGCAAAGTAGATGTTTTTGAGCATCCCAGATTCTGTGATGAATTCTCACATGTAGTGAATAGACGTATTGTTGCAACTTAAATTCTCTGTTGAAGTCTCAAGTTGATGGAATAGATGTTAAAGACTATTTAAACGTGGTATTGAATAATCACATTCATTATCAAGTTGTCAATAGTCTTTTTCTTTGGTTGAAAAGGTGTGCAAAGTAGATGTTTTTGAGCATCCCAGATTCTGTGATGAATTCTCACATGTAGTGAATAGAAGTTTGGTTGCAACTTAAACTCTCTATTAAAGTCTCATGTCGATGAAATAGATGTTTTAGACGATTTAAACGTGCTATTGAATTGTCAAATTAATTTTTAAGTTGTCAATAGTCTTTTTATTCACTTGAATGAGTTTGCAAAGTAGATGTTTTTGAGCATCCCAGATTCTGTGATGAATTCTCACATGTAGTGAATAGACGTTTTGTTGCAACTTAAACTCTATGTTGAAGTCTCAAGTCGATGGAAGAGATTTTAAAGACGATTTAAACGTGCTATTGAATAGTCAAATTCATTATCAAGTTGTCAATAGTCTTTTTCTTTGGTTGAAAAGGTGTGCAAAGTAGATGTTTTTGAGCATCCCAGATTCTGTGATGAATTCTCACATGTAGTGAATAGACGTTTTGTTTCAACTTAAACTCTCTGTTGAAGTCTCAAGTTGATGGAATAGATGTTAAAGACTATTTAAACGTGGTATTGAATAATCACATTCATTATCAAGTTGTCAATAGTCTTTTTCTTTGGTTGAAAAGGTGTGCAAAGTAGATGTTTTTGAGCATCCCAGATTCTGTGATGAATTCTCACATGTAGTTAATAGACGTTTTGTTTCAACTTAAACTCTCTGTTGAAGTCTCAAGTTGATGGAATAGATGTTAAAGACTATTTAAACGTGGTATTGAATAATCACATTCATTATCAAGTTGTCAATAGTCTTTTTCTTTGGTTGAAAAGGTGTGCAAAGTAGATGTTTTTGAGCATCCCAGATTCTGTGATGAATTCTTACATGTAGTGAATAGACATTTTGTCGCAACTTAAACTCTCTGTTGAAGTCTCAAGTTGATGGAATAGATGTTAAAGACGATTTAAACGTGCTATCGAATTGCCACATTCATTATGCAGTTGTCAATAGTCTTTTTCTTTGGTTGAAAAGGTGTGCAAAGTAGATGTTTTTGAGCATCCCAGATTCTGTGATGAATTCTCACATGTAGTGAATAGACGTATTGTTGCAACTTAAACTCTCTGTTGAAGTCTCAAGTTGATGGAATAGATGTTAAAGACTATTTAAACGTGGTATTGAATAATCACATTCATTATCAAGTTGTCAATAGTCTTTTTCTTTGGTTGAAAAGGTGTGCAAAGTAGATGTTTTTGAGCATCCCAGATTCTGTGATGAATTCTCACATGTAGTGAATAGACGTATTGTTGCAACTTAAACTCTCTGTTGAAGTCTCAAGTTGATGGAATAGATGTTAAAGACTATTTAAACGTGGTATTGAATAATCACATTCATTATCAAGTTGTCAATAGTCTTTTTCGTTGGTTGAAAAGGTGTGCAAAGTAGATGTTTTTGAGCATCCCAGATTCTGTGATGAATTCTCACATGTAGTGAATAGACGTATTGTTGCAACTTAAACTCTCTGTTGAAGTCTCAAGTTGATGGAATAGATGTTAAAGACTATTTAAACGTGGTATTGAATAATCACATTCATTATCAAGTTGTCAATAGTCTTTTTCTTTGGTTGAAAAGGTGTGCAAAGTAGATGTTTTTGAGCATCCCAGATTCTGTGATGAATTCTCACATGTAGTGAATAGACGTATTGTTGCAACTTAAACTCTCTGTTGAAGTCTCAAGTTGATGGAATAGCTGTTAAAGACGATTTAAACGTGGTATTGAATAATCACATTCATTATCAAGTTGTCAATAGTCTTTTTCTTTGGTTGAAAAGGTGTGCAAAGTAGATGTTTTTGAGCATCCCAGATTCTGTGATGAATTCTCACATGTAGTGAATAGACGTATTGTTGCAACTTAAACTCTCTGTTGAAGTCTCAAGTTGATGGAATAGATGTTAAAGACTATTTAAACGTGGTATTGAATAATCACATTCATTATCAAGTTGTCAAGAGTCTTTTTCTTTGGTTGAAAAGGTGTGCAAAGTAGATGTTTTTGAGCATCCCAGATTCTGTGATGAATTCTTACATGTAGTGAATAGACGTTTTGTCGCAACTTAAACTCTCTGTTGAAGTCTCAAGTTGATGGAATAGATGTTAAAGACGATTTAAACGTGCTATCGAATTGCCACATTCATTATGCAGTTGTCAATAGTCTTTTTCTTTGGTTGAAAAGGTGTGCAAAGTAGATGTTTTTGAGCATCCCAGATTCTGTGATGAATTCTCACATGTAGTGAATAGACGTATTGTTGCAACTTAAACTCTCTGTTGAAGTCTCAAGTTGATGGAATAGATGTTAAAGACTATTTAAACGTGGTATTGAATAATCACATTCATTATCAAGTTGTCAATAGTCTTTTTCTTTGGTTGAAAAGGTGTGCAAAGTAGATGTTTTTGAGCATCCCAGATTCTGTGATGAATTCTCACATGTAGTGAATAGACGTATTGTTGCAACTTAAACTCTCTGTTGAAGTCTCAAGTTGATGGAATAGATGTTAAAGACTATTTAAACGTGGTATTGAATAATCACATTCATTATCAAGTTGTCAATAGTCTTTTTCTTTGGTTGAAAAGGTGTGCAAAGTAGATGTTTTTGAGCATCCCAGATTCTGTGATGAATTCTCACATGTAGTGAATAGACATATTGTTGCAACTTAAACTCTCTGTTGAAGTCTCAAGTTGATGGAATAGCTGTTAAAGACGATTTAAACGTGGTATTGAATAATCACATTCATTATCAAGTTGTCAATAGTCTTTTTCTTTGGTTGAAAAGGTGTGCAAAGTAGATGTTTTTGAGCATCCCAGATTCTGTGATGAATTCTCACATGTAGTGAATAGACGTATTGTTGCAACTTAAACTCTCTGTTGAAGTCTCAAGTTGATGGAATAGATGTTAAAGACTATTTAAACGTGGTATTGAATAATCACATTCATTATCAAGTTGTCAATAGTCTTTTTCTTTGGTTGAAAAGGTGTGCAAAGTAGATGTTTTTGAGCATCCCAGATTCTGTGATGAATTCTCACATGTAGTGAATAGACGTATTGTTGCAACTTAAACTCTCTGTTGAAGTCTCAAGTTGATGGAATAGATATTAAAGACTATTTAAACGTGGTATTGAATAATCACATTCATTATCAAGTTGTCAATAGTCTTTTTCTTTGGTTGAAAAGGTGTGCAAAGTAGATGTTTTTGAGCATCCCAGATTCTGTGATAAATTCTCACATGTAGTGAATAGACGTATTGTTGCAACTTAAACTCTCTGTTGAAGTCTCAAGTTGATGGAATAGCTGTTAAAGACGATTTAAACGTGGTATTGAATAATCACATTCATTATCAAGTTGTCAATAGTCTTTTTCTTTGGTTGAAAAGGTGTGCAAAGTAGATGTTTTTGAGCATCCCAGATTCTGTGATGAATTCTCACATGTAGTGAATAGACGTATTGTTGCAACTTAAACTCTCAGTTGAAGTCTCAAGTTGATGGAATAGATGTTAAAGACTATTTAAACGTGGTATTGAATAATCACATTCATTATCAAGTTGTCAATAGTATTTTTCTTTGGTTGAAAAGGTGTGCAAAGTAGATGTTTTTGAGCATCCCAGATTCTGTGATGAATTCTCACATGTAGTGAATAGACGTTTTGTTTCAACTTAAACTCTATGTTGAAGTCTCAAGTCCATGGAAGAGATGTTAAAGACTATTTAAACGTGGTATTGAATAATCACATTCATTATCAAGTTGTCAATAGTCTTTTTATTTGGTTGAAAAGGTGTGCAAAGTAGATGTTTTTGAGCATCCCAGATTCTGTGATGAATTCTCACATGTAGTGAATAGACGTATTGTTGCAACTTAAACTCTCTGTTGAAGTCTCAAGTCGATGGAATAGATGTTAAAGACGATTTAAACGTGCTATTGAATTGCCACATTCATTATACAGTTGTCAATAGTCTTATTCTTAAGTTGAACAATGGCGCAAAGTAGATGTTTTTGAGCATCCAAGATTTTGTGATGAATTCTTACATGTAGTGAATAGACGTTTTGTTGCACCTTAAACCCTTTGTTGAAGTCTCAAGTCGATGGAATAGATGTTAAAGACGATTTAAACGTGCTATCGAATTGCCACATTCATTATGCAGTTGTCAATAGTCTTTTTCTTTGGTTGAAAAGGTGTGCAAAGTAGATGTTTTTGAGCATCCCAGATTCTGTGATGAATTCTCACATGTAGTGAATAGACGTTTTGTTTCAACTTAAACTCTATGTTGAAGTCTCAAGTCGATGGAAGAGATGTTAAAGACGATTTAAACGTGCTATCGAATTGCCACATTCATTATGCAGTTGTCAATAGTCTTTTTCTTTGGTTGAAAAGGTGTGCAAAGTAGATGTTTTTGAGCATCCCAGATTCTGTGATGAATTCTCACATGTAGTGAATAGACGTATTGTTGCAACTTAAACTCTCTGTTGAAGTCTCAAGTCGATGGAAGAAATGTTAAAGACGATTTAAACGTGCTATTGAATTATCACATTCATTATCAAGTTGTCAATAGTCTTTTTCTTTGGTTGAAAAGGTGTGCAAAGTAGATGTTTTTGAGCATCCCAGATTCTGTGATGAATTCTCACATGTAGTGAATAGACGTTTTGTTTCAACTTAAACTCTCTGTTGAAGTCTCAAGTTGATGGAATAGATGTTAAAGACTATTTAAACGTGGTATTGAATAATCACATTCATTATGCAGTTGTCAATAGTCTTTTTCTTTGGTTGAAAAGGTGTGCAAAGTAGATGTTTTTGAGCATCCCAGATTCTGTGATGAATTCTCACATGTAGTGAATAGACGTATTGTCGCAACTTAAACTCTCTGTTGAAGTCTCAAGTTGATGGAATAGATGTTAAAGACTATTTAAACGTGGTATTGAATAATCACATTCATTATCAAGTTGTCAATAGTCTTTTTCTTTGGTTGAAAAGGTGTGCAAAGTAGATGTTTTTGAGCATCCCAGATTCTGTGATGAATTCTCACATGTAGTGAATAGACGTATTGTTGCAACTTAAACTCTCTGTTGAAGTCTCAAGTCGATGGAATAGATGTTAAAGACGATTTAAACGTGCTATTGAATTGCCACATTCATTATACAGTTGTCAACAGTCTTATTCTGAAGTTGAACAATTGCGCAAAGTAGATGTTTTTGAGCATCCAAGATTTTGTGATGAATTCTTACATGTAGTGAATAGACGTTTTGTTGCAACTTAAACCCTTTGTTGAAGTCTCAAGTCGATGGAAGAGATGTTAAAGACGATCTAAACGTGCTATCGAATTGCCACATTCATTATGCAGTTGTCAATAGTCTTTTTCTTTGGTTGAAAAGGTGTGCAAAGTAGATGTTTTTGAGCATCCCAGATTCTGTGATGAATTCTCACATGTAGTGAATAGACGTATTGTTGCAACTTAAACTCTCTGTTGAAGTCTCAAGTCGATGGAAGAGATGTTAAAGACGATTTAAACGTGCTATTGAATTATCACATTCATTATCAAGTTGTCAATAGTCTTTTTCTTTGGTTGAAAAGGTGTGCAAAGTAGATGTTTTTGAGCATCCCAGATTCTGTGATGAATTCTCACATGTAGTGAATAGACGTATTGTTGCAACTTAAACTCTATGTTGAAGTCTCAAGTCGATGGAAGAGATGTTAAAGACGATTTAAACGTGCTATTGAATTATCACATTCATTTTCCAGTTGTCAATAGTCTTTTTCTTCACTTGAACAAGTGTGCGAAGTAGATGTTTTTGAGCATCCCAGATTCTGTGATGAATTCTCACATGTAGTGAATAGACATTTTGTTGCAACATAAACCCTCTGTTGATGTCTCACGTCGATGAAATAGATGTTTTAGACGATTTAAACGTGCTATTGAATAGTCAAATTAAAAATCCAGATGTCAATAGTCTTTTTCTTCACTTGAACAAGTGTGCAAAGTAGATGTTTTTGAGCATCTCAGATTCTGTGTTGAATTTTCACATGTAGTGAATAGAAGTTTTGTTGCTAATTGAACTCTCTGTTGAAGTCTCACGTTGATGAAATAGATATTTTAGACGATTAAAACGTGCTATTGAATTGTCAAATTCATTTTCCAGTTGTCAATAGTCTTTTTATTCACTTGAACAAGTGTGCAATGTAGATGTTTTTGAGCATCCCAGATTCTGCGATGAATTCACACATGTAGTGAATAGACGTTTTGTTGCAAATTGAACTCTCTGTTGAAGTCTCAAGTCGATGGAACAGATGTTTTAGACGATTTAAACGTGCTATTGAATTGTCACATTCATTTTCCAGTTGTCAATAGTCTTTTTCTTCACTTGAACAAGTGTGCAAAGTAGATGTTTTTGAGCATCCCAGAATCTGTTATGAATTCTCACATGTAGTGATAAGACGTTTTGTTGCAACTTAAACTCTCTGTTGAAGTCTCGCGTCGATGGAATAGATGTTTTAGACGATAAGAACGTTCTATTGAATTTTCACATTCATTTTCCAGTTGTCAATAGTCTTTTTCTTCAGTTGAACAAGTGTGCGAAGTAGATGTTTTTGAGCATCCAAGATTCTGTCTTGAATTCTCACATGTAGTGAATAGAATTGTTGTTGCAACTTAAACCCTCTGTTGAAGTCTCACGTCGATGAAATAGATGTATTAGACGATTTAAACGTGCTATTGAATTGTCACATTCATTATCCAGTTATCAATAGTCAATTTTTTCAGTTGAACAAGTGTGCAAAGTAGATGTTTTTGAGCATCCCAGATTCTGTGATGAATTCTCACATGTAGTGAATAGAAGTTTTTTTGCAACTTAATCTCTCTGTTGAAGTCTCGCGTCATTGGAATAGATGTTTTAGACGATTTAAACGTGCTATTTAATTGTCACATTCATTATCCAGTTTTCAATAGTCTTTTTCTTCACCTGAAGAAGTGTGGGAAGTAGATGTTTTTGAGCATCCCAGATTCTGTGATGAATTCTCACATGTAATGAATAGACGTTTTGTTGCAACTTAAACTCAATGTTGAACTCTCAAGTCGATGGAATGGATGTTATAGACGATTTAAACGTGCTATTAAATTGCCACATTCATTATGCAGTTGTCAATAGTCTTTTAATTATGTTGAACAATTGTGGAAAGTAGATGTTTTTGAGCATCCCAGATTCTGTGATGAATTCTCACATGTAGTGAATAGACGTTTTGTTGCAACTTAAGCTCTATGTTGAAGTCTCAAGTCAATGAAATACATGTTTTAGACAATTTCAACGTGCTGTTGAACTGTCACATTCATTTTCCAGTTGTCAATAGTCTTTTTCTTCAGTTGAACAAGTTTGCGAAGTAGATGTTTTTTAGCATCCCAGATTCTGTGATAAATTCTCACATGTAATGAATAGGCGTTTTGTTGCAACTTAAACTCTATGTTGAACTCTCAAGTCGATGGAATGGATGTTATAGACGATTTAAATGTGCTATTGAATTGTCACATTCATTATCCAGTTTTCAATAGTCTTTTTCTTCACCTGAACAAGTGTGGGAAGTAGATGTTTTTGAGCATCCCAGATTCTGTGATGAATTCTCACATGTAATGAATAGACGTTTTGTTGCAACTTAAACTCACTGTTGAAGTTTCAAGTCGATGGAATAGATATTAAAGACGATTTAAACGTGCTATTGAATTGCCACATTCATTATGCAGTTGTCAATAGTCTTTTTCCTTAATTGAACAATTGTGCAAAGTAGATGTTTTTGAGCATCCCAGATTCTGTGATGAATTCTCACATGTAGTGAATAGACGTTTTGTTGCAACTTAAGCTCTATGTTGAAGTCTCAAGTCAATGAAATACATGTTTTAGACAATTTCAACGTGCTGTTGAACTGTCACATTCTTTTTCCAGTTGTCAATAGTCTTTTTCTTCAGTTGAACAAGTTTGCGAAGTAGATGTTTTTTAGCATCCCAGATTCTGTGATGAATTCTCACATGTAATGAATAGACGTTTTGTTGCAACTTAAACTCTATGTTGAACTCTCAAGTCGATGGAATGGATGTTATAGACGATTTAAACGTGCTATTGAATTGTCACATTCATTATCCAGTTTTCAATAGTCTTTTTCTTCACCTGAACAAGTGTGGGAAGTAGATGTTTTTGAGCATCCCAGATTCTGTGATGAATTCTCACATGTAATGAATAGACGTTTTGTTGCAACTTAAACTCTCTGTTGAAGTTTCAAGTCGATGGAATAGATATTAAAGACGATTTAATCGTGCTTTTGAATTGCCACATTCATTATGCAGTTGTCAATAGTCTTTTTCCTAAATTGAACAATTGTGCAAAGTAGATGTTTTTGAGCATCCCAGATTCTGTGATGAATTCTCACATGTAGTTAATAGACGCTTTGTTGCAACTTAAACTCTTTGTTGAAGTCTCAAGTCGATGGAATAGATGTTAAAGACGACTTAAACGTGCTATTGAATTGCCACGTTCATTATGCAGTTGTCAATAGTCTTTTTCTTCAGTTGAACAAGTGTTCGAAGTAGATGTTTTTGAGCATCCCAGATTCTGTGTTGAATTCTCACATGTAGCGAATAGAAGTTAATGTTGCAACTTGAACCCTCTGTTGAAGTCTCACGTCGATGGAATAGATTTTTTAGACGATGCAAATCTCTCTTGAATTGTCAGATTCATTTTCCAGTTGTCAATAGTCTTTTTCTTCACTTGAACATGTGTGCGAAGTAGATGTTTTTGAGCATCCCAGATTCTGTGATGAATTCTCACATGTAGTGAATAGACGTTTTGTTGCAACTTAAACTCTCTGTTGAAGTCTCACGTCAATGGAATATATGTTATAGACGACACAAACCCTTTATTGAATTGTCACATTCATTATACAGTTGCCAATAGTCTTTTTTTTCATTTGAACAAGTGTGCGAAGTAGATGTTTTTGAGCATCCCAGATTCTGTGATGAATTCTCACATGTTGTGAATAGAGGTTTCGTTGCAACTTAAACTCTCTGTTGAAGTCTCACGTCGATGGAAGAGATGTTTTAGACGATTTAAACGTGGTATTGAATTGCCACATTCATTAGTTAGTTGTCAATAGTCTTTTTCTTCGGTTGAACAAGTATGCGAAGTAGATGTTTCTGAGCATCCCAGATTCTGTGATGAATTCCCACATGTAGTGTGTAGCGTTTTGTTGCAACTTAAACTCTGTTGAAGTTTCACATCGATAGAATAGATATTTTAGACGATTTAAACTTTCCATTCATTTGTTTCGTTTATCATACAGTTGTCAATATATTTTTTCTTCGGTTGAACAAGTTTTTTAAGTAGATGTTTTTACCAATCCTGAATAAGTGATGAATTCTTATATGTGTAATTCAATGAAACTTCTAGCCCCCTTTTTTAGAATGCCCTTAGCTATTGGTAGACGTAGCAGATTGTTGCCGTTCCTTCAAAAGTTTCTCGTTGCTGGCCTGAGGGTATGGGTCCCTAAAACTCAATATTTTAGAGTGTTGTTACCCGTACCGTGTTGTTCGCTTGGTCTAGTAGTGTTGAAACCTTGTCTCGGTGCGCATTTTTCTTTCTTTTGTTCCTCTTTGCAGTGAAATTACGCAAATCATTGACCATGTGAAATTTGTAAAAAGTGAAAACAGCTTCTATGTTTCTTTCTTGTGTTGATGGATGAAAAGAATTGCAGAAACACAAGTTTCCTCAACGTTTCTGACGATTTCGTTAAAAATCTCGGTAAAAGGAATTCGAGAATTAGGGTCATTTGCAGGCTCAGAATGCAGTTGCGTGTAGGGTTTGTAGTTTGTACTTTTGGTGTGAATATGTTATGTCCCTAAGGTCGCCAGTCTTGGGCACTCTCAAATTGATGACTTCTCTGTTGTCATTTAGGAATTTGTCGGTGAATCTTGATAATCTAAACGAGCGTAGAATGTAAAATACGATAAAGAAAGACAACTGAGAAAGAAGAGGAAGAAACGGCAACATTAAACAATTAATGTAACATAACTTCAGGAACGTAAGAAATTTTCTAGGCCAGCTCGAATGATGATGGCCCGCTACTTTTCTTATTTTTCCAACTGATGGCCCGTTAAGTTGTTGCACAAAAATGCCAGTTATGTGTTTAGTGATAAGATAAATGAACTAAGATAAAGTAAAAGGTCATTTTGCACATTTTCCGAGAGTCTGAAGGGCGTGGCTGCGAAAAATTTTCCTGGGAACACCCACAGACTCCCATGTTTCATTCATAGTGGCCCTCTTCAAGCTCCAAGGCTAGATCCACCCCAGTTCATTTCTTTTCTTTTCTTTTCTTTTCTTTTGTTTCATAAAGGGGAAATCTGTTTTGTCTTTCAGTTGTTTGGGACGGGTACCTGTCGACAGACAAGGGGACACTGTTTCCCTTCCCTTGGTTCCTTTTCTTTTAATCTGCCCTTTTTTCTTTCTGTTATCGACGGCTTTTTCAATAAAGCACCCCCTTTTTGACTAAGCAAAGGAACAAAACGATAAATGTGTTAACACGATAAGATTTAAATAAAGCGATATTCGTAATTTTGCCGTTATCTGAGAGCTGCATGTCTGCATTTCAAGAAAGAAAAAATATTTTTGCTTCAATGATTTTCTTTTTGGAGCCTGGAGACTAGTTTTGATTTGTGGCGGGAAAACGCAGACGATGGCGTAGCAAGAGAAGGGAAGTTTGAGTGGAGAGAAGTTCTGAAAGATTTTTGCTTCAAAAGTGCATCAAAATGGCTTTCTATGAACAGAGAGTGCCGAACCAAGATACTTCCTTCAAATTCATACCGAAAAGCTTCTATCAAAACGAAAATAATAACGGTGGGAATGAGCTGGACAAACTGCTGAAAGCAGACCTCTCCGGGGGCCTCGCGAATGGGCTAAAGCGATGCACGAGAATGGAGGCATTTGGAGTTGAAAACGACTCAAAGACAAACGCAGAAGAACCCAGTGCAATACATACTATTGAGGCTAGCTTTTTTCTGGATTCACTCATGGACAGAATTGTCTGGGAAATTGAAAGGAGCCGCAGAAAGGTTAATGCGAGTATGGAGGCGGTTAGGCCCTCTCGCCTCGCCCAAAAAGATGTCGTCTTCGAAGATGATTGTGTGAAATTGGAAGGGAAACGCAAACGTGTACAGTTCACTTCTCCAATGACAACAAATATATTTCATTATTGGGATGAGGAAGAAAGCCAGGAAGATACCTTGCCACTGTGCTCTGATTCTGAAGAAGAATTTCCACTTCATGATCATGATAAAATTTCATATTTGGAGCAAGAATGCCCTGCAAAAAAGAGAAAACTGATGCTAGCCAAAGAGAATGTTCATGTTGCATCATTTAACCCATTGGTATTACCAAATGGAGGAGAAGAGGCAGCCATTGAAAGGGCGCTGGAACAAGTGACCAAGCCTCAGTGCGCAAAGACCCAGTCATCACACCACAATGATGATAATGCTGCCCGCAATTCAGAAGTGCTTGAGCTGATATCAAAGACAAGTGAAGAAGACATTCTTCAGTTTGACAAGAAAAAGGCAGATATCTCAGAGCAGAAATCCAATATGCTTTCAAGTGTGGGCAGTTCTGATGCAATTGTGCCTGACCTTTCAGGCAGTAATAATAAAGAACCTCTGTTTCAAATAATGCCAGCTAAGGAAACTGCTTCAAATAAAAGAAACATTGTTACAGAAAATAAAGAGTCTCCTCCAATCAGCAAGGAAGTTTCTGTTTTGATTAGCAATGAAAGCCAGGATGAAGTAGATGAACAGTGGTATGCAGAAGTAGTGAAAAGGAAATTTGCTGAAAGGGAAAATTTTGATATGGAAGAGATGAAAGAAGGGCTCTTGAAGCAAAGTAATGGTCAAAATGATGGAAACGGAAGTAACTCATCTGGTAGCTGTACTGCATTATCAATCAATGCTCACTTTCTTATTTCAGAGGTAGAAAACCTTGTTTTTGAAAAGGTTTTAGCCTGGGATGTACTTGGTCTGTGAAAATACTGGGAGATACCACTGGTTAATCTGAAAGCTATACTGTCTCGGAGTCAATTTCTTGAAGATGATACCCTGTCTTGGAGCAAAGTGTTTTTAAGCAATACCCTGCCTTGAGTTTCCTAAGTCAAAACTGTGCCCCCTCCCTGGAAATTTGTAAGAAGTCTATCGGAAAATCTGTAAATTTCACCTTCCGAGCAATTTTTCACATTTGCGGAGTGCAAATTGCCTACAACAACATTTTGGAGTCAAAAATGGCAAATATGAACCTAGTCATGGAACCAATTTTTACAGAAATGATGCCCTGCCCCATAGTCAGAATCCTGAAGATGGTACCCTGTTCAGCAGCACATCCCTGTGGAGAAAATTATATGAGATACCCACTGGGGATTTGAGTGTGTGAGGTCTGCATAAAGTTGGTAGGCTTGAGAAGAATTGGCAGTGTGTATGGTAGGAAGGTGGTTAGATTTTCAACTGTTAAAGGTGCATTCATAAAGTCAATGGGGTAGCTTAAGTTGGTGTAGCTAGAGCAAATCTAGGAATCATAACGTTACAAACTTTAGTGACATTTTCCCTCTTGTCTTATTGCCATATTACCTTAAGTCTACCCATACACTTGCAGACCCTACCAAAGTTTATGTAAAAATGAGACTTGACTTTCCAATGCCATAGATCAGCGCCACTTTTCAGATTGACTCAAGAAGGCCTCATAGTCTAAATTAAAGTCCATCCTATTCAAGGACATAATGACAGTTACAGCTCTCCCACAACATTCACACAAAAAAGAGCCAATATTTTGGTACACCATCTAGGTACACCCTTAAGAAAAAGTTCAGCTTACAACAAGCTTGCACAAGCTTGACAGAAGCATGATTTTAGCTTGAAGGGTTGGCTTGAATTGAATAGTTGACTCAATTCTGGCTAGTTTGCACATATGATCAGTGCTATATCAAGCTTGACAATGATATTCTCAACCATTTCACAACCAAGCCTAAGATTGATTCTGCTTTCAGTTCAGATGATACATGTTGCAAGCCAGCAAAAGTAGTGCAAGATTCTTGGTCGAATCAATCTCTCAAACATGCTCAAATCATTCTGCAAACAAGTAAGTATCAAGCTTGAAGCATGCTGCAAACATGCAATATTCGCTAATGGCATGTTTTTTCTTTTCAGGAGCAGCAAGTTCCTGACAATTCAGCCAGTCAAACCATAAATATCTCAGCCCTTTCAAGGGTCTGTGATGGTTGTGAAGTGGAACTTCCTACAGCAGATTTAAGCACTCCCATGCTAGTAGCTTCTCGCAGTCATACAATGGAATCCCTGGAACTTAGCCCCATAATGCCTGAACACTCCCTAGACACCAGTCATGATTCTCAAGATTGTAAGCTTCACATTGTAAGTCAAGAAGAAGTTCGGTTAGCTGATATGGATATTGAAGATTCTCCTTGCAACAGTGTGAAAGAAAAATGCAACAAAAATAATGATAATGATCTGGAGATGGCTATAGAATCATTTGCTGCTGAGGTACCAAATACAGAAGAAAACTTTGCAGTGGGTTTTGCAACCAGCACTCCAATAAAGAACACATCCGAGTCTAGCACTGATGAATATAAGAGTGATAAGGGTATCAACATGGGAGATGAGACGGAGCTTGAAGGCTTCATCAAAGAATTCGTGCATCAAGAGCTCAGAGCTCAAATATCAAATGCAGCTCCAGAGAATTTTCTTGATCAAAACTTATGTGATTCTGCACTTGTTGACGATATTGTCTGTGCAAGTCAGGAAAATAACACTGTCACAAATAAAGTTGCAAATGATACACATGGACCTTTAAGAGTTGATTCTGAAATTGGTGTTGCTGAGTTAGAAAATAAAGGAGGAAATGAGGCACTAAGCGATGAAATGGAGAGGTTTCTTGGTCCAAACTTATGTGATTCTGTGGCTGTTGACAATGTTATCTGTTCGTGCCAGGAAATCTACGCTGGAAAAAATGAAGTTGAAAATGTTACTGAATTGGCTAGCAATGCAGGAGGGCAGTTGGAAAGAGATAACGTTGATAGTTTTGATGATCCAAACTCTTGTGATTCAGCAGTTGCTAGCGACATTATCTGTGAAAGTTTAGAAATAAACATTGGTACAGATAAAGTCGATAATACACACGGATGTACGACTGTTGGCTCAGAGATAAATGATTCCGAGTTAGCTGGTAATAGGGTTACGAAACCAGTGAGAGAAATAGATACCATTGAGAATATTCTGATTGAATCCAACGTATTTAGTTCCAAGATGGCTGATACTTGCCCTGTTGAAGCAATGGGAGAAGAGTGGTCCACAAGAGATTCTGAAAATGCATTTGAAGATCCTGAAAATTTCAGTCCGCAGATGGTCATTGTTGGGATTTCCCAAGCTAAAGAAGAAGGTGACAACAAATGGCGCGGAAAAGAGGAAGAGGGCTTCCATAAATTGACCGGAAAAGGAGGCTCTCAGAAATGTATTGTAGGAGGAAGAACCTCAAAGCAGACGACCGGAAACAAAGTGACTTTGCAAATTGCTGATAAAGAATGGTGCACACGAGAAGCTGAGAGTGCTTCAGAAGAACCTGAGATTTCTAGTCCTCGTGTGGTCAGGATGGAGATTACTGAAAGACAGGAGGAAGAGTGTTCCAAAAAATGTACCGCAAGAGAAGCGAAAATCTCAAAGGACAGTACTGACTTCGTTAAGTGTAGCGATGAAGAGGAATCTATAGGAAAGGTACAAGGCGATATCTACGAGTCATCAAATGCATGTTTAAAGGATGTTGGTAACGGTGTTGAAGAGGGAAAAGATTTTACAGTATACGAGCAAGATGTATCGTTGGAAATGGCCAAATTTAGCCAATCTGACGAGGAGATGCTTATTTGTGACTCGGAGGGTTTTGATGTCACAGAAACAGTTGACAATGTTTTCAACCCACTGTTTTATGGTGATACTAAAATGGACGATCAAAGACTTGATATCGAAGGAAACTTGAAGGTAATGCCTGATAAACTGACTAAAGAAGAGGAGCGTCATTTGATAACTACTCAAGATTGTTCGAGCCAACAGATTGGAAAAGTCGCTCATCATTATGCAAAGACCATACTTGAAAGAGGTAAATTGTATTTCAGGCACTTTGTTTATTTTCATATTCAAAAGGATTTTTTGTTTCACGATAACAGAGTCTTCGAGTTTTGGTTGGCCAAGTCAAGATGTGGTGCTCCAAAAAGAGCCCGCGAAATTTGTGTAAAAATTTTTTTGGACTTGTAAAATGTTTCGAGATGTGCAAAGTTTTGGAGGTTTTATGATATCTTTTGGATTTTTGCAATTGTTTGTAACTTTCTAAATTCAGTAAGTCCTTGATCCATGAAACCTGGAAAATCTATTGACCTTGGGATTCTGGGTCAAACCTTCATCTTAGTCAGCTGGGCGACGCTTTTCCATGTAAGTCATCCCTAATCAAGTGTCTGTGTTTTTCGTTGATTTTAGCACAATCTGCTGCTCAACGTACTGCAACAAATTCCAAGAAAGTGGATGACCCTGAGAAAGATGAAACTATTGTACCAGTATTCAACCAAGCCATTGAAAATTCAGATCTTATGTTTTATGAAGATGATGATTATGATCACCAGCAGTCTACCATACTAGCCCAAGAAACCCCGGGCCAAGTCCCTTTCCAGGTATGATTTCTTGCTAAAATTTGACTTTTTGAACATACACAGCAATCACTAGTAGCTAGTTTGTTAACATTTTGATGATTTTGAGCAAACATTTTGGACGGAAGGTTTCGGACAAAGCATCTTCGATTATATCCTTCTTTACAACTTATTAACCAAATCTTTCTCTTGACATGGGCTACATTTCAGAGAATGAACACAATTTTAACAGATCCCCCTTCAGCTGGAAATGTAAGTGTCTTGAGCAGAGAGTTTAGCTGACAAAATTTTTGGACGTTTTTTAAGGTAAGTTGGAACAGAACGTTTCCGACGAATATTTTTCACAACTTCTGCCGCCTATGCAAATTTCATATTCTTACGTAAGTTTCGGTCGGTCCTTTTCAGTGTCTCCCACTATCAATGGTTGAGTACCTTCAAGTTCCTCGTTTCATGACAAAGTTTCATTTTGTGTATCAATTCCTTCACAGGATATACCCGAAAAGATAAGACGAAAGGCAGCCCACGAAAACATCAAACAAGAAGAAATGTCTGAATCTGAAGCTGCGACACCAAGCTTTGATTTTGAGAGTCAAAGTGCATTTTCTTGGGGAGCTAGAAGAAGGCTTTTCAATGACATTACGGTGACAAATGTACTGCCGGAGCAAGGTAAGTGGTTTTTGCTTGCTTTCAAAGACTTTGATTCCAGATGAGTGAATAAAGAGAAGCAGAGCATGGTTACTCAAAGGGAAGCGGGAGAACGTCCCAGGGGAGGTACTCATATATTTTTCCGTATGGGGACGTGCCGCTGAACAGTGTATCATTTTCAGGATTCCGACTCCGGGACAGGGTATCATTTTTGTAAAAATCAGCTCCATGACAGGGTCCATATTTGTCATTTTCGACTCCGAAAGGTCGTTTTCGGCCATTTGCGCTCTGCAAATGTGATTCAAATCGCTTGGATGGCAATACTTCCACAATTTTCGATAGATTTCGTGCAAATTTCCTTGCAGAGCACTACTTTGTCCAAAGAAACTAAAGGCCAAGGTATTGTTCAAGAAAATTTTACTCCGGGACAGGGTATCATTTTCAGGAATTTGACTCCGGGACAGGGTAGCTTTTTAGATTTTCCAGCGGCACGTCCCCGTATGTTCGTAGGCCAAGTACCCCCCCCCCGGGGAGAACGTCAAATAACCAGAAAATGGAAAGATCATGCTATTACTTTGCTTGAAGTAGACTGAGTGTATCCCTCCCCCCCCCCCGCCTTCCTTTCCCTAGACATGAAATTTAGTAATGGTAATATTTTGTTGATAAACTAGTCTAGTTATCGTGTATCTTTTTTAAGTGCCATTCATAGTGGGAGCTCGATGACCATGTGTCTATTTCTGCTGTGAGTAGCACGATATATCTTAATTCTAGTTGATCTGTTTAATGTAGCTTGATTTTATTGATTATAAAAATACATGAAACTTTTCGTTTAATTAAATTAAAGTGTCAATTCAGCAAGAACTGCATGTGAATTCAGAGCCAAAAACGCATCATCTTTATAATCTATATCGTTTCAGGTACGTGTCCATTGTGATCTGAAAAGATTTAGGTGGATGTAGGTGAATCCACGTTAGCGTTACCTCTTAAAAATCACTGATATCTCCTTATTCTTTCATACAAGATTGTATTGTTGTATCTCTGGAAAATTCAAACATGCATCTTCTAAATTACACATTCATTTTGAAAAACGAAGATCAGTGTAGGAACAGACAGATGTTAAGGGGAACAGACATGGCTATGTCTTGTAGCTTCTACGAACAGGCTAAAGAAACGCCCAGAAACGCCCAGAAACGCCCACCAATCCATTGTTTCTTTCATCAAACAATGAAACAGCAGGTTTCAAATTTACCGAATACAAGAGATTGCTTTGTAAAGTTGGGACGGGCCAGCTACTGATTATGTCACTTTTCTGTAAAAGCGCGAAATCGTTTTGTTTCGAAAGAAGTCTTTTTACTTTGAGTGATCCAACTCCTTTAACGTAAAATTCTGCAAATGCTCAAGACTTCAAAATGGCACAAATTTAATTATCCAAGTTGCCGAAGTTTTTTTTCAAACCATTGAATCACACGGGACATGCATTAACCAGCTGTTAAGCTGTTTTTATGTTTGACGTCTTTTCTTGACTGACTTTTCATCTAATTCTAGATAACTGCATTGTTTTAAACGCTGTGTCTTCAGTTCCACTGAGGCAACATACGAATGGTGTCAATGTTCAGTGTAAGATCCCCCATCGAGGTGTCATAAGACTTGGTTTATCAAAAAAGAAACATGCCAGAAGACTACATCCATACTGGAACGCCAGCAAAATTCGTAGCGACCGACAGGTGGTACCGGACGTAGATGTAAGTAACGAGTGATTAATGTTATTGTTTTCTGTGAGCGGTGTATATTTTTCCAAAATAGTACAGCCCCAAATAGGAAACTAATATGTTTGGGCCAAACTTAGTGATAAAAACCAGTAATAAAATTTTGTCTGAAAGAAGAGGCATCTGGTTTGATGTGATCTCCAATCTTGACTTTCTTCTGCCACTAGCAATTAGTGATCAGATCCTTTGAAGAAACTGTCAAATTCTAGGTTGAAGTGCCTTCTATTGAATGACACCAAAGACGCAAAAATCGAAAGGATAGTTCCTTGTCAGCAGCAGAAAAATACAGTGATTTTGGAACTCTTTGTAGAAATCATACTTTGGTTGGCTAGTGCAGGGAAAGTGTAAGAGCGTATTTCGCTTTACAATAGGCGATAGAAAAAGACTTTTCTATTGGCTATGGTTTCACGGATGCAAAGTTGGTTGGTGTGGCAGCTGATGGTTGAGTATTCAGAAAGATAGTTTGAAAGGAATATCGGTCTGCATAAATTCATCCTTTGCTTCTTGCCAGTGTAGTTTAGACTGTAGTTGTTCGGTAAAAAGTGTCGTTGAGAAAGAAAAGAATAATAAGAATTTCCAGCATATCATTTACAAGTCCATCTGATTCAAAATAGTTTCCTAAAGCATATGACTGAGATCTTTCTAATCTTTAAAGAGGTGCGTGTACAATTCTACCACATTTTGCTATTGATTCAAATGACTTGCAAGGAACTTTGGGTAATTTGCTGTAAATCTACCTTGGCAATTTTTTGATATTGTTATTATTTTCAAAATGGCGGCAATTCGATGTTTTTTGTCAAAATTAATTGAAAATCTTTAAAAATTATAATCATTGTTAATCTTGGATTAATCGAGGAAAATTGATACGATCTTCAAGAAAACCATCGTTATGGTAGGTAATCATATTTAACGTGGCCAGCCTGCGAAAGTCTGAGAGAGACTTTTTTCCAGCAGGGGCCACGGATGTTTTACCATCAACCTGCTGCAGCTACCAGATTTGCCTCACAGGGCTCTGGTCGACCCAGACTAGAGTTACGGACAGCGACCAAACTGCCCAGCGTGGGATTTGCACCTCGGCCATTATGAGACCTTTGGTTTACGAGTCAGTCGCCTTAACCACTCGGCCACACGCTCTCGGAAGAAGGCTTGAAGGTTTTATGAAGGTTTGAAGGTTTGAATTGAAGGTCTTATGGTGGGAAACAGAAATCTGTAGCTCTTCTGGTTTAGAATTTAGAAATTTGATTATGTCACTGCCACAAGATTGATGAATGCCGCCATTTTGAAAATAATCTAGGTATCCAACAATTGCCACGGCAGATATACAGCAAATTACTTTCAAGTGCTTTAATTTAGAGAAAAATATGATAGAGTTTTACACCTTTTGAAATATTTGAGCCCGATGTTATTTCCTATTGCAAAATTTATGCTGGAGCTGTATTGGTTACATTGATCATGTGCTTCAAGTAGTTAGCCTGCGTGCAGACTTGACTGGTTTACCAAAATCATGTTGAGTTGAATGGAAAATTGAAAATTCATTCCCTTCATTCCGGGAGTGAATTATCAATTTTCCATTCAACTCAATATGATTTCGGTAAACCAGTCGAGTCTGCACGCAGGCTACCAGTAGTGCGATTGATAAATTTTCTTGAAGTAGGCCTTGCTCAGAAAGCTGACTGCGCAGCGAAGCAGTTCTCGGATTGTAGTGTTTTGTGAATTTTGAGTTTTCTGGTATAAAACGTTTATTTGTAAAGCCTTTCACATAATGTAAATAGTTAATTTCAGTACATGTTGTTTATCAGTAGGTAGTTACATAGTTCTTGTTGCAGATGCTTAGTATTTAGCTAAAAGAAATGGAAGACACTAGTTTTAGCGGAACATGTCCTTAGAAAATATGCAGAGTTAGGGTTTTCGTTGAAGGGTCACATTCAAAGTCTGAAGTTACCTAGTTGCTTGGAAATTGAATCCAGTTAGGTATTGGAAGCGTAACAAAGCTGCGGCGGAAGCTGTGATCGAGATGGCAGTGAACGAAATGCAACCGAGACAAAAAACCCAGGAAGTATGGAAATTTAATTCAGTTAGGTAAATGAAACTGAAGCAAAGGTGTGGTGGGAGCAATAAACAAGTGTAATGAAGATTTCTTTTTTTGTGTAATGAAGTTTCTTTTGGTTGTAGGTTCTTTAGTGTTGGTTGTTCCTCCGTTGTGTTTTATTCAAAGGTTGTGGGTTCTTTAGAGTCTACGTCCCATACGGGACCTTTGCGCAGCTCCAGAGGCGGCGAATACCAGAAAGTAATCAAATTCATTACATTGAACTAATTCAGTTATATAGTATATCATGTAAGCGCAGATAGATACACTCGTTAATCTTTTTAGGACGGCTGGCTACCAGGGCCGCCACATGGCCCTTTTTGACTACATCGTCAACTACTCTCGAGTACCGAATAAACGGGGGGGTGAGAATAATCGGGGGGGGGGGGTTGGAAATGGTTCGATATAACAATAATCGGGGGGTTGGAATAATCGGGGGGGGGGAGCTTGGAGAAATAGAAAATAGCCGTTTCTTAGGTAAACACGTATCTGTTATATATCTATGTGAACAGTGATGTTACTGATACATATACTTTTGAACTCTGGTTCTGTTGAATGCACTTCTTGAGACTTTTTCTTGCGTTGATACAGAAATTATGTCTAATATCATTTCATTTTTCCAAAAAATTAATAAACGGGGGGGGGGGTTGGAATAAGAGCGTTGGAAAATTTTTCAAAAATTGATAAGCGGGGGGGGGGACGATTATTCGGTACTCGAGAGTACAACTTTGTATGCGTAGAACACGATAATATTGGTGGTGAGTTAGATAATTGTGGACATAGAGAAAAGGTTAATTCATCTGGAATGACCTGTTCACCTATACCTGTCAAGCATATTCAGTGAACTAAAATAATGGAGTCACAGGTGAATTGTACTTTCGTACTGCCAACCAACCGTACAAGAACGCAAACAACGGAGAACGGGTATTAATCCTCCACTCCGGGTCTCACAACACAAGATGGCAGTGAACAAGACTCATTATAGACAAAAAAATCACAAGCCATCATAGAGATTTTGTTCAAATCTTCTGAAATCTACTGAAACACACACCAAGTGTGTCTAAGGCAAGTGAGGAGGTTTTTCTTGGCAATTATTTTGTGCTGCTCGACACTTTTGTTACGGCACTATAGCTCCATTACGGCCGTAAGCGAAAAGAACGGGAAAATACGTTGAAATTTGATCACATCATTCATCCGTGTGCGCGTTGAGATTAGTAACAGTTAAATGTTGTTTCTTAAATAAATTTTGTGAATATTAGTTGTACAGCAATGCCAGACAAACTTTTTTCAGAATAATTCCGTCACTAAGGGTATTCAAACTTTTTTTAAGAATGCCCTCAATATGAAATTGAAAACCTGAATCTCCCACTTATCATTATGAAACCAATTCTTTGAATCGTTCCTAAATTAGAACAAATTTTGAATCTCATCTTACGTAAATTTTTGATGTACCTAGCTTGAGGCTCACACGAAGCATTTGTTGAAATCAAACGCCCTACTTACTGCAAGACATGGCGATACTAACAAATAAATAACTAAGCAACTATTTCTAATAGACCTTTTAGCTATTCTGAAAAAGAATCTCAATCGAACGATACTTTGCTACATTTTGTAGAATTTTCGAATGTGCACAATTGTGATAGAAGCTCTAACGCCACTCGATCGAATCTCGTGTATAAAAATGTATAAAAATAACGCTCGATCCAGGCTCTTTTGCTGAATAGCTAAAAGGTCTATTATAACAGTAAAGTTAATAGCTTTGAAAAAAGGAAATCATAGGGGTGCGAAATTGAAATAAGATAACAGCAACAACAACAACTACTACTACCACAACAGAGAATTAACATTGACATCGATAGAATTTCTTTTTAATTTTTTCGTGAGAAGAAAACTGCCCATCATCGGACTGCACTACTATGGCATCTTCGTTCTTCTTCTTCCCTCTCCGCTGGCTGTGTAATATTCATTACGAACCAAATTTGTTAATTGTCGTCAGGGCCGATACCAGCCGTGAATTCATAAGGGGGCGGAAAACCAAAATTTTCCGACGATAAAACCATCAACAACAACAGCAACAACAACAATTGTAGGAAAACACGCAAAATCTATGCATTAAATGACCGATCTAACTCCTCAGGTACTGAAATTTAGCCATATTTCGCATTCCAACCTTGAAATCAACAAACTTGCAAACAACTAACAACAACCGTGAATATCAAGAAGAAATATGCCATAAATTCAATCATTTCAATTAGAATCTATTTTTAACGCTACTAAATTCATGTTTTTATGCGTTGTTTCTCCTCAAAATCCTCCAAAACCAGTCATTTAAATCACAAAAATTCTTACAAGAGAGCAAAATTTTCCGACGAATGGTCTCCTGGGGGGGGGGGCGCTCCGCCCCCAGCCCCCCATTGGCTTCGGCCCTGATTGTCGTTTTCCATAGAAAACTAAATTTTCAATCTTAAATGAATATTTTGATATTTAGCTAACTTGAATCTAACACTAATCATTATGAGACCACATCTATTAATCGTTTCCTAAATCAAAACTAAATTTCAATCTTAACTGAATTTTAGATCATTACTGGTTCTTTCGTTTGGATATGACGATAATTACTGCTACTTCTCTTGTCATCTCTTCAGCCATTCTTATCTTTGCTATCCATCAATATACCACAAAGTGTCAATGAATTCGATTTATTTTATGCTAATCATGGTTACCCAGGGCCTGGCAACCCCGGGTCGCAGGTAGATTATTTTCTCATATTCATATGGACGTGGACTCAGTCAGGTCAAGGCTCCAGAGATTTTTTGTGAACACAATGTAAACTATTCTGCACTCTTCCGCAACTTTGATAACATTTGATTGAGTGAGATGTCTGTTCATGACTGCTTCATATAAATTTTTTGGCTGAGAGTCGCCGAAAATCGTTTGTCAAACACGGATGAACTCTGCTGGAAGATTTTGATCAAAAGTCTGCCTCAAATTAGACATTTTTATACATTTTCCAGGGAAAGTTCGATTGAGCGGAGTTATAGCTTCGATTAGTATTGTCCACATTCGAAATTCGACATTTCTGTACAAAATTTATAAAATACTGTTCGATCCAGATTCTTTTATGGAATAGCAAAGCTCACGTGACACCCAATGTGAGACAAGCTTCGATTTGAAGCTCAAAGAAAGTCTGATCTAATCTTGGAGAAAGTTGTGCTTAAATACTTTGGTAAGTTTCGCTTTATATTTCCCTTCTAGGTATTACGAACTTGTGTGTCACTTTTTCATGAAAACTGTAGGACCCTGTAGAGCAGAAATTAAGCGGCTCATACAGCCATACACAGTGAGAATCACGATAAGAGAACCATAAGTTAAAAAAGGCAGTTTTTTAAGCGCAGAGAATTACCAGAAAGGACCAAATCATAAACCAAAATCACAGCAGTTCCACAACCAAAAATAAAAAGTTTTTAAATTCTATTCTTTAATTTGATCACTTTTAGTAAAATTTCTTAAATCTGGCAGAGAGGAAGAGGAGTCTCAAAATGCAATTTTTTTAATGCTTTTAAGAAGTACAAACCCTACTCTTTTTATTGCATGATTCTTCATGAAGTTTATTCTTTAGAATCAACTTTTGGGAGGAAAGTTTTGTTCAGAAGATGATGGCCCTTTCGAAATTAGGCCAATCACAATGATGAAATGCAAATGCAGCCTGTTTGCCGATCAAAGGCTTCGCTGTGACTTCAGCTACTCAGCTGTCCATAGCTGAGTGAATCTCAAGTGTACTTGTTGCTAATTATCGTAAAAATTCTTCATACTTACGCTTTTGTAAATCTACTAACATATTTCTTGTTTATGTTCAGAGATCCTAGGCAGTAGAGTCCAGATCAAGCAAAAAGCAGACATTAAAAAGTTGAAAACCGCCATGCCAGAGAAAGGAGCCCGATGATTGAAGAGGGGGGACGGTAAAGAAGACAAACTTGTAAGTTCAACTTTAAAGTCAAAAGTCCTACCACACGCGTATTTTTCATAAGCAACTGCTTGTAAGAATCTTCGTTTGGTAGATGATTAAGAAACTCCCATACTGGGAAAAATGATTTTGATTGCCCCCGATTTTGATTGGCTTTTCACTCCCAAAAATCTCGTACAGCCTATAAAAAATCTTGCTATTTTCAAGAGGATCCATCAAAAGTCCGGGAAAAAGGCTATTGATCTGAGCAAATTTTGTTCGCTTTTTTAAACGAGTGCAACGCCGCTCGGATTTTATCAGGGCTCAACTTGTCACTGCAAAGTTTGAGATTTAATTCCACAAATATATTGCCTGCATGCTTTGAAGCTGAAACTGTTACAAATGACAGCACTTAACTGAGGCCATTGAGTGGTTTAGGGGTGCGAAAATTTATTAAATCCGAAAATATTGTTCTAAATGCGTGAAAATAGGAATGAACATTGGTTCAAAGGTTCCCGTGAATCGATTTGAGGACAATTGATTCAGAACAGGCCGTTTATGGATGCGTAAATCCTGTGTTAATTATTTGGCTTACCTATTTTGACGTGACTAATTATTTCAATTCTTATTCTTTGGGCAGAGGATACAGCATGGTCGCAAAGTTCAGGAATGTAAACAAACAAACGATTATTGCACAGACTTGGCAAAGTTGCAGTCACGAGTTAGAGTTGGACAAGAAGCTGAAGTTCTGATGGAAAGTTGGAGGTTGTTGAGGACGTTGTGGTGAGTGTGTTTGGAGATTTATCTATCTGGGTCATTTTTCGTTCTGGAAAGGCATTTGAAACCGAAGTTGCATTTGAACTTCAAGGGTGTGTTTTGATTGGTTCTAATAGAAAGCCTAGTAAACTTTGATAACAGCAGACTTGGCTGGGAAGGAAAACTGTTTCCCAGCCAAACCAAATATCTTTGAAATAGCAGGTTTCGGATTCACCCTGGGGAAAATAAAAATTCTCTTTTGAAAAGAAAATCTCTTAAAAGTCTGCCAAACCTCCTACCCAGATTTGGAGAAGAAGGTTCAGAAAGCCTGCCAAAAACCTTTGAGAATGTTTTGGTCAAGGGACTTATTCAAGGGGGAACCTTGTTGAGGGGAGTTGATAAACCTTTCACGATAAGCTTCTTTTATAAGAAACTGGTTTATAAGAAACTGGTACTAAGATGGCCAAAATTTTAAGAAACTCTAGTACTATGTCTAAGAAGTACTAAGAAACTTTTCAAAGTTAAAAACATGGATGTCATAGCAAATATATAGTTGAAGCTTTATTCTAGAGCGATGTTCACTAACCATTCCTGTTCTCAACATAACAGAATACTTTTTATTTCTATATGATGTTTTAAATGTCAAGAAACATAAATGCAGCAGTGTTAGCGACCCTATTGATAATTCTGCATTCAAAAAATGAGAAACCAATTAAGAAACTTTTATTACTAAAATGGATGAAATTTGATGTTGAATTAAGAAACTTTTAGTACTATGACCTGATCCGTGTTTGTTATAAAAATGTGTAAATTAAGAAACTTTTAGTACTATGGCCTGATCCTTATTTGTTGTAAAAACGTGTATAACAGCATATCAAGGAGTGTGATAGTAGACCGTGATTTTGTGGGTGAAGAGAACAAGCCTGAGGTCATGACCTTTTATTTGCCCCGTGGCCTCTGCTGAAAAGTCGTTTGTTAAGATCACACCGGCGGATATTGCCATGCGAAAATATAATCAACAAGAATATAGGCTCAACAACTTGTCTGTAACCTGGATGAGTAATGGATTTTTTAGGCCCCGTTTCAACAAACACTGGGCAGTTTTCACCCCTTTTCAGCTAAGAAACGCTTCATCGAACACTTTATGTTCCATGATACAAAAGTTTTTTCAAAACACTCCAGGTTGGCTATTCGAAGCGTTTTGGAACTGACCCACCTTCTCATGGAAAAATTCTACAAAAAGCCAACCCGCCTCAACGGGTCAACCCTATCCTAGAGAAGGGTTATCCGCCAAGGTCGGGTGACCCAGACTGGCTATGGTGTAAAAGCTTGAAGAGATTTGACTGGAGGGGGGCTGAACCTCTGTGGCGTGTTGGAGCCAACCCGGGCTTGTGTAAACAGGCCCTTTGGTTGGCGAGCAAAAGAGTCTGGAACGATCGTTTGAAGGCCTGTAGCCGTCAAGCCATTTATCAGTTTCCAAAAAATTTATCTTACCGGTGTAGCTGACACATCAACTACGATCATTAGTTTATCAAATCGGTATTGTTCTCAAATTATAAGTAACTTCTTAAAAATTTTTCATCTCAAAAACCTTTGAAGCAGACTTGACCAAATTTGCAGGCAATTTGCCTCACAGCCATCATAATCAAACTGTCTGTCTGTCGATCTCGCTCAGAACTTCTGCTGCATAAACGTATTCACCTGGTTATTCATTCTTTTTTCGTCTGTTTTCTGTTATCACGAGGCTGGCTTTCTTTGCTAGCAAAGCTGATCTAGGATTTTAGGCCTTAGGCTTTCAAAAGGCGAAACATGTTCCTAACTTCTCCCGAGAGGCATTTCAATCATTCGAAAAAGCGTACGAGATTTTTCGAAACAAAAGGAATTTTACGGATTTTTGATGGATTTTCTTGAAAACAAAAGGACTTTTCCAAGGTGTACGAGATCTTTTGTGAGTGAAATGCCCCATTGACTTATCCGTTGTGGAAGTCAAAGCTGGTCGGTTGAATTTCTGGATTTTTAAAACTGAAATCTTGCACTTTCGCCTTTAACTGTTCTTTGTCGTAATTCATTCATTCATTCATTCATTCATTCATTCATTCATTCATTCATTCATTCATTCATTCATTAAATAATTAATTGATTAATTCATTCATTAATTCATTCATTATTTGATTTTGATCAATTCAGTCATACATTCCTTTCAACATCCGTTCATTTATTCCCTCACTCTTTCTATCCTTGAGGCATTTCAATCAACATAACTATCAATGAATTCCCGTTGTTATTTCTTCATTCCCTTATTCTTTTTTAAGCCCTCGATCTCCAAGCAAGCTCTTTTTGTTGACATAGCTAAGTTATGTATCATCTTGCAGGCCCAGGATAGAGCTGTAAATCCAGTGAGAACTGGAAAGATCTTATTTTGGAAACCAAAATTTCCTTCACGCATTAACACGTGGCTTACCATGTTAACCTTTTCGAGTCATTTTACCCAGGGTCCTTTGTGGGCGGGCACCCTGCGATTTCAAACTAAAGATCATACACAGAAACCATGGATAAGCACTGCAGTCAAAACCAGCTGATAAACAAGGATCTTCGGGGACAATATTTTTCGAGGGCAAGGAAAATATGTGTTTGTTATGTAGTAGCTGGAACGGTGAACACACTTTTTCAGGGACGTAGGAAGCATCTCAAACTTGGGGGGCACGACGCTTCGAGGGCACTTTTTCCGTAAGAAAAAGGGGATTTTCTAAGAATAAAAAGGGCATTTATTTGTTTACTGCAAAATCGTGGGGGGCACGTGCCCCCAGTGCCCCCCGGTTCCTACGTCTATGCATATTTTGTACGCATCGTTCTAGAGCAACACTTCAAGCAAATGACAGAAAAGTTTTAACTGTATATACCGTTCCCGCTACCATTATAACGCATATTTAACCTAAAGCAATTTTGGGTAACTGCAAAACAACTGCCCCTTCAAGGCTATTGCTACTGCCGTTGAAGTTTTGGTATCGGAAAAACGTCATTTTGTCCTCTAAGATATAAAGTCTGTCTGCAGAAAGATTAAGGAATCAAAAGAAATATTAACTTGCTTGTGAGAATTCGCATCTTTCAAGAGCAAACATGGCTCCTCGGAAATTAGTTTTCCGTTATTTCCGCCCTAATATCCTTCAGATCTTTCCGTCGATAAATATTGTCTTATGTCTCCAGTACCGTCGAGAAGGGGGGTTAACCAGGGTAGTTGCCAGGGGGCCCGGGGCCTTTAGCGGCCCGGAAAAATAAAGCATGCATTATTGCTTTGTTTTCAAGTTCCTTGAGTAGCTTTTCGGGGCCTGGAGGCCAACTGGCATTCTAAACTTTGTCTCTACACACGAGATAAACTAATTTTACATCTAAAATTATGTCTTGACTAGGTGTGTGGGAGGGCGTTTCGATCTAAAAGCAGCGTTATAGCAGTGCTTAAGAGGGTGTGATCCCTGGAAAAAGGATGAGGTCCATTAGATTTTCCGGCGCAGGAGGATCCCTTCTGTGGCCGACCCTGGGGCCTGGCCCAGCTCTCGACGGCCCTGTATGTCTCAGGTCTCCTTCCTTCATAAAGGCCGTCCTCCACTTGCAGTTGTTTCAGTCGGCGTCCAGCGTGTTCGCCTTGTGCGCTTACCCTGTTACTAAAGAGCATGCGCACTATTCAAACTCGCACGTCACCGACCAAAACTACTGAAGTGGAGGTCGGCCTCCAGGAAAACGGTATGGAAAAATTCACAGCCCTCCCAAACCCCCCCCCCCCCCTGTGTATCAAACCTAAAATGGAGCTTCCTTGTGTCTTATAAATCAACTGATTTTAGGCACTCTCCAATCAGCTGTTTTTATGCAGTCAAGTGCGTTTTGAAAGTCGTTTGCAAAATGTTGGGTTTTTTACTTCATTTGATTATAACAGGAATAGAGCTAGACGAATAATTAATATTTCATAAGAAAACACAGGGAGATTAAATTAGATGGTTTGAAAGCAAGATTTATTGGTTTCGGTATGAGGTCTTTCTCCAGATGTATCCTCGACAGAATTTCACAGACTTGTTTAGTACGAACGAAGCCACAAAAAGTCTTCCTTTAAAGCAAATAACACAGTGTAAAGCGAGGAGCAAATCACTGATTTTTTTTCGTACACCTCCCTCGAAATCACAAAAAAATCACATACAAAAATCACAAAATCACCAAAAAATCACACACAGAATGCACCAAAAATCACAAATCACTGAAAACTTACTGAAAAATCACACGAAAAAATCACTAAAAAGCAATAAAATCGCAAAAAATCACAGAAAAAAATCATGTGATTAAATCACGTACGCTATTTTGAGAAGTCATTTGCCCCTCGGTGTAAAGCAAGACAGGAGAGAGGTTGTAGGGTGAGAAATGAATGGGGTGAGTCCATAAATTACAAAATGATTTCTGTGCAGGACTATCAACTGAGTATGACAAATCAGTTGTACCTACAACAGTACTCCCACAGAATCACGACCAAATTTTCCTAGTATTTCTGCCTTACAGCGATGGTTTTTGCACTCCCAGGGATGACTGACACTTTCATGCCTCCAAAGGGATAACACGTGCTAAAGCATGCAAAGGATATTGCTGTGATGCAGAAAAACTTCGTCGTAATTTTGGGCCTGTTTTGTATGTTTCTTAAGGGGCTTTCTCAACGAAAGTTCCTCAGACTTTAAGAACGAAGTTGCCTATTTTAGTAAGGTACAGCTTGTAATAGTCTATTTCGTCAATCAAAAATCAGATAGACTCACTACAGATGACGACATTGACTTGTAGTAATCTATTTGAGCATGTCGATTGTTAAATGATATATCTGCTATTATCATTGCCTTCATATGTAAGAAGCACTGAGTGGCCTTCAAACGGGGATCTTTTTGATCTTGACTCACGTGGTAAGAAGCGAAGTTTGTCGCGCAAAGGATCATGTTCACAGTGGATGTTGAATTCCGAGGGCTTGGTGGGCTGCCCTCACAATATTTTTATTTTGCCTTATTTCTTTAAGGAAAGATATCTCGCATGTTAACAACTTCTAGGAAGTAAAGACAGCTGGTGAACAGTACAAGACAACAGTTCGAAGTAGGGGAAATTCACATGAAAACGACGAACAGAAGTTGCGCAGCGGTCTGAGGATATTTGCAAACTGAGAATCGCATACTGCAGGGGAGAAGCTCTTTAGTTTTCTTAGTGAGAGTAAAGTGGAGATGGAGAGACGTACTTAGATGATGAGAGAGGGATCTTTGATTTGTGCACGTAAGTTTATCGAGAGCTTTTACATTCATGAAGGGAATTAAAGTTTTTATGTGTTGAAAGTTTGTAAATTTAGTCACAACGAAACCTGAAGGAACGTTTCGGCGTTGAAGGCAAATTTTTATTGAAAATCTTGCCCATCAAAGACTGTACATTCATAAGGATTTGGTCAAACGAATTGATCAGATGTTGTAGATTCATGAAGAAAGTCCAAGAAATATTTTATGTAACGAAATTTTGTAAATTTATTCACGACTAAAGTTGAAGAAATATTTCGACGTTGTTTGCAAAATTGGTTATAGAAATCGATAGAAATATTGCTCAAAATCTTTGGACCGCCCAGAACTAAAATGAGGAGTGAGGACTCTTTCGTAAACCCCAGGAAACTTTCATCACAAATGAAAAATGTGTTCGTACTTCATCAACCTTAGGACGCCATAACTTCTTAAATTTTAGTGTTTAGCCAAGGACCTTCAGCGTTAAGCGGAAAGCATAAGAGTAAGAGTTATGCTTTTGGAGGCCCAAGGACAAAACTGCGAAATTAGGCCCCCTGCGAGCGTAGCGAGCAGAAAACTGTTTCGATTGTGCCTTTTAGATTGGCTTAAAATGCATTTCAGAGTATTTCCTGCACTCACAATGTTAAAAATCTTCTTTTTGAGCCCCCTTAGACCCCGAGGCCCTGGGCCAAATTGCCTTTCCTGTCCCCCTCTCGGCGGTCCTGGGTTAGGGTCAGGGTTTAGTTCAAGATCTGCAGGAGAAATTGTAATTTTTAATACTGCCTGCTAAGCTGCACTCGTCCCCGACAATCCATTGTCTTAGGCCGTCTTGGTGTTTTAGTCAACAACTGTAAATAGTCCAAGAATCAAGTCAACCAGGTCGTCAAATCCATCACCGTTGATTTACGTCAGCGGATTCTATGACCCCTTTGTTGAAGAGAAAAAGCGGCTTTGCGCGCGTAGGATAATTTGAAAGGGGATACTCCAATGATTCACTATTGGGGAAACTCGAAATTCAATTTACGTCTTTTTCTCAGTTCATCCGCTATTTCGTTTCGTTCGTTCGTTCGTTCATTCATTCATTCATTCATTCATTCATTCATTCATTCATTCATTCATTCATTCATTCATTCATTCATTCATTTTATCTTAATTTCATGTTGAAGGAACGACGAATTCGATCCAGCAAACATTTAGCAAGCTGAAGTGGAGTTATCTGGAGTCTTGCTGATTGTGAGTATTACTCAGTTTTTCAAGTCACTTTCCACTTTTTGTGCTCCTATCTTCGAGTCTTCGATTTCTCAATTTTTATCTCAGAATTTATGAAATCTTCATGAAAGGTAAACAAATGGTTTGTTGTAAAGACTTCTCTCGTGAAATTATCTGTTGTTTACACATAATCTTGGGTAAAAGGGCACAACTAAACAATTATTTATTTTTGTTTCATTTGTCAGTGAATAAGCCTTCTCTTTTATAACCCCCCATAACCCCCTATCTTCCAAGCCCCATCCCCTATTTTCGAATATACCCAACGTTTTCACCTTCAGCCACTTTTCCATCATCAACGACTTTTGAACAGCAAACCAAAGGTAGTAGCGAATGGTTGTAGTGACTGTAAAGTAAAATTGCAAACCAACCTTTGTTTTCTTCCTTATCGTTCTGTTTGTTGTGACGTTCATGTTGTCGTCCAATTCCCCTCCCCCCTCCCCCACCAAAATACTAGGCCCATCAATAGACGCAGTCCCAAAACGAGAATCGAATACGAAGTATATTGGAGGTATATCAAAGTACATTGAACTACTTTCGAGCCATTCTGTTCGGACAGGGCCGCCGAGGGTTTTTGGAGGTCCAGGGGGAAAAGTACGCTATGACTCCCCCTGTAAGCGAAACAGAGAGATAATGGGGAGTCTTGAGGTACTTTTCCGGAAAATTTTCTCGAGCAAGCCCTTAAGATAAACTTAAAATGCATTTTAGAATTGCAGTCAAAATGTTAAAAATCTTACTTTATGAGGCTCCTATGCCCCGAGGCCCTTGGGCTAATTGCTCCTCCTACCCCCTCCAAGTGCCCTGTGTTTGGAGAAAAATCATACAGAATTTTACAGCAACCCTTTTGAAGATTTGCTTTATGGTATTTTTTTGATGAACTTCTGTCATTTTTCCTCCCCCGTAGAGGTCGCACCGCATACTATCTTCTGTTATTCTGGAGTTGAATCTATTTCGTTGCCACAGATCCAATTACACATCAGCCCAATAATAAGACATCCTATTACAGCCCTTTCTGCGATTAGCCTAAGGGGGGATTTCATCTTCTGTGAATTTAAAGTCATGAGATTTCGATGGATTTCGAAATAAAAGATGATGATGAAGAACGGATTGCTAAAGATTTGCATAAATAGATTCCTTATTTGTTCGAAAGAAAAGTAACAAAGGCACAGACTCTAGACAGTTTTATATTTTCTTCACTTGCACATTGTTGATTTTATGTAAGTTATTTCCAACCAACAAAGGTCAGCTAGATGCCCTTACATAGCAGCTTGGATAGGCTATCAGACATTGGCTATCATCGAGGCCCTCCCGGGGCGGTAAAAGTTCTGACTCATCTCTCCCAAGGTCCCAACCATGGTTGGTCATATGAACCGTGTTTTGCACTGAAAACAACTGCAGTACCTTTATATTTCTTATATTTCATTCATCCCAAAGAAGCACTCGAAGGATGAGCTAAGCGTATCGAAGCAGTCATATTTTGGTTCTTCCTGTTCATGTGACCACACCTCGATTCCTTCAACATTTAGTTGCAAAGATAAAGAGTTAGCGACTCTTCTAACTCTTCGTTGCAGGCTCGAAATGACGGGGACTCGGACCATCGGCCTTCAGATTCCCGGGGGGGGGGGGTACTTAACATATTGAGGGTACGGGTATGTGCCGCCCATTTGGGTGGGTTTTTGGGCAAAAATTCTCTAAACAAGGGTTCCTTTTTCGGCAGATTTTCTATAAACATGGGTGAGTTATCGAGAAATTAGCGAAAAATAGCCAAAAATGGACCGTTTTCCTCCAAAATTCATCATAAAAGTGGGTATAACAGCAAGTTTCGGTAATTAGAAGAGGCTACCTTTCTGAAAATCGGGCGGCAGACCCACGTCCATCCGCAAGTCATGTACCCCCCGGGTTCAGATTACCTAGAAGTCAGCGTAAAGTTTATATTGTTTGCACTGTCATGTTTTAACAGAGTCCAGAGCTTGCAAATCAACCTTTGGGAAATAGTGACCTCACCTTCTAGGTGTTATGTAATAAGTCTCAGTTGTTGACCCACTCTTGAGTAATTTTGAGCCCGTGATAACCCGCCCCGAATAATTTTTATGCAATTAGTGAGGGAAGATTTTATGCATTTCAATAAAAAAGACAGCGGGTAGCCTGGAAACGAAACCAGATTCGTGGTTAAGGGTTTTAGAGAGCGATTATATATTTTCCAGATACGCGTTGGGAGTCGGACGTGTCATGGAGTTACGAAACGTAACATAACGCATATTTTCAAGTGCAGTAGGGAAAGTAGTGAAGGGAACTTATTTGAAGCCAAATTTAACTTTAATTCCAGCGATGTTTTTCAGTCCAGTTCTATGGGTACTGTTCGATGTTTTAATTCCAACGATGTTTTACTGTGGTATGTACATTTTATACAATGTTGTTACCCTGTGGTCACGATAGCCACTATCTGTTATGCAATCTGATTGGCAGAAAACGTTCAGATGTAACGTAATGATAGGGCATTATTGTCCGGTAATGCCCGCTGATTACGTCAAAACTCAGGTGGTGGTGGTGGTGGTGGTGGTGCAGGTGGTGTTGGTGGTGGTACAGGTGGTGGTGGTGGTGGTGATGGTGGTGGTAGTGGTGCTGGTGGTGATGGTGGTGGTGGTGGTGATGTTGATGGTGATGGTGATGATGATGATGATGATGATGATGATGATGATGATGATCTTGGTGGTGATTTCAAACTCAGCTAAGCTTGTCAAGAAAGCAGGTCTCATAACCTTTAAAGGAAAAAGTTTATGTAAAATTTTATAACCTTTTTTCTTTGAAGTGAAGGGATTGAAAGAAGCTTCAGCGACTTCGTTATGATTCCACGGTTTGGATTTTGTAAAATCTTCAATAGTTTTCAAACTTGCAATGTGACGGCATCAGATTTATCAATCATGAACCAGAATAGTGGAAGACCTGTGCTTGATACTATTTTGTAGACATTTATAACTATGGTCTTCTTGAAAATTAGTCCATGTTTCCTCGAAAAGTTTGGAAATAACGACCGAAAATCAAGAAGAACTCGCTAATTTTGAAGTTTGAATGCTTCCGAAAAATTCGACTGTAGAATCCGAAATTACAGAATTTTACACCAACTTTTTCATTTAAAGATTTGGAATCGATGCTGCAAGGAAATAAGGCAGGGACCCCGAGAGAGGGTAGGGGGAATTTGCTCCAGGCCTTCAGGGTCTGGGGTGTGCCTCATGAAGTAAGATATTTCCTCTTCTGCCCGCTTCGCTAAGAGGAGGCCGCATTTCACAGCTTTGTCCATGGGCCTCTATAACCCCTCGGTGGCCCTGGTAATAAGTCAGGCAGGAGGTTCTGTTATTCTATGTTTGTCAAGTTTCACAATTTTGAACGTACCTGGCGGAGAAGCCCTCTGCAAGCACTACCCCCGGTTCAATCTGTTCCAGTGATTACTCTTACTTATTATCTAAAAATTAGTAACATCCCTAAGCTGGCTATTATTGGCATAACGGTCTTCTGGTAAACAAGTCGATTCAACGATTGGACTGCCATAGCTTCACTCATTCATTCATAACTTAATAATATTTGCTATTATGTTTTAGGTTCTTATTTTCAACCCTGCAGCCTTGGAATAAGAAATTCTTTATTGAATAAAGAGAAGGTGGGCCGCCTTTCACCACACAGTATTTCAAAGATCTTCTACACACCGCATGATCAATGAAATTTGGCGAGCGACAAAACCCTCGATCCGCAGACAGAGAGAAAGAGCGAGAGCACAACCCAGAAAAGATCAGATATTTGGATCTGTTTATAGATGGCTTTGAGGTTGTATCATTTTACTTTTAGTTAATATTTTACCTTTATTATCTTTGTGATCTCATTGACTAGTTTTAGAAACATTTTTAACCCTTTCACGCCCGGCTAAAATTAAGCTTAACAGGAAAACTTAATGTAGATTGTCGTTTTCCAGGGGGTATCATAATCAGTGATTCAGTAAGCAATAGATAAATGCAATGTGCATAACCTTTCAAATCAATCAAAGTTCCAAATGCTGTACCCCCTGAAAAAATTTGCAGTTCTCAATGAATACTATTGGGCCATATGGCCCCTCCGGGGGTGAAAGGGTTAAAAGAGCTATGCTGAAAAATTTTGACAAAAATTGTCGAGGTTTATCGCCCAAAATCTGCTGCAAGATAGCCCAACTAATGAAGTTATTTATTGGTAAGTAACCGATAAAACTACTAGGCTTTATCAGTCTCTCGATTGATAGACTAGTGATTAACGTTGTTTATCAAAAAGAAGTGAATTTCGATCCAAAGATTGAGCCTTCTAGCCACACAGAAAATTCTTCATGGTTTAAAACATACCCGCATAGTACAAAAAACTCTGATCTCTGGAATTTTTATTACAGAGCCATAAAGTTTTGCCAGTTTTATTAAAGAAAGATGAATTTGGACCATGAAAAAGCCAGGATTTTTGGACAGAGAAAGGATTCATTGCATGAAGCGCTTTAGCAAAAGATAGGATAATCAATTCCAATTTTTGTGATCATTTTTACCGACAGTTTTCAAATAACCGTGAACTAATAAACGCTGAATTTTAGTGAAAGTTATCTGCTGAGCTCATAAATGGTTTAGTAGAAAGATCGTCCGAGAGATCGTCAGGATTTCCTGTAATTGCCTTTTGCAATTGCCGATGCTTTGGCACTGCGCTAACAGAAAATACACGAAACACGAAAGTATGATACAAGAAATAAAACTGATCTCCAAATCCCAAGGCTAAATCTAGACTTCAGTAGAAAAAGTTTCAATTATACTGGTCTAAAAACCTGGAATTCTATTCCAACACACATAAGAGAGTCTGGCACACTCACCCGGTTTAAGAATGGGCTAAAAAGTCATTTTCTAAGCTGAGGAGAAATATGTTTTCGCACGAATCCATGGAAGAACAGTACTGGCTTTTTTATCTATTATTAAGCATACTATTTTTTGTTATACTTTTTTATACTGAATGGATGTCGTGATTAAATAAGAAATAAGAAGAAACACGCCTCGCGCTTTTTATGGGGAAGCAATCGCTGTAACTCGCCTGCTTGCACATTTAGCCTTGAAATTCTACCTATAGTTTTGATTGCTCTTGAAACTTTGTTTTAAATTTGAAAACTGAGATTTGAAAAAATTTGATAAAGGGCACCTTCAATAACCCGTGCTTGCTTGTGCATTTTTACCCATTGGAGGAGATTCATCTGCTAACTTCTAAGATCATAGTTGGACTATTCCTGAGAAAGTAGTTATAGAGCTTTTGCTCTCGTACTGACACGACATCGCTATTAGTTACTTGCCGCCACACCTTTGCCCTTAAAAACTGACTTGTACATTACTTTGGTCAGATTTGAACTGTTCTGAAATTTTTGCTAAATTTCAAGACCTACCCATTGGCTCTGGCAGGCAGAAAAATACTAATAGCTAATAACTGCTTACTAATGTATTTTCGACCTCAGATGCTAAAACTGAGGCCGTGTCCACACATATCGGGATATTTCTGAAAACGCACCTTTCTTATCGATAAAAAATATTCGCGTTCACACAAAGAGCGTTTTCAAAATTATCCCCCGTCCATACGAAAACGCTGAGATATTCGAAATTCGAAAATACATAAACAAAATGCCCTTGCGTGATCCCCAAAGACCCGACCGCATGCTCTGATGGGGTATAAATCGATGCTGTGACGTCAGCGTTTTCGAAAAGCTCCGTTTTCACCCGTCCAAACGAGAACAGGAGAACGGCGTTTTCAAAAAGATCCACTCTGGAGAGCGTTTTGGAAAAGCTTCGTGTGACCGAAAACGCCGTCTCCGTGTGGACTTTAATCCAAAATGGATAAAAAGACGCGTTTTCAAAAATACTCGGATACGTGTGGACCGGGCCTGACTTGTATACACCGAAAATTTTGCAAAACAAAGGATTCAGGTTTCCGAAACGACGAAACGATTTGGCAGCCTCAAGAATAGAATTCACACTTTCGACGCAGCCGTCCATAATGTTTTGTATTTTCTGTTTATATATGTACACTCAAAGGTCTGAAATCTACTCTCACAAAGACAAATCGCTTTGTCGCTTCGGAACCTGCATCTTTTGTTTTGCCAAATTTGCACATGTTTTTACACACTGCATACTGTGATAAAGTTTTGACCGTCATTTCAAAGTCGACAACAGCTCTAAATTTGAAAACTGCTGAAGTGGTTTATATATAATAAACTCAAATCGAACCATCATAATATTTACTCCCCAGAATCATGTGTGGTAGGAAATTTATCAGTGCAAATAAGGAGCGGTTGATATCGTTTATCGAATTGGTTTCTTTGATGTAATTGGCTGGTGTAAACTTTGGTAGCCAAACTATGTTGTTTTTCTGAGATCGTTTCATTACGAGTTCCAGCTTTTGGTTGATAAGATTGTCACAAGGCTCGCAAATATTTCATATTCATATCCTGATATATAGGTGGTGTTTATCTGCTAGTGGATTAGATGTTGAGGAGGTGCTTCGAGGTTGGATAACTGGAAGAAGGTTAATGTTATTGGTCAGCTTGAAACCAGAGAAAGTTAATTTGAAGTTTGTTCAGCTATTTTTGGCAAGCGTTGCAGAACATTTGATGCATTTTCACGATTAGTTTTGCCTGCAACTGTATGAGGTTCTGGGACAACTTTTTAATGTTCTTTTTACCCCTAGGGTGGAGCTAAGCTGATGAGATACATGTCTGGACATTGTGCTGCAGGCTCACAAACAAAGAGGGGCATTGTTCTTAATTCAGTCGAGGACAATCGAAAGAGATAATTTACCGCAAACGTCGTTGACGAAACTATATTGATTAAGAATCAGAAATAGGGAGATTTGACGGTAAAAATAAGCCCATGAAGAGAAGTGATAGACCTAAAGAAGAGTAACAAGCTGTTGTTTGAGGAAGCTATGGCAAAGAAGAAGTATCAAGAAGTCCTATAGCAGTTGTTAGTGGCCTACAGCAATTCTTCGCAAAGTTATTGTGCAATTTTGTGTTAAATCAACAGTGTCAGGTATTGCTCATTTTGCTGAAAAGTCTGATTGGCTGTTCAGAAACTGTTGTTTAAGGATCCTACGTCAGACACTGAATTGTATTGAAAGGTGTAAGAAGTTTGTTGAGAACGTAACATTCCAGTTTCTAGAAATCGGTTGTCTTCAGTAACTTTGCGGAAACTTTCTACATCAAGTGGTGAACTTAAAGATACTTTGCTTTGGCGTAAAGTTGCAGATTCTCGAAATTGGCTGTTTTCGGCAAACTTATGGGGGCATTCCACATCAAGACGAGAATTTAGCATTGCATGTTACGTTGAAGTAGCGCAAGGCTGCAGTTTCTCGAACCTTATAAGAGCTCGGAATTTGAGTAAAGTACTGCAACATTTTAGAGAATCGACGTCCTCATCAGAAAATAGCACCCCGCTGACAAATACTAGAAAGCAGAACACAGAGAGCATTTCAACATTTTTGGGTCCTCTTACTCATCAGACAATATGGAATTTAACAGTAATCTTAGCACAACAAATTCGACGACAGCTGACCCAGAAGGTCGCTCAGTTGTAGTAACTATTTGCTTCCTGCTCTTCTACACAATTGTCGTATCAATGGCTCTCATTGGGAATCTACTGGTTATGTTAACTATATACAAAAACGCGCATATGAGAACAGTCGTGAACATATTCCTTGCAAATTTAGCTTGCTCCGATTTCTTATTTGCAGCAATTTCTATATTCGATCCTATTGCTTACATGCTGTCTGGATGGTACGCCGGTGAAGGGACATGCAAAATACAAAGCTATTTAATCGAAGTCTTTTACACGTGCTCAATACTGACATTAGTTGCTGTATCATGTGAGCGATATCTAGCGATCTGCCGACCACATCTGAAATCAAGGACGAAGAAACAGACTTTTATTGTTATCGCGATTGCCTGGCTTACATCCGTTGGGTTCTGTTCAGTATTGATCTACGCGTATAGAATTCGATATGATTCTAAAGGCGTGCCTGTTTGTGAGAATCTGCAGTGGTCGGCTAAAGATCGAAGAGTCTTTTACACAATTCATTCCGTGGTTGTGTATTTGGTTCCACTGAGCATCATGATATGGGCACATCATAAGATCTCTGGCGTCATATCTACCCACAGGGTGCCCAGCAGTATGCCGATAAATCAAGAAGCGAGTGATAGTGAAATCAACAGAAATGGCTGCGAGAGAAACGCAAGTGGCTGTGAGAGCAGCAGTACTAGCTGCGAAGGAAAACAGGCTGATAGGTCAACTCTGCAAGCACACAAGCCGTCCAAACTCAGAAGAGTGTTTTCAAGGCGCACCACAGCGAGTAAATATCGCCATATGCGGGGCCGAAAGAAAGTTATAAAGATTTTGATCACAGTAACAGTAACATTTTTCACCCTATGGACACCCTTTATCATCACTCGAATGCTGTTGTATTATGGCCTATCTGTGCATGTTTACATCTGGAGAGGTACGCAGTTACTGATTCTTAGCAGTACTGCAGTAAATGGACTCATATACGCATTGATGAGCCCCCAGTTCAGACGGTGCTTCAAGACATTAATACCATGCTTCCGTCGTCATGGTAAGGGTGACAGTGAGGCAACTCCAAGCCGAGGCAGAGAGATGAACTCGTGTTCAAATTCGCAATGGGCACCAACGTCGGCACCAAGTGAGAATCTCAAAACGAGGTCGCTGACACGATCCTTTCATGTAACAAAAAACTAAAGACTGTATGGAAATATTGATGTAAAGGCGTATTTCCAGTAGGTGGAATTTTCCTAGCAGACGGAATTTTACACAGTTAAAAGTCACTCAACCTTGAATTGCTGTTCAGTTGCAAAGTGACATTTTCCGTAGTGAATAATAGAATATCTGCCCGTTAATAGACAAAATCGGCGAAGGTTTATTTTACCCAATTCAAGTCATATGACCATACTCTTATGAAGTTTCAGTATTATGCTTCTTTGTGGGTCCATTATAGGGTGTTCTATATCCGCATAACCGCGCGTTTTTAGCTTTGATATCTGTTTAACGGATAACCGAGCAATTTTTTGGCCATATCCATAACCGTAACGATTCGGCAACAGTCCGTAACCGTTAACCGCACTAAAATGTTGAAAATATCCGTTAACCGCACTCAAATTTAGGCCAAATCCGCATATTCGCAAAACCTATAATGGACCCACTACTTTGTGCATTTATAACCTAAGTTTCCATGGCGCGAAAAGCAAGTGTGAATTTTGTTAGACAAGGGATACAGTTCTGGCGAAGCGATTTGGCGGCCAGGTTCTTGAATAGCAAATTCTTGAAACACATAGTCATGATCATGATCATCATCATCATCATCATTTATCAATTTCTAGTTGGCTTAATTAGAAATAACTGAATTAGAGCTAATCAAGGTTTACATTAAAGAAACTTTTCACAATATCTGAAAACATACTAAAAAGTACTATATATACATATATTTTATAAGACAAAAGCAGAAAAGCCCCCCCCCCACAGAGCCCAGAACAGCGAGCAGCCTCGGGAGGGAGTGAGCCCCCCGATGCAAACACCAATCGACGCGGTCACAGCAAATAGATTACAAGACATGAATACCGCTAGACTGATGAATTTCGGCTAAGTTTTGCTCCATTGAATTAGAATACCGCCGCGGTCACAGCAGATAAATGAACAACATTCTTGATGCTATTTGAACGAAACTTAGAATGTGTACTCTGTTTTTCGATCATCATCATAATCATCATCATCATCTCATCATCGTCATCATCATCATCATCATCATCATCATCATCATCATCATCATCATCATCATCATCATCATCATCATCATCATCATCTACTGAGTGAAGTCTACATGCAGGCTAGCCCAAGAAGAACCTAGGTTCTTTTACACGGGTTTCTAATGTATGCGTTTTCCTGGGATGCCCGGTCAAAATAACCATCAAACACGCCCACAGCGATCAATCTGGAAATTTTCCTACCAAAAATCTTGCGGAAATCCTGGAATTTGTGCGACGGTTTGCAAAGTCGCGGTAAACAAAATGAAAAAAAATGGATTTAGAATGCGGTTCTCCCATCTTGTTTTCAAAACTCTGAATCCTACTCAAAGAATAACCCATGTGAAAAAACTCATGCGGAAATCTGAAGCTTTACGCAACTGTTTTCTACAGGTTTTTCATCAATGGTATTCTAGAAAAGACGATTAAAAGTATAACAACTTGTAAAAAGTATATTTAGCGATTTATTATGTAAAGAGATTCGTTACTTTGTGGTTGCTATTTTGCTTGTCAAGACAGTAAAGTGAGATTATAATTCTTTTGATTATTAGAGATTTGCGATTCTTCTTTTATCAGAGAAAGTCTGAAGCCCTCGTAAACCGGATCAGAAAAGATAGATTTTGTTGTTATTAATAAGCATCGTGATACGAACAGATTGGTAAGCCTTGGAAGAACGCTGTAGTTGCTTTTCCTTACAGCAACTTTGTACCTCCCTGTGTCCTTGTCTCTCTGTGCCTGTGCAGGTTGTTGCTGTTACGATACAGAGCACAGGGATGCAACAGATACTAGACATAGTGATACAGAGGAACAAAACTGGTGTAGCATCAGTGCCAAATATTCATTGACTTCAGAAATAAGACTTGGTTCTTCGAATCGGACCAACCACGTTTCGTGAAATCAACAACAAAGGCAACTTTTAGCCAGAGACTGCACAGCCCGTGAGCCCAGTAGAGCCGAAGCCCCAAGTATTTTGGAAAATATGATCTAGAATTTTTTTGAGTTGATAAATCATTGTCTGGTGAGGACAAAGTGTTATGTCTTGCTGCTTGTGAAGATTTTGACAAAGAAAACTGTAGACTGATGACGAAGTCTAAGAAAACTGCGAATATCAAGTGAAAACTTTAGTCTCCAAGGATTTCTGGACGTGAAAGTTTCAACTGAAAACCTGTCATTATTGGTCAAACCTTTCCTCGTTATTCATGTAAACTTTGTCACTGCCTTCAAGCAAACAAATGCATTTCACGGTCGACTGCCGTCAGAAAGAATGCCGCGCCATCCTGGGAACTAGTTCTCAGGCCATCACCTTCAAAGCGCGGCAGCAGTTTGAACCTTGAAACTTCGGCCATGACAAGCGACAGGAAAGCAAAGCTAGAAAAATGGTCAGATCAGACGAAAGCAGAAAAGCAAGGTAACTAATGACACTTACTCACATTACTAAACATCAGATATTTGCTTGCTAAGCAGACTATTTGTCCGTTGACCACGTTGCAAAACATTGCTAGACAAATGTTGTTTGTGACATGAGGAAGCAGAAAAGAAAGTATAGGTAGGCCATAGGCCTATAATGGTTTGGGCCTCCACGTAGAGGCCTAGAAAGACTTGTGTAAACATTGCCCAATAAATTTTGCTTGTTACTCAATGTTGCTTCGTGTATAGCGGGAAGACACTGCACAGCAAGCAAATTTCACATGTCTGGAAAAAATATTTGCACATTTACATTTGACCAGTGCTTTAGGCTCCAAATTTTTCCCAACCTCTGAAAAACTCCAGCTCCCAAGAGGACGAAAAAACTAATTTCTTGTAGCCTTCAGTGTTTGGAACAAAATAGATTGATTTTCTAAAAGAACTGCCTCCTGAAAGAATTTTGTTTTCGTTCTGTTTTTCAATGTTTTGAGAAGATGAATTGCGGGTGAGGGGGCAAGGTTAGCCTGTGTGCAGACAATACCCAGGGAAAACGGATACCATTTTCTTGGGTATAATCTGCGAGCAAGCTAGGGCGAGGAAGGCTAAATGTGGAAAATTACTGATGAAGGGTTTGCGTGAAATGTCTGATCGTAATTTCGAGTTTAATTCTTGATGGGCGTCTCTCTGTCATGGATATCTATTCCTCTATTTTGTTTTATTGCTGTTAGTTAGTTAGTTAGTAAGTTAGTTTGTTAGTCAGTTACTTTCCGACTTAATTATTGTTCCTAGTACAGTGCTGCCTTACCTCTTATGGGAACACTACATTGCATTTGAAATAGCCAAATCAATATCCTTTTCCAGTGGGAGGAGCACTTCACTATTGGGCCGCATGCGCTCCAACAATTTCTGTTATGACCGAACCCTAGAATTTTAGCGAGAGCTCGAGACACAAGCCCAGAATATGGATGTGGTTTCCGACAAGTGTTTTTACTGCAAAACAACACAAAAATTATCATCTTTTCCAAACCTAAGCATTCCCAGAATTTAGAAGCAAGAAAAATTAGACTACAATCAGTTTTTCCAGTAGCCTACATTCCATTCCCAGAATTTTACTGCCAAAAAGCACCCAAAACTAGTGCTAATCCCTGTATGATGGGAAAATGAAACGGTCCCTGGGATCTCTGTTTATTAAATTGGTCCCTGGGATCTCTGTTTATGAAATTGATCATTAAAACCTTGGTTGTTTAGTGGAAAAGTTTGGTCATGAATCATATTTTAATGTGCCCAAAGCTGATTTTAGCTGGACTATAATGGCTTTGGGCTTCGGAGCAATTTCGAGCGTGGCGAGTGCGGTATAAATGTTGCTAACAAAGTCACCCCTGTTCTTGAAAACGAACCAGAAAAAGAAACACACACACCCATTCAGAGGTCGTATCCTATTCAATTAGGATTTTTAATCCTAAAGATGTGGTGTGATGAATAGTACCCCTTTCTTTTACCTACCGTAATAAAACTGTATTTCATTTGTAATTCATTTAGAGTATAATTTACTGGGTTTCCGTTCCAGCCACACAGGTAGGTAGGTCACATTTCCGTGGGCTTGCTCAAAGGTTGCTCTGGAGAAAGGAACAGTGTTTCCATAAATACAATGTTTCTTTGGTTAACGATAGTACAAAACTCTGATAGAACTTCAAGATCACCAAAGAATTAAGAATTTCTAGTACTGGAAAAGTTTGAATTTACCAAAACTTCTTTGCTTTGTTTGAAACTTGTCAATTTTCTACAAGTCTGTTTGAGTCGTACTATTTGAGAGGCGTATAAACGCAGGCGTAATTTCATTAACTGGCGATGAGATATTGATGAAGGTGCAGGAGATCCCCCAGCAATAAAATTAACATGGATTTGAGGTATCCTTCAAGGAGTAGATATTTTAGCTATGCTGAAAACGAATGTAGATCGAACGATATTTCATTTCAATTTGTAGAATTTTCGAATGAGACAATTGCGATCGAAGTTCTAACGCCACTCTATCGAACCTGGCGTATAAAGTTGTATAAGAATATCCCTCGATCCAGGCTCTTTTGTAGAATAGCTAAAAGGTCTTTTGGGAATCTTCCTGCACTCAAAATCTGCTAAGAAACGTCCAATGCTGGTGCCAGTTTCTCAAGCAATTACCTCCCAAGGTCCTTTGCGAGCACACTGAAAATTTTAGACCGTCGCAAATTTTGAGTAAGCGGAAGCCATGGATCCACATTGCCGTAATTGAACTTTTAAAACTCCGTATCCTTTAAATAATGCATTGTGGCAGCCTCGTTCCCAAAGGTATCTGTTGTTGTCAGTAGGAGGCTAGACCTCAACAGATACCCTTGGGACATTGGGGCCTTTTGACTAGACTCGATTACATGTTGCAGGTTCGCTTTCTGCCTGAACTGATATTGCTACAACTACAACTCAATAGACCTTTTAGCTATTCCAAGAAAGAACCTGAATCGAACGATGTTATGATACATTTTGAAGAATTTTCGAATGTGCATAATTGTGGTAGAAGCTCTAACGCCACTCGATCGAGCCTCGCGTATAAATCTGTATAAAAATAGCGCTCGATCCAGGCTCTTTAGTAGAATAGCTAAAAGGTCTATGGAGCGATAGCAACAACAACAATTCAACTCAATGAGATGAGTGCAGCTTGAGGGTCCTCATGGTAGTGAGGCTACCTTTTGACCAGCCAGCTGACAAGTTTTGGCATATTTTTACCGGAATAATAAGCATAATTTGGCAGACAGCATGTCTTTTCAAATCCCATATTCAACATTTCACACCATTTATTCCATCGTTCGGACACCACTCATTGCGTCTTAAGCCATTTGAGTGTTCTTCATTTCGACTGAACGCCAGGTTTTGAGAGTGAGAATCTTCTTTTGGTTTCGAAAAGAGCTAGTCAATAGGCTCCAGCTCCAGGGTCAATGCTGGCATTGCAGTTTATGGAAAACCTTCTGTACTGTGGATCTTTAAAACCATTTATAGAAAGTTTTATTTTCAGACAATCTGAGATTGCAGCGCTCCTCTGCAGAGGACCCTCGGTGACATTGAGTCTTTAACTCAGTGCAAAGTCAAATAAACAAGACAAATTGTCGTTTACATCTATTTACATCTTTAACTTACATTAATCTATTTGAATAAATCAATTTTTGTAACTTTTTATTTCTACTATTATAATTGTAAATTTTTTGTCCCACATTGTGCCAAATTAAATGGTGAGCTTTTCTAAATCTTCCATCTCTTTAGCTACTGCTCGCTTCTCTTTCATCAGGACATCAGCACATCGTTTTACTACTCTCTTGCATACTTCAACTTCTCGGCGTTCTTCCTGTAAAAATACAACAACGTTTATTGTCTTCATGCGCAATAAGAAACAAACATATAATGTACCCACTGAATGTGTGTTTTTTGTGTGTCAATTCTTCCGTCGTTGCCATCTTAGAATAAGATTCATGACTGTCCATGGTGGTGCTTCGCAGTGGATTACATTGTGACAATGTGACATTTAGTTTGACCCATGCAAATTCCGTGCTTGATTTTTTACTTGAAGACTGGAAAAGAAAGCAGTTTGAAGCAACCACTAATTTGCTCAAGTCGCCTTATAAGAAAGTTTTGGCAAGTCCACTTATTTGCCTGTTCTCTCCCCTCCCATATATCAGCACCTTGGGTACGAGACTCTCTTGAGAAAGAAAGTAAGTGTCTGGTACAGTGGTGCGTTTCACATCGAAGCTCATCTCAAGTGCTCTCTATCGTTTCGCTGTAATCTTTGCACCTACACAGATATGTATGTAAGCTCGTTATTGGTCAAATATTAGCACATCAGGACGAGGTTAGGGCGCACTGTACCAGTCCCTTTTTTTCGAGAGAGCCTGATACCCAGGGTAATAAGTCAGAAACCATTTGTCAGTTTGACTCAAAAAGGTCTCAGACCCCAAGTTGAACCTGACTTATGCAGCTGTGTAAAACCGGACAATTGAAACCACAGCTCCTTCACAGCGGTTGTACAAACCAGGTGCAATTTTTTGGGACACCCTGCTTGTATGCCTCAAACTACAACGAGAATCGCTTAGGATAAAAATGTTTCTTACCTGTGATCTCTTACTGCCGGGACGATTGATAATTCCACCGCCGACAAAACATTCTGCTTGCTGAAAGCTGACCATCAAGACAACGAAAGCAAGCATGACTATGATTGATTTATGCATTTTGTTTCTGAAGAAGATAAGAATTGAACAGATCTCAGAGCCTGGGCAGAAACTTGTTTACATTGCATTAAACTTATCGAAGTAGTGTCCTAGCTATCTTGAAGTGACCCCACCTCGTTATTCCCGAAGGGCAAATGGGGGCAGATCACTTCTCACTCAATCTAGCGTACGCGATTTTTGTGATTTTAAAATCACACGATTTTCTCTGTGTTTTTTTGTGATTTTATTGATTTTTAAGTAATTTTTTGCGTGATTTTTCAGCCATTTTTCTGTGATTCTTGGTGCTTTCTGTTTGTGATTATTTTGTGATTTTGTGATTTTTGTATGTGGTTTTTTTGTCATTTCGAAGGAGGTGTACGAAAAAAATCAGTGATTTGCCCCTCAGTCATTCCCAAAGCTTGAAGTTAATTATTTCAATTCTCTCTTCGAGTAAGATGTGAAACGCACCTAAACAAAGCCAAACTCAATCAAGTTTCCAGAATTGAGTTTCCAGAAATCTGGAAACCGCTGTAGCAAGCTCCTGCTTTTTATTTCGTAGAATCATCTTCCTTTGCATAATGGGTCCACTCTTAGACGGGCTACCACTAAGCCATCCTTGCTATAAATGCTCTCTTCAGTTAAAAGATTTCACTGTTTTGACTTCAGGAACAAGTGACACATTTAAATGGAATAGAATCAGTCGCAATGGGCTGATATGTTAGAACACAGAAATTTCCAGAGGCAAGCCAATCAGCTGATTTGCCCTGACGCAAATGTAAGCAAGTAACGTGAGCAGGAGAAGCAGAAACTTGGGTGCCTAAAAGACATCATCCGTGCGTCGAACAACAAGGTGAGTTTATTGTACGTTCTATGGCACAAATGTACGATCTGTTACCGTTGATTGACGCCTCAGTGCAGTACAAAGCGATTTGCAATTGTATACAAAAAGGAGCTCCTATGTCCCTCTATGTCCAGTTGGTTAGGTAATAAACAAACAACAGGGTAAGGCTGCATTCACTTTTGTAAACTCTTAAACGCTCGTTCAGAAATCCGCCATACTAATCCAAAAGAGTGTTCAGAATGCAAAATATTTGCATTGCAACGGTAAAAGCTTGTTCATGCTAAAAATGCTTGTTCGTTAGCAGATTACTTACTCACTCGTGCAAGTGAGATAGATTCTGATCTTTTCATTTTAGAAGTAGAAAGCCACTGTTGTGTACGGAAGAAATGGTATGCAAGAGGATAGATATAGTGTTGCATTGCCAACGAAACTTGGCTCTTGAATTATAGAAAAGAGTAGGACACATCTAAACATCTGCCTCGAGCATTTATTTTGTCTTCATGTTTTAACCTACAGGCCACGTCAATGACTCTGAGATTATAATTCAGTGCAAAAACGCCTTATTTTCAAACACATCTATTCCGGCTCTCAAAAAAGCGCAAATTAATAAATAAATACATTTCATGATATTTTTGATGTCACGAAAAATTTGATCGAACCAAAACAAAGAAATGCATAAGCATCCATAGATAGCTGAATGGTTTATGCTTACTGAGTTGTTTTAATGAGTTTGTTCAATATGCTGCATCCTTACTTTTTATTTGAGACTGTTACCTTAACGGCAAGCGCAGCATGTTACCTCACTGCAGGAGCAAGTAACAGGTAGGTCACCAACTTCATTCCCAAGCCTGAAATTGTTTTCCATTATTTCTTGTAGGAAGCTAGCCTTAGGAATCTGGCCTTAGGAATCTGATTGGTAGATCGCAATGCTTGAAGTTAAGGCTGAATAAACATTTTATTCAAACTCTGGCAGAACTCCCACTGCTGTCAAATAGTTTCCTAATGATATCACTTTGGAATTTTCAAACATTAGCCAAGAAATCCCAGTTATATTATTGATCAAACATGCTTTACGGAGAGGCAAGAAAACCATTTTTAAAACATGAAGGCCAGTTAAGATAATATCTTGGCCAAATCACCGGAAATCCTAATCTAACTCAGTGTCAGCATAAAGTTTTGAAGAGGAGCTTGATCCTTCATGAAACAATTTTGATACCCCTTTCCCCATTTGATGTGCCCTAGCCTCGCAAATATGTTTTTATGTTCATTAACCAAAAAGATTTCTGAAGCGTTGGCATACTAGCTGCAGTTTATTTTACATGCCTCCGCTATGCTTCGGTCCGTTCCTTTGAGCGTTCTGCTGTGCTCAATTTAAGTCCGTTCCTTCCTCATTTTTCTTTATTTTTCTTTCAATGTTGTTTGCTGGGTTGATGTCATTTGCAACTTTTAGTAATGTTGTTAGTATAATATCCTTATAACGAGAGTGACAGACACTAGTAAAGAGTACGCCACCTTACTTTCACAACTCAAACACAACTCCACTAATAATATCTGGTTATATAAGATTATCTCTCGTTATCAGGGTCCTGGGCCCTAGTAATTTGAGTGATCATATCTGTCTATTAGATTTAGGTATCCTTCTTTCATCAGTAAACATTGGTTCCAGCGCATACATACCAGCTGAGGTTATTTAAAATGCTCGCACTATGCTTTGTTTCCCTTTTACTTGAAACCGTGCTTTATCTCTTTACTTTCTCGTTGCTAGATTCACACGGCGTGGTGCTAAGTGGCGTACTAGGCGAAAATTCTTATCTTCTGTCACCCCCACCTAAGATCTAAGATCACAGAACATAATCAACAATCTTGCCGTGAAGTTTTGAATCATTGTTGAATCATTCTGCTTTGGCATTTAAAACTACGATAACTAGAAGATAACTGGAATGACATGATCAAGATACATAGCTATGACATCACGAGTGCAACAGACATCTCTCCCCTTTTGAAAACTTTCCTCTTGTTTACCACTGACAGAACTTTTAAACTTGATGTTATCTGGTTAATGTTTTGATAAGGTAAAAGTTTGTACGATCTTTATCAAAGATGTGATATCAGTATAGTAGGAGTAAAATCGTTATTTTTCTTCCCACTGTGGCGCCCTGCTTTTCAAAGTAAAGCCAAGTTGCCCAAAATAGTGCTGGTTCAGAGGGTGGTAGAGCAAACACTGTTGAATTAGATTTTAGATAGGTTATTTGGAAGTGCGAAGTGTTGGCTAAGTTAGATTTTGAGATATCGTTGTCACTGCCAACAATTCGAGCCTGTGAAAAGTTGAAATAACTGTTCTTTGAGCTGTATTAGATGTGTTAGTTGTTCTGTAAAGAATGGTCTTAAAAACAGTACAAGTTTAGGTGGTGGTACAAAAAGCTGCTGAGTTCTAAGGTTAGATAAATTGTTTCTTAGTACAGAAGAGGTGCTAATTCAGATTTTGAGATATCGTTTTGCTGCTACCGACTATTTTAAGCCAGCGAAAACTCGAAATATATTTGCTCTAACTTTAAAAAGGTTCTGTTAGCCGAGGGGCAAATCACTCCTGAAAATGGCGTACGAGATTAATAATCACAAGTGATTATTTTGTGATTAATTTGATTTTATTGTGATTTAAGTGATTAATTTGTGATTATTCTAGAATAAATCACACATTTCAAAATGTTCTCAAATGAGCTCCTGTACTATAACAATTGTATGAATAAGGCAAGACAGAGCAAGATTGATAAACCAAATAATGAAACATGACAGTAAACTCTTCACCATAAATGAAGTCAGAGACTACCATGCCAATTTGATTTGGCAGAGTTGTTTGTAGCGCAAGAACGAGGCTTTCCTTTTTGCTCCATCACAGGGGATCCAGAATCTTGCACTTTTGTGCTGTTCATGCTTTGGCGCTTCTGTTTTGCAGATCTAATAGTGTGTTCACATTAATTCGGAAAATGGTGACAGGGACAATCTAATCTTTTCACTTCTTATAAAAGTAAACACATAAACTTGGTTAAACATTCAAAATTTGTGATTAATATGACTGGTGATTTTGGTGATTAATGTGATTTTTGTGTGATTAACGTGATTAATTTGTGATTAAAGTGTGATTACTTTTGAGAGCGTACGAGATTTTAAGCAGTGATTTGCCCCTCGCTGTTAGCTATTCTGTAGAGAAAGGGTTATAAATAGTACAACTTCGGAGGATTGCAGGATAATAACTGTCAAGATATTTGCTAGATGAATTTCCTGAAAATGTAAGAGAGGGGCTAATTTAGATTTTGAGGTATCGTTTTCGCGTTGCCGGCACTTTCTAACCAATGGAAATTTGAACCAACTTTGCCTATTCCGACGGAAAGAGAGTTTTGAGTGAGTGACCTTTTGTGCAATGTGTGTAGAAAGTGACGAATGTTCGAAAGTTTCTTTCAATTATCGAGTTTTCAATTATAGCTAACAATGGCAGATTTTGTAATACAGAAGCATCAGTTGCTTTAGTTCACACCTCAATTCAAAGCGATTAGCGAATACAGACAAGAGAAATTCTCTCAAGCAGAAATGTTCATAAATGTTCAGTGTTCATAAATCATACAGGTTTCTTAAAGAAGAAAGCAAAGCTTGTAGCTCAACATTGATTTGAATAACTTTCCAAGAAATTTGTCCAGATACTTTCAGTGCTAATTGTTTGTTAATTTTAATAAAACTTTCAGTACTTTGCTACTGCTTTAGATAAGCATAGAAATACTCGTAGATGCATTTAATGCAACATTGATTTGAAGAGCCTTCTAAGAAACTTTAAGATACTTTCAGTGCTCAAAATCTAATCATTTTACGAAACCTTCAGAAGCGGCTCCTTTGTTAGTTTGTTTTGGTGAAGATACTCATTTCATTCATTCTATTCATTTTATAATATTTATACAGGGTAAGTTTCAAGTCACAAAAATGTTGATTTACAAACTGCCCTGTTACAAAAGAAAAGCTACAAAAATTACAGTAAAAATAGGAACTATAAAATATGTAAAAGTAAAGGAAAGGTGAGACAATGCTCAGGCTTTGTCATTTTTCATTAACGATTTGAAAATTGGGTGAAAGTATTGGCCATCTTACTTTCTTTTCAAATCATTCCAAAGTTTAGCTCCTCTATATTTTTGGCCACATGCGGTTTTTAGAAGAGGTACATAAAGGTCAGTGCTGGTGTTACGAAGCTGTCTAGCACAGGTTTCAGATAACCTTGGAACAGTCGTGTAAGATACTCAGGTGCTTCATGGTTTATGGACCTATAGACCATTTTCACTGTTTCAGTTTCTATGAGCTCTTTGACGGTTTGCCACCCCAAATGCCTGATGATGGGTGGTGCAGACATTCTGTAGGGGCTATTTGTCAAGATATGCGTAGACGCATTAAATGCAATATTGATTTGTAGAGCTTTCTAAGAAATTTGTCAAGATTCTTTCAATGCTCTGTCAATTTTAAGAAATTTTCAGTACTTTGCCGCTGCCTTACATACCCATAGAAATACTCGTAGACGCATTTAATGCGACGTTCATTTGAAGAGCCTTCTAAGAAATTGTTAAGACACTGTCAGTATTACAAAGAATACAGATTTGTAGGCGCACTAGATAACGAAGTTAATTTCCTGCATTGCACAAAACTCACCTTGGTTGTTCGTTTAACAAAAGATTATTTTCTTGTTGGTGCTGTTCGTTGCTTTCAACTTGTGAAACTGAGTGATTTTCTCTTCTGCTGCTCCTTAAATACAAATCAGTGCTGACGAGCCACCTTATCATCTGCGCGCTTTTTTTGTTCGATGCACTAGTCATCGAATCCAGGTGCTGATAAAAAGCCATAACTCGAGATTCGGACGGAACCGCATCTTCGGAGTTGTATTTCTAATCGAATTTTAATCATTCTGTAAACTGCTTTTCAAATTTGCACACTTTTTACAATAGAGTTTTCGCTGAGTTAATTTTAGTGGCGCTTTATTTAACAAAACGGCAAATTTTATCTCGTGTTCTTCGAACGGCCTAATTGCGACTTTACTGCGTATCAGTAAACCATCGTGTTATCGTATTCTCAGTTTGTAATAACAAACTTTTCTATCTTTGAAAAAGTTTTAGTGTGTGTTTTCATCTTTCTTGGGATTTAAATGAATGATCTGTTGCGTAAGATGCTAAGGACAATCCCCGTACAATCTCAAAAGATCTTGAGGTTTTTTATACACAGCAAATTTTGAGGGTATTTTTGAAGGGGTTGTGGCGCAGTGACGTAATCCTCTGATTTTGCAGCCAGAACAGTCGAGCGGACAAGGCTCGATCTTAGGAAGAATTTCACCATTTGAGCGTAATGGCAAAGCTTTACGGAATCGATTTGTTGAAGCTTTTTTCAAGTCCCTAAACGGTGATGCGCCATCCTATATGAGCTACATGATCACCAGAGTGAGCGAAACAACCTCTCGCGTTCTGCGTAATTCGGACATAAACCTTAGGACTCCAATGCTAAGGACATCAGCTGGTCAAGGATGTTTTTCATTCAGAGGGGCCAATCTCTGGAATGAGTTGAAGAATAAATTAAAAGGAGCGCCAACGCTAAGGAAATTCCAGGAAAGGCTGATAAAATCGCGCAAGGTTTAAACTGGATGCTATGCTTTTACATGAACCATGAACTCTTTTCTTTTTATCTTAATTTCTTTTATTGTATTCATTCATTGTAAATTATTCATTAAGTTTTTAGAGTATTTAAATGCATGGCCCCCTGTAAAACAGTTTTTCTTTAACTGAGTGGCTACCATGCCTAAAAAATTGAAAATGAAATGAAAAATGAAAATGCGATCCCAGTGCGTGTCGTTAAAAACTAGATTGATGACTTTCGGCTAAGTTTTGCTACATTGAATTGAATTGTTATTTACTGTCATAGTCATTCCGTTAAAACTTCGTTGAAGCGGAATGGGTATAGTGGGGGTATCGTTGGGGGGTAAATGGAGCGAAAACAAGGACGAATGTAATAAGTCTAGTTAAAAACCGCAAATTCAACCATCGCCTTTCAACTTTTTGTTGGAAAGGATTTGTTTGAGGAGCAAAGCATCGTGCAACTTTCAAGAGATGAATTAGGAATCTTTGATGAGACGTGTTGGGTAACATTACAACGTTCTTGTTAACATAACGAGTGAGGAAAAGGTTAAATTGCTTTCAAGCCTGTAATTTGATGGGTATTTGTCAGATTCCTTCAGACTGATTTTATGGAATCGCTTATACTTATGACTGAGATGTGCAAAACTAGAAATGATTTAAATCCTTCCTTTATGCAGGAAACATTCTGTGAAAATACAATTCATTACGATTTGCGTAACAATAACGAATTTATTGCAACCAAGAGTGAGATCAGTCAACAACGGATCAGAAAGCGTCTGACTCACAGGTCCGCAGCTTTGGTAAACTGTACCACCCTTGATACACAATTCAAATCCTTTTCTCATTTTATGAAAATATCTGTCTCAATATCCATCAAAAGATACCCCAAATCATTGACTTAATTTATCTTTGGAGAGGGCAGGCGGGGTATGAAACTAGAATGAAAATCAAAGTTGCAAAAACCAGTGGAATGAAGCCGAATATGCACATGATTCATAAGTAAGAAAATTGCATTCCTCATGAATGCCTGACTCACGAAATGCCTAACTGTTAAAAGTAATTAAGCTGAATGAGGCAAGAAATGTTTTCCCATTTGAAATTAGAAAAATCAGCAAAACATTCGCTGCGTATTTGAATGAACAATAATGACAAAAGGCCAATTATTTCAACCTATAAGAACTCCTCAACTTATTTAATGCATTCAGTGCTTTTACATGTTTTTGCATAGCCGCTCACATGGACATGAAATTTTTAGCTTATTACACGTAGATAGGGAATAACTTTGCTTAGGCCTTCGCAACGGACAACCCAATTTTCTTTAAAAAATTTCCAGTAAGTGATTGGAAAGAAGCGTTCGCTAGACATTTGATGTAATTCTCTTTGCTCCAGCATCAACCTGAAATTTTTAGTCGATTACTACAGTGAAAGTTTGATTTTGAATAGTAATTAACGTCCCGCAAGAATCCTTTCAGCCTATCAATTTGGTCGAGAAGAGCTGTAATTTATCACGTATGTGTGATGAAAATTTTCGATGGATGTTTTATAATATTCTCTTTAGTTTTACCATCACCCGCCATTTTCACACGATCAGTTACGCACGAGCCTTAAGCCGACTAAATCCAGTTACTCTTCAGACACATTCGAGGGAAGATGTAAATTACGAGATGCCTGATTCGGCTTTCGCAACACATTCCGCTGCTCAAAGTTTTGAGAAATAGCCATAAAAGCCAATTTTTGTGTATGGTTTTTAAGAAATCCATTTACTGACTGTTTTGATTAAGAACAAAGTCCATGGCCAATTGAACAGAGGCTTCTGTTCTACCGCTTGCATGTTGATGATGCCTTTCACTCTTCAAAATTTGTGCAATGAAGGCGAAGTTAGCGTTTTCTTGGCGCCAAGAGCTGCTGGGATCGTAGAAATACAGTAGAAAACCGCATAAAAGAACCTATTTTTATAAGAGCCCTGAGGCTGAAAATTAGACTGCGTTCACACGATGGCGGCACATTTTGAAAACGGTGAAAAATTTGACGGTAGCAAAATTTGAGCTAGCGTTCACACGATACCGGAACAATTTGAAAACAGTAGGAAATCTGACGGTAAAAAACTCGTTGCAAGATTTTGATGTCAAAGAAATGTACCTACAGTCTAAGAATCGATCAGTCTCGTTCCAAGAGCATTGAAAATGTTCTTTTTGATCATTTTTTGAGTGCTCACACGATGCCGTTTCCAATATGTGCCGGTTAGAGTTCCGTTTTCAAAATCTACCGTTTTCAAAATCTGCCGCCAAAAATGTGCCGTTGTCGTGTGAACGGGAGGCCAATCCGACACATTTTTCACCGTTTTCAAAATGTGCCGTCATCGTGTGAACGCAGTCTTAATCTTTCATTCAAAGTCCCTGAATAAGAACTCCTCGGAGGCTGACACTGGAGGAGGTTCTTACATAACATGTTTCATGCCTTCAGAATTCCTCAGAACTTTAAAGGATTCTTGATATTCTGATCAGAATTCTTCAGTGTTACAAAAAGACTATCAGATTTTTAGCAATCATTCTAACCTAAAAATTTTCTCAAGGATTCACAAGGAATTCTCAAAATGTCTTCAGATTTCTTGTACTGAAAACAGCACTTATATGCGAAAGGCGTGTACTGTATATAAGACCCTTTTTAAGAACCCTGGAGGCTGGAATTTAGAAAAAACAGCAATTTGATTAAGAACCTATTCTGGCTGCTAAAGAAAACCTTGGGTTATTTTATTCAGGTTTCTACAGTAGGGCAGACCAAAGAGAGCCTGCGACCCTTTGTCTTAACGAACAAGTGGCGGGGCCCTACCGAGTATGGAATCCACCTTACTGTTCTGGTTGCAAAGTCAAGGGATTACGACACTGCGCCACGACACTTTATATTTCCAGGGGTGGCGCCAGAAATTTTCCGACAGAGGGGCTGGAGCTTCCGACAGGGGGGGCTAAAATGACTAAAAAATGGTGTAGTCGTGCGATATTTTGCCAAATTTCTCCGACGAGAACCCAAAATTTCCTCCGACGGAGGGGCTAGTTTCCTCCGACGGGGGGGGGGCTTTAGAACCCTAGCCCTCTCCTGGCACCACCCCTGTATATTTCCTGAAGTCTGCCAATTTTGAGTTGTCAGTTGCGACTTGCGACTTGTCAGTTGCGAGTTGGTTTTTGCTTATATTTTGCAATTGAGAGTTGCGAGTTGGTTTTCTACTAATATAGATTTGAAGAGTACTTCGAGATAATTTCGAGATCTCAGATCAGAAAAGGAGTTTTCTCCACCTCTATGGGGGATGTTCAATGCTTAAAGAGGGGGGAGGGGTTCGTATGGACCTTGCCAGAACAAGAACTGCCCTAGTGACCCTGAAATGCGATAAATTTTGCCAAGATCGGTATAATGTATTCTCTCTTAGCAATGGGGTATAATATCATTTTTATCTATCTTATTTAACCAGAATTAGATATCCATTCAGTCATGATACGAATGGATTATGATTATGACATAGTATCATGTAATACGATAAATCATAAGCTCTTTTCTGTTGACTATATAAATGTAATAAAGAATTTCAAAAATATAGAATGCTCATATGACGTTTCGCTTTCGCTTCATCAGAAATAAACTTTACAATAATTTGGGGCCTATCAATAAACCTAAATTACAATGGGGTCAGATGGGTACAATGACTTAACGGTGGGACCGACCTATTTCACTCTGTCAAAATGAAAATGGGCGAAATTTTCGGCCCTCTCCCCCTTTAAATCCATTTTCATTTTGACAGAATGTAATAGGTCGGTCCCACCGTTAAGTCATTGTACCCATCAGACCCCATTGTAATTTAGGTTTATAGATAGGCCCCAAATTATTGTAAAGTTTATTTCTGATGAAGCGAAAGCGAAACGTCACATGAGCATTCTATATTTTTGAAATTCTATATTATCGTGTAAGTAGTGTAATCAGTAATACGTCTTGTATGTAATACTAGTAATACTACTAGTAGTATGCAACTTGTGAATGGAATATATAAAAATCTCTTCATGTTTTTGCAGAAATGCATATTTCCTAAAACAAGGATGTTTAAATTTGGTCAAAATAGCTTACAATGAAAACATACCGACTTAAAACAACAAATAAGATTTCTCCCCATGAACAGCAAATTAAGCTAACTTAAAACCTACACTTTCATGCATCCATCTTTTTGCAGAAATGCACATTTGCGTGAACAATCAGTGTTATTTATAAATCTTATGCAATGTCAAACGCTTCTTTTGCCGCACTTTATGAAACGTAAATATTCAAGGCAAGCCCCCTGTCTTAAAATAGGCCTCGTGTTCTTAATTCATATGAACTAAAAAGCATAATGACTTAAAGCTGTACACAACGGAAATCAAAGTTATTTAAGTGGAAAACGTCTCTGTTTAAGCAATTTATTAGAATTTTACTCAATATTTCGCTTATTTTTTCATTGATACGCAAATATTTGTGTTTTTATAAGAAAGGCGTTTCTCTCCGTTTTATTCATTGCTTGAGTATATGGCCCATGTGGTTGACCTGTCAATCAACAGCAGAATTCCTTGAATCAATTTTGGTGGAGAGTTCATCAGAAACTATTAGGCCATTAGGAAGTAAAGAAAACTCAACACTGGCTCGTAATTGCTTGAGAAAACTTTCTTTTATTCAGGACCAATTCATTGTATACACGTATTTTTTGTAAGAAGCTGCTTATAAGAAACTCAACTCTCAGATCGCCAAAAAATTAAGAAACTTCAGCTTTGAGAAAATGTATCCTTAGAAACTATCTACTTTTAATAAAGGAAATCCTCAACATATTTCAAATTTATTTTACTTGTTTCCTGCCTCATATTACTCAGAATGTACTTGAATGATGTTTAAACATCGGAGAGGCTTCAAATAACATTGTTTTGCAAAATTCACGAGGGCACCGTAAGTGAAGGTGAAAAGAAACTCTGAGTACTCAAAATTTGATAATTTTAAAAAACTTTCAGTACTGTCCCAAATTCTTAGTTTCTTGTAAAAAATACGTGTATTTTCACTTTTTAAGAGAAATGGAATAATAGAGAGGAACTAGATTGAGCTTTCCTTTCCCTGCGTAACAAAGGACGAGTGACGGAGGACCAGCGCGGCGCCGCAGGTACAACGCGGCGAGCCTAGTCATAAGATTCACTGTGTAAGACCATGTTACTTGAAATTCGCTTTTGCTCGAACAGTTAATTTCGAAATAGATTTGACCTGCTGCCTTGTGTAAAGTTTGCTACGAATTCGATCTCCCTTATCTCAGTGGTTTCAAAGATGGCGAAAATGATGAAGAAAACGTGTGTAAAACTTAATTGAAATATCTTCGACTATCCACCTCAAAATTTGAAATTTCGAAACTTTGATAACAATCTCTTATTAAGCTGACATTTCAAAAGAAATTTCGGATGTTTACTGATTCAAAATCGACTTTCTTCAAGAACCTCAAATGTAGGATCAAAGTAAAATTTTGTTGAATTTATTCATGTGATTAAGGAAAGGAATAATTTTTATGATTGAAGTTTAAATGTATTGAGATGCATAAAACCACTAGAAATTCTCTTCAAGAGAAGGCATGTGAAAAACAGATGTCTTTGACAAGATAGGGAAATCTTTGAGTTCTTTTAAAGTCATCAGAATTTTAGTATATTCCCTATCTTTGACACTAAACTCCAACATCTTTCCCAAACTTGAATATGCTCGTTTTCTCTGGGTGGGGGTCGTAGGGAGTCACCAAAAACTGTAAAGCCACCAAAGTATTTCAGAAAACCGTAAAACCGCCTCAAGATTCAGCTAAAACCGCCGCAAATTTTTCTGAACTTTGCATGTAACGCCTAGGTTCTGTGCTGCAGACGACTGCCTTGTTATCATATTAATTTCAATGCCTCAAATCCGCTGGAAAAGGTGAAAATTAATAGAATGTTCACAAAATTATGTCGTTCTGGATAATTATTCGTAGCCTTCATCTTCAATTTTGTGATAATTTCAGTTCTCGAATCATATTTCATTAGAAAATTTGAAAGCGTCGAGAAATAGAGGAACCATAAAACGGCCATTTTTACGACCAAAAACCGTTAAACCGTTCCGAAAGCAGTAGAAACCGCAAACTGTCAGCCCTTACGATCCCCGCCTATAAGAGTTACGGGAGACCGCTTACAAGGAACTGTAGGAGCCTTTTCCAGAAAATCATGAAACTGCGTTAGCAGCAATGATTAGAGTAGAGGTCAACTCGAGCTTAAGAAATTTTCAATTTCTCGTTATGGGTTGCAGAGTAATTAAAACAAAGAAAGTGCACTAGTAACCTAACTGATATCAAAAGTGCAACCTTTGTCTTCTAATTTTCTCGGCTCATAAAGCTATTTTTCGAACTGTCAATAGATTATGATAAATCGTGAAATTCAGTTTTATTAGAATTAAGCAACTCTGCAAGAAATCTTCACTGGAAAATATCTTTAAATTTCCTATGGTGCTGGATGAAGAAACTTAGCAGAAATTTAAAGTTTTCTCTAAGGAAGCTAAGAGGAAAGGGCAGGAGTCATAGAAAAAAGTACCTTTCCTCTAAATTTCCAAGGAGAATATTCTCATGAAATTTTGATAGTTTTTGCTATGTTTACTTAAAGAATTGGGTCCAGAGTTGAGAAATCATGCCATGAATTTTAAAGCCAAGTTTTTATAGTGACGAGTGATGGCTCAATAAAACTTTCTTTAAATGCTAAGAAGATTATCTGCTCATCAAATTTGCCATGAAAGCTTTTCTAAATTGTAGGTAGACAAGCAAACATCGTTCTTCGCTCAATCCTGCCGTTCGAATCTATCACTCTAACCTTTCTCCTTCTTTTTAATCTTTATACCTTTCGAAGAGTTAAGCTCAAACTCAAAACGTTGTAAATATCTTAGTTTTCACACATAGTCGAAACTGTTCGACTTTTCCACCTGGTAATTTAGCAAAAATAGGACATTTAGCTTTGATGACGTCGAAGAAGAAATTTTTTCTTCAAATAAGTGATTTGATAATGTAATGTGATTTGAATGCATTGGCGAAAATTTTTCAGAAAATGATAAAAAAGGCTGGAAGATCTGCTTGCTGACAAACGTAATTTCCGATCACATGACTTGAATATAAACCTAGAAAAGACAGTTGACTGGAGATTTCTGTTCTAATTTGTATATGCTGTTCTCTAGAATACTAAGTGAATTAATAGTGACGCCCCATTTCGTCCTTATGCAACAAGAATAGAAATAGCGTTGATTTAGTTAGTATGTCGCCCTTCTTGGTCTTTCTGCGACCAAAAATTTCAGCTAAGCAGACATGGCTTAATGGTAGCACTATATGCGTTGTAGATACGATTTGGGTGTTGATCATGTCCACAATACCTGGCCTAAATGTTCCTAAATGAATAACTGTATTTCGTTACCTTTCTGGTCTTCAATTCATTGTTTATCTTCTCTTTCTTGATTTGGAGCTGATGGTTTGCTCTCGACAATTTGAATTGGGCCTAAAGTTCAAACTGTACCACGCTCTGAAAATTATGACCTGAGAACTAGTTCCCAGGTCGACGCCGCCTCCTTACGATTCATCCTGAAAATTGACCTTATTTTCAATTTTCAGGATGAGTCAATTGAGAACTTCAGTCAGAAGAAGCATTCAGTGGGTCATAAAAAGGACAACGAGCTGTCGTCTGCAGCACAGAACCGAGGCGGTACATACAAAGCTCGGACAAAGGTTGTGACGGTTTTAGCTGACATTGAACTACTTACTGAGCGAGACTTTCGAGTAACTTTCTTTGCGTGCAACTTAAACCACTTCCTTAGATCCCTTTTGTCATGAATGTCTGCCTAGATTGCCTGCGAAATTGAATTTACCAAAACGACTTGATCTATTCAAACTTGTATCAGCAAGAGGCGTGGAAGTAAGCAATTTTTGGCGTGCAAATCTTAAAATGCTTGCAGGTGTGTTGGAGTTCTGTCTGGCAGCTGAAATAAAAAGCAAAAAGCTAAGCTGGAGATCAAGGAAGTGAATCATAAAAGCAAATAGCGGGAGGCAAGACTAGAGGAAGTTAGCTACATTTCTACTAAAATCTTGTTAGAAAGTTAGAAAGTCGTAATGAAACTGTCGACCAAGCATTTTGCGTTGATGCCTAACTTTTTGTGACGCATGGAAAATCTTGTTGCATTCATTCATTCATTCATTCATTCATTCATTTAATCTTTTTTATCCACGATATCCATTCAGTTACAGCATACAAAAAACTACAATAAAAGAATAAACTGCACTAAAACTGCAATAAAAGAGTAAGCTACCTACCTGAAAAAAGGTTGGAAGGTCGCAGTGAAAATGTTTAATGAGCATTTTGTACTGATAGGCAAGTTTTTTTTTTGATTTTGTCCACTTTACTTTCATGAATGGAAAGGAAAGAATATATCACCGGAGCTAAGCAATTTGAACAATTCTTTTTCCGAGTTATAAGTATAACTTTTGAAGTCAGCTGTATTTGAGTGTCATCCATCTTACGTTGAAGTGAAATGTTTAGTTGACATTTTGGTAGATATAAGGCTAAATGAATTTTTATGAAATCGCTGTAAGTTTTGGATTCTCGAAAACAAATGCGCTTGCAACGTTTGCAGTCAATAAGTTCTATAATGCAATCTCTAAAATTGCTTTATGTTAGTGTATGTTGGTGATCAAATTATTGTAAAACTAACATTAAAAACTGTATTAATAGTTTTGTTTATGGCGGGTTTGTAATGGGCTTGAGATGCTCAGAAAAGGTAGTTCATTTTGAATGGATGAACATATATATGAATGAATGAATGAATGAATAAATAAATGAATAAATGAATGAATGAAGAAAAGAATGAATGAATGAATGAATGAATGAAGAAAAGAATGAATGAATGAATGAATGAATGAATGAAGAAAAGAATGAATGAATGAATGAATGAAGAAAAGAATGAATGAATGAATGAGTGAATGAATGAATGAATGAAAGAATGAATAAATGAATGAACGTTCTCCTCTGAGCAGAAGCATTCTGAAATGTTTTAAACACAGATATATTACAACACGTTATGAAACATTTTCACCCTCTTTCATTCAGCAACTGAACAACCGTTGATAACATCTGTTTCTTCAGCCAAGAACATCGGAAAAGATTCTACAAAGTTTATACGACTTTTCTTTAAGTCAACCAAAACATCTACAAGTTCTTGAAATGAATAAATAATCTAGAAATGCTCCTATGAACTCCAAACATGAGAAGCTAGATGCTGCAGGTGCGCTTATCTGCATCTGCGGAGGAAAATTTCTGCGTGTACTTATATGCCGCTGCGGAGGAATGCCAAGCATGCCTGCGATGTCCAACTACCCATGCTATAAAACAGAATGCTTGTTCTAATTTATTCTACTTTAACGAGAGCTGTCCCGCAAGATTCTGCGATGGGTCCCTTTCAACTGACAAAGTCCTCATGATGAAGCTTGCCATGTTTCTAGCTATTTTTCGGCACCAGCTCTTGTCATGTTGCTGAGAGATGTAGCTAGTCTCCTTCAGTACTACTTTTGTCAACAACTCTTGATTCTTGGTGCTGCCACAAGGATGCCATCTAATCTAGTGGATAGAAGGAGAAACAATGATGATGCGGTAACTTGAACCGCTATCTAGGAGTCGATAAGACCTTCAGTAGACTTGCTCCAAGTCAATTCCGAGATATATCAGCACCAAGGAACATAGTTGCTTCTGCGGGGGTGTAAACCTTGAAGAGGACGCTGCGAAGGAAAATCACTTTTCCTTCGCAGCGTCCTCTTCAAGGTTTACGTCCCCGCAGAAGTAACTATGTTCCTTAGTGCTGATATATCTCGGAATAGACTTGGAGCAAGTCTAGGCCTTCAGAGGCTCTACGACCACATTTATACAGTTACCGAGGCAGGGGAGGGATAATCTTAATAGGCAAGTGACAGGGGTGTGTCATTTTGACGTCTGAAACCACACCCCAAGATTTATGAATTTTTTCAAAAACCGAACCCCAAACTTTACAGGCCATTCAAATATCTACCCAAAAATTGTGACAGAAATTGAAATCCTTATCCATTTATATGAGGTTTGATCAATTTTGATACTCTAAAGAGTTAATTTGCTAATATGGCTCTCCAAAATTTGTTTCTGCCCACCCCTCAGGGGCACAGTGAGCGTACAATTTCTAAATGCCACAAAGTTGTTACGGTTCATGACGTTACGGAGAACAGGGTAAACTGAGTGGTGAGCAGTTTCAAATCCAAAATACATTGCAAGCGGGGTCTAAGGATGCCAAGCACCAACTCAGACGCTTGCACCTTCCGAATATATAGTAACAAGAGAGTAACAAGACAAAGGGGTTCCAATGTGATGCAATGCAATATAATGCAACACAAACTCAATATGCAATTCAATAAACCGCAATATAATTTAAGGCAAGAAATTACGATCCAACACAACTCAAGCACAACACAGCACAGCACAACAAATTAAAACACAGCACAAGAACACGGCGACATGGCACAACACAACACAATGGTATAGTATACAGTACAACAAAACGCAAACCTGCAAAACTGACCAGTTTAATTTTCTCTGAGCAACGTGAGGCGCAAAACGTCCCATCAATCCGAAATACAGCGAGCCCGGGCTCATAACTACGCACTTTACCCAAAGTAACATCACTAACGACGTCAACAACTTGAACTTTATATAACTGACTATAAACTTCTAAGAATAAACGAATGTGAGCCACCCACAACTTGCCATATGATATTATAAAGCTTGATGGATAACATTGATACTAAAGACTGCTATGGCTAGTTTTCATCCTTATAAAATCTCTCTTCGTACTTGCGTCAACATTTTGCTCTCCGACCTTGAGGTTTCTTAAATTCATTTCCATAAGGTATAAACGATAACAAGAAGACCTTTGCATGCACAAAGGCTATGTAACTGTTTGAAAGGTGAATCATTGGCCACTAAGAAAGCTAAAGGCCTTTAAAGGCTTCTCATAGACATGATGTCTTTGCAGTCCTCAGGTCGAGCAGTCCTTTAATTTTTGATAAAGAATTTGTCTCTGATCTTCGTTTTCTTACTTTAGGCCAATTCTTTTATAAAAGGTCATTGTAGGGTTTTTTATTCTTTTTTCATTGAGATTGAAACCGAATTTCATTTTTCTTAGCGAAATCAATCCACCTTTTCAAGGTAAGAGGCGAGAAAGTGGTAGTCGTTTGTTGTTTTAGATAATTTACATTTGAGTCAAGATTTTAGACTCGAAATGCTAAACTCAAACAACAAAAGACTTGCACTCTCGCGCCTCTTACCTTGAAAAGGTAGAATAAGGACTTCTTTTAGAGGAGATATTTACAAGAGAGAAAATCAGATCAGAAAACAAAAATTATACTTATCAGCGTTACTTGGGTAGGCTTGATGATGCACTTTCCTTTCAAAAACACTCTGCAGCCCAGTAACAGAAAGTCAGCTTACCTAGCTCTAAACATGACGAAACTTGTAGCAAGGAGAAGTGGAAGCATAGGTCTCAAATCTTTAAAAAGCTGGGTGTAAAATTCTATGATCGATTGCTTTAAACTGAACGGCTTCAAAGACACTTGAGCTATTTTACAGTAAATCTGCCGTTGGACTTTTCTGAAATCTTCAATATTTTCAGAATTACAGTGGTTCTTCTTTTTAAGAATTCAAGAAAATTTTCGAAAAAATCTTGAAACTATCGTAATTTCTAAACCTCTTAATGAAAGATCAAAAAATTTTCAAGAAAACCATAGTTTATGGATACCTACAATATGGTATCAAGCAAAACTCTTTCACTCTTCTGGTTTGTGATTTAGAAATTTGATGACGTCACATCATAAAATGAGCTCACATCTTAAATAGGCTTTAATTTCAACAAATATTCAAGATTTCTGAAAAGTCCAACGGTAGAATCATAGAAAAGTGGCTAAAGTTTCTTTCAAGTCATTCAGTTTAAAGAAACAGGTCAATGAATTTTACACCCGCCTTTTTTCGTAGATCTCAAGATTTGGAACCAATGCTCAGGGTATCATTTTTGTATACAGGGTGAGTCAGAAAAAAGTTTACTCGTTTGGCGGGCTATGAAAGAAAAAGTACGTGTATTTAAAGATTGTAATATATGCTAGAAGTAGATAAGAAAAAGTGTGTCATGCCATCTACACGTTTTTTTATATAAGAAACTTGGATCAGGCTATAGTACTAAAAGTTTCTTTATTTCACATGAAATTTTGTCCATTTTAGTACTAAAAGTTTCTTAATTAGTTTCTTATTTTTTGAATGTAGAATTATCAATGTGGTCGCTATCATTGCGGTAGATATGTTTCTTGACATTTAAAACATCATAAAGGCATAAACAGTGTTCTGTTATGATGAAAACAGAATTCGATAATATTGCTCAAGAATAACGGTTCAACGATCTGTTTGCTATAATATCCATGCTTTTAACATTGAAAAGTTTCTTAGTGCTTCTCAGACATAGTACTAAAGTTTCTTAAAATTTTGGCCATCTTAGTACTAGTTTCTTATAAACCAGTTTCTTATATGAAAAAACGTGTACTCATTAATGATGATTGATTTAGTAAAAAGAAGCACTCACATTGCCCTCAGGATGGTCAGAGTTAGTTTCTTGCTGAGGTAGCTCATCTTTGCTTGGCATGTTTCCCTCCTTCGTCAATGGATTTTGCAGCGTGGTTCTTTTCGACCCTATGCAAGCAAAAGGGAAGGTAAAACGTAATTTGTGATTCTGATGGGTTACATTGGTTTTGGCTTCGCATCACCCCTGCGCAGCCGGTAATTTTGTACCAGAAACGAAATGGCCTCAAACGCATACGTTACAGCAAGACAGGATACATTGGACCATTTTTCAAGCTAAATGCTCTAGATTTTGAAGCAGAAGGCGAGATAAATGGATAATTGAAGTGAGAAATGAAGGGCAAGAAACTTTAGATAGAATTATTACATTTGAGTGTAAATTAACAAACCAAGCCAAATTTGTTCGTTTGCTGCAGCGCGTGAAAAATGTGTATTTAGTTGTGTCGATGCCACAAATACCTCTTTGCATTTGTCTTGCAACAACATCCTTTGATCCAACGCCTTTTCCTCTCAAGACATTTCTAGAACATCTTTGACTCTCTTCATTTCCTTCGTAGTGGTTTGTGTGAAGCGGCAGCTTTCCTGTCGGTGTTCCGTCACCCATGATGTTTTCTAGGATTACGAACAGTAGGTGATTACGTTTGTATGGATGTGTTGAAATGAACTTGCCTGCAGCTACATTAAGTGGTTTCTTGTTCAAGGAGATAGGTCAATAACGTTAATGGACGATTTATAGAGAGGCAAGAGCAGCAACCCCTGATATTCAACACCTGAGAAAATTTGATTTCCTTCCCTTTCCAAATCCTTTGGTGTTTGGATTATTTAGCGCTTAAAAAGCATTTGCTGATTCTTAAATAAATAGGGCTATTTCACAGTTAACCTAGCCTGTGCACAGACCCATCGTCCAAAGGAGGAAAGGCAGCTTACCTTTCCTCCTTTGGACGATGGGTCTGTGCACAGGCTACAGTTAACCCTAATCCACATGGGGGGGGGGTTGTTTTCCATCCCCCTCGAGGTTTTCTTCCCGTGCTTTTAAAGGACATCAATTATGTTGCCCCAAAACCTCTCTGACTTTAAGTAATTATCTATTAGCTAAAATTGAAACGAAAACTTTTTAAACAATAGAGTTCACAGATCATGTGACATGCCCATATTTGGAAGCAGGTAGCAGTAAAATCATTTTACGATTTCAATGGAAAGATTTCATCAAATCATGAAGCGTTATACACCAAATGAATCAGTACGGGGATGTGCCCACGAAAAAAGATTTTTTATGTGACTCCAGAAAGTTTGCCTTGAATGATACCCGATTCTAGAAAAAAAACGGTGAAAAGTATATCATAAAGCACAAAGATTGAACTAAATAATTCCCCGATCTAACAAAAGTTTCCCTTTTGACATGTTTTGACAACCGGCTCTAGGAAAATTACCCTCTTTTGATACCCCGTTCTAAACATAATAGACTAAAACAATAGCTTAAAAAATGGCATATCCCCGTCGGACAAATATACTAAGTACCCCCATACCCCCCACAGGTGAAAAAACTGCAAAATGTTTTAACTGTGGTTTGTTATGTCACTGCTCTCTATGATTCGGCTTACAATTCCTTACGGTGAGTCAGTCTCCTTGAAGTTGGTGTCTCTAACTGGACAAAGTTTACCACCCCTCCAGGCAAAGAGCGGCCCCTATAATGGGTTTGTACATAATCTTTAAGAAGCAAAGTGATACTCTTTAATGATGGTGTGACCCTATTAACTTTGAAAGGCCGACACTTTGGCCATGCCAGAGGCGTCCATAAACAACCCTTATATTGGTGGTGCGCTTCATCCCCGAGGGAAATGAACATGTGATTATGGATAGTCAAGCCATTAATCTCCTCCGTTGGGTAGCAGCAACCGATTATTGTTCTAGGAACAGGGAATCGAAGTGGCTATTGCAAGTCACAAATAGATCGGGTCAGCTTCGATCGAGTCTAGCATCGCAGATATTGCTCAAATTAGTCTGTACTGTCAAGGGCTGTGCTCTCCAATAAGTAACTTAAATTTTGATACCTCGCATGTCAAAATTTAGCATTTTTAGTTGGATATATTTATGCTGAAAGTTCAAAGTTGTTGTAAGCTCTCGAAGGAACCTTGGGACTGGGGGACCATCTTTCTCTTATGTTTCCAATACTTAATCAAACCAGCTTGGTTATGCGAAAGCATGGACTCTCTGGGGATAGAGAGAACTGGAGAAAACGAACTTGTATATGGTGAACTTCCTAGTCGTAGCTTGTCGAAGACAGACCGGGGATAGACCCAACAAGCTTCTTGTTTCTTTCGAAAATTCGGCATTTATTAGGTTAAACCTAATGGCTTAGTTTTTACACTAAATCCTTATTGTCAATAAGTCTGAAAAGTAGCCAGCAAGTTGTTTTGCTCACTTGATTTCTAAATGTTTTCGTTGTCTCATCCTGCAAGGATTTGTGCCAAAGTTGGCTTTTAATTTTGCCATTGAGTCGTTAACTGAATTTCCAGTTAAAGGATGGTTTACTGATCGATTCCTGCCTACGTGTTTGGACACAGGCCATCGAGATGTGGAAGACATTGGAGAAACCTTACCAAATTATAACAATTGACCTACCTAGCTTGATCTCCTAACAACTTCCAAGTGGTCGAGACTACAATGCTTGGCTCAAACCGAACATTTCCACTACAAAATGAGAAACTACTGGAGGCTCTGAGGTAGGGACCACTACAATCTTTGCCCAAACACTTATTGGACCAGCTACATTGCTTCCCTCTTCCCTCCTCACACAGTTGTTTTCAAAAAGAATTTACCCTGTAGTGGGTAAATTCGTGTCATTGTCATTACCTATTTTTAGCACTGAATCACACATTTTGGGAGCAAATGAGAACAAAAGGCGAAATCTCAAATCCACTCATTTTTTATAAGAAACTTAGGTCCGGAGCTGATAGTTTGCTTATTAAACTTCTAGGACATTTTTGCTGCCAAATGTCTCGTAGAAGTTTCCTCAATTTTTACTGCTTTGAATGTAGTATTCTTCTCTGCAAAGGGCTTCTTAAGTAAGATATCAAAATAAGTATTTGCAGAAATCGCACTCAAAACAATCTGAAACATTTGCTAATATACTACATTGTTAAGCGTTTGTGAGTAACATCATGCTTTATCACCAACAGCATGTATTTTTGTAAGAATCTGAGGATTTTAACCAGTGCTGAACATCTTTAGGATTATCAGATTTTGAGTACTCAAACTGTCTTTCCAGTTTCTTGAAGGTTCAATAACAATCTTCATGCCTGGACCCTTACGAAAATTTCAAAATTTCCCCAGTCTGGTTTTATCGTCAATTGTTTAGGAGTTATATTTTTCAGAACTGGAGTTTCATGAGATTTTGGCGATTTAAGAGTTGAGTTTCTTTCAAGCAGCTCTAATGAACTAGATATGAGCTAACTTGATGAAGTCAAAGATTTTCAAGAAATTAAACGTGAACTATGACTCAAATCACCAACAAAACAAAGTTACCCAAATACCCACCTTCACGAATCCTGCTTCTTCTCGTCGATGGCACTAAATAAATTGCCATGACAGCTATTGTTACTACCAGCACCAAAGATGTAGCACAGTTACAAGTCATCTCCCTGAAGTACTTTTACCTCTTCTCGCCTTTCCTCCGTTAGTTATTCAGTGCCAAACCAACTAACAGTTATGTCAAAACAAGTTAATAATTAAATCTGAAAAACTGTACGAATGCCAAAATGAAACCTGATACAGTTGAGAAAATTGCGACTGATGACTTCAGTACTGGGCGCTCTGTTTACAACCGATCAGCGCAGGATTATGTCGTCATGTAATGGGGGAAGACTCCCTCATGATTATGACATGTGGATTAGATATCTAAACATTAGATATCATAACTGGGTCCCTGGTTTCCCTGCGGTCATCTTCGCTCAACTAGGGCTTAGAAGGAAAGGTGGCTTTTTATTTAAGGCCTCGCTTTGACGTAAAATATACACGTATTTCTTCGTAAGAAACTGCTAATAAGAAACTCAACTCTCAGATCGCCAAAAAATCAAGAAACTCCAGTACTGGGAAAATATTGCTCAAGAAACTATCTGTTTTTATAAGGAGTCCTTAACATATTTTTACTTTATTTCCACCATGGGTCGCAGGAAACGAAGTAATAGTTAAAAACATAAACGTAATCATGCCTGTGTCTTTATATGTGGTCTCTTCTGCCTTTCTTGGCCTTCCTTTGCTTCCCTGCCACAGCTCAATTCATTGGTTCAAGTTTGTACTGGCCTAATTCACTTTCTCTGCAAAAGCGAGGCTGCCCTCGTTTGCAGTTTTGTAATATAGCAATTATTACTTCGTTTCCCGCGACCTATGTTTCCACTTGTTTCTTAAATCATAAAACTTGTAAGGTTCTTGAGTATAGTCTAGACATTGGAAAGGCTTCAAAAAACCTTGTTTTGAAATGTTCAGGAAGGCACAGGTACTGAATATGAAGATTATCATGAAGCCTTTAAGAAACTCGTAAGAAACTCCGAGCACTCAAAATCTAATGTTTCTAAGAAACTTTCAGTATTGGCCCAAATTTTTAGTTTCGTATGAAAAATACGTGTAGCTTAGATTTTCATGGAAAGTCACCCACAATAAAATGCCTTGAAGAGTCACTAGCACACAGAATCCTTTGCGAGTACGTTGCAAATTTTAACTATCTGAATATCAAAATTGGCCATAGCTCAAAAAATGGATCCACACTAGGGTTGGTAGGTTCCTGGACTGTTCTAAAGCCAAGCTGGAGTCGGAAAAAGCCAAAAAGCCAAACCTGTAAAACAACTGACCTTTTGTTTTACAAGCCATAGTTTTGTTGCTATTGTAAACAATAGGCAATTGAGTCAATCGTTTTTTACCGTATAGCTTTAGCCTGCATGCAGCCCCTACTGTTTCCGTGAAGTTTAAACTTCCCGTTGAACTGAATTTATTTTCTGACGTCAGCAGGGTCTGCGAACCAGCGAATGACAGCTTGTTCTTAGTCACGTGCAGGTTCCGCAAAAACAGTTCCAACAGGCTTTCATTCGCTGGTTCGCAGACCCTACTGGCGTCAGAAAATAAATTCAATTCAGCGGGAAATTTTAACTTTACGGAAACAGGAGGAGATGCATGCAGGCTACATAGCTTCGGATGAAAACCGTCTGACTCCGACGTTGTCTTGTAAATTAAATCTCTTAGAATGTGATCATTCACAGCTTTTGAGGCTTTGAACGCCAGCCAAGGTTAGAAATCCAGTCTAATTTAGCTTCGTTTCAAATAGATCTGCCACAATCGCAAAAAGCCAAAAATTAAGCCAAAAAGCCAAGATTAATTTTTGAAGCCAACAATAATATAAAGGAGCCAAAGTGTTGAAATTTGGCTTTAAAGCCAAGTTACTGAGTCTGATCCACATTGGCAGTTGAAATGATGAAAAAGTTTGACTTTAGGTGACTTTGCAACATGCCTTCAAAGGATTTTTGAAGGTGTTGTGGCGCAGTGGTGTAATCCTCTGACATTGCAGCCAGAACAGTCAGGGGGAGTGCTTCTTAGACTGATTTAATTTTTATTTTCGATTTTTTAAACACGGTAGCCCCATCAGTTGATCAGCAACAGCAACTGATGACGATGAGTCCCTTGTATCCATGTGGTAAACCTTGCTCAAGAGGGATTCATAATGAAACAGTGAAAAACTTGGCCCTATTTTCTTCAATCATCAATGGAATTATGCAAGAATCACGGCTTCTAATCTCCATCCCGTGGGAGTGTTTTCAATTCTTTAATCGAATCGAACATTCTATCACATTTACACCTTCAAAATAGTAATTCACAAATCTCGCAATCTGATTGGTACTGGAGGAATTGCGAAGTTTGGGCCTAAATAGGGCCAAGTTTTTCAGAGTAATACTATGAGTCTCTATTGCCTGAAGCGCCATCAGCAAGTCAAAGAGCACAGGGCAACAAGAGACTCATCGTCATCAGCCTAGCTACTTCTGCAATCCCAGCACTTGACGCTAAATTCGCAAATTCGCCTTAACATTGTTGGTGACAATGGCTCTTTACATAGGCTGCACCTGCACCAGATTTTAAATCACAGAGGAAGCGTTTTATCGAATCCACCTTTTCTAAGATAAGAGGTGCGAAAACAGAAGTATTTTGTTGTTTAAGATTTCGCATCATTTGAGGCTAAAATCTTGTTCTGCGTACATAGTTTGGTGTATGAACCACTTTTCACATTCACGTCTGTCTTCATTTGGAAATTAAGGTGATGTAAAGAATTAGAAATCATAAGGTCTTTAACCGTGAAATTAAAGTTTGGACAAAAATTTGTCCAAACATCTGATTTCACGGCCAAAGCCCTTAAAACTTTATATTCTTAGAATCGCTGTGATTTCCAAACGAAGACAGATATAAAAGTAAAAATTTGCCTCTGTACAAAACTCAAAAATGCAAAATCTCAAACAACAAAAGACTTCCGTTTGGCACCTCTTATCTTGAAAAGGTGGATTTCTTGAAGAGCTATTATCTACCAGAGTGCTTAGCGGCACACTGCAGTTTCAGATTGTCCGAAAATCAAATGCGGGTTAAGCGAAGAACCACACTGGTCGAAGTGATGAAAAAGTTTGACTTTGGTTGACGTAAAGAGGACCAAACGGTTCCTGAGACAAATCTACCAAAATAAGCAATATTTGCCATATTTTAATCTCATTACAAACAGTTAACAGGGCACAAAGTATTTTACAATTGTGTAGCGAAACTTGCAGTGCACGAAAATTGTCTGCAAACTATTTACAACGATTTGGCGAACAAACCTTAAATACAGGAGAGAATAATTAGTTTGATTAATGCCGTTAAATGTACAAAATATAATTTTCAAATGATTCTAACTATCTACTCGAATCACAAAAATTGGTACGATACATTTACAGAGCAGTACAATGCCTAGATTCTGTGTGCTGTCCTTAAAAGAGCAATTTTGCCACGCAAGAGCCTTTGCAAGCATACTACAATGTCATACTGTCTGAGAATCAATGTTATGAATCTTGACCGTTGTCCGCCCCTGTCCGCCCATATCCACCTGATGTCCACCCATACCGTCTGAGAATCAATGTTATGGACGTGGCCTGGGCGGACATCATACATCCACACTGCGATGGGTGAAGTGAAAGACAAGTTCTATTTTAGACTACCGGGTGAGTCAAAAAATAAACGCCTTACATTTGAAAGGCTACTGCTTCCTGATTATATAAGCAATGATGTTTTGAAATACCTGATTGAATAGCTAACATGTTCAATTATTTTTAGAAATTTTTCTGACTAAAATCGGTCACTCCGTTCAGATTCTGTAAGCGATTTTCTAAAATGAATCCCTTTGAGAAACCTTTAAAAACATGCTAAAAGTGGAAGCAAAATAGCGATGACTGTCAGCACGTGTTAGCGCGTGCTTTCTTTTTGACGGTTGAAAAGTCTGCCCCCTAGTGTGAATAACTGACTCAGGGGGACTCCATTCTCCATGAGGACAAAATACATGAACACATCCAAGAGTCATTATTGCAAAGATGGTGAACAAAGGGAAATTTTGCTTCGTGTTTTCACTCGATTTGGCAGGTTTCGAAAGGGGCTTTCTGCATAAAATCTCCTATTTCGACGGGCAAGAATGGCCGATTAAAATCGGGTAAATTACTGAACCTAATTTGACATATCGGGAATAAAGTAAGACAGTTTTCAATATCATTGCTTGGATATTCATGGAGCAGGATATTTTCAAACCCCGGGGGCTTTTATTGAATCACCCGGTACGTTCACCACGATGCTGGCACATTTTGAAAACGGTGAAAAAAGTGACGGATAGGCCTCCCGTTCACACGAAAACGGTACATTTTTTGCAGGTAGATTTTCAAAACGGTAGATTTTCATAATGGAACACTAACCCGCGCATTTTGGAAACGGCACCGTGGGAACACTCCAAAATGATGAAAACAGACAATTTTTCGATGCTTTCGGAACGAGACTGATCAATTCTTAGGATGCAGGTACATTTCTTTGGCATCAAAGTCTTGCAACGAGCTCCACCGTCAAATTTTCTACCGTTTTCAAACTGTTCCAGCATCGTGTGAACGCTAGCTCAAATTTTGTTACCGTCACGCAAGGGTGATGCAATCAAGAGAGTCCATCACCAGAGCTCAAAAGCTCAAAACCTATGCAGTCCAAAAGAAAGCCAAACAGTCGAGCGAGACTGAGCCATTTCTTGATTGCTAGGTCAAAAATTAAAGTTACATTCCTTGGGACTTCTGGAAAAAGTTTTGTAAATAGCCTTCAACGTTGTTCTGCCAGGGTGAGGAGGAGGGGGCAAAGAGACCCCAATAGAAACTTTCAACAATGAAGCAGAGACGAATTTTAAACACTTCCCATGCACTCAAGGCTACGCTCAATTCTTGAGCAATTTCATGAATTCTTACGAATTCTTGAATGTTCAATGAAGAAAACAATGCAGTGTCGATAGGGGCTACATACCACTTTGTTCGATCCTGTTAAAAAAGTTCCAGGGGACTTGGACCTGAAGCTCTGTTCCACGACTAGGCATTCTTATAAATATACGATCCATTGTTTGTATTTATACGCTAAACTCAGCCTTCACTGACTTTGGGAAGGTACGCTAACTAGTCCACATTTATCTACATAACTAGTCCACGCTAACTAGTCCACACGACTCATATCTACAGTAAGTGAATTAGCCAAATAATCAAGATTAAATATTTGTTATTTACAATTAATTGGAACAGGTTGTTCACTCAATAGATTTCCCCAAAGTCTACTTCATAAAGCAACAGAATGTCTCGTCTGGAGTTCTGCATTCCGCTATTCCTTATTCTGCAGTTCTTCATACCTTCAATCTCCTGAAATCTAGGAATGGGGAACAGCAGAATGGGAAGCTGTGGAATTCAATCCGTGAGACTAGGCAAGTCTATACACTTCTCGAACCGTTTTCGGATTACTATTTGGTCCAGAAAATGCTGTTCGTACAATTTATCTTGGGCACAAATGAGGAAATTTTGTGACAAATGCAGGGGTAAATTCTTGCTTTTCTCACAGGTTACTTATTTGAGGGAGGGTGCTTATTCGAGGGGGTGGTCAACTAATCATCTTCTCGATAGAATGGGCACTTATTAGAGGAGGCACTTATTCTAAGATTTACGGTATGGACATGGAGAGCATATCCTTCAAATTTTTGAAAAAAGCTTATAAAATGGCTATGAATCTTACCTTGAAGTGAATATCATAAACTGAACAGCTAATAATTACATTTTTAAATCATAAACCAAAGTGGTGTCACTACTCACTACTTTAAACATTCATACACCATGTTTTCTCCAAAATGCCACCATATTCCCTATTTTTCGCAAATATTCTTTGAATCCTTTTAATAAAATGAATTGTTCTAATTTTGAAAATAACTAGGATAACATGGGTAACACTAAGGTCGTCCTCCACTTCAAGTAGGCTGCATCCACATTGCACAATCTTTTGAAAGCGCGTAAACGCTCGTGCAGAAATCCTCCATACTAATGCCTTACAGAGTTCAGAATACAAAATATTTTGTAATCTGAACACTGTAAAGCTGTAATCTGAACACTGCACGAGCGTTTAAGCGCTTTCAAAAGCTTTTGCAATATGAATGCAGCCGTATTCTTGGTCGGTAACCAGCACACTCGCCTTGTGCGCATGCTCTGTTGCTAAAGAGCATGCGCATTTGGCAAGTGCGCAGGTTGTAGACGAAAACTCCTGCAGTTGAAGTTGGCCTTTACAGCCACCAGACAAATTCAGCTAATTAATAAGAAACTTGGATTAGGCCGTAGTGCTTAAAGCTTCTTAATTTAACGTGAAAATTTGTCCATGTTAGTACTACAAGTTTCTCAATTTGTTTCTTACCTTTTTAATGCCTGAATTACCAACGTGGTCTCTACCACTGCTGCAGATATGTTTCTTGACACTTGAAACATCGTATAGGAATAAACAGTGCTCTATTATGTTCTAAACATAAACGGCTAGTTAATATTATCCAAGAACAAGCGATATATTTGCTTCGTTTGCAGCTTTGTGCAAAAATAGCAGCTGCAAACGAGGACAGCCTGGCTTTTAGAGCAAGCAATGGTTAGGCCATGCTTTGCCATGATTTGAACCGAACTGAGATTGCAAGAAGGAAAGGCAAACATAAGCAACGAAAGACGCAGGTATGATTTGTTTATCTATTCTATCACGGAATAAGCATCTTATTTCCTCTCACCCATGGCACGAAACTCTTGACTTGTATGAAAAGAAAATTTTTCTCAAGAGACAATCACGTGATTTTAAGTTGGCGGTGACAACATTTGCTGAACTTATCTGATACCTAAAAATCCTTTCAAGTCATTTAATCCAAAGAAAGATTCAATAGCCATTTTCAATATCTATTTTAAAGATTTGAACGGTATGCTGCTTAGACGTAGAGCGAATAAAAATAAACATTTAGAATAAAATAAATCGTACCTTGAACAAAGTATCTTCAATGCACAATGGTAGACATAGAGGTAGAGGGAATAAAAACCCGTAAAAATAAGTTAAGAAAGAGGTCTGACTTTGTCCATGACTAACGCTTCCTTGTTACAGCAGTGGTTGAATTTTCGAGTTAGCCTGTGTGTCTTGGCACAGAATTCCATCCTTCTTGCAAAAGAGTATCCCCATTTACTGTTGATTGTCATTTTCATTACGTATCTGAAAACAAATCAAACTTTTGAGATGATGTGTTCAATTCAAATCAACAACAATTCAATTACAAAATTTTGTTGTTGCTGTAACTGGGATTTTGTATTGAGTCTAGCTGAGTTGCAACGATTTCCACTTGTGAAATTGTGGAGCAAATTAATTCATAAAAGACGGCAAATCATAAATTTGGCAATGAACAAAACGGTGGCCAAAGAAAGACAAAATAACATGAAGAATAATCATTGTCTGAAATTTTGTCTCACAAGAAAATTTTAGTTGTTTGATTTTTGAACTGGGTGGTCCTGCGGGAATTTAAAAGCAACCGACAAGAGAATACTTTTGCGTGTTTTCTAAACTTTTGGTTTTTTGGTTCAAGCGACAAAATCGTCTATTTCCATCTCAAGGGATGTCTCGACAAAAATTTCCTTCTGTATGGAATCTTTCCAATATCTCGAAGGCTTCTTGAATGAATGGGTGCAAATGAAAGTCCTAAAGCAACCACAATTGAGTTTGAGAGCATACATTTATTCAGACTTATGACATGAGCCCTTTGCTTTGCTCATGATTTGTCACACGACTACAACAACCATCCACCATCGCCCAACTTTGTGAATTTCGAACCATTACAAATAATGCGTTGGTTGCAGTGGCGGATTTAGGGGAGGGCAAGTGGGGGCAACTGCCCCCCTCATGATGAAAACTCAGCTTGGGCGCCTCCTTTAAAGCGAGAAGTGCGCCCCTCATCGTGACTTTGACGCACTCTTTCTTTTCCTATTTCGACCAGAATTTGGGGAAACATGCAAATCAGGACCTTATTTGGTAGAAAATCAGAGAATTTTCTAAAACAGGAGTCCAAAGATTTTCCCGCGCCCTTTGGTGCGGGTGTTTTTGATTGCATTTTCGGCGCCCTCTCTGCAGGTTGCCGCTTCTTCAATTTTGGACTGGATCCGCCCTTGGCTGAGCACAAATAATAGCGCCAAAATGTTGAAACAAAGCACTCTCTGAAAGTCTTGAAGTTAAGGTAGATTTATAATGACGTCCCCGTCCTCCGTTTTGTTGAATGCTCTGATGTAAATTGACTTCAAGGTTTTGTTTCACATTGGAAGCAGCATTCCCTATGCTTTGGTGATAACTCTGCAGAACAGACGCTGTCAGAGTACCAGCTCACTTTTAGGCCCCGTTTACACGGGATCGGATCCAAATGAGATCGGATCCATTTGGATCCGATCCACTTTTTGAGCGGCGTTTACACGGGTTCGGATCCAGAACTGTTCGCGTTAACACGGGATCGGATCCATTTGGATTTTATGGATTCTCAGCAGCGCTCTAGTAAACCTTTTCTCCTATTTTAATCAGATCCATTGAAATTCTTCACTCTAATAGACTCTGTCTCATCTCTGATTCCCCTCTTTGAAATTTCAACAAAGGATTTTCAGTTTAATCGTGTCACTTCCTATCCGTACCAGTTTGGATCCGATCCCACCCGTTTACACGAGACCCTTTTGGGATCGGATCCAAACGGGATCACTTTCGAAAGTGATCCAATTTGGGTACGGATAGCAGATCCAAATGGGTTCGGATCCGTCGAGTCCCGTGTAAACGCAAGGCCTATCCGTTACACTTTGGGTACGGATCCATTTGGATCCGATCCCGTGTAAACGGGGCCTTAAAGTATGTAAAATAACATTTTTCAATGAATATTCCATACCTCTGGGGCATGTTCAGTCTGATCAGTGCAATATTCCTTCTTAAGTAACACCTGTATCCCTTCCTTGCCGCACTGCGTCCAACTTGACAACATATCCTTTTTTTGTTAAATCTCCTTGGTTTGACCGTTGTGGGTATCAGGACACTGACGTCAAAATCAAATTCAGCACGAGTCGGCTTTGGGGCAAGATCTTTTGAGTCTGTAAAGAAAGAAAGGGAGACTTGTTAAAGGGAATCAAAACTGTAAGCTGGCGCGGGCAAAGTTCAAAATGAAATTTATTGTGGAGAATGAGGCATGCGATGACAGCCATGTTATTGAGAATTCCAGTACCCTATTGTATGTGAGATCTTTGACAAGTGTCGTTTCGTTGTGTAGCTAAAGAAGCAATGGATGCATCGTCGTTTTCTTTGGCCTACTTAGCCCTACGTACAAGCTCTACTTAGCCCCGCTCATAAGTTCCCGAACACGTTACCAAATAGCTAAGTTTAACTAAGTTTCCGAACATATTACCGAATAAGTTTAACTAAGTTTCCGAACACGTTACCGAATAAGTTTAAATAAGTTTCCGAACACGTTACCGAATGAGTGTAACTAAGTTCCCGAACACGTTACCGAATAAGTTTAACAAAGTTCCCGAACATGTTAAAAAGCCCCGCACCAAGATGTCTCGTGCAATTGGATATTCTAAATATTCAAGGAAATTTTTACCTCAAAACACGTTGAGTAAACAATGCATCGGGGCATCATCGAGCCCTAATTTTGGTTCTGCTGTTCGGTATGAGGGTACTGTGGGGGACTAAACTGCAACGTTGCAAAGTTGCATATAAGTGCAGCTAGAATAGTAAATAAAAGTAGATTTGATGCGCCTGAAGAGGAAAAGCAGCCATTCTTGGTTGATGGGACTACCGTGTATAAAGAATTTGAAATGAATTTAAAGTGGCAATCAAGAGGTTTCAAGTTTGCACGTTAATTTTGATTTCGTTTAGGGTAAAATTGGGTGGGATTTACGTATCAGACTCGCAGAATGACACATAGCAAGATAAAATTGGTGGACTTCTCATAATTATACAAGTTTATAAACCAGGATACTTTTCCTTCAGGCCTATACTCCACTGGCAGTATGGGCCTAAACTATGACAAAGGAAATAAAGTTATGAATGTCGCCAGAATTACTCTTTGTGTCCTGACAATCTTTACTACCTGGTCAGTTGGTACTGCAAATGCTTTCGCAGCTGTTCCGATAGCAAAAGTTTTCGTCTAGACCCTAGACAACCACTAAGATAGGTCGAAAGGTGAGTGGAAAATTGATAGGCCTAACGGACAGGAATGAAACAAATCAGTGCCAGCTGTGAACGGCAAAATCAGCCCACATGAAATTTGACCCCTAAAAAGTTTCTATTTTGATGAAGTTGGTATTGTTGCTGTTCTGATTTAGAAAAAGGAGCACACCCTTCTGTCATGCTCATCTGGAACTGCAAGCTTGTTCTTGATGAACTTGCTGGGAAGACGCGATATACTTTGTCCGAGGAATGTTATGTGTCCCCTCGTGCAGTGGGTTAAAGCTCATGCGCAGTTGTGCTTTTGAGTTGAAGTTAACCAACTGCACGGGGGGACGCATTAGCTTATTGGAGCAATGGTGTAATAGTCTGACTTTGAAACCACATAAGTCAGGTGGACAGGGCTCATTCCCAGTCAGAACCACAATACTTCAGCGTCGTAAAAGGGGTTGCCCACTCGATTAGACCTTCTCTTTACCTCTGTGATCCCAGTGCGTGGCGCTAAAAAGGACTTCACTGATACCTTCACCCACAGGTGAGCTTATCTCTCAAACTTGCCTCTCATCTGCGAGCTAAGCTGAGCGGGGATGGGATGGATCAGTCGTAGCATATGGTGGTAGCAAGCTTCACTACCAAAATGAACGTTGGTGGTTTGAGTCCCTGCCTTGTCAAATTTGCTGTGCTCAAACATAGAGTTTCCTACAAACTTTCGCCTGCTTTGAATGGCTGATGAGGCGAGGAGATATGCTTCGACTTACGCCTTGGCAAGCAGGAATGGCTCAGCGGTAGCACGCTTGACTGCCAGAATGAATATGTAGAGTCTGGATACTCACTGCCGGTCTGCGAATCCTGCCTAAAGAAATCACAACGTGTAGTCATATCGAGAAGAAGGACCAGTACGTTGCTTACTTTGACAAGCTTACCTTTTCTAGCTCTATGTCATGAAACTATCTTCGGATACTAGGTTTCTTTCCTCCTTCACAGCCGTCACAAGCTTTGGTTTCTTTCCTCCTTCACGGCCGTCACAAGCTTTGGTACACGTTTTTTTACAAGAAACTTGGATCAGGCCATAATACTAAAAGTTTCTTAATTTCACATGAAATTTTGTCCATTTTAGTACGAAAAGTTTCTTAATTCGTTTCTTATTTTGTGAATGCAGAATTATCAACGTGGTCGCTAACGCTGCGGCAGATATGCTGTAATATCCATGCTTTAAACATTGAAAAGTTTCTTAGTACCTCTTAGACATAGCACTAGAGCTTCTTAAAATTTTGGCCATCTTGGTACTAGTTTCTTATAAACCAGTTTCTTATAAAAAAAAAAACGTTTACTCTTTGCTAATGTGCAGGCATGCTCAAGGGTTACCTTGCTACCTTAGCTTGCTTTCCAAAACAAAAAAGAGTTCAGAAAGGTCCGATGACAAGGGAAACATGGCCTGACTACGTCAAACACTGCGAATGAATTGACTCCATTTTATGATAGTTTCTTCTCCGAAACCTTCACAAAGGCCCCCGTTGACAAAGGCCTTAAAATATGGCCCATTTATGCAAAACGCTTTGAATGAATTGACACCAGTTTCTGATAATTTCTTCTTCGATATCTGTCTGTCAACATTTCTCGCTAGCTATTTTAGTTCCTCGTTTCATTCAATGGTCAAAGTTCTCGAAAATAGTTCGTCGACCAAATCTTCTCCGCTAGAATTGATAAATCAACTCCAAATAGCAGATAGTTGCTAGGAGAAAGTGGTTTCGTTTTCATCACAAGGATTCGGTTTCCTCATAAGCTTATTAAGAATTCTTTTAAACCCAATGTCTAGATGAAGTAACTAAAGCCGTTTACGCTAAGGTCTCGAAGATTTGTGTATGTCTGTCTGTCCGTCTGTCTGACTTTCATGTAGCTCTTCATTCTACCTACTCTGGAGTACCGAATAAACGGGGGGGGGTGAGAATAATCGGGGGGGGGGGTTGGAAATGGTTCAATATAACAGTTATCGTTTATTTCAGAGCAAGCCAAATAGGATATGAAAAGGACTTTCGTTAATTCCAGTCACCGAGCAGAACCAGGGCATGCTGGCCTCCCTATCCATAGAGGCGGTAGCAGCCCTTTCAGAATGCTGGGGGAAATGATTTCTTCTCTAGTAAGAACACTCCATTCCTTTTACGGCGATTGATGCAATGCCCGTTTTTGATTGCATCGTTTTGTCCCCAGAAAATTGTCTTGAAATTAGGCAAAACTTTGCACATATAGGCAGACAAGTAGTAAAAGATATGAAAGTTCTGGAAAATAATCTTGTACCCTATTTTGGGCGTCTCTCACTAAGAACCCCTTCATATTCAAATGATATGCATGAAATTACAAACCGCTGCCCAGTGTCTTAGGCCAAACACCCATCTTAAATGAGATCATAAAGAAACTACTCTCGAGTACCGAATAATCGCCCCCCCCCCCGCTTGTTAATTTTTGAAAATTTTCCAACCCCCCCGCTCTTATTCCAACCCCCCTTTATTAATTTTTGGAAAAATGAAATGATAGTAAACATAATTTCTGAATAAACGCAAGAAAGAGTCGCAAGAAGTGCATTCAACAGAAACAGAACTCAAAAGTAAATGTATTAGTAACATCACTGTTCACATAAATATATATAAGAGACGTGTTTACCTAAGAAAATGACTATTTTCTATTTCTCCAAGACCCCCCCGATTATTCCAACCCTCCCCGATTAACAAAATAAATGATGGCCCCATGCCGCCCCATGCCGCCCCATGCCGCCCCTTGCCGCCCCTTGCCGCCCCATGCAAATTTTACTATAAATTCCTCTGGTTTCAGCTTTCGCAAAAACTTCAGCTTCAGTAGCTTGTAATTCCGTGAATATTCAGCGAGTTTGCAAGATTCTGATGCCCAAAATTGATTTAAAATCTTAGGAACACGGCTACCCTATCACAGAGCCTATTCATTATATCCGTATTCCTTAATATTCAATCAAACGTTTCAATCGAAAATTTTTCTTGAAGTAATATTTGTATTTTAAAGGCTTATTTTGAATTTTAAGTTTCAGAGTTGGCATTAATTAGCTATCTACCGTAGCTATCTTTTACAATCCAAGGATAAATAAATGAATAAAAATAATGATAATGATAATAATGATAATAATAATAATAATGATAATAATAATAATAATAATAATAATAATAAAAAGTCTAGCAATTTTTTCGGAGACGTTGTACATGTTTGGACTGGTCCACCGACCAATCGGATTAATGTTGTTACCGTTTCTCCTGTATGAGTCGGCTTCGTAAAAAACAAACTCATGTGATTAAAACTTCAAAACCTAACTATTTTTATCGAATAAACTTGATCCACAGTATATCTTTGTTTAATCCAACTCAATCATTTCTATCAGATTTCTTCGATAATATTTGAAGAAACAAATCCCAAATAATTGAAACTGACATGCCCATGTTTAACTTTATCATCCTCATAAGATTTTAATGAAATTTACTAGGAAACTATTTGTTTTCATAAAGTAATCCAGGATTTTCAGATTTAAGTTGAATAAAACAGTCATCCCACATAGGGATCAAAAGTTAGTTCCTTTGCAGGATCATGGTTTGTATCAAAGTTCTCTGTTGTTTATCTAGCAGCTATGGTTAGGGGGTTCAAGGAAAGCATGCTTTATTGTAAGAAAATGATGGAATTTGATCTTTGAATGTAAATCCCCAATTGCTTTTTGATACGCCTTCAAGACTTGTTTACTAGACCGTGGTGTTGTGATCGTCTCGAGGGAAAATCTATGTTACGCAGTGTTACGCTATGTTGATTATGTTACGTTGTTACATGGTATATTTCACGTTGGACAAATAACTCGTTGTGGAGAAAAGCATATTTTTCAAGATTCCTTCTTAATCCTTCCCCTTTCGATCTCAGGAGCCCAGGTTGAAGTGGGAAGAACCTTAATGAAGGCAGAGGCATGAGACACCGAGACGGCAATTTCAGTACACTAGAGGACAGCTTCCTGAATAAAAGGGAACTTCGTGGTTGATTCCAAAATCTTGGGGGTACACTGTTTCAGAGTCCCCCGTTCCTACGTCCCTACAGAAAACAACTCGGGAGCCCCTTTGTTTCAGCATAAATAATGTGTTAAGTAATTCTTGGTTTCTTGATGTTTTAAACAGAAATGGAAATAACGAGGGAGCAACTTCTTTAGAATCACATAGCCAGAATCTTAATATGTGTCATAAAAATTCCAATGGCTTTAACAGGAAAGAAATTCCCTCCCCTCGCTACTTTTAATGTGGAGTCTGTCTGAAGGTGCTGGAGAATGATATGTGTCGCACACAAGAGCGTGTCAAAGGCAATCAAAGAAGGTTGTCTGCTTCTGCTCAATGGGGATGGCTTACATGCTTAGCTCCTCCTTTTTCAGCAAGCTTAACACCTGGTCAAACTCTTAGGGTCAAGTTCCAATCACACTGCAGCAACTTGGCAAAGGTCAGAGCAAAGTCTTGTCAGAGTAACCAAAGAAATATACATTCTATTTTTGAAAGGTTTCAGTTGAAAAAGCTTTGCAGCTTAGCTACATATGAATGGAACATATTAAATTCTTTAAAAAATTAATATGCTTAGCAGAGGATGTTGATGGAAAAACGGCTTTTCGAAGACCTCCCTATCTCCTTGTGGGACCTTCTTCAATGTTATGTGCTTTCTTGAATTTGTGCAGACAAAGTGATGTCATCAGTCAATTCTACAACCTAATGGAATGGATGCTTCAAACGTGAAATGAGATAACAACAGGATTTTAAATTGGAATCTTTTACCATTTAACAGTTCCAATCATTTGCATCAATAAAAATTTTCACTTCATAACTTCTTCATAACACATAAAATGATGGGAGTGGATCTACAGGATACAAGGAGGTCAAATTCCAAAACAGAACAGAAACTGAGGCAAAACAAATTATTCTAAACTGTTTTCAAGAGTTCATTGTTTCTTCTTAACATCTTGGTTCTTGTTGCATCCTAAACCCCAGTCTTAACAAATAGATTCCTTTCTTGCAGTAGACCTCCAACAGCTTCTACATAGAGCCAAACTGTGCCTATATCTGGCATCCCCTGGTGTCCTAATGACTGTTCACCGTTTGCCAAATGTTTGCATGGTGCTGCTTGCTTTTATCACCTGGGTTCCAAAAAAGGATTCACTAAGCTGGTTGCCACATGGTAAATGATTTCAACAGAGCTTTTCTAGTTTTCTATATCTAAACACAATCTTTCACAAAACATCACAGATTAATCACTGGCCTTCAACCTAGTAAAGGATTGTAAGAGGACACCAGATGATATAATATGCCTGCTGATGTTCTGGTATTATCATGCTTAGCCTCATTTAGAAAACTGTGTTCAGTGGACTTAACTTTACTTTTCAGATAAAACTCCTGGAATGATGCCTGTTGGGGAGTAGCCACTCTACCTTGGCTATGGTGCTGCCCTTGCTGCCCCTGCTGCCCCTGGCTATCCTGTATCCTGCTTGCTGCTTGCTTGGAATCAACTCTCCTGTTTCCTGCGAGGGGCATATCACTTCTCAAAATGACATACGTGACTTTGGTGATTTAAAATCACATGATTCTTTTCTGTGATTTTTTGTGATTTTAGTGATTCTTAGTGATTTTTTGTGTGATTTTTCAGTAGTATCCTCAGTGATTAGTGATTTTGTGCTTCTGCATGTGATTTTTTGTGATTTTTGTAAGTGATCTTTTTGTGATATTGTGACTTTTGTTTGTGATTTTGAGGAAGGTGTACAAAAAAAACCAGTGATTTGCCCCCTGGTTTCCTACTTGTCAAAAGTGGCCAATTCCATCCAAAATCCTCAAACCCAGGACCGTCGAGAATGGGGGGGGGGTAGAGGGGGTAAAAGATCCAAGGCCCCGGTCCCGAAGGGGCCCGTAAATATTTTGTGACATTAACTTTTGTTATTGCTATACGTCTCTACAGTGCATTTTTATGGCAATTCATCTGCTTTAAAAGGGTATTTGCAAGAACCGTCTACTTTGATGACAGTTTTAATGTCAGAAACCAAACCGTCGTATTGATAGTTCTAATTTATCGAAACTGGTTCTATCCCAGCGAGTCAGTTGCTGGTGTCATAGGTTCGTTGATTTTTCGTTGACATTCAATCTTTTTGGCATTTGAGTCACTCCTTTTCCTTTGGCACGAACAAGGCATTACCATTTATAGTTCAATGGGCATTACTAGCATAAAACAATGTCTTTGATTCATAAATATGATATTTTGTATTGCCAGTCATAAAAAGGGCGTTTCCCTCATTTTCCAAGAGACCTAAGGGCGTGGTCACAAAAAATTTCTTTGGGGATATGCCCCCAAACCCCCTAGGGTCCGTCCTCTCACTCCAGGGCCCAAGCTTGCTCTCAACGGGCCTGTAAACCTAATGTTCACCCTGAGCCACACCAAGAGATATAAACCCAATTATGTCTCATTTGTTACAAATGAGTTCTAACTTTTGTCGTGAGATGGTACCTTGTCTACAAATGGACAAAATGAACTTTTTATCAACTGTGTCCATCTAAGATACAAGAGAGGTTGTAATTTTTCCCTTGAATTTTCAACAAACTGATGCCTTCTTCACACCCTGAGATGACCTTTATCTTCTGCAGCCAATTGAGAACACCAAATTAGGAAGTAATGTCCTAATTAGGGTATGTACTACATATCATTTCTCCATGGTTACTGCCTCTGTGATAAGCCCAAGGGAATTAGAATGTTGCCTTGCAACCTTCACAGTATGGAGGAAGTCATCAACACATCCCACACATAACATTATTAGGAAGGTTTGCATTTTGCTATTTCCTCAGAAACAGGATTAAACTGAATACCTGGATGGTTCATTGGTCAGCAGAAAAGATAAGACACACAGCACTGGTTTTGACATTTTCGAATGAGGGAATTTTTGTGGGAAACTCTTTGTCAAGAGTTCCCTGATGAAATATGTGAACTATCTAAATGATTTCTTTTGCACATTTGCAAAAAGTGGATTATGTGGACAGCACTGGCGACAACCATTTGTTTCTTTAGCTACCACATGAAGGGAGACAACAAAGGCTGATCTTCTGCAAATTCCACTTTCATTTCAAATTTCATTTCAATGTTTCACTTTCATTTGATTGTTCGACAAAGGTGGACAAATCCTTCAATGGATTTTATGCATTTGTGCTTCCTTTGATGTCTGATCGCTTGTTTTGCTTTGAATGAGGATGAAGGAGGAAGAATTCGGGTGGAGAAAACTGCTAATACTTCTTCATAGAACCAAAAAACTGCTGCATATGATGACGCAAAATAATCATAAACTAACTATCTGTGATATCTATAATATCTTTGCCTTCAGACCTAAAAAATTCAAACAAACTACGCTCTTCAAGGTTCTTGACAGGGTAGTTGTTACTCTGAAAACGACTGTTCAATGGACAAGTTAACGTGCAGCACATGCCCAACTCATATGCCCATCGCGTACAGGATTGACAAATCAGCAGTTGCTGCTTTGAAAGCCACTTATCAGTTTCGTAAATGTCAGTTTGCACTCAAACCATGCACGAGTCACAAGGTTAACAAAATCCTATTAACTCGTTCCTCGACTCAAAGTAATCCAAAGATTTTTCAGCAGCAAGAACAGAAAGCAGTTTTGAGACCATCAAATTTTCGAATAAGTTGTCTGGATTGACTTCCTTCTCCTTACCTTACCATGAAATTTTGTAAACAAACCGAACGATGCTACGATTATACCAAAGTGCGCCTACGAATGAAACTAATATATTTTAGCTACATCTTCATCATAGGAAGACAACTTATTTAGGACAATGAAATTTTCAGTGACTTTTCGGGACATATGGGATGACTTTTTCATCGCTGATTATTGTAGAGATTCGACGCTCTAACTCGCTGATTCAGGTTTAATCCTATTCTAAACGACAGAGTTTACTCAAAGAGAACAGCAATCTTCACGTTTTCTGCATCATTCAAACGGCACTCTTAACGTTCAACGTGTAATTCGCAATCTTTGAAATCTAAAGGTTCTAACTCATACAATAACTTTTATATCAACAAACAAGGAACTTCAGTTTTAACTAACCAATCAGGATTAAGAATAACAACTAGTCAGCCCAATCAAAATCAAGGTGACCAAGCCATTAAGTATGCTAGGAATAATAGTTTGACGTTCTGTTAAGTTGTTAACTAGCAATAACCTGAGTCAGTTTCCTTGTCTCTACTTGATACTGAGGTTCTTATGCACTCAAGCTGTTCTCAACAATACAAAAGTAAAATTCCTTGACTCACAAAAATGTCCGCTTGTCCTGTAAAATAAATGAATGAGCCTTCTTGCTATACTAAGCAAGTTTCTAAATACAAAATACACATGAACATAATAAGCGAGTGTGAGGTTTCCCAACATACCCCCCTCCTTGACCCAGGTTATGGGTCAAGCATGAGTTTGGACTTCCAGCGCGCATCCTTAGCTGCTGCACGGCCCATGTGGCTCCTTGTCCCACAATCATTCTCCAAACCTATTTTCTCTCCATCAATTTTTGACTCCACTCTCTCTTTTGTTATGCATTCTTCATTTCCATCTGTTTTCAAATGGTCTCTAGCTGAAATTTCTAAAGGGAAAAGCTTCTGTAAAGGTCTAATAAGAGTTTCTGGCTTACCCTTACCAGCCTTGCGCACAACTGCACCTCTTATCTCACCATCTTTCCCATTGATCAGGTTTTCAACAACAGCTGTTTTCCATTGTCCTCGTTTGGTGCTGTCTTCTTGTAACAAAACAAGATCTCCAATCTTGATTGGTACTGCTTTCCTGCATTGCATCTTATGAAATTCCCTCAAGTCTGTCAGGTATTCCTTTCTCCACCTATTCCAGAAATGAGAGAGTTTCTTAGTGAGGTATAGAAATCTCCTTGAGAGGTTATCAACATCATCATTAGCATCAATTTCTGGATTTATGCCCTCAGACAAATGTGACAATCTATGACCATAAAGCAAATGAGAAGGTGTTAAAACTTCACCAAGCTCATCATACAAATAGGTGAGTGGTCTGGAATTCAAGGTACTTTCAACTTCAGTGAAAACTGTAGTGAGTTCGTCTCTTGTCAGCCTGGCATTGCCAAGTACCTTCCTTAAACAGCGCTTGACACACCCAACCATCCGTTCCCAGTACCCGCCCCACCACGGAGAAAGGGGCAAATTGAACTTCCATAAAATTCTGCGGTGCTCTAAAAACTCAAGAAAAGTATGGTCAGTGGCTAACTTATCCAACAATTTGTCTGCTGCTTTGAATGTCTTGGCATTATCAGAGTTGATAAGCCTTGGTGTTCCTCTCCTAGAACAAAATCTTCTCAAACAATTAACAAAGGAGATTGTATTCAAATCTTCTACCAGTTCCAGATGTATTGCCCTGGTAACACAACAGGTAAACAAGGCAACATATACCTTCTTCATCTCACCTGGGCCATTCTTCACAAATAAAGGTCCAGCAAAGTCTACTCCAGTGTTACTGAAAGGCAAAGTTTCATTAACTCTAAAATTTGGCAACTCTGCTTCTGGGGGTGATTTATAGGCCTTACCTTCAAGTCTCCTGCATATGTGACATTTGCCTATCACTCTCTTTACCTGTTGTCTACCTTGTGGCACCCAAAATCTTGCTCTAAGCTCTGCAAGAGTTGACCTAAGCTTGTTGTGGAGGACTCTCTTATGGCAATCATTGATGACTAGGTCTGTAAAAGGGTGGCTCTTGGGAAGAAGTATAGGATACTTACTCCTGAAATCCAGATCTGAATTTCCTAGTCTTCCCCTGCATACCATCATTCCATCCTCATTCACAACTCCTAGCTGAACCGATATTTTCTCAAAATCTTCTCTCTTTTTTAATGACTGCTGCACATCTTCAATCCACAATCTCTCAGCTATTTCGATTTCTTCTACACTCAGCCTTCTCACATTCCTTTGCATACCATCTCTCTTTTTCTTCAAATTGCTCACAAATCTCATGACATAAGCAGTAACTCTGAGTAACCTTGCAAGGCTCCCATGTCTTTCCAAGTTCACAACATTGCTCACTTTTTTCTCCTCATTTTTTGTGATTAACATTACTTGGGCACTCTTCCTTTTCTCGCAGCTTACATCAGGGGAATCTTCTAGGGGCAACCAATTTGGCCAGCTTTCCTTACCTTTTTGCAACCAATTTGGACCTTCCCACCATAACTTACTGTCTTTGAGATGACTAGCAGGCACACCCCTAGAACCTAAGTCAGCTGGGTTTTCTATACCTGACACGTGGCCCCAGTCTTCCTTCCTTGTGAGACGCAAGATCTCATTGACACGATGCTGGACAAACTGCTTCCACTCACCATTGTTGTAAATCCAAAATAGAGCAGTCTTACTGTCCAGCCAATACTTGACTTCATCAACCTTGAAGTTTGGGCCTAATGCTTCTAAAATGGTGCTCATTAAAGTGGCAAGCACCCTGGCTGACATCAGTTCTAGGCGGGGAATGGTCAGTTGTTTTAAAGGAGCAACTCTAGTTTTAGCACTCAAAAGCCTGGTATAGGTTCCTTCAGTGGTTTTGCAAACTAAAAACACCATAGCGCAGTAAGCCTTCTTACTGGCATCTGCAAAACCGTGTAGTTGGCAACTCAAGACCTTACCTTTGCACTCTGCGAAGACACACCTGGTGACAGAAATTGTGTTAGTACATTTCAAATCCTTAAGCCAAGTTTCCCATCTAACATGTTTGTCCTCAGGTAGAGGATCATCCCACCCCAATTTCTCCAAACACAACTCCTGAAAAAGAATCTTAGCTAAAACAGCTACAGGGCTAACAAGTCCATGGGGGTCAAACAGGGAGGCAAGGGTGCTTAAAATCCCTCTTTTGGTGGGTTGGGAGGTTTTACCAATTTCTTTACTTACCTGGCCAAGATCAAACTCAAGGGTATCTCTCTTATTGTCCCAGGGTATTCCTAATACCTTACCTTTTCCATCTGCAGTACTTGGTGCACCTAAAGTTTCCTGAGCATATGATGGGTCCCCTGTTGTTTTTGGCTCTTTTTTCTCACTCTCTCTCTGGGCTATCTCTTTTGCTAGCTCTCCATCATTCGTCTTCCATTTCCTTAGGGTGAATCCCCCTTCCTTCATTCTTCTCTTGGCCTTCTCATAAAGGGTCAGGGCCTCTTGGGGGTCTGCGCAAGCAGTCACAAGGTCATCTACGAAGAATCCCCCTATCAAAGTGTTGACAAATTCAGGGTCCTCCTGTTCATACCTTCTGATGTGGTGTCTAAGTACACAATTGAGCAGAAATGGGCTGGCATTACAGCCAAAAAGGACACGCAGGAACCTATACACAATAACCTCAGGGTCCTTAGCATGGATGTCCTTTAGCCATAAAAATCTCAAACAGTCTCGGTCCTGCGGATGGATCTCAATATTCAAGAACGCCTTCTCTATGTCTCCTACAAGTGCAACTGGATTCATTCTAAACCTGAGGAGAACATCAAAAATAAGTGGGGTGAGAGAAGGGCCTACATGTAAACACTCGTTGAGTGACACACCAGATTTACGATCTTTGCAAGAGGCGTCATATACAATTCTTACCTTGGTGGTTTCTGCATTCTCTCTAATGACGGCTCTGTGGGGTAGATAGTGTATCTTACTCGCAGGTTCAAGTTCTGATACCTGCTCAATTATTCCTTCTGAAACCTGCTGGGAAATAATGTCATTATACTTATCAAAAATATCTGGGGTCTGCTCCAATTTCTTCACCTGGCTCTTCAACCTAAGTAAGCAAACATTGTAATTGGAGGGCAACGGTTTGTGACCAAGTTTCCAGGGAAGTCCAACAGAATATCTGCTCCCTGTGAAAGCAATATCATCAAGAACACTCTCATGTACCTTATCTTCTTCTCGTATACCTATGCTGTCCAAATCCCATAATTTTTGCAAGTTAGAATCTATCTCCTGCTTCTCAACTTTGTTCAGAGAAGACATTGGATCAACACAAACATTCACATGACAATCATAAGAAGAAGGAATTTTCTCACCTTGAAGAGGTCCAGACAATACCCAGCCCAGGCTGGTTTTTACTGCAACAGGTTCTTGTGGCCCCCCTCGTATTGTTTCCTCCTCTTGGAAGGACCACAACCAGTCAGAACCGATAAGACAATCAATCTCCAAAAAATCATCATTCCTGCAAACATCAGAAAACCAAACACTGGTTAAGTGCAAGAAGGTTTCCTTTACTACTTCCACATGAATGTTTGGAATAGAAGCAATATCATTGACTACAAATGCCTCCATTTTGACATGTTTACTTCCGTTCAAGGGGCCTAAGGAAAAATTGACAACATCCCTATCTGCACTTTCCTCTTCACTGCTCCCAAATGCTTTGATTCCCAACCTTTCTCTTCTCACAGGCCTCAAATCAAGTTTGCTAACAGCCTTGGCAGTGATGAAAGATCTGTGGCTGCCTGAGTCAAACAAAACTCTCATTCTACTCCCTTTTTTGCCATTCACCACTGCTAAGGCTGTTTGCAGGGCCACTTTCCCTTCTGAGCCAGTTGTCCCTGTCCATGCTGTGGCATTCGGGTCAAGGGTGGGTGCACTATGCTTAGGCTGCGTTTCCTTAGGGGGGTAAAGGCTAGGGCAAATAGAGCAATGGTGGTTCCCCTTACTGCAGATCTTACACTCTACTTTTGACCTACATTTGAAGAACCTATGGCCTGTTTTTAAACAACAAAAACATCTAGCAAACTTAGTCAAAACATTCTTACGTTCACCAGGGTCCTTCACCTTTTCACAGCTCTCTGATAGGTGGTTTTCCAGGCAATAAACGCATTTCCTTGGACTGTCTTTTCCTGCAAACAATGCTGAGGCGGTTGCTGCTTGCTGATGCTGCTTAGGCCGGTTTGGTTCGTAATCAGATTTCTTCCATCCTCCCTTCTCGAGCTGCAGCATCGGAAAATGTCCCTCCAAGACGTCTAACTCCTTCTTCAGTGCTGCTATTAGGTCGTCGAGGTTCCACTCCATGTGGTTCGCACCAAATCTGATCATGTTGTTGCGGACAGAACTAGGAATCTTCGACATCAAGGCTGGCACGACGACGCTGGAGTACGTTTCCTTGTCAACCCCTTGAGCCTCCAGTGCACGAAAGCGTGTCTCGATCTGATCATGAAAATTACGCAATCCTTGAACATTCTTTTCGTTGTACACCGGGGGCAGCAAGGCAAGATCATTCAGGTGCACTCTTTTTATGACACTTGGCTTAGCAAATCGATCTTTGAGCATTTCGATGGCAGAGTCGTAATCAGCATCAGTCAGGGGAAATCCCGCGACCACGCTTCTTGCTGGCTCCTCCAAATAACTCCGCAGATATTTGAATTTATCCACTTTCGCCAGTTGTTCGTCGTCATGTACTGCACTCCGAAACCCGTCCCAAAATTCTGGCCACTCTGCGATTTTGCCGGAGAATTTTCGCAATTCCAATTTTGGTAACTTCACCTTTCTGCCACAAATCTGAGCCGAAATATTCGATGAGGCTACAGAATTCAAACTCTCTCTTGAGGCACTCCTTGATAACTGCTGTGATCCTTGCAAAATTTGTCCCTGTTGAGATCCAGAAACGACAGAACCAGCACTTCGCACGTCTTCTTTCAGTGCATCTTCGAGTAGAATTAGACCGTATGTGATTCTTTCCTTAATTTCGCTTGCTTCGTCTGCTTCTTTGTCGCAGTCATCTTCGCTCAAAAGTTCTATCATCAGATCAAAAATCTGTTCATCCAATTCTTTTAAACATTCCGCCTTTTCCTTTAAATCGGTTTGGATTTGTCGTAGTCGAAGTTCGTTGACATTTTCCTCCTTCAAGGCATCATCGAGTTTGTTCAAAAGTTTCGTCGTAGTTCCACGATGAGATTTTCGTTTTTTCTTTGCTTTATCTAAGTTCTCCATGGTTTTTCAACTCTGCTAACACTCAAACCTTCGGACGGTGGACCATAATGTAGAGATTCGACGCTCTAACTCGCTGATTCAGGTTTAATCCTATTCTAAACGACAGAGTTTACTCAAAGAGAACAGCAATCTTCACGTTTTCTGCATCATTCAAACGGCACTCTTAACGTTCAACGTGTAATTCGCAATCTTTGAAATCTAAAGGTTCTAACTCATACAATAACTTTTATATCAACAAACAAGGAACTTCAGTTTTAACTAACCAATCAGGATTAAGAATAACAACTAGTCAGCCCAATCAAAATCAAGGTGACCAAGCCATTAAGTATGCTAGGAATAATAGTTTGACGTTCTGTTAAGTTGTTAACTAGCAATAACCTGAGTCAGTTTCCTTGTCTCTACTTGATACTGAGGTTCTTATGCACTCAAGCTGTTCTCAACAATACAAAAGTAAAATTCCTTGACTCACAAAAATGTCCGCTTGTCCTGTAAAATAAATGAATGAGCCTTCTTGCTATACTAAGCAAGTTTCTAAATACAAAATACACATGAACATAATAAGCGAGTGTGAGGTTTCCCAACAATTATAAACATACCAAATATTTATATTAGAAATTTCTAACATACCAGAACTCTGTGATCGTGGCACTCCTGCCAAGATACACATCGGACAAACTGATGACACCAAAACAATTGCTTGAAAAAACCTCGTCCACGCCATATCTTATCGAGATATTTCACTTTTCTTTTGAAGAAACGTTTCAGTTCAATTGATCTCTTATCGCACAGCCTCTGGGAATCGGCTTTCTTTGCTTTAGTGGAAAAGGACGTATGACTCCTGTGATGTCTTCCTGAACTACTGTGGAAACCAGAGCTCGACAATTACGCTTTCCTTGAAGGGTTTAACACATAGGCAGGGCTGGAATGATTTGTTTTGATGGGTGGGATCCGGGAAATAAAATTCTTTGATGATCTCTGACGTTTACCAAAGAAGACGTTTTCTCTCCTTGTGTGTGTGCTTCAGATCGCTCCTGCAAATACTCTGCAAATGTGATTGCAATTCTGTTGATGTACTGCGTATCAATCTCAAACAGAATCGCATCCAAAACAATCTTTTTACGCTTACAAGTTACTACAGAATGTCATGAATGACTTTGTGGCTTTGATCATATCCGCTGCTATTTATATGGTTTCATGATCCTTCTCTCACCTCAACTGATCAAAAACTTCGGCAAATTGCTCCCATTTGCTTTTAGCCTCACCTTCGCCCTAAGGCCGCAGTTGTCGATTTCCAATCCAATTCAATTTTCGAATCAGAGTAGTAGACTTATTAAACAAGTCCCTATAATTTTCGTCTTTTGTTGTTGTTTTGGAGTGAGTCTATCAGAACAGTAACGGCAGTACCTTGGGTACCAGAGCCTCAAGAAAAAATATAAAATGAAACAAGAAAGAAAGAAAGCTCTGCTTTTACTTATTTTTTGAGGCTCTGGTACCCAGGATATATAGGCAATGACATTGATTGGTTATCATTAACGTTTCCTCAGACTGAGCCGTTCACACTATGTAAATTACTGCAAAGGCTAGTCTAGTCCGAGTTTGTCGTATTCAGTTCAGCTTCATGAACATAAAATCCACTACAAATCATTTAATCCAAAGCCACACTACAGTATACACACCGAAAGAAAATTACAGAGATGCAACTACCGAATATAACAAAGACACGAGAAAAACTAATGAAACAGGAATTATATGCAGGGAAATTCTTACGGAGCAGCTATCTTTGTAGGTAACCCAACCTCGTCCCCAGGGCCTTTTGTCATTATTGGGACAGAGACAAAAAGTTTTCGTCTCCGTCCCATTATGACAAGAGGCCCTGGGGACGAGGTTGTAGGTAACCAAGTTGAAGAGAGAGCACCCACCATACTGGTCTGACTAATGTATGATTGTTTTATAGGTGTTTGGTATGGCATGCTGAAAACTGAAATCACAGAATGGGGAAAAATTAATAAAAACAACAAGTACCTCTCTTTTTACTTTAGTGTTGGCCAAATTTGCCAACTTTGTCTAGGTTAGGCCAACGACGACGATGTTTATGATACAAACAGTTCCGGTCCGGTTTAAATGAAATTGCTTTCGTAAAAAATCAAATGATATTTTGAAGGATGGCACACACGGGTAAGACAGACATACTATGCTTTTGTTATTCATATCTCTCTCCTGTTTGGGAAAGTTCCTAGAATGAAAATATTTTTCTGGCTGAAAACCTGCAGAATACGATATTCATTAACCAAAAAAAGATTTGCAATATTATGGCACTTGCTGTTGTTACGGCTAATGTATCCTGCGGGATTTGAGGCTTCACATAAGCTAAATGCTTTATCGAATGCACGCCATAGTTAGGCAAAACGCAAATGGTTGGGAAATGGTCGTTGTTGAAGCCGTAAGGGTATAGATGACCGTAACACTCCCACCTTGATTAACATTTGGTAAGTGTAATTAGGGCCTCTACAGCAACATGGTTAATAAATCAGGAGATTTTGGCTAGCACATTGTTGACCAGCCACGAGGTGACTGTCATCTTTTTGAGCAGGACGACATTAAATATGCCCTTGCTCTTCGTTGACTCTCAACTTTCTCTCATCTGATTAGACTGAATTGATGTTGTTGTTGTCTCCTCAGTGGAGGTGGAGTCCATATTTCCCTACAGCTGTAAAGCCAGACAAAAGTTCAACAGGTGACAACTTTTTGTCGTTCTTTGCAATTAAGGCTTGAAGAAACATTTATCTGAGTAGCTAACAGCTGATAGCTAGCTTTATATGAGTTAGCTAATAGCTGATAGCTAGCTTTTAAGGTACAGCAATTTTAGAAGACAACTGCTTTTTGTGGCATATTAGGCTGGTTGGGTTTGGGAAGAAAATAACAGGTGACTTAGGCCCGGGGGGGCTGGGTACTTGATTATTATGTGATACTGAAAGTGCCGCTCATATGGTTGGGTTTTAAACCAAATTCCCAACACGTGTGTCTGTTTTCAACTTTCTTTAAAGCTTTTTCAGAATTTTAATCACAACAGAAGAAATTTGGATAGACCTTGCGTCCTCAAGTAGACAAAATTCATAGACTTGGTTACGAAACTTCCTGAAATTCCTGCAAAGGGATTCGAGATTCATGAAAAATTCTGTCAGTTCTGTCATATGGGTCCTTATTTCAAAGTCAAGATTCATGTCGATTCACGTTTCCTGGGACTTAGGTTTGGTTATGTAGGCCATATGAATGACTGCGAGGTAGATCCGTTTCTACATGTGAAGGGAAATGAGTTGCAGTGGTAGCCGTATAAGCTCAGTCAGAAAGTGAAGCTGCGATGTATTGAGTCTACATTACAAGTGGAAGAATGAAACTGACTTCTGCTAGACATATCACCACACCTTTTAGAGATGGACCTTGAAACTGAGCATTTTGAATCAACAATTGAGGTCAAGGCGGGGCAAATGTGTTACCTTATCAACTTAGTTTTGTTTTTGCATCTGTTTTCAGTGGCAAATTATCCACAGAGGTGTAAGAGTTTCGTGTTAATGGATGGTCCTTTGAAACTGCTGTGCAGTAGGGCAAAAACCCTCTCTAAATCACAAGGAGCTAACTTGTAAAGTAGCAGAAACTGAACGCACAAGGAATGAACGCAGCGCATGCGCATTTCGAGATCTCATCTCCCTTGCAATCATATCTCCCTCCTCCTGAAAACAGGTTTCGTTCATATAATTTTAGCTCACTGTTCGCTTGACTGTTCGTTACTGCTCTTTCGTAGATGCAGCTAAAAGAGGGCCAAAGAGAAATTGCATTGATAGATGATCTTAAAACTTGAACATATCTCCTTAGTAAAGATGATCGCACAGGAGGAGGTCTGGAATGTAGGATTTGTTAAAAATAGCTATTTTTAAGTTCATGTTCTACACTAGAACTCACAAGAACAGGTAAGGAGACTTGTTTGCCCCAAATTTAAACATTAAGAGACAATGGTAGAAAGAACTATCCCGCGCTGCGCGCGATTTGCTTCATCGCAGAGGAGCGGATTGAGAGAGATTTTCTTTTTAGCATAGGAGATATTCTTTCTGCAGGCTAAGTACAGTATGAACTGCATGCAAATTGCCACTCTTTGCATCTGACGTCCATACTCATGGTTTCAGTGGTAGTAATGGACTTGACTACCATCTATAAAGTAAGGAGGCTCGACGACTTTCCTCAAATTAAGACTTGTAAATAATATTTTCATTGCATTTAATCTAAATTTTCACTTTACGGTTTTCACAACTTTTTTGGTCTGCCATTCGTGACTGTAACTGTAAAGAGTTACATGAAATATTAACCAGCTCAGTCTGTAATGGCGAGGGCCTAAATTCGTTGCTTCGATACCTGCTTACTAAATATGGACTTGCTACTTAGTAGTCATAACTAACGATGATGGTGGGTTGGGGGGGGGGTGGAGTCTTAAGCTTTTTTGCTTTTTGTTAGTTTTTATGATGCTTCCAGCAATTCGTTTTGACAACTGCGTGAAACATTGATTGACCAGTAAGCAGCATAGTGATCCCTCGATAAATTAACTAAATACAAGACTGAACGTTTGTAACATGGCAAACGAAACATTTCTAAGCTTGTGCATCTATAATACGTTTAGTTTGCTCAACAAAGTCCTTTTCTTTCGTAGTTCAATAATCTTAAAGCTTAGCAAAATCACCAGCATATAAGTAGGTAAACGATGGGCAGTAGGTAAAGTGCCCGTAACAGAGCCTTGAATCTATTGTTTGTAGTTTCTTCAAACAATTTACAATTGTCTTAAAGTGGAAAAAATATTTGGATCAGGAGACTAGGACACCCATTTATCATATTTGGCAGTGTTTGCATATTTCTTGTTGAGTAAATTGATGAAACGCTATTCAAATGGACAAGGATTTACCATCTCTTTTTGGTTAAGCCTTGAAAGCAAAGTTTGTCCAACGGCTTCTGTTCATTGTTTCTTGGTCTCTGTTCCTGATCTTTTTTCTCTAGCATTATGTCCACTTCTTAAACAAGCAGCAAACTTTTCAGCACAAAATCTCCTAAAGCCCCAACGTCAATGGTGTGTTTCGATTTTGAGTCGTCAAGGGCAGCTCTACCCTGTACAGTAGAGGCAAAATTTTTAAAATGCTGCCAAGTGTTTTCATTTTATCAATTAAAAGTTAGTTAAATGTTAATTTTCATCGCATGATTTTCGTATCAAAACTGCGTTGAATTTGTGCATTGCACCTGAGTCGCGAAATCGTAGCTTGATTCCGAAAAACTGGAATTATCGAATAATCACTGTCGTGTCCTATAACCTCTCTACATCAAGATTACGAAAAACATGAAGTACAAAGGTTAAGACTCGGGGGAGGGGGGAGGTCAAATAGAGCTTTTACCGAAAATAAGTTTTAAACCCTTTAAACCAATTCAAATGACGAAATGACGTCAAATTCAATTCGTTCACAGTTGTTAAAACCTTGATGACAGGGGTACTTGCGTCTTCTTACTCAAAACTTTGTATCATAGTCTCAAGCCCTAGGTGCGGAATAAACACATTGTTCGTTATTTATAGATTTATTTGGATTTTCAGATTTAGTTATGTCATGTGAGAAACTTTTTTAGATTCCTCTTATGTTGTTTTTGGAAAGCATGCCAAATATTTCTCAGGTCAAACGAAGTGTGATCGAGCAATGAACTAACCATAACTGATTCTCTTGTTCAAAATAGGACCATCCAAGAGATTTTTGGCCAAATTGCTTTCTAAATCGAATGCTTGAATTTTAAATCACTTTCCTTGCATCTTTCCAAAAGATAGTTCGTTGATCTCATGAACTTTCAATCGGTTGAGAAGTAAAGCTGTCATTCAATTGCCATTTGAAGGCATCGGGGAGCGGTTGTTTGGCTCTCTGTCTTTAACAGGGTATCCAAGTCAGACAAACGGCCTCTTTGAGTTAGGTCTATGTATATTTCTTGTATCTGGGGCTGGCTACTGAGCTGTTTTACTCCTTGTAAAACTCCACCATCTTGAATCATGCCACTTTTCTCTGGGTCTCCCCTTTTCGGATTTGACTTGGACAACCGATACTGTGCAGCCAGAACTGTCTCACAGACAGGGCTCGAGCGCCACTGGAACACAGGCTACACCACTTGGGCGTCTTGACTACAGGTGGCGGAGAATGGTTCAGTAATTTATTATTATTGTTATCAATCATCTATTTAAAGTAGGCTAGGAAAAAAGAGAATAGCTAAATTACAGCTAATTAAAGCCTACAAGTATTACTGAACCATTCTCCGCCACCTGTGTCATGAAGGTGCCCAAGTATGTAGTATGTAATAATATGTATGTAATAGCGATATGTAATAGCAGTATGTAATAGCAGTATGTAAGTATGTAATAGCTCTTTGAGGCGTATTTGCTCCAAACTCTAGCCGGCGTTTCAAGCGTTTGCCGTTGATGGTAAATGCAAAGTTTCAAGATAACTATTTCAACACTTTTAGAACTAATATTGACTAATGATGTATCAAAATTTTAGTTATCTATTAAAGAACATAGTCTACTGAATCTTACACTGATTTAACGACTGCCTACAGTGTCAGACTCGATCAAAGGCGTCAAAAGTGTAGGTTGGAATGAAGAAGCACGTGTTATTCATGCCGTCCACTATATTTTGGAGCCTAGACTGACATTTCAGGCGGAGCATTTGTCGGTCTGAAAGTTGACAATATTTGCCAAGAAGAAGGAAAGGCAATGGAAGGTGTAAAGGTCTTTCTCAGAAAAATAAAGATGTCAGCGAAAACTTTATGTGCTTGGACACGTTTCGTTGTTGAATAACAACTTTATTTATATTTACTGATGCCGAATATTTTCCCACGCAACCTTTCGTGCTCTTTTGTAGTGCTTAGTTGGTGAAAAGAAAGGTTCCAAGGTTGTTCCAGATGGATTAGAATGAGAACCAGCATAGAAATACAGGATCGGTCACAAATCTTTCTCACAATTGTACGAAATGGAAGCAACCAGTGCACAGAAATTAAAGCTGGGGAAATACTAAACATATTGCACCTTTTCCTGATATGAATTTCTGAACAATGAAGATAGTAACTGGTTTTTCATAATTTGTAAGATCAAACGATGTCGAAACATTTTTAAAATGGTAATAAATGTGAAAGTACAAAATTTGTTGGAAGCTGTGCGAAAATGGGGCCTGATTTTTATGACGAAGAAATTCATCTGGGCCTAAAGGTGTCAGTCAGCCTAGTTTCGAAAGCTTTGACCAGTTTTAAGCTGATTCAAAATGCACCGGTATGGTGAAAACTATTTCAATTTCTTTTCTGTAGTAAACGCTCCAGACCAAACAGGCTTTGGTTTTTCTGGGGCGTACATGTACGTTCCCCAAACCAAGATGATTATGAATTAACGCAGGTATTGCTGTTTACCTAAAATCTTAAAAGATGGGTTGACCAGTTTGGCTTTTGCTCCGCCCTCGACAGCCAACACATTTCTTTCCATGGTTTGCCACAACCCCTCGCAGACGCACTTGTGGCCCATCTCTGCCATAGGAAGATAAAGGAAGAGTTTTGAAAGTTGGGAGACCATCAGTGGCGGAGCCACGGGGGGTATGGGGGGGGGGGTAAAGACCCCCCCCCCCACTTTTTTGAAAATATGGTAATTTAGATTCGTCCAAAAACCTCATAAAAAGCATAGGGTAGGGGTAGGTATACCTTCAGCTTTTAATCGAGCTTTCTCAATCAACTACTGCCACAGTTCGATTTGATCGAAAAAGATATGAACTCATTGTTCTGAAATCGTTTTCTGTCTTTGTCATTTTACCTGCTCCAGTTCATGTCTTTTCCGATTTATTATTATTGATGCAGCTTTCACCCACGGCATTGCTACTCGAAATCAAGATGAAAACACCGCAACAATTGATGTTTTTAGGCGAGAATTCTATTTGCCATTCTTGGATCTCCTGTTAAGCGAGTTGCAGTAACGATTTTCAGAAGAAGCATGTGAGGATATGGTTCAGTTCTCTGCGTTTAGTCCATTTGTGTTCAAGATCGAATATATATTTAACATTATTACATAACTTATTTACAGTTTCACAAGCTGTGATACTCGTTGTAATACAATTCAAAACCCTGTATGAAGGTTTGTCGTATACTAACATGATTTCATCTGTCATTTTTTATCCTAATTATGCGTATCCCTATATTCAAATGGGAGCATTTCTATATTCAAAATGGGCGTCTCCCAAAGTTCTTAAGGGCGTGGTCCCAAAAATTTCTCCGGGGGTTTCGCCCCCGGACCCCCACCGTTCCTTACCCCCCCCCCCACTTCGTGGCGGCTGGCTCCGCTGCTGGAGACCATCAGCTTTTGATGGGCATTTGTGACAGCAATTTGCAGCAAGATTCAGCTCTCCTTTCCTCTCCTCTCCTTCATTACAAAGCGACTGCTTACACACCTTCATAGAGCAACTAAAAACATAATGATGTGTTGCTCTCTCTCTCTGTTTTTTGTTTGGTACAGTACTCTCAGAAGTGTGAATTCGTTTTCTTCAGAAAGGCAAATCGCATTTTGTTGTGTTAAAGATATGTTGCAGCTGCTAGCACATACTTTGCATTTCGCAGTATCTAGAGGATTTTCTACAAATTTTGTACCATAGTGTACCACAACATGGTTTCCATTTAACCGTGCAAATGTGTACAACATACAGTAACTTGGTTCCATTGCAAAAAGAAAGACTTTCTTTCAATGTTATGTTATCGTTTAAGCGCATCTTGAGGCTGCATTTAAGAATATCTGGAGTTTAGCCCTACTTCCCCTCCAGAAACGCACGTACAACATGAAACCTAATTCAATGAATGAAAATTCTTCACGACTAGAAGAAAAGCAAATTTTGGCACTACCAAGGCAAGAATTAAGATTTTAGGTACATTTTTGAATGAAACGTCCGCTCAAAGTTGGAACATCGTGGTGTCATTCTAAAGAAGACTTAGATAAGAATATCCCATATTCATGAATGAAACATGAATCACACAAATGCCATGAATGACTGATAAAGTTTGGTTTTAGGAAATCTATGTGGAATCACATCATTGCACGAACTGAACTCAAAACAACTAAACATGCAGCAAAAGCATAAACAAAACTGTATACTCACGAACAACAGCACAGCGGGTAATAACGAACACAAACAGGAACTAGCTGTCAATCAATAAACATGAGTCACCAACGAAAGGTACAAAGTCTATTTCTAACACTCCCACTTGACGAATGTTCTATTGAAAAATATATCAATCAATGGTCGCTTGTAATTCCCATTAATGAGCGCAACTCGTCGAATTTTGGTCTGGGTAGTCCTTTCGTTAGAATGTCTGCCACCATCTTGTCTGTTGGACAATAAACGAGCTCAATGTCTTTCTTGTCTACAGCCTCTCGAATGTAATGGTACTTTATATCGATATGCTTGGTACGCGAGTGTGTCTTTGGATTTTTAGTAAGTGCAATCGCTCCTTGGTTGTCTTCGTACAATTTGGTAGCTTTCGATTGCTTAAAACCGAGACTTTCAAGTAGGCTTCTTAACCAAATAGCTTCTTGAGCTGCCAAACATAAGGCAATATACTCAGCTTCTGTAGAAGATAACGCAACAACAGTCTGCCTCTTTGATTTCCATGAAACTGTTGCACCAGCTAGACTGAACATGTATCCGGAAGTGGATTTTCTTGTAGTAGCATCTCCTGCCCAATCGGCATCTGCATATCCGTGGAGATTTATGTCGCAATCACTTGAAGACTCAAACTTTAGGCCTTGATCTAGTGTTCCCTTAATGTAACGAAGAACTCTTTTTACTCCACTCCAGTGTTCTGGGCCTGGATTAGCCATAAACTGACTTAATACTCCCACTGCAGCTGACAAATCAGGTCTAGTTGCAATTGAAGCGTATGTCAGTGATCCAATAGCTGCTTGATACTCTCTTGTATCCAATGCATTCTCTCCATCAGCTAACCTTTCAAATCTCTTCCCTGCTTCCATGGGGGTTGATACGGCTTTGCAGTCATACATTCCGAATCTTTTCAGCACATTTTCGAGGTACGCTTTTTGATTAATGGTAAGCACTCTTGCAGCTCTATCTCGTTTGATAGACATGCCTAGACAATAGTGAACTTCACCTTGATCTTCCATCTCGAATCGTTGTTTCAACTTGGCCTTTTCCGCTTTTAGCATGTGAACATCATTTGTGGCTAACAGAATATCATCAACATATAAAGCAATTATCATCAAACTTGCTTTCTTTCCATCTTTAGACTCTGACTTTGAATAGATACAAGGATCAGCACTACTTTGAACGTATCCAGAATCTTTCAAGAAACGATCTATTGCAATATTCCAGCATCTTGCTGACTGTTTTAGGCCATAGAGACTCTTCTGCAGCTTGCAAACCATGTTAGGTCGATTTTTATCAACATAACCTTCTGGTTGCTCCATGTATGTCTCATTCTCAAGATCACCATTCAAAAATGCAGTTTTAACATCCATTTGGTGAACTTCTAAATCAAGCTGATTTGCGATAGCTAATACAGATCGAATAGAACTGTATCTAGCGACAGGAGCAAATACTTCTTCATAGTCCTGTCCTGCTTCTTGTGAATACCCTTGAGCAACTAACCGAGCTTTGTAGCGACTGACATCACCGTCTGCATTCCGTTTAACCTTGAATACCCATTTGCATCCAACAACATTCTTTCCTTTAGGTAGATCAACCAATCTCCACGTTTTGTTTTGCATCAGTGACTTATATTCACCATCAGTGGCTTCTTTCCATTGCTTTGCATTCTTTCTGTTGAGTGCTTCACTGATACTCCTTGGCTCTTCAGCATCAGAAACAGCAATAGAAGCGTAACTAACATCTTGGTATTTCCACCATTCTCCAGCAATAGTACCCAATCTATCAGGAGCTACTCGTTGTCGCTGTGATCTTCGCGGCTCTATTTCTGGTATCACAGGCTCCTCCACAGCATCTTCAGTAGGGTTTTCATCAAAGTAGACAACATCAGGCTTTGATAGCATTCCATCAATCAGTTCTTGATCCTGAAGTTTGATTTCACCATCAAGATGTTTGCTGCCAAAACTGTTCTCGATGAAAATTACATCACGACTTCTGAACATTTTCTTTGTCTCAGGATTGTAGAACTTGTACCCCTTGCTGTTGTTTGGATAGCCAACAAAGATAGACTGAACAGATTTCTTGTCTAGCTTCTTTCTCTTCTGATCTGGTACATGGACATATGCATTGCAGCCAAATACTTTTAAGTTGCTCACATCTGCTTTAGAGCCGTGCCATTTTTCATGGGGTGTCATCTCTTTCAGGTAAGACGTCGGACTTCTGTTTCGCAAGTAAACTGCAGTTGATACAGCTTCTGCCCAAAAACTTAAAGGAAGCTCAGCATGATGTAACATAGATCTGGTAGTCTCCATTATGGTACGATTCATACGCTCTGAAACTCCATTCTGCTGAGGTGTGTAAGGAATAGTGTCATCTTTCTTTATTCCTTTGCTCTTGCAATACTCTGCGAATTCACGTGATTCATATTCACTTTCATTGTCTGATCTCAAACTCTTGACACGTTTCTCAAAAAGGTTTTCCACCAACTCAACAAATTCTTTGAATTTTTCAAGAACTTCACTTTTATGCTTCATGAAATACACTGTTGTAAATCTTGAATAATCATCAATGAATGTAACGAAGTATCTGGAACCTCCCACTGAATTAACACTCATGGGACCGCAAACATCACTGTGAATAAGTTCCAGTGGCTGAGGACTTCTACTCTGGCTTTTCTTGGGAAAGGGTTGGCGGTGTTGCTTTCCCATTGCACAGCCTTGACAATTTCGATCAACTTGATCCTTTGAATTCAAATTCAAGCCATCCACCATTGACTTTTCATGCAATAATTTGAGATTATCATACCCCAAATGGCCATAACGACAATGCCACAATGACAAAGACTTTTCATTGCTCTCTGTTTCTCCAAAGAAGGATGATTCGATGGGCTCCGAATTAAGCTTGTACAGTTTTCCATGTTTGTGCCCAATACTGTAGAGCTTTTCATCGATAAGAATCTTACAAAATTGGCCTTTGAATCTCACTTCAACGTTCTTCTGCGTCATCGAAGGCAAAGACAGCAACCTTTTCTGTATCTTAGGAACATAAAGCACATCTTTCAGAGTAATGTTCACCTTCTCTGTGCCATCAAAAACTGATAAGTGTAAATTACCCTTTCCATATGCCAGCAATACACTGTCATCAGCAAGCTTGACATGTAAAGGATTTCTGAATGTGACATAATCTGTCATTCCTTTCTTGCTAGGCGTCATGTGCTGTGAAGCACCAGAGTCAATCCACCAATCATTTTCCGCTGATGAAAGACCTCCTGCTGATAAAGCAATTTCAGGACTGTCGTCTTCAGATTCCTGTGTACTTTCAACTCTGTTTGCAGATTCCTGGTTTGACTGGTTTTGCGTCTTTTTTGCATCTGCTTTCTTCTTGTAACAATCTTTTGCAAAATGCCCCTTCTTTTTGCAGTAAAAACATTTGAAATTCTTCGTGCTAGATGGCTTTGTTTGCTCTTGGGATTGCTTACTAAATAGTGCATCTTGACAAGCATCATATTTCACTGCTCCTGCACTTCCGCTCTGCATCTTATCATGCTCATGAATTAATCTATCACGCACATAGTCCCAAGTAAGTTTATCTTCCGCAATAGTTTCGAGAGCCGTGATTAAATGGTTATATTCTTCAGGCAAACTACTAATTAGAATAATAACCAAGTCCTTCTCAGCTACGGCATCTCCCACTGCTTCTAAGTGCTCCGATAAAGTCTTGATGTAATTCACATGTGCTAGCATACTCGTGCCCTTATCCATGCGAGCAGAATACAACTTTCGACGATAAAATATCTTACGAGAGAGTGACTTTTGTTCGAAATGCTGTTCAAGGTTGTCCCAAGCTTCTTTTGCACTTTTGGCAGATCGTACATAAATTTGTAAATTTGTGGCCACTGATAAGCATACCGAAGCGAGAGCGAAATTCTCCTTCTTCCTGAATTTTCTCTGCTCAGCATCTGTAGCCCCCTCTGCCAGTTGATCCGTGCCAGTAACGATCTCCCATAGATCTTTTCCTATCAGACACATTTTCATCTGAAATTTCCAGCTATGGTAGTTGTCTCCAGTCAACTTTTCCACTTTAAAGCTTATGTCTTCAGTCGCCATCGTGATAAACAGACTCAGACAGCCAAACTGAGACCTACAAATTCAGTGAAAACTGCCCGCGATCGGCGTGATCTGGGCCCATAACCTGATAAAGTTTGGTTTTAGGAAATCTATGTGGAATCACATCATTGCACGAACTGAACTCAAAACAACTAAACATGCAGCAAAAGCATAAACAAAACTGTATACTCACGAACAACAGCACAGCGGGTAATAACGAACACAAACAGGAACTAGCTGTCAATCAATAAACATGAGTCACCAACGAAAGGTACAAAGTCTATTTCTAACAATGACTTTGTATCACATGAGCTCGGAGTTGTACAGTCTTACGTATGAGATCAAAAGTTTATCAATGAAGTCCCAAATTCATTCACATTTTTCTCAAGCAATGCAGGAAATAAGTTGGATTAGGAAGAAATAGTATGAACGGCATGTGACTAAAGCTTTAAGATTTTATAATGCTATGTTAAGTTGAGGGAATGAAATTGATTAGGATTCCTGCGTTTTAGATTAGATCTACGTCAACTTATGAAGTTTTTTGAGTGAGGTTGTCCTGCCTACATTGGATGTCATTCTTCATGGGGGATTTTGACCATAAGCTGATAAGGTGCTGACGTGTTGTCTAAGTGTCTGTAGGCAACATGGCTCTAAAGCCGAAACTGTGTGAATGAGACCAATTCACTTCAATTCATGGAAATGACTCCTGCATTTCTGAAGCAAACCAAGGAAACTTCTGGTAACTCACGGATTTCCGAATCATTGATATGCTCAAAGCATAGGGGTAGGCATTAGGTACCTACAAGTTTACGAAAGCAGGGGCGTCGCGAGCTTTGCAAAAGTGGGGTGGACAAGAGGTAAAATTTATTGCCAGAAGGTATACCTAATGTTCTTTATATCGTTTTTGCTTTGGAATAAATGCTGACCTGAGGAAGGTGGGGCGGACATGTCCACCTCAGTCCACCCCGTGGCGCCGCCCTTGTACGAAAGTGCACTATTTTCACCTATCAATGCCGTTTCATCACCATCCTCAGGTTCAAAGTGCCTTCCAGGATCTACAATATAGTCCTTCTGAGAACGGCGCCCTCAAAGCGAGAAATGCTTCCTGCATCCTTGGTTTCTGCAAGGTACAAGAAACATAGAATTTATTGTTGGACTCAAGGAGCTTGATCCCTCAGCCAAAATCCTCTCTACTCAATTCATGCAACGAGGTTAAAGGAAACTATAAGTGGCCCACGGAGCAAGCCTCTCTAATTGTTTTTAGAAAGCAAGCATTCTTGATTCGAGCTGCACTTGAACACAAAAATACGTGTGAATAAACTATGCGTGTACAATATTATTTGTCTCGGCATCGTCAAAATGCATAAGTGAAATTCATGTTTTTACTGTGCACCCAATCGATGCTATTGCTAAGCGACCATGCCACTTTCCTGAGATTGTAAGCTGCGTTATTGTTACATTGTGAACATCTGACAGAGATACTAAGACACATTGCGTTTTATGAGCAACAGCCACTGGCAAGGCTAAGAACCTTATGCCGTTTAATCTAAGTTCTTTGCCGCAAAAATTCATATCTAATCTCTATCGAATTTACTGAACTTCAATTCTGTTTTCCTTTTTCATTTTGAACTTCGTTTTGATTAGGCGAGGAGTCAACGAGCGGCAATCGACTGAAAGATTGCAGATTTTAGAGGCCTTATGATATGGTAACCAAAACAGCAAAAGCACAAATTAAAAACACTGCTCAGCTGAACTTTTGTCCTTAAAAGAGGTTTGATCTTGTTTGAGCAGCTCAAAATAGGTCGTAACTATCACACAGACTTATTACAAATGACGAAATAGTCTTGGATCAAGAAAATAAGAGGAAAGAAGAAAACAAAAAGAGATGACGAAGGAGACATTGAAGGCAAGCATAAGAGGAACTGACTATCAATACATATGTTTAAACTATAGTTTTTTGAATTTTCGTACATTCTCATATTTTGTGTGTTATGCCCGTTTCGTGTCTTAGGCGTGCGTGTTTATGAATGAAAATATAACCAACTCAAGTTTAATATTTGTGAAAAGGATTGCTTTCGATTCTTCTAAAAGTGTTCCAAAATGTTTCGCTCCAAAGCTTTTTGTTCTATGCCTTTAGAAGCAGGACATTTAATTTCAAACATCATTTTTCAACAAAGAATAGGCTGAATTTCGGAAAAGGGGGAGTTAAAATTGAGTATCTTATGGTTCAGTATGAAAGTAGCTACCATTAGATGGAACAACCGTACAGTTCAGCTGAAGTGGGTTGCCTTTTGCTGACGCCATATAATCTGGGACAACCTCAGATCATTCCTTACTTTATCACATCAAAGTAATCAACTCTTCTGGCGTAGATAACGAAAACCAAAACTATTCAAATAATTTTCTATCCTTCGAAATCAAGTGATAACACTGACGGAACAAATCAGTCCATATGGTTCGAGAGCAATAATTGATTATCAAATCATTCGTGAAATATGCCTTGCGGTGGCACTATGTCTTGTCACATTGTGCTCTTCAATGTTAGTAAGATCATGAGCAATAGGACACCCAGTGTGTAGCAGTTTAAAATTCATATAAGAAGCGAGCCACCATAACTTATTGTTTTTTGTGTTTTGAACTTATTTCTATTTGGTATACAACTACCTTTCACTGTTTCGTAGTTTTGAAATTTTTCAGTAATGAGCGACCTTAAGTGCAGAGCCATCTTAATCGTAAAGCTTTACGAGTGAAAGGTGCTTGAATACATGGTAAAAATAAGTTCAAAGCACAAATAAACAATGAATTAAGGTGGCCTGCTTCTGATATAAATTTCAAACTGCTGCACACTGGGTGTCCTATTGTTCATGGTAAGATATCCTGAAGCACTCCATCTTACGATATGCGAATGTGTCCACTAGGGGTCCACTATCTAAATTTTCTGGATAAGCATATTCTAAAAACTTGTCTTTGCGGTATTTCCTCGTAAATGCAATGTGTCCGAAAAAGTATGGTACGATGTCCTTATACACTAAATCTTACGATACGAGAATATGTTCATTATCTAAGTTTTTGGATCAGCAAATTCTACAGATTGGTTCTTGCGGTATTTCCATTAGCGATAGGACACCCAATGTGTAGCAGTTTGAAATTTATAGCAGAAGCAAGCCACCTTAACTTTGTGCTTTTTGTGCTTTGAACTTATTTTTACTTGGTACAGAACTACCTCTCACTGTTTTTGAAATTCTGAAATTTTCGGTAATGAGCCACCTTAAGTGCAGATCCAGCTTTCTGCACTCAAAGTGGCTCACTACCGAAAATCTCTGAATTACGACAAAGTGAGAGGTTGTTGTGTACCAAGGAAAAATAAGCTCAAAGCACAAAAAGCACAGAGTAAGGGTGGCTCGCTTATGATATAACTTTCAAAATGCTACACATTGGGTATCCTGTCGCTGAATAATCGCATCGTAAGATGTACAATTGCAGTATTGGTATTTTTGGATTATTTAGGCTGATGACTAGAAGCAACAAAACACTAAGACACGGCGTGACTTCCTTGGTCATCTATTTTCCTGGCGTATTTTCAACTTTGAACGACATTATTTAAGAATTTTACAAATGCAAGCTTTAATTTTCCACAAACCTCTCGTTTACCAATCTGGGTGATTTTTCAAAGACGATCTGCTTGTCTAAAGATGGGCGATTAGAAACGCGATAGTTGTTCTTATAGCAGTTGTATTCGTCTCGGTGTCCTAATGCCCGTAAACATTTTGTTGCTGTTGCATCAGGAATTCGAAGGACACTGGGATACAAGGAAATCGGGCGCATGGAAACCGGGATGATCAAAGCTCCTACATGAACAATAACTGCTGCGTTTTTAACGCCCATGGTCTTCATGAAAAAATTATGAAGTTGGTCTCGAAGTTCAAATTTGCTGAGCCACTGTCATATGACTTGTCCATGTGGACAGATATTCGTCTTCTTCTGCGAAAAGAATATCACTTTATTTTCTTTCAGGCCAAAGATGCTCGGTCATGAAGAGTCGATTGCAATGGAGATCACTAAGAAACCAATCAAGAAATCAGTAACACATACCAAAGAAGATTCAATATCTACATCTGTCTGCAGAGGTACTACGATTTACAAAATTCTTTGGATCAAATGTAGATCTTGAAAATTGCATCGAATAACGGAATCATTTGCATTATTTTTTATATAATACTGGTCACAGCAAAATCGTCAGAGAAGATCCGAATGGAAGAAATGGGAACATGCAGTCTTCGTTTATATTTCTGGAACAAGCAGTTTCGTCAGTTTCCTTTGGCTTTGTCTTAAGATTTGTTGTTACAATGTCAGAGCGTCTGCACGCAGTGACTATAGTCAGTAGCTGGCAGGAAACGGATCCAGTTATGATGCAAAGTTTCAAGCTCTGTATAACAACAAAGATTGGATTCTATTTGTTATGCCAAGATCTCAGTTGCAACTAAGGCATGTTGCTCATGGCTAAGCCTAATGAATCTATGTGAAAGTTAGTTGTATAAACATAAAAAGAGGAACGAGCAGATATTCAAACAAGCATCACAGCAAAGCAAGCTTCCGTGTAGCTCACACAGAATAGCCTTAACGATCCCAAGTTATTTACAGCTGAGGCATTGGCGTACAAAACTATGTTTCCTACAATCCTTGCAACAACACAAAAGCTTTACAAAGATTGCTCATCTTTGAGCAAGTGTATTCAACAGTTTATCGACAGTATCTATGCTTTCTGGGCTGCATATTGGGTTGACCTTGTCTAAGTAGTTTGCAAAATCTAGAAACGAATCAATACAGTCAAGTTCAACTTTGAGTTGTTGTGTTGTATGTGTATATGAAACAACTTGTTCTTGTTGTTGCCATCTGTGATTATTTCTGCTCTGAGCGTCGTACTGCAGTCTGTCTTGCTGGTAGCTGTGTTGCCGTATGCAGCTGTTTGTTTCCTGGCCTAGCATTGTTGTCTGTTGGGGAAGAGAATGCCTCGATCGATTTTAGCTTCGTTTGCTGATAGTCTCACTCAGAGGATAACCTTCACAAGAATATTCTTGCAAGAATATCAAGATATCCTTGCTTGCAGTACGTGTTGACCTTGGGCACAGATTGGTTAAATTGGGAAATATCTATTCTTAAAGAAGAATCCTTGCAGAGTAACTAAGGATTTTTGCTAGCCTAGTTTGCTGATTGTCTTCCCTAACAGATAGCCTCGTTTTCAAGAGATCCTTCTTCGAAATATCGTTGCTTGAAGAAGGCTATCTCACTTGCGCAAGAGGATTCACGTGAGATTCTTTCCAGCAGTGCAAGGTCGACGTGTTTTTTGAAATAAATCCTCACTAGATCAATAACAGCCGAAATTTCTCGAAAACTGCCTTTCACAGTTGAAACCAGGAAATATCCCCAGTCAGCTAAATTCTTTATTGTCGCCTATGCATCCAAAAAGCTTTGATGTTCTCTTTCTCTTCATATGTATCTCTTTTTGGCAATGTCCATGAAAAATGCCTTGATGATTTCCAAAGAAGGAACAATCCTTTGATTCTGTGGCAAAAATCTGTCTTCACCTTAGATGCTCACACAGACTGATGTATTTTTCTTGATCACAATCTCCATTAAATGATTTGGTGAATTCGGGAGAGCAATTCCTTGGTCTGCTTTCAGATCTTCTTTGGATATAATGGAGACGCCGACAGAGCAAAGTTTTAAATCAATATCTCAGGCAATCTTGCTAATGAAACACACTCCTCGATCAAAATTCTGTCCTTATATATGTCAATTGCATTTGCTAATGAAGACGAGATGTGAGCCAGGCTGGACAGTCTTGTCTTTCTCACGAAACAACAGTCCTTACGTCAGTCAACCTTTCCACCAAATGTTTCGTGAGCAATCAATCTTCAAGCGGCTATTTTCGTCAGATGTAAATTTAAGCACTCAAAGCCAACGGTAGGGCGCATGGAAACTAATACCTCTGCTCACGTCTGTTACTCTTTGCGTGTTTGAAAATTGAGATCCCTCTGGACCAGATTATGAACTCATTAGCAATCGCTAATTGCGTTTTTAGATTTGAATTTTTAAATATCAAACCTTTCTGCGTAATGAGACAAGGTGTGTCAAAGTTACCATGTTGATACCATAGATGCCATTGTTTTAAGCTTTATCTTGCACTTTCTGTCAAATGAGAGTTTCTGTTTCGTCATTGCAGGCAAGCATCTACAAATATTTTTAAATTAGTCATAGATCTTCTTTTACACAATGAGATTCTTCTGTCTTTAATGATTGGCACCTTCTTAGCTACTCAGATCTCGAAGCATTTAAAGGATTCAATTACTCAAGTAAATACTTGTAGTTGTTCTATTGTTTGTCATGAACTACTGTTGAATGCAGATTTTTATTGCTTTGTCAAGCAGGCAAGGTTTTAGAAATGTCTTCAAATAGATTGCAGATCTTCTTTTTGAAAGCGAGGTTCTTGTGTCTTTTATGACTAACACCTTAGATTTTCGTTGAGTCCATATCACATGATCGTCAATAGTGGCACTTGTTATTTGCTATTGTTTATTATGAATTATTTCAAACACCAGTCTTTGCTGCGTCGAGGTGAGCTTTGTCTTTCAGAAAGCGAGGTTCTAGTATCTTTTATGGTCGATGCCTTCGATATAAATATTTACCATCTTAAAACCATCATCAGTGGTTACATTTGTTGCTATGTTCTATAGTTTTCTTCTCATGAACTGATGGAGTGTTGCCTCGCCAGGGTAAGCCTCTAGGAATCTCTCCTAGTTCATAGCAGATTGTCTTTCAGAAAGCGGGGTTCTAGTATCTTTTATGGTTGATGCCTTCGACATAGATAGTTACAACATTATACCATAATCAGTGGCTATATTTGTTACTGGTCTGTTGTTTTCATAAACTGATGTTAAACATAAGTTTTGCTTTAACAAGTAAGCTTCTGAACTGATCTCTTCAAACTGATCGCATATCTTTTATCAGACAGTGAAATCAAAAGAAAGTGAAAGCAAAAAATTGTTGTCAACTAATTAGTTCATCAAATTTTCAACAGCGTTTGCAAGTTTTTTATTTCTTTCTTGCGAAAAGTCCAAATAGCGTGTATACCTTGCAAGCATCTCTGTATAAATCCACTTCTTCTATCTCTGTAAACTTGATTACCGATCTTGGAAATCTTCTTTCGAAAGTGCAGCAAATATTCAAAACCCTTCATTCAAAAAGGTGAGAAAAGATTTTTCCAGTCACTCAGTTAATCACACTTTAAGAGTTTGTTTGTAAATCTTTCTTTCTTTCTTGTAGACAAATTTAAACCATGTATGTCTTTTCTTGCATTCTCTACCAGAAGTGTGAAATCCTCCTTTCAGGTAATCTGAGCAAAAAATTTGCTGCAAGTTAATTGAATAATTAGATTTCAGTTTGCTTGTAGGTCTTTCTTTCTTCCTTTCTTTCTTTCTTTCTTTCTTTCTTTCTTTCTTTCTTTCTTTCTTTCTTTCTTGCAGACAAAGTTAAACCATATCTATCGCTGCATGCAAACCTCCAAAAAAATTCGTTACTATATGTTTCTATTATCTCTTCACGCTTGATTAACGATCATGCGAATGGGATAATAACACATTGCTTGGGTTAGACACACTTTAAATAGTCATGCAATACAATTAACCTCAAGTTTCAGAGCCATCCGTACGCCTGGGAGATTCTCAAGATTCTGTAAATAAATAATTAACGTAGTTGAATCTGTTTCACTGCTCTATGGCCCTCGATCGCCCACATCGACAGCTAAATAAAGAGCCGCACACGAGGTGCCTAAAAGAAACGGGTAAGGCACTGTTTCAAATTCATATCCCCTCTGAACCACCCCCAAGATTAAACTGAAATAACAAACAAATTCACCGTTAACCTGCTTCTGACGGGGGGGGTACATGCAAGTCTATAATTTAATCGCCATGCCCCGGTTAAGAACTTATTTGCTTTCTGATATCATTACAGATATTGCCATATACGGGGGTTAGGTTGTGCTGATAGCAAACTCCTCTCTCCTCGGGACCAATGTTTACGCACGTGGTCATTGCTTTAAATTCAATTGGTTGATCGTATTCTGTAAAGGCTTATTGCAAAAAGCGCGCTGGAATATGGAGATCATTTTCCCGGGGGCTAACATGATGATGTGGGGTTGCAAGAAGAGGCGTTGACTTTATCAAATTGATATATCTTCCGACTTCTAAATTAAGCAACTCTAATATACTACAGGACGCTTGAAAGCTAACCAAATCCAAGTAAACAAGCTGAGCAGGCCTTTTCATCTTTCAATCTAAAATAAGAGCCCAGAATAATAGTTTGCTTTCGATTGTTGCGACACTTTTGAGGGAAACGTTAGGAGAAAATGTTTGTACTTATCTTCTGCTCAACACATTGCATTATTTCAAGAAAAGAATTCTAACAGTCGATAGAATTCATTTAATTTCTGGGCAGCTTAGACTAGCAAAGTTTAAATCCTTTGTGGATTCAATCATTTGAGAACTGAAGATTGTTGAGAGTTTTGCAAGTTTCTTTAAATTCAAATCTCAAAGTTCAACTATATGGCAATTCAAGTATTATGATATTAGCTGACGTATTGGGGTCTAGGTAGACACGACTCCCGTTCAGAGTGATCAAACGGATCAAAACTCAAAGGACCGTTTCATTTGTTGAAAAAGGGATTGTGCAAACTGTGCGAAATGAAGTGCAATGAAGTTGCAATTTTAGCGCCTAGTGATCCTTCAAGTGATGGAGCTCTTACCTGGGATCGAACCATGTCCACATGACTGTTGTAGCTGCAAAGTCAGAGAGTTACGCCACTGCGCTACAAAATCTTCGAGGCAGACATTCAAGGAAAGATAGGGGCCTAGCTACAGGGAAAACTACTTCTATAACCTGTAGAATATCTTGTAATCACACTTGAAGAAATTTGTACATCATTCCTCAGAATGAGATTCATAAAAATCTTTAAGAAATGAGCCTTTGGGATTCAGTGGCTGTAAAGTACACTGAAACAGGTGGTCCCCCGTCTTTCATCGTGGCTAGTGCAACAGATGTTTCACAGCAATGCTTAAACTTGCAATACACGCGCATTTAGACAATAGCCCTACGCAGGAGGCTCCTCTATCCGTTTACTTTTATCCATAACAGCGTTATTTACGCTTGCCTCGATTTCCTTTTAAAGATACAAAAATTTTGAAGACTAGCTTAATGAGAGGCAGATGACGAACTCGTATATCGTTGCCTCAGCAACAATATGGCCAAGATGGCGGATTTTGTTAGGCTACGCTAGATTCAAAGCAGCTGAACATTGAGTCAACCTGTTATGGGGCGGGTATAGCCATTGTAGCTAAGTTTTATTTGTTTCCAATACTGGTCTCTAGCACTGTCTTTATCAACAAGTGCGTGTTTTTAACATACGTGTAAAACACGTTGGTTTAGAAATTGTTGGGGTATGTTTTCCAACAAATTTGCAGGCTTATTCGTTTTCAGCCTGGTCTTTTGTAGCCTACGAGTAGACCCGTTATTCAAAAGGAGAAAGGGTTTACGAAACGAAGAGTGAAAGCTTGCTACGGCCACTCAAGTAGTTACCTAATCCGCTATTCAAATAATGTGTGAAACGGGTCTCAACAAAGGGTGCATAAATTAAGTTCTAGAAATCTGGAACTCACTGTAGCAAGCATTTGCTCATTGTTTCGTAGACCCTTTCTTCTTTTCAATAACGGGTCTACGTGCAGGCTAGGTCTTTTTCATTGCGTATTCTAACATATGCCTTTTAATGCGCTTTTTAAAAATTTGTTTTGAGAAATGGAAACATTGAAGAAATTTAACTAGTATGGGGAGGGGGCACAATTGCCAACAAATTTGCGGGCTTCGTAGTAAACTATTTTTTTCATGTCTGGTCTCTAGCTTTGTACATTTTAATTTGCTTCATGATACGTTGGTTTTCAAATTCCTTTGAGAAATGGAAATATTCATAGTAGAAACGGAGATATTACTTAATCGCATATTGCAGCTTCTTCTGAGAAAAGTTTTCTTTGCTGTATACTTCGACCAATGCTTCATATGAACCTGAACCACTTTGGTTTTTCAAAGAAAAATTTGACCACAAAGAAGCCATAGACAGATTTCCTAAAAATTGCTGTTTTGTTTTCAAAGCAGATATCCACGGTTGTTTGAAACTTAGATTGAAGAGTGAAAAATTTAAAAATCTAACCGATAATTAGGCTATTCGACTGACCTCTCATAAATTTTGCAGGCCATGCGGTGGACAGGTATGTTATATCTACATCCTTAAGGCCAGGAAAAGCCTCTATGTATGCTACAAAAACTAATTTGCACAGTTCACAGTCTAGATTCTTATCGAGCACTGTCGGATGCTATTTTCGTCGTAACATCGTCAAGAAAACAGTCGAAGTGGCGTAATCAAGCGACTTCGATAGCAACTGTTTCCTATCATGTGCCTGCTATCTGGATCTGGCATAATCTTCATTGAGAGGACGCGAAATGTGACGTATGTACATTTGTAATGATATTATGGGTGTGGCCTGTTCGCTGTCGAGGCGCTTTTTTGCGATCATCGAGCGAGGGAGTGGTTTTGACCTCCGCTGATATACGAAAACTTGATAAACTGCGATATAAAAATATCATGAAAGTCTTTGTTGTAAACAGAGCTCTCTTGCTTGAAATTGAGCTTCAGGCTTACAGCGAATGCAGAGATATGCTTTTGGATTTTGCCACTCGAGGCGAGGATCACTCTGTAAAATTCGTACACCTTTGGCAAAAGTCCTTTTGTTTTCAAGGAAAAACGGAAAAATCCCCAAAATATTATCGTTTTAAAATCTTTTTCGCCTTTTCGGGAGAGCAATACACCCCTTGTTTCCATTTTTGTCGCAGAATAATTTTTAGTTATCAAGATTCTGTACTTTTAATTCTACATTGTAATTAGCAGAAACAAGACACCCATGTGTTCTTAGTCCGCAGTTTATCCACAAAGTTCCCCTCAAATAGAACTACGAGTGCTGATAATGAAATTTGGCCAAGCATAAAACATACGAGTCACACACTGCAAAGTTGAATTAATGGGTCACTTTTGAAAATTCGTAGCATCAAAACTTCTCCTCGGATTTGAATAATTCAAACTCTGGTTAAAACCCGAAAGATCAAAGTACTTTTTTGTGATTTTTCTCGCTGTCTCACTAGCACTAGAGACATAAAAAAGATTCAACTTTACGAAAATTTCATGGTTCAAAAACGACTGCAAAAGGGCTTAAAAATTGATCCAAGCATAATCACATCGATGTCCAATTACCCGTGCCCTATCATTTCAACCACATTGGCCTATCTTGATTATTCAAATCGAAACTCGCATTTCATTTGCTAAGCTGAAACGTAATAAGAAATCTGGTTGCAGATGTAGGAATAAGTAATGTGAGTACAAAAGCTGTTTTGTCACTTTATCCATATTCATTGCGCGGCTGTTTCGAAACAAACAAAGGAAGTCCATGCGTTCACTGGTCTCTTTTTTCATCCGACGAGATTGCTTGCTGGCAGCGGATGTTGAAGTAAAAAAATGGTGTCCTTTTATGATGAGGAAAGTTTTCGTAAATCTTATAATGGAATAAAACCTGTATACGCGAGCAGAGAAGGAAACTAAAATTTCCCTGTAATTCTTGCACAGAAATGTAAGGGAAATGAACCAGTCTCTCTAGGAAATTTAGAGGAAGCGGAAATTTCCATTTTCCCCTTGGGACATCATTAGCAATATGTCCGTTTCCCTAAAATTTCCCCAGCAAAAAACGTAGTGAAATTTCGTCATTGTTGCAATGCTGTGCACAGCTAGATTGATCTTCTTGTCGTAGTTATCGCTATTGAGAGGCTGCCGGACGCTCCTAAACATGACTCATAAACAAACGCCATTACTTTGAAATGATGATGTCTGCCTCGCTTCGATGAAGGCCCAGCATGAGCGGTCGAGCGGTCTTGGTTTAGTAGTCTCGTTTTGAATAGCGATTACTGGGACTCACCGTAAACAATCTAGTGCGCAGCCTCTACTCCTCTTCAAAGAAAAAGTCAACTTTGCCCATTGGGGAGGAGTTACGCTGCGCGCAAGCTTTTTTGGGCAGGCAGCTTCAGCGCTGCTCATTCAACAAGTTATAGTTCAATGGTGCTAATATGACCTGCGAAGGAGCGTATACTTTTGCGCAGGTTGTTTTGTTTTGAAAGCACCTGCTCAGTCCTGCGAATGCCCTTTAAGACTCGTTTTCCCGCGAGCAACGAGCTTTAAATGTTTACATACTTTTCAGAAATCACCTGCCACCTTATGAATGGCAATAAGAACGACATTCTACGGTCGCCATAGCAACTGCTAACATTTACAGATCCCTCTGTGATCAATAATTGAACAATCTGAACCATTGATAGGGGAAAACAATGGGCCTAGGCGATCATAAAGAAATCCATGACATCATATTGTTTCGATCGTCCGATGAGTGATAGAATTTCTGAAATGTTTTTATGATTCACACAGCGAAGAATTCTTGTGGGACTATGGCGGGATGTTTACCTTGCTAATTGTGTAATGCAAAGGAGGCGAGGCCTAAAGTTGGAAATTTCGTGAAGAAATCAAACTTAGCAAGGAATGCAAGAAGAGCGAGGACGTAATTTGCCACTAACAGACCCTTCTCTTTATTTTGTCGAAATCGGAACGAGGAAGAAATTGCATGGATGGATAATTATTTGTCAAACAAAAAGATTTACATTAGAAGATTTAAATTTGTAAAGCTTCTTTCAATCTGCCACAGTAAGCTTGTGGGAAAATACTGCAGATTCGAACATTTTTGGTTGCACTGATTGAATTTACACGTGTCTTTGCACTGGAAGAAAACTGGCCTAAGAGACTGTGAGGCATTAAAGTTATTTCTTTGGTGGCATGTATATTTGATTCTGACCGGAGCTATTTTCGTTCAGCTCTGCAACTGAAGCTAGAGAAGGTTGGTATTAGGATTTTGCAAGTCTTTGATGGAGTAAAGATCAAAGTTTTCGACAATCTCACGTCGTGGCATATGCTGTTGTGGTTAAAGTAGTTGTTGTAATAGCAGACACTTTCGCAAGGAGAACTGTCAACATCTAGCATTCCAAAGCATTGCATAATCAAATTCCAGTTGTGCAACGCAATTTAAAGATACCGGACACTGCACGATCGGACAAGTGACTGTTTCAGATTACGTAATTTTATAAGTGAGAGGAGCCAACTTCCAAACCCATGCAGTCTTAACAGCTGGCCAGAATTTCGAGAAACTGTTTATAAGAAAATTTTGAAATATTTCGCAAGGCTCCTGTTACCGACAAAAAGCAGGTGCTCTGTAATCCTTGTTTTGCAGTTTTTGAGGAAAGAAAATCGAGTTTTTGATCAAAAAATGATGTTTCTCAGTGAAATAGTCCGTAATTTCGACTCACAATTGAGTCAGGAACAAACATGGGCTGTTTGTTACATGACAGCGAAATATCTTTCAGCGCAAAGGCGCGAAAATATGCTGAAACGGAGAAGCATTGTTTTCCGCATTGACGTAGAGAATGTGGAGTTAACTGCTGATGGTAACGTTGCCGCTATCATGCAAGAAGATGCCGCGCGGCGTCAAACTGAGAGTGAACTCATCCAGAAAGTTGGCCAACTTCTTTGCCGTTGCCTTGATAGCGGCCTTGACGACGTTTCGCTCATCAACAGCGAAAATTTCGAGTCTGAACTTGCCGAACTGATTACGGGAATGGTGCTGCAGCAATTTAGCGAAAGTGATGAAGGTTACGAGGATGATTTCGCCGATGAAATATCGACGCGAAAAATCGGCCACGCAACGCGAAGCTTTCGAAGTTTCGATGAAATTTGCCGATTTTGCGAAGCGAGACTGAAACGTAAAAAGATCGTTACGGGCATGGAGCACTATCGAAACGTGGTAAAAGCTTTATACAGAGAAGCCTTTGAGTTGAAGATGTTTCTAGATCATGTAAATTCTAGTTTGATGCTTGCGAGTGACTGCCAAGAAGTGCCCAACCTGAGGCCAAGTGTTGCGAGCACCGCACAGGAATGTGTTTATGAATGGGCGCGGTTTTGGTTGCAAGTAATGCATGAACTGCGCCGCGGAGTGCATCTAAAAAAAGTTGCACAAACCAAAGTTTCCCCTTCAGAGTTCGAGCTTTCACCATATGAAATGGTTATAGATGGAGCGATGGCGAAAAGGATCGTTGCAAAACCGCCAAAAGAGAGTCGGCTGCCTGAAAATGCAAGTGATATCATCATGGACTTCATACTGTCCAGGCCAGTGGACAAGTGTCATGTTTCACCGTTTGGCCATGCGGAGGAGCCCTCGCAGTCTGCCTTAGATCAAGATGAAAAAGCAAACATTGAGCTGAATGATATACTGGAAGCAGCAGACTACCTCGAACAGTCAGGTAACATTTTGGAAAAGTCGGACCGACGAAAATCGTTGAAAGTTGATTCTCCTCTTTGGTCTAAGATTGAAAATTGGGATGCAAGTCAGGAGAGTATTTTGTCAGACGACTTGGGCCTCTCAAACAACAGAGAAGTTGGATTCTGGGAGCAAGATTTGTCGGCTAAAACAATCGGAAGGTTGCATTCAGACTCGAATGACTTAGGTTCTCGGAGAAACTCTGAGGATTTAGGCAATTCACAAGGGAATGACAAACGCAAGCGGTTGCGACGACGTCGGTCTGCTGAACTATCATTTGATAACGACAACAATAATGTAGCAGGATTTAGCGGGCCTAAGTTCGAGAATTTAGACCTGAATGACAGACGAGGCAGTTTAGACAAGTCGAAGAAGCGCTTGGCCGTAAGCGCACTATGCTTGACAGAAATCAGCCTTGACGAAGATCCACGAGCGGTTGGCACGTCATTGTTTGAGATATCAAAAATCCGCAAGGCCATTACCGCAGCAGAAACAGAGTCTCTTGCGTTTAGTAGCTCAAAGAGTCGCAATATCGCAAATGGAAAACTTTGTTTCGCCTGTCGCAAATCGAAGTTCACATTGTTCAGTAAACCAAAGCAGTGTGATGTATGTCAGAAGAACTTCTGTAGTAAATGCATTTCGATGAATGTTGAAATACCGAATCATTTAGTTGATGTGAAAGGAAACAGAGAGCAACAACAACATGATGAATTACATCGTTCAAGGGGCCTGAGCAGGAGTCTCGGTAACCTAGCAACTTGCATCGGAGAAGATACAGTCACGCCATTTCCTTGCAAGAGACAGTCGATGCTGCAGATTGGCGGGAAGCATGCTTTTGGCGGGAAATTAGCTGATATTTGCTACGACTGCAAAAAGTTTATGGACTCAATTATAACTGAAACGAAAAATTTAAGATGGCATGATGGTATGACGATGGACTTGTAGACTTTTAAGAGAGGTAGTGATCTTATTGTTGTTTTTTAGCTGGACTAAAATAAACACGACTTTTAGTTGGTTTTAGATCATCATTTGAAGATTGAAAAGCTGGTATATCCTTGGGATTGTTAAGCCAAACTCATTTCCTAAGGTATGCTAATCACTGTAAAACTTCAATAGATACCTAACCATTGAAGACAGGGTACCTTCATGTCAAAATAGTTAGAAGATGTCATCTAAGTTTGGCATCACAAAATCTTGGTAAACCTGTGTGTTCTGTTACATCAATGCCCAAAGTGAAAACGTCAAAGTTGGTATTCTTTGCAGACGACATCCTACCCCCCTCCCCCGGATAAAATGTAGCTGCTTAAAAATTTCACTTAAAAGGAGACCCATACAGAATTTTCCCCAAAAGCTCTTCAGAAATGGCCTTGCATGCACCAAATTTGCCCTAGGTTCCCTTAATCGGGAACTTTGAAGTCTTTTCGGTGAAACATTTGGACCCTTTGATACTCTTGGTACCAGACTCTCGCCAAAGAAATTTTTTAGAGATTCTGGTACCCAGGGTAACCCTTCAGTAAACTGCTATGCCATATCTTGATACCTCGATTCGGTAATTTTGCTTGAAACCCCTGTCGTTTTTCGACTTTAGCGCGCCCCTCCCAAGTATCATGAAGGTTGTTACATACAGTATTAATATTACTGCAGTTGCAAGTTGATATACTAGATTTTAAACACTTGTATATCTTGATGTTATCATAGTCATGTAAATAATAGTTATCTATACACTTGACAGTGCTAATCTTTTACTTCAAGGACTTATATATACATTTGTTCACAATGATTCAGTTTGTATGCGTTACTAGATTGTAAATATTCTTTTCAACCTTTTTATGTCATGTGATTGAATGTGAGAACTTTCTTTGATGGATTTTTACGTCAATTATTTGATTTAATTTTGAATCAAAATGATATATAGCTTAAACAGTCAAATTTTTGAGAGTACCTCTTTTGAGACTTTTTTGAGTGGCTAGACCATAGTCACTTTAGGAGATGGCTAGACCTTGCCCGAAGTTCGCCTGAACTTGGGTCTGGTTATCAGCTTGCCCGAAGTCTGTTTCCTCAGTCCGTCTGGCCTTTCCAGTTTTTCCTGGATTCATCACGGAATGCTGGAATGGCGGATCGGGGAAATGTTGCTAACGAATCGGTCAAACGGACATTAAGAAGCGCACTTGGGCAAGCCTTTTGAGTGGCAGACTCAACAGGGGGTGGGAGGGTAGTTTCCAACGGGCTGCTTGTGGAAAAATTTGAGTCCTTTAGAAAGCTACCTTAAAGACCAGCAGAATTCGAAGAAATGTACTAGGAGACCATATCTATCTTCAGTTAAATTTCTTCAAAATCTCACTAAACGTACAATTATTTATCAAATTATCCTACAAAAGATTTCATTATACAAAATTAAATATCTCTCAAATTTTCCAACAAAAATTACAAAAATGATATTTCGTGCATAGGATGTCCTCGATTTCCCAATCTATATTATTTCCAATAAATCACGTCTTCAATCACATCCTTGGTTAGTTGGTATGGTATATTCTTAGTCTCAGTTCCCCTCAATATATTACAGTGATCAAAATTTATTACATCAAACTTTGGTCTACACCAGTAACAAACATTTCAGATAATCTATAAAAGAGTCTGGATCGAGCGATATTTATACATCTTCATACCGATTTTTCGACTGAGTGGTAAAGCCTGGTTTTCGTCTTGTTTGGGAGACGAGATAGGTTTTGTCTCGAGGCAGCTTATGTGTCCCCCCGTGCAGTTGGTTACAGCTCATGCATTGCAGCGTTTTGGAGTTGGAGCTCTGAGCACTCTAAGTAAAAAATGCTACTGCACATGAGCTTTAACCCACTGCACGGGGGCAAATAAGTTTCCTCGAACAAAGCCTACCTCGTCTCCCCAACAACATCAGGGACATATAGACCGAAAGGTGCTTTGGGTTCCATATAGCGGAAAGGTGCCTGCAGCTGCTTTCTACCATGTGCCATCTGCCATCCTCCTGGCATTGCGAGAAATTATTTCTAATGGAAACCCAATAAAATGGTTGCTTACAGTGTTCCAGGCACATGTTTGAAGCCGTTAGACTACCGTAACAGCCGGAAGAAAGTTGAATTTGAACAGCTTCTCCCGGCTGTTACGGTTGTCTCCCGGTTGGCTAACGGTACTTCAAACACGTGCCTGCGGCATCGTAAGAAACGTTTCCATTCGAAAACTGCCTGCGATGCTGGGAGGATGGAAGATGGCAGATGCCAGAAAGCAACTTCACGGGGGCGACCAGAACATCCCGTGCTTAAAGTGCATATACAGCGAAATATTTTACTTTCGATTTTGAGAGAACTTTTCGTCCTGATTTCAATGGTGCGATCGGTTTTTTCATCGGTCTTATAATTCTTCAAAAAGAGAACAACATTTAACTCTGAATGGTCATAGAGGGAAGTCTACAAAGCTACACAGCTTCAACTGGGATGAATTAAAGTTTTCTTTGATCTGTTATTAGAGGGACTATGATCTTAGTATCCAATTCATCGGACACCTCAATGGCCAGGTTTTTTGTCAGATTTCTGAGGGTGCACAAAGTACGGTGGTTTTATAGTCTCGAAATAACCAGTCCAGTCCATATCATATGGGTCATTCAATCGTTGTCTGTTGCACAGATATGTCCGCAGCGGGAAGTATCCAATGACAGCCCTCAAACATACTTCTGTACTTTGTTCACCCGGTGGCTACGCCTAGTCTGGTACCCAGGGCACGCCTGGTCACCTCATCAACATGTAGAAAAAGATTAGCAAAATCTAAAACTAAAAATGCATACCTCCACCTCTGTCTCTCTGCTTTTATATATATTTCATATACGTTGGTCTCACTGGCTTACGTTCCATTGTTGCGGGTGTTTTCATGTCATTCTTCAATGATCTCGCGGGGGTCAGGATGTATTCGCACATTGGTAACTTAGCATTCTTCACGCATTCAATGTATCGATCGATGTGTCCTTTCAGGTAATCAATTGGCGAGGATCCTTGTGAGAGAACCTGTGGAGGAGCAATCAACTTTAGGCTGATTTGGAACGGGAAATTAGACAATACAGTTATGCTTCAACTTGTATCCCTCTGCAGAGGAAAACTAATATTGCTCTGCGGAGGAGCTTCGTTAATTCCTTCGGAACAGCATGAAAATTGTTCCTCCACAAAGAATAAAGCTGTGGCTGTGTCAAGTACAACTGTGACTCTTACCACGCAAATATATGAAAGGTCACTGAATAAGATTTGGCGAGGAAAAGCTCCTTGGAATGAACCTTGGGGTACACCAACCAGGATATCGTTCAAAAATGAAGTTTATTCATTAGCCTCTAAACGAGAAAAGTTATAATTTACTGGATAAGAAATTCTTGGCTGCAGAAACTGCAGAAAATTATTGTCACGCAGGCGAACAGTTTTGACTGCTGAAAAGCTTTTCGCCTTCTAGATTGACTGTATAATGTTGAGAAATGAAAATGGATCACAGTCATTTCCATGAACGCCTTTAGCTCTGCAATGAACAAAAATGGGAACTTTAGCTTAACAAGAGAAATATTTGCACATTTTCCAAGCCCTTCTCTTTCAAGTACCAGTTGGGTAGAAATAAGTTGAGACGAGTGGCGAATGAAGTTAAAAAGTACGTGACCGATTTTCAAAACTAGAATGTTGATCTATCAGTCAAAGCATAACTTAGATGTGAAAACCTCGTTTATGAAAATGTATAAAACTATCGCTCGATCCAGACTCTTTCGTAGAATAGCTAAAAGGTCAATGGAAAAAATTTCATGTTAAATTAAGTAACTTTTAATACTATGGCCTGATCCTAGCTTCTTATAAAAAACATGTACCTGGTAATGGAAATCTTTCAGATTGAATTTAGAGCCAAGCTCCTTCTCCGCCTTCTTTCTCATTTTAATGATCTCCAATCTTCCCAACATATAAGCAGTAGCCTGTCCGGGATCACTCATGTATCGAACGATTTCCTTCCTTGCAAAATCTCCAGTGTCCCATGTGAAGTCTTCAAACATTTTCCTTGCCCAGGTCCTACAATGGATAAGAAGCTACGATTGTCCTGATTTACAGGCTAGGATTTAAAAATGCAGCATCTACCTGGCATAATTTTGTCATGAATAAATCACTTTGTAGAGAGGATTTCCAAGAACTGTCGCATCATTATCCTGTCTTCCAGAAGCATAGACATAGGGACCGGGGGGCACTGGGGGCACGTGCTCCCAAGATTTGCAATAAATAAAGAAGAGCCCTTTATATGTTTAGAAAATGCCTCCTCTTTCTGAAGGAAAAAGTGCCCTCGAAGTGTCGTGCCTTCCAAGTTTCAGATGCTTCCTTCTTCCCTGTCCAGAATCGTTGAAAAGAAAGTGGTCTAGAACACAGACCACGTATCTTTGGAAAGCACTGCATGATCATCGCATCCTCGATAGTATCTATCTATGGTGAAATTGAAGCCTAAATCGACAAGAGATTGCACTATTCATTGATTATCTTCTGTTCAAATTGTGGCTAAATATGAATAAGTTCTTTCCAAAGTCCTGAAATTAGAAAAATAAGGAAAGCATGGATAAAATTGATATTTCGTGGTACAAAACTTTGTCAAGTTGACTTTCATACCAATTTTTAAATTGGTATTAAATTTTTAAATCTTGAGATTTCCTAAAAAGTGCTGATGAACTAATGATATTGGTGTCCGATTTGGAAAAGGACCCAGAAACTCTTCAGGATAGCAAAGTATTTGGATTTAAAACACAAAAGATTAAGCATCTCTCAATGAAAAAGAGTTTTGGGAGAGAAATTAGCAAAATTTTGAACTAAAACTGAAACGAAAACAAACTACTTACATGTTTCTGCCTCTGTAATGCAAACCAGTGTCAACTATCAAACGAACTGCTCTCCATGTCTAAAACAAAAAATGGGTCTAAAATTAGTGCTTTAGCTGTAAGCTAACAGGATTCCAAGCGCAGGCTAAAAGCAGCACTGATTCGAGACCTTTTAGAGATGTTCCTCGTTTCCCTCGACTTCCCCTTGAGTCACTTAGTTTGGTCTTGCTGAGGAAGATTTACCACAGGGAAGCAAGGGACTTGCAAAATGAGTATACAGTTATCCATTGCCAGGCTGACAAATGAATAAATCAATCAACCTGCCGATCAATCAGTCAATCAATCAATCAATAAATCAATCAATTACAGAGCCAACTAATCAATCAATCAATCAATCAATCAATTACTAACGAACCAATGAAACTTCCATCTGAAACATGACTCCCAACTTGGGCTATACGATTCAACCATTCACTATGTTTCAACGTACCTGCCATTTAGTCATGCCATACTCTTGCAGCATGTTGTCTTTATAGAGATCAGTGTCATGGGACAGGAGAGGGTTTTCAGCGTACAATGCCCAGCCTTCAACAAACACTGTGTAACTTTGCTGTTTGTCAAACCAAGATGGCAGGCCACCGCATTTGTCTCTGAAATGCTCCTCAGTCCCTGAAAGAGTGGAATTATAGACGACGCCAAATATCCCGTGAAAATGTCCCCAAATAAAAATTATCAAAGTGATTTGCATGAATAATTTTGCGATATCGCAAACCTCTCCTTACATCTAATTTGTGTCATGAATTGACACTAAAAAGTAAAATCTATTCTATGACGAGGTATTGCCAATAGAGCTAATATCACAGCAAGGGGTTATATTGACTGTTCCTCAAGGAGCATTCCTTGGTCCATTGCTAGTCAAAGTCAATTACATAGCTACACCAAACAGACATATAAGTGTGAACTGTATTTGAAATTTTCATAATGAAAACAATTTACTGTAAATGGATATTTCAGATTCTCCAGCATCTGAGAATGGAGAGGACGAAGACCAGGACTAATGTCTCCAACGATCTAGGAGACTTATGGTCCCAGTAAATATTTTTAGCAACTGGCCTTCACGCAAACCATTGCTTGACAATCAGTTTTTTCTGATTAGCAGAAAATTCTTCCAATTGTTTTGAGTGGGCTTGTCAGGATTCCTAGCTACTGAAAGCTAATTTAGGCCTACTGTGCATGCCGCATCCAGGCATGGAGTCCTAGTTTAACGTTCCTTCTGAAGGACGACGAGGTGAGTCGTGAGGTTAGACCTCCGAGGTTTCCTATCCGGAGTTTGACCTCATTCGACCGAGCTTCACTGAAGTCACCTGACGAAGACTGTTTTAGCCACTCGGCCACTCATCAACGAAGAGTCCGACTGAGAAAACAGTTCTTCACAACCGAATCTCAAATGTCTCCAATGCAAAATTTGCTCATTTGGTCAGGACTTTACATAGTTTGTAAGAACGGAGAGCACTATCAAGAAACTTAGTAGAGTTCAATCGAGTGTACTTTAAAAATGAGAAATCGGAAATACCATGCTACGATTTCATTGATCATTCTGGAAAACAATTGCCTACCTTGATACTGCGTATGGTGGCCAGGCCTCCCTTCGTGCCCTGTTAGTGACCATTCTTGGAATCTTGGTCCATATTTTTCCAAGAAAAATGGCATTCCATATCTTGTGGTGGATGAACATTGTCCATCACTTTTCTGGAAATACTGTGCACCATTTGAAGGGTTGTAATGTGGTTCCATCTCGATGGGGCAATTAGGAACTGTATTCATCTCTCCATTGAAATGAAATAGTTTGTAAAGCTTAGGGTAGATTATAGACATCACTTTTTCCATGTACTGTTGAGAAAGTATCAAATCATCAGTCGTGATACGATCATAAAATAACTTCATTTTATACAGGGTAAGTCAGGAAATGATTATACGTTTGAGAACCGGTAACAGTTTCAGTTTCAGTTTCATTTGATTATCAATCCATCCTACATACAATGAAATACGATTACAATACAATTAAATACAACTACAATACTAGAAATTAATTACATCAAAGGGTTACATTACTACAAACTTAACATGATTGTATATAGGATAGATTGATTAAGGAGGAGCTCTCTAAATAGGTAAACTAATCGAGAGAGAGCCCCCCCATAAAAAACAAAGAAACTAAAACTATATAAATAAAATATGAACCAGATAAGCCTCAACAAATTTTCAAATTAGACATATGAGTCAGTGAAATGAGTTTTTAATTTGGATGAAATGGTAACAGATTTGAGAACGGCTATCATGTGATTAAATCTCAGGTTTCACTTTGTTCTCTAAGAAAACTGCAATAAAAACAGCATACTCTACAATTTTAAAGGGTCTGTTTCATCCAGCATTCCTTACACGTGTCGTCTCTTGGATTGCCTTTGTTGTCGCCATTTTCATGGGCCATGAAAATGGCGACAAACAAAGGTCAGCCAAGAGACGACACGTGCAAGGAATGCTGGATGAAACAGACCCTTTAAGTATCCTAATGCAGACAATACACAGACAACACACAGACGCTACAGTAGAGAGGCCATCGAAACCTCTACTAAAAGGAAATGCTGACGCATACAATACACGATATTGAGCGGCGTTGCGCAGACTATACCTTTTCATTGGGCATTGTCTGCACGCAGGCTACGCAGGATTAGCTTAAAAACAGAGAACGGAACAACACACCCTACAGCCCCTCCATAGAGGGGACACAAATGCGTCACAAATTTTGAAACATCCTTCACATTCAAAGGTAAACAAAAATTGAACTTACTCCTGCCCAAATCTGCATACTCTTATATCGAACAGGGCAATACAACTTTGCAGTAGCATGACTATAACACGCTTTGTGTGCTGCAGCATTTGATTCATTTTCAGGAAATTTTAATGTGCCATGCCACATGGCATCGCTATCTAAGTATTTCTTGAATTTGGTAACGGCATCCTCAGTACTTGTTGCATCTTTCATTATCTTCTTAGCTATCACCAAAGTCTGAAAAGGACAGATCAAAAGGACAATTAGTCAGTTGGTCTGTCAGTTAATCAATCCAATCAACCAATCAATCAATCAATCAATCAATCAATCAATCACACACACTCTGACGCCACTCAGGTGAATGAAATGTACTAAAACATCGCTCTATCCAGACTCTTTTGTAGAATAGCTAACGGTCTAGTAGGGCCAGATGACAACCTGTGTCGTTATATATATACATATTCGCATGATGCAATACAATCAAGTAGATGGTCAGCTATGAAAAATGAACATAGATATTTGAAAAGAAGTTATACTTACCTGATTATAGAAGCTCTTTAGCTGCCTTTCTCCTTCAATATTGATCATTTCAGGCGAGATATCTGTCGTTGTAAAATATCGAAGCAGTTTCTTGTATGTGTCTTTGCCACTCAATGGTGTGCCAGTGATTGGCATTTTTTTCGTTGTTGCTTCCCCTGCAATATGAAAGCATGTAGGCCAATCAAATTTCAGAAGAAAGCTTGGAAATATGCAATATAAGAAAATATCTATCGTCAAAACAAAGCAAATTCAGACCTAGTTTGCAGAACAGCCTCGCTTTCACTAAAAAAGCCTTAGGCCACGTTTTGCCGTGATTTGAATCGAGCTGAGTTTGCAAGAAGAACAGGCACAGAGAAACAACGATAGCAACACAGGTATTATTTGTTTATATATTTGATTAAAGAGAAACATCTTATTTCCTCTCACCCATGCAAATGTGAACTGATTATTCATTGTTCTTTTATCGATGTATTAAGGTTTAAGGATACCCCCGGGAACTTGTTGAAAAAAAGAAAAACAACAGATGAGAGAAGAACAGATCGAAGACGGACACTAACCGACTGCTCAAGAATTTCATTGTGTATGCCATTGAAATCAGACTATGCTGAATGTTATCGGATGAAGATTGCGAAGTTTGAGAAACCGTTTTATTTGTTTATATTCTTCAAAATGTACAACCTTACGGCCGCGAGAGGTTGTTACACAAATACTTGTCAGCTTGACGCTAAAGCTCCTCCACAGTATACACATAAATGAGGCCGAAGGACCATAGACTGGCTCCAAGTGTATTCCGTGGTTTATCAGCACTCAGGGAAATATTACCTCTGCGGAGCATAAGCTACGAAGAGGACGCTGCGAAGAAATAGCATCCTCTTCATGGTTTGCGCCCCCGCAGAAGTAGCTATGTTCCTTAATGCTGATATATCATGGAATAGACTTGGAGAGAGTCTATCAGGACCAATGAATGGACAATTTCATTGTTTCATCTCGATCCCGCTGTGAATCTTTAACCTACCTGCTGTTCCGTTGACATAAACATAAGAAACAGGCAGATTTCCCAAACCACTGCTGAAATCATTCGGTAAGCAATGAAGTGAATGATTGAATTCCAGGTAATTTATCAGCTTCAAGATTGGTTTCCCAACTCCATCTACCAAAGCTTCTTTCACAGAGTCCTTCACACTTTTCTTTTTCTCTGCAATCCAAGCTGAATTATCTGTCGTATTTATTTTTGCGTAAAAAGAATCGGCAAGGTATGTCTTTGCAAACCATTCTTTAAGTACTGCAGTAGCCTGCCTGCTTGTTCCTATCATCTTGTAAGCTTCTTTGAATGCGTCTAGGCCTGCTTTGCAGTCAATCTTCGCGCGAACCATTCCAGCTTTCACACCCAGTTTGATGTTTGCTCTGCGGAAGAAATCGATATTTATTACGCTTGGTACCTACCTGGCGAGTCAAAAAAAGTTTTCACGTTTGCAGAGCTGTGGAAGAAAAAGTATGTGGCCGATATCCAGAATTAAAACTTTATTCTATCAGTCAAAGGCAAAACTAAGATGTGAAAATGTCGTTTGGTGAAATCAGTAACTTCAAGACAAAAAAAGCAGAAAAATGCCTGTAATTGTAATTGCATGGAATCGTTCCATTCTGATCCGTGATTGCCCGTTATTGAAATTAAGTTACCAGGTACACACTGTGTGAGTTACGAAGAAAACTTACATATAGTTATCAACGGTTGCACTGTGATCTTTTAGCTTCTTTATAACATGATCAATATCTTCCTTGGTCTTCAATTTAGAGTACCAGCCAAGAGCATTTACATCGTAACCCAGATAACAAATAGTCTGCCAACAAAAGTAGTTCGGGCCCAACATCCAATCTCCAGCGTAGAAGTTCGATTCATATGGAGCACCAAATACAGTCTGTAGGTAATGCGTCACCTGAAAATTCATAACAAAGGCTTGACTTTGTCTGAAAAGGTTAGGACGAGTGATTAAATGTCACTTCCAGTGAGCAATGCTTCAAATTGTGTCTTTTCTTTTTCACAGGATTGCAAGTAAATCTTGATAATTGTGTTTACTCCTTCGTGCTTCTCTTCACACTTCTCTTCAACTTCTATTGAATGTCACAATCATTCAAAAAGTTCAAACCGTATTTCACACATGAGCTCCTACGCAGCGATACGTCTCATTTTTCACACCGTAGGAGCTCACGTGCGAAGTACGGCTTGAACTGTTTGAATAATGGCGGCATTTAATCTTTGTTGTGACAGAGACAGTGGCGGATGGGTGCAGTTGGAGGCAACTGCCCCTCTTCGTGGTGAACATTCAGCTTGGCGCCCCATTTTTGGCAAGAAGGGTGCCCCTTATCCTGATCCAAATGCACTCTTTTTTCATGTTTCGTTCTGAATGTGGGAAACATATTAACTAAGGCGTCATTCAATTGAAAAACCAGAGAATGTTTCCTGAAGAAAGGCCCAAAAATTTCTGCGTGCCTTCGGCGCGCTTACTTTTCACTTTATTTTTGGAGCCCACTCTACAAATTCCCCCCTTCAACTATAGGGTGGATCCGCCCCTGGGCAGAGAAGAACCGATGAAAGCACAATTTTCAAGCTTTTCTTGCAATCCCGTGGAAGGAAATGAGACAGTGAGCAAGTATACCATTTTGCTCACATCAACGCCTATTATTGCCCATTTTTAGAGCATAAAATATGGTAACTGACACTGATGCTCCTCTACCCGCACTAATCAAAAACATTAAGCACTGTTTGAAACAGGTGACCATGAATCAAATTGCCATTAGCCAGGTAAGTTTCCAGAAAACAACAGGAGAATTAGGGCTCCCAGAATTAGGACTAAAGGCCTCCTCAGGAATTATCATGTTTTGGTGAATTACACTCAATCTTTTAGACTGTTAACTTTACCAGACACTATGTCACTTGTTGCTAAGAAATAATGGGCTGGAAAAAGGCAATAAATCTCGCAATTTGTGGCTGTGAAGAGGAATGCAAAATGCCAGAAGAAATCACTTGAGTTATGGTTGCCTATGTAAACACTGATGCACGACTGCTTCTGTAAACACTGCTTCTCTCTGCTTCTGTAAACACTGATGCACTGATGCTTTGTAAGCACTGATGCACAATTTCCGCGGCCCCCTGAAAAGCAGTTCTCATGGACTGATGGGGCTATCGTGCCTAAATAAATAAATAAATAAATAAATAAATAAATAAATAGATAAATAAATAAATAAATAAATGAATATATAAATTAATGAATGAATAAATAAATGAATGAATGAATAAATGAATGAATAAATGAATGAATGAATAAATGAATAAATGAATAAATAAATAAATGAATGAATAAATAAATGAATGAATAAACAAAAATGAAATGAATGAATAAATAAATGAATGAATGAATGAATAAATAAATGAATAAATAAATAAATAAATGAATGAATAAATAAATGAATAAAAATGAAATGAATGATGTTACCTGTGAAATAACTCTGTTTTCCCTTGGCTTCAACCGTTTTGAGTCATATTTCTTTCCTGTCAACTCTGCTAATAAACTCAGAGCTGCGTCTGTCTTTCTCTTCAATGCTTCTGGTCGTGGGTCATAGGGAAAGAACCTACAGAAAAATCACAAACATGTGTCTCACTTGTATTAAAATGGCTCTGTCTCAAAATTTTTGTCGAATTCGTAATTTTTGCAGCTTTTTAAAGTAATGCCACACAGGGTTTTCATCTTCTATTTTGAAATAAACGAGTTATTTTGAGCTAATAGACTATGTTTGAGGGCAAATCTTCACATCAAAGATCCCTAATGGCAACTCACGGAATTTTGTGTACAAAGTTACTCAGGTTGTAGTGTAAAAACCACATGTCTGAATCCAAGTCTTCTTGCAAAGATTTTGCTCATTTTTCTCAAACATAAGGGCTCTAGTGTCTTGGAGGGAAATAGGGGGAAACTAGACCTGTCATAAGGAGGTAAGCGAGCTGTTTAATGAAAACCGAAAAAACTGCATTGAACCTCTCGTTTGTCATTCACAACAGTGAAATCATTGCGATAAAAATTTGGTGCTATCTCACAAAGAGCGGACAAAAGGCGCACCTATCTGTCACAAGACAGATCGTATCGTATTGTCTTCCCAGCTACATTAGATTTAGCGGTCGTTCAGAGTATTCAGTGTTGGCAACATCCATTTCAATGGGTTTATGGAGCAAAATAATGTTAATTCCGGTCAAAACTTATTAAAGATAAAGTTTGTATCAAGTAACTAATATGCACAGTGTCTTTGTCATGCAAATTATTCTCACTTACTGTTATTCTGTTTCTGAATCTGGTGCACTTCCGAGGCTCTTTCTCCTCAAGGTTTCCAGCATATTTTCATCTCGATTGTTCCCTGTCCAATGAATCTTCAAATTCAGCAATTTCTTTTCCAAGAATAACGATTCTCGAAAATTTGCTGTCTTGTTCTTGGACCTCTTGGAACTCAAAGCCCCCCAGGAAAGGCTCTCTCTGCCCTGTTTTACGTATTGTATATTCTGTTTCTTCTGTCATTCTATTTCTCCATTTTTATCCTGGATTGGAGACCTTAATAACAGTGTCTTAACTGCACTGAAGAAAAGCTATGGCAAAAGAGACTAGAGACTCTCAAAGGGGTACCCCAGGGGTACTCGGAATTTTAAGCGAGGGATACTCGGAAGTTCGGAATTCTAAGGGGGTCTTAAGCTGAGGATGGAATGGATGGAATAGTCTTGACCACGCTACTAGGCTTACTGTTATCTCTCATTTTATTGCGACATGAAATGTCCACAGCAGACTATGGATGGAATAGTCTGGGAAAAAGGGAACTTAATTGTGAGAAGTCACATATTCATGGAACAAATTCATTGATTTGTTGGTTAGGCTAACAGGAAAAAAGGGTGCAAGCACTAAAATATCAGGGAAACAAGGGAAATTTGATCGTCCCAAGAAGGGGTCACAGACCTCAAAGTTGTGAAGGAGAGAGTCGTGAGGTTAAACATAAGGCAAGATATCGTACCTTTTCTTGAGGTGTTCGTGCATCTCTTCCGATTTGACATCAGGATCATGCGCAACATGATTTGGTGTATGCTCGAAGTATGCCTTTTGCACCTTCTTCAGAAAAGCCTTGAGACCAATTCTCTTTGCTTCAGGTGAATAGCTGCAAAATTCTTTCAGACTTGTCAGCTTCTTGACCACGCCACTAGGCTTACTGTTATCTCTCATTTTATTGCGACATGAAATGTCCACAGCAAGACCAACAATGAGAAAGATCAGGCTGACTGCTAGGGCTCCTGCTACGATGTAGAAAATGGGAGAAACTTTCTGCCCCTTGAAGGAAGCCATGGTTGTGCTCTGGCTAGCTTCCTTGTCTGCTCTTCGAATTTGTGTGGCTTCCTCCTTTTGAAACTCCAAGAGTGTTCAGTTGACATATGAAGTGCAGGGCTCTCAACAAGATATCAAGATGTTAGTGTACGACCGGAAGTATCATGTGGTCTCTTCTGATTTATCCTTTCATTAAATCAAAGCACTTCTGCTTGGCCTTCTGCTTGCTAGCTAGAGACGGTCACGTGTATGTGGGGAAAGCCACCAGAGGGAAAATTTCAGTAGTTGCCACCAAACTCCGCATGAAAATGTCTTTAGAAGAAATATTCCAGATTTCAAGAGGCACACATTTAGCGCAGCTGTTACAATTTCCAAAGGCCGCCACAAAAATGCCGCAAGCCTTAGTTTAGGTCATGTTTAGGCCACTAATTTGGAAACTGCTTTTAACAACTCCTTATACATATTTCGTAACTCTTCAATGCTTTTCTGACACATTATTTCAAAGCGATTAGCGATCAAAGACCAAAAGAATTTACTCAAGCGACAAACTAAACAGATGAAAGTCTTGAAAGATACCCAAACAAAGGAAGCATCGAAAGATACTCCAAAACCAGTATGGCTAACTGCCTCATTGCACACGAAAGAGCGTTTTTACGAGATAGCATGAGTATAAAGTGAAAGAAGTGGGAAACATCTAAAGATTTCCGCTGTAAATTTTTTAACGGGTCTGTTATGCCTAGTGAAAAGTTAACACACACTAAATAGTCACAGAGTTGGTTATATTTTCTTTCAGTAATTATAAACTAAACCCCACCGGTGAGACATCTACAATGAGAAGGAATACATAATGTTAGTTGTGGAATGTTCACAGATTCCCCTCTCTTCTTTTTGACTAAACAATATAATGCTCCCGGTGGGCAACTATGGAAAACAAAGTTACATGCCAATGGCCAACAAAACTTGTAGAATATACCGAACATAAAATAAAGTTGTTCTTGTAACACTTGTCAATATCTGCCTGAGGATTGAGTCTAATATGAATTCAAATGTCCGCTTTCCATCACATGTAGTAATTTTGCGTTTGAAGCTCCTCTTTTGGTCAAGCTGTCCACAATCTGGAATTCTGCAGTTATCCATTTCACATGTGCAACTTCACCTCTATCGATCATTTGTTTAATGCTTGCTATGTCGATCCGTAGGCGTTTTTCATCCACCAGTTTTGTTGAGTATATGTTTTCAAACAAAGATTTGTTGTCAATATAACAGCATATAGGAATTCTCTGCGCTCCTAATATCTCTGAAAGCACTGAGCCAATGTAAATAGCCATGTCCAACCCGTCAACAAGTGCCAAGGTCTCGGCAGCGATGGTACTTTTCACCACTCGTCTTACTTTTCTTGATGACCATGACAATGGGCAACATCTTCCATCTCCACCCACAAGGAAGACCACGTATCCTTCTGCACTGGACACGCCATCACTCAAATTGGCATATGATGCATCAGAATATAGTGCTATGTGTAAATCTTTTGGATCTCCAAGATTGGGAAACCTAATCTTGGGCAACTCTCCTTTAACTTTCTTTATAATCTTGTTGGCTTGGTTCAAATGAGAGACCTGTGCACCTTTCACTGATACACTCAAATCTAAGACCTCAAAGCTTATGTCTGGTCTGGACTGGCCAGAGATCCAGTTGAGTTGTCCAATAATCTCTCTTAAAGTTGTCTTTTCACTCTCGTTTAGATCATCATGACTTCTCATCTTTCGAATGGGGGACACTGGTATCATCTGCATGGCCAATGTGTATTCGTGTTGGTGTAAAAGAATGCCATCCTCAGCATGCTCTACATCCAGTCCAATATACTTGAATGCATTGTCAGCTTCCTTTCCACAAAGAAATGCTGTGCGAACCTTTTCAATAACTTCATCACAAAAACGCCTGGTTCCAGACCATATGAAGTCGTCTACATGCATGATGAATAGGCCTTGGAGTTTGCCATCAGCACGGTAGTAAAATAATCCTGGATCTATTGAGGACTGCAAGCAGCCATGGGACAACAGTTCCTTGCGAACACTGAAATACCAGTGCCTTGCTGCATCGTTTAAACCATAAACACACTTCTTTAACCTCCAAATCTTCTTTCCTGCTTTGGCTTCTACGGGAGGCTTTAGTAATACTTCTCGTTGTATCTTCTCCCCTTGAAGAAACGCTGCTTTTATGTCTATTGTTTTCGCTTCCCAGCCCATTGTTGAAGTCATTGCCAAGAACACACGCAAGGATTCTTTGTTAGCTGTGGGAGAATCAGCTCTTTCTTCTGAATTTTCTTCAAACCCTCTTGCAACAAGCCTTGCCTTTATAATCTTCTGTCCATCTTTCATTTTTTCTGTAAGAACCCATCGAGTACTCATTGTTGATTGCCCTTCATTGGGAATCTCTTCATACACATTAAATGACTTCCAATTCGCTAACTCAGTCAGCTTGGCTCTCTCTACTTGTGCCAGGTGATGAGATTCTGGTGTTGAGCTCAATTCAACTTCTTCGAGCGATTTCCACTCTTGAACATCTTTGTCAAAAAAAATGCCCTTCTTCTGGCATTCACCTTTATCCTGCACATTGAGGTAAGCCCAGTTTTTTCCAGTGGCTTTGCCACCTCTGCTGAGGACTACACTCTCTATCCAAGAGTCAGATCCATTTAGGCGGTAAACAATTTTCTGATTATTCCTGGGTAACTCAATTTTCTTTTGCATGCTTGGCTGGGGTTGCTCAGTGTTTGTACTCTGAAGCGGTTGCAGTGCTAGATTTGGTGTGGACATCTGGTCAGATTCTGTTGTGGGTTCTTCATCTGGGCTGTTCTTGTCTGCACTTGATTGCTTTGTTTCTTGTGTAGGTTGATGGTGAGCTGGCATGCTTGCTGTCTGATTAGATCGTGGAATATCACTTAACTCACTATGGGCTTCATCAATGGTTGACTCCATACCATCACTTCCACCCAAGGCCGCTTCATCGCCTGCGTCTATCTTGTGTTTGTTAAATTCTTTCCCAACATGCACTAGACGATATGATGGTACACGGATGTATACATTCCCATGCCTCACAAATACAACTTTTCCATCTTGACCAATCACTCTTCCTGGACCTTGCCACCTCTTCTTACCATCCCTCTTGAAATAAACTTGATCTCCTTCGTTAAAATGGCCTCCTGTAGCTCGTACTTGATGCCTTAAAGCCTTTCTGATTCTCTCTGATGTTTCGGCTTGGAGAAAGGCTCTTCTCCCAGAATGGAGCGCATTAAGGTGTCTGGCAAATATCTCACTTGTAGTCAATCCTTCTAGAGCAGGAGGCTTGTCTATCATCACTGAAGGAAGGTTGGGATTTGAACCAAATACAAGCTGATATGGACTATAGCTATAAACCATCTGTAGGGCATTTTTTGCATTCACTGCCCAAACCAGGGCCACTTTCAGTGGTGTCTCTGGGTTTTCATCTAGTATCTTTAGAACACAGTCATCAACGACTGCATGGTTTCGCTCACAAATGCCATTTTGCCATGGGCTGTAGGCAGCAGTATTCATTATCTCCACGTTCAAATTTGCACACATATCCTTGTATTCTTCATTCGCAAATTCTCCTCCGTTGTCTGCTAAGAATTTCTTTGGTGCACCAAGTCCATTTCCCACCCAAAGAAGCATCACTTCATTGATGATAGTTTCAGGATTTTTATCACGTATTATTGATGCTAGACTGAATCGCGTTGCCATATCTATGAGGTGGAGAATGTATGTGCCTTGCCGCCAGACCTTCAAATCCATTGCTACCACGTCATTGAATTCTGTTGCCATTGGTAGACTAACAACTGGTCTTGCAGGGGTTCTTTGAAACCTTTTACAAGTGTCACATCTTTCGGTCACTTGTGCTACGTGCTCTAAAATTGCATCATCTTTTACACCAGCATCCTTCAATAATGATTTCAGCCGGGTGGCTGAGGGGTGTCCAAACTGTTTGTGCAACTTTTCCACAATCTTAATGCCTTCTTCACTCGGACTATCTTCACTACTAATCAGGACATCAAAGGTAGGCCTAACAGGTATCTCTGGCTCATGAAGTGGCACACAGTAATGGCCAGATGATGTACACTGTAGCTGAACATCTCTGCCAAAGATAGATGCTTGATCTTTTGTTAGATCAAGCTTCACTTGAGCCTTTTTCATAGAAGCTTTACTCAGTAACAGCGGGATATCACTTTCCACTACATCTGTTGTTATCTTACAATGCACACCAGCCAACACACAAGGCAACACCCATTTTCCTTTGGACTCTAACCGGGTTCCTCCTCCAAATTTGAAGACGGTCTGACTTTCAGAATGTTCCACTGTAGCTCTATCTTTTGGGCTAAGGGATTCAAGATAATCTTTGAGCCATTGCTGACCAGTCACAGTAGAACTACAAGCACTGTCTAGTATGGCTGAGAAAGAACATTCGTTTGCAAGGACTTCCATTTCCGATGCTTGGTTGCCTGTGAACAGTACTGCATTCTCTAACTGTTCCCTTTTTCCTAAATTCTCATATGAATCTGGGCAATCTTTAACAAGATGGCGGATTGATTGGCAGCTTCTGCATTTCAAGGGGTATCCATCTGTCCCGATGGGATTTGTTTTCTTTTCCCACATACTATGGGCTCCATGGGAGGGTCTGCCTCGCTGTGTGGTGGCAAAAGAGTTAAATCCACTGGTCTGTTGTGGGGAGCGGCCCTGCATATAATAGCGTTGCTGATTAGCACTTGGTCCTCGTCGATAGCCACCACGAAAACTTCTGTAGCCCCGACCATGTGCTAAAAGTGTGCTCTCTTCGTTGGGGTACAATCTTGATTCTTCATCTGCCATAAATGCAGGCTCTATCTTAATGCTCTTTCCTTTGTCTGTGCCAATTGCCAAAGACTGCTTTCCAAAGAACTTCTTCAAAGAACTACACATTTGTGTAAAAAGAGTATCTTCTTTGTCATAGTTGACACCGGTCAACACCAGCTGTCTATCTTTCTGATCTAGGCCAGCTCCTTCTAACAGCTTGAATGCTTGAACTGCCTGTGGAAGTGTCATCTTAAACTTTGCTGTTTTGTTATACAGCTTCTCAAATTCCATTATATATGTATCCATTGTCATAGTATCTTTACGCTGGAATCTCTCAAAATCACTGAATGCCTCATATGCTTCAGACAACTGATCTTTCTTGAATAACTTGTCCATAACTCCATTAATTTCTTCACACCATCATCACCTTTCAATTCATCTAGACTCAAATCACTAAACACTTTATCCCGTATGTTACTGCTATCTTTTTCTGGTAAAGATAGAGCAACCGCTAAACCCTGCTTGTCCTTCTTTACGTCTGTTAACTCTGTCCATGCTTTCAATTCTTCTACCCATCTACTGTATGACTTGCTCTCTACATCAAATGCCGGTGGGGTTTTGTACGCTGACGCCATCTTCACTCTTGCTTCTTTCAACACACTATGAACTGTCCTTTTTTCTTTTATCTACTCCAACTACCCTCTGCTACCATGAAAAGTTAACACACACTAAATAGTCACAGAGTTGGTTATATTTTCTTTCAGTAATTATAAACTAAACCCCACCGGTGAGACATCTACAATGAGAAGGAATACATAATGTTAGTTGTGGAATGTTCACACCTAGCACGCATTGTGCGTGCCATAGTATTCTTTTTTAGTCTTTGTTGCTGCCACTTTCATGGCCCAAAATAGATGACATGAAATGTTCAGCTTTTGAATTGAATTAATAGCATCGCGCTCGTATTAGGATGAAAACTTTCTCTTTATTTGTAAAATTGGCTCAAGATATTGACCGCGACTATTAAGAATTCGCCATGAAGCTTGGAAAAAGAAAAGCGCAATGGATGTTGTGGAATCCCATCGCGCGTTATCAATACGTAGTGAATTTTGATGTACATTGTTGTGATGGTTGCTTAGACTCCAATGCTCCTCCAAAGAGACACTGCTCATTCATTCGGATGTCGTGACAACGTGGCATATTTTTATTCTTTAGAAGCAGTTTTTCTTCATATTGTTTGCAATGATTATTGACGTAATAACCTCATTTTGAGTATGAGGCATGGCATTAAATTACTAAAGTAGAAGTCATTAGTAACGCAACCTATTGTTGAGCTATTGCAGAAGGATTAATTTTATTACCTTGTTTACCTAGTTGTGATTGGTTGATTTTGAAAACGTATAGAATTTAATGCAGAAATTAGGTAACATGGTTTTGGTTAGACACGCACACTTTGGAGAAATTGATGTAGTATGCAGAAGTGTCATGAGAGAGTTGAATATGAGCAAACTACAAACGTCTTGTTTTTTGAGAGTCATCTTGGTTCATAGCTATTAGAATCAGCGTTCTGGAGAGTAAAATCTCCAACATTTTTGGTCCACCAGTAGCCAAATAGCATGAAATTAAGATGGAACAAGTCGAGAAAGCAAAGAAGAAACGTAAAACCCACCGTGGTTTAGTCACGAAACAGTTGAATAAAGTTAACGGTTATTTGAATCAAGAGTCAACTGAGATAGACAAGAGAAGATTGAAACAATTTCAAGAAGATTTAAGCAACAAGTTCGAATATTTGAAATTGTTAGATGCCGAAATATTAGAAGGACTGTTCGAGAACGAAGTAGAGGAGGATTTATGCGACAAAGAAGCAGAGGAATCGGATGAAATTAGAGAAAGAGTATCCTTCAGCCTCATTTGCTTGGAAGAAGCTTTGGAGTCACAGAATGAAGGCGCATCCTCACCAAGATCGAACACGCCAATAGAGAGAAGTGCATCAAGAGAAAGTATACATTCAGTCGCCAATTCAGAAGCCGAATCAGTTCGAGAATCTGAAGCATCAGCCCAATCGAATATGTCAAACAATAGCCAATCAGGAAATGGAAAAAGAGCACGAGTTAAACTACCAAAATTAGAGTTAAAAAAGTTTTCCGGCAAAGTTCACGAGTGGCAGGAATTTTGGGACAGCTTTAGAAGCGCCATTCACGACGACGAAGACATCGCCAAAGTCGACAAATTTAAATATCTGAAAAGTTTTTTAGAAGAGCCTGCGAGAGGAGTTATCACCGGTTTTGCGTTGACAGATGCAGATTACGACAGTGCAGTAGATCTCCTTACAAAACGATTCGCCAGACCCAGCGTCATCATACACGCCCATATAAATGAGATGGCTAATTTGTCACCAGTGTTTAACGAAAAGAGCGTCGGACGATTGCGTCATTTTCACGACCAAATCGAGGCTCATTATCGCGGACTCGAGGCACTTGGTGTTGACAGGCAATCCTACTCGAGCATCGTTGTACCACTTTTGATGGCCAAATTACCAGATTCAGTGAGAATGAACATGATACGATTTGGAGATAACCACTTGGATTGGACACTAGACGAATTTGTATCATCATTGTCGAGAGAAGTAGAGATCAGAGAAAGCTACACGCCAATTTTTAAGCCAGGATTGCAGGACAAAACTGAGAAAACAGCACGGCCTAACAAGCAAGATGGAGGATTACCAAGTGCAGCAGCTTTGTTTACGGCGGGAAACAGCAAAAACATTGTTAAGTGCGCATTTTGCAAAAAGGAACATAAATCAGAGGACTGTGAGACTGTAAAAGACCCTGAGGAGCGTAAGAAAATTCTTTTAAAATCTGCAAAATGTTTTATGTGTTTTAAGCCAGGTCATAGAGCTTTTAAGTGCCGCAGTAAGACTAGCTGTAGCATTTGTAATGGGAAGCATAATTCCATTCTTTGCAGTAATGTGTCCCAGACCCAATATAAGGAAACGCCAGCTAAGCCAAGCGCCCCACCTTTAAACCCTAATGCAAGTTCATGGTTAGTAGGTAGCATTGGTTCCGCATCCCAAGAAAGAGTGGCCTTGCAGACAGCCCTAGCCAATGTAGAAGGTAAAAAAGAGGTGAAAATGAGAGTGATGTTTGACACAGGTAGCCAGAAAACATTCATAACTGCGAAGGCTGTCAATAAGTCAGGTGCAAAGCCAGTTAGAAAGGAAAGCTTGGGAATAAAGGCATTTGGAAGAAGTGAACCAGAGGTTGTGATGAGAGATGTTTTTGAATTGCCTCTAGTTTCTCTCAATGGTGGTAAATCTATCACTGTTGAAGCCTTTCTTGTGAATGAAATTTCTACTATTGCAAATGAACATGTAGAAGTAGTGAAAAAGCAATTTCCCCACTTGAGCGATATTTTTTTCTCAGACGTTTCTAGGCTGGAAGACACACTAGAAATTGATATTTTGATTGGAGCAAATTATGTTTGGCTTTTTCAAGATGGATGTTCAATAAGAGGGGGGCCACATGAACCAATAGCCATTCAAACAACGCTTGGATGGGTGCTTTCTGGACCATTACCAGGTGAGAAATCAAGTTCTATTGTTACTTGTAATCATGTTGCTCATGTTATTGAACCAATGCCCTTAAATAGACAGGAAAAGCAGGATCTTGAGAAGAGTCTGCACAAACTGTGGGATCTTGACACCCTTGGTATAAGAGCAGAAGATGAAGTTCATCAGGGTACAATTGATAACATTTCTTTTACAGGTGAACGCTATTCGGTACAATTGCCCTGGAAGGTAGGACACAGCCCTGTACCCACTAATTACAACAGTAGCCTAATTAGATTGAAGAGCCAGTTTAAGAAATTGAGTAAAACCCCAGATGTTCTTGAGAAATATGACAAGATTATTTCAGAACAGTTAGAAACAGGTGTAATTGAAGAGGTTTTAGAGCCAGAAATGGGTGAGAATATTTCATACTTACCTCATCAGGCAGTTATCCGTGAAGACGTCGAGACCACTAAGGTAAGGGTGGTATATGATGCCTCATGCAAGGACAAGAAAACAAGTGTTTCACTCAATGATTGTTTGCATGTTGGTCCGCCATTAACGCCCCTGATATTTGACATGCTTCTTAGGTTTAGAGAAGGTAGAGTAGCCTTAGTTGGAGACATAGAGAAAGCATTTCTCAACATTGAGGTAGACCCCAAGGATTGTGACTGCTTAAGGTTCTTGTGGTTCAAAGATATTCATGCAGACAACCCAGAAATTGTTACCTATAAATTCCTGAGGGTACCATTTGGTCTAAAATCCAGCCCGTTTCTACTAAGTGCAGTGTTAAGGTACCACATCGATCAGTATAAGGAAATAGACCCAGAATTTGTTAACAAACTAAGCCAGGGATTCTTTGTAGATGACTTAGTGACCTCGTGTAGTGACACAGAAGAAGCTTATTCCCTGTACAACAAAGCAAGTGATAGAATGCAAGAAGGGGGATTCAAGCTAAGAAAATGGAAGACCAATGATGAATTATTGGCCCAAAAAATTGTAGAGAATGAGAGTGAGGCAGATGCAGAAAGAACGTATGCAAAGGAAGCCCTGGGAATATCCAAAGACATGGGTGGTAAGACCAAAGTGCTAGGAATAGGCTGGGATACCAATAGAGATACCTTAGAGTTTGATTTGAGCAAGGTAGGAGATGAAATTCCCAGAACTAGCCACACCAAGAGAGAAATTCTGAGCACATTAGCCACATTGTTTGATCCGCAAGGTTTAGTAAGCCCACTAGCAGTAACAGCAAAAGCACTGTTCCAAGAGTTGTGCATAGAGAAACTTGGATGGGATGATCAGATACCCCAAGATAAGGCCACTAGGTGGGAAGAATGGTTGAGAGATTTGAAGACGGTTAGAACAATTTCTGTTCCCCGCAGTATATTTGAAGGTATTACAGGAGAAGTGTTAAGCACAACCTTGCATGGGTTTGGAGATGCAAGTAAGAAAGCATATTGTGCCTCAATATTTCTTGTATGCCAGACAACAGAGGGGGTTTATACCAGATTACTTTGTGCAAAGACTAGGGTAGCACCTTTGAAGAGCCTTACTATTAACAGGTTAGAACTTATGTCGGCTAAGATTCTAGTCACATTGATGGAAACAGTTGTAAATGCCTTGAGCTCACAGACTAAGATAGATGAAGTCAAGTATTGGCTTGACAGTAAAACTGCTCTGTATTGGATCTATAACAATGGAGAGTGGAAGAACTTTGTTCAGCACAGAGTGAATGAGATCTTAAAAAGGACAAGGAAAGAAGACTGGGGACATGTAGCAGGAGTAGATAACCCTGCAGATCTAGGATCGAGAGGAGTGACTGCAAGTCATCTTAGAGACAGCAAAATATGGTGGGAAGGACCAGAATGGCTGAAAAAAGGGAGGGAAAATTGGCCCAATAGTTTTCCCCTAGAGATTTCTGATGATGTGAGAGAAGAGAGTAAGAAAACAGCAGCGGTAATGACTGTGACAAAAGAGAAGAGTGGAGTACACAGCGTCATAGAGATTGAGAGATACAGCTCATTGAGAAAATTGTTGAGAGTAACAGCTTATGTAAAGAGGTTTATTGAAAACATGAAGAGAAAGAGAGTAGGTGTTGAGATGAAAGTTGGAAGAATAGAAGTAGATGAAATCAGGCAAGCAGAAATGATTTGGATCAAGAATGTCCAGGAAACCCTTGTTGATAGCCCAATTTACAGGAAGGTGAGCGAACAGCTAGGAATTGTGTCCCAAGATGGAATTTTAGTCTGCAAAGGTAGATTGGAGAATTCAGACTTAGGAATTTCAAGCAAATTTCCAATTATTTTACCCAGGGATAACAAGTTCACTGAAATGATAATTCTTGATTGTCACGAAAAGGTTTACCATTGCAAGGTAAGGGGTACTTTAGCAGAAGTCAGATCCAGATTTTGGATCACAAGGGGTAGGCAATATGTGAAGAAGGTTTTGAAACATTGTTTTATTTGCAAAAAGTTTGAGGGAAAACCTTATAATGCACCGCCAACTGCAGCTCTACCAGACTTTAGGGTAAACCAAGCACCTCCTTTTAGCAATGTAGGGGTTGACTTTGCAGGACCATTGTATGTCAAAGCTTCAAAGGGAAAGATGGTCAAATCATACATTGCATTGTTTACATGTTGTGTCACAAGGGCAGTACACCTTGAGCTTGTGCCAGATTTATTTGCATCAACATTTGTAAATTGTTTGAGACGTTTCTGCTCCAGAAGAGGTACACCATCACTCATTGTGTCAGATAATGCTAAGACCTTTAAGGCAACCTCCAAATTGTTGAAGAAACTTTTCCGCACTAAGCAGGTAGAAGACTTTCTGGAGTCAAGAAGAATAAACTGGAGATTCAATTTGGAACGCGCTCCGTGGATGGGGGGTATGTTTGAACGGATGGTTGGAAGCATGAAAAGATGTCTTAGGAAAGTGCTAGGGAATGCAAAGCTTAACTTTGATGAATTAAGCACAGTGTTAACAGAAATTGAAGGCACACTAAATTCCAGGCCATTGACATACCAATATGAGTTAGAAGAAAGCCTGACACCGTCTCATTTGATGTTTGGTCACAGATTGACACCATTATCTTTTGATGTTGAAACCCCTGTAGACGTAGATAGTAGTGACAAGCTATGTAAGCGATTTTTATATCTCAGCAGAAAACTTACACATTTTTGGAACAGATGGAGGAGAGAATATCTTACAGATCTCAGGGAACAACACAAGCTGAAAACTTTTGCACCAAATAAGATAGCTGAAGGAGATGTAATTCAAGTGCATGATGAGAATACAAAGAGAGGACAATGGAAAATTGGAATAGTGGAAAAATTGATTTTCGGGAAGGACGGACAAGTGAGAGGAGCATCAGTTAGATTAGTTGGTAAGGGTAAGTTGCAAACTTTGACAAGACCTTTACAGAAGCTTTATCCACTTGAAATTACAGGTAGTGATGCCAAAAAAGAGGAGAATGTTGAAAATTTAGCAAAAAAGGATGAAGTGAGAATTGAAAGCAATGAGAAAGGAGAGAAAATGAGTTTGGAGAATTTGAGAGGGGGGAAGACCCGTTCTAAGCGTGCTGCGGCCAAAGACTCGCGCTGGAAATCCAAGCTTATGCTTGATCCCTAATGGATCAAGGAGGGGGGTGTGTTGTGGAATCCCATCGCGCGTTATCAATACGTAGTGAATTTTGATGTACATTGTTGTGATGGTTGCTTAGACTCCAATGCTCCTCCAAAGAGACACTGCTCATTCATTCGGATGTCGTGACAACGTGGCATATTTTTATTCTTTAGAAGCAGTTTTTCTTCATATTGTTTGCAATGATTATTGACGTAATAACCTCATTTTGAGTATGAGGCATGGCATTAAATTACTAAAGTAGAAGTCATTAGTAACGCAACCTATTGTTGAGCTATTGCAGAAGGATTAATTTTATTACCTTGTTTACCTAGTTGTGATTGGTTGATTTTGAAAACGTATAGAATTTAATGCAGAAATTAGGTAACATGGTTTTGGTTAGACACGCACACTTTGGAGAAATTGATGTAGTATGCAGAAGTGTCATGAGAGAGTTGAATATGAGCAAACTACAAACGTCTTGTTTTTTGAGAGTCATCTTGGTTCATAGCTATTAGAATCAGCGTTCTGGAGAGTAAAATCTCCAACAATGGACTAAGTCAGCGAACTTCGTTTATACTCACTTCAGGTCAAATGACTAGACATAGGCCTTTTCGTCCCTACTTTCCTGTGTCCTTTGATTTGCTGATATAACTTTGTCAACAGGGACCTAGAGAGAGGGCCCAAGTTAGGCCTGCGTAGAGTGATTATGTATTCACGAATCAAATTGCAAAAATTTAGTGCATGAAAGGTGTGCATTTTGCAATTTGTGGGTTAGGAAAACATCATTTTTGTACTAAACGTTTCTATTTCAATGTTCAAGTTCTTTAGACCAGACTTTGAAGCGATCTTCTTTGAAGTACGATGAGAACTCCCGTTAGACAACAGACAAGGCAGTTTTGAAAAAGTGGGCCCACCTTATAAAAGTATTATGAGTGTATTGACCAAATGATGTAAGCAAATCAAAGAATGCAGGGAAGCAAGAGACGAGAGGCACAAGTCTCTTAAATTACCAGACATTCGAGAAATCATCTAATTATGTCTTGAAAAAGTCACCCGCATAACGTTCATGGTCAAGTTCTTGATTTGCATGAGAAGAAAGCTTCCAGGGGAGGAAAGTTGTGCGATCTGAAGAGCGTGTAAACAACATTAGCTGAATTCGTCTATCTAAATAAAAACGCAAAAAATGAACTTCAAACTGCACTCTTGACTAGGATACTGTAAGTTAAGTCTCTATATAAGTGAAAATAAATCTTAAAAATACTGACATAGATGTTCGTCTAGTCTTAAAACCACAATTTCTATAGTCTGTCTCAAAAGGCTCATGACACAAAATCTTGATAATTTGACCGCTAAACGAGTTGATGTACAGAGCTCGTTTTTTCAGCTATCTAATGACACTTTAAAGATCAATCTTTATCAAAGCGATGTAGCAAATGGTTCGTGAGACTGCCAATGAACTGTAGGTCTGTTCTCCAATTGTTCGCTCGATTGCTAGCGAGGCAATAGAAATTGAAATGGGAATTAAAGATTTGAATCAAATTTTGAAATGTTCGCTAGCGATCACTGAAAAGTTCAACCAACTTGAACTCCAGGGCGAACCGCAGGGACCGGCCTGAAGGTGTGAAAGGTGAACTACGCGTGCTAAAAATGAGGCAATCGCTGACAGTTGCCGCGATTCGCTTCAATGGAGTTCTATAACAAGAACTTTTTGAGACAGCATTAAAATAAAGCCGTGGAAAAACACAAAATGCTAAAATAAGTATGCATTAAGATACCCTACGTACCAGAGCCTCAAAATTTAAATGAAAGGAAAAATTGGGAAGCGGAAAGGAGAAAAGGAAGAAAGAATTTAAACTTTATTTCCTCCTTTACTTTTTCTTTTATTATTTTATCTTTTGACTCTGGTACCCAGGGTAGCATTCAATTGAAACCAAAAGAGGATCAGTGCAAGATCATAAAAAGTGCTGTAACAAGGGGCTCTGAGTAGATTAGGGGCAGTTACTGAATGCCTGCGTGGTGTTGTATTTTTGGCTATTACATGGGTTAGAAAGTACAGTCAGGGGCTGAAGCAGTCTCTTGGTAGCCTATAGACTGTTTTTGCAACGATTACATTTCAAAGAGAAAAGAAACGATGTTGAACCCTTGATATACCCTTCATTTAATTAAATTGAGTAAGGGTACAGTTATCAAGTTCCAAGTTACCCTCCTGGCAGCAGGACAATACCGCAAGATTTTGTCTTGCTTGAACACTTTGAATATGTGGAAATCTTACGCAAGCTGGGTCATTGTTTTTCCTGGGCTGTTAATATGTCCCTTCTGATGAACTTAACAACATTTTCTACTACAACAAAGATCATACTTCCTGTTATTTTAACCTATACTTTTTCAGGCCGAGGTATATAAACATTAACTTTATACGGTCCAGAGTTATCCTTTCTTTCTGATCTGATGATGACATCTAGCTTGTCAAACGTTTGCAGAATCTGTTTTTGGCCATTAAATTCCGTGTCACTCGTTTCATCTTCTACGTTTGAATTTGAAACAGTTCCTTTTGGAGTTGCAGAAACTTTCTCATTCTTACTATTTGCAGCTTGATTAGGAGCCGAGGCCTGGCTTGCGACCGAGGCTTGGTTTGATCTTGAGGTTTGACTCAAAGTAAAAGCTTGGTTTGATCCTGGGGCTTGATTTGATTCCGAGGCTATCTCCTCCTCACTCTTCCAATACAACGTCATCGTATCCTTCTGCTCTTTGTTTAGCTTCCATTTTCCAAGTGGCAACGCATTGCAGTAAATTCTTTTCACAAAACCCGAGTGAAGCAATAGCACATCAATAGCACTATCTAGCATCCCGACAATAACGGCATTCTCATGCAACTCACCAACTTGCCGGACATAAGCATTGAAAAACAACTCGCTGCTCAACTCCTGAACCTTCTTCGAAGAGGCCTTCTTGTCATTACAATGCTCTGCAACTTTCTGAAGCTCTTGTACGTCACCCTTGATATTACCTCCTTCTTGCAGCGCGGCAGTAAGCATTCGGTGAACTATGACGTCAGGGTAGCGACGAATTGGCGAAGTGAAATGCGTGTACAGTGGAACATTCAGGGCATAATGTCTATAATGGACCTCATCTTCGATTGCTCCTGCGCAGAAATACTTTGCAAGCTGCATCGGTTTTGAGCAAAGGGAAACAGCAGCATAATACAATGATTCTTTATCTTTCAAATCAGAGTTCCTCAGTCTTTCAAGGGAGTCATGAAGACGTTTCGAGTCCTCCGCATCAAGGCCTATTTCACATCTTTTACACATGTTGATGAGGTCTTCGATCATCTTGGGGTTGGGCGATGGATGTCTCCTGAGCAGGGCTTTGTCTGGTAATGATCTCATAAGACGATGGGCTACAGCCATGTTTGCAAGTAGCATGAACTCCTCTACTAAACGATTGCTGTCTCTTGCAACATAACAGCCACACCCGTTTGGCATTCCCGTCTCTTTATCAAGTGTGAATGAGATTTTTGGTTGATTCAACGCAAGAGCGCCTGCATCGAATCGCTTCTTTCTCAGAATCAAAGACAGCTGATATAACTGATTAACGATCGCATGAACGTTATTAATACTATGACCACCGTTGATTTCTGGAAATTGCGTCCAATCAAGTGAATCAGCATCATCACACTCGATCATCTGCTGTGCATGATCATACGATAATTTCGAACAAGATCGAATCACTGACCGTCCAAACCACTCATTTATCACCTTCCCATCTGGCGTTAGAGTCCAAATGACGCTGTATGTTAGCTTGTCTTCACCGGGATTCAAGCTGCAAAGATGCTCGCACAGCAACCTAGGAAGCATGGGGACGACCCTCTGGACGAGATAAACACTTGTGGCTCTATCAGCAGCGACTTTATCCAGAGCATTCCCTTCCTCGATAAAGAAGCTGACATCTGCAATATGAACACCAACTTCGAGATTCCCGTCCTCTCTTATTTTGCAAGACAAGGCATCATCTAGGTCACGTGCTGTTGCAGGATCGATAGTGAAAATGCATTCTTCACGGAGATCTCTTCTTTTTGTGTACTCTTCCGCTGGGATTTTCCAGGGTAAATCTTGTGGCAGGCACGCTATAGCATCGTCAGGAAATTCAGAGAAGTCCACGTTATACTCTGTCAAGAAACCTTCAGTCTCCGGCTCTATCTCTCCAGCTTCTCCTAACTGCTTTATCAGTTTCCCAGAGGCAAGTGCGCACGTACGCTTCCAGTTGATTATCTCAGCAGTGAACAAAACATTGTCAAAGTCATGCGGCCTGGAAACGAACTCTTCAGGGCATTCATTAAGGGGAATCATAACCCTTGGCAAACGGCTGTCTTGTGGTGACATCAGCGCAAAACCATAGCTGTTGTTTCGGAAAGGCTTCAACATCCCCGCTACCATACGAGAATGCTTTTCTTCAACGATTCGCACAACTCTTCCCCGCCTTTGACTTGTCTGATTTATATTGTCCTCAGTAATTTGAACATTATTAAACTCAATAGCTAACTTCCTAGCGACTTCTTCAACCTCCCTCTTGACGGGGGTGTCTTCTTCTAAATATTCAACTGCCACAATATCACCCCGCAATGCTCTGTTCCTGTTATTAACTCCTTCGATCAAAATGTCCCTGATTCCATCTGGACAACTAATATATGCGTTATTAAAGTTTCTTTGGCTTATTCTGAAAGCACCTTCGATAACTCTGCCTTCCCGTTTACCTTCTTCTACCCGAGCAGGCGACCAGTATTCATTACAGCTCATCTTAGGAAGCCCGCCTTTACTTGGTGTTGTTTCACTGTGGAAGTTTCTCTTGTGCCGTTGATCGTTTGTTTGCTTTGGAGATGACTGAGTTGGTTGTGAGTATGCTTTGATGAACGTTTCAATTGACGTCTCATTCGTGCCTGATGTGGACTGAACATGAGAGCCTGGTGTATACTGAACCTGCGGCTTTGGGCTTGATGTGGCACGCTTAACATCATTCTTTGGTACTTGGGAACCATCTCCTCTTTTCTCTCTCATATTCCTATTTCGATTTCTGTTCCTTTTCTTGTTCTTTCTTGCCGATTTGCCAGCACTCTGAGCAAAGTCCTGGCGATCCAATGATTGTGTTAGCCCAAGACTTGACCCAACTATAACTTCTACTTTCTCAGTTGATATTCTCTCATCTGTTTCATGCACAACTTTGGTCTTGACTTTTAATCCCTCATCCATCTCGATAAAGAACTGACTGGCTAAAGGCAGGCCACTGAAATTGTGTGAATTTTGAATAGATGCTAGCCTTCGCTTTTTGTGTGGAGGCACAGATAAATACCTGAGATAGCTTACGTGTCTTATGTATCTTCTCTGACTATCTGTTCTTTTCTGGATCCTTGTTATGACTTTCAGATAACATGGTACTTTTCTCAACATTAAGATGTGAAATCTTGAGCTTGAAACTTTAACTAAAAGACAGATAAATGTGTATTATTTCATGAGGTGCTAGCTGACTGAATTTGCTTACTTATTGTCAACTTTTCTCTTGTTGAATGATTTTCCAAACAAGACATCATTTGCAATTAGCCTTTTGCTATTCAAGAAAAGTGCCTAGAACAAGTGATATTTCTACACCTTTATATTCAAAATTTTCAACTCATTGGTGTTACAGCTTCTATCACTGTTGAAAATATTCAAAACTCAAATACTTATATCTCTACAAAGCTTATGAAAATATCTTCATATAGTTCAAAAGATGGTAATGGGTGTACCAACAATTCTTTGCTATTTTACAGCCCCCAGATGGATTTTACCACAACTGCCACTGAAATTTTACCGCAGGATATTCAAATATTTAACATTTATCAGAACTTCCTTGGCACCACATGGACTTCTACACCTGAGAAGATTTGACTTGCTTATAGCAGATTTATCCGTAGTATACCATTTCAGTCATGATTCTAGCCAAAAAATTTGTCAAGGCAATGACAAGAAATACTGGGCCTGTTGTTTAGCAACACAAATGCAAGACAGTAGACCTTTTTACCTGCTAAAAAAGAGGCTTGGTTTGGGCTTCCAAATCCAGTAGAGTTTGGGAAAGAAAAAGAAAGCACAACCCCCATTTTTATTAGATGCATTGCTAGCTGCAGAGAGAAGTTGTTTTGGATCTTTGAAAATTTTCTAGTCCACTGTTCAGCACAAAGTGAATTAACAATGGTGAAGTTTACACATAGGCATCTGTCTAAGTTTACAATACTGCAGCCATTTTGCTTTGTTTCTCATTATTTTTCATTCATCACTTGCCAACTTTTCTTTCATTTGAATAACAATAGTTGAAAACAACAAACTTCAATTTTCCAACTCGCAAAGTGAAACCATTCCATGTTCACACTTTTGTTATGCAACTGTTGCATAGCAAACCAGCTAACAATTTTTGCAAATAATGAGAAACAAGGCCAAGAAGTGCCTAAAACTTGCCTGTCTATAAACCAAATATTCATTCCTATTATTGCTCAATTTGAGCAAAGTTATTCTTGACTAACTTCCTGAAAAGTGCTTTTTAATTCAAAGGAACTGTATTCCCAATAGCTATTAGTGTTGTATGCTCAAAGTTTACCAGATTTTGATGCTCAATCAAGATCCTTTTCCCAGCAAGTAAAAAGGTATTTTAACAAAGAAGAAATTAGCCACACATTCTGCACACTTTTAGTTTGGGAAAGAGAGGGATGGTGGCAGCAGAGATATCCTGCATCTGTGGCAGCAGTTTGTACTGTGTTGAATCATGGGTTGCTAGGCCACAGATTTTGGTTTTGTGGAATCAAATGGATCCATTATTTTGGTTACATCCCTGCCTTATCAATTTGATCAAAGGTACAAATTTACAGTTTCTAATAGGACAAAAAACTTTCTCAAAATTATGTAAACAAAGCGACATTGCCAACCAATCCTCTGTTTGTGACGTTATTCGAGCTTGCTTCTAGGAAGGCCAACAACCAACGGCAAAATTTTAGCCTAAAATAAAACGTCTACTAGCTAGTTTGCTTCGAGCCCACCACGATAAATGACTGATATACATAATAATCACGCAGAAAATAGAACTAAAATCTTACCTTCGACGTTTACGTCCTCTTCGCTTGAAACTTCGTAGACTTTACATAATTCTGGTCTTTCTTATGCAACTTCCAACTGCAAAACGATTAAGAAAAATTGCTACTAAGAAATGAAACGAAAATGAGGCAAACTACAGCGCAGGGGCCTAGAAGTACAAATAAAGATTCAGTCGAACAGTCTGTGAAAATGGTGCGAAACGTCTTAAAAAGAACATTAAAACTTGACACTCACCAGTAACAAACTTGCTGAAAGGTACCTTTCAACTTTTCAAACAAGGAATGTGAAGTTTAAAGGTATACAATGCGAGTTTATGATGCAACGAAATTCAACGGTTGCACAACATTACCACACCAACGGAGCAACGACAACAACAGAAATTTGCACATAGAAACGAGGTCATTGAAAGAGGGCTTTCTGGTGTCTTTCTCACTGATCTGATCAGGGTCGTTCTTCTTTCTTGATCTGTTTGTACTCTGTTTGCAAAGCTTCTCGGGGGAGAGATCTCACGTTCACATGTGCAGGAGAGTCGTGTTTATCGAGCTGTGCGACCTTGAACTCTCTGGATTTGACCGTCAACTGATTAAAGAAACTTTTGAGAGCTGCTTTGCATTTCATGTTGAGACAGCAGGATAAGGTGCAAGTAAAGGTTTTTCAAATGTCAATGATATGAGGAAACACTTAGGCCCAGATTACTTCGGTAATAATATCAAGGAATTTTTCGGAATGAAGGATCGTGCAAGCTACGTCACAAATAGATTTCGTGCATAATCTTACTTTTAAGTGTCTGCAGATAATTTCAAAACCAAGGCTCTGGAGAGCAGGTGTCTGAGAAATCATAACAGACCAGAAAGACTTCGGAAGACAGGAACTTGTACCGAACTAGTTTGGACAACAATCATCAAAGTTAAATTATCAGGTGTAACGTCAAACTGAAACTGTGAATGAAGAAATGGACAGCAAAAGGAAATTATATGATGGAAAAGAAGCTGAATTATTAAAAAAGAGATATGTGACATACTGAGAAACGTCTTTTTGATAGAGCTGAATATCAACATGGGACTCTCTGCACCTCACAACAACCAAGTATTTCACTGCTACAAAGAATCTTCAGTCGAGCTTTGTGGGTTTGCACAATTATGTTACTATGTATCGGCAACTGCTTTGGTGATGTCACTCGTTCCACAAATGCACAAGAATTCATACTTGAAATCAACTGCAGGGTTGAGCTCATTATGGGCAACATCCTTGTTCATTGCTACATTAGTAAACTGTTTCTTCATGTTTGCCATAGCCAAGCTGATATACTTCAAAATAGCCACTGCGATTTGCTGTGTCACCTCATTTGGGTTACTGTGCCAGTTTTGGATGTACTCAAAGCAAAATGTGTAATTTAAAGTGACACTTCTTGGTAGTTGCATGGTAGTTTCAATTGCACTGATAACTGTTGAGCTTGCCGTACCACAGCCTGGTGCTGCTGATAAACTTGAATGGCTTGCAATTACATTGTTCTCTATAGACTTACTGCCACAGGTAAAAAATGCATCAATTGGAATGATTTTTTGACAAAGGGGGGCCATACTATTATGCACTCCTCCCTGTCCACAAAAAATCAAAGGATCTAAATGATAATAGATTTTCATTTTGCCTCACTGTAAACTATCTTTTAACAAAATCTTGAAGATCAGGCCTCCACTAGTTTTTGCTCATGTGTGCATGATTCCATGCTTTTAATAGCATTTTGGCATTTTTCAATCCATTGCTAGTCAATCAGATATTGCAAGACTCTTAGTTTGCTTTACACTTAGCTAAATATTGAGCATGTTTGAGCATGCTTTACGTTTAATACTACCTTACTTTGAGCATGATTTGGGTGAGAGCTTGATTCAGGTAAGAATTTTGCACCACTTTTGAATTTTACCAGCTTGCAGCAAGTATCTTTTGAACTGGAAGGTAGTATTTTTGAGAATGAATTTAGCATGTGATTATTGTCAATCTTGATCAAGGTCTAGAAGAAGTAGAAGATAGGGGGCTGGGGGGGGCTGCAGCTCTCCCAACTTTGTAAGAATTTGCAAAAATCAGCCATAATCAGGCAGAAAATTGGCCTAAAGTTGGGCACAATTTTGGTACACAATGGATCTTTTAATGGGCAGCCCCCCTAAATTTTATTTCCCCTTATGCTTATGCTAGTCATACATGCAGACTGCAGACTTTCAAGCCAAAATCATGCTCCTGTCAGGCTTGCACAATCTTGTTGCAAATTTTTCTTGTCTTCACTAAAATTGAAATACCTCAGTCAGCTAAAATATTGATTATGATTTTTCCAGATTATTCTGAATATAATGGAGGGAAGCACACTTGGACAGTCAAATATTGCAGTTGTCATAACAACAACAGCAAAATCCTTCAAATTTGCTGCAATGCAAATTTTGGTGACATCAGTCAGATTTCAGTGCATGGCTTACATTGCTGCATTTATTGGTCACATCAATTGCATACAGGTTTTCATTTTTTTTCATTTTTCATTTCATTCATTTAGGGAGGGTTGCCCTTCAACAAAGTTGTTTTTCAAGGGGCCCTCCATTAAAAACATCTACAATATAATCTAAAAATAAAAGTATTTCAAACCTAATTACAAGAAAAAAACCATAATGTTAAAACCTATTTACAATAATTGATAATTTACACTAAAGAAAATATTTACAAAGAGAAAACAAATTACAATTTCAGGGCAAGGGTAGACCCCGCAACGCCGGCAGCAGCCACCCCCGATCGACAGGCCAGCCCAGAGCAACCGACGACAATAGATCCAGTCACCAGTCGCTCTGACCCGGCCGGCCAACCAAGAGCACCCGCCGCCCCCGCCACAAAGTCCACCCCTGCCCTCATCTCTAGATAGACTTTTTAAAGCTATTCAGAGAGGATGCCTGTTTTGACTCAGCTGATAGGCTATTCCATAATTTTGCTCCACGAAACGAAAAACATTTTTTCCCATTCGCAGAATTTTTCTTTGGTAACCTCACATCAGTGCCGGTATTACGGAGGGTACGGGTGGAGCATTGTGAGTTTTTTGTAAATAGGCCACACAGGTATTGCGGAGCAAGCTCATTGAGTGATTTGAAGACCATTGTTTTAGATTCAATACTAATAAGTTGTTCAATGGTCTTCCAACCCAGTACTTCGATAAGTGGTCTGCTTGGGGTATTAAAGCTGCTATTTGTTACGATCCTGGCTGCCCGGTTCTGAAGCTTTTGCAACTGGTTTATTTCAGTAGAACCACAGCAACCCCAAATAGAACAACAATATCGAAAGTGAGGCTCAACAATACCTGTGTAGAGAGTTTTCAGAGTTTCCCTTGGTAGAAAATTCTTGGCATGTTTTAAAAAGCCAACAGCCCTTGAGACCTTGGCAGAAACAGCCTTAATTTGTTCTTTCCAATCCAAAGAACAGTCAATTTGTACTCCAAGGTATTTCGTTTTTTGGACTACTTCCAGCTCACTTTCACGAAGATTTAGATCCAAATCCAGATTTGTATCTTTGAGAATGTTACGTTTCTGCTTGGTGGTAATAAGCATAGAGTTTGTTTTTGCAACATTCAAGGAAAGCTTATTGCCTTGTAGCCAGGTGTCTAGATGCCTTAGATCATTGTTAATAGCCTTATTCAGCTGAGTTATATCATTGGACTGGTGGCACAGACTGGTGTCATCAGCATACATGGACACAGTAGAACCTTGGACAGCCTGTGGGAGATCATTGATGTAAATGAGGAATAGAAGAGGGCCAAGACATGAGCCTTGCGGCACACCAACTTCAATATCCTCTATGTCTGAAGCAACACCATTGACCCTGCAAAACTGTTTCCGGCACGTTAGGTAAGACCTAAACCATGATAGCTCCCGATGCTGAACACCATAAACTTGGAGCTTTTTGCAGAGAATTTCATGGTCAACAGTATCAAACGCCTTTTTCAAATCAATGAATACAAGTCCCACAAGCTGACCAATGTCCAGCCCATTGTACCATTCCTCAGTATTTTTAAGTAAACAAGTAAGTGTAGAATGAAGGCGTAAGAAGCCAGACTGGTCAGGAGGAAAGAGATGGTTTTCTTTCATGTGCTGATACAGTTGGTCAAAAACAAGTTTTTCAAAGAGCCTTGAGATGACAGGTAAGACTGAAATTGGGCGATAATTGGACTTTTCTGTCTTATCCCCTTCTTTAAAAATTGGGGTGACTCTAGCAACCTTCCATGAGTCAGGAAACTGGCTTGTTTCAATTGAAGTATTAAACAAGGCAGCCAGAGAGTTTCCAATGTAAGGGAGAGCAAGTTTCAAAAAATAGCTAGAGATATTGTCAATCCCAAAGCTCTTTGCAGTCTTAATCTTGGCAAATGCAGCCCTGATATCTTTAACCTCAATTGTCTTGAAGTTAAACTCAGCCCTATCTTTGTTAACTTCATAGTCACCTGACAGAAGGGGATTGGGAACAGGGGCAATTTTGTTCGCAAGATCCTTACCTACAGAGCAAAAGAAGTTGTTCATTACATTAGAAATTTCTTTTTTGTGAACAGTTTCAGTACCCAAGTCTTTGAGACATTCAATGTTACTAGACTTTGATCTCTTATTAAGCAGCTCATTAATTGTCTTCCAAGATTCCTTCATGTTGCCTTGACAAGACGAAATCTTGTCAGTATAATATTGTTTCTTAAGATGACTATTCATAGTATTGACCTTATTACGGACCTGCCTATATGAGTCCATTAGAAATTGGGACTTTCTTTTGGATGCAGCCTTTTTTAGCTTATCCCTAGTCTGCATTAGGGCCTTAAGGTCTTTATCAATCCAGGGGCAATATTTCTCTGAGACACGCATTTCAGTTATCGGGGCATGTTTGTCTATTATCAGAGAAAACAAGCTGGACCAATAGTTAACAAGAGCATTGATATCATCAGTTTCACTGAACATCTGCTCCCAGCATATGCCAGAAACATCAGCCAAGAATGCTTCCTTGTCAAAATTTTTCATTTTACGAGTTTTAATCATTTTATGGCCCTTTTCAATACATTTTATGGTACTGTATATTGTTTCATTGTGGAGCTTCACATGTTTGAATATTGCTTGTGCAGAGAGTATTTGAAAAAGCTGGAACCAACCAAAGTTTAGTTCACAACCAAATTGCAATGAAATATTTGATATTTTTGTATTTTGCTAAGCATTGAAGATATACTTTTTAAAAAAATTGATGCTGAAAATTCTGTAACTTCGAAATTCAGAAAAGGAGATATTTGTTGATCAAAATTACACACAATCTCCTCACTCAAGCACATTTCATTCCGCTCAAGAGATAAGAATTTTATGTCTTTAAAGCGGATAATTTATGCTATGTGATATTTTGTAAAAATCACGTTTAAGGTGTGAGAGAAATGAAATTTATCTTTACACATTGCTCTGAGTGAGCTTGTTACAGTATGTTGTCTTTTGATGAAAATTTTGAAAAAAATTTAAATTATTCAGTGACAAAGCCAGCTTAGATTTCACACTGTCAATCGAGGGGAGCTCTTGTTTGGTTCAAGCTTTGTTAAAAACACCTTGTTTAATCTTGGTAGTTGATATTTTAGATCTAAGTACACATACAGTATCATTTTTGATTATTATCATAATGATTGTCTTGATATTCAGGGAACACTATTTTTTTAAACACCTCTTTTTTGTGGTCAACAATCAGCTCACCCTTTTCGTTTCAGTTGATCTGGTATCGACTTCCTCAACCAAGAAAGAAATCAGTTCGCAAATATGGAACCGAAAAACCAACTGTAGCAAGCAATGAGGACAGTTATGCCTTTGAAGATAGCAAGACACACGAGGAGGATGACGATGGCCTGCACGATGAAGTATTTAGCAGCCAGGAATCAATAACTTCCCTAAAACCAGAGAATTACCATCCTACATACTTGGGAAGGCTGAAAAGAATGGCTGTTTGGCAAATCTTGGTGGGTATCTTTGAAATTGCTGCCTTGATAGTCCTAACAGCTATAACTAGTAAATATATGAACTCTCGTTGGATTCTAGTTGCCCCCTGTGCGATAATAATAGTCCTTGTGTTTACAACGTTGTATAGAGACTATCGGGAAGGCACTCGTCATTGCTGGGAAAATGCGGTGGACAATATGCAGTATAAAATGTTTGGTGAAAGTACTTTGTGAAGAGAACCAAGAATTTGATGTAGCCAGTTGACTGTAGTAAGAAGAGCCCGCCAAATTATCAATTAAAAATGTTGGTAGCAATCTAATAAACGGTAGTGATGCGTTGAGTGAAGTGCTGGTGGGCAAATCACTCCAAAAATCTCGTGCACTATCGTGAAAAATTTGTTAAAATCAGTCCCAAAAATCTGGAAATTGTCAAAGTCTTCAGAGAATCTCAGGCATCCCAAGAAATGTTTAAAATCTGTGAAGGTCTCAAAGATATCAGAAATCTCCACAATAAATGATACAATATCTCACCACAAGACTTTCGACAATGTTGTGAGATTTTCAGAAATCTTTATATCCTCGAAAATCCTGCAAATCTTGACATTCTTCAAGAATCGTTGGAATATCAAGAATGTAAATCCCTCTTGAAATTTTTGAATCTACAAATCTCAGACGTCTTTGAAAATCTTAGGAAAAAACCCCTGAATCCTTGAAAAATCTGAGAGATTTTCAAAATCCTAAATCTCGCCCTCGAGTTTTGGAGGGATTTGCCCCGCGGTAAGTATATCTCAATGTAGCAATCAAACGCTGAAATTCATTAGTCGGGAGAGGTAGAAAGCTTTGTATAAGGAAATTTCACTTTTTGCAGATCTTGTCTGCGTGATAGTTTGAGCTAGATTTTAAGGGTGAATAAATGTCAGCTATATTTCTGTCCTTTACTGACCTGTAATTTAATCGCTACCAAGTCTCCCCTAGAGAAACTCTGAGTCTAATCCTAAGTTGTATACAAGGCTCTATCTTCCCACCGTCACAAGTCGCAGGTCGCAGAGTAGAGACATATAGTCACCCTGGAATTGACAGTATTTAGGATCGAAAGCTTGTAAATGGAATACTCAAAATTCTTCTTTGAAAAGAAAGGAGGAATTTCTCTGAAATCAAAGAGCCAATTTCACCCTGGATCCTTTGCGGGAATTAGATTGTCAGACAGTATAAAACTGCAGCATGCCGGCAAACGACTTTATGTACCTTTTTAGTTAGATGTCCAAGTTTGAGAGATAGCCTTTCTTGTTACAAGGCTATCGTAGAACCTTATTTTTCTTTCTTAAAAGCCCCGTGGCAGCCATATTCTAGAATTTTATCCACCCTTTACCGAAAAAACTTCACCCCAGCCTTCATTCTAAACGTTGAAATGGTCAATTTGAGTTTTCCTTTTACGAGTTTTTGTAAGCTACGAGCTGGCTTTTGTTTTTGCTTAATGTATAAAAGTGATGTATGTCTTGTTTGTAGCATAGCTACGTTAAATTGGATTTGGGTTGATCTTTCTATTTTAAGGGTAGTTTTGTTGCCAAGTATTGTTGTAGCAAGTGACAGGGGTGGCGCCAGGAATCTTCCGGCTGAGCGGCTGGGGCTTCCGATTGGGGGACTAAAGTGACTAAAAATGCAGTTTTCGTACATCATCTTGCCAAATCTCCTCCGACAGGAACCTAAGATGTTCTCCGACGGAAGAGCCAGGTGCTCCGACAGGGAGGCTGTAGCCCCTTCTATACCCCGGGTAACAGCTTCTAGCCCCCCTGGCGCCATCACTGGGTAGTGAAACTTGTAGTGTACCGGGTGACCCAGAAAAAAGATGGGGTGTTTAACAGGCTATATTGTTGAAAAACAAGGCGAAATCGCTTTCTTGGAGTCCTGCTTTGTGGAAGAAATACTGAATTAGTCATAGAAGCTCTTTTTGTTTAGATCGGCCATTTCTTTCGACATGCATTCAATTGAAGGCCAATTTTAGGTCTCTTTGAAGCAAGATTTTAATAAAATCGCTTGCTGTTATGAAATAGAAAAATCGATTTCGACGAAGTGAATTTTGTTTCTAAGTTTACCGTTGTCCTATGCTATGAAACCACTTTGCAAAATGAATTGCATAATTGAAATTTGTCTGAAGCCAATTTTTTTTCCATATCACCCGGTTGAACAACAGATGATGTCGATATTAGGGAGTTTACAAAACATCAACGACAACGGCAACTGCAATGCAACGCATTGTTGCTTTTGATTCAGTACTTTAGATTCAAGAGATTCCTTGTTTTCTGTTCGAATTTGCTTCCCTCGAGAGTCAATAAAATTGTCCTCTTCGATTTCACAACTTGGAGGCCCTATTTCTGGCGTCTTGCACTGCAGATCTAGGCCTCCGAAGTCTTTTTGGATGTCGGTCTGGTTTGTTTTCAAAGAAAAAATATGGTTTCCAGGCATCCCTGAGTTTGTATAGGAGGCCTCAGTTTGACCAATTGGATGATACATTAAAGGTAGCGTACGGAAACCATCATTCTTTTGCAGAATATCAGGTGACGTTCTGGCTGGCATGGCTGTCCTGGTTTCGTAAACTCTCTATTCTTCGATGTGGTTCTGTAGATCATGATTTTGTAAGGCTTTGGTGCTTCGAAATTAGAATTTATTTTATGACGAAATATGTTGCGTTGTACCCTTGAGCTGTAGATGAGGTTTGACCTCAGTATTCCATGAATGTTAACTATTTTTCTTGCAATCCCAATTTGTATGCTGAACTCTTCAAAGGTTTTCATTGTTGGTGAATTACTTCTCTACTTTTATAGCAGTGTATCAGGAATTCTTCACTCCTAACGGCTGCTCCAAAAGAACGTTTTGGCTTTTCCTTTTTCAACGAAGGTAGGTCCTTTTACTGAGGTCCAACCCCTGCGCAAAAATAGCCCTGTTTTCTAACCAAAAATATGTATTATTCAAAATGGGTACAATCTTCTACTCTTTGACAGAAAATAAGATGCTCCAAAAGGGGTGTGTCTTCTCAACTAAAGAAAGAGTATGTCCGTACTATTTGCACAAAAGTAGGAATTTCAGTAAAGACTGTTTCCTGAAAATAGCGATTCTAATCGCCTTACTTTTTGTCCAAAATCAGTATTTTCAAGAAAGGCTTACTTTTGAAAAATGCAAAGGGGCTAGTTAGCCTTACGTTTCCGCCAAAATCAGTAGATTCACAATAGGCCTATTTTTGAAAAGAAGCAAAGGGGTTAGCCTTACTTCTTAGCCAAAAATGGGTCGATTCAAAAAAGGCCTATTTTTGGAAGAAAGCCAAGCGGCCAGCCTTACCTTTTGGCCAAATATTGCAAAATGTAAAATAGGCCTTTTTTGGAAAAAGCAAGGGATTACCCTTTCCTCTTAGCAAAAATTGATCGATCCAAAATGGTCCTATTTTTTGAAAAAAGCTAAGGGCTGAAAAATGGTAGAATCAAACTAGACCTATTTTTGGAAGAAAGAAGATGGGAGAATTACTTTTATTTTTAAAGAAATACCTTTATAGTAGAATTACTTTTATTTTTTTTGTTTTCATTATTGTTATTTAATTTTAATTTTATTATTTCTTGGTCAAAAATTCGCATAATCAATATAAGCCGATTTTTGGAAAAAGTATCGGTGGATTCAAAATAGGCCTATATTTTGATTCAACGATTATGGCCAAAAAGTAAGGCTAACCTCGTTGCTTTTTTCCAAATATAGGCCTATTTCGAATCCACCGATATTTGGCCAAAAAGTAAGGCTAACCCCTTTACTTTCTTCCAAAAATAGGCCTATTTTGAATCCACCGATATTTGGCCAAAAAGTAATGCTAACCCCTTTGCTTTTTCCAAAAATTTGCTTTTTTTGAATCCACTGATATTTGGCCAAAAAGTAAGGCTAACCCCTTTGCTTTTTTCCAAAAGTAGGCCTATTTTGAATACACCGATATTTGGCGAAAAAGTAAGGCTAACCCCCTGGCTTTTTTCCTCTGCCTTTTCCAAAAATGGGTCTATTTTGAATCCACTGATATTTGGCCAAAAAGGAAGGCTAACCCCTTTGCTTTTTCCAAAAATAGGCCTATTTTGAATCCACCGATATTTGGCCAAAAAGTAAGGCTAAGCCCTTGGCTTTTTTCCAAAAATAGGCCTATTTCGAATCCACAGACTTTTGGCCGAAAAATAAGGCTAACCTCTTTGCTTTTTTACAAAAATAGGCCTATTTCGAATCCTTCGATATTTTGCCAAAAAGTAAGGCTAACCCCTTTGCTTTTTCCCGAAAATGGGCCTATATTGAATCCACTGATATTTGGCCAAAAAGTAAGCTTAACCCCTTTGCTTTTTCCAAAAATAGGTCTATTTCGAATCCACCGATATTTGGCCGAAAAGTAAGGCTAACCCTTTGGCTTTTTTCCAAAAATAGGCCTATTTCGAATCCACCGATATTTGGCCAAAAAGTAAGGCTAACCTCTTTGCTTTTTCCTGAAAATGGGCCTATTTTCAATCCACTGATATTTGGCCAAAAAGTAAGGCTAACCCCTTGGCTTTTTTCCAAAAATTGGCCTATTTTGAATGCACCGATATTTGGCCAAAAAGTAAGGCTAACCCCTTTGCTTTTTTCCAAAAATAGGCCTATTGCGAATGCACCGATATTTGGCCAAAAAGTAAGGCTAACCCCTTTGCTTTTTTCCAAAAATAGGCCTATTTTGAATACACCGATATTTGGCAAAAATGTAAGGCTAACCCCCTGGCTTTTTTTCCAAAAATAGACCTATTTTGAATCCACTGATATTTGGCCAAAAAATAAGGCTAACCCCTTTGCTTTTTTCCAAAAATAGACCTATTTTGAATCCACTGATATTTGGCTAAAAATTAAGGCTAACCCCTTTGCTTTTTTCCAAAAATAGACCTATGTTGAATCCACTGATATTTGGCCAAAAAAGTAAGGCTAACCCCTTTGCTTTTTTCAAAAAATACAACTATTTCGAATCCACCGATATTTGGCCGAAAAGTAAGGCTAACCCCTTGGCTTTTTTCCAAAAATAGGCCTATTTTGAATGCACCGATATTTGGCCAAAAAGTAAGGCTAACTCCTTGGCTTTTTTCCAAAAATAGGCCTATTTTGAATGCACCGATATTTGGCCAAAAAGTAAGGCTAACTCCTTGGCTTTTTTCCAAAAATAGGCCTATTTTGAATGCACCGATATTTGGCCAAAAAGTAAGGCTAACCCCTTTGCTTTTTTCCAAAAATAGGCCTATTTTGAATGCACCGATATTTGGCCAAAAAGTAAGGCTAACTCCTTGGCTTTTTTCCAAAAATAGGCCTATTTTGAATGCACCGATATTTGGCCAAAAAGTAAGGCTACCCCCTGTGCTTTTTTCCAAAAATAGGCCTATTTTGAATGCACCGACATTTGGCCAAAAAGTAAGGCTAACCCCTTTGCTTTTTTCCAAAAATAGGCCTATTTTGAATGCACCGATATTTGGCCAAAAAGTAAGGCTAACCCCTTGGTTTTTTTCCAAAAATAGGCCTATTTCGAATCCACTGATATTTGGCCAAAAAGTAAGGCTAACCCCTTTGCTTTTTTCCAAAAATAGGCCTATTTTGAATCCACTGATTTTAGGCCAAAAAGTAGGGCTAACCCCTTTACTTTTTCCCAAAAATAGGCCTCTTTCGAATCCACTGATATTTGGCCAAAAAGTAAGGCTAACTCCTTGGCTTTTTTCCAAAAATAGGCCTATTTTGAATGCACCGATATTTGGCCAAAAAGTAAGGCTACCCCCTGTGCTTTTTTCCAAAAATAGGCCTATTTTGAATGCACCGACATTTGGCCAAAAAGTAAGGCTAACCCCTTTGCTTTTTTCCAAAAATAGGCCTATTTTGAATGCACCGATATTTGGCCAAAAAGTAAGGCTAACCCCTTGGTTTTTTTCCAAAAATAGGCCTATTTCGAATCCACTGATATTTGGCCAAAAAGTAAGGCTAACCCCTTTGCTTTTTTCCAAAAATAGGCCTATTTTGAATCCACTGATTTTAGGCCAAAAAGTAGGGCTAACCCCTTTACTTTTTCCCAAAAATAGGCCTCTTTCGAATCCACTGATATTTGGCCAAAAATAAGGCTAACCCCTTTGCTTTTTTCAAAAAATACAACTATTTCGAATCCACCGATATTTGGCCGAAAAGTAAGGCTAACCCCTTTGCTTTTTTCCAAAAGTAGGCCTATTTTGAATGCACCGATATTTGGCCAAAAAGTATGGCTAACCCCTTTGCTTTTTTCCAAAAATAGGCCTATTTTAAATGCACCGATATTTGGCCAAAAAGTAAGGCTAACCCCTTGGCTTTTTTCCAAAAATAGGCCTATTTTGAATGCGCCGATATTTGGCCAAAAAGTAAGGCTAACCCCTTTGCTTTTTTCCAAAAATAGGCCTATTTTGACTGCACCGATATTTGGCCAAAAAGTAAGGCTAACCCCTTTGCTTTTTTCCAAAAATAGGCCTATTTTGAATCCACCGATATATGGCCAAAAAGTAAGGCTAACCCCTTGGCTTTTTTCCAAAAATTGGCCTATTTTGAATGCACCGATATTTGGCCAAAAAGTAAGGCTAACCCCTTTGCTTTTTTCCAAAAATAGGCCTATTTTGAATCCACCGATATTTGGCCAAAAAGTAAGGCTAACCCCTTGGCTTTTTTCCAAAAATTGGCCTATTTTGAATGCACCGATATTTGGCCGAAAAGTAAGGCTAACCCTTTGGCTTTTTTCCAAAAATAGGCCTATTTCGAATCCACCGATATTTGGCCAAAAAGTAAGGCTAACCTCTTTGCTTTTTCCTGAAAATGGGCCTATTTTCAATCCACTGATATTTGGCCAAAAAGTAAGGCTAACCCCTTGGCTTTTTTCCAAAAATTGGCCTATTTTGAATGCACCGATATTTGGCCAAAAAGTAAGGCTAACCCCTTTGCTTTTTTCCAAAAATAGGCCTATTTCGAATCCACCGATATTTGGCCAAAAAGTAAGGCTAACCCCTTTGCTTTTTCCTGAAAATGGGCCTATTTTCAATCCACTGATATTTGGCCAAAAAGTAAGGCTAACCCCTTGGCTTTTTTCCAAAAATAGGCCTATTTTGAATGCACCGATATTTGGCCGAAAAGTAAGGCCAACCCCTTGGCTTTTTTCCAAAAATAGGCCTATTTCGAATCCACCGATATTTGGCCAAAAAGTAAGGCTAACCCCTTTGCTTTTTCCTGAAAATGGGCCTATTTTCAATCCACTGATATTTGACCAAAAAGTAAGGCTAACCCCTTTGCTTTTTCCCGAAAATTGGTCTATTTTGAATCCACTGATTTTAGGCCAAAAAGTAGGGCTAACCCCTTTGCTTTTTCCCAAAGTAGGCCTCTTTCGAATCCACCGATATTTGGCCAAAAAATAAGGCTAACCCCTTTGCTTTTTCCCAACAATAGGCCTATTTCGAATCCACCGATATTTGGCCAAACAGTCAGGGTAACCCCTTGGCTTTTTTCCGAAAATAGGCCTATTTCGAATGCGCCGATATTTGGCCAAAAAGTAAGGCTAACCCCTTTGCTTTTTTCCAAAAATAGGCCTATTTTGACTGCACCGATATTTGGCCAAAAAGTAAGGCTAACCCCTTTGCTTTTTTCCAAAAATAGGCCTATTTTGAATCCACCGATATTTGGCCAAAAAGTATGGCTAACCCCTTGGCTTTTTTCCAAAAATTGGCCTATTTTGAATGCACCGATATTTGGCCAAAAAGTAAGGCTAACCCCTTTGCTTTTTTCCAAAAATAGGCCTATTTTGAATCCACCGATATTTGGCCAAAAAGTAAGGCTAACCCCTTGGCTTTTTTCCAAAAATTGGCCTATTTTGAATGCACCGATATTTGGCCGAAAAGTAAGGCTAACCCTTTGGCTTTTTTCCAAAAATAGGCCTATTTCGAATCCACCGATATTTGGCCAAAAAGTAAGGCTAACCTCTTTGCTTTTTCCTGAAAATGGGCCTATTTTCAATCCACTGATATTTGGCCAAAAAGTAAGGCTAACCCCTTGGCTTTTTTCCAAAAATTGGCCTATTTTGAATGCACCGATATTTTGCCAAAAAGTAAGGCTAACCCCTTGGCTTTTTTCCAAAAATAGGCCTATTTCGAATCCACCGATATTTGGCCAAAAAGTAAGGCTAACCCCTTTGCTTTTTCCTGAAAATGGGCCTATTTTCAATCCACTGATATTTGGCCAAAAAGTAAGGCTAACCCCTGGGCTTTTTTCCAAAAATAGGCCTATTTTGAATGCACCGATATTTGGCCGAAAAGTAAGGCCAACCCCTTGGCTTTTTTCCAAAAATAGGCCTATTTCGAATCCACCGATATTTGGCCAAAAAGTAAGGCTAACCCCTTTGCTTTTTCCTGAAAATGGGCCTATTTTCAATCCACTGATATTTGGCCAAAAAGTAAGGCTAACCCCTTTGCTTTTTCCCGAAAATTGGTCTATTTTGAATCCACTGATTTTAGGCCAAAAAGTAGGAATAACCCCTTTGCTTTTCCCAAAATAGGCCTCTTTCGAATCCACCGATATTTGGCCAAAAAATAAGGCTAACCCCTTTGCTTTTTCCCAACAATAGGCCTATTTCGAATCCACCGATATTTGGCCAAACAGTCAGGGTAACCCCTTGGCTTTTTTCCGAAAATAGGCCTATTTCGAATCCACAGACTTTTGGCCAAAAAATAAGGCTAATCCCTTTGCTTTTTCCCAACAATAGGCCTATTTTGAATCCACCGATATTTGGCCAAACAGTAAGGGTAACCCCTTGGCTTTTTTCCAAAAAGAGGGCTATCTTAATTGGATAAATTTTTGTCCAAAAAGTAAGGCCTATTTTGAATCTATCTATTTTATGCCTTACTTTTTGGCCAAGAATGGGTAGAATACTATTTTTGAAGAAAGCAATGGGGTTACCCATTTTGCCCCTAGGCTACCCATTTTACTGCAATAGACCCCATCTTGAAAAAGGATATGTTTTTTTTGGGAAACACAGAAGGTATAGCTTTACTTTTTGCTCAAAAAGAAGAATTTCAAAAGGGCGTAATTTCACAGAAAAGCAAGATAAAAGCCTTTGTCTTGTCTTCCCTCTAAACACAGATATTTCAAATCAGGCGGTGCTTTCAGAAAGAACAGATTGATAGAAACAAATTTAAAACTCACACTTCTCTCTATTCATTCTCAAGCTGATCATCAATGCATTACATTTGTCTTCTAGACGGCAGCGAAAATGTTCTAAATTCTTTACATGGATATCGATTTCAGGCATGAATGCATTTTGTAAAACGGCGAATTAGAGCTAAGTAGCAAAATGTACAAAGTCTGTTTCTTCTAATGTTTATTTAGGATGGAATTTCTTACTACTGTCTTTCGCATGCTCCATTAGAAGTGCGCAAGGCGTGAACTGGTCGGCACCGATTGTTGAAGCGTACTGTTCCATCTTTGAAACAAGTTTAGCAGCACCAAATGTGTCAACAAATCTGAACGGTCCTCCGTAGAATGGTGGGAATCCTAGACCGAATACAGCACCAATGTCACCATCGACCTGAAATATACGGAAAATTCTTAGGATGAGAAATGACAAGACGTATTCTTTTTCTAACTACAGTAGTGCCCTGCGTTGGGATTACAGAAGCAGCGAAGATTTCAAAAAGTCCACGGCCCCTTGGCATGACAGTCAAGCAGGGGTCTCACTGGGATCTACAGCCCCTATTAAAGTAAATCAACGGGGTTAAAAGCAAACTTAGCTAGGGAGATTGGGCAATCTAAATATAACCTATTGTATTTGATGTTTTCCATCTATGAAACAAAAGGAACATAAGTGGCGCCTCCGTTTCTTTTGTGCCATGTTTAGACTATGTCGCTATATCTCGGTTCATTTATTTTAGGAATGAAATGCTTACCGCACTATTGAGGATTCCTTCTTCTAGACATAGTACAGCTTCGTTTACGAATCTTGAAACCAGTCGCAATTGTAGATCGGCTATGTCATGGCTAAAGATAAAAAAGAAAGTTAACGACAAACATACATTTTTTTGTAAAGATGAGCAATCCAGAGATATGAACAAGTTACTCCACAACAATGTACCGTAAGCAGGTAAGAATATTTCTTGATCAAATTATGTCTCTTTTATCACTGCCAATGAAATATGAAGCTGTTCTGGCCACAAGTCCATGATAAAAATTAAAGCAAGGGGGAAGCACAGCGCCAGGGAGGATGAAGAGCAAGAGAGAGAGTGAGAGATGTATAAAGTGACTACAAAAATGCGAAATCAAATACCCACCTTCCTGTCTTTGGAATTGAATATTGTTTTATTATTTCCATAGCACCGGGATTTATCTATGGAGAGAAATCAAAATATGAAGATAAGAAAAAAAGAATAGAAATTTTCATGTCATGAACATGGGTTGAAAGGTCACACAATGAAGTTCCTAAATGCGTGAAAAGTTCACTTTAAGGAAACGAGCAACTGTAAATAGGCTTTTTGTAAGGGAGGGATGAAATAATTGAGACACCGCAAAGATTTTTGGCTATCCACAGTTCAAGAAGCATGTGCAACAAGACTTACGATTTGTCAACTGAGACTCATTACATCATTCTGAGAAACTTGACCTCATTTAGGCCCAAACTCTACGCTTCCTAATGCACCAATCAGATTACGAGATTTGTGAATTACTATGGCTACGGCAAATTTGACAAAATTTTGAATTCGACTGAAGAATTGATAACGTTAGGACGATATTCGAAATTCGAGCCCCGTTATTCGATCATAATTCAACCTCGATTCCAGGGCTATCATTGTTTTCAGCCAACAGGGAGTTCAGCCTCACTTCTTTAGCAACACCAAGTTACCCTGCGTTCGAGGTTAATCATAATTCAATTGATGAATGCAGAAATTAGAGTCTGCTTTTCATTGTTTCCTTGTGAGTCACTGCTGAGCAAAGTTTACTCCAGGGATGCAAGGGACTTATCGTCATAAGTCTACTATGCAACTTTGATTTCAAAGGGTTACTTTTTAGATTTTCGACTCTGCAAATGTAGCTTTTAAGCTTGAAAACACACTTTAAAATGAAAATCAAAACCTTCCCTTACCTCTCTTTTCCCCTTCTTCTTACCATATAAGTAGAACCCTTTACCAGATTTTCGACCTACAAAAACGAATTCACTATTAAAACATCGTACTTCCATGTTAGAAGAAGACTTTGCAGTTTCCATTCGGTCGTTTAAATAGTTTGAGTTGCATCACTCAAATAATTAATAATGTTGTTTGACAATAAGGCAACACTATCCTTTTATAAATACAAGAAACGTTTTAGTACAATTACAAGTCTTTCCATATTTGCTTTACTTTGATGCGGCTGAAGAAATAAGAAGTGCTGTTTTGAAGTAAATAATAATTTTGCCTTCCTGTCCCATAAATTAGTAACTATTTGTCAAATTAACTAAAGCAAGGTCTGATACTTGAGGCTAAGGCCTATCTTGAGCAACTGTGTCATTCAAAGGAAAACAGAATGGAAAGTTTTTCCAGCACCTGCACAAACGAGGCAAACTTTTGGGACCACCCTGTTAACTTTAAACAATGTCATAACTCAAAGAATGATAATTTTTTTATATCGATGCCAAATTAAAGCTAAACAAATACAACACAATATTCTGTGCCGTCCATGGCAGAAATAGACATGACGTCGTCTGGTTCTGGATATAAACGGCACTTAACAATTTCTTTAACAACAATCAGAAAAAAGGAAAAAATATAAGAAAAAATAACAATGGTGATGATATTTACCTAGGAATCCCTTTTCCACCATTGATTTCAGCACACCAACATCTCCACCACCGCATCTAACAGAAAAAATTTGGAGGATACAAAACAATTTCCAAAATATATAACAGACTTGTTTTAACGTTTCACCGTCAATTCATCAAAAATTGAATTCTGATCAAAAGAACCAAAAAGTAAAACAGGCTTTGTAATTCCTACCTATACCTACAAAATTATGCGAAGGAAGCAATAGTCTTGTTTCAAAAAAGATGTCAAGTGAAAATTCCTGCGAATGAAAACAATCTAAAGGGAGTACAAGACCAGCAGCATACTTTGTGTGAGGTCACCGATTTGCTGTGCACAGCTTCCAAAATGACGTATTGTACAAAAAGAAGAAAACAAACGGTGGCAAAGGCTGCTGGTCTTTGTACCCCCTTTAACAAGAGTAATTCTGCGCTATCACAAATCTTACGGGAAATCTAATTCAAGAAGTAAAGACAGACTTTATGATATCGTAAGGATGATGGTTAGGAATAAACACTCAGTGAACATTTACTTTCACACGACACCGGTACAATTTGAAAGCGGCATAAAATTGCTTGCGATGAGCCACTTGTTCACACGAAAAAAATAATTTTCAGCTGGCACAGTTTCAAAACGGCACAATTTGAGAAAGGCATCAGTTGAAACTAAATCGTGTGAACACTCGAATACAATTAAAACAAAAAATTATTCCGCTCTTTTGAAACGAAGCTGCTTGATTTCTAGGCCTAGATAAATTTCTTTGTCGTCAGAATCCAGTTTCTCCATCACAAAGCCTGCAAGAGGTTGGCACTCTCGAATTTTGAATCGTTCTCGAATTCTGCCGGTATAGAATGAAAACACCAGCTAAAATTTTGTTACCGTCACATATTTTGCTGCTTTCAAAATGTGTAAATATCATGTGAATCTAGATTTAGAAGAGTTAATCAAGTAATTCATTTACTCGCACGACTTCATCTGATAAAATGGTCTAACCTTGGTCCAAGAGCTTTGAAGAGATCCTCAGCAACATGGCAAGCGACGTCTACACCAACCTTGAGGAGGTAGGCAGAAAATTCAAACAAAACTTTATCAAGTCATAATCACGAGTAATATTCACAGGAAGTAACCGGGGTTATAGCAAACGCTTCAGTGATACTTGCAGAAATTAGATAATTTTTTATATGAAATCATTTCAAGATTTTGATAGTCATATCATATCAAATCATTTCAAACATCGAACGGATCAATATGCTAATTTCGAAAAGAAAGTTAACTTGAAATTAGTAACGAGCAACTTGAATTTGAAGGAGTTTGTTTGTGTCACTATCTACATAGTTCTATTCCTGGCAAAGGCAAGTTTCTCACAGAGTTTCTCACAACTTTCTTGGACCAAATGTATGGTTAGGATTCAAGAACAGCTTGTTTATACAACCATCTAATTGTTTTAGGTATGACTGACAACTGCTACTTAACCTTTCCCTACTCACCATCGCAACGTAGAACACAAGATTGATTTGACGCAACTTTTAGCAAATTTCCTGTACAAACCTGCAGATGTGTTTTGAAGTTTTACCCCAAAACAGGATGGCATTGTCTTTTATTGCTGTTAAGACGTTATGCTGTCTGTATGAATGGAAATATTAGCCAATCAACATCCAGAAATTTCAACAAAACACTCACTTTCAATAAATGCCGTTTTAAAATGTTGCAAAAAGGCTAGTTACCGCTAGATAAAGCAAACAGCATAGCACCATCCTTGACTCAATTTCTCGTATGCACTTACCTCATCGACGAGTGTTGCCACCCCAACAGGGAATCCATAAGCCTTTGAGTATTTATCAATCTGCTGTGGCGTAACTCCTTCCTGCAATGTGTAGAGAAATAATAGTTACAAAATACTGCAAGAAATACAGCACACGAGGAAGCTTTCATTTTGTAGATACTCTCCTAAATATACTAGTTGTTAAGTTCGTAAAGTAAAGAAAACAAATTCATCTTCTTGTATTGAATGAGGTTGACAAAGAAAAAATGTGGTGTTGCCTATTTCTAGCTATATTAAAGCTATCCCAGGTGCTAGCCTTTCACATTAAAGGCTTGCTTTTGCGTGCATGCTGTTTCTTGCGTACACGCACTTTTGTTTGCGTTTTCCCGTTCAGATTGATATGTCCCTTGTATCCCATACAGTAGGTCGCGTTTTACTTCTGAAATGAACAGCAGCATACCTCACCTTCTACAAAACTTTCCTAATTACTTTACAACACTACAGGAATGACACCATAGGGAGCGAAAGACAATCACTATCTACTGGCCAATATATTAAAGACAAGCAAGTTAATCTTCCTACACACAACAAACTACAAACGACTAATGGATACTGCACTAGATTCTGTCTTACATTAGGTGTCAGGTCAGGGTTGCGATAGTTCTTAGAAATGCCCCGAACACAGGCCTCTTAGATTAGGACATGAAAGAAAATTGAAGCTGACGTACCTGTATAAGTCGAATGACTTCAGCGAGAGTTGGTTCTAATATACGAGTCGTGTAAAATCCAGGTCCATCCTGAAAACAGAGAAAAGAACTGAATTTATTGCTTTCTACACAATATGCTCGGCCAATAAGGCAACAAAGCTTACGCAGAAACATGGTGATTGGTCTGAGTGAAGGGCATGCGTAGATTGATGCATGTTATCTAGGAGTCGTCGACATTCAATTTCCACATTTGTATCAGCATTAGGTACTCAATTTGAGACCTCTTTGCCATACCCTAGACTGACCATGTCTTACATGCTACTAAAAAGCAAGGTCGACAAAACTGAGGCCTAGTCTACCGAGAGCCAGTTAAGGCACATTAGGCTGCCTCATCTAAATATGTACTGAAAGTGAGGGTTGATGCTTTTAGAATTGCAACAATGATAAAGGCGGGACCTCTAAACATTTTAGTGTTATGAGCGACAAAAACTTTATAAATCTTGAATTAAAAATTGGCAACGGAAATACTTTTCCTTTCTTAGCTACTAAATTCCCTTCCCCTTTGCGTACAGCATAATGCTGCTAAATATGAAAATCGAATTTTGACGACCTTCCAGAGCACATAAAAATAAGTGATGAAAAACTCTATACCTTGACAACAATGACAGTCTTTCCTTGCTGTAGGCCAACTTGGACTGCAGAGGCTATGGGAGTAACAGAAGAATCTAATACAATTTCCCCTAACACTTAATGACAATGTTTAGCTGATCTTGAATCAGAACAACTTTAGCACGACAACTCTTGAATGACAGCAAACAGTGAACAAAATGGTAACAACTGCTGAGCAAAGGTTGGACAAAGGTTGAGCAGCTGTTGCACAACTGTTGAACAACTGCTGAACTTTTGAGGACTGATAACTAAGCTCCTGATCCGTATCATCGAGGTAAGGAATGATTCTTCACTGGTGTTGCTTTTCATCAACAAACTTTTGCAAACATCAGACATTTAGAGGAAATAGACAATCAACTATGCTGAAATGAGTCTAAATTGAATGACATTTTGATACATGTTGAAGAATCATCGAATGTATACAATACTGATAAAAGTGCTAACGACAGTTAGTCGAGCTTTCACAAAAAATGTTTAAAATGTTGTTTGATCCAGGTTCAATTGAAGAGCAGCAAAAAGGTCTACTCCTCGAAAGAACTTCGTAAATAGATCTTGATAAATCTCACCTGCTGTATCTTTGGAAGTTTGATCTGTTGTTATAATTTCAAGAAGAGGCATTTTGTCTACTGGTGAGAAGTAATGCATTCCAATGACCTAGAAACCAAAGAACAACTACCTCAAACACTTCTACCTTTCTTTCATGAATTAATAAACAAACTGCTGCAATCCTCGACGAAACCTCTTGTCACAAACTAACTTTATCAGCATTTTAAGACAAATATTACAACGCCTGCTACTTCAGCTGAGATAGTGTTCTTTCTTCCCTCTGCTCTAAGTCAGTGTTGTTTGTCTTCACTCAGGGCACTTGCTGCTTGATTTTTTTCAAGTCAAAGTAATGAGCAACATTGACTGGTAGGAGGGGGAGGGAGGGTAAAGGCTTTGGCGAAGATTGTAGGTTTCTGTATCTATTTCAAGCAACAGCTACACTTTCTCACCTGCTAAATCATGTTATGAAATGTTCATATAAATCTCTCTACTATTAATCTTACCTTATCCGGCAGATACACTTGCTCACCTTCTAAATCATGTTATGAAATGTTCATATAAATCTCTCTAATATTAATCTTACCTTATCCGGCAGATACACTTGCTCACCTTCTAAATCATGTTATGAATATTCATACAAATCTCTTGACTATTAATCTTACCTTATCCGGACGCTTGCTGGCTTTAGCAATCTAGAAATGCAAAAGAAATATGAAAAAATCACTCGCTATCAAATAAATCAGTGGTATATTCAATAGAACCTATAAAGGCATTTCATGTATCCTTAGAACGACTTCAAATGAATTTCGGTAGATAAAAGAGATATACTGGAAAGGAAAAGTGTTTCCTGTTCCAAACGCCGGGGTTTGAGTGTCATACCAAGTAAAGCGAGGAGACATCTTTCAATAGCTTATCTTTATGCACAGCCTTTTTATAGAGGTGGACTGAAGTCATGTTGAGGTTTTTACTTATTCAAAGTGATACGTTTTTTAGTCGTTCTATAGGAAGAGTTTTGTCACTGTGTTTACATGTAAACATTGACTGAAAGTTACTAATCTTGCTCTAAACTTTTTTCAAGTTTGTAAATATAACACATAGCAAAATGAATGCTCACAAAAAGGGACTGTGAAGGCTCCAGTACCCTAACCAGGCAAGATTCATTACGTTTCAGGTTCCATTCAGGCAATTCTATTCAAAGAAAGCCATCATATTAGGGTAAGGTCCAAAATATGTCCCCTTAAAAGTTGGGTGCTCCCTACGTCGCCCCTGCATTATGTACATACATACCTGTGCAATAGGTAATGCTGAAGTATTCGATGCAAATATACAATGATCTGGTATAACTTTCTCCACTTCTTTGACAACAGCATGTTTAATGTTAATATCTTCAAACACTGCTTCGATGACCATATCTACGTTCTTGAAATTCTCATAATCTATCTGTGCGCTCATCTTTGATAAAAGTCGATCTCTTTCATAACTTGTCATTGCCTTCTTCTTCACTCGAGTGTTCAGGCTGTTACGAATACAAACATAAGAATGACGTTTGTATATAAGTTGCACGTTTCTACGCACCTTAAAATCAACAAACATCAATATACAAGTATCCTCTTCATTTCTTGACCAGCAAGAAAAATTTTCGTGCAAGTTTCATAGTCCTGTGTTTGGGATATATCTTCTATGACGACATGGAAGTCAAGATTTTAATAGGCAACTTGGCTACGAAAATCAAATCAGATCCCAGAAAAAAGATGGATTTTGTATGCATTCAACAGTGAAATGTTCATGAATAAACAAGAAAAGATTCAAACTCCTTATCGTTATAAGGTCAATATGACGAGAGCCTGGGAGTGTAAGAACTTGTGTAAAAATACGATATGATAAAATGTTGGCAAATGAACAAATTTACTGGACGAAGGCAGTTTAATGAAAATGTGTACCCATATGATGCGGCTCTACGGCTCCAGAAAAGTGTCTCAGTTTTCCGTATCGAGCCGAGTAATGTTTTCGGCTTCAAAATTGTATGAATGGAGATGAAAATCAGATCAAAAACATCGAACATATGAAAGGAATTACGCCATTAGCCTAACAAAGCTCTAAAGCATTTCAGTTCACCATGAAATACTAACAGGTGACAACAAAATTCCAGAGTGTGCCACATGCACACCACGGCACTGAAAAACGACTAAGCCTTGTGGAAAAGAGTTCCTGGAGATTTTTAAAATATCTACTTTTGTTGTTTTGCTTTAAACAGTCTGTTTCAGCCAATATATATACCTTGCATGTACCATCTCTAGGCTAGCCTTTGTAGTCACAAATTTCATGGACCATGAAAATGGCGACAACAGAGGCAAAGCAAGAAATGGCAGTCGCAAAGCATGCTGGATAAAACAGACCTTTTAACTTACTTTTTGTATATTTGGTCTTGTCCTCTTGCCAGCCCTTTGACAAAGTTATCTTTCATGATTACATTGTGCCCTGCCTTTTGCAAACTGACCTCTGCGATGCCTGCACCCATTAAACCAGCACCCAAGACAGCGATGTTTTTGGCATCTTTCTGAGGTTTTCCAAAGCGATTCTTTTTGCACTCAGTCTAAGAGTAAAGTAACAAGATTATTAGCTTCGAAATTTTTCGAACTACTAAAGTGAATTTCAAACTGTAAAGTTAATTCTTCAAAAAATACAATTTCGGCTCTATTTCTGCTCTTCTCAAAGAGTAAAGCAGACATGAACTAAGTAAAGCAAACATAACTAATATGGTAAAAAAGACAGGCCCTCATTGGACGTTTATACAAACATCCATCGCATTTATGGTTGCAGCATGCATAGTACGCCCAAAATTAGCAAGAAATAGATAGGAATCCTTCCAGCCTTCTCAAGATAAAGTAATGAATGAATGAACAAATGAGTGAATTGATAAATGAATGAATAAATGAATTAATCAATCAATTAATGCCGATAGAAACGAGTAAGACGATGTACCTGTCCAAAGAACAATCCCATAAGTGCTTTCGCTTCTGATGACATCACCAATTCACCGAATCCTTTCGCTTCCTTTTCATATCCTGCCGCTAGCCCTTTATCCATACCAGCCTTAGTAGCATCAATAATTTTCCCAGGGGCGGGATACAATCCACCGGTTTTCTTCATTACTTGGCCTCTAGCTGTCTTGAAAACATAATCTCTCACGAACGGAAACGACGATAAAACATTGGCTGTAATTCCTTTCATATTCGTCCATTTAGGTGTTCTGTCGATTTTGATTGCACCTTTTGCAAGATCTTTAGCAGTTGCAACAGCAGCTCTTTCCAAATACTCCAATGAATTTAGATCCTGTGGACCAACCCCCGGTCCGATCTGTTTGACAAGCTGGTCAACTAGTCCCATTCTTTTGGCCTTGCTTGCTTTGATGTTCTTACCAGTTAGCATCATGTCAAGGGAGTCTGGGAGTCCTACCTGCAAGGAAAAAAGAAACTCCTAGCTATAATACAATATCGTGGAATCTCATAGCAGGCATAGGATAAACAGCAAATCTTTGAAAAAAGATTGCACAAATGGCTTTATGTATTTTACATGTGGTTTTGAGAAAACTTCAACTACTTTGACATAGTTGTATTTTGGAGATTTTTATTACCTTAAGTTTCAGAATAAAAGCAAAATGCTTGCAAATCATGGTGTCAGATTTAAAGAATCTATACCAGTTATCTCTTTACCAGTTATCTCTATAACTTGATATCGTCATTTCGAAAGAAGTTCGTTTACCTTAAGTGGTCCAGCCCCTTTAACAACCAAAATTGAACCAGTTAGATTATCCTATCGAAATTTGCACTCAAAATGAAGGATTACAAACTTTCTTACAATCAACCAATAAGGCTTCAGTAATTCAGTGTTCCCAAATGCCAAAGGCAGACCACTCGGAACATCCGTCCAAGAAATGAAAAATTTTTAAAATGATGACATAAACTAAAATTTTTCTTGATCTCCTTAAAGTTCAGAACTGAGGGGTGCACCAGATAATCAAATGTACTGATTTTTGGTTCATTTCAAGAGAATAGTTTTTAAAAACTTCAGTTTTTACCCCCAAATAACCTCAGTTTAACAGAAATGTGTTGAAACAAAGTTAATCGTCGTTACTTTACTTACAAATCATAAGTCGCTATTAGAGAAGATATTTCTCTAAAAACAAACTATGTTCTTATGAAAATGGTGCTCCACTTGCACTCAGTGTGAAGCTCTTTTCTCAAGGGCCCTTATGTTTTTGATGATCACAAAGCTATACAACAGTCAAGTGATTAATTCAGACGAGGCATGACTTCACTGGAAATGTTGGAGGAAATAGTAATCTGTTGAAGTCAAAACGAAATACATCATAGAAGCTGGCCAAAAAATTTGCTTACCTTTAGAAAATTATTTTGAGGTGTTTAAACTTGAAAAAGTTGTGTTCTTCCATGAACTAATGTGAACAGATGTTTAAAAACGCGAAGATGTATCATATGATATGATTAATATTGATAGAAATATGTCTGTTTTTGGTTCTTATCTTTTGGTGTCTTTTAAAAAATCAATCTGTAGGCTATTTCCATGTGTTCTTGTTTGCGGAGTTTTACTGTATCAATAATTTTGTACTTACCAATTTTGGCAGCCTTTGAGTTCCTCCGGCACCAGGCAGAAGGCCAAGCATCACTTCAGGTTGACCAAGATTCGTTTTCGGGCTATCAAGTGCAATCCTGTAGTGACATGCTAGAGCAATCTATTGCAAACGAAGAAAATATTCCTCAGAAAGATAAAGGAAAGAAAAAATTTCTTGCGGACACGTACTACAATGTGGAAAGTCTTCGCCAGAAACTACTGATCAAAGCTGCGGCGGGAGGGGGGGGGGACTTGAGTCTTGGGATGACGGGGACGTGCCGCTCAACTTTTGGGAGAAGATTCATGTTGAAGGATTTTCCGATGATTTCGTACCAATTTTTAAGCATTTTTGAGAAAAAAGCCTATCGAACATACCAGAAGTCACGTTTAAATCCACGTGAAACACATAACCATGAAGATGAATTACCAGCAACAACCACGCTTCAGAAGTGAAACGAAAAATAAAACATGCATAAAGATAAAAACTTGACATCCATTTTGTTACAATTTAAAAGAGCTGCAAATTGCTAGTGGAACAGTTACATTTGGGGACCCATAACTAGGGAATTTTGAGGTTCAAAACCCATGCTTATAGGTGGCTCTTACCCGTGCTCTTCATATCGAAGTTACCAGCCTGGGATCAAAGCCCATCACAAGGGGGGCTCCGTCTCCAACTTTCAGTCAAAACAGTGCAGTTTTTTGACGGGCAATACCACATACTTCTGTTTCTACAATCTGTTTCTTTTCGAAAATCGTTCGATTCAGATTCTTATAAGATAAAATGTCTATTCAATTCAAAGAATGAAGTGGCAGAATTTTACAACGTCATATCTTTAAAGATATGGACCCAGTTTTAATAAAATGCTACTCACTTCGCATCCTCCTCCGAGACAAGATCCGCTAATTGCCGCCACAACTGGTTTTTTGCTGTCCTAAAGGTAAATGAAAATAAAATTTACAATAAAGGAATGGTACTGCTCTCTTTGTAACTCCTTTACGTACACGTGGCATAGTAAACAAGGATAAAATTACAACATAACATAATAGCAGCAAGCAGATAGAAACTGCAACAATTTAATTGCCTTACTTTATAGGAGGTGGATTGGATCCTTTTACGAAATCTAAAAATTTCTCTTACGAATTTCGCTAAATTGTAATCAAATCTTCGAATTTGAACTTAGAAGGAAACTTCAAGAAATATTGAGGTACATTTCAGAAAAGCAACAGTCTTCGGCGACAAACAAGTACTCAAACCATGACAAAACAAAGAAGGCAAAAAGAACACCATAGGAATGGGACTTGACTAAAGTAAACCTAAAAAATGGCCGGGATTGCCAGAAAAATGTAACTCGTTAAATGGGATCGTGGACTACCCTTCAGGACTGTCGATAAATGTGGAGGATGTCTGTCAAAGGATGTCAAAAGGCTGACGCAAAAAGTCTCACATTTGAAGTCATAGCGCTGATAAATGAATGGAGAACATAATTAACGTGACTGTCATGAACACTGAATTGGACCATATGCAATAAACAGTAGCCTTTTAATCCCCTGAAGCTTGCTAATCCTCTGGTTTGTTAGGGGCCACAAGGATGCTGGTGTTTACCAAGCTTTAACCAAGATCAGGCTGTAAAAGCTATTACTAAAATTCTGAACGAAGAGGAACAAGAATTTCCTTCCTCTCTGTCATCCAACTTCGTTCCCGCTCATTCCACTTCCCTGACACGCTGTTTCTGTTCGTTCATGTCTGTTCCTCTTCGTTCAGCGTTTTAATACTTGCCAACTTTTGACGTAAGTAGAGGGCTATCGTGTTAAAAACACCCTGGGAACGACTGACCATCATCCAAACTTCGCAATTTTTTTGCTGCTTTCAATCACTACGCGGTTTCAATACGTCAATCCTGACACAGTTTCAGGGATCATTTAATTCCATTATTCCATACCAACATTCCACACTCCATGTTTTACAGATAGCCCAGTTGCAGAGTTCAAAAGCAAAGACTTGGCAAAAGTGCAGAGTGTTTCAAGCAAGAGATGAACATGGCTATAAAACTCAGTGTCCTTTCACTATTCTGCTTGGCAGCATTTGCATCAAGATCAACAATCGATGCATGGAAATATGACCGATACGATCCTTGGGTACATTACTGTCGACTGCCAGCAAAGAATGGTAAGCATTAAAGAGCCATTGTCACCCAGGGTTCTTTGTAGGCATGTTGAGATTTCAGAATGTCTGAAACCCCGTCTGAAAATTAAGTATGGCCTAAGTGGAAACAATCAATCCACATTGTAGTGGTTGAACTGGTCGAAAAGCAAACACTTCAATTTACAAGGTGAGCCAGAAAAAAACTTCCCATTTTTGGAAATTCATAGCATCAAGAGTACTGCACAGAGTTAAATGATTCAAATTCTAGTGAAAAGCCAAAAGATCGAAGTATTTTGGTGATTTTTCTCGCTGTTTCATGAGCACTGTCTTGCGAGCACTAAAATTAAAGGTAAATTCAACTTTACGAAAATTTCATGGTTGCGAAATGACTGAGAAAATGGCCTAAAACACTGATCAAATCAAAATGGACTCCTACACAGATCGATAAAGAAGAAGCAATGGTTTATGGGTGAGAGATATCCACTACACACTTATTATCATGGGACTGAAAATGTTTAGCATTTGTTTAATAACTTATGTCGTAGAACTCTTAAGAGGGGTGAAACACCCATTGCGTATTGTTCTATGTTACAAGAGTCCTTACAATTCGATCAATGTTTTAGGCCCTTTTCAGCCATTTTGAAACCATAAAATTTTCGTGAAGTTAAATTTACCGATACCTAAAGTGCTGGTAAGACAACGAGAAAAATGGCAAAAATACCTCAATCTTTCGGCTTTTACCTGGAATCTGAATCATTCAAATCCGTGCAATACTGACTGTATTATGAATTTTCAAAAGTGGGAACTTATCTTAACTATATCCTAGCCCATTTACCAGTTGAAATTTCCTCTAAATCTTAGCCTGCGTGCATCCCCTATTGTTGCCGTAGAGTTGAAACTTCCTGTAAAACTGAAGGAACAGTAGGGGATGCACGCAAAATACTAAATCTACCCGAACTTTATTCCAGGAAAATTCATGATGTTAGCAAAATCATGGGAAAACGAATCAAAACAAGGCATTAAGGGCAAAAAAGTCATCTTTGATTGTTCAACTAATGATCCAAAAGCAAGTGTCAAGCTTCAGTACTACGCCTACAAGTGGCATGACGTCATGAAAAGAGTGCATTATGGGTACCCAAGAGGCAGTGTGATACAACGTGGACAAGTCTTCACCATAAAGAAGTATAATGGCCAGCGAGGCAGGTTTCGATGCCTGGCCAGATCAAAGGGGAAACGGATCTGCAAAAAACTCGGACTTCTGAGCTCTGCATAATGTGAGTGGTTTATTTTGCCTCAAGTTCCACCAAATATATTTACATTCCAACAAAGATTTACAAAACAAATTTACTAGTTACACTACTTACAGAATAGTCAACGATACTACGAGAATGATGCCACTGGGTGCAAAATAATATGACTACTCCGGGGCATCACAAAAAACTAAGACAACTTACATATGATTTACGAAAGAAAATTGATACAAGCAAAGAACACTACACTCTGTCTCAAACTAGATATCTGGGGAAAAACGTCCGAGAATATTAGCAGACAAGATATTTGCTGCGTTGTGAGTAATTTTGCGTTATCACAGATCTCACCTCGTATATGATTTGAGACAAATTTTACATATGATAGTTAAAGGAATAATTGTTGCCTTACTAGGGGAGTTCGGGCGAGATACTTTATTAACGCGACCAGTACTATGTATAAAAGGTACTGTTAACTCGAGGATGCTGTTATTGACACACAGTCTTCAGATTTCATCAAACGAAATTTTCTCATCTAGGTTAACCTTAAACTGAAAGAATGAAACTTTAGTTTTGAAGATCGGCCGCATACTTTTTATTCCACAGCCCGCCAAACGTGTTAACTTATTTTGCATTTTTTTTCAGAGAGCCAAACGAAGGAAGAACGAAGATTCAGACTGATAAATACTTCTGCAAGACAAATACGTTTTTCATATTCATTTCTCTTAATGTTATCGCAACATTGATATTCTGATCAATTTAATTCTAAAATTATATGAGATATCAAAGATTAAATGAGATATCAAAGATCTAAACAGAATTCCTTTTCATTCGACAGTGCTCTTCGTTTGCATCATTAAAAAATTTTCACTTTGGGTCATCTTTAAAGAAATGACGGAGGCATGACTCATACTGCACAAAAGGATCATGAGTAAACAAAAGGATCATGAGTAAACAAAGCCGAGTGCATCGCATGCGAGGTGTTGAGTGCCTATTGAGAATAAACGAGAGGGCGCTGCGAGAAATCACAAAATCACAGTGTAAGTTACTCCTTATAGGCGGGGTCGCAGAGTTTAAAAGATCCGTTTTCAAACCATTCTTCGACTGGTTCATCAAAGTACAGATAATTTCACGACATCAAAGACTAAAGATGAAGATGACTATAAAACTCTGTGTCCTGTTATTATTGTCTTTGGAAGGTTTTCTATCAGCAACCGAAGCATTGTGCATGGTACCTCCGCCTCGACCTAAGCCTCGGTTTAAGCCTAACCTTGGTTTAGTGCGAAAATTTATTGAATTGGCAAAATACTGTCAATTCATCCCTTCAAGCAGCGGTAAGTATTAGCCATATTCAGGATTGGTTGGGGAGGAAATTTTTGCCCCCTTCCCTATATTCTTCCTTATGACTTACAACAAGAGGTGACTTTGTGGTGCAATGTGGTATCATAGTGGTGGCATGCGCTGCAAACTTGACATAACATACAACACAGTCGCATTTCCAAGCTTCATGCTTATGTGATACAAGTCAAGAGCGACCCCTTGAGTTCAAATTCAGCTTAAGAGGGCGCGGGGGGGGGAGGTGCTCATATATTCGTCTACATGGGGAAGTGCCGCTCGCTGAACAGAGCATCATTTTCAGGATTCCGACTTCGGGACAGGGTATAAGAATAGGTTTCAAATCTTTACAAGGCTGGGTGCAAAATCAAATGCAAATGGCCTATATCTTCGAACTGGACGCCTTCAAAGAAACTTGAACTTTTTTATAGTTACTCTGCCATTGGACTTCTCTGAAATCCTCAATATTTTCAGAACTTTTCGAAAAAGACTTCAAACTATCGTAATTTCTAAACCTGTTGACGAAGGATCAAAAAATTTTCAAGAAAACCATAGGTTAGGGATGCCTACAATAGGGTATCAAGCAAAGCTCTTTCACTCTTCTGGTTTGTGATTTAGAAATTTGATGACGTCACATCATAAAATGAACTGAAATATAAAATAGACTGTAATTTCGACAAATATGCAAGATTTCTGAAAAGTGCAACGGTAGAATGATAGAAAAGTGGCTAAAGTTTCTTTCAAGTCATTTAGTTTAGAGAAATATGTCATTGAATTTTACACCCGCCTTTTTACACCGATTCAAAGATTTGGAACCCATGCTCAGGGTATCATATTGTATACAGGGTAAGTCAGAAAAAATTTACTCGTTTGGCGGGCTGTGAAATAAAAAGTATGAGACTGATATTCCAAACTGAAACGTTAATGTTTCAGTTAAAGGCTAACTTAGGTGGGGAAATTTTGTTTGGTAAAATTACACATCATTTGCACCTAGAAATTAGGAAAATGCTGATACAGGGCATCTTTTGGAACAAGAATTTTGGTACAAGAACATCAGGCAATACTACAAAGAATTAAAGATACTATAAGAAATTAATACAACATGCAAATACAAAATAAAGAACTAAGAAAAGTTGTATGCAGGGAATTACTTAAAGGAGGAGCTTTCTCAGTAGGTAAACTAATCGAGGAGAGAGCCCCCCCCCCTCCTATCCTAGAACATTATCAGTTGACTTTGGATGAATTAAAATTATTCCCAGAAGTAGACGAAATTGCATTATTTCACGCTATGGAGCCCATGCACCAAACATGCGGACAAACCCACACCAGCTGGGCCACCATCCCACACAGGCCACCATCTCAAATGGGCAGGCCACCATCCTCATCCGAAGATAGCAACCCAACAACCCAAGACAGCAAACCCAGCACAGGACAACAACCCACCAAATAGCCCCAGACAAGTCCACAGACATTAGGGACAGTGCAAGATTTAACATATGACATGGCCGGTGGAGAAGAAAGCTGTTTGGAAAAATATCTGCTCGCCCCGTATGAAATTATTGCAGAAAAACTAACTGCCCCGTCGCCCTTTCCTTAAAGTCTTTAAAAGTGTATCTGCTCTGTATTCATGAAGAACAATGTTTTACAGTACGTATCACCGATGAAGCAACCAAAGACCATGATAAAATCAATTCTTGTGCTGACGAATACTTTTCAACGAAAAATTTCCTTGAAGATTAAAAGATATGAATGATGCAAGCAAAACAAGGAAACCTGTGTCATCAAGAAACCCTTCTAAACATTTCTCTACTTGCATGATTCACAACTTTGCCCTCAAAATGAGACATTTTACATTTCAAATTTCTCCTTGAGCTCACAAAAAGCCACTGCCCCGTTGATATTTGCTTCAAAAAGGTGTCGACCCACATCTGATAAGCTCAATAAAAGTAGCTGCCCCGTTAAGTTCTGCACCAGCCATGTTATAAAGTAAACTTTGCCCTGTCCCTTACTGGCAAGTCTTTGAATTTAACCTATTTGCATTACAGGGAACTTCAAGATGGAAGGAAGTCGCTGGGAACTTGAATCAAAAAGAGGCATTACGGGGGAAAGAGTCGTTTTTAACTGCTCGACAAATGACCCCAATGCTATAGTTCATCTTCAGTACAAGGGAGAATACAACAGGCGATTGACATTCTTCGCGCAGGAGTGGCATGACGTTATGACCAGCTCTAAATACCCAAAAGGCAGTGTAGTACAAAATGGGCAGGTTTTCACCTTAAAGAAATATGGTGGACAGAGGGACAACTTTCGATGCAAAGCCTGGTCACAAGGGAAAAGCATCTGCATGCAACTCGGACATTTGAGCTCTGAATGAAAGTGAGTTGTGTCATTACTACAGTAAATCCCTGCGTATAAGAACCTACTTGTTTGAGAGCCAGGCTGAAACTGGTTCTTATTTCAAAGATACTAAGATTAATTTCAAGGAATCAAGGTTCTTATTTGAAGGGTACCTCATGTTGTCCCCTTGAGAGTCTCACAAAGATGTTTAGCCCTATTATTTGTTTTAGAAGCGTTCTTATGGACATAATAAGTAATTAATAAGTATCTAATAATAATAAGTATGTCCCTTCAGAGCAAACATTTTGACTAAGCCTCCTCTGCTAGGTAGAATCTGATGCTCATAGCTGTGGAGTCCAATTACTAAATATCTGTCCAATGTTATTCTTATCATTTACTCCAAAACTATCTTTTTCAGAAATTCACAAGAGCAAGAAATAAAGATTCAAATTGAAGGTGCTTCGAGAATCACAAAACGCTGCAAATCTTACTGTTTCTATATTCATCTTAAAGTTAATTCATGACTGAAATTTGAATGAAAAGTAAAATTATACCAATAATGCCTATTTTTCATTCGTTATTTTCATGGTTCGGCCAAAGCTCTGATTCCTTAGGTCAAATACAGACTTATCATATCATGTTATGTATTACATCCCGTCTTACACGACACAGATTCAAAGATATCGTGAAAGATATTCTCAAAAGAGCTGAAGTTCTAGATTCTTGGACAGAAAGTGTAGACAATCGACCAGAATGGCGCAAGTTGACTTTTAAAGTATGTGATGGAATAGATTAGAAGAGGAAAGAGAATAACGAACGGATGAGGGAGAAGAGACACGAAAAAAAATAGATAAGAGCTATGGTAGTCTTCTCGAAACTTTAGGTTGTCTATTTTTGAGTTAATTATTCTTCCTTATGTTTTGTGTTATACTCGTATTGGGTCGTAGGCGTATATATGTATATAAACCCATCTTGTTCCGAATAACACCTTTCTTTTCAATCAACCGTTAAAAAAAATATCGCGAAGAAATTGAGCAGGACTTTATAAGAAACTTTCGCCCTGAACTAAACCGAGACCGATGAAGTAAAAATGAGGCTGTACAGACGTAAATATTTACTTACTGATTTGACGTCAAATGGAAATTTGTTGTATTTAAGATCGTATATAACTTGTTTTAATTTTCTTTAGGCTGAAGATTCCTCACTGAAAGGATGAAACGCGTTCCGTACTTATAACGCCTTCTTTTTGTCTTTCTACCTCAAATGTTTTCCCGCTTATGTATATAAATATATATTGACACAACACAGACAAACTGAATAAAAACTAAACTAAATTGAAATTAGCATATGTCTGATGAAATCCTATCGTCATCGCTGTTGGGCAGTTGCGTCTGCAAACGCCACTCGCATGCACAAAATATCATTGCATTAGTTGCTGGTATACATTTGAGACTTTTGATCACAGGCAAATCTTTCCCAGCCATTTCCTCAAAGACACAAAGTATTTCTTATGAACCCTTTGGAACATTGAGGGGGGGGGGATTTACATGGCAGATTGGGTGAAGATGAAATTCATCCTTCTCCATCTGATAGGAACTGCAATCATTTCTACATATTTCAAATTTTTGTTAGCGAAGTCTCTAGTTTTGATGAATGAACAAATGAATGAATTAATGAATGCATGAATGACTGAAAAAATGGAATGAATAAATATGTGTGCATTTTGTGTCCTTCATGTGCGTGGGGAATTGATTAAAATGTAACTATGTATTTTGTTTGATAAAAAACTCCAAAACAAATTGGTGCAGAAAGGGCTAACCAAAAGAAGTACAGTATGGTCATCAAAAGGGGAATAATGTCTAAGGTATAGAACTAACCTCTACTGCTTGAAATACTTTCTGGCCATTGGTTGAAATTTCAGTTGCCTTGATGGGAAGAGACAAAAATCTCTTAATTGACCATTTGGCTACTGTATGTATTGATAGTAGGAGAACAAGGAAAGACTTTGTAAAACAATAGCATCAGTTACTTCTGATTAGGAGCCATAGACAACAGGAAACTCTCTCAACCAGTAATTCAAAACAAACAAAGCTGCAAAAGTTGCTCTGAAACTTAGTACCTAATTTGTTCACTGTGTATTCTAAAAATAGCTTTTAACAGCTAGTAAATTTTCTCCGTTTTTCCTGTCAGTCAATTTATATATTTTCTCAATCTTTTAATTTCCTGATGATGTGACAGAAGAAGGATGGATCTAAACATCTGCCCCAGGAATTTTGTTTTGGTTCAGAAAATAATTTGGAGGCACCCCAATTCTGGAATTTCTTGGGTATAATCAAAACACTTGCACCCTAGCTTCTCAGACAAGCAAATACATGTCCAAAGCTGATGTTGGGTACTATGTTATTCAGGAAGTGAAACCTTTACACAGATTTAAATCATAGAGCAATTTATTGCAATTTACCCTGCTTCTGGAGGCTTTTAGAAGGAATCTTCTTGAGATAATTCATTATATTTTTGGAATCAAGTGGCCAATTTCAGGCTTGTAAATTTCTAAAGAGATAGACAATTTTTCGGTTATGGATAGTTTTAGCATGTAATGCATAAATGTCACACTTACTTTTTCCAATGTATCTGCTGAATTCAGCATGCTGAAAAGTAACAAAACGACGCATCACACTTCAGCCGAAGTACAGCAAGACAAGAAGTGGGCTTTCTAGAATGTAATCAACAAAGGTAGTCTGTCTACTAGCAAATATTAGGGGGAAGGGGTAATACTATTGTTTAGAATAAAATGCTTTGTTCACTACTATAATTGCTTTCAAACCAAAGTCCATGATCATTCTTTCCAGTAATTTTTGTATTCATCAAATATATATTTTACAAAAATGAACCACAAAAGACACCACATACAAACTACTATGCAAACTACTCTGACAATGCAAGAATGAGACCACAAAGAGCAAAAGATCATGACCGCCCCATGACCCTTACATGAAACAAAATATCTTTCATCTTTCATTTATAAGGGATGAAATTTATGGGTCTTACTTACGTGATGTCTGCACCAGCTATAAAACATCCTGGTTTTGAAGAAATTAAGACAATGCTCTTCACAGCTGAACTGTCTGAAACCTCTTGGAACACCTGAAAAGACAAAAAACAAATATCAATGTGGTAGATCTTAAACAAAAGCTATCAAATTTTGAAAGATCCATTCACAGAAAGTGTAATTTTTTGTGATTCAAGAAGTCAAATAAAATCTTTCCCTGAGTTATATTGCATCAAATGATTAATCAATCTTGCTTTCCTTTGCAGCTGCAATGCACTAATCTCCAAAACCGTGGACAAGGTCAATCAGATAACAACAATTTCATAACTGTTTGAATTACAGAAATAACAAAATTTTATGCCACTCACATCAACAAATTCTCTGGTCAGGGCTTCTGATAAAACATTCACCTGAAACAAATATGATTCTCACAAGTCTGTCAAGAAAAGCTTAGTATAAAATAAAATACAGGTATTTTGAGTCTTCTCATTGTTGTCCTACGAATGTTCCATTCCATGTATTATGCTATGGATTGGCAAATGCTCAATGCTATCCACAAAGCCATTGTATAGGGCTTGTTTACAGATGGAAATATTAGCTTCAACAATTTTGAATTCCCCCATGTCATAAAAGATGCAATGTAAACAAACAACTTCACATTTGACAATGGCATAATCTATTGCATATAGGCCCATCCCTGCTAGCTAAACATCTATTTCAAAGTATATAGTGATTATTTTCTGCAGACAAGGTGTATTTTGTGAGGAAAAATGATATTTGAAAAGAAGACATTTTCAAAATATACCTTTGAGTTTGGAGTGTCAAACTTGATGACAGCAACATTGTCTTGCACTTCATAGTTCACACATTGGCGTCCTGAAAGCAAATCATCACAAAATCAATGATACTGTCATGTTTAAAATATTCCTTATTTGTACAACTTTGGGAAGCAGGCGTTGCAGGATTTATCATTTATCATACATGATAACATACAGGAAGCAAGCATTTATCATACTTGATAACAACAAAGATACAATAAACAAAAATATCTCCTTAAATTTGATCTGTTTATGGGAAGAAACCAGGAGAGAAACTGTCATTCTCTTTGTAAAAGAAAATTTGTACACCAGTGACATGTGGGCCTCTGATTCTACATGAATCCACTCTTATTATCTGCTTCTTATTACATGTGAAACAAAGTATAAAATTTGCAGCATTATCAAATGAATCAACATGATATATCCTATCTAACCTGATGCTTGTGTTGCCAAGAATCTTTGTGCAACTCTGCATGAAAAACCTGAATAAGGAACAATTTACATTTGATCATTGATTGTATCAGAAACATAAGCAGTATACTGAAAATATTTTAGAATATTTTCAGCAATTTCAAACAATGATTAATGCATAGCAAACTTTCCCAGTGCTCAATACATTTTAAGGGGCCACACACAAATAAATTCTTTGATGCAAGACATCCAAGGTTTGGGGAAGGTGTGAAAGGACTGGATGTTTTTAAACCTTTGTTTGTTTGATCAATATTTCTTCTATGAAGATTCTGCAAGAAACTGCATTCTACAGCTGTTGCTTGCCGCAAATTTTGTTAGTGTGCAAAAGAAATTTTGATACCAACAAACAAAAGAATTTTGTCTGTTTTTGTTCTGGTCACAAAAAATCTCATTGTTGCAAGCCAAGGCACCAAACTACAAAAATAACGGTATGAAATATTCTTGTGATTGACAAACTTACACTAGTTTTCATTGGCACATTTGGGGGGAGGTGTGGTGAAAGAATCCATTTGTGTGCGGCCACCGACCAAGTTCGCCAAACAGCATCAGCATGCTCACTGGCTCGAGATTCATTTATTTGCAGAGCTGGATTTTGTGCTTTTAATTAATGAGATCTCCACACGCAATACAACCTGAAACGGGCAACATAAATTTTTCAATTTCAGCAATTCTACAACATGATGCTCATCCTCTCTCTCCACATTCTGCACGTCTTTTGGGCGGTAAATTTGGTCCCGAATTTTCCAAGTAAAAATTCAATTTGCAACAAACCTGTTGTTGGTTTAACAATGCCAGTGAATCTTGATGCAATTAACCTTGCTTGCGAAGACAACATCTTTCATTTGTGCCAAATATTGGCAATTCTTTGCGACTGTCCCAGAGTGTGGCCTAAATGCAATGGCCGTCCGAAGTCGAAGGGTCGAAGTACAGCTCAGCCTCAGTTTCGATTATACCCACGCGTTGCCTCTCTTTCGCCAGTTCACGCCCATTTGGCTCGTAGCTCGAAGGAAACCTTTTGGTAACCCATCTACTTAACGAGATTCAGCTCTAAAGCAGTAAATTCATTAAAATTCTCAACGTACAAATAACGACAAAAACAAGAAATTGCAGTAAAACACCACAGACAAGGTCATGCTTTTCTAACAAGCAGACTGACAATATCCTTATGAAAGTGATGTTCTTCCTGCATATAGGGTAAGTTATCCCAAAGGCCCTTGCGACTATGATGCGCTGAAAGCTCTTTTATGTACAACTGGTTCAGGGTAGCCAATCTCATTACCCTGCTATTCACTACGTTCAGAGCGAAGAATCGGTCTAATAAAAATACACATTATATGAATGATTGCAAAATTATCTTTCCAAAATTTATCAAATCAATCATTTCAAGGACAATCATAGGAACAAATATACAATTCTGCGGCTAAAATCTTTACAACAACAACATCAAAGTTTTATGAAGCCAACTCGACATGTCACATGACCAAGAACACAAGGGAATCCTTCAGACAACTCATAAACGTCGTGTTCCTCGAATGTCTAAGAACTCTTCTCTTTGATATGAACACATTTCATTGTGTTACAAAGGCTCCTTTATGACCAGATAACAGACAACTGGTAGATGCTTTGACTACAAAATCTACACTGCTAGTCCAATCAAGGTTCCAGGTTACAAGTCGAATAAGCAAGACAACAATTACAGTTTCATCGAAATTGACGTCATTACCAAAAGTATCTATAGGATAAAATATCTTTACAAATTATCTTTCCCCTTCATAAATAATCAGAAATCTTCATTTAAAAGCTCCAAAGTGAACAATCTATGTTCTACTAGCTAAAACTTGCTACAATAATTACAAATAGCACATCATCAACATAATTTAAACAGAACCTAAAGCCAGCTTAAGCTTCATCAAAAAGGCAACCGAAAAGTTACCTCAGAAATCAATAAAATACAAGCAACGAGCAGCTGGTTCAAAGGACCCTACAAAATGGATCATAATTTTCTGACGAAGGCACCGTTTTCTGTTGACCAAAGACAGTCTTTTGATTCTATACTTTGTTGCAGAGATCACAGACTTGAAAAGGACTTTCCTTAATGTCGAGTTCGATTCTGGCATTGAGTTTGAAATGAAAAAATATTCTCTTTGGTGCCCAGCATTGATTAGGGAGCAACTTTATGTTTGGACAGTTTTCTTGCCATTAAAGTAATGCCGCGAGCAAATGAAGCAATCTTTACCATTTCTTAAAACAGAAAAGGTGAATTGGACTGTTTCGCTTACTGTAAGGCTTCGCATTCAATAAACCACCTATAACAAAATTTCAGGCAACTGAAAAATAATCAACCTCCTACTTATAAGAAACTCTTAGAGGCTCACACCGAAGATAAGTTTCTTGTATGCCTATCGCCTATTTTCCTGGATTTTCCAGGAAAGAAATTAGAAACTTAAGAAACTTTCAGCCTAACAAATGAGAAGTATCATTGGTATAAGAAACCATTCAGGCTAAGGCTTGAAAAAGTAGTTTCTTAAATGCGGAGCCTTACTGCATAATGAGAAAGCCAACGGCAATAGCCATTTTAAAATTTCTACAAAAGAATTCGGATCGAGTAATCTTTAAAACGTTTTTATTATACGATAGGGTTCGACTGGGGCCGTTCGAACTTCTTTCACATGAGTGGCGAAACATTCGAAACATTCTACGAATGTATAGAATATAGTTTGCTGCATCTTATATTTTGATACAACTAAACGTATGATGCTTGCAGCGGGATGTTACGCTACATAAACGCTCTGTTAATAGAGGAAACTCCAAAAATTTTAGGGATGACTGACAGAAATAACCTTTCGGAATAGAAGTTAAGTTTAAATTGGTTTGGCGTATCTCCGAGTATTGGGTCTCAAAATGACATCCATCACTGCAAATGCAAGACTTTTCTATCTCCATAACTGACAATCATTCACATTTCCTACCTGGAAGAAAGTCGTGAGATATACGAAATCACAGATGGCAAATTCTTTGCAAACAATTTCTCATTACTCAGATCAAAACACTTCACCGTAGCAAAGATTCTTCTTAGGCCGTAAGGTACAGTGTCCGGCGGCCAGGCCAGCCACTGCAGCAGCACAGCGACAATAGGTTTCTTATAATATGCAGCCATACTCACTTCTTTCAACGAATCAGCACTTTGCAAATAACGTGGCGTCACACACAGAACAATGACATTCGAATCTTCCATGTTTCTCTCGATTTCATTGGTCAAATTATCTTGCAAGCTCATCCGGGAAGTTGAGGCTGGCGTCATTCGAGGCATGCTTTGAGTGACAGGACGTCTGGTCACGTGATTCATGTCAGACCAACATGTGAAGTTCCCGGACTTGAGGTTGTTTAAAAGCGCTTTGACTTTGGATTGGTGATCCCATTGATAACTGATGAATAATTTTGGTTGCTGTAGATGGAAGTCGATCTTTGTGATGGAAGCTACTGAGGTGACAGAACTTACAGAGCATTCTTTGATATCTGAAATGCAAATGAAAAAGTTGTGAGATAAATTTTATAGCACTGGACACAAAGAAGGCATCACAGATATAAGTTACATGGCTCCCTGTAAAACTGTACGTAGATATTAAGCGGATCATCATGGATAAAAAGGTTGAAATGTAAATGTAAATGAAACATGACAAGTCATTTCAAGTTGCATTTTCTCTGCTTAAACGAGCCCAAAATTCCTTGGATGAAATACCGTAAAACCTCTATTCAGCCCTTTCTCCATTTAAGGTGATCTGAAGCGAAAATTTTTATTGATGCAAATGGATAGCACTTTTGAATGATAAGGAATGTCGTTTATCATTTTGTGATACCTTGTTTCATTTTCGAATTATACACTATTTTGTATGATTGGCTGATGACGTCATTTTGTTTGCAAAAAGTTATGAAAATGTACGAGGCTGGCTATGTTTCCTAAAGAAAATTGACTCCAAGAACATTTCTTAAGTTGGCATACCTTTCTAAACATCATATCAGTCCATGAAACAATTTCTATTACATTTATTCAGCTCAACTTAAATGTCTCTGACAACTGTAACCTTTCAAAGCTTAGACACAGCTATATTCCAGTACATCATCCTAGCAATTTGGAAACAAAATGACGTCATCAACTGAAACTTTATATCAGTGGATAACTTGAAAACGAAAAGAGATATCAAAGAAATTTAAACAGGAGTCCGTATCATTCGACAGAGCCATTAATTTGAATCAATAAAAATTTTCGCTTCAGATCACCTTTAAGCATTCTGTACTAACATGATCATAACCTGTGCCAAAATTTGAAAACAGCTCTCTCTCTCTCTCTCTCTCTCTCTCTCTCTCTCTCTCTCTCTCTCTCTCTCTCTCTCTCTCTCTCTCTCTCTCTCTCTCTCTCTCTCTCTCTCTCTCTCTCTCTCTCTCTCTCTCTCTCTCTCTCTCTCTCTCTCTCTCTCTCTCTCTCTCTCTCTCTCTCTCTCTCTCTCTCTCTCTCTCTCTCTCTCTCTCTCTCTCTCTCTCTCTCTCTCTCTCTCTCTCTCTCTCTCTCTCTCTCTCTCTCTCTCTCTCTCTCTCTCTCTCTCTCTCTCTCTAAGAAGCCCCCATACTGTTATCAAATTCCAGGCTTCTAAAGCTTTCCACTTATTTAGCTGAACGGTTTGCATGTTAACTGTGGTAGGGTTTGGGATAATATGTGTATTTGACTTGTTAAATTGTATGCTGAATCCGCCAAATTAGGTTTCTCTGTGACCAATTAAAAGTGCTTCTGTATTTTTGTTCCCCTTGCGGGTGAAATATCACAAATTGCAGCTTGAAAATTTCATTTTTGAGCTATAGGTCATGAAATAAAAAGTCTCTCTTTCAAAGAATAGAAAAGCGCTTTTGCTTGTAAGCAGTTGCAGTCCGGACAGAAAAATGCACGATCCCTGAAGCCTCTTTCCTTTGCCCACTTCTCTTTATATCATTATCAAACATCTATTATGAGTTTGCTTTCAAGGCAGCTCTCAGCTTTGTGCTTCGAGAAATTCAGGTTTCAACTTGCAGAAAGGTAAATATACTTGCTATTATTTGCAGTTTTCCAGGAAAATATGCAGAGCCGCTAAAGACTCTTTCCTTTGACCATTTTCCTTAATTTCATTTATCAAACATCTATCAATGTTTCACTTTCAACAGTAACTTTGGTTTCAAGGCCAATCTTAAGTTCTGTCTGTACAGCAAGAAGCTCTAATTTTTCACACAAAAAAACACCCACAGTAAAGAAAACCGTTTTCCTTCCTAGCATTCGTGGTCTTCAAAAACAATGTTTGGATCCCTCAAGACTCTTTCCTTGGGCAACTCTTCTCCTAAAGGACAAATATTGTAAAATAAAAGATTTAGGTTTGTGAGGAGACAAAGCGATTTGCCTTTCAGGTGAATAGATTTGACAGTTATGAGTGTGCTCATTCAAGCTAGAATAAACAAAACAAAAAATATTATAGTTGGCGGCACGGACGGTGTGAAATCTGAGGGGATCAAATAATTTTGTCTTCATCAGACCTGTATCACTTGTTTTACAAAATTTGCGCTTGCTCGTCTTGATTAAATCTGAACAACCAACCTCCGATTCTGTCAGCCATTTCTCTAAACAAGCATACACCTTCTGCAACTTGTTTGAGATACCTCTGCTCAAAAACGACTCCTGACACAGCTCTCGTTGGCTTGATTTCATTGGTCAGCAAATCTAGGCCATCTACATATAGAGCTGTGGCGAAGTTGATAGCTGGAAGCTCTGATAACATTGCTGACAGTGCCAGCCTCATAGAGTTGAAGCAGTTTTCAAAAACAGCGACAATAAAAGGCCTTGCAAGCCATGTTACGAATGCTGTCTCATAGAACACGAATGGAGAGGCGCATCCTTTGTTTGTGAGAAGGAGAATGATGTACGATGATGACGCAATACTGTTTGCATTCGATCTTAGAAACTCATCCTTTGACTGGCCAAGCCTCCTATGGGACAATACCTGCAGAAAGAAATGTAAAATTAATATCCAAGAAAGAGGAATTTTTAGGGGCCGTGGGAATGTTCAGTAGCCTTTTACCATGATATAATGAAGGACTAGTTTTCATGATATCTCGTTTGTTACTAAAACTGACCATCAAGAATGATGCAGTACCGAGGAATTTATTCATAAAAATGATGCCCAAAATCTATGGTTTTCAAGAGCAGACAAAAAAATTTTGAAAGCAGCTCTTTGAAAAACAAGAGATTTGAAAAAGACTAAGTCTAATGGCAGCAAGATGACGTCTCCTCTGCTGGAAAGAGATCGGTCAGACAGTCAGACGGACTTCAGGAAATAAAGTTGGGGCAAGTTTACAGGAAGACATGAGTATTTATTAGTTGTCAACAGCTGCCCTAAGGATTTATCAGTAATTCCTAGGAAAGAAACTGTGAGCATTTCTCAACAAGAAATTGGCTAAATGTTAAACTGAGGACGTTGTTCATCTATGCAAAGTCAGAGCGGGTCGCACTCAATTTCTCGGCTGAACTCTCATGACCATTATTGGATTGCGTACATTTGATAAGAAAAGATCTTTACCGCACTCTTTTCCTGATCGTCTAAGAATGGTTATTATGTTGCCTAACATAACAAAGAAATGTTATCAATCGGAGATATAAAGCAGGACACAAAATGCAAAACGCTAGGATCAAAACCAACCCTTCAAAGCGTTGCTGGATATATGTTTATTTTCGTCTTACAGACAATGTGTATTTCTTCTTTATCAATGGCTCTCCAGTCCTGTTGGGGATCTAGTTCCTCGCTTAGAAACTTCCCACAGAGTTAAATAAACTTTCTGAAGAAAGCATGACCTGAACGAAACAAGGAGCTGAGAACCACCCATAAATTTCCCATGATTCAGGCTCGGAAATTCGAAAGCAATAGAATATTGTGACTGAATGATAAATGGAGAATGATAAAACATAGCGTTAAATATAGATACATGTTATGATTCACAATTATTGTCTGCAAGGTGAAGGAGAATAGAGAAAGTATGAAATAAATATAGTGATTGGCATAAAAACGTTAAGTACATTCGAAAATTCGAGAAATGTCTACAAAATTTACAGCAAATTTCGTTTGATCCAGACTCTTGCAGAATTGCTGGCAGATCTAACAATTCTTAATACTTTTATCACTTCATGCTTATAGTAAGCTTCATATGTTAATTGTCAAAGTCTATGACTCTCAGCTATCAAGCATCTTGGCATGAGGCTGGCTTAGCAAACAAAATAACAAGAACAATAACTTCCAGGTTCCTAAGTAAGTACATTCTGTTTAAATAAGTCTGAATCACCAGAAAAACCCTTGAGAAACTAGCATGTGGTATTAACAAATCCCATCCAAAGGGAGATGAATAATTAAACAGTCAGTTCTGGTGTTATCAATTCTCTTGACTTTTTGATGACATTAAACAATACAGGTCTGAAAATGTGGTGACTGTTCAACTTGATACAAAATTAATGCAAGAAATTTTTTGTGAATGAGGATAGATCAATTATTTAGCGTATCAAAGTGAGATGACATATTTTCTGACTAATCTCAAACAATAAATCATTGAGCTTGCTTCTTGATTGTCTTTAATGAAGGTCAAACCACATTTAGACCTTTGACAGACTGGATCTGACCTATTTTGACTTGAAGCTGTTTACTGGTGGGAAAAATTGACATTTCATCGGTCGATCACCATTGGAGATCTAAATAATGTCCACTGAGAATCTGTTTTTGTCTTGCAGGAGTCACAAGATTTCAGTGGTTTACCAATAATGTGAGGCCATGGCGTGAGGTGGGAAAGGGGCTCTTGCCATAAGCACATGGGAAAGATAGTCTAAGGAGGCCACCCTTAAAAAAGTCCAATGTTTACCGACATGCCTGATTTATGGTGGGAGGATTTTTGCCTGAAAAAGGTTGCTTTCTGACCATACTGAAAAAAATTGGGAACAAGGCTGCTGCCTCATGAACTCTTGGCTCATACACTTGTACATAGTTCTTACTCCGAAATTTGTTGATACAAATTATCTGTGACATCTTATAAATTTGGAGAGAAATGGGTACATTAGGATGCATAGGATAATTATATTAAAATCAAATTCAACTGAGCTCGCTTTGAAGTCGTAATACTCATATCCATCTGTTCTTATGAAATTGCTCAAATTGGACAATGAAGTAATCCAAATCTCTTCTGTAACAGAGGAATGAAAGATCATTGTTAATTGTGAAACCTTTTGTGGACTCATCAGCAAAAATAAAAAAGAAGATGCAATGTCTCAAATTACCTTCATCCCTTTTCTCTCCAGATCTTGCTTCAAAATATTCCCAATCTCTCCATCATCAGGATCCTGAATGACATAAACCTGATTTGCCTTTGGTCTGACAGTCTTATACTTTGACCACTCATCAAATCTACTTGTCCGTGTTTCCTCATCAACAATCATTTTAATTCTCTGCAGAATCTTTCTCCTGCAAATTTGGCTGTCCACAGCCAAAACATTAGACAGCACACTATCTGTCAAAGACTGCAAAAGATAGCCGTCTATTTCAAATTCTTCAAAAGATATGATATATTTTTCATGGATTTTTAAAGACATTAACCAGTCTTGGACATCTTTCACTGTCCAATTTACCAAAGGCTTTGTTTTGAAGTGAATTTTTGTTGGGGCATCTTCAATCATTCTGGGAACTCGCAGCGCAAATCCACTTGAAATTTTCTCTAATTGTTTATTCAAAACTGAGATGAACATAGAGACTTTCTCTGCTTCAGAAAGCCTTGAAATCTTTCCTGTGCTGAGATTAACAGAGATATTTTCTATCAGACTCTCAAATCCTTTTTCAACACCATTTTCCCAACCACTTAGCTTCACAATGAATAAAACAGGTCTTGGGTTGCTGTCCTCTGACTGACTTTCTTGGGTGGCTCTGGTTATGAACAAGTCTGCCTCATTTCTTGTTTGACTTGACAAGAGAAAACTCTCTGACAATATGATAACAGCTCCTCTACATTTCTCAGCCACTTCAAGACGACTGCTCACAGCAAAGGGGCTTGTAATATCACTTTGAAGAGCATCTTTGTCAAACCACACATCATCATGCATCCCAATTTCACTCAGCTGCTTTGCAAGTTCAAGAACAAATTTCTTTTCCTCATATGGTGCATCTAAAGCATATGAAATAAACAATCCCCTTTTCTTGGACTTTTTTATCTTGTGCGATGTGTCAACTTTTGTTGTTTTAGATGTTTTGATTTGAGAGGGCTGGATGTGCATGTTTGCTGCAGATCCTTGGTTTTCCCTTTCTTGTTGAACATTCTCAAATAGCACACCATTCAGGTTTATATCAATCTTCCTGACATCCATTATTTATACCAACCAGATTTTCTTTCAACCATTTTTCTTCATAGCCTGAAAAGCAACATAATTTAGTGATTACTGCGAGCCTAAATGTGTCTGTGCTTCTTGCAATTTTGTTGCATTTGTTTATCCAGTGATTGAACATGCTGCAGATCATTTAACTAACTAAGTGCCTCACAGCAGCTGGGTCAATAAAGGATGAGAATGCGGTAGAACTGCTTACAGCAGATCAATGGAGGCAGCTCCAAACACTAAAATACAATATAGATTTAATCAAGAAAAAGAATTGATCAACTAAAATTCTTGGGAAAGGAAATGTTTATAGCAGGGATGTTGAAAGCAAGATTACCATTAAGCAACCTTGTAAACTTCTGAAGCACACCCTGGCTAGTTGCAACAAAAGTGCAGCATAAACCTCTCTTGATATTCCCTGATGACACCAGTATCACACCAGTGCATATTTTTGACATCATATGAGTTCCCTTGAGACCACTTTTAGCAGCTAATTGTACAATCACTTACAAAAGATAGCAAACAAACAATGGTTGAGATAAGTTCAGTCAAAATATTTACTTTACTTTCTTGTGTTTTGTTTGGATAAGAATAGTAGCCTAGCAATCTTTTACAAACATTTCAAAATGGTAAATGTAAGTTCCTAGTAAATAAGATCAATGTTATGGAAATCAGATCTTTTGAATTTCGCTTCAATTCGTCCTTGCACAAACCTACCATGAATGCATTTTGCACTCCTTGTCTTAAAATCCTCTGTGGCCATGGATTTAAATCCTTCAAATTAGTATACCACAAAACAGAGATGTGAAACAAATAGGAAATATGTATGGTGGGGCTAACAAAATGATAAACGGTGCCACTAATACTTTAATGAGATCGCATAGATCGCAATTAATTTCCGTGCTAAAATCCGCTTATTGAGTAACTAACTGTTCTGTTCCAAAGCCCAGTGATCATCAAGCTAGGCACGCTAGCAATTTTTGCATTAAAAATATCAAAATAAATAAATACGTTGAGATATCGACTGCAGTTTTCGGCAAAGAAATTAGATAGTGCTATTGAAAGATTTTAGCATTAATCCCAATCGAAAATATATGCAGCCGGTTTTTTTCTGGGCACGATACCTTGTTGAACTCATCTCGCCTCGCATTGAAACAAAACATGTGAAAATACGGATCTTTGCTCCTTGGTGGGGGTACAACATTGAAGAAGGTGCCAAGAACCTATGGCGTTAATTAGAGCTATTAATTAGACTCATTTGATTGCATCAAGTCAATCTCCCTTGACACCAGTTCAGTTAATCAATTGTGCAGGGTGCTCTTCGCAGTCTGAGTGGCCGCTATTATTGCTCTGAAAATATGTATGAATACTGTATGGGTGAGAACGGATCATACATAAAATGACAGAACTTTCCTTCCAGATCATACCAACAAATTATATTAGAAATAGAAACATCGTTTATTAGAAACATCAGATCGGCACAGATCCCCTGTAAATCTATCGATGAGAAATTTGCAACTTTGCAATATATTTCGCTATTATGATAGGCCCTTTGGGCACGCTAGCTGATTTCGCCCCAAAACCATAAAAACAAATACACAAAAAATCCTGATCGCATTTCAAATTAAAGTATATACCTTGCAGATAAAACAGCAGTCTTCTGGGGTCTTCAGCTACATCAGATGGCCTGAGATCGTTGATTGAGATGGGAACAATTTCCAGTGTTTACGAATGATCTTTGTTTTCCTTGACTGTTGCTAAAATGGAATCAATGAAGCGTGTATTTCGAATTACGCACACAAAAGAGGCTCATTCCCCCTTAGCGACCGGCTTATCGGCTCCTAAGTAGTGGCATCATTTTATTATTGCGATTTGAATAGTCGGCATGGATATGAAACTTTTGGAAAAGAATCTTATCCGATCCACTTTCCTTCGGAAATTCTATTTATGATCGACGTTTTGGCAAAGCGGGTGCGATGGCACGGCTTTTCCTGACAAATACCCTGCAGGTAACCAAAGAAATTCAAGGCGACACTCAACCAGGCTGCACAGATATACGTTCTTAATTTCCACACATCCTCAAAAATGGTGCAAGAACAAATTAATATGGTGTAAAATTAACTACACATATTGTTCTTATAAGGGATCCTTCATAGGAAACTGAACTCTCAACTTCAGAAACCTGCGTTTTGAATGTATTTTACATCGTTTTTGCCTGGGAATAAATACTGACCTGAGGAAAGCGGGGTGGACCCATTTTTGGCTTTTAAAAGCATATCAAGTGATGAGACAGTAGGCGAATTCCTGATTTCAGAAGGAAACAATAATGATGAAAAATATCAAAAATTAGTTTGAAGTCTTAGTAAGATCATGGGCGTAAAATGTTACAAAAATGTGGTTATTTTGCTTGTCCTATGTACGCTTTTCAGTGGTCATGTTTGATTGATTCAGCTGGTAAATATATGAAAATATATCAAATTTCTGTAAAACTCTTAGGAGGCAAGGCACAAACCTTGTCCCTAGGGCCTTTTGAAGGCCCTGGAGACGAGGTTGGACAAGACATCGATTCAAAGCAAGATAGACTTCTTCCGGCCTTGAAAGCTGCTGCAATTGACGAAACTTCGACGGATAAACACAATAACATTGTCTCTCCCATTCAACGATTTATCGCCAGAAATTACACAAAGAAATACGAATGTCTCTTCAAACCTTCTCTTTGATAAACGACCCATACAACATTTTTTGTCAATCTCATTTCAAAACCTGGAGAAAACAGAACGCACTACACTAAATATGATAAGCTTGGGTGTTAAAATAAAATGCGCCTTCAGTCAGTCGCCTTGTTAGAGAATAACACTTGAAAGACTGTATTGATGATATTTGACAGTTTACGAGGCAAAAGTTTCAGACCACATGAAAATATACATCTTTTCACCACAAAAACAGCCCAATATCAGTTCACAAATATATCAAAACTTTGTCACATGTTAAATCCATTACCACCAGTTCACAGGTGCCTGTTATTATAGTCTGTTTGCAACAGTAGGCCTACATCTTAACTGAATACCGAAAAAGGTCTATTAAGATATCATATATCAAAATTAACATTCAAACAAGTTAAATAAATGGTAATCTTTGGTAACCTCTGTGATTTGATATATGAGGGGGCAGGCCTAATGAAGAGGGGGGCTCATAGGGGGCTCAGAGAGGGCGGCTTAAAGCTACATTCATATATCGTTGTCATTTCATTTTGTTAATAAGCCCCTCATTCTACCCCCCTACTTATGTCAAATTCCAGAAATTACCAACGATTCTCCATATATTTCGCTATACAAGCTTGCATGTTAGATTTGTTAGTGCTTGGGACAGAGAATGAGTCGAATTTATGTATCTGACTCATTCACTTCTATGTTCAATCCGCACATGTGAAGTAAAAGAACTGAGCACCTATGATATAAATCATTGTCATTTGATTTAGTGAATTAGCCCCCTCTCTAATAAGCCTCTACCCTGGGTACTAGACTCTCTCTCCCTCTGGAGTGTCCGAAATCAAATAAGCCCCCCTGGGTGTTTAATAAAGCTTCTATGGTACTCAATTTGATATCTTTGCTTCGCAAACATTATCATTTTAAAATGTGGAGAAACGTGCTTAAATTGTTAACATCAACACCTGGGCTGCTAGATCGATTGATTTATTGATTTATTTATTGATTGACGTATTGATTGAATGACTGATTGAAAGGCGTTCGGTACGTAAGGTGATGCATCCATCTATAGCTTTGTAATGTGTAAAAACGATAGAACTATCATGCCTAACCGTCCATACAGTCCCTTCTAGTCTCTTCCAGATCAAGGCCAAAGCATCCAATGTATTGAATTCGCTCGACTCTTCAGCAGAACTACAAAAAAAATTGGATGAAGTCAGGATTCTTTAAAACAGTCGACTGAGGATGGTCTGCAAGATGATATTGGTGTGATTCTGTTCTTTTTAAAGACAATATCAAAATGCGAAGACTGAGCAATAAAAGGCGTAGAGCGAAAGCTGGTGCACGTACACTTCATTGGGTAAACACTACGATTTGAGAACTTCCATGAGATTGCGAAAATTCCGATGTTAAAGACATCAAAATGCTAAAAGTGTATGATGCAATAAGCAGACTGTAATGTTTACATTTGTCATTGATTTGTCCAACGATTAGTATCAAGAAATAAGATGTTCTCATTCTCGACAGAAAGACCAACAGAAGAAACTTTACCTGCATTAACCTCTTTTGCATAAGAAGACACTTCTCTCACGCTCATGAAGCCACTGCTTCATAAAAAAATGCGGTAAGTAATCATGTATTGTAAATTTTTAATGGAATATGCGGTAGGATATGAAACAAAAAAATGCGGTAGGATATGAAATTTCTAGCAACTTCTCAGCCCGAAAATCTGTGCGAAACTAAACAAAAAAAATGATCCCAGGAAAAGTCCGGGAATGGTATACACGATTGCTGAATAAATAGAGATCACAGTTGTGAATGGCGTGTAGTACTTATTACAACTCTTGTCTCTCTTTTCTCTTTCCATAGGTCACAGCCTTTGACCTAACCTCTAAGCCAAGGTAAGCCTCCATATCGTGTACTCTTACAAAATGGCGACGACATTTGATATAACTTATGAAAATGTTTAACGAATTTGCAGCTGTTAGGGATGTCGAACGCGAGAAAAGGTTCTTCGGCAGTTGGTAAGGTTGCTGGTTGACATCAATTTCACCTGAGACTTTAATAAACCCAGGCCGCTATGAAATCACATACCTTCCATCTCTTTCCACATTCGTTACATAGGACAAAGGTTGTCATAGGTTCGTCAGCACTTCTCGTTTGAACCTACCGAAGAAATATCAAATATTATTAGACGCGATTTCGAAAACACATTGCATGAAATTACTTATGTGTTGCTTGACAAAACAATGAATTGCAATGTTTTTAACAAATGCAATGGAAACTGAACACCAACCTTATTCATGAAGATCGTTTACAAAATTGGGCTAATCCTTGTTCAAAGATTTTGATCACAGATTTTGCAACATTAATGCAACGTCACAGGTAGCCAGAGTATTCCCCAGCACTTCTTCCAATCCCAACGCGTTTCGTTCGTATCAAATAGTAATTAACAGCTACATCCTGGTGAACCAGAAAAAATTTCCCACTTTTGAAAATTCATAGCATAAAGAGTACTTCACAGATTTCAATGATTCAAATCCTAGTTAAAAGCCAAAGGAACGAAGAATTTTTGTGATTTTTCGCGCTGTCTTACGAGCACTAGAAATATAGATAAATTAAACTTTATTGAAATTTCATGATTGCAAAATGGATGAAAAGGAGCCTAAAACATTGATCAAATCATCAAGGACTCTTCATACAGACTAATAAAGAAAATTCAATTTCTCGTGTGTGAGAGCGATCCTCAGCACCTTTATTGCCATGGGATTGAAAATATTTAGCATTTGTTTGAAAATCCATGTCTTATAACTTTTGAGAGAGGTGAAACGTCAATTTCCTATTGTTCTGCGTAAGGAGAGTCCTTACCATTTGAACAGATGTTTCAGACCCTTTTCTAAATCATTCAAATCTGCGATGTACTGTGCTCTTGGTGCTACGAATGGTCCAAAGTGGGGACCTTTTTCTGGCTCACCCGGTAGAACAAACTATATATCAGATTTGACTTCACTGAACTGAAGTTAATGCTCCTTATCAATCGAATCTTTAATGACATACTCATTGTTTTTTAGTCTCCGTGGTATCGTCCTTGCAATGTTGAAAACCAATTCATATGTAGTTATTTCTTGAAAAAAAATTCAATTGGATAAACAAAGCATTACCTGATTGTATGTACAATTTCTCTTTCCACATCTTCCACATTTAAACTGATCTGTACCCGTTCCTCCTGTGGTTGCCAATTGGTGATCTTTTATGGCTTGTTGTGTCATCTCATCACGTGCTTTTTTCATCTCTTCGCTCGCCATTTCCTAAAGAAAAGATACGACGTCTTGCAAACTACACTGCAGTAGTTAGCCTTACATGATTGAGCCATTTCCTGAAGGAAACATTGATTTCTCGTTGTAAAAAACGGCCGTTCGGAGAGGAATGATAGACAAAATCGGCTAAGGTTTGTTTACACACAATTCAAGTCATTTGATCAATCTTGATAAAATATTTTTTATTTCTCCAACATATTTAATGTCATGCAAAATTGTGCCGTGAGTCCAAAAAATAGCAGAATACTTAAGCTTCCCAATGGTATGGTAACACGACTTGAAATGGGTAAAACAAACCTTAACCGACTAGGTCTGTCAGCATGGGAAGTTTCGAGTTCGAAGAAAATGCTTTATTCACTCTTTTGGAACTAAGGATGAGAACTTTTAGAAATTCGCTCAAGCAAAAAGGCCATGGCCCTAGTTGGGAGATAAGGACAAATTTGACCTGCCAAGAAATGCTTCAACTCTCAGTGCACCAGCATCAACGAAAGATGCATGTGCGTATATGTAAAAATTTCACAATTTAACTAAATTTTTTATTTGAGGTAGAGGTATCAATGTTTGAAGGACAAGTCCGGTGTTAGTATGATTAACACTACAAACAAACTTACCAACCACTGACGCGAATTCCTGCTTTTATTTCACATTTTGAGCTTCCCAACGGATGTCAATTCCTTCATTATCCTGATAATTTAGGGCCAATCTGCTCACTGCGTCCCATTTCCTTGCATGAGCACACGGAAAACGGCTAGCAAAGATTAAGAGGCAATAAAACACCAGAACTGCCTCGTATGATGTCACTTCGCTCCAATCGCCTATTTGAATACGTGATTTCACACAGAGAAAGCGAAAAATAGTGGAAAAGTGTGATACACCACTAGTATGATACCGAGAGTAAGTAATACCTCTGGTTTCATGACTGCGAATCGCTCCGCTGTAAGATCGCCATGGAGAACTTTCAACTTCAAGTTCGGGTTATTTTTATCTCGAAGGTTCATCACCCTACTTTTAACTCTGTTTTTGTATTTTGTACCACTGTCTTTGAATTCCATAAAAATTGCTATAGGCTGATGTCAAGGAACTTCAAAATTATTGAATGAAGCTAAAATAAAAGGTTTTATAGAAAACATTTACAAAGTACGCCGAAAGCCTCCTTAAAAAAATTGCACAATGAGACACACTAGGCTGGTACTTTGAGCTAAATTTGATGCCAGTAATCTATCGACTTCAAAATTAAAGCAAACCCTAAGAAACAAATTATAAGACCTCACAGTTCATTAATGCCTTATTCAAAAATTTGCCATCTTAGTTTTAAGCACATTTTTTGGGTGGTGCTCATTTCAATGTGTACTATATTTGAAGCCCACCAAACTCCCACGATATAAACTGATTGTTTCTATAAATTGCAAATATTTACAAACAAAGCGAAATTGTGTTAAAACATGTGAAGTTGACTTGAAGTTATCATTGTAGACAAATGAATTATCAAATAAACATAAAGAAATAGAAAAGAGACGTTGCTCGCAGTTTTGGTCATAATCCGACACAAAACACTCATAAAACAGCTTTAAATAAACTGGGAAATAAGAATGAATACACTCCAAACAACATATAACTTTCTGTAAACAGCACGCGAAAATTTTTATTGATGCAAATGAATAGCACCTTTGAACGATAAAGAATGTCTTTTATAATTTTGTGATACCTTGTTTCATTTCTGAGTCATCCACCATTTTGTATGATTGGCTGATGACGTCATTTTGTTTGCAAGAAGTAAAGGAAGTGTATGAGGCTGGCTATATTTCCCAAAGAAAATTGACTCGAAGTATTTTTCTTAAATGGACATGCCTTTCTAAACATCAAATCAGTCCATGAGGCGATCTCTATTACATTTGTTCAGCTCAACTTAAATGTCTACTGCAACTGTAACCTTTCGAAGTTCAAATGCAGCTATATCTCAATATATCATCCTAGTAATTTGCAAACAAAATGACGTCATCAACTGAAACTTAATATCATTGGACAACTAGAAAACAAAGTGAGATATCAAAGAAATTTAAACAGGACTCCGTATCATTCAACAGTGCCGTTCATTTGCAACAGCAAAAATTTTCGCTTCAGATCACCTTTGATGAAAGCTGATTTTTAGCACTGGTCTCAAAAACATGGTACACAAAGATTTAGCAAGGTATAGCTGATGTTCAAAGCTTCGACAACCTGGCCACTAAATCTACTTGGCCAATTAACTATCTATTTATAATCGATCATTTCGCGTTTGTGGAAATAGAAACAGAAAAGGATACCTTCCTCGATATGTGCTGCTAAATCGGTAATGTTTGTAACTAGAATGGAAAAATTTAATGACGCTAAGTGCGAATTCGGAGGGAAACATCTTTGGAGAAATTATGTTCTACAATATACCTAAATGTGTCAAATTTCCAATAATTTATGATAATTTTGCGACAATCAATTAAATCAATCAATCAATCAATCAATCATTTAAAAGAAGAAACTCAAAAGGAATAGACACTATGACATCGAAGTTCCCACCATGAAAGGCACTTACAATTCAAAAATTGCAATATACAAGGAAGAAAACGAAATATAATGAAAGAATTTATGTCTGTCTAGGTAGCTAGGTATTTATATTTAACGTGGCTAGCCCGCGAAAGTCTGAGAGACTTATTTCCAGCAGGGGCCACGAATGTTTTACCATCAGCCCGCCGTAGCTGCCCGCCACAGCTACCAGATTTCCCTCACATGGCTCTGGTCGACCTGGGCTAGTCTTACGGACAGCGACCAAACTGTCCAGCGTGGGATTTGAACCTACGGCCGTTCTGACTTTTGGCTTGCAAGTCAGACGCCTTAACCACTCGGCCACACGCTCACTATCAGCACGTCTCACATTAGAGTCAGGCAGCAATATCAGCAAGTAAGGACCAATTCGTATTCCTCACAATGATATTATTGTCCAGGGAGCATTAACCTTCCAAATGAGTATTCGTTCTTCTTCACCCAGTAATATAGCAACAACCCTTGAATTTCTTAAATGTCATTCCTACCTGGATCACCATCTGTTTTGAGTGAATTTTCCAACATTTCCCGACACCTTTGTCGAACAGCTACATCTCCTTTTATGGGTGGAAATGACACTGGCTTTGCTGAAGTCTTACTACCACCATTCTTGCTGCCGTTACCATTATTCTAAAAGAGAAAAAGTGTGCGCTGTTATGGAAAAACTCATTCTTGGTTTTCAGATTTTTTATGTATTTTCCATAAAAACATTGAGGTAGTCAAATGCAACACAAACTAGAACTTTCAGATATATTAGAGACTAGTTTTATCAAGGTCTGGATTAAGCAATATTCTTAATTTTTTCCACAGATATCTGATGAAGTTCTGAATATGTACATGGTAAAGCTCTGACACTATTCAAAATACTCTTTCAACATTTAAAGTGACAATAAGGCAGGAAGGGATAAGATGAAAGAAACACAGATACAAAGACAAACATTTGTTTCCATTCAACAGGCCAGAAACTGTGTGAACATGCATGAAAAATCACAATTCTCAGCCTACCTAGGTCTCTGCATTAAAACTCTTGATTTATTGTTTCAAAAAGATTGTGCAATCATATATATATACTTTTTCCTTAAGTCAAAATGCCGGATTACATCATGGTATGCAGTTTCTGATCTGCCTTTCATCCTGCTTTGGACATCAATCCATAGTAATGTCACAACTTCTCAAACCTGGCTGAAAAATTAAAACACTACCCTTACCTGACTTATTGCAGATGCTGCTTGTGTAATGTTTGATTGTGATGAAGAAGACATATTACTATCTGATGAAGTTCTTTGTAAATTGCTATCCTTTGGAGCTTTTGATTTGTCTTGGTTGTCTGCAAAGGAAGTATTTAGTGGAAAAATAAACACTGTAAAAGACCAAATTCATGACTGTTTTCTTTGAATAGTAATATAATGCCCCCAACCATACTCTTATATGAAGTGCCTCATGTGTGTTGACATGGATAGTATGTATTTTGTTTGTGCCTTACATGTGAAAAAAAACAAGTGAAGCAAGCAGGACACCATGACTTAAGTTCTGTATCTCATTTTCCAATCCATGTTTGGCAAATTCTCTTTTGGAAGCTGTCTGACAAAGTGCAGTGACCAGTGTCAGATGGAAATACTTAACAAATAATTTAAAAACAAATTTGAAGGCTTCTCACATAGAGGTTTCAGTTTCCTAGAAACCATTTACAAGAAAATTGCTTCTCTGCAGTACATGTGTTGAGCAAATTAACATGATTTCCTGCCTAAGACTTTTTTTAGAAAAATTTTGGTCTTTCACATTGCTCAAGAACTCTTTCAGCAAAAGGATCCTTGTCTGTTAACTCATAGACTCCCATTGGTGCCATCCGGCGCGCTTTGTTGTGAGGTGTTGTATCCCCATTGATTCCATCTGGCGCACGATCTTTCACCCTCCCGTATCCCCACTGTATCCAAGTGGCACATCGCTCCTGATTGGCCAGTTGCTCTAAGTTCGTAGATCTGATTGGTTTAATCTACAATGGGTTTTGTAGCTTTTTGTCTTGGCTTTACAATGATATCTTTTGTTTGGGGGGTTGCCAATGACAATTTTTGAGTTATTATCGTTTGAAACGATACGGCTCTAAATATTGTGATGGATTTTACTTGATCGAAAAATTTCAATGTTACTTTGAAAAAAACGTCTTGTAGTGATCACGAAACTTTGCAATTCAATACAGCAAGACTGCTGTATATAATTGTGATATAAATGGAGGACAGTGAAAGCAATATATCTGTTGCTGAAGGCAAAAAGCAGCGAGAGAATTTCACAGAGGAAGAATGGCCTACGCATCGAAGGTCGCGAGGCGATGGGACTTGTTGGACTGTTTTCATTCCTCGATGCGCCCAAGAAACAAGGTTTATTGATGTGCTTGAGCAACAGGAAAGAACTGAAATTCTAATTCATCATTTATCAGAAGGTCAACAAGAAGTTTGCCTTCAAAAAGAATGGTGATGAGGGACAGCAGCCAAAACACGCAGATGCTAGAAACTCGATGAGATCTTGCGATTAGGCCGCTGACTGGCAAGTCCATGGTTGCTCTTTGCATCCCAAATAAGGGCTGTTGTCAGCAGCAGTTCCATGAAAGCAAAGACTCTTTAACTGAACTGTTTATCAAGAATATTGAACCAACAATTTTTGGACAACTTTCAAGCACTTTACTTGTTCAAATATTAAATACGGAGGATAACAAGCAACTAAACGAAAGCTTGCATTTGTAAATAAACGGCCTAAACTTCATCGCACCAATTAAAACAAACTTCTCGGTTGTAATAAGGTTTGATATAAATAATTGTTTCCATAGTGAAAATATTCAACCTTTTGTGAACAATTTCGTAATACTTTATTTTTTTATAGCAATGACCCAAATACTTAAGATATTATAATTAAAAGCAGAAGTCAAATTTTTTCAATTTTTCTGACACCCTGTGGGGATACAGAGCTGAACAGCTCATTCTTGGTCTGGGGATACAAAGCACAATTACTCACATCTACCACGGGAGTCTATGAGTTAATGGGTGTACAGCATGTACTGTACCAAATGTATTTCTATCAGATGCTTCTTTGTCATTACAGTATTTTTAAAGCCACAAAGTGACTTCATTGACATTTTTTTGTCATTTTCTCTTGCTGTCAAGAAGATAACCAAAATAATTGATTTAGCATTTACCTAATAATTTTTTCCAGTTTTTGATCAATGCTTTTGCTAGACCTTGCAAATCATCCTTGCTACTTGCTTTCCTCAAAACATTGACTGACATTCCTATTCTTGTTTTCTGAAAGAGAAAAAATGTGGTTACAACTTTGCAAGGGAAACAAACACTTAGAAATTAAAACAAAAAGAAGAAGGGTACACTGACTATCAAAACAAACATTTATCTATTCACCTGCAAAATATCAAGTGTAACTGGTATCTCTTTCAATTTCTTCAGATTGTCCATTGCTAGACTGTTGTCCTGCAAGAAAGATATGATCTTCGCTTTTTCATCACTCTTTTGAAAAACTGGTAGGTTCTTTGCATTTTAATACTCTCCTCTGCGGAACCATTGACCATGGAGCTGGGGCTATTCAATCAGTTAGAGGGATAACGTCATGTAGTTGGAGGGCTGACATCAGTAAGGGAAGGGTTTTTTCAGTTACTGAGAGGGATAACAAAAAGTGCAATAGAGGGATAACATCATATCAATGGAGGTGTACATTAGATATATCAGAGGGTTATTCAGTAGCATAGATCACGAGAGAAAAATATGCCTTCCTGTGGCAGTCCTTTCACCTGTAAATTTTAGGTAATTTATTCTGAAGAAACAGAGTGCAGAGCATAGTGTATATTTGTGGTCCTATCCTAGAATCATACAGGTTGTCTCAAAAAAATTGTTCAATTTTTGATTAAATACTAAAACATAATGATACGCTGAATACACCCTTGGTCAAGTCACCCTTTTTCTGAGATTTCAAATTAATTTTTGACACAAGAATCTTGCAAATCCGCTAAAAATTCATGGAGCTACAAGCATTTGAAGTTCAAGTTTGTACAAAAGCTGAAACAAGGGGCCTCGAAATGGCATTTTTGGTAAAAGCCCCATACGCCATCATTTCTGTTATTTTCAATTGTTTCAGGTCAAGCCAAGTGGGATTCAAACAGGTTTTCGATAACCTAACTGTCAAGTATAACGATGCTTTGAGGAAACAGATTCAGTCTCTCGCAGATTATGTTTTGAACCACTGTTTTTGGACTTACGCAATGTGAAGGAAATTTAGAGCATGATCGCAAGAAATAATTTACTTTAGCAGTCCTATTTGGTTTGCTCTGATATCAACAAGAGGTATGACATTGGATAAGATTCTCTTACCTCTGACTCCAAGCTTTCTGCAATACCAGTAATCTGGGGGGTCTCTGGTTTCAGCTATCGCATATTTTTTATCTTCGAGAGCTTGTGACCCAGTGAATTTTCAACCGATTTACACGATTTAGTCTCTAAAATTATTTCATAATCTTAGGAACAGGGTTATCTTTCCATGAGCCTGTTCATGTTGCCCTTATTTTTCAATATCTTATCAAACATCAAACAATTATTTTGAGACACTCTGTACACATTTATCACGCTGGTAGGGTTAGGGTTAGAGATAGAATCAGTAGGCACATTTGCGATCCTAGGATAGCCCAATATGTGCAGTAGAGGCATCCGCCACACAGCAAACACTACGCCAAATATCTAGGAAAAGAAAGTTTCAGCAGTGCTATTCTTGGAGAGACATTGTTTGTCTCAATCTTTCTCAAAAAAAGGTCTTTGTTGTTCACAACATTTGGGAGTGACCAACTCCTTACCTAACCCCCTAAAGTGTCTGTGACTTGTTATCAGCAAAGGATTCCTTGCCAGACAGAGCCAAAAGCTATTTACTGAAAGTTTCAGAGAAACTTCTGCGTGCACTTTTTTTTACAGAAGTTAGCACTATAATGGGGGTGAAGGGTAACTGCCAAAAAAATCAGTGAAGGGTAACTGCCAAAAGTATTGTTTGTGATATTTTCACTTGTCTGCTCCTGCTTCGCAACAAGTCTCAGACCCCTCCCCCCATAATTTTTATCTTAAAATTTAGAGATGGAATCCAAATATAAAAATCCTCCTCTTGTTTTTATATTCTGTCTGATACATACCGCTTGCCCTTGTTCTACCAGCTTCTCCAACTTCTTTCCGATCCCGAGAACTTCTTCTTCTATGGCGGACATGCTTCTCCTTCTCTGACTTTAAACAATCGCCGTGTATTGTTAAATGTTTCGATGGCCTGGGCCTAAAAGACCAACTTCCACTCTAACTTCAGGATTCAACCTCCGTCCCTTGAAGAAACAGCAAAAAATAATCACCATGCAATACTTCAATGAAAGCTCTTTACAACAATGTGTATCTTTATCGGGTAGGTGGATGCATTTGCTCTTTCAGAGAGCCTTTGTGAAGTTGGTTGAGTGTCACAGCTTCGATCTCCAATATGGCCGCCTTTCCAAAAGGACAATAGGAGAGTGCTCCACACGCATGCTCATAACAAAGCCTGCTGACCAAAAGGTGCGGAAAGGCATCAGAAATGGCGGGAATTTTCATATTTTTGCTGCCATAATTCATTCGTTTGTTTCTGCGCAGAAGGAAGGCCATTAGAATTTGTTCGGTTACCCTTGAATTTTACCAATAGAAGTTTCTGAACAATAATGATAGAGGCTAAAACATCGCTGCAGAAACAATGGGGTTACATGACCGTCTCTTGTGGTGATTAACCCTTGATCTTTGTTTTAAGTTAACCATGATGTGCAATAAGAAACGTAATGTACACTCACCGAATGTGTGTGTTTTTTGTGTCAAATCTTCTGTCAATGCCATCTTGACCATAACTGCCTCGTTAACATTTCACAATTTTCTGAAGCCAGCCATTCAAATGTTACTCAGGTACCTTCTGAGTAACTTGATGAATGAAGCAAGTTGAAACAAAGACAAACACGTGCTAACGATCTCCTTTATCAAAATCGAACATATGGCACTAAGGCACTTGAGTAATGTTTGAACATTAGAAAACCACAAAAAGCGTCGTTTTAAAAATGTTTACGAGGGCATAGGAAGAAAACACTAAGGCTATCATTGAACTCCTAAGAAACTGGCTGGAAACTCCGAATACTCAGGATCTGATGCCTTCAAAAAAGTTTCAACAGACTGGCTCAAATGCTTGGTTTCTTTGTAAAAATAGAGTCCCGCAACGAGTATGCAACGAGTCCCAGTTTAAAAATACCAAACTTGTACACCCCACAGAAAACAATACAGGAAAGGGACAAAGCATACCTTGTGCCAGAATACGACATCATCATATGATATTTACACCAAAATTGGGTAATTATGTAATGAATATATTAAATACCTAGTTTAAAATACGATAAACCGCTTAGATTCATACATAACATTTTCTCAACAGTTCTCTGTTACTTCTTAAAGCAGTAGAATTACTTTGTACTGGAACAGCGAATTCAACGCATCATACTACATATATCAAAATCTGCTAAAAACGGTGGGATGCCGTGTTTTCAACTTTATGAAGGATTAATTAAAGATATGAAGGAAAGAAAATAAACATACTATATAATACCCAGAGATGTAGGAACATTGGCGGGGGGGGCATTAGAGGCAAGTTCTCCCCATGATTTTCCAATTAACTCGTACAACCTTTTTGTTTCAGTAAGTCCCTTTTTAACTTACTGAAACATTAACAATGAACTGACATGCCCCAAAGTTAAAGATGCCTCATACAGCCTTGGTAATAACCTAATTCACACTCACAAGTTCCCAGAGGGGTATTCAGTAAATATGCATACGGGTGAGGGCGACCCAAAAATATCAGCTTAGCCTCACTGCAACCCAAAAATGTCAGCTAATTTTATACTTTGACACCTGTAAACGAACATAGAAACATAGAAACAATGCTAATTGAAGCCAGGATTTTCTCTACAGAACCAAGAAATATCAGTTTGACTATGTTTTATACCCAAAAAATATCATGGTTATGATTTTTGTTAGTTTGAACCCAAAAATATCCCTGTTGGAAATATTCAAGCCCAAAATATCGGACTTTCCTTCTCGAATGTGACACCATGCTCTCAAACGATGCATTCCGATCACTCAGTCGAACAAATCGAGATCCTTTGATTGCTTGAAATTCAACCAAGTTTAGATAAAGCTGTTTGAACTATTTCAATGTGAATGTGGTATAAGGAACTCTTTTAATCGAAGCAGTAAATTTCCAAATTTTATGAAAACAAGACAAAGTTTCACACAAGTAATCGGCTTAAAACAACAGTCAGTTCTCTCAAAGCCAACACTCATTTATGATCAAACCTACATTCTCACCCCATTTTGTTGTTTCTCTTCACCAGGACTGCGAGAAAAGCTTGGCAATGTAGCTCTTCCTTCATTCTTCTCCTCGCGCCTTACTTGGATTGACCGACGCCATTATTCAAACTGTATTTCGCATGTGAGCTCCTACGCAGCGATGCTTTTCAATTTCTACTCATTTTTTGAATGGAAGTTCGAAATGAGAAGCATCGCTACGTGGAACTTCAGGTGGCGCAAAGTACAGTTTGAATAATAGACCATTAGCTATTTTGGAAAAGAGCCTGGGTCGAGCGTTACTTTTGTACATTTTTTATCAGCCAGGCTCGATGAAGTGGCGTTAGAGCTTCAGTCATGATAGTGCACATTCGAATATTCTACGGAATATTGGAAATATCGTTCAATTCAGATTCTATTCAGAATAGCTTAAAGGATATTAGAAGAGCAACAACACAGTGAGTGAAAATACAGTTTTTGTCATGACAATGAGTATATCAAAGGTCTATTTAGACTGATGAAAATCGTCGTAGTTTCGCTCCTTGATAGGCTGATAATGAAGCGCAGTGGCCGGCATCCAATTCAATGAACGAAGCGGAAACTGGGACTGAAGTAGTTAGTCTACGGTGTATTGTTGCCCTCTCTTCTTTTAACTTTATCAGCATATCAGCCATCGTTCTCGAATAAACAGCCAAATTTCAGCTAAATTAGGATTCAGAGGAGGGCTCACTAGCCAACTTTACCCGAGAATATGATCTACCTAAACAAATAACACTAGGTTTGATGTATAAAGTCTACTAAACATATAGAGAATATTTTATTGCAATGATTTACATTTTTCCAACTAAAACCATTGATTATGAACTCTTATTCATATTGAATACTCTTATTATAAGCAGTTAGAATCCATATATAGGCTCTTTTCATTGTGAACAAATTCTTTCCTTGTGCAAGGATGTCGATTTAACGACAAAAGCGAGATAACAAACATTATATGACCAGGTTCCCCAAAAATTACTCCTACTTCAAAAGTCACCAAAATCCAACTTCATGGCCAAGCTTTAATTTTCTTGGCGAGATGACGAAAGATCAACTTATTCCCATCGGTGTAGCTACATAACTGGCAGTAAGATTAACTTTAGCATTAGCAAGTTTGGCTCTTTTCAGGGCAGCTTTGTTTTGAAGTACAGGGTGTCCCCAAAAAACTGCACCCCATTTCTGTGGCTACTGTGAAGGAGCTGTAGATTCAATTAGGCTGTTTTAGCAAGAAGACGCAAGTCAACAAGACGTCAGCATAATTCTTTTGTTCGAGGATGTAAATTACAAAGTGAAAGTTCGAGGATGTAAATTACAACTTCAAAACTTTTGTGAGTCTGGAGAGATTTATTGTAAGTTCTATTCTGAAACTGGCAACCTGAAAAGTATACTTTTGAAGGCCGCACTGCAAAAAAAGAACGTCGAGATAGCAAGCAAAATGCAATATGAGCACATTCACAAATGATAGAAATGCAAGAATGCAAACCATTCTTTGGGAATTGGTCTGTCTGTGAGCAGCTTTCTGGTAGGGCAAAGGCTGGAAAATTAGAATGCTCTAAAAACATATGAAATGAGCTGCGTTTCAAAGACGTCCGCGTCTCGCTGCAAAAAGAGCCTATTATCTCGGATTTTCACAGTTGCATAGGTCAAGCTTCAGCTTAGAGTTTGAGACCTTGTATGAGTCAATCTGACACGTGGTTGCTGATTAATGGTAAAGTAAGGCAAAATTGGTGGTTTGCTTTCAAAACAGCACTTCTTTGGTGCTCTGGCAATGCCAAAATAAAGTTCGTTTTCAAAGAAAGGTTCTGGAATCGTATTAAGAAGTTCACGACATTTCCAAAAAGGTAGAAAGTCCTCTCCAATGAATAGAGAACACTGCTAATCCTATGAAATAATCCTTTCTTTGAAAACTCACTTATTCTGATATTTGCTGGAGAACAATAGAAGTGCTGTTTTTGAAGCAACAACTTATTTTGTCTTTTCACTGCCATAAACCGTCAACCACTTGTCAGACTGACTCATACAAGGTCTCAAACTCTAAGTTGAAGCAAGACCTACGCAGCTGTGTAAAAACCGAGATGATTGAATCTACAGCTCTTCCACAGCAGCCACGCAAACAGACACAATTTTTGGGACACCCTGTGTACCATTAAAAAAACAAATCATCACCAGACTAATTTCAGATTGTAAACTTAAGCTTCTGATTTAGTCATAAACCTTGGAAACAAGACCCACATATCATTGCAGACATCAAGGACTAAAAATTTCAAAATTATGGCTATTTCTAGCAACTTTCAATGAATCAAGTTAAGAAATATTTTTGCTCACACAGTCCATGAAATTAGAAAGCAGTGGTTGCTAATCAAAATTGGGGGTAGGAAAACTGTATGAAATTTTGTAAGCGGGGAAGATATGGCTATTTGGCATCTGAGAAGATATGAAACTGTGCGCTGTTAGAAACCCTGGGGGTATGGATCATTCATTATAGCAACAGTTGTCTGCAGATCATAATTCGGACAGAGAATGTTACCATTTCTCGCCGCCCGCAATACTTTCTCAAGGAAGAAACATTATTCTGCTAAGTTTCGCTAGATCTATTTACAAAGATTTTTATAATACTTTGATTTTACGAATCTCGGGAAACAATCCAAAGACATCAGATTGTAAATATAGTTTTTTGCATTTAAGAAAAGGTCTGGATCACCTGAATCCAAATTGTCCTCGATGTGTGCTCGTATCTTTGCGTCTATGCTCACCTAGGAAAATAAAAGCAGAAAATAGTCAATGTGAGAAAGTTGGGAGGAAACTATAGACTTATGATGACGCGTCCCTTGCATCCCTGCAGTAAACCTTCCTCAACAGGGACTCAAAATGAAACAGCGAAAAACGTGGCCCTATTTTCTGCAATAATCAATGGAAATAAGATGGAATCACGGCTTCGAATCTCAATCCCGTGAGAGTGTTTTCAATTCTTCAATCGAATCGAAAATTCTATCATATTAACACCGTAACAATAGTGCTTCACAAATCTCGTAATCTCTAAGAATTGCGGGGTTTGCGCCTAATTATGGCCAGGCTTTTCAGGGTAACATTATCATAGGTTTCAGAGTCTCTGTTGACCGAAGCGCCATCATCAGTTAAAGAGCACAAGGAAAATAAAGACTCATTGTCAGAAGTCTAACGAAACTCAAGATACGGCTCAGATCCTTACTGGTTCTCTGAACACGCGAAAATCATCCGACCTAACGAAGATCAGCCAGTGGCATCGCCGTTTCTAGCCCCCTGAGACAAAATCAGTCGCTTGCGATGAAGTTTCTAGTACCCACACAGAAACTGAAATGGATGCTCAAATATTGTATAATTTGGTTGTATAACTGGCCGATTCCAGGCCCAAGAATGGGAGCAAGGTTTTTACTAGCCCGTACTCTCGAAACAGTTTCGCAAATTAAAGGATGGCACACTTACCTCACATGGGGAAATAGTAGATATAAAATCTTCATAAACTTTTCGAGCAGTTTCTTTCCTTTCATCAGGATTCTTCATTTGATACGCATCAGCAGCTAACCAAAAACGTAAATTCTCATCACTGTATTGCGATTGTAAAAATTCTTGAAATAATCTTCTTCCCACTACGAAAAAAAGAGCATTGTCAAACACCTTACTGTTTATTTGTTTGTTTGCAATCTGTTTCGAGTAGGCTTGTCAGGATTTCTAGCTACTGAAAGCTAATTGAGGCCCACTGTGCATGCCGCATCCAGGCATGGGACCCCTAGTCTAACGTCCCTTCCGAAGGATGACGAGATGAGTTGCGAGGTCAGACCTCCGAGATCACCCATCCGGAGTTTGACCTCACTCGACCGAGCTTAACTTCAGTCACCCGACGAAGACTGTATAAGCCACTTGGCCACTCACCCTGCTACTATTTACCAGGTGAGTCCACGATTGTATCCACTGTTTTTAAAATCAACCAAAAAGTAAAGCTGCCAATATATCAGATTTTAACTCCATCATCTTAGCCGCTCTTACACGGTCAGATTTATCGAATTCGATTTGTCGAATTCAACAAAATCTGACGGTAAAAATCGGATGACTTATGCCATGGTGAGACTGTTAAATTCGATTTTTCAAGAATCAGACCTTTGATATTCCTCTCGATTTATCGAATGGCAAATGAATGAAATTTTTCCTCACCGATGCTCTACCGCATGTAATTTCAAACCACATGCAAGCAAATTGGCGTGCTCCGAGCTTAAGTTCAAGAAAAAAGAACAGAGGCTTTTATTACTGAATACGAGAAGCAGCAAAATCTTTGGAATAAATTATTGACTCCAAACAAAGGAAGAGGCATCTTTTTAAGGTATTCGTCAAATCTTCGGCAGTCATCCTCAAGTAATTGTTTGTAGCAGTTAGCAGTCACTCCTTTGTCACACCAGTAGGGTAAATTCTCACCTTGTGCAAGGTGCTATTTACGAGATGTTTTGTGCTTACAACAAAAGAAGAGGGGTAAATCTAAGGCCCTTTCTCGTAGATGTTATTCATTTGATTTAGAAGCCCAGTAGAAACCATGATAATTCTCGAGCATTTAGGGCTTAAATGAAGCAATTACCATACAGCTCCTGAATCAAATAAATAAAATCCACTGCACAAAACTTTAGATTTAGCCTTCTTCTATTGTTATAAGCACAAAACTTCACTTAAAACCACCCTTCACTTGCACAAGGCGAGAGTCTGCCGTACTGCCTTCGAGCCAACTTTTCCAGCCGAATTTGTTTTGATTTACTGGTTGAGAGAATTTCCTAAGTCGGCAGTCACTAATCGCTTTGAATTGAGATTTCAATTAAAGCAACTGTTGCTATTGCAGTACAAAGTCTGTCCTTGTTGCAAAATTTCTGTTTATTTTGTCACCAGAAAAGTTGTTTCGGAGCAATGTAGACTTTCTTGAACCATATAAACTTTCCGATGGCAAATGTTGACAAAGGATGCCAAGGCCTTTTTTGAATGATCAGAGATAGGTTACATTTAAGTTGCTTGTAATGTGCAAATGACACGAATGATTTTGAAAAAACTAAACATTCTTATCTATGTTGACATATTTACTACAAAGGTATCATCAGTTTACAGGGATCTGATGAACAGTTTGAGAGCTGGTGGCTTCCAAACATCTATACTTTTCCTGACTCAAGGCACATTCCACTTCACTGGCAGCTCGCATATAGCATCGCTCGCACGCGATCCTTTGTTTGAAATTCGCATGTGAGCGTACGCAAATCGCATGCGAAAGTTTGCGATGCGATTTGGACCTTTTCGCAATGTTTGACTTCTTGCGAAAATTCGCATGCGAACCATTGTCTCGGATTGAAGGCAGCCAATTGAAAAGAACTTTACGAAACAAAGAGATATAGACGGCACGCCCTGTCAAAAGGGGATTGATTTCATTGACTGAATAAACAACCGAAATTTTAGCGAATACGTTTCAGGTGTGTATTGAATTAGCAGGCGTTTGGAATTCGGAATTCGCAAATCGCGTTCGTTTTGCGAATTGCGATGAAATGGAAATGGGCCTTCATACGGTATATATATTCAATCATCTCTGGCTAAGGGTCTGTCCACATGAAACCTAGCCGGACGAGTATCTTCCCAGGATGTCACGCTCACAAAGAATTCCTTTAAGAGATTCATTTACAACGTCTAAAAGGGCCGTGAAAGTTTGTTCACATGGGAAAATGTAAAGCCGTGGCGGGACGGATGTTCTGCCAAAATCTCACACTGAAAATGCTGCCTTATGAGCTCATTTTGCGATTATTGAGGAAAACATCTCTCCTAAGCTAAGCGAAACGTTTTAATCCGCGAGATCTCGCCTGCTGTCGAAAGCGGACAGGATCTTACAACACTGTTTTCTCCCATAATCACATGATCCCTGAAAGCTCGGATGAATACCATTATTTGGCTTCAGTGTATCGCAGCAACAGTTTTACTGGTCGTTCTTCAAAAGAAGGTTGGGTAGCGGCAAAATCTTTGATAAAGTTGGTTTAAAATTCTATGAAATATACTCATTTTTTTGCAAGAAAATTCTGTTGATACTATTTTGAGGCTGTTTCCAAACGTTTCTTGAGATCTCAAAAAAGAACAAAACTCTCCAAGTCTAAAAATACTGAAGATTTCTGAAAAGTCTAGCGGCAGCAAATTAGAGAAGAATAGCTCATGAAAGTTTACACCAACACTTTCATCTCAAAATTTTACATGAGATGAGAACATGGTATATTGTTTGAGACACAAATTTTCTGATTCGCTTGGTGATAACGTAAGAATACGTACGTTGAGACTCCATCAGTCTATCGAAGCTAATCGACCAGGTTTTCGCCTCTTCTTTGCATGACCTGAAAAACAATCAATCGTATTGAGGCAAACCACCCTTAGAAGACATATAAATAAACTTTGTTCTAACAAGTTGGTCAGAAAAAATATACCACAATCATTTGAGAAACTAGTTATTTTCCATTTGATAAGAATGACCTTTCAATTTCCCCAAGAGGATAGCACGTGTATTGTAGTCATGGCTTTAAAGAAGAGATTCTAAGGAACGTTTGATCGCCGTTTTTGGAAGTTTCTTGAAGGGCTTTCTCAAGAAAATCGCTCATGAATTAAGAACAGACAGGGCAATCTAAGTCTGGCAAATTTCAAAATTCAACTGATCACACCGGCTATCATATATATAAGGCATTTGCTAATATTATTTAGACTGATTACGATAGTATGGTTGTATAGCAATTAGGAAATGTGGCAGAATGTAGAGATTCTTCATCTGGCCCTATTTAGGCCAAAACTCCTCGATTCCTTGCGTACCAATCAGATTGCGAGATTTGTGAATTACTACTGTTACGGTGTAAATGTAGTAGAATGTTTGATTCGATTAAAGAATTGAAAACACTCCCACGGGATTGATATTCGAAGCAGTGATTCCATCATAATTCCATTGATGATTGCAGAAAATAGAGCCAGGCTTTTCACTGTTTCATTACGAGTCCCTGTTGCGCAAGACTTACCGCAGGGATACAAGTGACTCATCGTCATAAGTCTAAGAATATTCGAATACAATGGTTACTTGATTCCGAATGACGTAAAATAGTCTTTGAAAGAACAAAGAGAAATCAACATACGTGCACATATTTGATGATACAAATTTCTCCGCATTTTCTGTACCAGGTTCTCTGCAAAGATGAAGGAAAGTTCAATCATACGAGCAGGGCATGAAAATACATTTCCCTTCCTGCGACCAAACAAAAAAATGCCTAAAGTTCATGCAAGAACACAAACGTGAAGATATCAAGCATGCTAAAAGATAAGGGGTCTTCTTCCAATGATAAGTAGCAACCGCGTAACCAGTATTCTGTGAATGCGAATGAAACACACAAAAAAACAAATTCGGAGGAAGTTTTGAGCCGATTTAGATTTTGATTTGATTTAATCCATACTTCAAGTTGGTATTTACAATAGTAATTATAAAAATACTAATTCAAACCAACTATTTACAGCAGAAAAAATATACATTAAACAAAAATTAGCGGCATATTTTACAGGTGCATTTATCACCAGCCCAGTCTTTGATCCTCTTTTTGAAAGCCAAAAGTGTTGGCTCATTTTTGATGCCATCATCTAAGGTGTTCCAGAGTATACTCCCTCTAAATGATAGTGATTCTTGCCCATAGCCCTGTGTCTTTATTTGTGGCAGTTTGCACAGATTTTGTATCCTCAGATTATAACTTACATCCTTCTTTTCATGAAATTCCCATATAAGCGATGGGTAAAGATGATTCATGGACTTGTAGATTTCTGTCATTAATTTCTGCAAGTTTCTAACATGTATACAAAAACTGCCACTTCGAGGGAGCAATGTTTCAAAGGGACATTCGTAATCTTTATAGAGGATCCGAAGAGCACGTTTGTGTGTGCGATCAATCCCTTTGTAAGCATCTTTGTTACAGAATAGACAGATCAAGAATGATTGGAATCCCATAAAAGAAATCATCTATGGTTTACTAAAAAGCATGACAGAAAATCAAGTTCTGGAATTATTTCATATTTGTTGCATATAATATTTATAAAAACTGTACATGAGATACAATCTATCTTCAGTAATTGCTTGACTTTCCGTAAGTTATTTTCAATAAGAAAAATGAGGAAACAGTGCCTGATACACAAAAGGAATTATTCAAAAAAATTTTCTTGAAGGACATTATGAACTGAAAAGTTTCTCCGACCGCCCGGTCACATGGTCAGATGGGTCACATGGTCAGGTGGGTCACATGGTCAGGTGGGTCACATGGTCAGCTGGGTCGCATGGTCAGGTGAGTCACATGCTCAGGAAGAAAGCATAATCTTTAGAAAGGCGGGTGTAAAAGTCTATTACATTTTTCTTTGAATCAAATGACTTGAATTCGGGGGGCTTTGCTGTAAATATGCCGTTGGACTTGCTACAAGTCTATCTTCTTTTGGTAACGAGAGAAGGAAAAAATAGAAAAGAAAAAGAAAAAAGAGGAGGGAAGGAAAAAGATATCTTCCTCCTCTTTCTTTCTTTTTTATTTTTTCCTTCTCTCGTTACAAAAAGATAGAGTTGTAGTAAGATGGCAGCATTTTACAATGTTATGATAGCACATTAGAGCAAGGCGGTTATTACTGATTTTTGTGGCATTTTAGACCAGGTGGCTGTGAGAAAAAAGTACCAGGTAAATCGAACGATAGCTAATACAGTTCGAATGTGAACAATAGTGAGAAGAGCTCCAACGCCACTTAATCTAACCTTGTGGTAGAACAGCTAAAAGGTTTCAGCGTCGTAGTTGCAGCCTTACCAGTTAAGGCCAAAAGCGAAACTACGACATATAATAGAGTTTACAGTGTGCTTCAAGCGTGCCTGCAAAGGACACTGGGTAACAATGGCTCTTCAAAGGAAGAGGTGAGAGAAGTTTAATTTTTTAAAGAATTGCACCTTAAGCTGAATTATCTACGGGTAGCAAAGAATACAAAGATTTGCAATTAGAATGAAATTCATACCCTTGACAGCATCCGCATGCTTTGACATCAGAATTCTTTTCAACTTTTACGTCCGTATAACAATGGCTCTTCAAAGGAAGAGGTGAGAGAAGTTTAATTTTTTAAAGAATTGCACCTTAAGCTGAATTATCTACGGGTAGCAAAGAATACAAAGATTTGCAATTAGAATGAAATTCATACCCTTGACAGCATCCGCATGCTTTGACATCAGAATTCTTTTCAACTTTTACGTCCGTAGTACTCTCCGGAGATACAGTTGAGGAACATCCACCCATCGACTATAAAATACAAAAAGAAACTTTAAGTGTGGATGAACTGAACGGAAGATAAAACGAACAAACAAATTAAAGGATAATAGACATTTTAGCTATTCTGAAAAAGAATGTTGATCGAACAATCTTTCATTAAATTGTGTAGAATATTCGAATGTGCACAATTGCGATCGAAGCTCTAACGCCATTCAATCGAATCTTGCGTATAAAGATGTACAAAAATATCGCTCGATCCAGGCTCTTTTGCAGAATAGCTAAAAGGTCTATCATGGGTAATTAGGGGTTGGGATATGTGGCCGTGAGATATACAAAAAGAAACACACAAGTTCCTCACCTAATATGCAAATAAATGATTTGTGGTACAAAATTTTTCAACAGCTTAAAATAGCGGACTCGTCATAATAAAACCATGGACGTAGAATAAACTTTTGACCTGTAGAGAAACAACTCCGGTAAAATGACAACTCCGGTAAAAGAACAATGATCAAAACATAAGATAAACCTGTAACTAGAGAGAAAACTGTTAAACCTGCACAAGAAAGTCATCTAATAAGTATTTTTAGGAACCAAATCTTGAGTGCAATGTATTGTTTAGAGCACCCCCTTAACCACCTGCGCAAAGTGCTTCACAGTACACAGTATTGTCACGGGGAAATAAATTCATCTTTCCTTTCCTCCTTCGCTTTTCTCTTTGTTCCCCTGTGATAAAATAATGCGCTGCGAGGCACTATGTGTAGGTTTAAGTTTTCAGTTTGAGTTTCAGTTTCATGTGTTTAAATTCCACTACATACAATTTATATATATGCATACAATTAACTTTACTAACAAATAACTAAACTACAGGGAAATAAGACAATATTACAGAAAATTAATACATTATACAAATAACGAGAAACGCAATAAATTCTATGGAGGGAATTACTTAGAGGAGGAGCTCTGTCAAAAAACAACAAACTGCAAAAAACACACAATTAAGACCCCGTTTACACGATGCCGGTAGAATTTGAAAACGGCAGAATTTTATGCCGCCTTGGAAAATAAAAGCTCCCCTTTACACGATGCCGGTAGAATTCGAAAACGGCATGAAAATGTGTCGTTTTGGCCTCCCGTTTACACGATGCAGGTAGAATTTTATTTTATTCCATAGACAATAACAACTGACGTCAATGATAAATCAAGATGGATAAAACAACTATGACAATAAGGACAATAGGGAGGATTAAGAATATTAGCCTCGTGACGAAAGCGACATAAAATTCTGCCGGCAAAGTGCGTTTACACGATGACGGCAGAATTTGAAAACGGCAGAATTACAAACTTTGCCGTTTTGCTAACCGAAACAAAATTCTGCCGGCAGAATTGAATTCTGCCGGCATCGTGTAAACGGGAGGCCAAAACGGCACTTTTTCATGCCGTTTTCAAATTCTGCCGACATCGTGTAAACGGGGCCTAAGGTGAGTAAAATAAATGCTTCTTTTTGCACATGGCGGGCACTTCAAAAGCAAAAAAAGTAATGTAAATGCGTTGGCGAATAGCTGTTAAAAATATGCTTGCAAAAAGACAGGACTTTGATTTGTCAGCATGAAATCTGCACACAATCTAGATACCGCATGAGTCAGCATAACCTACTGTTTGAAAACCATACATGGAAATCAATGCAGCCAATTTGTAAAATTTCAACTCTAACTTATTTTTTTTTGTCTTCTCTCATAGTTCTAGATGCATCATTCTCTTCTGAAGCTGAGCAGTCAGTGCACCAAAAATGACGAGAATTGAATTGGCTTCCAATCGGCTTCTAAGCCAAACAGATAAAATTCCCGAGGCCAAGGGGAAGATGTATCCTCCTTCTCCCAACAAACGCTCATGCTTGTTCATAAAACCATTTTGAGATGCACAACGAGCAAGTTGGGTAGCGAGCTGGGTAGCGAGAAGTCGTTGTTAAGAATTTAGCGTACGTCCACATCAGACGCCATGCCAAAGATTAGGCCGTTCAGACCAACTTGTGTACATTTATACATGACTTTCCTGTTTGCACAAACAAACTTGAACCTCACAAAACAGAGTTCAGTCCATGGCTTTATATTCTCCTGAAACAACTTTCTTAAGCGTGGATCCTTTAAAAAGATATGTACACCTCCATAAACATTCCCCGGCACTCACATTTGATAATCCTGCTACGAGGTAACTGCGAAGGCGTCTTAAGAATTTAGCGTACGTCCAAATTAGACGCAATGCCAGAGATTAGGCCGTTCAGACCAACTTGTGTACATTTATACATGACTTTCTTTCTTTGCACAAACCAACTTGAACTTCGCAAAACACAGTTCAGTCCATGGCTTCATAATCTCCTGAAAAAAATTTTTAAGCTTAGCCACAAAAGGGAACCTTGGCGTGTGATAAACTCTCAAGTTCTCCATGGTTGGGATCCATAGCAAGGATGCAACGTCTATACAAACGATACACTGGCAACTTCGTAAACCAATGTTTTCTCTTTCAACATGGCAACTGAAAAATCACTAATGACATCCCTGTCAATGAAAATACAGCCATCCAAATAACTTTTCAATACATACAGGTAGTGGTATGAGTGAGGTATGGATTATACATCAAACGAAATTCAGCAATTACATACCATATCAAAATCATACACTACCTTTTTCCTTTTGAACATACCAACTTGAACCTGACAAAACACAGCTCAGTCTGTGATTTCAAATTCTCCTCAAACAACCTTTGTAAGCATAGCCAAATACGAAGTCTGCGGAACAGAAAATCTGCTGCAGATACAAGCTCACTTTCTTTATGGCTGAAGCTGCGCTTAAAGGTCTTGACCTGCCAACACACTTGCTCGACACCGATTCATTCAGCTCAAACACGAGGCATTGTTCTCAGCACAAACTCTTTACACGTTGCCAAGGTGATCCAAAATAAATGAAGACAGGTGGCCTAAGTGCGAGTAGTCTTAAAGCCGGCAGAGGAATGAATTCCATGGTGAAACATACGCAGGTGGACATGACGTTTGCGAGTAAGCCATTTATGGGAAGGATAAGGGCGCAAATACGCTAAAACTAGGCCTAGAATCCATCTAAACACTAGTATTAGCCACAAACTACATCAACGAGGCCATAGAACAGCTTACGCAGTAGAATTAAGCTACAGCAGTAGGCCCAGAGGCGGTGCGAAATCTAGTCTTAGCCAGAACAGTAAATGATGAACAGGCTTCAAGTGACGTAAAAGAATTATAGAGTCTTATGTGAACAAGTATGCAAATCTACGCCAATAAGAAGGAGCTTTGCCAGGATGTGTAATTGTCTTCAGGTAAACCGTGAAGAATAAACGAATCAACAGAAAGCAATTCTGAAAGGAGAGTTGTTTTAGAGGAAAAAGTTGCAATGCTACGCGAGCTGAAATAGGTACAATAGGTCATTTAAGTAGGGTAAGCGCGCAGATACTGAAGGACTAGCCAAGCAGAGGAAAGCTATTCAAGTCCTGCCATCTGTTTTCTGATTGGAGCAAGTAAAATAATTTGGCAATTGAGAAGTCTGCCTAGTCTTGCAACTGTAGGGGAACAAGACCTTCACACGCTTGAAGCACCAATGATGAATACATTAAGGGTGTGTTTGATTGGTGCCAATTCTGAAAACGGTAGACTTGAAGATTCGGAATTTGTGTTTGATTGACTACCAAATTCCGAAAACGGCAGGTTTGGCAGGTTTGGAAGGCCTGCCGAGCCTTCTGCTCCAACAGGCGGAAGGTTTGGCGGACTTTGGAGAGATTCTCGTTTTCATTTGCGAAATTCTCAAAACGAGGCGAATTTGCTCGTGCCGCTATGGTGATTGAGTCGATTCAGTCTTTGTTGCCAAGCACCGGACTCGTCTTCGTGTTTTTCAACTGGAAATCTCGTTTTCGCCAGGATGAATCTGAAACCTGCTGTTTTGAAGAATTTGGCGTTTGATTGGGCACTATGTTTCCGTCTTTGCGAAGCCTACCGTTTTTAGAATTTGGTAGGTTTGAAATTACCAATCAAACACGCCCTAAAAACATGCCTGTTTATCAAGAATTTTGAATCATGAAATTAATAGAAAACCAGATTGTGCACATAATAATTTATTTCACAGCTGTTCTGCTGAAACTGATTATTCGGAACGATTCTAAACATATTTTCATTTATAAAGTCAATAAGTAATCAACTCATAATTGAATTTCAAATGAGAGACCAGTCTCTATTTTCAAATTTTTCGGATAACAGCATAGGTTCCAAATGTTTGAGGCCCCGTCCACACGTATACGTTTACGTTTTGTAAACGCATAGAATGTTTTCCGTCCACACTGATCCACTGAGCGTTTTAGCCTGTCCACACGTAAACGCCAAAACAATGGGAAATGAATGATGAGCATGAAATCTATGACGTAATCGTTTACAAAAGTATGCGTTTACGACCGTCCACATGAAAACGCAAAAACAGTGTTTAAAAAAACTGCAAATGATTGGTGAATATGAAGTCTGTGACGTCACCGTTTACGAAAGTATGCGTTTACGACCGTCCACACGGAGACGCGAAAACAGCGTTTTCAAAAGTATCCACTTTGGAAAGCGTTTTCGAATGTATGCGTTTAGGATAACTTGAAACGCCGTTTACGTGTGGACGGAAGGCGTAAACGTATAAGAATGTATGCGTTTACAGACGTAAACGTATACGTGTGGACGGGGCCTTGACGAAAAAGGTGGGTGTAAAGTTGTATGACATATTTCTTAAAACTGGATGCTTTCAAAGAATCTTTAGGTTCCTTTCCACAATTCTACCATTGGTTTTTTTTTAGAAATTTTGAATATGCTTTTAAATCACAGCGCGTTCAAAATTTTAGTTGATTTTAGGATGCAAAGTCATGAGATTTCTGAATCATAAAACAAAAAACGCGACAGATTTTTGCTTGATGCCACAATACAAACATCCAGGTTTTCTTGGAAATCATTTCATGCTTCGTCAAACAATTTAGGAATTGCGAGTTTTAAATTTTTTTGAAAATTTTTCTTGAATTTTCGAAAAAGAAGAAAAACACTCCAATTGTGAAAATATAGAAGATTTCAAAAAAGTCCAACGGCAGAGTTATAGCGAACTAGCTAAGGTTTCATTGAAGCTATTCAATTGAAAGAAATACTTCGTTCTTAATTTTATACCATCCTTTTCAAAGATTTGCAACCTACAGGGTGTCTCGAAAAAATTGTTCGACGTTTGATAAAATATTGAAAAATAAGGACAACATGAACAGGCTCATGGAAAGATAACCCTGTCCGAAGATTATGAAATAATTTTAGAGACCAGAATCAAGCAAATCGGTTGAAAATTCACTGAGTTACAAGCTCTCGAAGATCAAAAATATGCGATAGCTGAGACCAGAGACCCCCCAGATTACTTGCATTGCAAAAAGCTCGAAGACGGAGGTAAGAGAGGCTTATCCAATATGATACCTCTAGTTGATATTAGGGAAACCAAATAGGACTTCGAAAGTAAATTATTTCTTGCGATCATTCTCAAAATTTTCTTAACATTGCGTAAGTCCAAAAACAGTGGTTCAAAACATAATCGGCGAGAGACTGAATCTGTTTCTTCAAAGCATCCACATGCTTGACAGTTAGGTTACTGAAACCTTTTTGAATCCCACTTGGTTCGCCCTGAAACCATTGAGGAATAACAGAAACGACGGCCTATGGGGCTTTTACAAACAATGCCATTTCGAGGTTTCTGGTTTCAGCTTCCGCATAAACTTGAACTTCAAAAGCTTTTAACTCCATGAATTTTTAGTGGATTTGCAAGATTCTTGTGTCAAAAATTAATTTAAAATCTCAGGAAAAGGGTGACTTGACCAAGGATGAATTCAGCGTATCGTTATTTTTTAGTATTTAATCAAACGTCGAACAATTTTTTTGAGACACCCTGTATGCTTCGGATAACAATCTTATGATATTATAGATTGATAATATATATAAATCAAACCATTCCATAAAAAGACCTGCACAACAACGACAACAATTACATGCTCTAGAGCAGATCTGATGGTTTTAATGGGGAGGAGGATCTTGGCTAAATTTTGGAAAGGGGTCTGCTGCGAGCATATTCAAAGTGGTGCCGTCGGCTTGACTCAATTTTTCGAAAATAGCACCCTTGCATAAACCTCTTTCTAATGAAATGACACCCTTGACTGGACTAATACTGAACAAATGAAACCCTAGACTTGTCCCAAATCTATTTCGTCATCTGTCATAAGTCTGCCTGGAACAGGGAACGTTTTTTTGATTGACAAAATAGACTTGGGGCAAGTCTAATGATACCCTTAGCTAGATCCATTTCCAAGCCTTTCGAATAAGGGCATATCTCATAATATTTGAACTCGGAAATTTAAAAATGTCAATTTTCCCCCATGCAATATTTTATTATCGACAAAAAATGGGTTGTCTGGATGACATTCCTACTGTCAAAGGCCTTTTTGACTTTATTAGCTGAAACCATGACCGTTCCCTAAACAGATGTTGTGAAATAAGATACCCTTGGCAAGATCGCTGCTAGACAGCAATTGCAAAAAGTATACCCTTGAGTAGACAAGATGTCCGAGAAAATATACTCTTCACCGTGCCACATCTCCAGGTACATTTACTAACGAAGAACCCCCATCTCCCCCCGCCCATCGTGTGATTTTCATTCTAGCTATCACTACTATTACCTTCCCACCTCCTCCTACCATACAAAATTCTGCAGACTAGGAACCATCCCAAACAGCTGATCGAACGGAGCTTTTACCTTGCAAGGGTTGTGAATTACGGAGGAGTGTTGAGGCTGCGCATGGAACAAGACAGGGCTAAAAACGCGAGGAACATTGGGTTTAGCTTATGACCTCGTCCAGAACATTGAATAACAAAATAACAGAATATGTTGGACAATTGTTTTGAAAATTTCATAGCAAAAGCAGATTTGTAAATGATGTTCTTCCACGTGGCCAGGTGACCAAACTTTTGTTTGGCAAGAATATCTTTAATATTTAGCACGCAATATTTCCTTGTTTGGCCAAGCTTAACCTGTGCGAAATGTAATATGCAAAATCGGGTATCAGTGTTAAATTTCAAATGAACTTACCAAAATATCCACTTCCAGGAATTCCAATTGCAATTTTGTTCTCTCTTCTGATAACTCTTTGAATTTTCTAATGAGTCGGTTGACCAGCTACAAAGAAAGCAAATTTAAAACCATCAAAAGTGCAAGGCGACCCACTTTGACGTTTAGCAGATTGGAAAGTATGCCTAAATTAGCTCTTGCTTTAGTGTCTGCGGAATCTGATTGGTCCAATTCCGAAGACAGGTTTCAATTTGACAGCCAATCATGATTTTGCACCACTGCATAACAGTTGAACGACAAGTGCCATTACATTCATCAGCAGTGAGAGAATTCTATCTTACGCATCATTTCATGCCTCAAAGCAATCTTACGCATCATCTTACGCATCACAGCAATCTCACGCATCTTCACCTTACGAATTTTGCTCTGAAATGAGTTAAGGGATAAATCATTCCAAATATCTCGCATACGGTCGTAACAAATCGTAAACATCTGCAATAAAATATCTTGTAAATCTTCACAAAATCCCAGAAATCATCGGAGATCGACAGAGTCCAAGAACTTTACCCGAACAAACGATACAACCACAGGTGGCGGAGAATGGTTCAGTAATGCATGCACGATTCAGTAATACATACAAATGTACTAAGACTTGATGATACCTGCTAGTTCAGTGTGTTAAATTTCTCTTGAATCCTCTATTGATTACAAAGACTCCAATCTCCATATCTCTGCTGTGTTATTGCTTAGGCCATAAATTCTGTTGTGTTGAAATTTTGTTGTGTTGTTGCAGTTGTGTTGTAAATGAATACACAGTGGGAGAAGAAAACATATTAAAAATATTAAAACTTATTTTTTCTTCTCCACACTGTGTATACATTTACAACTGCAAAAACACAACAGAATTTCAACAAAACAGAATTTATGGCCTAAGCAATAACACAGCAGAGATATGGAGATTGGAGTCTTTGTAATCAATAGAGGATTCAAGAGAATTTAACACAGTGAACTAGCAGGTATGACTAAATCTTAGTACATTTATATGTATTACTGAATCGTGCAAGCATTACTGAACCATTCTCCACCACCTGCGATACAACTTCTCACAACAATCTTTCGACCGTTTGTTACAACACTTTAAATTCTCACAAAAATCTGTAAAAAATGTCAAAAATCACTTATGTCGTCAAAATCTAGGACAATCTTGAAAAATATTTCAAATTCTAAAGATCTTTGAAAGATCGATGCCACGTAGAGCCCCACTGCTGGTGGACTTGTCCAAGTCGTCCTGAAAGAAAGGAAGAGACTTTCTTTCTTATATGACGACTTGGGCAAGTCCACACTGTTGGAGAGTCATGACACAGGAGCATGGGCTCGAATAGGTCTTCTTTATTTCTGCGAACACAGCGCTGCTTGGTGCCAAAACCTGCATCTTCACCTGTAACTTCAACGAGCTTCACAGCTGCAAAAATGTAGCAACTGGAAATTAATCCTCAGTTTCTCAGCTCAAGATTTTAAACAAGCTTCATCTATAATCTTTTGCACTGAGGAAATCACTAAAAGTGTGAAAACTCAGCACATTCGAACAAGATGAACACAAAGTTCATTTGTGCTGTCGCAAAAGGACAAAATCTGCGTCATCTGCATTGTTTGATACGTTAAAACAAAGGATGCTGCAGGCGTGATTTGCAATGGATTATTTCGCAATTCGCACTTCCAGCTGAATATTAGGCTGAAGCAAATATGATATGAGGAATATTTTGAAGATTGGTGCACAAAACAGTGAAAACTAGTTTAAAATGCATCAGAAATGCGACGGTGAAAAGGGTCGAATATTAGTTTGGTCTCAATATGAGATACACGTATTTTCTTTCATAAGAAACTGCTTATAAGAAACTCAACTCTCAGATCACCAAAAAATTAAGAAACTCCAGCACAGGGAAAAAACTTAAGAAACTACTTATTTTTGTAAAGGAATTCTCAATATATATTTACTTCATTTCCACTTGTTTCTTGAATCATCTTAAAGTACTTGAGTTACTTTAACAATTTGAAAGACTTTAAAACCTTGTTTTGAAATGTTCTTGAGGGACGAAGTAGCGAACATGAAGATTGTCATGAAACGTTCACGAGACTCGGAAGAAACTCTGAGTACAGAAAAACTGATAATTTCTAAATCAGTAATGGCCCAAATTCTTAATTGCGTATGAAAAATACTTGTATCCTAAAACCCATGAAATTAAGATGCTCTGGCACATTCGATGGCATCCAAATAGTTTTGATTCCATTTGAAAGCGGTAACTCACTAAAGATAACTGCTTCCGAGATGAATTACCCAAACATCTTTCACGAGCCTTTAAGGACTAAGGACTAAGTGATTTTGTTACTTTTAGTAGCAAAAACGGAGCAAAAAGACACTTTAGCGGTGGTATAAAGGTAGCATTCTCGTTATGTTTTTCACGGGTATAATTTCACGAGGATAGGCAGCAGTAGTGCATCTACTATGTTCATGGGGCCATGGCCAGAACACAGGAGGCCCAATCGCGTACTATGGGGCTTAAGGCTGATTTCCAGTAAGTGGAATTTTCCGAGCGGGTGGAAATTCTATTGTTTACGGGAGAAAATGTCACTCTGAAATTGAATAGATAGTTACGGCTGAACAACTTTCTATTATCTAAATTCCGCCCGCTCGGAAAATTCCGCCGACTGGAAATTGGCCTTAAGGTGGCTTTTCCACTGAAGCAATTTTTGCTACTGCTGCCGTTTCTAACTACAACATAACGACAGCAGTACTTTTTCTTTGAACAGAAAAAAATGAAATTGTGTATCTGTGTCTTTCCTCGTGCTCCATAATCATACCAAATACAGCATCCTGCCGCCATGGCAACATCGGATAATCTGTTGCTGTACTACAATGACGCAACATTATTGCCTGTTTGTGTATTGCACAGTCTATAGTATTAAGTAACTTAATACTATAGACTGTACAATACACAATAAATAAATAATACACAATAAATAATAATACAATGTTGTTACTCTAAATGACAGAAGAAACAGAGGACGAAGAAAAAGTAAGTAAAGGGACTTGATGGTACTTGGCGTTTGACAAAGATGACAATGACATATGAAGAAAAGATAACGATGATTATTCTGCTCACTTCTACTCAACCGGTATACCATTAGATTCCTTGTCACATTCTAAACAAACCTAAAGAACATGTCCTTGCCAGAATTTCTTTAATACACTTCTCTTTCAAAGCAAAGTTACACTCCACGAACAAAACAATTCAGCTGATATGTTCTACATTCCGAATACGTCAGAGAAGGGATCCGAGCTAAGCTAACCACAAGGCTGAAATATTCATCGGAAAGATATCCCCACCACTCCCTGTGATCCTATGTATACATCGTGACCAAACGGAATTGATCTAAACACCAGCCATGAACAAATGTTGTGACACGTAATGTTGTTTTTTAAAATGGCACAACAGCTTTCCGTTTCTTGCCCAGAAGTATGGTGTTATCCTTTCAACTTATTTCACGTTTATCCCTGGAATTGACTGAACGCTTCCGCCTTACTGCACGTAATTCTTCCAGAATCATAAAGTCATGATGTAATCTTTCCATCACGCCGACCAGTCTTTGCCTTAAAGAACATCCTCCGGATTACCACGACGAGTTTGTTGGGTGACTTCACCCGAAGCACCAAACATAACTATCCAAAATCCGCTTATATATAAGAAATCGTAGCAGATAAGATTGCTTGATTTGTTTTGAAGATTTCTTAAAGGGACATTCTTGAGAAATCCTTCATAATTTAAGAGCAGAGTAGCCACTTTCATTCAGCTAATATGTAAAAGAAAATTGAACATGTTCACTAGGCACTAGAACATGTTGACATCAGGGACAAGTGGCGTTTCAAACGGGTGGTGTCATATTTTCAGCTCACCCTTTACTTTTCACTGAGTACACATCTGCAAAATCGATTATTTCGCAAGCAAAATACGAGGTGTTTAGTGGATAAATGAAAGAAATCAGATTTCGCTGAATAAAACCTTTGGGCGAGCAAAGAGAAAACAAAATCAATAATTCACAAATTTCCTTTATTAAAAGTCTGAGGTTTGATAAAATGAAACCACAGTGATTTTGATAATCTATCTTGGAAGACAAAGGCCAACTTGAAGAATTCAGGAAAATCTGAGCTCTGTTCGAGCTGAAAATTCAGTTATCCATAAGCCCGTGGGGGAGGGGATGTGCCGGGATGTGCCGCTCAACAGGGTGTCCTTCTACGGTAAAAATCATGCGATGGGGTGTTCTTTTCTGACAAAAATCATGCGATGGGGTGTTCTTTTCTGACAAAAATTATGCGACAGGGTGTCCTTTTCTGACAAAAATTATGCGACAGGGTTCTATCATTGATAAGAAAACTACGCAAAAGGGTGTCATATAGAAGGGCATTTTTTAACGTTCTCTTGAAACAATACACAATGTTTACTTTTGGCAAAGTTTTTATGTGACATGGTATACTTTCAAAGTATTTTTTATGCGACAAGGTACAGGGTGTAGAGGGAGTTGCCACACACCCAGTCACTTCCCTAGTCTAGTATCCCCCCCCCCGGGTTCATGCGACTGGTTTATTCTAATAAAATCACTTTCTTTCGCCGGCAAGCAATAGATCTTTAAATTGTAATGAGTACTGTACACAGCTTCCAAAGCCCAATGTTGGCAAGAGTATCTTATGATTTTGCCTTGGAAGCTTGTCATTAACATTACTCACACCAGAGTAAATACCTGTCAAAGCCACACATTTAACTATAATCCTTAACAACCCCAGCACTGAATTTCACGTAGTAAGGTAGTTTCTAGGCTAGCTTCTGTTCATATTGCTATTTACTTAGTGTGCAAAGGATCCCAAATAGTAAGCAAAGATCATTGCATAGAAATGAGACAGAAAAACGTATTGAAATTATTTCGCCTAAATTTGAGATTTTGCGCCGCCTCTCAGGAAGAATTTGCGATTTTGCGCCGCCGCCCACACGCTGACGGAATCAAAAAGTTTCGATTTCAATTGGAAGGAAATGATTCACTAAAAATGCGCTTGAAAAGGAGTTTAGAAAATGTGTCAAGCTAAGTGACCGATGTGCTGCAATTTAGTCAAACTCCCCTAAAAACTGGAGTTTATTCAGAACTCTTTAACAAAGTCATGCAACTGGGCCTACGAATTCCAAATTGAAATTTCACACAATTTCTAGAATGCGAAATTTTCACGAGTTTAGTTCTAAATTTTCAGAAAAATTAGAACAAAATTGCTTTAAATACTTTACCTTTCGGCTATGAATGAATATTTGATTCATTCAAATATATCATGAATTCTTCATATGATGACATCTCTAACGTATGAAGTTCTCTTAAGAGAGCCGGCATATGTACGCAAGTACCACGTAAATTGATACGGGAAGACATTATTTCGTTGCGACTGGATTTACATCCCAGGGGGGCACTCAGCACATACGCATACAGGGGGGTCAGTCCAAGAAATCTTCAGGAAATCCTTCCCCTCTCTTAACGGACATACATAATATCGTATTCACATACCTCACCAAGAGCACCAAGAGTTTGATCAGGATCGATGCAAACCTTTGCAAACCTAAGTACGGAGAACTTTTCCTAAGGTCCTTTCTCTCCCTGTTTGACATAATATAGCATTTAAAGTTATTTAAAGTACGACTGAAAGAACCGTTAGGTTATTCCTTCACGCTTAGCAGATTGTTAAGGACCTTTGGACGGTCCCAAAGTAGTTTTACTTTTTGTAGAACTTTATATTGATATAAGGAGAAACATGACAATTTAAAAGAAATGAAAGCAGGACAAGAAATATAAACAACTTACCGATAAATTTATCGCTGGTACAAAGTTGTCAGCGCATTTTGAACAACTTCTGACCAACTTATGTGAAAGTCAGCGGTGATATCAAACAAATGCTGTCTTCTTGCAAGAATTGCGTCGTTCAACGTCTCCAAAAGTCTTCTGAATTCTCTACGATGAAGGTTTCCAAAACTTGCAACAGTCTTTGAAATGATGACAACTTCTATTAGCAAAACTTGTACTTTCACGTTCAGACGAAGTATTCCAAACTACTTTCGATAAATACTCCAAAGCTTTGAATGACCTTTGAAAACTGCTACTACAAACAAACAGGAGTCCTTCCAACGCTTCTCTTGAGCACAACTGCGTTCTTCTATGCCTCCAATAATCTTCAAAACTTCTTGGATTACAGCTTGCCGAAACTTGCAATGGGCTTGAAAATTAGGATTAACAATGATACAATAGTCTTTGAAGTGACTACTTCTCTTGCGCAAAATTGTGTTTCTCTGCGTCTTACAGAGTCTTCACAAGTCCTTGCAGTAAAACTTACCGAAACTTGTAATAGGCTCGGAAATGGTGACTATTTTCCCTTCACAAACATTGAACCTGAAAGATCAACACAGACAAAGGTTTCAAAATGAATTTTGCATGACAAGGACTTTCAGTAACAAAACATGTACTTCAGCGCAGCTCAAACTGTTAGCCAGACCACCTATTCAAAACACAGATTTCAAAGTACAAACAAACGCAAGAGCTGAGTGCAGGTCGGATCGAGGTAGATCAACAATGGTAGCCCTATTATTTGTCGCTAAGCAACATAATATGTGATACCTGTTAAAAGGAAAGGATGGTTTACGCGCGCTTGCATGATATTTGGAAATTCCATTTATCATAAGACAAATAGGATGATTAAAACTTGAATGTTTATATGAATTCATCAAAATTGTTGAAAACGCTGGGAGACATCAGCTGATAAAAACTACACACCTTCGCATTTTGTTTTTAACAACAAACAACGAGTTCCACAATAGTTGCTGAATCATGGAAACAGCCTTTCTCAGTAATAAACTTTAATCGTGCAACGCTAGGGTATTTCTTTCGGAGAATTTTCAAATAAAAGAGGTAGCTTATTTCCAGGGCCATTGAGAAACAGCCGGGACCCCGGGGGTTCTGCTTGAATGAGGCCCTCTGCGTCAAAGGTATGGGGAGACTTTCAAGGCCATGCCCTTTTACTTGGGCCAAATCCTCCTACGGACTGTTTAAAAAACTACATTCAGAAGGAAAAGCCTTCCTATTTTGCCATTAAACACCTAATTCGATGTTGGAAATTTGGCAAGCCTTTGCATTGTAATGTTTTGTATTGTTGATCTCCCACGCCCATGGCCAAGTTACTAAGGACCCTGAGCTGCTTCGTTATACCACTATGTCAGTGGTTGCACCAGCCTCAAGAAAGTGGAGACGACAAAGGAAGATTGGGTCTGGGGGTTTAGCCCCCAGGGAAAACTTTCGGACTATGTATGCATTTCAAAACTCAAGAAACACTCTCTGCCCTCAGAAAACAACGTTGCTTGTCTTTCAAACTTAAGACATAAGTGTACGGGAAGAAAGAATCTAGGGGTGGCCCGACACAAAGCCCATTATTTGGCAGCATTTTTGACCAATTAAGGGCAAAAATTTGCCCGAAAAGGGCTGCTTTTTGAAAATGTTTCCAAAGTTGGGGGGCTACCGCCCCCGGCCCCCGGCCTTGTACGCTTATGTATAAAGATACCTACCGACCTACTGAGCCCTGTGTTAGACATTCTCTCAATGGATTTAGATGATGCAACATAATTTTACAAGAAACTTTTGCAAGGAAATTTTAGATTTTTGGAACCATTCTAGATAAACTCGTTTCATATACTGCCTAGGACATAATCGAACTTCATGGGAACAGACTAACCTATCCAAAATCTATCAAGATCTTATTCATTCCCTTGAGAAAAAGTACAGAAATTAGAAGAAACATTTCAGCAGCTTTGCAAGTCTTCTTTAGAACATTATTACTTAATATAACTATGAAACAAATGGACAATGGTGCAGTTTAGGTGAGCGTGAATTCTAATGTCTTGGAAGAATCTTAACTCTTTTCGAATTCATATACCCTCAAAGGTGCTTAGTGGTAAATCTTGTTTGGTGAAAAAACTTTTGTTGAGTGCTCTGTCAAAGACCTGACACAAATCTTAATTTCTTTTACTGGCACAAGCACTTCCAGATACATTTTGTTTGAAGCTCTGCAGTTAAAAATTTCCAGGCTCTACTGTACATCATCATGTAAATCAGTCAGATAGTTTCTAAGCTTCACCACAAAGAATTTCTTACATAGATTAGTTGCTTTGCAAAATAAGTTCACTTCTTTACAGGGCAGAAATAAAGTCCTGCTGTGAAAACCGGTTTTGATTGAAAGCTTTCTATGCTGGATTTTTTTCAGGGATTAGCCTTGTTCTTATTCTTGATATCCAAGTTACTGTAACAACAACAAAAACAGTTTTGAATTCTTCATCTGGTTCATATCAAATTCAGAAGAAATCTTATTTGATTCCAAGCGCTGTATCTCAAAATATTTATACAGTTTAAATCAGGTCTACTCGCCATTATTTTCTTTTCCACTTCATCAAGCTTCTCTTTATGTCTTTTGCTGGAGCTTTCGCCTCAATTCCAAGGCCCCAAACCAAAATAGTTAACCCGGTTCCAAGATCATATGAGGGATATTCTCCACAGAGCCCTCTTTGAGAAATCATCAAAACAGACTAAAAACATCAACTAAGAATTCCTGAACTCTCAGCCATATTTCAATGAGCTCAATAGGGGAGACTGGGGCTAGAAGTAACAGGGGTAACAGGGGCAGAGGGTATTCCTCTGCTGCTATTAAAGCTGTGCTCATCAGCCACTGTGCAAATGAATGCCTTGTTGCTACCTTCAATTTAAGCAACTGCTCTTATAGTTCTTGGTGGTGGCTATTTTCTAGCATTGCTAATCCCCATTTTTTGGCCTAAAAGTCACTTTTTGGATTTCAGAACTTTTTCGCTCTGCAGCATTCCATAGTTAGTGTAAATTTCTAATTCCCATGCAGTATTGGAGTAAAATATGCATTGTTTCACCACAAATTAATCTTGAATGATACGTTTAAATACATTTTCCCAGAACATTGCATTTTCACAACTTTTCGGTCTGGGGGCAGTTGTAACAAAACAAAAAATCCACCAAAAGTTCTCTCTGAAAGCTATTACAGTCTAAAGTTTCTCTATTCAAATTGTTTGATATGCTTGATATGAAATTATAGAGTTTACTGTGAGTGAAGTCAAGTGACCAAGTACATCCAGCAGGTGACTTTCAAGATTTTCAGATCATCAGATTATCAGGGAAAGTGGTGCTACAGTAAGACCTCTGGTACACAAATAATGAAATCATATCTGATGAATGGAATGATTTTAATCTACAAATTTTGGGTTTATTTGATTATATTTTACCTGATTTTGAGTTGGTATAAAGTAGGATCATTCTAGCAGACAGACTTTACTTGCTTATTTTGTTCTATTGCAACTTCCCTGGTGCATGTTACAACTTGCCCTAAGCATGGGGCAAGTTGTAAAACCTCAATCTTGACTTGTTCAGTTTGGAATCTACCTAAAATCCAACAGTGCCATGTTTGTGAAACAACATCATGTCTTCCATAGCCAATGGTCAAATGCAACACATGGTGGTACAACAACAGGTGTGCATTTTGCTTATGGGGAGAAATTTCATTTTTCTGAAAGCCTTACAGCTAGCCCTGGTCTCCCTTACATTCTAACATCTTTTAGTCTGTTGGCTAATCATTAGGAATATATAATTAATTGCTTTGACCCCAGGGATGACATTTTCATCCTCTCAAAGAGATAAAATGTTAGTCCAACGAAAGGAAAACACCATCATGGTTGAATTGATGTGTGGATTCATAACAAAAATAAGGGAAAACAGTGAAAGGAAACAGAACAGCTAACGCTGCAAGACTTGAAGGCCAGATACAAAAATGCTACTTTCGTAAATCTAAGTATGAGCGCTCTGGGACTAATTGGTAAAAACAATTCTGGACAAAATCCATTAGATACATTAACAAACAAGGATGGAGTTCCAAAAAGTAAAAGCAACAAATGTAATTAGAACAGCAATCAATATTTGTATTCAATCAACATACTATCTTTTCTGTAAGAAGGACAAAGACTGGTTAGATACAGATCTAATATTTTAAATTTCTTGTCGATTTAAGGTTACAATGATGTAATGTTTTACTTTAACACAACAGCAGTGAAATGTCTTTTGTCATGCCCATTTTGGAGAGTGGCATATACGAATTTTTATCTTGTATATTAATCTATGTAACTAGTTACTTTTAGGGATGAAACGTTTTCATCATTATTGTTATGAAAATGGTAGCCTAAAAATCTCATTCTCTCAATTGGATATGAAGCCTTCCACCCAACAGAAAATAATTTCATTCCTACAAACAATTCTGTAAGCAGTTTCAAATTCTCAGTAATCGCACACCTCCCTCCTCAGCCAGCAGACCTCCGCCAGGCAGAACAAACAGACCTCTTTTTAGGCCCGGCCATCAAGTCCACACAAAAGCGAAACAAACGTGCCTCAAACTTACCTTTCCTCATTTTTAAAGCAGAAAACTCTAACGGTGTATTAATCATCCAAATCTGTGGCTTGTCAAATGGCGAAGGATTTGTTCATGGCCAAGACGAAGGATCTTTGGATCATTTAACGATGATAGCGAAAAATCCCAACCGCAAAGTTGCAGCAGAAAACACACACAGCTGGACTTTAATGTCATACGTCTGTAGTATCTCCTGCACAGTGGATATTTGAGAAAGTGGATGTTTAGCTTTGGGAAAAAGAACAGCAGGTATCAAATTTTGATTGCATAGAAATTTCGATTGCCCATGTCCAAAACGGATCAGATTTAATATGAATATTGCTCAGCTTTTTGTGTCCTTATTGACAACATTTTTTTCACTGAACTTGCCCCAGGTCTTGTTTTGCACTTGCTGTGCTCGTTCCACTTTCTCAGATAAAGATAAGGTCTCTCATGATTAGGAAAGCATATAAAAGAATCGTGGTTCTTTGAAAATTCTTAGAGATTGTTGCAAACAACAGGGGTATCATTTCAACTCAAGGTACACTACTTCCACGTGCGCACATGAGGTACAGCGGCACTACAACAAGAGCAATCAATATTCAAGTAAAGATTGGCAGGGGATTGGTAGTAACTAAAGTACAATCATGGTACAACTAAGAGTTAAATGGTTTTGCTACTATTATTTTCCAGAATAATGTACCCTTGATATCATTAGGGAGCGGAACTTGATTCTTTAATTTTTAGAAATTTTTCGTTTATTTTTCCTGCAAAAAAGTTTGGTTTCTAATGAAACTGTGATGCCTTCTGATTAGGCATTTGCGAGCAGAATACGGAAAAATTTATTTCTTATAAAACAGTGAGCTCTGGAATAGCCCACGGTCAAGGTTGTTTCTGCCAAATTTTATTGAGAAAGCATAGGAGCAAAAAACTGACCACTGTGATAGACGACGGTCAAACGAGTCCATTTATGAAAAATCTAACTTCACATCACTGTTTCCGAAGACCTGCACTTTTGAATGATGTATAAAGGGTACAAAAAATTTTTGAAACAAGAAACTTCCCAAAATTCCCATGGGATTAAAGCCCCTCCAATGAACAAAATTTACAACTCTTGCAAGAATCAAGTTCCGCTCGCTAAGCTCTTTCGAATGATATCTAGTTTCTATCATTTTGGAAGAAAATGGTAGTTCTACGGCCAAAGACCACTTAACTCTATATAGTTTTTGGTTATACTTTAGCAGCTATGAGGTCTAGCAACTCTGGACTGGGTGGTCGATATTTTACGAGGGGTGGTCGATTCCAATCGACTTTTCCTCCATGACATTTAGCAGCAGTGAAGCTCAATTTGGAGCCGTTTCCAACGAAACCAAAATGCTCCTTCACTGCAACAGAAATTGCGAGGCAATGGTTTTTAAAATGGTGCCAATCTGGCGACAGAAAGCAAAAACGCCCTTTTGTTTTGGTATCATTCGGTGAGAGCGATATGAAAGCGAAATTGAGTTGAATTAGGTACTGCCTGAAACGTGGTTTGGCCTAATTTCAGGGATCTTGACCACATGGCTGTAAAGAAAGGCTGAAGGTCAACAAAGGCCTCTGAAAGATTTGCGTAAGAAAAAGCAGGTAGCACATTTACAATAACAGGACGTCACGTCTGGTACTTCAACGAAAACTACAGGTGTCAACAGCCAAAGTATAAATCACGACTGTTTGACTGTGAGCGAGGCACCTTAACAGATTGTCTTTTTTTCGTGTTTTGAACTTATTTTGAATTGGTTTTCAACCACCTTCCACTGTTTCGTAGTTTTGAAATTTTCGGTGATGAGCCACCTAACGTGCAGATCTACCTTGATCGTAAAGCTTCAGATTGAGGCGGATCTGCACCTAAGATGGCTCACTACCGAACATTTCAAAATTAAAAAACAGTGAAAGGTTGTTGTATACAAAGTCAAAAATGAATTCAAAAACACAAAAACTCTGAGTTAAGGTGGCTCATTCTGATATAAACTTCAAATTGCTACACACTGAGGTCCTATCGTCCATGGTTTGGCCAATAGAGGGGCAATAAGCCTTTAATCAACAGTGTCGTACCTAGGGTTACCTTTTAGCTGTTTCGCGAAACAGTCTAGATCGAGTGAGATTTTCTATTCATTTTGAAAGGTTCAGGTGAATTACGTTAAAAATTGAATCTTTCGAGAGAAAAAAAGGCTTAAGTCCCTTTTTCGAGCTAAAACTTGTCGATTATGTCCTTGTTCTTGCCTTTCGTACGACAAGCTTTCACCTGATACCAGGAGAAGCAATGGTGATCAGTGCTTGCTAAAATGCTTCATTATAATTCAAACACCAACCAATCTATACGAATCCTTTGCGCAAAATGATGAATTAGTTGGCTTGACGTTGCTGGAAAATAAAAGTGTACGAATCATGCATGGTAGGCATTGTTTATGAAAGAGACTGGTCCTTTTCCAAAAACTAGCTTCACAGCAAAGACCTTCCGGAACTCCAATGGAGTTTCATAGATTTTATTCAAGAGAATCTCTACAGTCAAAGTCAGCCTTTAAGATTCAAATACTCAGCAATTCGTCAAAATTTGTTCATCGCTGAGTCTAGAAAGTCAACATCATCACCAAAATACCTGTTTTGTTGTTTTTAACTTCCTCGTTTTATCAAGTCAAAATAATGATATTGTTGTTAACTCATTGCATTGTTTACAACCCAAAAATGCTTAAATAAGTTGCTGCCGCCAGGTTAACCCAAAATTTTCGCAGGTTTTCATGAAAATCACTCCTCAACAGCTCACAGCCATGGAGCCGTAACTTTTCCTGGATTCTGGATGATATGATCGCATATTTCGTCAAGAAGCAGATACTTCTTCGGACTTCACTCAACCAACCGGTTGTTATCTCTAAATATTTCAACGAATTTATTGTGCAGATAGGTGAATTTAATCAATGATCTGAAAACACGGTGAGTGTTTTCATGTCAAAATGTCACCCGCAAAGCTGGACAAACAAATTCAGTTTTTGAAATTGGGCAGTTCGAATGAAACTATAACAATTTGTTTCCTAATCAAAAATTCTCTTTACGAAATGAATTTCTCGATATTCAGATCTGCTTTTGCCGTTCGGTAAACTTTTTACTTTGCAAAGAAAAAGACCAAACATTTCGATAATAGGACTGCGACAGATGTTGCAAAGCAAGAGTGAATTTTGCAAACCAAAGGATACAGTTCTGCTTGATGCAAAGTGATCTGGCTGTTTCACGTATAGATTTCACACTTTCAACCCAGCCGAATAAAAGTTGAATCTTCTCTGAAATGTGTCAAAAACTTGCCTGAAATATGCGATCAAAATCATAAAGAATCTCCACGCTCAAAAACACTTCAAATGGATCTGAATACTGGATGAGCCAGAAAAAAGTTCCCATTTTTGAAAATTTATAGCATCAAAAGTGCTTCATAGATGTTAATGATTCAAATTTTAGTTATAAGCTAAAAGATCAAAGTATTCTTGTGATTTTTCTCGCTGTCTCACGAACGCCAGAAATATAGGTAAGTTCAATTTTCTAAATATTTTATGGTTGCAAAATGACTAAAAAAGGACAAAAACATTGATCAAATCAATAAGGACTCCTCGCACAGATGACTAAAGAAAACTTTACATTTATTGCCATGGGACTGAAAATCTTTAGTATTTGCATGAAAATTGATGCTTTAGAACTCTTGAGAGACGTAAAAAGCTCATTGCGTATTGTTCTGTGTAAGGAGAGTCCTTACAATCTTATAAATGTTTTTTAGGCTCATTTTTAGTCACTCTGTAGCCATGAAAGTCTTATCAAAGGGGAAGGGTCACGTATCCGTAAGCAGACCTGTTATCTTTAGAATCTATATTGTTGCCCACACGTGGCTATTGTGTTCTGTACAGATTTTGGTGGATGGGGTGAATCCAACTTAAAAGTTACTTCTAAAAATCCATCAGTCTCTCTGCAAGTGTACAACATAAGAGGGTTTCGTTTGTTTCTGTACGAAGTACATGAGTCCATCTTCAAAATAACACTTTCATTTTGAGAAAAGTATTGGAAAATCACTGTGATAGGCCTATCAAAAATGCTGCAAAATCGTCGTTTCGAAAGTATTTTGTTTACATTACGTGACCCTACCCTTTTAAGTTGAATTTATGGTTATCTCTAGTGCTGGTAAGACAGCAAGAAAAAACTCAAAAACACTTCAAGTTTTCAGCCTTTAGTAAAATTTGAATCATTCAAATCTGTGACGTACTCTTGGTGTTATGAATTTTCTAAAACATTTTCCTGGCTCACCAGGTAGTTCGTTACCGAGCGCTTTAGGCCGCTTTTCGCGAAGTTCGAAGGAAAGCATTTTGCATAAACTTGATTTTAACTTTGTTTTCAAAAACACAAAATATAATCCAGTCTTTCAAAAACAAATTTTCAAACGTAGGAAGTTCCATTCTGCGCATCCGCTAAGTAAGCCGTTTACAAGGACATATTTCGTAAGACAATAGCAACAGTTGCTTTAAGAGACACCTCAATTCAAAGCGATTTGCAACTGTAGGCACATGAAATTTTCTCAACAAGAGAAAATTGCCCTAAATCCGGTAGGGCAAACTCTCGCCTTGTGCAAGCGAAAGGCAGTTGGTAAGCGAAGTGATCAAGCGAAAGGCAGTTTTGCTTATGACGAAAGAAGGAGTGCAAATCTAAAGTTCTGTGCTGCGGATTCTGTTCATTTGATTCAAAAGCTGTGCGGTAATTACTTCATTTAAGTCTTAAATACCCGAGAATTATAATGCCGTCTGCTCGGCTTCTGAATCAAATAAACAAAATCCGCGGTACAGAACTTTAGATTTACCCTTCTTCTTTCGCTATAAGCACATAACTTCTCTTAAAATACACCCTTCACTTGCACAAGACGAGAGTTTGCCATACTGGTTTCAGGGCAACTTTTGCGGCTGTGTTTGTTTTGATTTACTGGTTGAGAGAATTTTCTTTGTTTGCAGCTGCTTTGACTTGGGATGTCAATCAAAGCAACTGTTGCTACTGTATTGCAAAATCTGTCACTTGTTAAGCCGTGCATACGTTCCTCATGTTTTCAACAGAAACCCCAAGCACGAACAAGATTTTACGAACTACATATTATAACGAATTTAAAAGTTTCTCTAAGTTGTTGTTCAATACATTGAAGCTCATTAAGTTGCGATGGGTCGGGCGGCGATATTGTCTAGTTTATGGATGCCATCTTTGTCGACGATTCGAACTGTAAAAGCAGGCATCGAAATCATGAATCGTTTCTGGACCTGTAAGGAAATTCATGGAACATAAAAAAAGTAAATGGAATATTTCAGTGCAAACAGAACTGATAATAGACTTTTTAGCTATTCTAGAAAAGAGCTTGGATCAATCGTTATTTTTATACAACTTTATACGCGAGGTTCGATCGAGTGGCGTTAAAGGTTCTATCACTGTTATGCACATTCGAAAATTCTTCAAATTGCATCGTTTGATTCAGAATCTTTCCCAGGGTTGCTAAACGAACTATTGTCGACTTGCGAGAGAGTTGATAGCTAGAAAAAGCATTCAGCTGAAAGAAGAGAAATTAATTTTAGAGCACATGCATAAAAATCTTGGAATAAATACTGAGGTAACACTTTAAAAAAACCTTCAAACCAGAAGTTAAAAAGGAAGTTTTGAGGCACTGATTTCAAGAAAACTTCTGGGAAGAGGGATGGCAGACCGATAAACAATCAGGAAGGCGTACGACTCATGGAATTCCAAAACTTGTCTTCCAACAAGATAAAGAGCTCCATGGCACACTTGAAGGCTATCTCAAATATCAGGTGTAAGAGTCCATGAATGGCAACTATCGCAGTGTTGTGAATGGGAAATTCTGCGTTACTGCAAATCGCTCGAAAAAAGAGTTAAGAGAAAACTTTTTAAAAGAAAAATTTGACATTCTATTGTTCGAATTAACGCCGTTACGTGCAGTACACAAAGAAAAAATGTTACCTCGTTGACGACTTTCTGCAAGAGCACCATTGCATCTTCCTTTGATAGGCCTAGAACAAACATCATCTTATCAGATAACTTTCTTTAAGCATTATAAAGATTTCAAAAATTCCAATAAGAATAATATGCTTGACAGAACTGGCTTCAAAGCTGACCTAGAAAAGAGTTTAGACGATGGAAAAATAGACATCAGACTGTACTTTGCTACTAATTTTTTACTTTTTGAGCAGTTATTCAGGGGGAGTCAAAAAGATCCAGTTGAAAGGCCATGACTCTCTGGATATCAAGAAGATGATATTAAAAATTATATAATTCAATGGCCATCGTTAGGTGCCTTCTGCTCTGAGCAGGTTGGCTGTCATGGACGACCAGTTTCTTCTAGCCTGCGCGTAGATCAGTAAGAAAGAGTCTGTGCAGCTCCAATTGCATAATTACAAGATGTCTCGTGATACTGCATGAATTAGATTCCAGAAATCTAGAATGATTGGCAAGCTTTGGCTCACAGTTGCACCAGATCCCTTCCTCCAATAGACAATGGGTCTGTTAGCCTACGAGTAGACTCGTTATCTAAAAGAAGAAAGGCTCTACGAAACAACGAGTGAAAGCTCAGAAATTTCGTGGGAGGAAATTTTCAAAAATTTCCAAAACGAGGCCGCTAGTTGAAAATAGTAGACACGTAGACTTATGACAATGAGTCCCTTGTTTCCCTGTGCTCTTTGACTTGCAGATTGCGCTTCAGTCAACAGAGATTCATAATATTACTCTGAAAAACCTGGCCCTACTTAGGCCCAAACTTCGCGATTCCTACAGTACTAATCAGATTGCGAGATTTTTGAATTACTATTGTTACGGTGTAAATGTGATAGAATTTTCGATTCGATTGGAAAATTGCAAAAACTCCCACAGGATCGAGATTCGAAGCCGTGATTCCATCATAATTCCAATAGGGCCAAGTTTTTCACCGTTTCACTTGGAGTCCCTCTTGAGCAAGGCTTACCACAGGGATACAAGGGATTCATCGTCATAAGTCTAGTCGACACGTTGAAGTCTACTTTGAAGTTTGACTTGCCACAAATCTTCGTTTTCTTCATTTTCGACTGAAATAGGCCACTCCGTTCTGCAGTTATGGAGGATTTTCTCGAGAAAGTTATGGGGGATCTTTTAAAAATCTAAGGGTTTGAAAGTTCTTAAACAGCATCAAACTTTTTCTATTCTAACCAGAATATATTGACAATAATTTTCGTTTGTTACGCTTACGTTTCTATACAGGGTACACTGTAAATCAGTTTTTCTCTTCATTATTGAATGTATTACCCTGCATATATAAACAAAACTCAAATCGAAAATCGAATCAAATCAGACCCATTTTTAGCATGTTCATTACCAACTAAAGAAGACACAAATACATCGAAAACTTTCGCACAAATCGTTTTGTTTTTCTTTGCAGGTATGAAACACAGCATTTTTTTTAGCTCGGATTAAAGATCAGCTAAAACGAGTACTTTCTTATAAACGAGCAACTTCTATCGAAAACGGGCAGTGGCTATCCCCCTGAGCTTACTGACATGCAAACGAACCTATTAACAATACGGAACACGACCAAATTTGAAAAAGTTTAGTTTGTATCCTAAGAGATCATGCATAAATTCAATATTAGATTGATGATGTAGGTTTTTGTAAGCTCACCTTTAATAATTTATGTGGTAAATGAGATTCAAATTTCACTTGCAACCAAGTATCACACTTTGTAACCGATTTGATTCCTATCTAATTAAGTCAAAACCACTTATCCATCGGCATAATTCTCAATAAAAAGTGAGGATGGGAAAAGTCACCTGGTTTGCCTCAGGAAATCATCATCTCTCAATTAATTTATTGATTTGTCCAAGTTTCAGTTTCAGGGGAAACACGGAAAATTATGCAAAAGGTAAGACCATCAAAGTGGTACTGTGTATGTCGCACAAAACCGTGAAGAAGAAGACAGGAGAAAGTTCCCCCCTTCGCTGTTTCATTTTCTTTCACTTCTACCCCATAGCCAAGCTTATTTCCAGCTTCCCTTTTCTCTTGTCCTCCCTTTCTCATTCGTTTGTGGCTTCTGCAGTTAGACTTATGCCTACTTTGATCAAAGATTGACAACACATAAGAGTGGCTTATACAGTCTTCTTCAGGTGACTGAAGTTAAGCTCTGTCGAATGAGGTCAAACTCCGGATGGGTGATCTCGGAGGCCTGACCTCACAACTCACCTCATCGTCCTTCGAAAGGGACGTTAAACTAGGGGTCCCATGCCTAGATGCGGCATGCACAGTGGGCCTAAATTAGCTTTCAGTTGCTAGAAATCCTGACAAGCCTATTCAAAACAAATTGAAAACAAAAAAACAACAAATAAGTTTTCTTTAAAAGAAGTATATCACCTAGAGCTTAAAAGACCAAACATTTCAGGCTTAATCCTTGATCATGTGGGCACATGCAATGAAGACTGTTGTGAAACCATTGAGAAACTGATGGAGGAGAAGCAAAGAAACGAAACTCTGAATTGCAGTAGGTCTTTGATCAATGAAGAGTTAAGCCCGAAACGTTTAGTCTCTCAAGTAGGTCTTCAACCGATGAAGAAGTAACCCCAAAATGTTGAGTCTTTCAAGCTCTTAGGCTACATACTGTTATTATAGTTATCTTATGCATTGATTGCTAATGATAGCCACATTTACAAGCAAACAACCTATTTCTTATCTAATTATCATTTAATAAGAATCGACAACATGTTGGAGAAAATTTTGATCGAAAAATACAAGTACTCCTTCATGGGGAAGAAACTGAAGTACTCCAAAAACCAGATAGACAAAAACTATTTTAAATCAAACTCCAACTTCTTCTCAAAGCAATGTCAAACTTACATCAATTTAAAGATAACAGAAAGAGGAGTTTGAAAACTGAGAGGAATTTATGTTTTGAAGCAAGGGGTGGGGGTTTTATCCCTTGGGGATTTCAGCAACTTTGTGTTTACAATCACACAGGTTAAGGGAAAGTTGTATTTTTCAGCACCAAGCGCTGGGGACAAAGAAGTAAAGCAGACATAATCAAGTCCATGATGCCCTGTCATGACGCTCAAGTGGTAGGGTCCAACTGGGTATCAAACCCATTCCACCTGACTGTTCTGGCTGCAAAGTCAGAGGACTACACCACGGCGCCACAACCTCTTCAAAAGCACAACAGACACAACTTTGCACGAAAGCAACTACATTGTCAGCTGAAAGCCAATTTGCCCCTGACTTCTTTACATCAAGGCACACATCAAAATAGAAATTCAAAGTCTCAAGCAAAATACCTGGTTTATAGTATCTGTCCATTGTGCTCATTGAGAAAAATGATCCATAGCCATGTGCAGCAAAAGGAGCCTAAAATATATCAATAACAGTTAATTCTTAGATTTTTTTCTATCAATATAATGTGATTACAATTAACATTACATCCTACTATATATATACTATATACCTTAATTACTGTACTACACTATGGGAATGACACAATGAGGGGCGAACACAATGACAACCCCATGGCCAATACATAAATATGCACAACATTCAATAAAAATTGAAAAATGTAACGAAACTACAGTAGGTAAAGTGTCCTTAAGCATGAATGAACTTGAGGGTTGCATCACATACTGTAGCTTCTTGTTGACGTTAATAGATAACCGTTCATCACAATACAATATAAATTTGAGTAAAACTTCATTTGAACAAGATGGAGAACCATGAGGGAGCAATATTGCATTCACACTGTTGAGAAGATCAGATTTATGCCAATTATACCAATGAAAAAGCAGCAGGAAATGTTCCTTGTCTTGTAACCCATCATTTGGGGACACAAAGGGTTGAGTGTATTTCTAATTTTATGCCTAAATCTACGAAAACTTAGTTGCTCATTCCCACCTGTAACTGAGTGAGAACAGCTAGACATTTTGGATCATGAATGCCATTTACTAGATCCAGGCTAGCTTAGATTCAGGCTAGTTTAGTGTAAAATGCACAATAGGACCAACATGCAAGAACAAAGCAGTTACAACAGAACATGCTTGGAGGGAAAAATATCATTGGGAAGAGTTTTGCATTTAGCGGTTTTTGATTATTCTTTGAAAATGTTAAACCAATTGATATGAAAATAAGAAATTATGGAAATTGCAATTCATGACAATTCTACTTAACTTGAGCATAGGGACTTTTTGGCAGGGAAAGGTAATGTTTTCTTAGGGGAAAATACCAAATTTTCAAGACAGGATTTAACTTGATTTTCAATACATTCTTCAAAACTTGTTTGCATTTCATATTTTTGTCTATATTCCATAAAATTAAGTCTATAAAAGTATTATACATGTAACAGATGAATATAAAATCAACAGAGGCAGTACTACAAAAACATTACATCACCGCTAAGGATAGAACAGAATGGGTGCCATGAATTACTCAAAATCTAAAGTAACTTAACTTTTCATATATTTTTTGAAATCACTTTTCATATAGAAAATAACAAGTTTACCAAAACAATGTTTGTATAAATATTTTTCTGGCTGAGCTGGCAGTTCTGACTAGCATAGGTTTCAAATCTTTAAAAAACTGGGTGTAAAATTCAATGACCTATTTCTTTGAACTGAACGGCTTCAAAGAAACTTGAAAAATTTTACAGTAAATCTGCCATTGGAATTTTCTGAAATCTCCAATATTTTCAGAACCACAGTGTTTTTCTTCTTTTTTAAGAATTCAAGAAAATTTTCGAAAAAAAACTTAAAACTATATATCGTAATTGCTACACCTGTAGACGAAAGATCAAATAACTTTTAAGAAAACCATACTTTATGGATGCCTACAGTAAGGTATCAAGCAAAACTGTTTCACTCTTCTGGTTTGTGATTTAGAAATTTGATGATGTCACATCATAAAATGAGCTGAAAAATAAAAAAGGCTGCAATTTCGACAAAAATATAATCAAGATTTCTGAAAAGTCCAACGGTAGAATCATAGAAAAGTGGCTAAAGTTTCTTTCAAGTCATTCAGTTTAAAGAAATAGGTCATCAAATCTTACACCCGCCTTTCGTAAATTTAAAGATTTGGAACCTATGCAGTTCTGACTAACCTTTGCTAGGGCACCAAGGTAATCCATATGATACAAAGATGGACCATCTGCTTCATCCATGCCAGCTAGTAGTAAATTAACCATGTATGGAGTCTAGAAAATCGCAAGAGTTGAAAATCAATAACTTTGGAAAACTGAAGAAAAAATACAGTAAAACTTCCCTAAAGCCTGCATGCAGCCTCAACTCCTCAGAGTTGGGGATGCACACCTGCTATTCTCTAACAAGATTTGTGAGAAAAAGATTTCTACTTTCTTAAGAAACTAGGCTCTTAACAATAAAAAATTTACAACCATAGAGATGAAGCTTTTGAAAGAGAAATTTTATGCAGTGTATCAAAGCTCTTTGATTCAATCCATTTTTTGAAAATTGACATTGGGGAGGCCTTGGTACTAGAAGTATTCTTGATTGCTAGTCAAAAATTTTCCATTCCATGAGCCTGTTCAATCTATTTTCATTTTATCTATATTTTTTGTCTATATTTAGATAATCAAAAGGCAAACAATTTTCGAGACACCCTGAAGGGTATAGTCCTATGAGGAGGAAGGACTATTAAGATTGGCTTCTCAGTAGCCTAAAAACTAACTTTTGGTACTAAAATTATTATCAACAGAGCTTGGAGGGGACAAATAATAGACCAAATACTCACATAGCTCCGAAGATAGTCTGACATCATTTTTCTTGTAAAGTGAGCAGTAGCATGAGGTGTTAGTTTATAACCTGGAGAAAATAGGTTTGTAAACATTGCTCTTAATAATTTCTACATAGCAATTTAACTTATGAGCAGTCTACACACTCTTACTTCTGGGGTTCTAGGGTAAGGACAGTGTATGTAACATATAAAGAGCACAAGGCCAAAACCCTCAGTAGACTGTTCCATATATCACTCAGCTTAAATAACAGCACAGAAGTATCCCAGTGTTGCAACATGACTATTAAGACAAAGAACTTGATGCTGAGCAGCAAAACAAAATTCGAAAGTTTTGGATGGCAAAACTCTTCAACAAATAATAACCAAAATTTTTTAGTGCCATTATCATTTAAAAATGCTTGGCAACTTTTTGAATAAAGTTCATGCTCAGAATACTTTTGCTTGAAGCATTCAGTGCAGATATTTGGTTAAAATCTTGTGCAACCATCAAGCTACAAAAAAATGGAAATCATTTCTAGGTTATTAAAAAAAAACATTATGGAGTGAAGTTTCTGTCTGAAACTTTTCCACCTTTTACATGACAGGGGTATTTTTCAATAGCAGTTACAGTAGCTGAATAACTGCCTCCTGATGCATCCAAATCATTGTGACACATATTGAAAACATTGCAACTGCATTCAGTCAAAAGAGGGCGGCCCAATCCAACAGTTTATGGTGCTTGGCATAGTGCAAATACTTAATAAGATGGTTTTCGTAGATACTTACCATTGACAACTTTGTATAGGCTGACATTCTTTTCTATATATTCTGCAAAATAGTTTGTATCTCCAGATTCTCCACTGACCAACATCAATGTATTGCTGTTTAGCTTGAACATTTTGTCCTCATCTAAAATAGATATATTTATACTTTAACTATCATGCAAACAAATAATCACAAGAATAAACTGCAAATTCTGCGGATATTCCACTCAAAATTTTACCAGTTTACTTGTAGCAAAGGACAACAGGCTTGCATCTTCTCCATGTGCACTTTGCAAACTTCATTTTCAGTCTGGTGCCATCTTATTTCATTTTCCTGCAAATTTTTCATAGAAAACAGAAACGATAGGAAGCCTACAGTATCATTGTATATATGCTAGAAAATATGTCTATTATTTTGGAGAATTTATTTGGTTTATGTTGTGTAAGAGAGAGTCCCGCGATTCCTTGTTTTGAAAGCAAAGAATCAACAGATCTTGTTCAGAATTTGTCGCGAAGCATAGTTTGCAATCTGGAAAATTGAAGTCTGGGGGAGATTAAAGAATGCAGGACCCTAACCTAGGCCAAACTCAATTTCAGCAATTTCAATTTGAAGTTAGGCCCAAAAGAAATTCATGGCAGCCCCAAGCCAGAGTTACTTCCGATTCTCTCTTACCATCTTTCATTCGCACAATTCCTCTTCCACCATTTCTATCTGCAGCAACAAGAACAAACCCATCTCCTTGAATACCAACAAGAAACTCCATACTTTAATTATCCAATCTTCCTTGCGCTCTTGCACTCTCTCTTCTCGTGTGTGAATGACACAGCAAATGCAAATTGCAGTGAACTGGCAAGGCCTGTTTATTCTGCCTCTTTTTCATCGAAGTATTCCAAAACGAGACTAACAGAAAAGGGCACAAAAGCACCAAATGACGCGCTGACGCACACGTTACCCATTACGGAAGCATGTCTCGTGCCAGAGATCCATCAGTCTCAATTTTCAAGCCCTGTAAATTTGAAAACTTTAATTGTAGATGCAATCATAGATGCAATATATCAATCATCCATCACAGATTCCGAAATGTGTCATTGAGCACATTCTTTGGTGGTGTTTACAATTCTTTCGAACTGAACGAACATACCCTCAATTAGTATCAAAATTTTCTTAACTTTCCGAGGGAATTAGCATCAATAGTTTCAGAGGTGGTAAGTGGTTTCTCGTGTTTTATGAGGTGCACAATGCACAATTTACGACGCAGTTTCTTCTATTGCTGCAGCCAAGTTCCTTGATGTAAAAACAACACTGTATGAAAACCATTTTAAGTTTTGATTGCAAACTACCTATGAATTACTATGTTGCGATATCTTGCAAGAAATTGTCTAGGCATCGCACAATTATGCATTTTATGCCGAAGGAGTTTGTTCAAACTATTTCTTGGCCTGAATTACCCTGCCGCAAAGTTGAGACTGACGCAACGGGCCTAAATTACCACTGGCACTAATTAAAGTTGCTTCACCCAATTTCATTGGCCCGGTTCATCGAAGAGCCTCGAATTCGTCTGCCAATGAAGATTTTAAGCCTAGAGGACAAACAGTTCAGAAAGAAATACTGGTTAAAGCGTCTGTAAGTTGTCGAATAACTCAAAACATAAGTCAAATATACATTATCAACGACAAATATTGCCATGATTGAATGAAAAATATTTAAATGTCTCTAACAAAAGAAGGTCTACAACCTTTATGAATACTACACCTATACATTACCCTGGGTACCAGAAGTCTGGTACCCAGTGTACCTACGCATATTTTTCTAACAATTTTTTTCCTAACATGTCAGTACATCAAATAAATTCTAACTAAATGCAAGATCAAACCCGCTCTACTTCTAGCACACATACGATTTGTTCTAATACGGCAACTCCTCAAGTGAACACTCTGAACAACTCTTTAGGATAATATTAAACAGTATCTGGTCCGGACAAGGACAGGATTTCCGAGGTACAAAACGGCTCCTACAGCCTGGTTTCCAAATCGCTTCGATCGTTTGGATTGCTGTGAAAAACTCCAGCGATCCGGATCGTTGCCCTGGAATAGAGCAGCCCCAGGATTGCTGATCGCCATGGTGGCTAGGATTGTTCGTGCAAAATGGCTTGGATCACTGGAGTCCTTCACAGCGATTCAAACGATCGTCACGATTATATTGAAACCAGGCTTCAGTGAAACATCTGATGCAAACTGTGCAATCGCCCGGAAACAATGGAGAAATTATTTCACACAGATAAAGTTCCATATCAAATATTACGTGGTCTTCGGTAAAAGTTTAAGCGCCACGGCAAAAATTTGACTTGTATCCGACAGAAAGAATCCGATCTCTAACCAAGCCATTTAAACCAGCGTGTCTTGAAGCCACGTATCATATCAGTGCCAAGAAAGCCTTCTAAAGCCCGTGGGGTGCACTTGACCTGATTTTGGTCGGGGACCTGCCATCGAGGCTTCAAAAACATACCCGTCCCTTATACCAATTTTTTGAAAAAGTATACCCGAACTTATACCAATTTTGCGAGAAAGCATATCCTACCTTATATTTCATAGCAAAATCTTGCATATCGGTACCGTTCCTTATACCAAAATTGTGAAAATTGATACCGTTCTTTATACCAATATCTTGAAAATAGATACCCTTCCCAATGGCACGTCCCCGTACCCAAAATATGTGCAGTGCACCCCCCGGGTTCTAAAGAGTTGGTCTATTTCGACAACATTTCTATGATGTCTGTACATAAAACATTTAGTCAGGTATTGCTGAAATTAACAGACTAACAAAATACCAAGGGTAATATTTATCAATAGAAATTAGAACAATAAAAAAGAGCTCACAAGCGAAACAGTTCTATACACTACATACAAAGTAGTCCCATAGTGGCTGGGCTATCTGACATTTCCTATTTTGGTTGGGGGTGTGTGTAATTGGGGTGTGGGGGCAAGCAAGCGACTTACTTAGCTCTTGAACAATGAAAGGTAGAGCAACTAAGTTTGGTGTACTAATGGCCTCAGATATGTACTTTATGAAATATAAAAATCAACCATAAAAATCAACCTCAAATTTGCTATCGTTATTTCTTATGCCAGCATTTTCCTTTACGTGGTTAAGGAAAGAGGCAAAATTGGTGAAAATCGGAAAACTGCGATAAAGTCATAATTAGAGCACAATTTCCATATAAACATAAAGATTAGGATAGATGACATCGGATAACACTACTCTGCAATGCATAATGTTACAATTTTGCTACTTTTTCGCGAAAATCAAGATTCAAGAATTTGCGATTAGGGAAGGGCAGTTCCGGAAAATTGTCGCCCTCTCTCTCAATTTTCAAAAAATTTCAACGAAGCTGTGAGTAGCTGCTCAATAGGTAGCAGGAAAAAGTCAAACAGTTTTATGTCCATAATCTTTCTCCCAGCAGAGTAATTTAAAAAGTCTACCATGGTGGGGCATATTTGCCCCCCAACCAAAACAGGGTTAAAGGAAGTTACATCTTGACCATAGAAAAGCGCGGGGAAACATAACTAGCTATTATATCGGTTTTCACAAAGGTCATATCACTTATGAAAATAAAGAGTGACTAAACGGACAACGCTCCTTCGCACGTTTGGAACGTCTACGAGAAAGAAAGTAAAAATTGTATTCAAATTAACAAGGTTGTTTTCATCATACTTATTAAGGGTACATTCAATGCCGGGACCAGAAAAGATTTAGTGGGGGAGGAGTAAATCTAAAAAATGTTCAGAGTGGGATGGCAAAAACGTAAACCCAGCCATTTTTATTCCATTTTTCAATAATAATCTTTGGCAAGTTTTTAAGCTGGGTGAGGGGTAATTGCACCTTCATAGCCCTCCCCCTGGCCACGCCATTGGATACATTTTGTTGATCAGACTTTTTGGTAGAGTCAAACTATGATAAATATGTTCAAACGTTAGAAAAAAATTGATTCAAAGCTTTTGGCCTAGGACAATGTCATAAAGCCACTCGAAACTTTCTTTCCATTTTATATATCAATCTCGAAGCCCAAAACCTGTACCCTGGGTACCAGAGCCTCAAAAAAAAAAGAAAAGAAAAAGAAGAAGGAAAAAGGCAAAAGGCTCCTTTTTCCTTCTTCTGTTTCTTTTTTTTTTGAGGCTCTGGTACCCAGGGTACAAAACCTGGGAACGAAATGAACGATTTCGATGAAGTAAATTTTTGATGTCAGTTGAAAAAGTTAGCAACAGAAACTAGCACATTGAATTGCCTTTATTTTGATGAATGGTCGAGCATCTTATACTGCATTCACACTGACACAATTAAACCTTCTTTATTTAAACAAGTTTAAATTTCAACCGATCAAATGACTGGATTTGTTGCATTGACCGATCAGAAGGTCCTATTCGAAAACCTGGTTTAATTTAAGCTGGATTAACTAGCAACATGAATGGGGCATTAGAAGCACAAAGTCCACAATATTTAACTGACTCGCTCTCAACTTTGAAAGTTCTCGGTTGCTTAAACCAAAACTTGAAAAAATGCACACTTGTAATAATCGGTTATAATTTGTATAAATTATCATAAATCTATCAACAGTGCTATTTAAAAAAGATCCCATACCCTGTTTGTCATTACTCTCCAGCATCAAATATTGCATTATATGCAGTTTAAAGTTTTTTGCTACTTGAATCGTAAAATCGTTCTTTGAGTCCTCTCAAAATACTTCCAGGGAGTTTCTGATGTTCGTCTATTAACGCTTTTATTTCTTTATGAACCTGGAGGAAACAGAATGCTAATATGAGATTAAATGAACATTAAATTGTCTTACTGAAAAATTTTGCATCAATATGCGCATACTAACCAGTTTTGTGTTGCACAGGAAAAAGCCCGAGGTGGTAAAAGTACAGAGCGAGGGCTTATATTCTCATGTACAACAATAAAACCGGTTAGTACGAGTTCTATAACCTGATAGCTTCTAATTTTAACTCGTATCATTTGGTCAAACATATTTAGCTACTGTCATGTCATTTGAGTTCATTGCAAATCTCACAGGCCTAAAGCAGTTGCTGTGGCGATAAAAATGCGTCTTTCTGTCGTAAACAACACGGTTAACTAATAAGAGTGGAGGGAGGCTGTATTGCCTTTAGTTTCTGAATAGACCTTTTAGCTATTTCACGAACGAGCCTGGATCGAGCGTTATTTTTACAGATTTTTATACTCGAGGCTCGATTGAATGGCGTTAGAGCTTCGATCGCAATGGTGCATATTCGAAAATTCTACAAAATGTAATGAAATGTCGTTCGATCCACATTCTTTTTCAGCTAAAAGGTCTATTAGACGAATAACATCTATCAGGTGTCCCAGAAGAAAGTACACAGATTTGGCTGGCTCTAGCGATGTGAATTTAGCTTGAATCAATGGCTTCTCGCTCTCAAAACTTTCCTCGGGAGTTGACTTGAACATAGGTACCTCGTTTGTTGGTATGGATGCTTTGAGAACAGAGATACCAATCCTCAAAGCTCAGCTTTGTGCCCACCTCCAAACCAGAGCTTTGGCATTTTGGCCTATGCACCAAATTCTTCAAGCACATCGTATTAAAAACAGAAACAAAAGGAAAATCAAGAAACTGCGCAATGGGTTAATTCTAGCAGACAGAACGCAATATTATATCATGGTAGAAATGAAACATTGAATTTAGAGGAAAGATTTACCTGTTATAAGTCGAATCATTCCTATCCTAATTAATCATTTTGTGCGTAATATGTCAACTTGTTCCTTCTGTTTTTACTGCTCCAGCGAAGGTGCCATTCTAATCCCATCGCGAGGAGATAGATTGAAATGACCTTAAGGCCCTGTTATATGGGGAAAAACACCTCACCTGCTAGACCCGGGGCTGACGAGCGAGGTAAATTTCAGTGACTGTTTACATGAGATTTTTCACCTCACCTGTCAGCCCCGGGGCTGAGAGGTGAGGTGGAGTAAAGTCTCTCTTCCGTGAAATCAGAATGAACTGACCAATGAGAATCAACCAAAAATTTCATTTCACCTCACCATACCGGTGGTTTTTCGTTTATACTCTCAAGTACCGAATAAACGGGGGGGGTTAGAATAATCGGGGGGGGTTTGAAATGGTTCGACATAACAATAATCGAGGGGTTGGAATAATCGGGGGGGGGGCTGCTTGGAGAAATTGAAAAAAAGCCCTTTTCTTAGGTAAACACCTATCTGTTATATATTTATGCGAACAGTGATGTTACTGACACATTTACTTTTGAACTCTGGTTCTGTTGAATGCACTTCTTGAGACTTTTTCTTGCGTTTATTCAGAAATTATGTCTAATATCATTTCATTTTTCCAAAAATTAATAAAAGGGGGGGTTGGAATAAGAGCAGGGGGGTTGGAAAATTTTTCAAAAATTAATAAGCAGGGGGGGACGATTATTCGGTACTCGAGAGTATGGAAAAATTTCACCTCACCCAGGTGAGATTCCACCTCTGGTGAGGTGGGGTTGCACTATACTGGTGGTGTTGCGTTCGTCATGTAAACGCAAACTGAAAATACAAAGGATTCTATTGGAAGGTGGAATTTCGCCTCTCAGCCCCGGGTCTGGCAGGTGAGGTGTTTTTCCTCATATAAACAGGCCCTAAGTTCCCTGGAGAAATAATGCCACTCAAGTGAGGTGCAATGAAACGGAAATGGAGGAGTTTCCATTTGAGTGGCACAATTTCTCCAGGCCCTTGAAATCATGTCAATCGTGTGGGAATTAAAATTCCCAGCGTGTGGGAATTACAATGGCGCTAACACGAAAATTCTGGTTTGCAGGTGGATACAGAAGACCTTTCAATGTACATGCTTCTTGCTCTCAAACCACCATTACCAACGAACGAGGTATAGCTTTATTCAACTGAACCATCGAGGGAACTTTTGAAAGTGACTAGGGATTGATTACAGCCAAATTAGAATAGCTTGAGTCAGCCAAATAATCAGTTTATCGTTTTGGGACACCCGATATGCGGCAGATGGTTAGATGCATACACGCACAACTTTCTCTCGAAAATGAAAGTGCATATATAGACATCTGTCTTTGAAAGGATAGTTCATTCCAATAAACGAAATCAAAATGAGTTCTACTTACACATCTTGCTATTTCTTCAGGCTTTTGAGAAGGATCTATTGTTATTGGTTTTCCAAAATATGTCCTAAAAGCAACGAAAAAGTGATAGAATGAAACCTGGTTGTTGATGCAATGTTGCACTGTTATACACCAGATAAGCAAAAAGCATACTTGTATTTTTATCAGCAAGCGCAAATTTTGTAAAAGAAAAAATTTTGTTTCCGACTCCGAGAAGACAAAGCGATTTGTCTTTCAGATGAATAGGTTTCACACCTCTGAGTGCACTCAATCTAATCACGGTAAACAGAGAAGGAGAAGAACTACTGCTGGCTGCACAAAAAGTGTGAAATCTATTCTCTAGGCTACCAAATCGCTTTGTCTTTTGAGACTTGTACCTTTTGCCTACAAAATTCGCCGATGCTATTTTTACAAGGACCCAGATCTGCGACAAAATCAATAAAGTTTCACATTATGAACAGCAAAGATAAACATGAAAGTTGCAGATAATGACATAAGACCATGAATCTTATTCTACAATGCATCAAAGTAAATGTACCAACCTTAATTTGACAGGGAATCCTCCCCATATTGGTACGATAGGGAGCTTCGTCTTTTCATATATCCATCGAGAGAACCCTGAAAAACGGCCAGTCAAGAAATCATTTCACAATGCAGTTCAAGATGCGTCGAGTTGGTGGAATATTCCCATGTAAACGAGCATAAAATAAGAGAGGGGGGAAAGTTTAGTAATTGCAATTAACAGGGCAAATTTGGTATCAAAGCTTCTCCGTTGTCTTTCATTACCATGCAAGGACAAAGCATTTAGGATTTACATATCAAGATTTATACGACTAATTATTAAAGTTGTAGGTCTAAGAAAAGCATGGTGCAAAATGATCGTAAATCTTGGTAGCTACCTAACTTGCTGTGCAAGCTAACGATTCAGTAAAGGGAAGAAACAAATTGGGAAATGAAGGACAGGTCTAAGCGTCTGCCATCCTAAATTTTATTTTTATATCAATATAAAAAATTTTACAATACATGCTACATTCTACTATACTCTAACTACTATGCAACACTACGATGACGATACCATGAGGAGCAAGAGACAATGTCTACCCCATGGCCAACACATAAAGATATATAATTAAGTAGACAACTAAATAAACACGTACAAAGAAAAGGTACACATACGATACGATACTATAAATAGTGGAAACTGTTTCACATTGGCTGCTAGGTCAGTGGAGGCGAAAATTTCACTGCTCAAGACATCACCTCTAAGTTTTCAGGGTTTATAGGTCACAAAAAACGCAGGTAAAAAATGTTTGAAATTTTGTGTGGATGAATTTTAGGCCTTACATCCAATGTGAAACAGAAATTAAAGACAGGAAAAACAAATAAAAGGGAAAAAGAGGCTTTGTGATCGGGGGCGGGGGGTATAGCAGCTTCTTCAAAACCACTTCAATTGAACCGGCCTGTTTTGTGAATGAAGTTTAGGGTTAATTTGAGTACATTTTTATTAACATCAATAGAAAAGTCTTTATCACCATACACTAAAATTTGGACCAGCACATTGTTTGGAAGGCTGTTCATTCGAACATATGGTCGTAATAATTCCGAAACTCCAGCGAGAAGATCTCGTCGTTGAATGTCATATGAAGGGCAGAGCAACAAAAAGAAAATCTAAATTCTTTTCATCCATGCCAGAATTACGTACCGTAATTCCTCCATTAAGCCACCGGGTGGCTTATTTTAATTTCATATACTCTAGAGGGGGAGAGGGGGGCTCACTAGAGAGGGAGTTATTAGTGAGGGAGGCTTATTCACAAAATCAGATGACATGTATATATATATATATATAATAGCTTTTCAGTTCTTTTAACCTATATTTTGCGGATTCAACATGCAATTTTACAAACCAAATGGATAAATTCGACACAGTTTTATCCCAAACCATATCAAAGTTAACATGCGAATGAATTTTTTTACCTGAAGACATGGAAAGTCTTTGGTAAATTCTAGAATTTTGATATAAGTAATACGAAGGGGAGCTTATTACAAATTTTGGCTCAGAGGTGAAGGGCTTATTAGAGAGGGGAGCTTGATAGAATTTTTTTGGTGATAGTTGTTCGCTTTGTTCTGGCCTGTCAATCAAAAACAACAGAACAGATACGAAATCTATCCCTATGAGTTCAATCATAATTAATATCTCTTCAGAAGAAAGCAGAGACACTTTACCAAGATCAAGAGCTTACTTACGTCTTCCCATTTTGAGGGTTCGGAATGATTCCCTAACATTTTGTGTGAATACAGGAATTACTGGCTGCAAAAGAAGAACGTAACAAAACGTCAAAAAGCTAAAAAAGTATGGAATAAAATTGCAGACACGAACTTCTCAGTTTCAATCTAAATAGTTTTTCAAGTAAATCTAAAATGTTAATTGATTCATTTAAACCTTAATTCTATTTCGTCATCGGCTCCGTCGTTACGGAGGAGTACGAGAGAGGGTGCAGCAGTTCATGCAAACCAGTTGTGTGGTGCGTTTATGCGAAGCCAGCCAAGAAACTTTGCAGCTCGTTGGGAAAGTCTTCGATTTTTCTTGCTCAACAAAATATTTGGTATTTCGTACACCTCCTTCGCTCCGGGCCGACGATTCATAGAATCCCAATCAAACATCACTTACAGGTAAGTCTCGTTTGATTGGGAAAAGACCCTAGAATTTTAATGCCTTCTGCTCAGCTTCTGAATCAAAATCTGCGAGATAGAACGTTAGATTTAGCCTTCTTCTTTTGTTATAAGTACATAACTTCTCTTAAAAGCCATCTTTCGCTTGCACAAGGTGCCAGTTTGCCCCACTGATTTCGTTGCAATTTCTACGGCCTTGTTTGTTTTGATTTACTAATTGAGAGAATTTCCTTTGTCTGCAGTCGCTAATAGCTCCGAATTGAGGCGTCAATTAAAAGAACTGTTGCTATCGCATTACAAAATCTGTCCGGTCTTTATGCTACGAATCATAAATACAAAATAACTATACTTGCCACTTGTGCTTTTAATGCAACTTTAGCAAATCCTATTCGTGAGTTCCATATCATCTTATAATGTTCATCTGAAAAGAGTGCTTCTCTTACGCCACCGGGAGATATTGCAAGTAGTTCACCATTCTAAAAGGAGAATAAAATGAATGAAAATAAGTTTGATGTAATATCTAGCTTATGTCAAGACGAAAGAGCTGGGAGGAGATAACAGATGAATCTTCTAAGGTAAGGCATCGGCATCTCGTTTATAAAAACACCAAATTCCAATCGAATTTACGACACCTAAATGCTAGTATTATAAGTTGTGACCGGTTGTTAAAGCCACGAATTTTTTTATATCCGCTAAAAACAAAATATGAATTTACAAAATACACTACTTTTATACTAAAATACTAAAATACACTTACTACGGAGCGATACCCCGAGGAGCAAAAGGCTATGACTACCCCGAGGCTTATTGAACACCGAAATTAAAACTACAAATGAAATTGTAGGTAGACACACCGCAAAACGACGAAGTCTCAAATTATATGCCACCATGAGACCTGTCTGTGATCCAAGCACCTCAAGTGATTGGAAAAAGTGACAAAAAGCCAAGCCACGAATGTGACAACAACACATTGCAGATTATAGCCCAAACCTAGGTAGCTAATTCATTCGTTGTGCATGCCGAATTTGGCTATTAAGAGCCTTTATCTAGCGCCTGAAATAGATGACCGAAATTCTCGCGGCTGTTAGATTTATCCTTCTTCTTTTGAAGTATGCATTTCCTGATCTAGAAAGCCTCCTTTCGTATGTACAACGAATGAATTGACCATACGAATTCTAACGCATCATTGTCGTCTTCCCTTGTCTATATTTTCAATTTAACTGGTTCCCCGTACAAACTGCTACATTTGCAGTAGAATTCCCCTTAGAAATTTGCTATATTTGGAGCAGCTAGTCGCTTTGTGCGGTGTGTCTATCAACAACATGGAAAACTACTTTATCTAACTTCAAAGTTGCCCCTGTCTGTCTGATATCCCTTTACCAAGGGTGTCAGAACACGGATGCTTAGATTAAATATCTATCTAATCTACCTTGTTTTGATCCTTGTATTGTTTTTTATTTCGTCTTCAACTCGTGTCTACAACTGAACGTAGTTATAGGGCTAACCGCTCTCAGTTATTCTAATATACTTCCTCGCATCCCTGTGTGTCAAGGCGCCTTCGCAGAAGAGAAGGCTTAAAACAGCAAATCGGAAGAAATAGCATTCTTCTCAGGCTTTGCGCTTAGAAACATTTACTTCTGCGAAGGCACACTCTGCGAAGGCGCACTAGCACAGGAAGACAAGAGGGTTATATTCGAATAATTGAGAGTGGTTAAATCACCTTCAAAACCAGGTAAATAAATACTGCTCAATCAAAACATCCGTGTCCTAACACTCTTGCTTCCACTGGTTGAGTATCTGGTAAAGCAAAACCAGATCAGTCTACCAAGAGTGCTGAGACAGCTGAGGGTTAGACAATCAACTATGAAAACTTTTTCAAGTATTGTTTTGAAAAGATATTGAATGAACTAAACGACATATGTAATCTAGCGTCAATTCTACTTGCAATTTCAAAGTTTTGATAAAAACAAGAAAAAGATCATTTTACCTGTAAAATATTCACACACTCGTCAATTGGACCAGTCACACAACCAAATACATCCATTAATATTTTCCAGCCTGCAACAACAAGGCGGGTTTAGATATTATTGTTTGGTTAACCCTGCTGTGTTTGGGTTGAATTCACTAAAACAAGCTTGGACGACATCACACAAGCGAAGAAGCGTTGTATGAATGTATCCGACAAAATTCATCGCTCTTCCTGACACGCAGGGACGCCGGAGCGATGGTAGGGCAAGGGAGTCAGAGGGCAACGCAAGGACACTTAAAACGGAAGGCGAGCGAAGTGAACCGAAGATTTGGGGGTCCGGGGGTCCTTCCTGAAAAAATTTTGGGACCACAACCTTTAGATTGGCTTAAAATGCCGTCAAGAATATTTCAACTAAAGTAAATTATGTTCTTATTTAGATATTTGGGTGTGATCTGGTATGACAAATGCAAGCTATAGTTCCATTAAAAGGGCACTCTTGCCCCCTTGCCCCTCTTACAAAAAGGCAGGAGGGGTACTTGCTCCCCTGTGCCCCCCTCTCCGGTGTTCCTGCTAACATAATTTCCAGTAGACTTTTGAACAAATGGCTTCCATGGGGAAGCATCCAAAATTTTTTAACAGTATGATCAATTTTGGTGAACCAAAATCTGAATAAGCAATTCCACTATCAAATTACCCATAGTTTCAAGTTGATAGTTAATTCTCTTTTCAGCACGTACGGGAAATCGTCACACAAATTTTTGAGACCTCCTTTGAAACAGTCAAATGACCACATGTTCAAATTGGAATCAATCCTTCGTCAAATCAAAACCAAGGTGATAGACTGACATTACACAATATATTAATAGCAGTTTTTGGTTTCACAGAACACGACGAGCAGTCAACGATCGACCCACAAACATTTCGAAATACCAGAAATCTACGATTGGCCTGGCTTTGCCTCGATTCACCTATGTAGGTGGCAACCGGCGAATCCCCAAAAGATGCGACTGGACCTGGACCAACTGGACTGTCACTGAGTTTTGCCTGACTCATATTTCTGAAAGACAGACCGTCGTACAAACTAACATTTTATCTCATTCATGATTGGTCAAAAGATTGTACATGTATGCTTCCTTACCCCTTGTTTTTCTGATCTTATCTGTGTTTAACCTTATATTGGTGAAGTGAAAGTAGGTTGCCATTTTCAGCGCCAAGTGTGCATTGATAGCAAAAGTAGCTACGTGCTGATCGAGTCCGCGACCCCTTGTCACGACGCTCATATGGCGTAAGTGTAGCCAACGGGAAATTTCAACTGAAAGGAAACAGTAGGGGCTGCACGCAGGCTACGTAAGTGGGGCTTGAACCCTGCTAGGTTCCGAACCTTTTATGTCTTGACTGTTTGACCTTGTACCTCTGCACCTCAGTACCTTCGATATTCAACAAAAGTTTTCACTATTCAGCGGAACTATCAAACTTCTCATCTATTTACAGTGGCTAGCCTTAGCAATTGCTGGCTGAAGGCAGAATACATTTCTCGCGTTAGCAAGTGAGAAATTTCAAAAAGCACAGAAAGCCGCCAAGTTTGGTCTTGAGTGCCAACTTAAATTTTTTTGCAACATACGTCCAGCAATTTCCCTAGGATGAACAGATTTCCGTTTGTTACTTTGATTATGACGTTGTTCTGTTCGTTCTATTGCACTAGTCCACAAAATATATTTAGAACATGTATTTTAGATTAGGACTGCGACCTAGCATTTAGAGGCCGCAGATTTCGGGACCGCGTGATTCATGTGCCACAAAAGGGGAGCGTGAGACAATTTCGGGATAATTACCATTAGTGACACGACGGTTTACCTAAACAGGCTTTATCTAAACTACTTTGGATTTAAGCCAATTCCGGGGGGAGGGTGGTACTAAGTACATCTGGCTATCCTGCTAAGATTTTCGAGGATGTACCTTGACAATATTTACAAACAGTGGTGGCGCCAGGGGAGGGCTAGGGGGCTACAGCCCCCGGTCGGAGGCATCTAACCCCCCGTCGGAGGAAATTTTGGTTCTCGTCGGAGGAACTTTAGCAAAATAACGCACGGAAACACCAATCCTTTTGCTCATGTTTTTAGCCCCCTTTCTTAAAACCCCCTGTTTTCTCATTTTTTTAGCCCCCTTCAAACACCAATCTTTTTAGCCCCCTTTTGCTCATGTCATCTCACTGAGTTGAACTGTTGTTGCTGTTGTCGCTTCACAAAGGTGGTACAAGCGGTACCATTCCAGTGAAAGCGCGAAACTACGACATGTATCGAGTCTGGTAAATCACATGAAATCCACAGGTTAACCATACCTGGAATATGAAACATAAATTCAGCAACGACATTTCTCAGATTTCTCTTTTTGACAGTTTTTATTCGTCCCATCATGTAATAGACATCGATAGGTAGTGCCCCATGGTAATAAATCAATAATGCTCCTCCATTGTCAGGGATGTTCTCAAGTCCATGAACTTCATAACCTGATAGAAGAGAAAGTAAATTTAAGGGAATGAATCAAAAAATCTCTGTCAACCTATTAACGAAACATTTACATTCATTAAATCAGGAAAACAGAAGATTTCGACCGAGAACTTTGACCAGGTGCATAAAGGACTTAAAGACCCAAATGCTAACCATAATCCTTTGCAGGCAAAATAAACCGAGCTTTGGGCCAGAAATGATTTCATATCATGCGAAAGTCGACTTTGGAGTCTGGGGCCCCAATGAATCACAGATAAATGTGGGTCTTTTACTTTCATGAGCCAAATAGATATAATTAACTTCGCAACCTGATAGTGGAAGAAAATGCAGATTCCAAGGAAAAATCAAACAATCTCTCATCTCTGTCAATCCATCAATAAACATTTACTTGCACTCAACCAGTATGACAAAGATTTCGAACGAAAACTCTGATCTGGTGGACACATTACATAGCATGATTTGGTATCTGTCACTAACTCTTGATTCGAGTCAACATTTCGTTGGAATGGAACAATCGAACATAGTTCTGCGGTATGACGTACACAGGTCATGCCACGGCACAGGAACCAAATCTTCATTGGTTGGCAAAATAGAGGAGTCTACCAGACATCTGCCAATCACATTCCGTGAAAACAACAGCAAACACAAATTTAGGCCAAATGTCGCCGTTCTCGCTGTTCCCTGCTTTCTCTGCTGCAATAAGCAACTCTGAGCAGGGTAGTACGAGAGGCCTAAAGCCAATTTTCTACAAGGTGAATTTTTAACAAGAAACAAGTTTTGATTCAGAAAGCGATTTCGGTCCGTTTTCACTTTCATGATGTCCCTTATTCAGTATTTTCGTAGCAAAATAATTGACTTAGTGGCGTGGAAAACTGGCTTTAATTGGCGTTAAAAAGAATCAGGGATCGGAAAAATCTAAGACTTTGTGGGAACTGGCTTTACGCAATTGGTGTCGCATTCAACCAATAAGATCTGGTTCTTGCGAGTGTACCGATCAAAGGACACAATCAAAAACCAGTGGATTCTGTTATGAATGAAATGAAATGAGCATGGGTGCTTAATGCTTCTTAAAGTCACAAGATACAATTACATGCATGAGAATCACGGGATGCTTCTAGAATTACTTTATTGAAGGTAGCAGAATTTCTCAAATTCAAAATATTTTTATATTTGATTAACTGCGGACGTTTAAATCCACGTGGTATGATGTCACCATGCAACATTAATAAACATTGAAGCTTGTGCAAAGAAAACGAATTTTTTTCGGCATTCTCGGACTGTCTTACAGTTGCAAAAATATTTAGTTTATTGGTGAGTGGGAGAATTGAAGTCTTGAGGTCATTGAACAGAAGTGATATCTTCACAAGGATTTTGGGATTTTTGCAACATCTTGCTTTGATTTTCAGATCTTGCATTACATACAGTAAATTGACATATCATTAGCTTTCTTAGCTTTTGATACAATAACTTCTTATGCTTGTGAAAGACTGTAAATTTTCCAAACAAGGATTCTTATTTGGAAACAAGAAATATGATTGGACTTTTGTGAATTTCATTTAGCAGCTTTACAGACTTTATTCAGCTTATATCGAATTATCATGTCTCTCCCTCCATGCTCCCTCTTATACTTCACCCAATCAGTAGCAAACTGAAACCCTTTATCCTTTGGAGATTTGATAAACTATCTTCTGTGAACTTCAGCCAAGCCTGGGGATAAGGGAATGAGCCACTCCCACTATTTTTAGAACTCATGAGCATTCTACTGTATTGGAAATTGCACCTTGTTAAGAAACCTGATTAATACTTTTGGTAAAACTGTACTGAGTTAATGAGTCCTTTCTCGAAATTTCTTTTTTGTAGTTTCCTGCAATACCAAATATGTTCTTGTTTTTCTTTCTCAAATGAAGGACATTTCTCCAAAAATCTAATCAATTATTTGAAATGCACCCAGCAGTGGTCAGAATAATGAAGAATACACAATATCCCAACTTGTTTATTGTCTTTGTTGTTTACAGCCTGGGGGAATCCTCATTGCACTTTTGGACCCAAATATTGAGAAAGAAAGATGTGAGAATCTATATCCTGTTTCATGAAAAATTGAAATGAATCATGTCTGGATTTAGTTATATTGAAGAAAATTTAACAGTTAGTCTTATTGAAGAAATTTAGCAGTTTCTGATCCTAGGATATTTATTGTTACAATATTCAGGGCATCTTCACTGCACTTCTGGACTCAATAATATTTTGAGAAAGCGAGAATGTATCATATTTTTCCTGTCAAATTCAAATGAATCATGTCTAAACTTTGTCAGATTTAAGACATTCTAACAGTTGATAATCTTGTGTTGTTTTCTCCTTTTGTTATAAAAAGCTCTTGTGACCAAGTTTCAATAACATCTGAAGAACAAAGGTCCAAATCCCAGTCACAAGGTCTATGGGGATGACACAAGTGCTGCACATATTGTGTTAGGAAATGTGATACCTCTTTGGGTTAACCAGGGTTAGTCTGCTTCTACTTGAACTTTAGATAGTTTGGTTGGGCAGAAATATTTCAGTGATGAAAGCAGTGTAAAATATTGCTCAAGAGGTTACAAGTATTTGACTTCACTCAGTTTCTGGTCCCTAAGGGATTGGTAGGAAACGTTCTCTAGACGTTCTCTAGAGATAAAATATCTGGATTCGTGAAGCCAATAAGCGTGTGTTTTGCTGAATCACAGATAGACGGCACACTTGAATACAGTTAAGCTGACGTAAAATACAGGGCTATTTCTACAATAAATTCAGAGTAGTTAAGTCCAAATTTAGGTAGCAGGCCCATGTAAGAGAATTCGATCTTTAAATCCCTTGACAAATACGACGTCCCTAACAAAATCTCCTTGCTAAAATAATACCTCGAAATCTCTTCAAGCGTCTGCAAAATAGTTACTAACATGCCATGCATATGTAGCTAAGACTAATTAACACACCTAGCACTCTCTGGTTTATTAATTTAACAGTTAATTAATGAACAACACAAAAATAATCTTTGAGGTCAGGTATTTTGGACTATTGGACTCGAATTCTGGCACGAACTTGCAGCTAATTCTGAGAAGAAATCTGTAGAAGACGAAGACTGAAATCAGACTTCGATTAATTTTGAGTGGATCTTTGTTTTGGTATTTGATGATAGATTACGAAGAAAGGAGAAAGTTACACACTGTGGTGTGAATGAAGGAGGTATCAAAGTTAAGATTAAGATGGAAGGCAGTTGAAACTTACCATGCCAAAGCGTAGCTTGTGCATCATAAAAAGCAGCAACTGAACTCCGTGCACCTTCCCAAAAATTACTTGCATAGGCATCATAAATTTGTCGTCTTCTGTGCTGATAAATATGGAGAAATAAAGCAGTTCCATACAGCAAAATTAAGATGAAACCAGGCAGGATGAACAGTAGCACAATCGGTGATAGAATCACCATGTGCCATTGAATCCAAATATCGTAGACAATGATGCATAGTGTTGAGAGATGGCTGCATACAGTTGTTGCCAAAACTCCTCCCCGTTGAAGGTAAATATGCGATAATTGGACATCTTCGACCATCGCTGTTGCGTCCTCCATATTTACGATCGAATGTTTGACTGACTGAAGAAAATTTTGTTGTTGTGTGTTGTATGGTAATTTCGTCCAGGGAATCACCAAAAATCGCAGGTGCCCTTTGTTTGAACTGGGTATTCACCGAAATCATGTGATCAAAAGATAGAGAGCGCATGGGCAGAAGGACGTTGTATTTCCTGTTCTTGTGAATTCCGTTGTTCCAGTTGTTCCAAACAAACATTATTAATGATTTTTAAAAAGATAATTACTTGTGATTTGATTTATTTGAAGGAATCACCATAAGTTATTATGTGACCATAGTAGAGAACTCATGGGCAATCGGACATGATGTTTCCTGTTAATTACCACCACTCCACAATTACTTCTTAGAGCATGCCTCATTGCGCTGTTATCTATTTCACTGGAATGACCGTAAATCACAGGGCTTATGAAATATGAAATGGGTAATCATCGATATCACGTGATCAGTGCTGAAAGATCGCATGGGCAGAAGGACTCTACCAGTTGATTGTTTGTTTCTTTTATTCCAAATCACAGGCATCATTTCACATTGAAAATAGACAAAAAATTACCTGGTGCGTGAGCAACATGCCGTTGTAAATACATGCAAACTTGATTTTAAAAAACTGACGTTGGATTATATCCGGAGGCTCAACTGAGCAGGATTTCTGTCACAACCATTGTGATTGTGGACAGTCAGTTTAGTTCAGCTCAGTTCAGTTCAGTCCTTTAATTTTAAAATTCCACTGCAATACAATTTCAACAAAAGTTTTACAAAATTAATTCAATACAATTCTACAAAACAAGTACAATACAAAACAAAGGAGGGATTTGCATGTAGGGAATTTCTTGTAGGAGGAGCTCTCTCAATAGTTAAACTAATCGAGGAGAGAGCACCCCCTTACTTAAAAATAAAATCGATTTATGTTCGGGAAAAAAGTGTGCATCGAATCAATTTGCAGAAAGTCATCACTTGAAAACGTTAGGATCTTACTAATAGTTGATGGAAAACAAATGCAGTTTAACTTGCCAGGTCCAGGAATTAATTCGCCAGGTCCAGGTTGAAACATTATGGTGCTAGACCCATGACTCCTCAACAAAATAGCATAAAGATCTATCCTGGAACTATTTTAATTTTGTAAAGTCTCTAAAAGAAAACATTCCATTTAGAAATCAGAACAGGACAAGAACTGCACAGGGTATATTTTCACAGAAAGACTTAAAAAATTGTTCGTCATGACGGATAACAAACTATGCCATCAACAGAAACTGCTCGGTTTCATCACTGTGATGATCACTGTGATAACCCGGGGCGAGGAGCTATGTAGTTCACTTTCAATTGCACATGAGTGTGCAGTCCAAGAAACAATTTTTCGCTCAACTTCAGCATTTCACCTCGAAATGATGGGTTGACTTTAGAAAAAGTCGGCGAAGCGAACAGTATACTCCAAATCGTAAAGATTGTTATTTAGAAAAGCAACCTGCTTTTGGTACCTGGACTCAGAAAAAGAGGTGATAACGGGAAGCAGGGCACATTCCGGCAACAAGATATCCACAGCACCCCTATCCCACACCACACTGCCCACCCTCTTGTGAAAAGAGATTTTCTCTAATGCAGACAGTTTTTTATTTACTACCTTGTTTCCAAAGTTTGATTGAATTAGTTCAGCGATTTGCTCAGCTACCAGTATTGAGAAAGCAATTCACTTCAATGCTATCAATAGCAGCATGGACCTAAAGTAGTAAAATGACTAGCCCAGAAGGTCCACAGATGTCTGCAGATGTTCAAGCAGGGCAGCTCTACGAGAAATGCCATAATTTACATTTCTGAGTTAGTTAAAGAACTAGGAATGAAAACGGTGAGAGGAAAAACTTCACAGATCAAGATGCAGTTGAAGAATTGTCATGGTAAGAAGTGACGTGAGACAGGATTGCATATAATTAGGAGCGGTTTATTTTCGGATGTTTGTTGGCCTAAGGAATCTTGTACAGTACACTTCCTAATCTTTGTTTGAGTTCATTCATACAGGTGCTAGCGAAAAAATGGAAAAATTCGCGCCATAAACTGCAACAAGATTCCCTGGTAATCTAACAGCTTTAATGACGCAAAAATCATTGCATTTGTGGGGGAAGTTATCTTAACAAACTATTGCACTGTTGTAAATCGCGCGCACAGCTTCACAGAGATTTCGCCCATTATGATGGATTAGGTTAGGCCCCTTGGCAAACAAGAAATTCGACCCATCACAGCTGAAATCTTTAGATTCTCGGGCATGGTCAATGAGAGTAGAATGGAAGCCATAAATGCCATTTTGAAGGAATGCAAAAACCTCAAGTCATAAGTACTAGATTGCTGCGAGCCTCCTTTGTATGGTATGGATCAGTATGAAAACAGGGCTGCTGCTTTCTCTTTTTAAATTTGAAACGGAGTCCATTTTTCATTTGTCCACCCCAGTCTGTGGTGGCTGCCTGTGCCACTCAATTTCCCCCGCTTTGTATCTCATCCCTCTCAACAATAAAAACATGATGCTATGGTGTGGAGAGGCTAGTCCATGACAAAAGTCTTTGTGTATGAATGCACCCATTTGCCCTTGGGAAAAACCCATCATATTGCTAAGAAATACCTTTGCACTCAAAATGCAGGGTCTAACTGCCTTATTCTTCCTTTGACCATTTTCTCCATGAATTTGGATTAGTTTGGAGACCAACTTTCAGGACAAGTGGGGAAGGTATCTCCTCCAGTCCCCTATGGCATCCATAAGGGTTGATTGCTCTCAAGTAATTACAAAATTGCAAACTCTCAAGTTTACAAAATATTGGCAAAATAATCATAAAATATTCTCAAAATAATCATGATATACATAATATTCAAATGATATTGAAACGATCAGATTGGCAAAAAGGCCGTTAAATTAAGTTCATCTGAAAAGAAGGATGAACTTGCTCTACAAATATTCTCAAGTCTGTCTTCTTGATGTCAGGCTACCTAAATAAAAGTTTGTTTAATCTATCTTCAGTAAATGTAAAACCAAATCAAAATGTCATTTTATGTGCAGTTGCTTTTATTTTCGTCATAGATGACTTATGGACTTGTCACCTTGTTTGATAAGCACCCTGGCAGAGGATTTGGTCAGCGTTGAGTAGCATTACCAAATTCATTTCTGAAGTAGACAAAAAGATGGCTAATGAAGAGGCAAAATCTAAACATGCCAACCAACAAGTCCTTGATGTTGGAGACTTTTTCATGACAAGATCAGTCTTTGTGAAGAAGTTCAAAAAGGCACATCCAAAAGAACCAGATGATCCAGATGCGGTTGATGCAGAAATCAACAGAAGAATAGGTGAAATCAAACCAGAAAAAGCTTCTATATTTGACAGTGTGTTTGCACTTGGTTCTATTGGCACATTCATTGCGGATATCACCACAGATGTATTAGTAGCAAAACAGCATTTTGATAATGGTGACATTGTTTGGTTTGCTTTGACTTGCAGCTTCATTATTCTGCCCTCATTGATCATGCAGATATTCTCATGCAAGTGGTTCAAAGAAGATTATTTGAACCAAACATGGTGGACATATCTGTTGCATTTGTTTCAGCTTGGAACAATAGAAAGGTAATATGTTGCCTTCAAATTTGTCTTAGTGATTTTGCAGCAAAAATCATGCATCTCCATTCATGAGAAGCCTCTTTTTTTACAAATAATCAAAAGGATATTTTTTACTCTTCTCCCAATAGCACAAGCTTTTTTGGACAGGCCTTGTGCCAATTAACCAAGTTTAGTTTTCCTGCCTATGAATTCTCCTTGATTTCATAAGAATTCTTGTTTAAAGAATTTGCGGCATTTAAGGTTATTACTGCTCTTTCACAGAATGAACAAAACAGCACAGAATGTATATTGTTTGTTTTTATTTTGAGCTGTTTACAGTATATTAATATAATGCTTTTGTGAGAGGCATAGTTTCACATCTCGAAAGAACAAAGTTACATTTAGCAAAGCATTAGATCAAAGTTTCCATTCTAAAGTGACAAAGCAATTTGCAGAACAACGGAACTGATTTGACACTCCTGAAAAACTGAACTCCATGGAAGTAAAATGAAAAGAGGGAACAAAACCATACCCATCTGGCTGTGCTGTATGGTGTCTGCTATTGCAATGCTCAAATCACTTTATCATCGCAGCAGAGACCTGAAGCTTTCTTTCAAGAAAGTCTTCCTCTTGATACGATTCTATTAAGGCACTGTGCAGTTTGACGTACATTTTGCCAAGAACTCGTGAATTACATTATTAATCATTCATGGCCACTTGTTTTATGACTTTGAACTGTTATCATGATAAAAATCTTTTGGGTCATGCAGTTTCAAAGCCAAAATCTTTCCATGCTTACAGCAACAACATTATTTCTCTAAATCAAAGCAGATTTTTGTTGCACTCAAACTGTGAGAATTCTGTGCAAGTCTGGGACAAGGCAAAAAGAGAAGCCCCTTGCTTTAAAGTGAACATATTGAGGTAAGCAGGGAAAATCTTTGAATGAAACGAAGAAAATCCGCGAATTGTACCATAGAACATACACAAAAAATGCCCTTCAGTTTCTCTTTATTATCTACGTATTTATCGGGTATTACCTTAAAAACAATGCCTGTTTGAAAGAGAAGTTCCTTGCTTTAAAGTGAATAGACGGAGGTAAGCAGGGAAAATCTTAAAATGAAACGAAGAAAATTCACGAATTGTACCATAGAACATACACAAAAAATGCCCTTCAGTTTCTCTTTATTATCTACGTATTTATTGGGTATTACCTTAAAAACAATGCCTGTTTGAAAGAGAAGTTCCTTGCTTTAAAGTGAATAGACGGAGGTAAGCAGGGAAAATCTTAAAATGAAACGAAGAAAATTCACGAATTGTTCCATAGAACATACACAAAAAATGCCCTTCAGTTTCTCTTTATTATCTACTTATTTATCGGGTATTACCTTAAAAACAATGCCTGTTTGAAAGAGAAGTTCCTTGCTTTAAAGTGAATAGACGGAGGTAAGCAGGGGAAATCTTTAAATGAAACAAAGAAAATTCATGAATTACATACCATAGAACATACACAAGAGAATGCCCTTCAGTTTCTCTTTATATACATATTTACCGGGTGTGAGCACAAAAAGCAATGCCTGTTCACCACTGCTCCCATGATATATAGACGATTATATTGGCAAATACAGTACATTGTTCAATGATGGACATGTTCAAATCCACTTTAAAATTTAATTGACTGAAATTGGCCACTCCGTTCTCAAATTATGAATGATTTTTCAAGAATTTCTTCTTCAAGAATTCTTCACAACATGCCCAAACTCACGATCAAAGTTCCTGCCTTCCAGCAATGACTTTCATCTGCCTTAACATTTGTTACCCCGTTTGGGAGGATGAAAGTGTCTCGAGAGAATTCCATCATCAAACATTCAAAACAGGCCTGAAATTGCATGTCGGTTGCGCAAGAATAATAAATAGACGACTTTTATTTTTCAGATATGCAATAGCATTTTGGTACGGCCTGCGAACCAGATGGATTGTCCCTGTTATTCATTCAGACTACATTCGTTACCTAACTGAATGGAGAGACATCACATTACTGCGTCTGTTCGAAGGATTTCTCGAAGCGGCACCTCAAATGGTTCTCCAGTTATACATCCTAACATCACGAAAAGAATTTATCGTGGATCGTGATTGGCTGACAGCAACGTCTGCTGTCATGTCAATCATTTCATTGTCATGGGCAATTGTCTCGTATTCTCAGACATTACGTCTTTGTCTCAGTTATAAAGGTATGTCCTTATGCGGATATTGTTTCCAAATATGGTATCGTTTGTTTATGGTTGCATCACGTGTTGTCGTGCTAGTACTATTTGCATCAGCATTTAGGCAGTATATTTTCGTGTTTATTTTCGGGCATATTGCAGTGATGTTTGCTTGGTTGTCGTGTATAGACCACGTGACTTACTCTGTTAATGAAGACCGCGAAGAACCATTGTTAGAGAAGATATTCACCTTAATCGTATCGATAATTTATATCTTCTGCTTTCTGAACATACACCCTTCAACTACAAAGAGGCAGATTTCAATTTACTACTCAGTTATGTTTGTGGAAAATGCAGGCTTAATTGGAGCATGGTTCCCGTATCGGACGCTAGATGGCGTTCTAATGTACGCCGCTTTCGGCGTTGTTTTCGGCGGATTTTTTCTCGGTATCTTTTGCATGCTGCTTTATTACAAATTCTTCCACCCAAGTCAAGATATCACGGCGGGCTGGCTCTGTTGTTCGTGTTTCGGGCAACGTTTGCCGGATGACAGCGAGACCAGTAACCCGATTTTAGACAATGTGTCGTTCTCGTACTCGGAAAACGATAAAGATCTTGTCATTATTAACGTCAAGGACAAGAAATATACGAAGTTTAAAGACCACCCGATGGATCATTCGCCAGCCACATCGCGCTCAAAGAGTCAAGATAATTTATCGATCCCGATTGAGCTCATTAGGCCACATTCGCCATCGAAAGGTGCCCGACTAGCGCAATCATTGAGCAAAGACAAGCTGCGAAAGTCGTTGAGCCGAGAGCAGAACTCCGAGGAGCGTCCACAAGAAGGAATAGAATATAGTCCAACGAAATATGGCTCTCTAGGCTTACAGTCTCCGACCAAAACATCGAGTAAGACCAGTAAAGTTCAATCAGCCGAGTCACTGACGAACAGCATTGGATACAGCTCGCCTGAAGCAGGCGTTAAATCCGAGTTGAAAAATGGCAGCCTCTTGCAGTGCTGCTCTTCAAATGACAGTGGCACTTCGCCCGCACGCTGGGAAGTTCGTGTGAGTAAAAGTACGAACCCAGGGCGCTGGCTGGAAGAAAAGGCCGGCCTAGCAGACAAAGCTGAATTAGCAGGCATTCAGATAAGAGACAGATTGCAGCCGCCTGATAAAAATATCATTAACCTGGATGAAAATGAAAATAGAGCGAAGAATAATGAAAGACGGCCTTTGGTGAAACGGCAAGGATCCAAAGATGATTCTCACATGCACAGAACGAATGTTTCACGTGCCAAATTGCGAAAATCACGTGCCAATAGTTTACCTAATAGAGACTGGATACAAGCGAATTTGTATTCATGGGTTACGGAAAAAATGGCAGAACGTGATCAGGAAAGAATTAATATTGAAAATCGACATGAAGAATCTCAATCAAAGAAAAGCGAAGATGAATATATGTCAACCTTAGTTTAGAACTATGGTTTAGATCTCTTCTGTGTTTTAAATTTACAGAAAAGAAATAGTTTACTTAGATTCTTGAAATAGCGATTTTTCACTTATTTTCAACGTTTTTCAGTTTTTGTACAGCTTAATGCTATTTTTGTGGACTGGGAAATTTCAAACATTCCTCTCCTTCACTAAACGTTCACTGCAGAAAAACCTTATTTTTGCTGCTCTTAAAGCTACTCAAGAAATGTGCCAAAATAGACCTATTTCACAATTAAATTCAGTTCGAGGCAAGTATGAGACACCCTGTACAGCAAGAAATCTATCCCATATCTATTGTGTTGCAAATACATGTGCAAAAATGTTTGATGCGTTGCTGAGAGCGATGCACGCTTTTGGGATCTAAATCCACATGACATCGAGGAAAAAGATGTTGCAGGATGTATTTTAAAAGAACTGACGTCATTGTGATAATGGCCTATTTAGTTCATTCAAATTTCATAGACTTATTCCATGCAGTTATAGCTAGTTTATGACTTGTTTAATGTCAAAAACACAGAATATTTTTGCTGATTCAAATGTCGTTGTCATAGTTGCATGTAATAAGCTTCAAAAGTGATTTTATCGAGACTCGTGTCAAAAAAGAGTATTGCTTTTCTACAGTTGTGTTTTTGCAGGATTGTCTTTTTTGAAATTAGGTCTTCCCATAGCATCCCATATGCACCCCATGGGCGTATAGCTGTCCAAAAATCTCGCACGCGTTCGGCAAAAATCTTCCTGTTTTCAATAAAAATCCCTGAAAATCCAATTTCTTAAGAGAGTTTCGTATACTTTTTCGGAAAAGGTGGATTTTGTATCTAGTGCACAAGCTAAGCATTAAAGTGAGTCCCTTGAGCTGACTGGCTCCTTTTGTATATTTCACGTTATCGATCAGTGAAAAAGATAGGAACAAACTGATGCATGTCATTCTTTTGTGCAATGTTTCGACCGAGTGGCATTCCACTCAAAATAATCTCGTACATCTCTGGCAAAAATCCTTCTCAGGAAAAATGCACCAAAGATCCATAAAAACCCTTTTGTTTTGAAAAATCTCGCAGGCTTTTTCGAATGAGTGAAGTGCCCATCGGATTTGACTAGATGCTACGGCTCAGTTACCAACTGCAGATTTGCGATATGATTTTGGGGGTACGGGGATACATAAAACTATGCTCCTTATCTCAGTATATACTCACCAGTTATTTTTAGAAACGACTTCTCGAGTGCACAACGAGGCAGTTGGCCACACTACTTCAAGACATCTTTTACGGTTTCGTTTGTTTTGATTGCTAATCGAGAAATTTCCCTGTAAGTCCCGTTTTCGTGTGAACGGGAAGCCTGTAAGTCAAGTTTTTCACCGTTATCAAAATGTCCCGGCATCGTGCGCACGCAGTCTAAAGCTCTTCGTTTATTTGATTCAAAAGCTTGGCAGAAGGCAATCCTCGAATGTTTGGGGCTTATGAAATGATAAATTACTGCTCAACTTCTGAATCAAATAAGCAAAATGGTGAAGTCTATTGGTTTCGGGCCAACTTTTTGTTGAATTGCTGGTTGAGAGAATTTCTCGAATTGTCGTGTCCATCAACGGTCTCCTAGTTCTTCGCAGGAAAATTGTACGCAAAACAATCCCTCGTCCCTGTTTGTCTTGAGCTTCAGAAAACGCACAGAAACAATTTTGAATTTCGAGATCGTTTTTATATATGGTCTGAATCAACTTACAAGTTATTTTAAACTTCTCATTAATTTCAAATCGGGAATTAAGAATTCTAAAATCAAAAATCTCTGAACCACCACAACGTTTGCACATCTACAGATATTTGTTATCAAATTTGTGTTCAATTTATATATTTACTATTGTTTTTCCTGGATATCATTGTTCTGAAATTATCTTTTTCCATATCTCCTTATTCCCTCGCGACTTCAAATCACGTATGCTTGCAGCATTGCCTTACGAATGCACTGATATAAATGAGAGAAACCAAATAGTTATCTATCTTGGCCTAAGCTCGTACCCAGCCAGGATAATTTTCCTAAGACAGTATTTTCTATAAGGTACATTGTAAAATTAATTGAAGGGTATATCTGAGCATCGCTAGTAGCTGTGTTGTTTACTTATGAAGATGAGTTGAGTCTGGTTGCTTGCCTCAGTTCTGCAGAAAATCAATGGCAAATAATTCATTTCCGTTTCCATCACAAAGTGGTGCATAGACTCGGGAATTGAATCAACGGACCCAATTTACTTAATTTACAGAATCCTTTTGGCGTGGCGCATGTAAAATTTCGCACGCGTACCAAAAACATTGGCAGTCAATGTGTCAGGGCATTATCTAAGCCCAAGTAAAAGTGGTCTGCCTTCAGCTCCATTCTAGTGAGCACGGAAAGCTGGTTTCCAGAAATTCTCCTCTCCAGAAACTTATCAATTATTTGGGAAAGAGTTAGTGTTACAAAATTCTGTAAAAAGTATAGCGTTAGCGATATCCTTGCTTAGACTGATTGCATGTCGTAGTTTCGCTCCTTGATAGGCTGATAACCGCTACAACTATCAGATGAAGCGCAGTGGCGGCATCCAATTCAATGAAAGAAGCGGAAACTGGGAATGAAGTAGTTAGTCTAATCCTTGCTGTCGTTTGCTTTTTGAATCTTCAGAGAAAGCTTCACTTAAAACATTTTAAAGGTTTCAGGAGTGCAGGTCCCCGGTTCCCATGTCTCGTGTGTTTCCCTACAAAATTCGACAATAAATCTTTAACATAGCATTTAATTTATGAAGAATAGTGCAGAGTCTGTCACCTTGCAAAATCATCATTTCAAGCGCAGGTTGTTGCCAATCACATGACCCATCCCCCTCATCAAACAAATGTAGCGAAATGGCCAATCGCCAAAACAATGCTTTGCAATTTGTCAATTTCTTCCGCTCGGTTGGCCAGGCCTTCCAGCCCCGAAAACCGCGAATAAACTGGGCGAATTCTTGCTTATTTCAATTATTCGCATCTGGATATAAAACCAACAAAATTTTAAAATCTGAACACCGATAAAACACTCAGTGAAACTGTGTGCTGTAGTGCAGTGGAAGATATAGACAGTACATACCATGAAGACTCCCCATCTTGATTAAAGTCAGTAACTGCGCAGCCTTCGGTCCATTTAACCCTGAAAGTACTTCGTTAAAGCGCAAAGATCTTCGTATAAACAGGAAAGTCCGTGCCGTCAAAGTTTGAGCTTTCGATGAGAACTTTTGGGCAATTTCGGATAATCTATTTTCAAATAACATGGAAGAACGTCAGCAAGCCTCGATAAAATGAATTTCTGTAACGTTTCAATCTGTGTTACAGACAGTACGTGCTACGTGTTATTCTCTTGGGGACAGAGAACCTGCGACGCAAGAAGGCATTACAAACTGCAAGGTTGAATTCAACAAATTGAAAGAATCACGTCCAATTAGACAAAATGGACTTTTGTTATAAAGAATGAACTGATACCTTGAGTGCGATCAAGCGTCAGGCTTGCTCTCTGTGCTTATTTGAAATGACAAGTGCCCTGAGGTGTGAAATCCATTCTCATGAATAGCAAATCGCTTTGTCTACTCAGAGGCCAGATTCTTTGATCTGAAAAATTTACCCTTTCTCAAACAAGCCCAGGTTACTATCATTGGAGAATTACATTGCGTTTCAACCTCCCAAGACAGTATCATATGCTCTCTTGTCAACGCTGCAAGGCAGGAACGATGCAGAAAGTTAATTGAGCTTTGCAGCCCCCTACGCAAGCTTTTGGAATCGAGAATTCTTAACACCTAAACTCTGAGGACGAACAGTTGAATTTCGACGGGATGCACTCTTCCTACCCGATTAAAAATGTTTCTCCACTACACTGCTAAGTTTTTAACCGAGTGAAAACCCTACCCTAAAACGAGTAGATATCAAATTCAACTGTCAAGCTCAAATATTAACGAATTGGTCAATTGTTCACTCGGTGACTCAATCTTCGTTTCTCCGTTTAACGTTCGTTGATCTTCTTTCTCCGATTTCTTCTTCTTTTTAAATTTACGGGATAACTTCGGTGGCACCGATTGTTCCTTATCGGCTGCACCAACTGTTTTCATTGTCTCTTGGGGATTACTCGCTTCCGTTCTTCTTGCAACAAGATTATCAATCACCGGGCTATGTCTCCCCGATTGTTTGCTGGATTGATCGTCATTTTCAGAATCGCTTACTTTCGAGTCCAATCGAAAACCGTTGAAGAAATTCCTGTTCCTGCCGTTCTTTGCACCTAAAGAAGACGGAAAAGTATAGCGTTACTGCTTAACTGGGTGAGTGGCCAAGTGGCTTTATCAGTTTTCGTTAGGTAACTGAAGTTAAGCTCGGTCGAATGAGGTCAAACTCTGGAAGGGTGACCACGGAGGCCTGACCTAACAACTCACCTCGCCGCCCTTCGGAAGGGACGTTAAACTAAGAGTCCCATGCCTGGACGTGGTATGTACAGTTTGCCTAAATTAGCTCTCTGCAGCTAAAAATCCTGACAAGCCCACTGGTACATTTTCTTATTCAAATATTAATATTTACAATATATATATCATTCCATTTAACTATACCTATTCTAATTACTATACAACACTACAAGTACGATACTATGGGGAGCGAAAGACAATGACTACCCCATGGCCAATATAAAAAGACACGCAACATTAAACTAACATACAATTTCACTACAAAGGATTAACAACTGATGGATAATGCATTAGATACTGTTCCACATCAAATGTCAGGTAAGGGTTCCGATGACTGTCACAAGCGCAACTCCAACTCGTTCGTTGATAGCAGATAAAATGCTTAAAAATGCTCGACATCTGATGTGCAAAATTCCATCTGATACTTGGTACATTCACTATGTTCAACTTAACTATCAAGGAACATTTTGACATTAATTAGCCATCGAGCAAAACAAAATTCACATCAATGGACACAACCGAATCTGCATACTTTTGCTCTAGGAAACCTAGTTCTAATGGTGACAATTAGAAACATCTTACCTTTATGTTTTCCTTGTGCCTTCTTTGCGGCAGCTTCCATCTTTTTCGTTGCTATTTCATTCTGTTTTCTTTCCTGCTTTCGCATTTTCTTTAACTGCTTCTTTGAATATTCAACGAACTCACACACTTTCGGTTCGGGATCGAATGACACTGATTTATTCCGAGTTTGTCCCAAGCGCAAACCCCCGCTTCTTCGACTGTCGAAGTTGAGACTTTGTGATCTCAATCGGATTGATGGCTGACTTGGGTCAGGGGGAGTATCTCGCTCCTTGTCGTTGCTGTTGCGATACTCTGGAATGGATAACAAATGGAATTTCTCAAAGCAAAAGAGAGAGGGAAAATACGCTAAAATTAGATCACGTGCCCCAACTGTGTGTGTCTTTAAAGATCATCTATCACCCAGGATCCATTGCAGGCACAATTTAAACTCTGGTTATCTGAACATGAAGCTTGGGCTAAAGCGGAAAAATATGAATCCACGCTGCAGAAGATAAAATGATAGAGAGCGCCGACTTTACGAGACTTTCGGTACTATGCTAAACTAGTATACTTTGCAGGGTTTCGTAGGCGTTTGTTAAGGTTTCTGTTGGGATCAGTACAAACACAGGTGTGCGATTCTAGGACAGCGCAAACTTTTCTATATCATTTCTACCACTTCAATGTGCATCAATAGTTTCCACTTAGGGCGAATCTGATTGATTGATAGTCCAAGGGTAGGGGGGGGGGTCCATCCTCGATTAGTTTACCTATTGAGGGGGCTCCTCCTCTAAGTAATTCTCTACATACAATTCATATAATTTCATTGTTAGTATTTGTATAATTGTGTTAATTCAATGGTCAATTGTATCAATTTTCTGTAATATTGTCTAGAATAATCTTGCATTTTATTTTGCACTATTAATTCATTTGAGCAATGGAATTTGAAATACAAGCTGAACTGAACTGAACGGTAGTCTGAAATTGTAGCTTGCCCTTAAAGGACTTTGGGTGACAATATCTCTTTAATGATCAAACTTACCTGAAGCAGTGTCTGCACAATCACTCTTTGATCGCTTCAAAATGGATCGAAGGCGAGGGTTCAGGGACGCATGCGTATCGTCACTTTGTGATCGCTCGATGGGCATTCTCGATAACTTTTCATGCTCAAGCGGCGATAATGTGTCGCATATGACGTCATCTTGGAGCTGGTCAAGGCTGATTTCGACGGCGTAATCGCTTGAGCTTGAATTTTGATCTGTCGAAAGAAAGCAATACATTGCTCTTAAATGAATTTATTGAAGAGTGGCTAAGATATCAAATAACGTCTACTTCTGATTCTTAGTCGCACCTTCTATTGGCAATTAACTAAAGCCAAAGCCGGTGAAATCGGCTTATTACATAAACCACTAAATAGTTAATAGGGTGTACCCCCGGTGGACCTAATGTGACCCCGGTGGATCTAATGGACCTAATGTGACACCCATGCTGAAATTCGCTAAAATTCGTAGTTCACAACTTCCAATTTTAAACACAAGTATCGTAAAACCAGGTTGGTAAAACTCGTTCGTTCACACCCAAAGAACAGCTGTGTACACGGGCTTGCACCTGATCGTTTCGAAAAGCTCCCTGTGTAGCCTTCTGTGAAACATCCCAAAGCAGCAAACATATCGTGAAATTTACATTAACCCCCCAACAGAGCTTATCTAGTTTTGAAGACTCTAACCTAAAAGAACGGGCTTATTACACGGGGGCTTTCTCATAGAATCAAAGGACAAGAATACAGCTGATAGCATTTTACAGAGTCTGCTTTTTAGCGGGATCAACATACAATTTTACGAGTCAAATGCACTAATTCCACACACTGTTTATCCCAAGCCATATCAAAACTTACATGCAAACTTTTTTGCTAAATAAAACGAAAATCTGTAACAACTTCTCATATTTGATGTAAGTTGGAGGCGGGGGTAAAAGATTCAGGGTTTTAAGAAAGTTTTGATCTAGAAGAGAGGGGCTCATAAGAGAGAGGACTTAATAGAGAATGGCCTAGGACTTTTATAATGATAACATCTTTCGTTCAGAGAGTAAACAAGCTCGATGGTTCACACTCAAAGGAACCAGATGTGTAAAATTTTTTGACTGCAGCTGATCGTTTCAAGAATCTCCCTGAGTAACAAACAATTTATGTAACTAAAGCAAAGCAGCTTTCTTGCGATAATGCCGAGTGGAAAATTTCCGTGAACAGCAGGGGCTCATCACGAAATTTGATTAGTACCGCAGATTATAATAAAATCTTCCCTTGAAGAGATTGCAGTGACTGAGAATGCCTTCGAAAAGAGCGGGAGCAGCTGTTTTAGTGCAATTAAAAAAGAATCCGCAAATTCTGCAAATCAGAGAGATGGTATGGGGTCATATCTGAGATAAAGATAATTAGCAATACCTGCAAATATCTCAAGGAGGACTGCAAATTTGGAGACGCCTGTCAACAATTTTCAAGAACAGGTTCCCAGCAACATGGGCGCTGAATATTTGCAAAACTTTATAAAATTAATAGCGCAAAATTATTTTGCATTTTTCCTTCAAAAACGAATTGTTTGCGGGGAGTTTTAAGTAATTTGACAGAATTTCAGAAACGATGTGCGCATTTTATTATCACTTTTATTAACACTTTTGTTAAAAATGTTGGCATAAAAAGGTATATGATAGCTATACATGTACAAGGAAAAACTAACTAACAAACATACTAAAAGCAAACTACTTCAAATTACAGATCACTTAACCCTTTCACGCCTGGATAAAATTAAACATAACAGGAAAACCTTATGTAGATTGTCGTTTTCCAAGAGTATCATAATCAGTGATTCAGTAAGCAATAGATACATGCACTGTGCATAACCTTTTAAATCAATTAGAATTCCAAATGCTTTACCCCCTGAAGAATTCACAGTTCTCAATGAATACTGTTGGGCCATAAGGCCCTTCCAGCGGTGAAAGGGTTAACTGATAAAAATATCAACTAAAACCCTAAAAGCGGTACAAGATTTCGGCAGAGTCTGCATTAGCATTGGCATTCATTACCTTTCCAGGCTTTGATTTCAGTCTTAAATTCAGTCAGGTTAGTTGAGTGTCTTATTGAGACTGGAAGTGTACACCACAACTGTGGACCCCTAAAACGAACAGTTTCTGAGCCATATATGACTGATCTCACTCTTGGTCAGCTAATATCACGATCACTTCCGAGGTTACACTGGGTGGTTTGCATGCAGTGGTATGCAATGGTTGCCATGAAAAGATATCAATTCGCTAGAAGCTTTGCGCTTTTCGTTCGATACTTTTCAGTCTGGCAAAGAACTTCCTGGCACACACAGGGGCGGACTGGCTTCATTTTTCTCATATTTGGAGTCCTGATTACTACTGAATAGGGACTGCAAAAACCGACTTCCTCTTAGCCAAATGCTGATCGGTAGACAACGAGGCGACAGAATCTCGTCACCGATTGAATTTTTCTGCTTTTTTTACAGCTCTATGGGAATAAGGCCATCAGTGGAGCGATAACAACAACAACAATTCAACTCAATAAGATGAGCGTAACTTGAGGGTCCTTTTGTAGTGAGGCTATGTTGTACATAAGTGTGTATAGCAGCCTCGTTCCAAAGGGCGTTCAAAAGTGAAACAAAGTCAGTCGAAAAAATTGCCATAATATTTTGAGTCCCAGTTGAGCGATCTCGGTTTGGTGATTACTAGGACTTATTGTTATCTGTTTAATCACATTATCTTGTAAGGTAATGCATAAAACCAAGTTCCAGAAATCTACAATGATCGGCAAGCTTTGGCTCGCAGTTGCGCAGACCCTTCCCCATTCCATTTCTATTTTTATTTATTTAGGCACGGTAGCCCCGTCAGTCCATGAGAACTGCTTTTCAGGGGGCCGTGGGCGCCTCGTTGACAATGGGTCTGCGCGCAGGCCACGTAAATTACGGAACCTAATTGGACATATCAAGAATAAAACAAAAGAACTTGTCCAGAAGGCTTTCAAGAAATTTATCATTACGAATAAGGCAGAACTTCAAAACGTCAATCCAACTTCTATCGAATCGTAATATTATCATATTATCATATTATGGAATCATATTATATATCATATCATATATCATATTATGTAATCATATTATGGAATCGTAATTTTAAACAAAGCTCAAGGCAATAAAACATAGAGAATGCAGCTTCCTTGTTGTTCTGCCAACAAAAGAGACCTGCTTCATAGCTGCATATTCTTAGTTCGTGCTTTGTACTGCAATTGGAAACTAAACAATAAGGTTAGGAATTGCGTTCAGAAACAACGGTCCCATGACACTTGACAACACACTAAATAATACTGTGGGAGCTCGAAAAGTTCGAGGATGCAATTCAAAATAAACTAAACTCTCTCTCATATACAATTCCAGGAAAGATTTGCCAAGACGCAAAATTATGAACTCAAAAGCCTTTGTTATCTTTATTTGCGGATGACTTCAAATGTCATCTGATATGAGATGGGCTTCTAAGCACAGCCTATTTTCACATTATTCAATCTTTATCCACGTATAGCAATACTAAAACCTTCATTTTTGCAACAACGTGAGAGCTGTTAAATCGATGATAAATCTTATGGCCATAGGTTAGATTGAAATACAGTCAATGCTTAGTTGCAATTGGTTGTTTTTGATAGGCTACTTCGTTGATGATTACGTAGCATTCATTCAAACTTAAATATTCCTTTGTGAGGCCAAAAATCACCAAAAAAACAAACAAGGCCCTGTTTTTATGAGGAAAAACACCTCGCCTGCCAGACCCGGGGCTGACAGGAGAGGTAAATTCAGTAACTGTTTACATGAGATTTTTCACCTCACCTGTCAGCCCCGGGGCTGAGAGGCGAGGTGGAGTAGAGTCTCTCTTCCGTGAAATCAGAACGAGCTGACCAATAAGAATCAACGAATAATTTCAATCCACCTCATCATATCGGTGGTGTTGCGTTTCTATGGAAATATTTCACCTCGCCCAGGTGAGATTCCACCTCCAATGAGATGGGACTTCACCATACCGGTGGTGTTGCGTTCGTCATGTCAATCCGAAATGAAAATACAAGGGATTCTATGGGAAGGTGAATTCTCACCTCTCAGCCCCGGATCTGGCAAGTGAGGTGTTTTTCCTCATATTAACAGGCCCTACGTAGCAAAGAACTTAATAAACACACTTTCATGTGGATCAGATCAGTAACAATAAGGTTCGTACGAAACCGGAATCTTTACCCTAGTACAAATATATTAATGAGGAATTTCGTGTATTTTGTTAGAAATCCTTTGATACCTCCGATCATCAAACATGATTCAAAAATAGCAAACTGTTTCATTGATAAACTTTCAGATGGACAAGGACAGTTACAAGCTTGTTTTGCAAATTTTCATGCAACGATGTGACTTGATATCCTACTACGCTGACGATTAATTTTGTGCCACAAACCATGACACACGACAAATAAATAGCAAAGATCTTTTAATCCAAAGACCTTCAGATGGATGAGGACTGCTGCAGCAGTTTTTCATATTTTGGTTGAAAATGTGAATTTATATGCTACCGGGAGAGTTTGAAAGGCTACTGCTCCCGAGTTTTTAAGCAATGATATTTTGCAATACCCGATTGAATAGCTAACATATTCAGTTATTCTTAGAAATTTTACTGGCTAAAATGGGTCACTCCGTTCAGATTCTGTAAGCGATTTTCTAAAATGAATCCCTTCTTAAAAAATGCGCTAAAAGTGCAAGCAAGAATCCCTGATGTGTTTACCTCACAGCGATGACTTTAAGGACGCTTTAAGGGTGCTTTCCTTTTGGCGGGTCGGGTTGAAAAATCTTTCCCCTAGTGTGAATAACTTATTCGGGGGGATTCTATTCTCCCATGAGGACAAAATACATGAAAACGTCCAAGAATCATCATTGCTAGGAAAGAGAACAAAGGGAAATTTTGCTTGGTGTTTTCAATCAATTTTGCAGGTTTTCGAAAGGGCTTTCTGCAGAAAATCTCTTATTTCGTCGGGAAGGAATGACCGATTAAAGCCAGGTAAATTACTGATCCTAATTGAACATATCGGGGATAAAATAAGACAGTTTTTAATATCATTGCTTTGATATTCAGGGAGCAGGATTTTTTCAAACGCCGGGCGTTTTTATTGACTCACCCTGTACTACGAAAACACATTGATAATAAATTTCTTTGATACCTCGAATCATAAAGCATAGCAAAGAAAAAACAAGTATTATAATCGACAAACCTTCAGACGAATAACCATTATCGGACGCTTTCCTCTCTTTCCTGAAGATGCTTTTATCAGCAACAGCTTCTTTCACGCTGTTTTTCTTTCGGAACTTCATGTCATCTGAACTCAGCTCGACATCTTGCGTCGACACAAATGAATTTCCATGCAACCTTTCACCTGCTACACTTTGCTTATTGTCAACGACATCAACACAATCTACGCTCGCTCGCTCTTCAGTCCGTAACAGCTGTGAAAACTTTTCCTCAAGTGCGTTTGTCGCAGTTTCATTCTCCTTATTTCCCTGTTCTGCGCTTGTTCGTACGTAGGCTTGTCTTTTGGCCTAAAAATAAAGACATGATTAACTGAGGACAGATCCTTATTTCGCAAGAATATGAGAGTATTCAACTAGATTTAGATTAGTGTGGAATTCAAATAATGGATAAGAAAGAGATTGGCTATTTTCTGCGTCAACGCTTTATAAAGGGAAGGTCTATCTGAGAATTTTTTGGTAGGCTTCACAATGACATTGATCCCACACAACAATTTGCACTGAGATACGCTCAATCCTCTGCGTCAAGACAGATGATATACGATAAAGTTAGGCTTTTAGAGTTGCATTTCCATTACAACAGTTCTGTTTTGTCTTAACTAAATTTAGGCTTGAAGAGAACAGATAATAACAACAACTCTAAAAGCTTGATATAGATTGTCTTTCGCTGTTGAGGGTCAATATTGCACAGGAGACAAGGCTTTAAGCATGCGCAGCTATCTTCAGGGATATCGCAAGCCGATGAGGGCATCTTTTAAACAGCGAAAACTTTGTTTCGAACTCCAAAATCTAATAACGATTGTCTTTCGCCGATGCAGATCAATGACGTCGTATCACAAGTAAAGTAAGGGCATACATGGAAAATACAGGGGACAACGGACACAGCGATCTTAATGGACATCGCAAGCAGGTGAGGGCATCCTGTAAAAAGCGGGAAACAACAGGCTAAGTTTTGATAGATCGGCTGAGGGATAGCTTGCCAATAACACATTATATTTGAATAACTGTTACTGGTTTAGCCTTATTACAAAACAGCATTATCAACCCTTTTTGTACACAGCGCTATGGCTCATTCTTTCAATATGTACTTGATTTCAAAATTTTTGGAGAGCAAAGGAACTATTGTCTTTGATCCAAGCATCTACTTTGAATTCCTTGTGTCAGAAATCAGCAACCAATTGTCAGATCGATTCAAACATGGTCTCAGCCAGGTCTCAACCTAGACTTATGACGACGAGTCTCTTGTATCCCTACGGCAAACCTTGCTCAAGAGGGACTCATAATGAAACAGTGAAAACCCCGGCCCTGTCTCCTGCATTCGATCATGATTCGATCGATCGAGTCGGGATCGAACGACTGCCGTAGCTCTGTTCAACGGTCACTCCTCGGAAAGAAAGTGCGATAAAAGCCAAGCTAAGCAGGCGTTTCATCAAAGAAACTTGGTATAAATCTAAAGAAGGAAGTTTACTTTACCAGGTGAGTGCAAAACAAGTCTTTCAACGCTACATTTTTCATGTTTTTAAGACCAAAATAAACCAGAGAAAACTTCAGCCACCTGCCATAACAACTTCGTTCAAAATCTAGTCAACTGCATCATTCGAATCGAGAATTCGACATCATTGTTCTCTGCCAAATCTCGCAATCTGATTGGTACTGGAGGAATTGCGAAGTTTGGGCCTAAATAGGGCCAAGTTTTCAGAGTAATACTATGAGTCTCTATTGCCTGAAGCGCCATCATCAAGTCAATGAGCATAGGGCAACAAGAGACTCATCGTCATCAGTCTAGTCTCAACCTTCAAGGAGAAGCCTGCCACACGCAGCCGCATGAAAACAGGAATGATTGACATTACAATTCCTCCACAGCAACCGCAGAAATGGGACATAGCTTCCTTGAGACAACCTAGACTTATCACCTAGAATCACTTATTTCCCAGCATAATTTGAAAACGGAAGAAAAAGTGACAGTAGAAAGGTTTTCTAGCGTTTACATGATACCGGAACAGTCTGAAAACGGTATGAAATTGGACGGTAGCAAACTCTCTGCAGCGTCCCCAGGAATTTGATGAAAAATAAACCGACATTTGAAGAATAAATAAATCAGCCTCGTTTTGACAGTGTCGAAAAGTGGGTTCAAGTGTTCGCATGACACCGTTGTCAAAATATGTCGGTTAGAGTTCCGTTTTAAGGATTTACCGTCTTTTCAAAATTTGCCAGTAAGTGTTCCGTTCTAAAACCTACCGTTTTCGAATCTACCGGCAAAAAACGTACCGTTTTCGCGTCAACAGAACGCCTATCTGTAACAATATCCAGGCCGTCTGGTTACAGTCCAGTTTTCAGGATCTACCGTTTTCAAATCTACCGGATAAAATTGTGCCATTTTTGAGTGCACGGAAGGCCTGTCCGTAACAATTTCCAGGCCGGTTTCAAATGGTGCCGGTATCGTTAGAATGTGGTCAAAGTTATGCCTAAGAGCAACGAGGAAAAACCTGTACAGGTAGTGACAGTAAAACATACCCATGGGTCATCTTCTTTGCGCAATCGACCGAGAAGTTCTGACATACTGTGGTCAGTGAGGAAGAACATTTCCTGAAAGACAAGATGATGACGACAAGTGAAGAATAAAAACATACTTTGATATGGTGAAGGCTTTGCCGCTTACACTGCTCACAGCATGAAGCGTATGACAACAACTGAAAGATGAGAAACATAATTCGAGATCCCCGGGAGGGGAGGGAGGCAATCAGGACATGGCCTTACGGGTAGCTAAGTCTGATATTTGTGGGTATGGGTCAGAACATTACCGAAAGTGACATTTTTGGGTCCAAATACCAAATGACACGTCTGAAAACAACGGAGAGATGAGAAACATAATTCGAGATCCCCAGGGGGGGAGGCAATCTGGACATGGCCTTACGGGTAGCTAAGTCCGATATTTCTGAGTATGGGTCAGAACATTACCGAAAGTGACATTTTTGGGTCCAAATACCGCATGACACGTCTGAAAACAGCGGAGAGATGAGAAACATAATTCGAGATCCCCAGGGGGGAGGCAATCTGGACATGGCCTTACGGGAAGCTAAGTCCGATATTTCTGGGTCTGGGTCAGATATAAATGGAAACTTAAATGGACATAAATGGAACTTACGATACAAATCAATTTATTTACAAGAAAACACAAATATGAAAGAAAAGTTACGACGGGCAAATAAAAGACAAAAACAAGAGAAATATAAAAGCGATAGTTGACTCGATCTAAAAAATTTCTAGGAAGCTAACCTGTAATGTCTTCTCCGTTGTTCCAACATAAAATTTATTCCACAACCCAAACGAATCTTCAGTTTTTCGTAACTTCAAAGCAATCTTTTCTTCTTCGACATCAATTGTGCAAGATTCTGAATTCAAGTGACAATAATCGAGGAATTTTATGACCAAACACCATCGAATTTTTTCGGATTGTTCCGTTTCTTGCATCATGCTGAAGTAAACCTGGTTATAAAACAAAGAAGGCAAATCAAAGACCCACTATCACCCAGCATGCTTTGGGAACACCGACAATACTACACTGTAATTTTTGGCCATCAAAATGGACCAGAAATCTTTCAAATCATTACTATATGCTACGTTTCGTGCAGCACAATCAATAAAATGGAGGGTTGGTACTTTGCAAGGGGGATGGCACTTAAAAATTTGGACTTAAGGCTGATTTCCAGCCAGCGGAATTTCCCAAGCGGGCGGAAATTCTATTGTATGCGAGAGAGGAAATATCGCTGTGAAACTGAATAGATAGTTTTGGATGAGCAATCTTGATTGTCTAAAATTCTGCCCGCTCGGAAAATTTCGCTGAGTGGAAATTGGCCTTTAAATGGCGGAATGGCATAGCAAAGGGTGTAGATGTTCAATTTGTAAATAATTCTGCCGTATTATGGATAGCTGGTATTAAAAGTTTTATCAACTAAGTAGTCACCAACTTTAAATACTGTTGTCATACGAAAAAGTGCTGCCAAGGAATTGGACATTTGCTATCTACGGCTCCCTAGGAAGTACTGCGCAGCGACGCATTTTTATTACATGAAATGGCCGCACAATGAAAGGGCGATTCGTAATCTCATCTCAAATGCTACGAGAAAATTTCTAAACTTCACTGTGAAAATGTTCAATTTTCATATCAAAAAGACCCGCCAAGTGTACTCTGTTAGCCTCGATGTGTACTTTTTTGATATCGTGTACGAGGCATATACAATATTGCAGATACTGAGACCAGTGTTTGTCTTGTACGATCAAATGAACGCCGTACTGAAGTACTTACGATTTCCAAGGACTTCTAGTTTTAAAATCAAAATTGCCGGTTCGAATTTTGTAGAAAATGGAGAGAAAATTACACTAACGGAATGAAGAAGAGTTAATTGTACTTTTGTGCACTTTTTCAAATTGGGAAAAAATTTCTGCCCAAGGGATGAAAATTGAAAGATATTTGCTGAAAATGATCGCTGCGGCCTATCGAAAACAGTGGGCGTTGCGGATGAGTGAAAGCTATTATCTTTTGTCCAAGCTCTTTTCCACATGGACATTTAATACCTTCGAGGTAATTCGTCAAGATTAAACAAACCCAAGTTTTACTTTTAAAGTTGGGAAGAGTTTGTTTTTGGGTTGAAAGCTAAGAATTGCATTTTGGGAATGTAGATGAGCCCAATGCATGCTGGTTGGCAATGAGTCTTTATAAAGGCCGTTGTGCGGTATACAGCTGACAAAAATGTTCAACTTTTTGCAGCTATTTTCATCTGTACATGTGTCACTGTATATGGCTACAAGAATTTTGCAGATAAAAGCTGACTGAGAACTGAGACAGGCCGATAATATCAACTCTTCATTGGTACGGGACTGGTGGGGAAAGTTGCTCTCTGGTAACATTTCTCTGATACTCAACGATTCTTAGCAGCTGCCTACTTCAGCAACTATCTGTAAAGCTTCATCAAAATACGTTGATACATGAAAATGAGAGAAATAATCTTCCAGGGACTGATTCTGGCAAACAAAGTCGACTTCTACCCCGCTTTTACAATGTTTTTCCGTTTTTAAAATGTCGACTTCTAGCCCATTTTTAACGTATTTACAATGTATTTCTGACGGGCTTTATAGACCAAACTCAAAGAAACTCTTTGAGAAGTAAAGGTTATTCTCTAAGAGCCCATGCCTCCCGCAAGCCTCTTAAAGGCGGAACTCAACTAGGCGGCAAAATATCGAGGCAGAGAAATTGACGGCTATCAAATTGGCTGATCGAATTGTAGCTGCAGAAAAATAACGAGCCGCGAATATTGGGAATATGTTCTATTTTTCCCGGCTCGATATCTTTTCGCCTAGTGGAGATCCGGCTTAAGGCAGGTGAAAAGCAGCCAACGTACTGACCCCAAATTTCTTATGATGTAACCTACGGAATTATTGCACCGATCAATTGGGATGCGTTAACATTGTTAAACGCAAGAAAATTGATGAAAATTCAATTTTATCACCAAATATTAATTTTTCATGCCTGCAAAGTACGTCAATAACTACACGGATGTTCTGTTTAGAAGGTTATGCGAACTTTGTTATAGCTGAGAACTGCTTAATGCAATTATGAAGTTATAGCGGAACGTTATCAAAAGCTAACTTTTATCTGTTCCTAACATTTCACGTATATAAATATATTGTGATATCAAATTTCGATGCCTGTAAATACGTCAATGACTATGAACTGATTTTCTGTCTTGGAAATATCGCAAATCTTCTATTAGCTAAGAATTTTCCTGTGAAATTTTGAAGTTTTAGCGGAAATCTAACAAAGCTTTGTTATGCCAGTTCCTAAATTTGCCCGAGGCACATGTTTAGACATATTGTTTATCTTTCGAAATACGCTCATGTCTGCTCTTGAAAACAATTTTTAAAATGAACAGCAAGCTAGCTATCTAGCTTGTTTCCAAAAAATTTTGCAGCTTATTTTGTGTCTCCTTACGACTCCACCCATCGGGCATAGCATTCCCTTTGTCTGCAATCGTTAATGCCTTTGGACATGGGCTTCAGAAAAAATTGATGGATCCCATCGTAACCATGGGTGATTAGACGTCGCAGTTGTGTTTAATTGCAGCCACTTTGTTCTTCTGCGGAGGAAACATTATTTACAACTCCGGAGGAGCTAGCAGAAACCTTCTTCGCAGAAAGGCATAAATTCTCTTGCACAGGACCTTACATGCTTAAACATAATTACGGTACCCAATTTCCCATGTTGTAAAAATATCTGACGTTATTGTTTCAAATGACAATGCCTTTGATTTTACTTACTTTTCTAGAACTGAACCCAAGCGAGACATCCTCCATTTTCACTTCAGAAAGATTGATGTTGAATAGTACTGATTCTTCATCTTGGTCATAGTCGTAAGGAGGCAGTCGATTCATACCAGCAATATCTGGAAGAGATGGATCAAGATTCAGCACGCAAAATTGACCACAACACGTAGCAAGAGAGCAAAAAAAGCAAGCAAAAAAACGAACAAATATAATTTGAAACGCAGCAAAACATATAGTCAATAGATGTGAGGATGATAAAGTGGAAGCTTCCTCAGTGTACTGGCGGGATTTTATCCGGCAGTGGGATATAGCAGATAGTGTTTAGTTCTCAACATTCAGTCACACCCTTCATACATCTCAAAAAGAAACACAAACTTAGATGAAGCTTTCATGACAATGATCTTCCATTCTGTACTTTTATCATCTCGACCGCTTTATGCTTTTTTAATATATGGCATGATACAGAGATGATGGATTCAAATTGATTTTGGCCTGAGCCAAAACTACTTCATAGCGACGCAAAATGAGAGCACTATCACTTCAATTCACTTCAATTCAATCCACTTCTATGCACTTCAATTCACTTCAATCCACTTCTATGCACTTCAATTCACTTCAATCCACTTCTATGCACTTCAATTCACATGTGGGCCTAAGCAAAACAGAGTCAGACAAATCAAAACGAAGGGCAAAAAATATAGGACAAAATGTTATATGCTGACCGTTTCTACTCAAAGTGACCAACAGCTATGCAGACTTGATAACTAGGCAGCTAATGGGTAAGAAATTTTGCAACTTTTGCCTTCCTTTCCCAAAAAATTGGTGCATCATCGTTCATGCTGAAACATAGCTGCAGAGTGTAACTGGTCAAACGACGCATGCTGAAAGCAACATCAATGCGTGGATATCAAACTGAAACCATGTGAAACATAAAAATTAGTGTTTCGCAATACCGTAGCTGTTAGCTCTTACGTAAACTTATTCAAACTTGTGAACGGTTCTTTGGCACAGAAGGTCCATTCTCACGAAGAAAAGATGATTTCAACAAATTTTTTGTCAGTAGCTTGATGAATTCAAGTATCATTAATTTTCAAGCTCAACTCATGCAAAACACCGTTGAGGAATTTTGGATCAGGACCGATACAATCAAATTTTTTAGGAGACAAAGAAATAAAATCATCATTCTATAAATATGCAAAGAGTACCAAACCCATCACCAAAGCCAGCCAGACACTGAAATAGTTACTTAGATCATGAAGTGCTGCGCGCGTTCTCCAGAACCACGCAGCACTGTAACGCCGCAGTTAAATCCACAAACGACTAGCACTCAAACCTATCAAAGTTCCGACTATAGTCTTCAGTGTCTATTTTGGCAAATAAATTCACAAACCTATTCTTGAAGCAAAAACTTTAAACAGCAGAGGACCTAGGCTCAAAACCCGTGGAATACCCACGTCCGACAACACCAAGCCTGAAATATGATGTCACTTCCGGCCTCTGCTGCATGAAAGCTAAGGCGCGAAAGTAAAATTTGTAATTAATGGGGTCAGCAGGCTTCCTAACTGTTGCAAAGTGAAATATCGATGTATAATGTAATAGCTGTATCTTCGCTCTTTCAACTTCTTCAAGAGTTTTGGACTAAAGGTTTGTTAGTTTTTCAAACTTTTCAAAGGCCGTGGACAACTTTGTTTACAAACTTGGCCTGCAGCACAGCAAGTGAGCAAAATTTTTGCAAATTTAACGTTTTTGCTTAGTTTCATGGCAATTTCGTCCAAAGCTTTGGATTCCTTGATCTTTTTTGCCTATTTAGCCATGTTTTACGAAAACTTGACCAAATAACGTCATATTTTTCTCGTCTGGAACTTGGCCTGGCTGTTTCAAGAATACCACTTTTTGTCATCTTCTATGAGGATTGTTTTTGACTCAGTCGGTGTATAATGAAATTCAAAGGTGCGGCGTAGAATCAAAACATCGGGCAAGATCGCAAAAGACATGGAGACGCATACAAAATTTACGATTCAATCAGAATATTTTTATCAAATTAGAAAATAAGCTTGTAATAGAATCCTAACAGCACAGTTAGATGGAAACTTTAATTTCATAGAGAGTAATGAAATCACTTGAGCAATTAAAAACAGCTGAAAACTTATTGGTAATTTGAGAGCTGCGAAGTGAATTGCGCTTTTACGCGAATTTCTCGTGTAACAAAGTAAAAAATATTCGGTTGAGTTGACAATGTAACACCTGCTGACTGATTGGAAATTTTGAATCATAAAAAATCATTCGCCACAAAACATAACACTGGGCGAGAAAAAAGAACAATCCAAATTTGAAATTTTACTGCTTCCAACGAGGAAATAGGCAAATGGAGTGTTCAACAGAGTACAACTGAGTGTACATGATCTAATAGATTCTAAATTTGACCTGACTGAAACAGGCCTATCTGTTCTGAATTATGAGAGCCTTTCTAGAGGAAGATCGTTCAAGAAACCCTCAAAACAGGTCTTAATTTACGATCAAATTTTTCTACCACTTAAGCCTTATAGAAATCACTTCAATATATTTGAGTGAGTGCTGCACTCCTGCTGGGGAATTTCACTCTATTCATCACACACTTGGGAATGAAATCACCTGGAGCGATTTTTCATGCTCATGCAGAGGATAGTTTTATAGAAAACACTGCACGAAATGCGTATTTTGCGAGTGAGACACGACGAAACGCAGCATCTGCGAAGGAGCAACGAGGAATGAGCAACGCGCCTTTTCGAGGAGGAGAAAATTCCTCATTCCTCCTTCGAAGATGCCACGTTGCACCGTGTAGGGGCTCCCAGGAGACGCATTTCGAAAACTTTTTCACTGTCACTTTTTTCGCCGTTTTCAAAATGTGCCAGCATCGTTTGAACGCGGTCGAAGAGCCTAGCATAGGCCCCAAATCTATAAATCTGCGTCAAATGGTGAAAATAAAAGTCAATGACCTTTGTCTTCTAAATGAATGGTTTAAATGAAACTTTTGCTACCTATTTATAATTCTGAAGTTGGACTTTCGAAAAATTTGAAAATAACATCAAATTTCTAGATCATAAACCACAAAGTGACAGACATGTTTGCTACCATATTGTAGAAATCCATAAACTATGGTTTTTCCAGGAATTTTTTCACGTTGCGTCAAACAGTCCAGAAATCATGATGAATAAAACTTGTTTGAACATTTTTCTTGAATTCTTGAAAAAGAAGAAAAGAATTCTAATTCTGAAAATATCAAAGATTTCAGAAAAGTCCAACGACAGAATCATAGCAAAATAGCTTAAGTTGTTTTGCAGCCATTCAAATCAAAGAAATAAGTCATCAAATAATACACCCACCTTTTTGACGATTTGGAACCAAGAAAACTATTGCCCTGAGAACCGCCATCCTAGCGCATTCTCCAGATATCAGGCTTGTCTCCATACTTGGAAAAATGATCAGGTCTTGGACTAATAAATGGAAATTAAGTGTGAAAATGGCTTCCTTTCTCAGTATTCTTGCCTTACATTCGCATTATCTTGTTTCCTGTCATTTCTTTCTATGCTGAGATGAAGTTTTCCGACATACTTGAAATGTCACATTAAGTGTTTGTGCGTTCATTACTCGATTCATTCGCATCAAGGATGACTTTGATTCATTTCACATCGTAAAAGGCCGACGAACGTCAAATAACTTATCCCGTATTCCGAACATTTTTTCAGCCTCTTTAAATGAAACATTCTAAAAGTCCTTCGAGTTGTCGATTTCCGCTTTTGCTTAGGGGATTTCTATTCTAAAGCGAGTCGATTGGCTAAAGATCGCCCTAAACCGCCATTGTGTGTGAAATTGGCCTCACGTTGTCAATAGCGCTCTCCCCTGTTCCGCTGGACGACTTGATGGATAAAAACAGGTAGCAAATAATATCTTGATCCTAGGAATGAATTTTTGACAATGGTGACCTTTGTGGAGTTGAGAGAGGCGCATTTCAGAATAACGTAGTGCTGGTAGTACATATGAGAGATTAAAACTGGACAGGAACGAAAAGCCTCAATGTTCCATCCTATAAAAATGCAATGAATGTTAAATGCATGGGAGATGTGACCCTAGTAAATAGCTTCTCTGATAGTAAAGTACAATTTTCTTTGGGGAAAGTTGATTGCGGTAAAATGAGGGGTGGTTGTTCGGGGTGATATACATAATTCATTCCGGCCAATTTTACCGTTAATCCTTTGAGTTGTGGCAGTACATCAAAAAGTGGAAATATTTAGTCGATTCAGTTGTATACAGTAAACATTTTGATCTGAGGCATCTTCTGATGGCAAGTAAATATTTTAAGTCCTCATCTTACGGCTCATATGGATGCATTATCTGAAAGGTGGTTGTTCAGGACGATGATATTCTATGTTAGAACTGATTTAAGAATTTCTTGAGGTGATATAAATCAAATATGAAATATGAGGCTGTTTTTCCCGTAATGCAGGAATCACTCCAACCCGTTACAGACCATCACAAATCTTTTCTGCGAAAAATGATGTAAAGCAAATTACATGAAATGCCGTAATAATAAGTCACCTTGTATGGCAAGTAAGTTGAGCATCGTAACAAAATCGCCCCCCCCCCCTGCAACAAACATCAAAATCAACCGAAATGCACGAAAAAAATACTACAATCACATACCTGCAACATTCTCAAATGCAAAATCCATCGTTTCGAGCTTTGCTGCAATATCATCCACGTCGTAATCTTCACTTGCTACAGCGAAATCACAGCCTCTGCTACCTTCGATGCATTTATCGACGTTGCTCGTAACAGCACCAGGCGTATTTGTGGGAGATCCACTGTGATTTTCAGCCGCTTTTCCGTAATTGTTTACATGCAGATTGTCGCAGTCTGGGCTACCTCTTTGAGAATTCTTCCCCATTAATGTTTTATTAGCTCCAGGATTCAATTTAAATATCCGATTATCAGATACGAACCCGGAGGAGATATCTGACTTTGCACAGTCTGCCTCAACTTTGACCGTTGTTGAAAAACCGTCAGCTTTGATTTCCTTCGGATCCGTGTTCGAGCCTGCAGTTTCCATATCCTCAACTTTAACGTTACCATCTCTGCTATCAATTTGCGTTCCCCTTATCCTTTTCTCGAGGCCCCGTCTAGTGTTCCCTTTAACCCATCCCTCTCCATCTGCAATTACCTGCCTCGCATCAGGGTTAGTTTGTGTTTCTGTACCAGAAACTTGCTTTGCAGCAGGCTCCTGTGTCCCTACAAAATTTCCTGTCTCTGCAGATCTCCCTCTACCCACAGGTGTCCCTGCACCTGATTTACCAGCCCCTTCTTCTTCTTCAACAACAACCTTCGCAGCTCTAATTAAGCGACGTGAGCTCATTTCACCTTCCATTTCTGAATCTCTAGTGGCACTAATTTCAGTATAAAGAGATTTTTGATCAACTCTTGCCACATCTTTAAAAGAATCTCCACAAGTTTCTGCAGAGTTCTCAGAGTCAATTGTCGTCATTGCTTTGATTTTAACATTATTTTCAACAACTTTCTCCCTGCTTAAATCAACCTTTTCCTGAGCTGCCCTTGGGCCCAATTCCTCCACATTATCATCTAGCTCTTCCAGTAGAAGCTGAGACTTAGCCGAGGCCATTAAACATGGCTCTGCATTATTATTTACGAGAGCAGGGTCATTATTTCCTCTGCTCAAAACATTTTCTCTGTCATTATCGCCCCAAGCGCTAGTTTTGATACAATGCGAATCCTCCTGACTCGAATCTTTAGGCCTCTCACAGTTAAACAGTTCAGTTTCTTGATCATTACAATGAAAAATTTGTATTTCCTTGTCGTTACACCTGCTGCAATTCGCTTCACCACTATCGAAATTGTGACTAGAAATATCCCCTTGAACGTATCCTGTTGTTGTTCCCTTTGTTATTGTTAAACCACGGCAAACAGTTTTCTGACCTTTGAAAAGCGCCTCTTCTTGATTCTGAGGCTGGGTGTAGCCGGTAGATTGAGCACTAACCTCTGTCTCTTCGTCAAAACGGTCAAAAGTCGTTCTCCCTTCTACAATCTGCTGAATTTCTCTGCTGTCGCTCTCTTTGGTCTGTACAAAGTAAAGGAAATTACAGTGAGTTCGGCTAGGAAAGGTCAACTATTCTTTCTATACATACCATGCTGAAGTTTTCCCAAATTCGAAACAAAGGCTCTATTTCTTTTGCACTGTCAAAGGAAATTCATTTTAATTGCCAATGTTAGATGATTTTGAACAGCCGTTGCTTTCAGACTCATTCACTAGATTTTGGAGTTGCAACAAAATAAAATGAGCAAGAATTATTGCCAAAAATAAACTCTGATAAACTATTATGGCTACCATCAAGAAAATGCAACCCAGCTACATCTAAGGCCCTATTTATATGAGGAAAAACACCTCACCTCCCAGACCTAGGGTTCACAGGCGAGGTAAATTTCAGTCACTGTTTAGATGAGATTTTTCACCTCACCTGTCAGCCGTCTCTCTTTAGTGAAATCAAATGGACTGAACAATGACAATCAACGAATAATTTCGATTCACCTCAACATACCTGTAGTGTTTCGCTTATATGGAAAAATTTCACCTCACCCAGGTGAGATTCCACCTCTATTGAGGTGGCACTTCACTACACCAGTCGTGTTGCGTTCGTCATGTACAGGCGAAATGAAAAAAACCAAAGATTTTATTGGAAGGTGTAATCTTACCTCTCAGTCCCCGGGTCTGGCAAGTGAGGTGTTTTTCCTCATATAAACAGGCCCTAAAAATTTCCGGACACATTTTCCTTGTCCCCCTTAAATCCGCCACTGATGCATCTCAAATAGACCATAATTATCCGAACATCATTAATCAAATGGCAAATAATTCAATACATCTCTCAGCTATTCTACAGACAAATCTGAATCGAAACATTTCTGATACATTTTATGGCATTTTTGAATATGCACAATAGTAACAGAAGCTCATTCGAGCCTTTTGTGCAAAATTGAATAAAAAGCTGCTCGATATAGTAAAGAAAAGAGGGCCTTCGTTCTGGTTGTATCCGTTAAACTAATTCAAATATGAACATTTTCAAAAAAATTTCGAGTAGAGTTCGGCCGCATTTTTTTACAAATTCTGTTATCAATTGTGTTTTGTAGCCCACGGAGAGTTGTGGTAAGTTTCCTCAAATGGAGATAAACTTGCCTAAAAGTTATTTCAACGACCATTAAAAATGAATGAATGTATAGTAGCTAGTCTTAAAGGCTTAAAACATTTCAAGGAGAGACTTGCAGTGCTAATTTCGATCTAAAGAAACTGAAGAATCAAGAACCTATTTCAGGCATCTGAAAGAATTAAGTATTTAAACTCTAAAATTCTTTTTTTCTGTTAATTTGACTTCATTGTTAACTGTGTTAGGTGCCTTGAAAATTCTTTATGAGAACATAGAGAATGGAGGAAAGCGTTAATTATTTCTGGGGCCTAACCCTGTACGTGTATTCGAACTCGTTAGTTAAGTAAGGTCGCATTCTTTTGGTCCGAACCCTTATACTACGCAAGAAACTCACCCGACGTTTCTTAGAAGTTTCTTAAATTTCCTATGCTCTCATTTTTATTTGAAATGCTTTTAAAGTATCTATTAGGATCCTAAAGAAAGTATGACAAGAATTTGCATCCAAAACAATATAATCAATGGTTAATGTGAGGTGAATTGTCAAAACTCTGCTTGTGAAAGTTACAAAAGGACAAACGTTTTAATCGCAAGGGTCCTCCCTAGAGTCCTGGTAAAGGTCTACCTTAGATTCCTTCCTTGAGTCCTCTTCCGGATCCTCTTCCGGATCCTCTTCCGGATCCTGGTGAGGGTCGTGGGTCCTCTTTTTCCGGTATGCCTGCTTGGATTCCATTTGAAGATGCAAAAAATGTTTTCAGCCAATACTCAACTCTCAATAGGGCGTAATAATCCTCGGGATCCCAAATCATGAGTATCAGCTCACAGACAATTTTGCCTTAGCAATAAGGATAACTATTCATCAGATGTAATTAGGCGGTTTTTATTGTTGACAGCACAAAACTCAATTCTTGGGATTGGAAGTCATGAGTATCAACTTGGTGAAAATTTTGCCTTGGCAATGAGGATAGCTATTCATTAGATTTAATGGGGTGTTTTTCATTGATGGTTGTCGAAAAAATCAATTCTTGGGATTGGAAATCGCCAGTACCCGCTAGGAGGTAATGTCGCCTTGGCGATAAAGATGTCTATTCACAGATGAAATTAAGTCATTTCATTGCTGAAAGTTGAAAAAATAATTCTTAGAATCGGACATCATGAGTTACAGATTGTAAACAAACTGCCGTTGACAATATCAAACGCCATATTGACTAACGTCATCATCGGGTGACCCACATCGGGTGACCCACATGCAACTAAACGGGCTACAAATTAATCAATCGAACAAAATCTATGATCCGAATGTCTTTGATACCTGTATGGCTGGTTACAACCCTATATTTGTTGCCAATCTTATTAATATCAGAAATTGGCCAAAGGTCAGAATTTAGTGAAACCAGGCAGATTTAAACTCTTTAAGAATCAACAAAACTGGGGATTTATGGATTTAGGTTATAGATCTGGTTTGATTTCACTGAGTTTCATCACTGTTGCTTTGCAATGTCCATAAATACCGGGTGAGTCAAAAAATGTTTAGCCGGTTGGAAGGCTGTGGAATAAAAAGTATGCAACCGATATTCAAAACTAAAGTGTTAATCTATCATTCAAAGGCAAACTTAGATGACAAAATTTTGTTTGGTAAAATCAAACACCTTTAAGACCCATCATTAATCAAAATGCGGGTACGAGGTTTGTATGGGAATCGAGAATTCCACATTCCATTCTGGTCCATGTTTTATGTGGCACTGAAGTTTACATGGCCAGTTTGAGATACTAAATTCGAATTTCAATACATGATAAATCATGGACCAGAATGGAATGTGGAATCGTTGTTCCCAAACATGCCCTTTACCAGCATTTTCCTCATTTCTGGGTCTGTAAGATGAGGGATACTACCAAACAAAATGTTCTCATCTGAGTTGACCTTTGAGTGATAGATAAACATTTCACTTTCGAATATCGGTCACATACTTTTTATTTCACAGCCTTCTAAACGCCTAAACTTATTCTTGACTCGCCCTGTAGTAAGAAGTAGTAGTGATGCAGCCTCATCATTTAGGTAGCAAATAAAACTGCAATCAATGATTTCGGCCAACTGTTATTAACAGGCTTTCGGATCATCGAGTACAAATAATCCACTTACCGAAGTTTCATCCAGCTTGAAAGGCAGAACAGGCAAAGTGACGACAAGAACTTTTCTACTTTTGTCAAACTGCGCTCTCCCTTTGTCTTCATCGACTGGGTATGGCAGTGCAATCTGCTTACTGTTAAGAAAAGTCCTGCTGTGCGATATCGATCATAGTGCATAAAGGCTGGTTTCCAGTCACCTGAAATATCCGAGCGGACAGAAATTCTACTATTAACGTGACAAAATGCCACTTTGAAGTTGACTAGGAAGTTGCGACTCAACGATCTTCTCTGGTGTAAAATTCCATAAGGTTGCAAAATTTAACAAAACTGAAACCAGCCTTAAAGTAGACTTACCCCAAGTCTGTTCAAACGTCCGTCTGACAGTTCAATTTACGGTAGTTTCTGGCTGTGCCATTCCCACATTCCGTGTGAGAAAGATTGACGGACCGTAGGAATGGCGGATCCAGATTTAATACTCAGTTTTTTAAGGTTTGGAAGACGGTAGCAAGCAAAAGTCAGTACATTTTATGGTTTGAGATTTAGCAATTTGATGACGTCACAAATACGAAACTAGCTGAAATTTTATAACAACTGTAACTCTCAACAAACACATAATCCCAAAAATGCTCTCTCTGAGACTGGAAAATTGCATAAAGTTCCCTCGGATAAATTTAGTTTGACACAACATTCATTTTCATAGCTGACAATTAAATTTCATTCTATTGTATCAGATCAATATATACAGGGTGTCTCAAAAAATTGTTCGATGTTTGATTAAATTCTAAAACATAACGATACGCTGAATGGACACTTGTTCAAGTGACTCCTTTTCCGAGATTTTAAATTAATTTCTACACAAGAATCTTACAAATCCGCTAAAAACCACTGGAGTCACAAGCCTTTGAAGGTCAAGTTTCTGTAAAAACTGAAACCAGAGGCCTCGAAATGGCATTTTTTTTGTCAAAATCTCATCGACCATCTTTTCTGCTATTTCTCAGTTGTTTCAGGACGAGCCAAATGGGATTTGAACAGGTTTTCGATAACCCAACTTTCAAGCATATAGATGCTTTAAGGAAACAGATAAAGTCTCTCTTTGATTATCTTTTGAGACAGCGTTTTTGGACATATACAATGTTAAGCAAATCTTGACAATGATCACAAGGATTTAATTACTTTGGAGGTCCTATTTGGTTTGCTCTGATATCAAGTGGAGGTATGAAATTAGACAAGCTTCTTTTAGCTCGGTCTTCGAGGTTTTTTGCATTACGAGTAACCTGGGGGTCTCTGGTTTCATCTTATCGCGTATTTTTGATCTTTGAAAACTCACAACTCAGTGAATCTTCAACCGCTTTGCAAGATTCTTGTCTCGAAAATTATTTCATAATCTTCGGGACAGGATTATCTTCCCATGACCAGTCATGTTATCGCTATTTTTCGATATTTAATAAACGTCGAACGATTTTTTGAGACACCCTGTAAATATATCTTCTGAGGCGCTTGTCTGATTCTTTCTAAAATGCTAAAAAGTACTCATACTGCTTTATAGACTTATGACAATGAGTCCCTTGTATCCCTGCGGTAAACCTTGCTCGACAGGAACTCATAATGAAACAGTGAAAAACCTGGCCCTATCTCCTGCATTCTATGGATCGAGTCATGATCGAATGACTGCCGTAGCCCTTTTTAACGGATACTCCTCGGAAAGAAAATGCGATAAACACTACGTTAAGCAGACGTTTATCACAGAAACTTGAAATAAATCTGAAGAAAGAAGTTCACTTTACCTGGTGAATGCAAAATAAGTCTTTCAACGCTACATTTTCCATGTTTTAAAGACCAAAACATACTAGAGAAATCTTTAACTGCCTGCTGCAGCATCTCCGTTCAAAATCTAGTCAACTGCATCATTCGAATTGAAAATTCGACAGCATTGTTCTTTGCCAAATCTCGCAATCTGATTGGTACTGTAGGAATTGCGAAGTTTGGGCCTAGATAGGGCCAGGTTTTCAAGAGTAACATTATGAGTCTCTGTTGAGCGAAGCACCATTATCAAGTAAAAGAGCACAGGGAAACAACGGACTCAACGTCATAAGTCTGATTGCTTTATTTGACGAATGAAAAGGATACGTTCAAATAGTAGTTCGGTTTCTCACTTTCCAGAACAAGTTGTTTTTCGAAAACATCCAAATCGACACCTGCCACAGATTTCTGCGAATGGAAAATGCAAAATAATCAAGCATCTGAAAGGAATTGCTTATATTTCAAATTTCAAAACATCAATCAAGTATTGAAATAGACCTACTTCACAATAAAATTCAACTCGAGGTAAGAGATATATTCCCTGTTCAGAAAGAAATCTTTTTCTATTCATAATAAATTAACATTAAAAGAAACTGAAATACCTTAATACTGTACCGCTCTTGGTGTAAGAAGACACAAGGTCATCTGGCCTACACCAAGAACGATACTTACAATTTTCAAATACAACTTCAAAAACAAAAAGAAAACTACTGGGAACAGGAAAAGAAAACAGGAATACGAAGCAAAAATTAAAGGAGATAAAGGGACTGGCAGTTCCACACCAAACTCAAACCATGCTATGTGTCTAACCCTTGTATCGTAGGTCTAACATCAGTTCTTTACCATTACTCTAAACTGCATCAAAACTGCTCTAAACTGAAAGAAATCTGTATCATATCATGTACGGACAAACTATTTCATGCGTTGCTGAGAGCAATGAACGCTTTTGAGATTTATAGATCCACATAATATCGAGGCAAGCGATGTTCCTGGAAGAGAATTTGAAAAGAATTGACTTCATTGTGAAAGTGGTCTTTCGACAGAAGTTTATGATGAAAGCGTGGTATTATACTGAGTGATTTAGGAAAATGTGAAAAAGTTTGAAAGCCTGTGGCTCCCAAAACCTGTGGCTCTCAGTTTTCACCTACAAATTCCTAACGCAAAATCACTTCAGCAAAAAACTTCAAGTGTCTTTGTTCGCGGAATAACAGTTGGATTCGCACTCATATTGAGAGAAACGAAAAATATTTGTCACAATACATCAAGTATTTCTATGTCGTTGTTTTTGTTGTTGTCCGAGTTTAGAGTTGACTAACCAACATGTCTACTCCTCCTCTCATCCTACATGCTATTCAAACATGGTGTCAGTCATTTAGAGTTAAATTGACTGCTTTACGAAGCTGGCCTTCGGCAGAGGGTTTTTATCAACAGTTAGAACTGTTAAATCGTAAACCATACAGGGGACTAGCTCAAGCTACCCACTATGTTTTTTCATTTTTTACATACTCCTTCTGCTTACGAAGCACTGGTTTTTTGGTCACATGTGGACTGCTGCCAAACTACTAAAAGATGAAGAAACAAGCTTGACTTTATGTTTGAAATGATTAACAGAACAAAGATACTCACAACAAGAGGAAGTTCGACTTCAACGCAAATCTCAGTTGGTCTTGTGCTAACCACCGAAGAGCTGTAAGATAAATTAGAATGCGACGTGATATCAAACGTGATGCCCAACAAAATTGTGTCCCGTTTGTGCAGCTCCTGTGGAGGAGCTTTCATATCAATTGTCTCGTTTTTTATGCAGTTGCACAGGAAAGGCTTCAACTTAGATTTTGAGACCTTATTTGAGTTGATCTGAAAAGTGGCTGCAATTCTACAGGTTGTCTCATAAAAAATTTCTTGCCAGTTTTTAACTCAAATATCTCTTGACCTGCTAATCCCAGCAAAACAAATAAATCGTTTCAATTTGATAAAATTCAGCAACTGCATCAAAAACGAGGGCTGTCAAGTCTGAACCAACATTCTAGTATTTGTAAGCAATGTTTACAATGTCATATCATAATGATTTGCCTACATTTTTTCATTCATCTCAACATCAATGACACCCTTTCAACTGAATTATAAACCGTGTGAGAAAAATTCAAACGCAGTTTTGACAAATCGAAATGAGTTCAAAATCAACTAAATGAGCGATATCTTACGTAACCTATTTACACCGAATACAATCACTGCTTGACTCTAATGTCCGGTTTCAAGTATTAACTATTCCAGGCTCAAACTTTATGCAGCATACAAATTACCTACCTTGAAAGTGTGAAATCTTGCATATCAAAATGTCCTCTGTGTAATATCTTGTATTTTGGTGTAGTTTTGCCACTGTTTTTGCCCTCAGCAGAAGCATTTTCCTCCTTGACGTTGACTTCAGTGATCTTCTTTTCTGTTTTATCACTGGTTTTGACCCCATTACTTGGCTTTTTAGCATCAGCTGCGAAAACGTCTGGATACTTTACAATCTTTGACAAGAATTCATCTGGTTCTTTGGGTTTCTGAAATGAGAAAATGTACAAGTTAGTGACTCTGCCAGTGTGAGTCTACAATCGATCCAAGAAAATTGTTCTCCCTAAAAACTGGGTCTAGAAAACAAAGAGGATTCGTACTCAAATAAACTTTTCAGTTTGACAATCTTTCTGCCAAAATTGTTGACGAAGATTAATTTGCCCAAAATCAGATGATGGCTGACAACTTGCAATGAGGTAATATTTGAATTACTGCAACCTTTTAGCAAGTCAAAACAGCCACCAAGATGCACATTGCATTAAACAAGAGGCGATGCAAATTGAGAGCCTTATCCAAAGTCGATCCAAAAAGCTTGTTTTTAGTCAAAATTCGCAGAGCAGTTTGGCCAGAACGTTTGCCAAAATTGCATACACATGAGAAAAAATATAATTGCCGAAATTCTGTGGCATCAAAACTTAGCGATTTTAAAGGGTCTGTTTCACCCAGCATTCCTTCCATGTGTCGTCTCTTGGTTTGCCTTTGTTGTCGCCATCTTCATGGGTCACGATACTTTAGACATACAAAGGCCAACCAAGAGACGACACGTGCAAGGAATGATGGATGAAACAGACGCTTCAAGTGAAAAAATTTCGAAAAAATGGCACGGACATAAACTTAGCTTCGTAGGGTGATCAAAAATTCAAGTTACATATAAACGTGGCAACTATTTCTTGCGCACGTCTGGTGCAATCAAATTCATATTTGTATTTCTGAAATTACGAATCATTGTACATGAAGTACTTAATTTCATGATTAGCGTCACAGATAGATTCTACAAGATAATCAGATTCACTGATGGAGTTTCAAACATTTTACAAACAACTTGTCATATCATGAATAACGCTGGAATATACAGACGTTTTATTTCTATTATTGACACCAATTATTTAGCAAACAGGATCCCCCAACTATTTCAAGGCTCGTCAACTACACTCCAGTGATAAAAAGACTTCTCCTGTTTATCAAAAATTTGAAAACTTTGTAGTGCAAGATCCTTGTTCATCTTGCTGCAGGACAGGACAACTTTGACAACCTTTCATCGTCAAAATAAATACCTTGCCATCCTTATTTCTTATAATTGTTGATTCAGCTCTCCCTTTATATTTCAGCTTTGGGTACTTGATATCTACGAGAAATGTCAAAAATAAACAAACAGCTTTAGCGCTTCTGTGAATAGGCCCACACAAGTAGGCACCAGTTTCAATGAAATTTATCTCCATTTCATACTGAAAAAGGTGACTTTGTTGTATTTCACTTCAAATACGTTAATAGTCTCAAGTTATGAGGGAGTCTTCTTCCAAGCTTTTAAGAGCTGAAAAAGGATTGAAGTTCAGAGAAAAAACGTTTCTAATCAGGCGCCGGAGGGAGAGGTTACTTAAGTCCTCAATAGCAAGGAGCTGTGCCATTTTGTAGGGTAACCTTCCAACAACAGAAACGGATTTATGGGTATGTTTTTCCACGCTATTAAATGATTTTCGGATTTACAGGCATGATATTTGGGAAAAAATCAGCTAAGGTTAATTTTTTACTTTTCCTGGAATTTGGGTATATTTTTTCGGCTTTTCCGGAATTTATGGAATTTTTCAGACATTTTTCTCGGATTAATGAGTGGTACTGAGTGGCTCGTAACCCACCTCACTCCCACGGTAATCAGCTTATCAAATCTGATAAAAACTTACTATTTCGATCGAATTTGAATCCAAACTTTTCTTCTGAAGTATCCAATGCAATGCTATTCAACATTTTCATCATATCTGGTTGCTAAAATAAATGAAATAATTGTGCTGTCAAGCAGTAACGCTTATGGATTGGCGATAGCTTCAACCGAAAATTTAAAAAAAATGATAGTAAAAATATCTCAATAAATGACACATAATGTCTCGTTATTCAAAGTTGGTTTCGTAATTTTGCTGTTACATTTCCAATTCTTCCTCCACCAAAGAAGTTTTCTTCCCAATTTTTAATCTGAAGTCTGCAGCAAGTAACCAATCCATTTTGTCTTTTCCTCACAAATCTAACAAGAACTGCGTCAAAGCATTAAGATTCGGGATTTCAAGGAGCTGGTTAGGTGAAAATTCCAGCATTCATTATCGAAAAAAAGTCTATACCTTCACAGCTGTACTGTACACATCGGGATGAAACACGACGTCACAGACCTTACAGCCAGCACCACCTGCAAAAAGGCCAGAAAATACCGCTTGAACTTCAAGAAGTAAAGTAAAAGGTGACTAAACAGGAATGACCTTAATATTAGTTTCAACTTTCGGCAAATGAAGTCAGCTGTCAGAAAGGCACCATTACCTTTTCATTTCAAAATTAAGCAAAAAATCAACTACCACATTTCCAGGATATGTCTCTAATGTCTCGAGTTTACCAATAGATCTTGCTACACTACAGCTCCCTAATATCGCTCAGAATTTCACACTAAAGGGAATCGACGTAGCTACATCGAGTAGCTGCAATAACTGTGCTAAAGAAACGCCCACGTGCCTATTGTTTCTGAAGCTACACAATGAAACGTTGTGTGCCAAAACTGTTAGATCAGATAAACTATTTGCCAAATATTAGGGAGGCGATGCTATTTTTTCAGTAAAGAAATATCATTTATCTATATTGTTTTCAAACAAAAGAACTCAAGACAACCTTGGGGGCAATTACACACCCTATCATCCCCAATTGTCTGCCACTGATATTTTCAACTTGGCCCCGGCCAACTTTTGACTATGTCAATCTCCATCAGAATGCAAACTGTTACCTTTATCAACGTCATCTCTCGGTGGATTAAGTAAATGAGGTACTCTCCAGTTCTGACCTTTGCTGATGCTGGAATGAAAATTTATATACTGGTTTAGTCAAAAGGTGGCAAGAAATCTGAAGACTGCAACCTCGTTCCCAGGGTGCTCTTACGTCATACGCTGATCACGAAGCCGACTGAACACCCTGGTACACTTTGATCAAATCTGCTCAGAAAATGGGCATATTTGCAGCCATCGTGGATTTCACAGTTTGCTAGGCAACGCCAATCGAAGAAATAAGTTCGGTTTGTTTCGAGTGAAAATGGGCCTAAGAAAAAGGGGCAGATTCGAGAAACTTTCACCGCAGCTTCAAAAATAAAATGGCTCTTTATTATCCGAATTTCGGTGACAAGTAGCAAATTATGGTAGAAATGGGTAAGAAATGTGATTTCCCGCCGAATTTTGACATGCCGCAGCCGCTTACCCCACAAAAAACGGAGCTACCGCGCAAAACGGAGTTACAGCCAATCAAATCGCCGAATGACCCCTTGTATCCCAGTGTAGAAGTAGAGCAACGAACTCATTCTGGGGACGAGATTGGAAAGACTGCAGCTCTCAAACCACTTGTGTCATTCATCTAAACTGAATATCAACTTAGACAAGAAAATTTTGCTTCTCGAAATCGGGCGTATAGTTGTTCAGTTAAAAGGGACCTCATAAAATGCTTCATTCAAAACCCTTCAATGCATGCCTAAATTCGTGGATCAAATTTGCAGCAGTCCAGCCTCGTGATGATTAAACTGATGGACAGATGATAAAACTTGGCGACTTGCTGGAAAATTCAGCTGAAAAACCTACGGATGAAGAGCACCACAAAGGGAGTTTAGCGAAAGAATAACGGATTCCCATTGAAATAATCCATTATCCATAATAATTGGAATAAATAATTCACTTACGTCTTTGCTTTTCCCTTCTTCTTCTGATCGACCTCGGCTGCCTCAACATTCACATTTGTGCAAACATTAATGAAGACTTTTCTATTTTCTTTCGTATCAATGACTTTTATCACATGGCCGGCCTAAAACGAAAGCAAACGATCTATACCAATCATGCTATGAAAAAATGGCACCTACTAAAATACTCTTACCTCTTACCTACTAAATTTCCAAAAACCAGCGTCACCATGGTCATTTTGTAATTTCCGTTTGAAGAAATGGTACACATAATGATACTAAAAGTAGACAAGGCCTAATCAAGCTTTACCAACGCCATTTCAAAGGACAACTCCAGGGTTGGAATAATTGTTGATTATTCAAGAGATTACACTGTTGATGGTGCGTAGTACTTTTTTAATTCTTTTCTCTTTTTATCTGCGAAACTACATATTTCAATTTGCTAAGTGCGAAATGACGCCATTTTCCATGGCGTCACTTCACGTTGACCTGAACAAGGCTGCCAAATGTGCTGATATATAATACAATATACCATTCACATAGCAAGGCTTCTTATCGCGTCTTCGCATACTGGTACAAAATAAAAAATGGCGACGATATTTGGCCTAGCCTATGAAGAATCATTAACCAATTTATGAAAGTTGGAGGTATCAAAAACTTGGAAAGAATTCACGACTGGTGTTCAACAGTTGGTAAGGTTGCTTTTCAACAATAATTCTATCAACCCCGGATTCTTCCTTTAAATCATTCTAAAAATTTATGCATTTTGTAAATAAAATTGTATGATGAAAGCGCAAAATATGAGGCAAAAGAACTGAAAAGCTATAACATATATTCTTGCCATCAGATTTTGTGAAAAAGCCCCTCTTTAATAAGCTTCCTATCTATTACGCCTTCCCCTCTGGAATGTCTGCAACCAAATAAGCACCCAGGGGCTTAATAGAAATTGCATAGTACACCTGACTTGTCCAGCACCATTAATTTCTAACTTAAACTTGTTACCTAGATCGATAATTAAAGCACTGGATTTGAAACTTAAGAAAAAATTCAATTGCAGCAAATTAACGAGATTAATTTCCTTTAATGAGTACTCCAATAGAAAACGGTTAAAATCTAACCAGCACGTTGGTGATGTTTACTATTTCAATACTAATAAGTAGAAAGAAAACGAAGATCATGATGTAGCACTGAAGAACGAGATTTGAAACGACCTTACAAAAATTAAGTTTGCACACAATGACGCTATGAGTCTAGAACTGCTAACGAGGCGATGGCTATTTAAAGCAAAGATATTCCAGCTGAATGAAGTCATGGTTCTTGGTGGGAATGAAAACAGCAAAGGTTTGTAAGCTACGATTTTCAATATCTATTCTAGTATTGATTTGATAGGAAGTGACCATGAGCGATAGGACACCCAGTGTGTAGCAGTCTAAATTTATATCACTAGCAAGCAACCTTAACTTATTGTTTTTTGTGTATTGAACTTGTTTTTACTTCGCACACAACCACCTTTCAATGTTTCGTAATTTTGAAATTTTCAGTGGTGAGCCACCTTAAGTGAAGATCCACCTTAACTCGTAAAGCTCTCACCTGAAAAACTTCAAAACAAATTGAAAACAAACAAAAAAAACAAACATACTTGGTGCAAATTACAAAAGTTTCCTAGCTTTTCTTAACTTTGGCAGGTCAGTTTCTTAACTTTCAAAAACTGAGCCCTCCGTCTGTTATAATGTGTTTCTTGTCAAAAAGGAGTGTAAGACACCTACTGTGGTTCAAGCTTTCAGTCAGTTCTTTCAGTTCCTATCAAAGGAACATTTGTTAGCGGTCAAAGTAAAGATAGAGTTTATCTATTTTGGTACTTGGGAAGAGATAATAGTAAGGTGTGGAAAGGCAGTGAAGACAAGATAAATGTACTGAAATAAACCAATGAACCAAAATGAACCAAACATCAAAAGATTCCAATGAGGAAGATTCTTCTTTTGGGTAACAGCCACTAAATACATGCACTGTGCCAAAAAGAGTTTCAGATAAGATTCATATTGGTCTAGCCTCAATGCAGGACAACTCCCAATAGCAACTAAACTCACTCTTTTCATAAGAAACAGCTTATAGATGTCAAAAAGCTTAAAGAAAGGGTTGGCTTGATATTTTGAAAGTTCAGAAACCATGCTACCAAAATGAAAAAAGCTAAGGAACTTTTGTAATTTGCAACTTTAATTTCCTAGGTCTCTCAAAAATGTTATGATACTGGGCAACAGCAGCAATTGTTTTGACATTGTTTTCAATGCAAACAATGTTTGTGAAGCTCTTAATAAGCAATCAGGGGGTCCTTCTAACAAAAAGGAGTTACTGAGTGTACATCACTTTCAGACATGAGGATAGGTTGTTCAAGCTCAGAAAAAGTTGGGTGGACTTACGGTGAGCGTTCAGATTCTAAGAGCATTTAAACCCAACCAAATTAAACGTTTTAGCGCAAGAATTAATTCTTGACAACAAAGTTAGTCAGGCATGCCCAAGCCAAGTCCATCCCTGGTGACACCTTGGAGAATACAGAGTTAACCAAACCTCTGGCTTCACAAAAGTGACATCAAACCCTCTTTCTTTCTCAAGCTGTTGAATCTCCAATTCATATTTCTAAAAAGTAGACACATACAAACACTTTTAAGAATACAATACCAAGAAATGGCAGTTTTGGTCCAAGAAAAGCTAAATGCAGAAAAGTATACAGTGAACATACATTTTGCAAGTATCTGGCAACTTGCACAGATACTCTAGCAGAAAATAATAAGTTTATTCCTTGATGATTATCAATACTTATTGAATCAGTGTGCAGCCAAATAACACTTCATGCAGTGTAAAGGCCAAGGATTCTGGGCAGAAATAAAAGATAAACTGTCTACGCAAAAAGAAATGATTCTCTGTTACTTTACTTACAGCTTTGTTTTCTGGATCAGAAATTTCTTTGCAATAGTCAAAGAATAGTTCTTTGAACTTCTCATCTTTGAAAGCTTTTTCAAGCCTGGCAACCTCCTATGAAAAGAATGAATCATGCATGAAACTAAAAGTAAACTCAGTACCTGCAATGTTCTTTGTTCTTCACATGGGTCAACAAAATCAGCATACAAAGGAGAGTTTTTGGAAAGGCATATGCAAACTTGATCACACATTGCCCTTCTCAGGTAAATTAAACGATAATACTGTAAATGAAAGATTTAAGTACCAATGTAGCATAGATGTTAAAAACATGTTTTGAGCGTATACTCATTATCAAGTCCTTGTTATTCACTTGACAACGAGTATACGCTCCAAACGTTGTGTTTTTAACATCTATGCTACATTGGTACTTAAATCTTTCATTTACAGTATTATCGTTTAATTTACATACTAGTACCACACCCAACATATGTATTTTATTGAATCCCTTCTCAGGTAGCCTGCAATAAAAAGGTTTCTCTTCCAATAGAGCTGGGCATGGAAAAACATCTTTCCTCATGCAACTGGACAAAACTCATTCTTAAATTTCCTGCATAAAGAAGGTAGAACAATGCCCCCATCATGAGAATTTGGTTTGCCCCACACTCCTTACCTTCCAAAACAATTAACCACTGCACTTAGATGCACAGCTACTGATGTTCGATGGCATGCAATTAATGATACTGTATATACAGGGTGTCTCAAAAAAATTGTTTGATGTTTGATTAAATACTAAAAAATAACAAATATGCTGAATGCATCCTTGATCCAGTCACCCTTTTCCGGAGATTTTAAATTAATTTTTGACACAAGAATCTTGCAAATCCGCTAAAAATTCATGGAACTACAAGCTCTTGAAGTTCAAGTTTGTGGGAAAGCTGAAACCAGAGGCCTCGAAATGGCATTTTTGGTAAAAGCCCCATAGTCCATCGTTTCTGTTATTCTTCAATTGTTTCAGGGCGAACCAAGTGGGATTCAAACAGATTTTGATAACATAACTGTCAAGCTTGTGGATGCTTTGAGGAAACAGATTCAGTCTCTTGCCGATCATGTTTTGAACCACTGTTTTTGGACTTACGCAATGTTAAGGAAATTTTGAGAATGATCGCAAGAAATAATTTACTTTAACAGTCCTATTTGGTTTTGCCCTGCTATCAACTAGAGGTATGACATTGGATGAGCTTCTCTTACCTCCGTCTTTGAGCTTTTTGCAATGCAAGTAATCTGGGGGGTCTCTGGTCTCAGCTATCGCATGTTTTTTATCTTTGAGAGCTCGTAACTCAGTGAATTTTCAACCGATTTGCTTGATTCTGGTCTCTAAAATCATTTTATAATCTTCGGAACAGGGTTATCTTTCCACATGGTGGGTTTTCATGACATACAGTAGAGTCTGCACAACAATGACCAAATCCTTGTTCTAGGTCACATGCACTTAACAGGCTGAGGAACCAACTCAATTACTTAGCCATCTATTATCAAAATGACAGAAAATATAACCATACACAATAGGGGGTTTGTTTGGCTACCTTAGTTCATGGATGCACCATTAAACTCAAACAAAGACACAAACACTCCTTAAACAAGGGCACAGGGTTTCAGCCTATCAGGAAAGGTTTCCACATTTCTCATGAACTGGCAACACCAATCTGGCCACTGATGTGCAGAATCTACTGGAGCAGAACCTAAGGAATCAGTAGAATTAGCATGCAGGATACAGCCTCTGGCTTTTATGATTTACAACAAGGAAGGGTTCATTATTACAAAAATGAATCACAGTTTCATCGTGAGAAGTTGAAGGGGATGAACAATGTAAACTTATTTTGTTAATCCTTGCCAATGCAGGCTGTGGGGTACATGTTCTTTTATTATAAAAAACTAGGATCATGCCATAGTACTAAAAGTTTCTTAATTTGACATGAAATTTTGTCCATTTTAGTACTAAAAGTTTCTTAATTGGCCATGTAGGAATAAGTAGTGCTCTGTCATGATGAAAACACAAATGGTTAGTTAAATATTGCAAAAGAATAAAGGTTCAACATAAATTTGCAATAATACCCATACTTTAAACTTTGCAAAGTTTCTTGGTACTTCTCAAAAAGAGTTTCTTAAAATTTGGACCATCTTAGTGTTTCTTATAAACCAGTTTCTTATAAAGAAAACATGTTATCTGGTAAATGCTTTTTGGGAGGGTTCTAACATGTACATTGCCTTGTCAATAAAATGGAAATGGAGATTTTTAGAACGTTTTACAAAACTGGATATGTCAAAAAGCCCAAAATCAACTTTAAGCCTGCAAAAAACTCTTTTTTTTTGTGTTTACGTGACTTAATCATACAGATCTGTTCATCAGTCCATTCTGACTTTCTGCTGCTTAAAAATCAAACAATCAGGGTATTTATATTGCAGTGTCCTTCCAGCCCTATTTAGGTGGGTCTGCATGGTTTGAACTGCTGTGGATCTACTAAAAGATCATTTAACACCTTCATATCTGTCACTTTGATATCACACACCTATCAAACAGGCACCTATGCTTATTGAGCCAATATATCTAGATTCTAGGTCTGTGGCCTGGCCTTGTTTTGAGCAGTCCACAACCATTGCCATGCATGCACACAAGACAGGGTCAGCCAAAATTCAAATGCAAATTCGCCCTTGCAAACGGAGCCTGCCTAAATCTTTGATACCACCTACAATATCTGCATTGCATAAAAATTAATTTGAGATACCTCTGCAGTTACATCAAGCTCCTTTTCTTTCTCTGCCATCGCCACAAAAGTGGAAGTGCTGTGGGTTCGTTGTCACCAGTTTGCATCCACGCTTTGACTAGAAGTTTCGTTGTTGTTGTGCTTTGTTGTTGCCAGAGATTCAGGGTGAACTCCAGACCAGCTTGATCGAAATAATGACGTCATAAAGCTGACAGAATCAGGGGAAAGTCTGGTGACCCACGGACTATAAAATTTGATGAGAAGCTAGACGCTTCAACCAGGCCAAAGCGCTCTTGACCAGTAACCCGGGACGAAGGTATTTCAAACTTGGGGGCATGACACTTCCAGTTCGAGGGCACTTTTTCCTTAAGAAGAAAGGGGCATTTTCTAAAAATAAAAAGAGGACTTCTTTGTTTAAAATCAAATAGGAAATTCTTTGCGAAGCACATACCTCCAGTTCCTTCGTCTATAATTTAATTCTTAGCTATTTTGAACAGCCGACTTTAAATCAAAGTATTAATAACAATAAAAATGATAACAACTTTGTAATGGAACAAAACTGGACCAGCGCAGAGTGCAAACAGGGTCTGGGAGTCTTTTCATTTTGTTTTTCAATTGACCAAGAGAAAACTTTATTGGACCCTGTCATTGGCAAATTCAAATTATTGCTACTCCTTCTCTTATCGCAAATGGTTCCTTCCAGCCTACCGCATTCACGGTCAAAATTATACCAATTTGTCGTCTCCAAAAATTTCAGCTTCTGCGATACACATAATTCAAAGTTGAACTGCCTAATCTTATAACTTACGCCTGCAATTGAAATATCTGCAGATATAAATTTCTCCTTAAAGTACCCTTGTTTGCAAAGTCGTCAATCTATTGTCTAGCTCCACTCAAACGGTTTTTCACGCACGTTCAATGAAACAAAAAGCCATAGCAAACCCATACTAAATCATAACATAAAACTTGAGACACAGAAAAAGGCAGAAATGATCTTCCAGATTATAAAAACGATTAAAAAAGCTTTGGCCCGCTTTGGCCTTGGTTTTGATTACGTCTGTACCAAGTCACCGATGTATCCTCCGAAGCTAGCGCGGGCATCTCTCAGCGACAGAGCCAATTTCTCCTTATAGCTAAGAATTTGCAACTACTTAACACTATTAACTTTAAGATTTCTCTTTGAACAGAAGATCTGATCCATGGTTAACATTATTCATAGTGCTCTTGTTCAGACGAAGACAATTTGATGCTTGATTTGTTATTTGTTTGAGAACGTCTTCGTCTCTAGCTGTGCTGGATCTTCATACATCTATCTTGTATCCGTAGGTTTTTATTAAAACATGTTTTCTTCAAGAAGAGAGACTCAGAGATTCGCAGAGCTGGTGTTTGGTGACAAGATTCACAGTGTTATCACAAATTGACTAATTTTGCCAGGTAAGGACAAATGTTTCATAGCTTCATTTGCTAGTATAGCGTGCTGAAAAAAAATCTGTCTGTTTTTGCGTCCGTTTTCTGTTGGTATATTACTGTGTTTGCTTGTGCATGGTAAATATCTTACAGATAAAATGTCTTAAATTCTAGAGTTAACTTTCAGAAATAGTAACATTCTGCAGAACAAGCAGAACCTTAAAATCACCAAAGATTAGCTGCCACATTTAAATCTCATCTTTTAACCAAATTTTCACAGTGTAACTTCTGTGCCTTTCTATTCTAGCCAATCTGGAAATGGCACAAGTGAGGACAACTGTCCTTTTGCTGATTCTGTTCTTAACAAGTGGACAATCAGGTATATTTCAAATTTCCTAACAGTCTTGCACTATATCGCCTCAGTCAGGCCCGTCGGAACGAGCAAAGGCTGGGACCACGCGTGGACAAAGCGAGCAAAAATGGAGCTCCGAGGGCTTGCTCTGGGAAAATCATTGCGCTGATGCCCTTTAGATCGCTTGAAAAATCTATAAGAATTTGCTATTGAAGAAAGTAGCAGATGACAGAAAATGAAGGGGCAAAATAGACTTTAAAATGACTTGATATCTTGTTGTATACAATATAACAAAATAAATTGACTACTCTGACTACTGTCTTGATGTTTTTAAACCTTCTTTCCCATAAGCTTGATTTTCAGAGCCTGTTCAGCAAAAAAGGAACAAACTTAGCAAAGTTTTTGGGGGCTAGGGCCCCCAGTCCCCCCTTCAAAGAGGCCTGCCCTAATCTGCTTTTTGTGATTCCCGAAAAACTGGTACGAAATATAGATGTGTCTTCGTCATTTGTAAGGTGAGCCTTATCTCATATGACGTAACACGGACCAAGGAGGACTTGCGAAATCTGGGAGCGATTATCTACATGGATTCCAGGCGATTAGGCGGCTCAATTGATAGTCTGGTCGTTGCCAAAAAGATATAATACTTTGTGACAATGAATGACAATGTAGCTTGTGTCCCTTAAATGTTCTGGAGATCCATCCACAGGCATTTGTTGGAAGAAACTCTGAAATGAAATTCTCAAAATCACAAAGAAATAAACTATGAAGAACGGAGAACTCAATACCTAATCAAAGGACCCTAGAGGAAGTCACGGAACTTTAGCAAATCTGTAATTGACAAATACAGTGACAATCTCCAGCCAACGGTTTTTAAGTACCAGCATGGTCACATAGTGGTACTTATAATAACAAAGTTTGTTACAGTGCATGATATATTTTGTAAATAGACTAATTATCCATGATCACATAAAAACCCCAACTCAAACCCAAGGTTAAAAGTGCATTTCAAAATGTGAAAAGTTTACAATTCTGGATCTCTGGAGCGCCATCCCTCTCTCAGTTATTTATTTTTGGAGAAAGATACTCCTTAAGCATAGAAAGGCTGCCGAAATGCAATATTTAGCAGAATCAACTAGCCTGAGAACTAATAAGAAGCTTTCCATTCATTTCATTCATTCATTCATTCATTCATTCATTCATTTTATATTTATATATTTTTATATATTTATATATTTAAGGAGGGTTGCCCTTCAACAAGTTAATTTTCAAGGGGCCCTCCTAATCTTTCCACTTTTCCACTTTCAATACTTAAATGCAAGGATATCATGGCAATTATGTCATTGAGCCTATATTCTTGAGTATTAAGAACTGGTTGTCCATGTTTAGAGCTAAATTATCACTTTATTACAAAAAAATGTCATAAACTTGAATGTTGGCCATTACTTTATATCAACCTTTCTGCCTTCTCTTGCAGCAAAATCACAGAGAGCAAAAGGGAGCAGCACACCCTATCTGACCTCTCTTGCAGCAAAACTGCCAACAGCGAAAGGCAACAGCACCCTCACTGGCTATTTCGCTGTCCATTCTCCAATAATCCGTGATGGTACAGCAAGATGCGGGCCTATCAACGTCCAAGATGGCGTCCTTCTCCTCGAAGCTTTCCGATACGCAATCAATGTTACAAATCATATGGGGATCTTGCCAAAAGGCTTCTCACTAGGCTATCAACTTTTCGACACTTGCAAAAGCACTGTAGAGCTAAAGAAACACATTTCTCCCACCCTTTTCTCAGAAGATGAGAAACTAACTGGGGTTGTTGGTCCCTACACCTCAAGCGAAGCCGTCCTCGCTGCCTCGGTCTTCAGTGTCTTCAAAACAACCGAGATAAGCTACAAGGCGAGCAGTCTCGAATTGGAAGACAGAGGGAGATACAATAACTTCTTTAGAACAGTACCTTCGGATAGATTCGAGGCTAGGGCAATATTGGAAATCATGAAACATTTTAAGTGGTTGTATGTATCTTGTATAAGCTCACATGAAAGGCAGCAAGGTGTGTTTGTTTTGAAGTCTTTGATTGAGAACGACCGAAGGTGCATTGCCAAGCAGGTATCGTTGCCAGAAATACCTAAAACAGCGACGTATCAAGATGCAATCGATTCTGTGTCAGTTGACAGAAAAGCTAAAGTTGTTATCCTATTCACAACAAGGGAAGACACGATCGGGTTACTGAGTGCAGCTAAGAAAAAGGGGTATGGTAAAGGAGTTGTTTGGATTGGGGGCACAGGTTGGGGTAATCTACTCATGCAAAGCGACTTGAAAGGAATTGGTGATGGGGCTATATCTTTGAACTACCCTTTTCATCAACATGACTCTGGTTTTAGGGAGTATTTCTGCTCGCTGAATCCAAACACAAATACGTATGGTTATTTCAGAGAGTTCTGGCAAGCCGTTTTCGATTGTACGTATGATAGCAGTAAGGACTATGACAAGAAACTCTGCACTAATCGAGAAAAGATTCGAGAAGGCAAAGAGTTTCCTAAATTTACAACAATAGGCCCAGTTATGGATGCTGTCTATGTTTACGCTCAAACATTAACGAAAAGTTTGCAGAAAACTTGTGGCGACAAGATAACGATTGCTTGCGTCAAAAGTAACTATTACTCGAGTATTCTACACCGGATAAAGTTATCTTTGTCCACTGATGTTTTCAAAAGTTTGAACAAAAATGATAATATTTCGTTTGATGCTGTTGGCGGGGTTAAAGGCAAATTCGATCTTTTGAATCTTATTTGGAAAAATGGCGTTTATGCGTATGAGAAAATCGGTAGCTGGCAAGCAGGCACTGGCAGGGAAGGGATATTGGATATGTCTAAGAGAATTCATTGGCCCGAAGGAGTGAAGGGACCTATTCTCTCGAGATGCAGCGAGCCTTGTAAGCCAGAGATTGGGGAGGTCAAAAAGCCTACATTGTCCATAAAGGGGAAACACTGTTGCTGGGATTGTCACCAGTGCAAGGCTAATGATATTGTGTCTGTCAACGAAACCTGTGTTACATGCGGAAATGATTATGAACCGGACAAAACTCGGTCAAAATGCAATAAACTGACAGAAGTATCAGTCTCGTTCAACCATCCGGTCGGAATAGTTGCAATCGCACTTTCCGCACTCGGTATCCTCCTAACAACGTTCGTGATTGGCCTGTTTATCTATCACAACACAGCACCAATTGTCAAGGCATCCGGACGTGAACTAAGCTACTTCATGTTAATCGCAATCTACATTTGCTTCGCAGCGGCCATCGTGTTCTTATGCCCACCAACTAAGACTATCTGCGGGATTCAACGGTTTATCGCAGGACTTAGTTTGAACCTATGTTATGCCTCTCTGTTGCTCAAAACTAATAGACTGTACAGAATCTTCAAGCATGCCACATTGTCGGTTGCTAAGCCATCTCTAACAAGTCCACTCTCCCAGGTTATCATCGCCCTAGCTATCACATCAATCCAAGTTCTCCTAGGCGTCGTTTGGTCGATCGGCGATCCGCCGAAAGTTTACCGCCATTATCCGACATACAAGAACTACGTCATGCTATATTGCAAAACTGATGCTTACATCATGGAACTGAACTTATGCGTATGCCTCGTACTGATGTTGGCGTGTACGTGGTTTGCATTCAAAACACGCAATTTCCCGAAGAATTTCAATGAGTCGAAAAGTACGATGCTTACGATGTACGCAAGCTGTTTCGTGTGGGGTGTTTTCCTCCCCATATTCATTCTCTCCGACAATAAAAACCAGTACTCGCAAACGTATACAATCGTGTTGTTCTGCGATATCATTGCATACGTCACGCTAGCTGGTTTGTTTGGGCCTAAAGTTCGCATAATTTTCTGGCCTGGGATGGTGACAGATGCGAGTCAAGTTGGAGCTATTTCTAGGGCGGATGGCCTCGAGTTGAAAAAGAATACCCTGATGACACGTGCTACAATTTCTTCATATCCGGCAGTGGTTACAAAGTTTGTTGATGGAGTAGATGCTCCTTTAACCTACGAAATGCATGATGCGAGAGACAGAGCAACATCAACAACGGACTTGCATTTGTAAAGCTTTGAAAACTAACACTGAACACTGAAGCTAGCAACCCATTCAATCATTCATAGTATGTTGTATTTCTGTTGGTCAAATGGGACTCCATCTTAGCAAGTACAAAAGCGCTTGGACCTCAGTTCAAAAGAGCTTGCCGAGAAACATTTCTAGTTCTACCATCATATACATGAACAATAAATTGTCAACAACAGCATTCGATTTATTGGATTGACCAGTTAGAAGGCCCAATTTGGTAACCCGTTTTGCTTAATTAACTTACAAGTGTGAATTGGGTATAAGAATGTGGCTATCCCAATTACACCCCATTCATACCTGCATTCATACCCCCATTCAGTCACATTCAAAAAAAGACTGAAACTCATTTTTGAGCTGAAAAAGAAAAACCTCTAAAACACGGATTCATGGAAGAGCAGTATCTAGGGTTAGCTAAATTAGATTCATATTGTCGTTTGGTAACCAATTCCTGTATGTAGGCCTATTACTTTTTTTATAATTTTTTTGCTTACTGAATGAATCTTCCGTGTATAAATATGTTGAATAATGAAAAGTCACGCCAGTTAAAACATGTCATCGAATCAGGCCTTTCAATTGGTCAGTCCAGCCCAACAAATCGTCCTCTGCGGAGCACCATCCGCAATCAGTTAGGGAGTCAGTCAAAACAGTACACTGCACAAAACACTGTTGGTTAGCGCATATTTTTCGTTTCTTTTTGCGCATGATATGATTCAATAGAAGAGATGTGGTTTAGTTAAATGGATATCTACATTGGGATTTGTAGTTGTTGTAGTTTTATTGGGATTTGTTGTAGAGTTAACCCTATCTCACCTGGGCGATTTGAAACGGTCAATGCCTGGGGGGGGTGGAATCCAACCCCACTGTTTATCTCTATTGTTGCTTGAGATATGGCAGCCAAATTTGGCACAAAGGTTGTCGATTATTTAAACAATGAATTTGTGAAACGATTGTTTAATTGTCGTTGTAGTTGTTGTTGCTAGAGTACAATTAACATTATGACGTCATATGACGTCATAAAAATGAAAGTGTGTTAAAAAGTCATAAAATTTTATTTTTCGTAAAATAATGAAATGTATAGATCAAAATAGATGTAAATTCATACTTTAGACTTCATTGGACCAATCGAAAGGATTAAAGGAGATACAATGTATATTTTTCACAGAGTGAGGCAGGACAACTTGGTTACCATGGGGACAAGGCTAAAAATTGAACACCACAATTTTTACTGTTTCATTGCTGTATGATAGAAAGTTAAACTTGCTAAATCTCAGAGGCATTCAACGAATACGGAAAACTTATGAATGAAAATGTACGAAGGGGTGGAATCCACTCCCCACCAGGTGAGATAGGGTTTAGTCCTAGGTAGCTGAAAGAGCAAACAGTGCTGGCCAAAATTGAAGATTTTTCTGGTTTAGGGACCGTTCATTTTTACAGAGGGGTTTGTACCGAAGAGAAATGTTTTTTAGTTAAGAAAATCTTCTTACCCAACTGGATTGGCAACTGAAAAAAGAACTACCCAACAATTTTCAGGTTGAAAAAAATTTTACCCAACTCTCACCTATATAGACAATATTCCAGTGTTAAAACTGTAGATCGTAAATGTTAATTTCTGTCAATATTGTAAATATTCATGACAAAGATGGAAACAAAGTAGATGTCAACTGGATTAAATGTGAATGGAAAGTGCTGATGATTTTGATGTTGCAATTGAAAATTTGGGACTTTGAAATTTAGCATTAGTTAATTGGAAAATTTTGTTTACCCAGCCTTGAAACTGAATGAAAAACTATTCACCCAACCTTTGATGTCAGGAAATTTCTTTTACCCCACCCATTTCTCTTTGGTACCAACCCCTGTGTAAATAATGAACGGTCCCTTACCTTGCGAAACAAAATGATCATGTCGCAAAAAATTGCTTCAAAAGTATTTGTTTATGAAAAGCAGGAAATGTTTTCTAGCTATACGTCAAATTGTCAAAAGCAGTGTCCCGAACATTTTGCTAGTTACGAAAAGTTCTGCGACGTGGTAAAAACGAGGAACGTTGCTTGGCACAAAAATCTAGAATATTTGGCAAACGATTTTACTTTGTTTAGCTATGGTCTTACATGTACTAAAAAACTAACAACAAAACTGCGTTCAAGCTAGAAAGGTACAGTTAATGTTAGAGGTTCAAGAAATCTGCCAATGTTGACGACCCTTTCCTAACCATGATCTTTTGTGCAGTCAATGAAAAGTGTAACAAACAGGACCAATGCCAGAAACAATTTTCGTAACATATGAAAGTTGGTTTTGGGGCCGTGAAAGTTCATGGTTTTTTAAAGGTTTTAAAAGAGAAAGATGCATTATGTTTCACAATAGACCATTCACTCATGAGTACAATACTTTGCATGACCAACAGAGCCGCGGCCATTGACTACAGAGAAAACTTCGTGTACTGTCAACTCTGAAACATGCTTCATTTCTATGGCATTTTCGAAGATACATCAAAACATAAAGTAGCTATAGCGAAACTGCAGCTGATAGACTAATTGCATAAAACTGCATTCACACTGACACAATTAAAATAGCTTTATTTAAACCAGTTTAAATTTCAACCCATCAAATTACTGGATTTGTTGCATTGACCAATCAGATGACCCTATTCGAAAACCTAGGTAAATTTAACCTGGTTCAGTTGCAGTGTGAATGGGGTATATTTAGGCATATCTACATTTCAACGTTTATCTAACAGGAATTTCAAGAAATAGCATGCAAAAAATGATGAAATTTCCCAACATTTTTTTTGGAAAAGTTTGGGGAAACGGACACATTCTCCATCATCTCCTAAAGGAGAAGTGGAAATTTCCGTTTCCATTAAATTTCCAAGAGAAACTTGTGAAAATGAGTCGAATCGATAGCTTGCCAGTTCTTGATAAAGTTCGATTCCTTTGATCCTTGGTCGAATCGAGTTCTAAGAAAATTTGAATTTCGCTGTGTTTTTCAATCACGTGTTGGTGAAATACAGACGTGCTTTCCTGTCTTTCAAGTTTCTTTATGTGGTCTCGGTCATTGCATCTTTCGCCCAAGCTCACAACGTGATTTATATCTTATTTTTGTGTTAATTTTTGTTCCTGTGTTAATGTCTATCACATCGTTCTAAAAAGATGGTGCTCTCTTACTTATGATTGAAGAACAGTACGCCCCCACATTTAAAAACCACTTCTTCACACCTTAGCGTAAAATGTTTCTTATATCTATGATACTTGACATTTTTAGGCTCAAGATTCTTAAGTTTCCAATCTATTCTCTATAAAGCCCTAAAAAACAAGTAATGATAGAAGTGGGGTTTTATGGGTAGATTTGCCTTGTGTGATGCTATCAAATGATTGAGAACATCAATTTAAATTTGGGTAAAACTCTGGGAAATCTAAGATGTCTGGGTAGCAATTTCTCATCAACCCTGCCTGAATTGGAATATTTCCAGGCCTTCAGATCAGGACTTAATGTCAGTCATAATGCAAGAAATTTTACTTTGGGTGCGAGCCTCAAGAGTTGTTTATAAGTAAGGGGGCTAATCATATTTTCAGTAGCCTTAAAGTTTCTTTCAGGTGGTTTCTTAAATGGGGGGGCTTTTACTGTAGTAGTCCTTATATCTACATAAAAATAAAAATCATAACGATATATTTACGATAGTATTTGCTTGTTCAGCATCTCAACCTTCACAGTTTAAACATAATATAATCTATTAATTACATACAACACAATTGTTGTCTTGTATCTGTTCATCTATCGTTAGCCACAGAAATATCAATTCAGTGTTCCTCAAAAAAGTCCTCATGCTTGAAAACCACAAAAATTCTACTATCAGATCCATCTTCTAATTTATTCTGCTTTTTGTAAGTAAATCAATGAAAGTCTGATGACCTGAAGTCCCTTTTTACCATGTCCTCTTTGACTGGATGATGGCGTTTCGTTCAACAGTGACTCATGACATTACCCTAGACTCATTACAGAAGTCCCTCTAACTTTCGTGTGTTTTTGTTGTTATTGTTATTGCTTCAGCGATAATCTGCAGGGGCAGCGAAAACAAGAGACTTTTGGAATGAGTCTACTATTTTTCTCGAAAATCTGACCCTATTTAGGACCAAGCTCAGGATACCAATCAGATTGCGAGATTTTTGAATTACTTAGCTATGGTAAATATGATACAATTTCGATTCGATTGAGCAACTGATGACATTTGGCCGAGATTCGAGATCCGAGGCCGTGGTTCAATCATAAGTCGACTAATGAAAGCAGAAAATAGGGTTAGCTTTTTCACTGTGACATTAGTAGTATCCGTTGAGCAAGGTTTACCGCAGAGATACAAGGAGCTCATTATCATAAGTCCAGAACAAGGAATAATTTTTTTGAAGGCTCCATGGTTCAAATTTTTTCCAAGAATCATTGACAAAAGAACAGCTGGTAAAATATGACATGAGATGTTTCATAATTTGTGGAATTATGGCCAAGACATTTATTGAACTCAATAAGGGTTTGAAAAATCGCTTTTCTTTCGTTAGCTTCCCAAAAAATCGTTGTGTTATCACCAATGCTGTAGTTTATGATTTCGATTGTCTCAATCAGAGATGCTTGAACTTAAATGGTATACGTTTTCATTAAGCAGTTATTTTGGTGTAATGAAAGTCAGTTAGTCAGCTACATTTCTGTCTTCTGCAATTGTTTATTAGCTCCGTCATGGGGAAGATCACCTGATGACGTATTGCTTTGCATGTGAGAAGAACTGTGGTTGCTGATGTTATCAATGACGGTACGCTGACCCATCTCGGAATGCTCCTCCACGATAATATGTCTGACATCATCAACTTTTGACATGGGTTGGCCAAGCTGGGACAGAATTACGGGGCTATCATTGACAGGGGCTTTCCCGACTAGCAAACGAATCTTGGGCATGAAGAAGCCAATTAGAGATATAAATCCGATGATATCGCAAAACATCGCGATTGTGTAGGTGCGAAAGAAAGAGTCGATATCACTTGACATGAGATAGGTCGGCAAGAACACTCCCCAGGCGAAGCAGCTGAAGTACAATGTAAACATGATGCTTTTTGTTTCGTTGTAATTCTTCGGGAAATGGCGAGTGCGAAATGCGTACCAAGTGCACGCTAACATCATCAAAAGGCAAATCACCAAATTTAAGACCATCGTATAGGGATCATTGAAGCAGAATTCTTGATAGTTGTCTCGTGTTTTTGGATACACGTATTTTACTCGCGGGCTGTCGCCAATAACCCACACAATGCCAAGTAGCAATTGGATGAATGTGATTCCGAGGCTGACAAGAACTTGCGAAAGAGGGCTGATGAGAGAAGGTCTTGTTGTTGTCATCTTAGCTGACTGAAAAATCCGGAATATTCTATTTGTTTTCAGGAAGAGCGGTGCGTAAATGACGCTAAAACTCAGACCAGCGATGAATCTTTGTATGCCACACACAACTACGGCAGGTTTGCTGAGAAAGATAACAGGTGCTACGAAGGAGAGGTAAATTCCGGTTATCATGAAAAAGCTGGACTCACGTCCTGATGCTTTGACGATAGGTGATGAGTAGAACTTTAGAAACAAAACCACCACAACTGAGGTCCCAATGAAGCCAAGGATTGAAACAGTTAATATCACAGATCCTACTGTACTCGTGTACTGAATCGTGTTTCCCCGCAGAGCAACGCAGGAATCACGCGCTCTGTTAGGTATCTCTTTTGACAAACAAGTTATGCATGTGTTATTTACAATTTTGTCATTGGCAGCACATTTTATACATTTCCAGCAACAATACTGGTCCAGCATCCTCTCGTCTTTGATCTCACCTTTGACCTTTTGGCATGGTTCACTGCAAACTGACCTTGGCACCCTCTTTTCACTCTTGTTGCCCCAGTATATTGTTGTATCAAACATTTCCAGTCTGCCTGTCGTTGTTACGTTGTTAAAAGCATGCCAGGTTGCAACACGGCTGTAAATGAAGCTGTTTTGCTTCTTGCCATAGTTTAGGATATCGTATCGGCCTATGACCCCTCCTCTAGGATCAAAGGTCACGGAACGGTTACTGGGGATAGATGAAAAAGTAGGGCTTTTCTGGAAATTGATTGAGAGGTATCTTGATCGACCTATACCATGAAGAACACAGATATTTGGCGGAAAAAAGCAGTAAGGTACTTCTCTGTAAAAGCCTCTGAAAGCTGCAAGAGTCGCATCAATGACAGGTTCAACATTCGTGTACGGATACCAACCTTTGCCTTCTGTAAGTTTCTCTGTCCCATTGCAAGGAGGTCGATTTTTTGAATTTGCAATCAAAGCGGTTGAACAGTTGAACAGCGCTTCCCAGTATTCAACAAAGAAAGTATAGTTATTGTTCGTAGGGTTGAGGGACAGAAAATGACGCTTAAAGTCGGTCATTGGCTCATCTGATGCATAAATGAGGCTTAGAGCCCCAGCAGCCACTTCCTCCAGTCCGTGCTCTTTCAAAGCCAAATTCCCCCAGCTTGTGCTCGCGACCCACACAAATCTGCCAGGTGCTACTTTGAGCTTTTTTGCAGCTGTCAGCAACCCTATGATGTCATCTTTTTTGGTGAACAAAACGATAACCCGTACTTTTTTGTCAGTAAGAAATCCCTTGACAACCTTTTCGTAAGTTGCAGCGGATCGAGTGCACGGCAGTGTTGATTTACGTGCAAAGCATCGCTTGTCTCTTTCGACAACTTTTTGAAACAGCGTAAGTGCATCTTGTTCGTTGCATGACGAAACAGCGGAGAAATAGCTCCATTTGAAATGCCGAATGATGTCTAGTAATGCTTCAACTTGATAGCTATCTGATGGGACAGTACGTAATATCATCTCATGCTTATTACGATCATCGAAAACTGCCGAATTTGCGCCGTAACTCAACGTAGGTATTCGCCACACATTGAAAACATGAGACATTTCGAGGGCTTCGTTCGAAAGGCTGGGGCCTACAACAGCCACAATTTTGTGGTCATATTGCCCAGAACATAATGACTTAATAACTCTTTTCAAATTCCACGAGCTATCGCACGTATCAACAGCTCTATAGCCGATAGCATATGGAGCTACCCTGAGACTGTTAATATACCTGATAGCATAGCGAAATGCTTCATAATAGATAATGACATTTTGTGTATCAATCTCACCACAATACTTTCCTGAGGCATCCGAAGAATGGAAGGTAAAGACGCCAGTGAATGAGTAGTTTCCAGACCCCGATGCTAGTTCAACTATGAGGCAAGAAGAAACGAGTGAATAGAACTGTAAAGTCAATTCAAGCCAAATGAAATCAAGACAAATCAAGTCAAGTTAAATAAATCAAGTCAAATCCAAGTTAACGTTAAGTCCCCTCAAGTCAACTCATGTAAAGTCACATCACACCCAAGTCAGGTCAGTTCAGGAGAGGACAGGCCAATTCAAGTCAAGTCAAGTCAAAGCAAATTAAGTCAAGTCAAGTTAAGTTAAGTCAAGTCAAGTCAAGTCAAGTCAAATAAAGTCAAGTCAAGTCAAATCAAATCAAGCCAAGTCAAGTTAAGTCAAGTCAAATCAAGTAAAATAAAGTCAAGTCAAGGTAAGTCAAGTTAAGTCAAATAAAGTCAAGTCAAGTCAAATCAAATCATGTCAAGTCAAGTTAAGTCAAGTCAAGGTAAGTCAAGTCAAGTTAAGTCAAATCAAGTCAAGTCAAGTCAAATCAAGTTAAGTCAAGTCAAGTCAAGTTAAGTCAAGTTAAGTCAAGTCAAATCAAGTTGAGTCAAGTCAAGTCAAGTCAAATCAAGTCAAGTCAAATCAAGTCAAGACAAGTTAAGTCAAGTCAAGTCAAGTTAAAACCAAATCAGCTCAAGTCAAGTCAAGCAAAGTCAAATTACGTCCAAGTCAGCTCAGGTCACGTCAGTTGATGTCGAGGATAGATATTTCATATCGTTTTCAGTTTCAACGCATACCAATCAAACTGCAAATCTTTCCATGACAAAACAAAAAATTTGAAGTCAAGATAACTCATGTCAGGTTGTATCATGCTAAGTCGCATAATGTCAGTTCAGCTCATATCAAGTCAACCCATGGGTTGTGGGAAAAGTAGAATTTCCTATTAGATTAATTATCGTTGTAAAGAGCAAGAACTGTCAGGCCTAACTTGTGTGTTCTCTGTTTTTCCATCCTCTCCATTGTCCCGTCGATTTAGCATCGACAGTTCTTACTCTTTACAACGATAATTAATCTAATAGGAAATTCTACTTTTCCCACAACGCATGGTCAACCAAGAGCAAGTAAGTTGAAAATTACCTTGCGTACTTTCTCCTATCAACAAAGCAGCAATGACAACAACGAATGTTGTCAGAATTCGATTTGCACCCATAATTGGAACTGCCAGCTTGATCATAAGTTGGAATCTACGAAAGAACATGGCAATCAAAATCTGGCAAGAAAACTGATTTGGACAATTTTGAAGCTCCAACATTTTCTCCAATCAAACTGGAAAACCAAACGGTTCTAGCATCTTTGTTTAAAACATTACACTGTGTATCTTATGTGGCAGCTCGTCAGCCCTGAAGTCAAGATTTTAATGCTTCTCGTCAACTTGAAAGGTAACGGATGGATAACGTGTCAACGCACGGGTAACGTGTAGATCCGAATTTACATGTTGTTGATTTCAATCAAGTGCAGGAAACTGAAGGAAAGCTGTGGTCGAAGCGATGATCAAAATGGCATCGCAAAAGACGTAACCGGAACAAGAGAAAAACGACCAGCCATCACAGAAAACTTTATCAAGTCTTCGATCATCCAACTGAGGCATTTTTTCAGGTGTCATTAAGGCAGGTAAAGCAACGCAATCCTCGACAGCTTTCTGCAAAAAATGCGCAATGCGACTTCAATTTCTGGAGCTATCATAAAGAATAACCCAGAGGGAGGGGGCGGAGGGAATTTCAAATTCGCCGTAAAATTATGTAGCCCGATGCAAGCAACAAAAACTGTATACATAGCCCCAGCACATCTGCAAAAATGATATGATGAACACATGGCTTCAACATGGACTTTGTGGCGCAGGAGCTTCTTCATGAAAAAGTTTCTGCTCTTTACAATTCAGTTTCATACCATGCATCATGCTGTCAATACCGTATTTGTGGGATTCGGTAGGTATAACGTTTTAATACGGAAGAGAGGATCTTACAAATAATGCCTGTTGGAATTTATTTCTCTACACTAATAAATTCAAGCTTTTATGCATTACTTATCCTCAAAATCCTCTAAAATTAGACATTTAAATCACAAAAATCCGACAAGAGAGCAAAAATTTTCCGAAATATGGCCTCCTGGGGGTACTCCGCCCCAAGCTCCCCAATTGACTTTGGCCCTGGAACGGGGATTCTAGTTATAGACTCATCCGGCAGTAACATTTTGGGCTTGGCGCTTCACCATTAATGATAAAATAAAGTTGAAGCTGTGAAGCAGAAAAAATGATTGATAAAAATGACTTTTGCGCGGCAATTAGCATGCACTCCGTGACTAGGCCCATTACGAGGGTGGGGGGAATAAGCTGAGATTCAACTACATGACTCATTCCAGTTCGTACTGGTGGTGTGGCCGAGTGGTTAAGGCGCAGTGCTTCGAATCTTGTGGGGCTACCCGCGTGTGTTGGAATCCCGTCGCTGGCACTACCAACCAAGAAACAAAAGCCAGCTCAGCTGTTCATACCTCCGAGGCTGGTAAATGGGTACTCAGAGGCTGAGGGCAAAAGCCGCAATGTTGCAGGTCCACATCAGCTGAAAAGCTGCCAATAACCTAACGACCTACGCCCACAAACAAATGTTGCCCGCTTCCTTGCTTGCGATGAACTTTCACCACACTGAAACGGATGTTTACAACCATTTAAGACGCTTACAGCTTCAACTCAGTTCTCATTTGAGGCAAAAAATCTTTACAAAAATTATTAATAAAATATTCACTTTAATTAAAAATTCTCAGCAGGAATGTAAAATTTGAATTTCATAATCTGTGGAAAATATTTTCGCCATGATTTTTAGCTAGTGGTTGTATTAATTAGGTCTCGAAAGAGCATTTTTAACTTTTCAACGAGACGTCTATATCCATGGAAGCATAAATCCCCTAGGTATGGTGGTGGGCAAAAGACTGAAGTTGAATGCCAAACTGGTCTTTGAGACGAGAGAAAATGTGACGCAAAGGTTTTTCTTACCCGCTCATTTGATGTTGTGACTTCACTTAGTTCTTGGAACCAGATGATAAGGACTGGCCCTCCAGATCTCCTTAACACATGTTTAAATATAACATGATCTGGCAACGAAGAGGGGGGACTTTGGATGTTTCCCGACGGGGATGTGCTGTTTTTTCAGGGCATAGTTCTTATCTTCTTTTCCAACGCAGAGTATCAAATGAAGGAAATTTCTTTCTAAAGCCAGCGTCAAAAGGCATATTTTGTTAGACCAGGTCTCTCGTCAGTCATGTTTTTATGCTTTAGAGCATGGTCATGTCTAGAGTGTACTCTCCACCGATTTTTTCGGGAGTCGGAAACCGTTTGGAGGCAAAAATTCTGGAGCCGATTCAAAAAATGCTTCTTGGTGGGGACACCCAGTAAGAATTTAAGTTGCACATAAAAAGAACTGTTGGTTATTTCGCTTGTAAGTTAAAGTTAGTGTTGAACAAACTGAAAAGATAACTAAAGTTTTTGATAAAGTTTTCCTCGCGTCTTGCTCAAAAAATAAATGTGGACACAATTATCCTTCAAGGAGCAAAACATCTGGCTCTAGTCTAGCGGGTGCGATTCAAAAACATTTCTTTAGCTAGCGTTTTGCATCATCCGAATTATCATATTTTTGCAACCACTTTTGAAGGATAATTTTACCTAAAACTGAAGAAACAGCATCTCAAAAGATAACAAAGTCCTGCTGCTGTACACGTATCTTTTTACATAAGAAACTAAGAATTTTGGCCAGTACTGAAAGTCTCTTAAAATTGTCAGATTTTTAGTACTCAGGGTTTCTTATGAGTTTCCTAAAGGTCTCATAACAACCTTCATGTTCACTTTGCCATCTTGAAAATTTTAAAACAATGTTTTTTGAAGCCTTTCCAATGTCTCGACATCACCCAAGTACCGTTCGAGTAACATGATACAGGAAAAAAATGAAAATAGAATTAAATGTGTCAAGGATTTCTTTATCAAAACAAATAGTTTCTTCAATTATATTTTCCCAGTACTGGGGTTTCTCAAATTTTTGGTGATCTGAGAGTTGAGTTTCTTATAAAAATACGTGTATGCTATCACCTTGTTTGTGTTCATAAACATCTGTTTTCTGAAAATTATGCATGATCCAGCTCGTGAAGTTCCTTTTGCATTACCCAACCTATCATATGTTTGAAACCAGTTATTTGGAGGGTCATTATAGCTCAAACTGACGAAGCAACACCTCGAAAGATAGCTAAGCCCTTTAGCTGCATGCTGATACCTTGTTTGTGTTCATAAACATCTGTTTTCTGGAAACTACGCATGATCCAGCTCGTGAAGTTCCTTTTGCTTTGCCCAACCTATCATATGTTTGAAACCGGTTATTTGGAGGGTAATTAGAGCTTAAACTGACGAAGCAACACCTCGAAAGATAGCTAAGCCCTTCAGGTGTATGCTGTATGCTGATACCTTGCTTGTGTTCATAATTATAACAGCTGCTTTCTGGAAACTATGCATGCATAACTTAGCTTGTGAAGATTTTTTGGGACACCTGGCAAGTTCCTATACACGTTTTTTAATAAGAAACTGCTTTAAGAGAAACTTTATAAGAAATTGGTAGTAAGTTGGCCAAAGAAACTGCTTTATAAGAAACTAGTACTAAGATGGCCAAAATTTTAAGAAACTCTAGTACTGTGTCTGAAAAGTATCAAGAAACTTTTAAAAGTTGAAAGCATGGATATCATAGCAAATGTATCGTTGAACCTTTGTTCTTGGGCAATATTAACTAACCATTTGTCCTTTCAACACAACAGAGCACTGTTTATTTCTATATGATGTATTAAATGTCACGAAACATATCTGCTGCAGTGTAAGCGGCCAGATCGATAATTCTGCATTCAAAGATAAGAAACCAATTAAGAACTTTTAGTACTAAGATGGATAAAATATCATGTCAGATTATAAGAAACTTTTAGAACCATGGCCGGATCGTAGTTCTTTATACAAAAAAACGTGTACACGAGTATTTACCGCATTTGCTCCTAAGATAGAAGTCATCGAATTCATACATACCACACAAACATAGCCATGATCAGATCAGTAAAGGTCTTCAGAAAACAAGCTGGGTTAACTGATACCCTCCGCAGGGTCCGCTATCTGTTACAAGGACCAACAGAGAGACTTGCAGCAAGTCCACACTATCAGTTGCGTCGGTTTCTCACTCGTTCAAAGAGCAGTGTCGTCATATTGTGATCAAATCCAGACTTGGAATGAACTATGAACGAAAAAACACATCAACATCAATCGGTTGCAAATTGAATCAATAATTCACGAGACAAATTAAGAACATGGTGTTTTAAAAACCGGAGCTAGGAAGCCTGGAGTCGGGTCTCTGAGTCAGAGGAACAACAAATATTAAAGGCATCGAAAGTCAATGATGGGCTGACTTCATGAGTTTCTGCTTTCGGAAATGTATTTACGGGGTGAGTGGCCGAGTGGCTTATACAGTCTTCGTCAGGTGTTTAAAGTTAAGCTCGGTCGAGTAAGGTGAGAAGCGGATGGGTGACCTCGGAGGCCTGACCTCACAACTCACCTCGTTGTCCCACGGAAGGGACGTTAAACCAGGGGTCCCATGCCTGGATGAGGCATGCACAGTGGGCCTAAATTAGCTTTCAGTAGCTAGAAATCCTCACAAGCCAAATAAAAAAATATTGAAAACAAATTGAAAAAAAAATTGAAAGAAAAAACAATTGAGCGGTGATTATGGCTTCAAATTGTACAAGAAAAAATGAAATTCAGATAAAAAGTATTGAATGAGTAAAGGGGACCATATCATCTGTAGACATGCAAAAGCAAGATTAAAGAGTAGTTGTCGCCCAGGGTCCTTAGCAGGCAGACTTGTCTGAAAATCAACAGACGCTTGTGCTAAAGATGGCGGCAAGGAATTTATTACCAAGATGGATTACTTTCTAATTACGAATCCTTGAAGATTCTATAGGGATTCGATTACAGAATGCAATGCATCTTGGTAAAAATTCCTTGCCATCATTTTAGCGCAATCGTCCATTCGGCCTAAGCGGAAAGTATGAGTCTACACTAGATTTTACCTGGAGTCCCTTGGTTCCCTGTGCTCTTTGCTGTGATGATGGCGCTTGCTCCGAGCCTCTGCTGACCGAAGAGCCATCATCACAGCAAAGAACACATGGAATAAAAATGATACTTCGAGATAAATTAGGGGAATTGCCTAGAGTCCTTGGGTCCTGTTTCAGTCATATGGTCATATAGTCTGCATTTTACAAAAAGCACAATCATTAGCAGATGTTCTCACGAGCGTTTGCGAAAGAGGCAATTCACAGTAGGGTTTTGTTTGTTTGTTTCAATATGTTTTGAGTGCACTTGTCAGGATTTCTAGCTACTGAAAGCTAATTTAGGCTCACTGTGCATGCCGCATCCAGGCATGGGACCCCTAGTTTAACGTACCTTCCGAAGGACGACGAGGTGAGTTGTGAGGTCAGGCCTCCGAGGCCACCCATTCGGAGTTTGACCTCAATCGACCGAGTTTAACTTCAGTCACCTGACGAAGACTGTATAAGCAAGTCAGCCACTCAACCCGGTGTGTGATGTCAAGCAATTTTCATGCCTCGATGTTGATCAAACATGGCACCTCTCTGACACTGACACTCATCATGGTAACACTAACGAAGCAGCTGCAGAAAACGTGCCTGTTCTTTCAAAAAACGCTTCAAAATGTCGACATTCGTTTGTTCCCATCGCAGGTGTGGAAGCCAATGGGCTATATAACTTTCTGCTTCGCACCGAAGCAGGCTTTGCAGTTTCCCGTGTGTCCCGTGTGTACGGGGAGAGTATCTCAATATTTTCGCCTTTCATTTTTCTGTTTTTTTCGTCCTTCTGGCTAAGCGGGCTTTGGTAATGAGGCTGACAACCCTGGCAATCGACGAAAATTCGCCACAAAACAAACGGAAGTTGCTAGTGGTCCGTGAACCAATTCCAATGTGTGTAACTAACAGGATCAGAGCCATGGAGTAAGACAATCAGAAGGAGACGACTTAATTGGCTGGGCCATCTTATGCGACTGAAAAATGACACTCCCGCAAAAATAGCTCTAAACGAAAGCCTGAAACAAAGAAAAAAGAACATTGGAAGACCGCCCTTAACATGGATAAAATTGATAGAAAAAGACCTATCTTTACTCAACATCAAATAAGACATTGAGACGAACACTGCTGAAAAAACAATGAATAGTTTAGGAGAGTTAACAGCAAGCAGAAAGGACTGGAAACAAATTGTTAAAGACATAATGGCGGAAAATCGCTGAACATGTAGTTTAGTAGTAGTAACTTGTTGTGAATGTTAGGCCGGAGACGATTGAAGAGGTAGGGAAAGTAATAGATGTGAGTTGGAATGTTTTTTCTGTACTTTATTTTAAGTTGGTAAAAATATATGTGATAGCTATGTTTATAGTTAGAATCACGAAATAGTCCCAGTTATTGCAACAAAAACAACAACAACCATGACAACAACAACAACATTTTCTATTTTTTTGCTCTATGATGGATGCCCAAAATACGACTCATGGACTTTCACATCGAAATTTGGGACAAAGCTTTCCCTTTTCGATTTCATAACTAGATATGGAAACAATAGCAACACTGTACGAATTCTAGGTAATGGCGAATGGGCCTAAGTTGCCGTCTCGATCCTCCAATGCTAAAACACCTCAAGTTCAAGTTAACAGTGATATTAGCCATGAACAAACGCCGCAAATATCCAGATGATTATTTTCTCAACCCAAGAATCAACAAACCTTTCACTGTGAACCAGTAGCTCTTCATTTTTAAGGCTAATTAGCTTCGATGGACTTCACCGCAGCAATGAGAGTTTCCAACTGTCGAGGGTGGCTTGCCTCGCTTCTGAGACTTCCCGCGCCTCGTTCCAGAGGGCACACCTAAACTTGTTCGTGTTCAGTTTTCACTTCCGTCTCAAAATTTTATATGAATGTCCATAAATTAGTTGTAGCGGTATATCAGTTAGGCAAATAGCGAAACTACGACTCAGGATAAGTCTATCCATAAATCCCAGATTGAGCAAAAAGTAAAAAATGTCGTTTTTGTTGTCATTGTTGTTTTTGCTGTGACTTGACACCTAATTTAAGATAAATTTTGCTTATTGGCTTGTATGATGAATAGTTTATCTGGGAAAAGCCTCTAAATTTACATCAAACACCAGTAACTCTAGGAACAGAGTTAATGAATACACTGGTTGGTAACTACTCTGTTACCCCAAATGCATTTAGCATTCTCTTTAGGATTACATTCCGCCTGCTCATTAACTTTTTTATCGTTATTCTTCATTAGCCGTTATTTGACTTTTCTTGCAAGAAGATTAGTTTCTATGCTACCTTTTCTGCTGTCTTATCTTCTTCAAAACGCTAAAACTGTGATACGCAATGAATGGTTGAGTTGATTTTACGATTAAACCACAGACAGAAATGAAGGTCATTTTTCTGTTTAGTTCATATTAAAGTGAGCACACGACGCCACAACTCTCTTTTGTGTGGCCATGGCCAATACCAGCAATCATTGCCTGATAAACAAAATAATCAGATCAGAACGAATTCAAAATCAGTTCTGATGGATCAAAAATAAAGGAGCCTTAATGTGACTCACAGACTTGTCTTCACCAGAGGGAATCTGTCGTTTGATAGCTGTCAAATAGTAGAAATTAGCGTATTGGCAGCAAAATCGAAGCTTCTCAAACGGACGGAGTATGAGAATAGCGACGATAACATATTCATATTCAAAAAGACATTTTCTCACAAACTCACAAAGAGAAAGGTTTACCAGCTAAACAAAGACACTAAAACCAGAGCTGAATGGAGACGGCAAGTTAATTATATCACCAGAGTCGACTAACTACTTCAGTCCCAGTTTCCGCTTCGTTCATTGAATTGGATGCCGCCACTGCGCTTCATCTGGGCCTGGTAATCAAACTAACTGAAAATCCAGCCAAAATCGACGCAAAAGTGGCGCGACTAATGAAATGGCAGAGTTCCAAACAATAGTTGACTATGTTCAAACTGACCAATAGGATATCAACATTTCAGCCTCATTCCTAGGGTTAGCCTCCCTTTAGTCACGAGGCTGCAAACGTGATGAAACTTGTAAGGATTGCTGTCGATTGCTGTGGTGAAATCCGAAGAATAATTTGGCCGTTAAAAGCATTTTTCCCATGTCAAAGTGAAGGAATCTCTAAGCAGTACACAGAAGAAGCATTCATCTTGACGCACGATGGTTTGGTTTAGGCGTTTGTGATCATGTAGAATGGGCCTAAGCTCTGGTCTTCCGGCATCAACGTGAGGTTCACCAATTTCTGGCCGGATTTTCGATGGTTTGATTATGAGTCGTAGTTGTAGCGATTATCAGCCTATCAAGGAGCGAAACTACGACGATTTTCGTAAGTCTATCACCAGAGGTCAAACGACCTGAAGGACAACAACACCAACAACAACAACAACAACAACAACAACAACAACAACCAAAACAACATGTCATGTCAAGTCTTTCATTCTAAAAGCAGACATAACAACAATTTTACATTATCTTTTCTAAAGAGCTGTTGGGATTCAAAACTTTCTACAACAACCCCCAGTTATATGGATAACCAATTATCTTCACCTTAATCAGTGCCCAGTGCCCATGTAAACGTCTAAACGTATCACAAACAAGTGCTATATCATAGAAACTAAAGCACATTTTGTATTCATAGAATTGAACATTGCTAATGGTGCAAGATCTTAGCTGTTCAGTTTCGAGGTCAAAGCGATTATAATGATCAATGATAGCAAATTTCAAGCATGCTTTTTGAATTATTTATCCCATGGGCTGCAGGAAGCTCAGAATGAACAAAATGTTTTCGCATGCTATATTGAGTACCGTAGAAGGTTCATTACGTCCCAGGGGATTTTCTCATTTCCCCTCTTGCCTAAGTCTATTTCGTCATCTGTAAACTTGGGGCAGGCCTACCCTCACGTGACTCTGGAGGGGGCGATTAGAGAAGGGGCCTATTCATGACGTCGATCGACAAGGCTGTGACAAGGGCTTATGCAAAATTTTGGCTCAGAAGAGAGGGGATTTTTGAAAAGGGGGCTTGGTGCCGGGGGAGGATTAATGGAGCTTTACTCAAGTACTGAGGCTCTTATAAACCTCATAAGTCCCCGTGTAATCATTAGAACCTGTGATCCTCCAGCGTACTTTCACAACAACAACAACAACAACAACATCATCATCATCATCATATCATCATCATCACCATCACCATCATCAGCATCATCATCATCATCATCATCATCATCATCATCATCATCATCATCATCATCATCATCATCATTATCATCATATCATCATCATCATCATCATCATCACAATCACCATCATCAGCATCATCATCAGCATTATCACCATCAACATCATCACCATCAACATCATCATCATCATCATCATCATCATCATCACCATCATCAGCATCATCATCATCATCATCATCAGCATTATCACCATCGACATCATCATCATCATCATCATCATCATCATCATCATCATCATCATCATCATCATCATCATCATCATCATCAGCATTATCACTATCAACATCATCATCATTCGTCGGTACGTTACAGAGAGCGCCTACGTCATTTCTATACGGATATGTATATCATTACCCTGGGTACCAGACTCTCTCTAAAAGAGTCTGGTACCTAGGGTAGTATATCATGTGAGTATGAGAGTTCCTAAACTTTAAATAGACCCCTAATTCCAGATTTTGCATGACAAAGATGGACCTTTTCTGTGACTACCGAATGAATGATCATTCTCTCTAGGAACATTTTTCTGCTGTCTGTATTAAAAGGCAACTTTGTAACCTCCCTTAAATTGCATTGTACACCAGAAAGCGGCAATTAATAAGGTCAACTGTAACAGATATTATGATCAATTCACCATGGATTGTGATTCATCTGAAGGATATCTAGCTACCAAAGGTTTTTTATTCAGTAATATGGATTGATACCCTTGCTTTTGAATTCTCTACATTTCCATGAAAGAAAGCCCTACTTCCAAGATTCTACAGACTGTCTCAAAAAATTTTTCGATGTTTGATTAAATATTGAAAAATAACGATAACATGAACCGGCTCATGGAGGGATAAACCTGTCTCTAAGATTATGGAATAATTCTGGAGACCAGAATCTTGCAAATCGGTTGAAAATTCACTGAGTTGTGAGCTTTCCAAGATCAAAAATATGCGATAGTTGAAACCAGAGACCTCCGGATTACGCAAAGCTCGAGGACCAAGGTAAAAGAAGCTTATCCAATGTTATACCTCTCGTTGATATCAGAGCAAACCAAATAGCACTTCCAAAGTACTTTAATCCTTGCGATCATTGTCGAAATTTGCTTAACATTGCAAAACAGTGGTTCAAAACGTGGTTGGCGGGGGGCTGAATATATATTCCTCAATGCATCCTTAAGCTTCACAGTTTGGTTATCGAAAACCAGTTCAACTCTTATTTTGTTCGCCTTGAAACAATTGAGAAATAACAGAAACGATGGCCTGTGGGATTTTTACCAAAAATGCCATTTCGAGGCCTCTCGGCTTTCGCACAAACTTGAACTTCAAAGGCTTGTAACTCCGTGGATTTCTAGTGGATTTGCAAGATTCTTGTGTCAAAAATTAACTTAAAATCTCAGGAAAAGGGTTCCTTGACCAAGTGTCCATTCAGCGTATCGTTGTTTTTTGGTATTTGATCAAACATCGAACAATTTTTTGAGGCACCCTGTGTGTCTCGGCATGCTTGGTTCTAGGACACCCTTTTCCAGATATCCTAGGGATGCATATGCACAAGAACGTGATCCCACTGGGATACAAGCATGCCGTTGGACATCGCCAGCCAAAACGCGTAAGTTCATCTTTTAAAGGAAACATATAATCAATTTTTCTATGATTCTAAATGACTCACTTTTCACTAGAAGTTAATCACAAAGATTGCTGTGTCTTCCTTCATCTTTTGATTCTCTTCCCGCGGCTGAGGATAGTCACCAGAAAGTTGACAGATCTAAACGAGGAATGGCCAGAAAACTTATGAATCAATCTCATCAATGCAAGAAAAAGGACGACAGTTAACAAAGAAAAATTTGAATAGTTTGATGTTGATATTTTAGGGCGTTGGTAAAGGGCCTCTGTAACCTGCGAGAAACCTTTTCTGTACAATGCACAGGACTTTGTGATAGCATGTTCCTTGACTGGTAAGGGGCAACACAATTTCATCGTATGAAACTCAACCCTCAGATCACCTGAAAATTAAGAGAGATGACAGGTGGAAGGTAATGGATGAAGGTTTTTTTATTTCGCATGAAGCATACTTCCGTTGGTGTTTCTTCTTGTTATGCGGTATTGTTCAAGAAAAAAGAGGCAATGTTTCATGAAATTTGCTAGTAATAATAAATGTTCACCATAGGCACATCCCCATCAAAAGATACAACTAGGATTTCAGGAAACTCTGGAAGGCTCTTTAGAAACTTTGAGTAATCAAAATTTCATAATTTCGAGAAACATTCAATACTGGGCAAATTTCTTCGTTTCTTGCAAAAAGATGCATGCAGGCACCCGTTAAAAAGCTTTATTTTCATTTTGCACGTCCTGATTTGGGAATTATCTTCATCAAACAGTTGGTGCAGTTGACAATTACTGTGCTTCCTAATTGATTTCAGCTACTAACATTTTAACATTAATCTAGTTTAAAGCTAGGAAGCTTGTGCTATCATTTTAAAAATTTAATATGGTTTATACAGCTCAAATTTAATACTTCTCTGTCGAAAATGATTTTGTTTAAGCTATACCAAAGTCTCTTACCTCTAGCCTCCTATTTTGTAAGGGAAAACTTGATTTGTAAAAAATTCAAAAAATTCTCGAAATTCAATTTTCTGGCTAATATGTCGAAGGCGGACGGCGGCTATACGCTATGCTCACTGGTAAATCAAATTCTACCCAGTTTCAAGCAAGATCAGGGACGTAGGAAGCATTTCAAACTTGGGGGGAGGGCATGACACTTCGAGGGCATCTTTTTCCTTAAGAAAAAGGGGACATTTTCTAAGAATAAGAAGGGCACTTCTTTGTTTATTGTAAAATCTTGGGGGGCACGTGCCCCAAATGCCCCTCTAATGCCCGGTTACTACATCTATGAGCAAGAATCTTGCACGCTCAAATTTAGTATTGTTTTGAATTACTTATACAGCTCTTCAATTCATGAGGGTGCCAGGTCATGAATACTTTCCTTGATTTTAGTTTAAAGGATGAGTAATGTTATCAGGCAACATCCGCCACGTACTTTTCCTTCCACAACTGCGAAATGCCTGAACTTTTTCGAATTACACGATAGTTTCGTTAATTTTGAGCCCTTTAAAGCCCAACTCAAGTTTTCATAAATGCATGAAAATCTAGTTAGTAATTGATCGAAAAAATGGGCCTTACTTCAAAATAAAAATTCTCTAATTCCTGAGCATATAATGATTAAAGTTGAATTTTCGTTTAATGAATCTTGTTTCACGATTGACTGAAATTCGAGCATTTTGGAATAAATCCTATTTCATGTTTCTCGTAAAATTCACAAGATTTATAAAAATTGAAGCAGCTATATTTGCGATGAATTCGAAAGAGCTGAAAAGTCATCATACAAGTATTATATTTGGAAGCATAGGCGGCTGATCTTCGGAAAACCTCAAAAGAATTGTGTCAAATTTTATTGACCAATACTTAAGTCAACAGAAGAAACAGCGTTTTTGCAATCATCACTATTTCGAGAAATACAGTGTGTTTCAGAAAAATACAACCCCGCTTTAGGCCCCGTTCAATCGAGATCGGATCTACGTTCGATCGGATATTCACTTTTCCAACGGGCATTTACACGGGATCGGATCCGTACCTGTTAAAATAGGTCGGATCCAAAGAGGATCCACGCCCGAACCGGATCATTTTGCAAAAAAAGTTGTCAATTTGAATCGTAAGAAGAATAGAAGCAATGAACAATAAATCAGCAACCACGTGTCAGGTTGACTAATACAAGGCCTCAAACTTTAAGTTGAAGCTTGGCCTATGCAACTATGCAAAAACCGAGATAGTTGAATCAACGGCTCCTCCACCGAAGCCACACAAACAGACAAACAGGCACAATTTTTGGGACACCCTGCACCGGGTTACTCACTTTGAAGTATTTGTGCAAATTTGTAAGAAACAACACAAACTTAAGGTTGATATTTTTCAAATTTAGGAATTTAGCCAACTTTCTTAAGACATCTGTTAAAATAAATCAATTGACATCCAAACTCTATTCGGAGAATTCTTTGGCAAGAAATATTTTGTAGTTGAAGGGAAGTTCCCGTGGAAACGTTTAGTGACTGCAAGAAAAGCATTTGGCACTGAAAATAAACACATTTCTAACGTAAGAAACTAAAAACTTGAACCAGTACTGAAAGTTTCTTAAAATCATCCTATGTTGAGCCTGTATTGAAGGTTTCTCTAAATCACCAGGTTTTGAGTACTCCAAGTTTCTTAAGAGATTCTTGAAAGGTTCAATAACAATCTTCGTGCTTACTATTTGTGCCTTCGTGAACATTTCCAAAGCAAAGTTTTGCCCTAGAGAATATATTTCCTAACCAGAGTTTTTTAAACATTTCCATGTTTTAGAAATCACTCAAATACCTTCCGAGTAATAGATCTATGTTCTTGATAAGAAACGAAGAATCTAGGCCAAAACCGAAAATTTCTTAAAATCAACAGATTTTGAATACTAAGCGTTTCTTATGAGTTCCTTACAGACTCTATAACAATCTTCACGTCAACTGCCTGTGCCTTACGCGATGCAGTCTCGCCGGAAAATCTTCCACCTCCAATACCCCATGCCTGCTACGAATCAAGGACAAATCAAAAACTTGTGAAAGAAATTCTAGAAAACATTACTCACCCAGAAGCGGTTTTTTCTTGCTATGAAGGCGACTTTCTGTGAAGGCTCGATTTCAGCGAGAGTGACCAATTTTCTTTTCCCTTCTTTTAACTGCGTCGCTTCAACTTCCTGTGAGATAAACATAGAAGTCATTACGGAAACAAAGTTAAGCGCAAAGTAAACCAGGGGTAGTTACAACAGTGAGATCATATACTATACTAAGTAAATTTGAACGGCACTTTAAAAGCCCTTGACCCACAATCGCGACCGAAGAGGCCACCAACGGTAAGATGTTTCAAGGGAGAACAGCAAGCAATAAAACTCCGTAGCACCATAACCCATAACCCTATTAAATTTCATTAGTGCCCCCTTGAGTATCCAAGTATACTGAACAACTGTATATCTATTAAAAATTTTTTATAGCAAACAGTATTGTAAAAGTAGTTAAACTTGTATGCCTTTCCTGCAGTGATGCTGCTAACGATGAAGAAAACAGAGCACATAAACGTGTTGTGTGCGTGTTCATGATTGTGTGCGTGTACTCTACCAGGACTATGAATCCTCTTTCCACCTACTCTTTTGAGCAGAGATAACAGTCAAATTATCCATGTTGAAAATCTCCAGAATTTAATGACTGAACTCTACAAGTCAACCAAAAAACTAAACCCCTCATATCTATAGAAATTTCACGAGAGGAGGGAAGAAGCGCACGACCTAAGGACTGAAGATCTTTGTAAATATCCACAGATCAAGACTTTTTTCAGAGGAAGTCTTGTATGGAACACACGTAGTGACAAAATCAAGCAACGTGCAGCTTTTGCATCATTTAAAATCAAATAAAGTCATTGACTGGTGACAATTGCACCTGCAGGCAATGTTTATAACGTTTTTTGCTTAGGTATATATACGATGCTAATGACAATGCCGATGACGATGATGATGATGATGATGATGATGATGATGATGATGATGATGAGAAACGTAATAGGGAAGCTCTCTTATGGGAGGTTGGACAATACTGCCGTTGGACGGCACAAAGCTACAATCAAAGGCACATAGGATGGAGGGGTGGGGGCAACAGCCTCCTCCCATCGGCAATGAAAAAATTACAAAATGCTGCCATATTTGGGCAAAAACTGCCATAAGTTGGGCAAAATGTTCGTTGACAAAGGACTTTTCATCAGGCAGCCCCCAGATTTCATCTTTCCATACACTTATGGTGTTGTTTTTGTTGCCGTGCCCATAACGGTGGCAAAAGTCTATCGGTGTAACTTTAATCTTATGGTACACGTGCGTTGAGGGGCTGGGAGCGAGGGCCATGTAACTAAAGCATCATGAACAATTTCATGATGTCCTAACCTTTTATGCGATCTGGATTACAGAGTAATTATAGAGAAATCCAGTCCCGGCTTTACCACCCACCACCCTCCACAAATACGCATATTGCGGTTGGTTTTGCGCTAAGAAAGTTAAAAACGATTGGTATGATTAAGTTAAAGGGTCTGTTTCATCCAGCATGCCTTGCACGTGTCACCTCCTGCTTTTCCTTTGTTGTCGCCATCTTCATGGCCCATGATACTGGCGACAAACAAAGGCCAGTCAAGTAACGGCACGTGCAAGGAATGCTGGATGAAACAGACTCTTTAACAACTTATATGCCAAGCAAGCCCTGAGTGACTGTCCTGATCTGAAATTTGAAATCTCATAGACCTATGAATAGCCCGATGTAGTTGTATTTGGTAATCTCAGTGCATGTACCACATCATATCATATTTTATAATTACTGTCTAACGTTGGTTTACATAAAGTACTATTAACAAATACTAATCTAGACTAAATAAAAACTATTACCATCATGGGCGATGATGCACCGATATGTTGGGACAGGAAGACAAAAAACTGCAGAATTCCTTATCTAGCAGGTGCCTAGTAATCCAATTTGCATACCTGCTGGTCACTTTGAGTAGAAACGATCAGCATACAACCTTTTTCCTTAATTTTTGCCTTTCGTTTCAATTTGACTCTGTCCGACTCTGTTTTGCTTAGGCAATAACAAATCACATGTGAGTTGAGGTGCATAGCTCACTCGAAGTGACCAACAGCTATGCATATTGGATAAGTAGGCAACTGATGGGTAAGAAATTCTGCAATTTTTGTTTTCCTTTCCCAAAAAATCGATGCATCATCGCATTGAGACAATGCTCTCCGGCCCAATCTTGTTTTACATTATTATCAAGGGTATTGCAAAGGAACTACCCCTGAAAGATAAAGAACTAACAAAACAACACCAAACGCCAAAGAAACCATGGTCCACGGCACCTTTAGCGCCTTTTATGCCAAATTAACACTGTTTGAAGAACATGAAAATTGTATACCATGACGGGGCCGGATGCAAAGAATGTTCAGATACACTCTGATGAGAACGTAGTTTAGATATGCCTCAACTTGCCATAAATCTGTCTCTTTCTTTGCATCCGCTTTCGTGAAGAAAACTGTATGCAGCAAAATTACGTCAGTGTGAGTGACTCGGCCAATTCTGTCAAACCAAAATCCTTAGAATGTAAGAGGGCATGCAATTTTTCAACGATTTTTGTCTGGGTAGTTGCAATAGACCTCGAGCTTATTTGAATTACTTGACACCTTGCGAAGATTGAGGTATACAGGGTGACGACACCGTCACAGGCCTTGATATGTTGCAGGCATTATACATTTCATGAATGAAGAGGATTACGTAAGTGCTTACAGCCAATAGGACAACTGTAAATTGCAAACAGCCAACATGGTCAAGCAAATGAGTTGTATGCAGCATCAACAAAATTAAAGACCAATAAATGTCAGATTCTCAGATGGCATCGGTTGTTCAGTCCCCTTTTTGCTGTACTTTTCTCTCTCCTTCGCCTGGAATTGTGGGAACATCGCTTCAAAATAATTGAGGCAACCGTTCACCGGCTTGGCAATGTTGCCGCTTGCGCAAAGTCGACTTTACAAAATCGCAAAATTACGCAAATATTATTGGCAGGTATACCTAATTGTTCAGGATGAGGTATAAACATTGAAATCTTAATTCATATTTCAAGTTTAATTTAGAATTATCATATTTTGTGATAGGACACAAGAAGAATTAAGGTTGCTACGATCAAAGGTAAAGGAATTTCATAATGTTTGGCTATGGTAAGATTCCTTAGTTTGGTTTTGGTTTTATTTGAAGATGGTCGGAGTCAATGAGAGTAAGGTTGGAACCTTAATCCATGAAAAATCTTATTGAATTTACAGTTAAATGTTGCATATAAGGGGGGGGGGGCTCGATTTGCCAGCAAAGGTTCCAGATCTATAACTCAGTGTGAAAAGATGGCAAATTTTAAGAAATATTTTTTCTAACTGAATGGCTTGCAATAAATTCTATATTAAAAGGGAAAACTTTCGAACGATCAAACTATCAGACAAAATTTTGTCCGAAAGTCTATTTGTCCGGAAGCTGGTGCTGTCCGAAAGTTTTTTCATCCGAAAGTTTTAAATTCATTGAAAACAGCACAAAGAAACATGATATAGTAAAATGTTAATGACTTAATAATGCTTTGCCAATAGGAGTTAGATATTTTGAATTTGTTGTCCAAATGTTTGGCTCCTTGAAGCGTTTCTTGAAAATAGTTCACGTATGGTAGCACCTTTAAATTTGGTTTCCAGCTGGTTTCACCATTGGTCAATCTAACGAAAATTACACTCAAATGTATTCGTAGATTTGATGATCCCTATGTACCTACTGTGTAAGTTGATATTCATGACAGAGTCACAATTATTTGTAACATATATTTTGGTATCAAGCTTGTTTTTGATGTCATGTTAGTCCGAAACTTTTTTGTCCGAAATTCCTGAAAAAGGGCCCGAAAGTTTTTCGTCCGAAGTTGTTTTTCCGAAACTTTTCCGTCTGAAAATTTTTTGATTTTCACGTATCTAGACTACTCTTCTCTACTGGTCGGCTTTTCACAAATTTCAAATTTTTTGTAAATTACAGTGTATCTTATATTTCCCCGCCAATTGAGAATGTGATGTCATCATATTTCTAAATTATACGCCAGATGAGCGACATGCTTTTGCTTGACGCCATAGGCGTAGGGGGAAATAAAATTTACAGGGGCTGCTCGATGGAAGATCCATTGCTTACGAAAATTTTGCCCGACTTTAGGCCGATTTTCTGCCCGATCATGGCTGATTTTGCAAATCTTTCCAAAGTTGGGAGGGCTGCAGTTCCCCAGCCCCCTGTCTCCTACGCCTATGCTTGACCTTGACGCCATATTGTAGACATCCAAAAACTATAGTTTATTATGTCATGTTGAGTCAGACAGTTCAGAAATTAGGATAGTTTTTGTCAAAATGTTTCTTGAATTTTAGAAAAGGATGAAAAACGATTTCATTCAGAAAACATTGTAAACTTCGGGAAATTTCTTCGGTAGAATCACAATAAAATAGATAAAATTTCTTTAAGCCATTCAGTTCACGCAGTTCACGAATGACACAATTTGGCCTCCAACTTCTGATACCCCCCCCCCTTTCCTCTTAACGGACATACCGATTTTGCGTTTACTATACTCACCAACTGTTTCACCGAGATCCGAATATAAACATTTAACTGTGAACGAGGTAAAGTTCTTCTTAGGCCATTTCTCTCTCTGTCTGACATTATCAAGCACCGAAAAATTGCAACATATGATTGAAAAAATTGTCAGGTTTCCTTCCGTCGACTTGACAGATTGTTAATAAACCTTCACCCTCTCCCCTAACAGCCAAATTCCACTATCTGTGATGAAATTGATTTTTGGATGGCCCCTAAGGTCATAGAATTTTACACCAAACTTTTCAAGATTGGAACCTATACCCATTTTGGCAAGCTATCTTTAAATTGATACTTTGTATCCCTGCGGTAGCCTTGTTCTAAACCGAGGTGACATTATCAAGTTTAAGAACGCAATAAAATTTGACAAAATGAAGTAGGAAAATTCTAAAAATTTGATTAAATCCTCTAGCTAGCACGGTACAGTGCCACTATATATTCTTATAAATCTTTATGAAATTAATTCTATCAATTTAAAGTTCAACCAGACGTTTCTGATCTCTTTTTAACATTCTTTTCCGCCATTCATTGGCAAAGATCAAATTATCAGCATATAATTTCGGAATAACGTGAAATTCAGAATTTCAAGTTCTGATTCACTCAGCTAATCACCTGAAATCAATCAAGTTGCATTTGTTGTTGAATGTCTATCTTTTCATCCTTAGAGTCTATCACACATAGCACAGGTGCGCTAAATCTTCAACGAGACAATAGCAAATGGCTCTTACTTCTTTCTTCGGAGTGAAGAGCTGGAAGAGGAAGAGTGGGAAGAGCTGAAATAGACTTGCTCCAAGTCTCTTACATTGTCTTATGAGGCCTAATCAGTTAGCAGTAAGTTGCGAAAGCCGCTCGCTCCAATTTCGTGCAACCTTGTAGACTTCTGCCTTTGCGTCCCTTATTTGCCTGCTTTCTTTGATTTGCTTATATCACTTGGTCAATAGGGACTCATAAAATTACTCTTAAAAATTGGACCAAAATTAGGCCCGTGTAGAATTATTCCGTATTCACTAGTTGTTGTTGTTGCATACAAAAGCAGTTGATGAGGCCAAAAGTTCTCGCAGCTGCGATGGCTCTCTTTTGTTTTCACAGAGGAAGATTACCCCGGGGGTAACTTAACTTGTCTATGGAACGCGGTTGCGCCATTTTTTAGGGTACCTTGCTTTTTCATGGTAGCGTCCGGATTTATGGGTATGGTTTTCAACAATTTTTTGCATCTTCCGGATTTATGGGTATAGTTTTCTGTCAGAATTCATTTATTGGTGAGCTGTTTTGGCATTTCCGGATTTATGGGTATGATTTTCAGAAATTCTCCAGATTTATGGGTATACTTCTGAGAAATTTCACCGGATTTATGGGTGGTACTTTTACGATTTGAATAGCACAACCCCGTATCATGGCAACTCAAGTTACCCCCCCCCCCCCGGGAAGATTACTGCCTGAAAGGTACTCATTTTGCGATTTCTACGTCAGGAAAATATCATTTTGTGTACTGAAAGTTTCCTTTTCAATGTTCAAGCCCTTTAGACTTTGAAACGAATTCGTTGAGTGTACGAGAGCCCCCGCTAGTTTAGGCCATTTTGGAAAAGTGGGCCCAGTTTTTAATAACGCAGGTAACAAAAGGGTGAAAAGGCGTAAGTCATACGAGACTTGGGACAAGTCTAGAGATTAGGCTACCCTGCTATAATTCTACAATTGGACTATATAAAATCTGCAATATTTTCAAGATTAGAGGGTATTCTTTTTCAAGAATCAAAGAACTCAAGACACGTTTACGAAAACTTAAAACTATGATAATTTCTGAACGTTTTGAAGAAACATCCAGTTATTCTCTGGAAAACGATAGTTTATGAATGTCTACGATATGGTATGAAGCAAGTCTTTTGCTTCACGATGCAGAAATTTGATGACATCGCATCCTCCAAAATGAATTGAATATAAGAATACGCTGAAAGTTTGAAAATATTCTGGATTTCTGAAAAATTCCAGCGATAAATCATAGCAGAATAGCCAAAGTTCTTTCCTGCCATTGAGACTATCGGGAAATGCAATCACTATTTATATCACTTCTGTTGAAGATTTGAAATCTATGTTGCAATCAAAACAAGACAAAATCAAATAACACTTTATAATATTCATGGCTTCGCTTTTAGATACTCCTCCACACTGACGTCGCTTATTGGTCCAAAGTAGTCCAATACTTCAACCTTTGTCAAAGCAATTTTGGCGAAGAACCATTCTGAAAGAAAAACACTGTATGCAGAGTCTGAATGAGGTCTTAGAACTAAGTGTTTCATTATTTGTGAAAAGAGGTTCAGCGTTAAATTATTGAAAGTTCCTTAATTGTTTCTTATGTTTCCACTAGTCCACTGGTGTGCAAACAGTCCGATGCATGGTCGAAGACCGCAGCTAATACCATTCCCCAGAAATAAACTAAAATTTTGCCAGGAAATAGACAAGGTGAGTCAAAAATGCAGTTTACAGTGTAAATTTTGTGCAAATAAACCTTTAAGCTTTTCTGAGAAAAAATCTCAATCAAACACTACTTTGCTACATTTTGTAGAATTTTCGAATGTGCACAATAGTGATAGAAGCTCTAACACCACTCGATCGAATCTCGCGTATAAAAATGTATAAACGTAACACTCGATCCAGGCTCTTTTACTGAATAGCTAAACGGTCTATTCTGTGTTAGGTGAGTATGTAAATTCTGTGTAAGTCATCCAAAAATTTGTTTTGATGAAGTCAGTTCAAAATTACGAGCGAATTTAGCAAAAGCTTGTTTCGCATGATTCCTAAATGAGGCTAACAACAACGGGAATATTAATGCAAGATTGAATTGACCAGCATTCACTGTGTCACACGAACACGCTAAATCAGTTTAACTTAATTCTTTATCCCTTGGCGATCATGGATTCAATTTTCATTGTTGGGAAGCAGAAGGTTCTTATGCCAGCAACAGACTCAATACAAAGTCCCAGTTACAACAACAACAATATCTTTACAATTGAATTGAATTGTTGTTGTTGTTATTATTGTACCGACATGTTTCATGCTCCTGAGCTCCTGCACAAAAACGCAGTACCGCTGCAGTGATCGTAAAAATGGAATGGAGTGAAAACATTGGGACGAGTGGATTGAGTTTATATTAGCGATGCTGTTCACCACAATAGCTGTACAAGAAAATTGCAAATAGGTATACAAAGAAGAAACTGATTTTAAAAAACTTTATTTCGAATACTAATTCAATTATTCCCCAGCAAAGTAAAATTTGGAAACACAAGCTTTAACTTGTGTTTCATCTAAATACGGCTAGTTAAACGCACCAGGTAGACATGGAATATTTACTAATTTTCTAACCATTAAAAGCGTTCGGTTGTTACGTAATCAAAAGTCACATCCTACAGCACTTTTCTAGAAACAACTTCCTGATAAAAATAACCGCCAACGTTTAAGCTCTTAAGTCTTCTCGTCCCTTTAAAGCATGCATTTCGATTGATGAAGAGGTGGAAAACTTCAATTTGAGAACAAAAGTTGAATCATGGGATAAGATACTTATCGTCTAGTTATCAAATTTAGAATCACTTAGCTATCATTAACATTCATTCCACACTACCAAAAGCAAATTTTTGCTACAAAATGAAAATAGATAAGACTCACTATGACTTGCTGGCCATGTTGCCATCACAGGGTGCCTGGTAAACATTGACTTTTTGGCGGCAGGAATTTCGTCAGGTGTCAATTTCACAATCTAACACGGAATCATGAAGAATGCGATGGGGTGCTATTTAGGAAATTGAAAGCATAGAGGCAAAAAAGCAACTAAAATCAGCTGTGCTAATAATTAAACACAAAATATCTTTCTTTGTTACATTGCTGTCGCAAAAAGATCCGGTTGAGCCGGACACCAAAATATATTGGCCCTTCAATCCGGATACAGTTCAGCAACTACACTGCATTCCTCTTTCGTCTGAAACATTTATTGTCCGAGTTACTGTTCGAGATCTTCCTAATAAAAGCGAAGCTGTCGCGAATTAAGCGACGAATCAAAACCTGTAGTGATATTGCCAAAGTATTCTACACAAAACAGAAGAGGCTTGATATTTTCACGTCCTTTATCAGCAATAGAAACTCCACCGACTCTGCCGATTCTTCTGACACGATCCCTTAAAAACTCCTAAACAGTGCTTTGGCCTCAATTTTTCTACCACGATAAGCATTCAGTGCCGATCTTTGGCTAAAATTATGCTATTTTCATGCAAATATAAGTCATTCCAGGCAGAAAATTGATCAACTGATGAAATAGCGCCCAAAAATGTGCTGCCCAAGCTTTTTTGCTGAAGGCTTCTTCTTCCATAACTTTTGGATGTTATAACATATCCAGATATTGTCCGCCCTAGGACTGAAAACAGACAACATCGAGAAGAACTGTAAACAGAAGCATCCAGTAATCTGCTACAATGTGCAGTAAATGCATGACAAAAGGTATGCTCTTACATCTGAGCGAGGCAACCAATCCCGTACCAAAAGAAACCTGAAAATGTGCTCATACCTTTCCAAAGAGATGGATTCTTGCACACCTGGGATCCTCTGGGTCAATTTTGTTCTTGTGGCACCAATGACCTTCAGCTTCACTGAATGTGAATGACACATTTGGGTTGATTGTAAAGTCCTTTGCAGCAACATCCATTGGGGATATGTAAATCAATGGAATTCCTGTAAAACAATCAATGCCCGTTATTATCAACATACATACAGTACAGGCCCTGCACACTTGTTGCGAATCATAGGCGTAGGAGACAGGGGCTAGGGAGCTGCAACTCCAACAATGGAAATATTTGCAAAATTGGCCTTAAGTCGAGCAAAAATTTCCTAAAACAATAGATTCTTTATCGGGCAGCCCCTCTAAATTTTATCTCCCCCTACACCTATGTTGAACATTCTGTTGAAAAACATGTGAAGCAATAAACGTGACAGCTTCCTGAAACCTCAACATAACAGAAGGCTATTCAAGCAATGATTTCTAATGAGCAATGAACAGGTCACAGGATATGTATGCCTGTGAGCTGTTCAAGATCTCTGGCTTTTGGCTTTATAGCTTGAAAGCCGGAAGTTGATCAAATGAGTTTTTAAGTTCTCGTAAAATTCAACTTAGCACCCTCTCCAACTGGCGCCGCCATTCTTTGCCGAAATTTTAGATAAATCGCCTCTCTATTTAGCCTCCTCCCACTTATCAAACATAAGAGGATACTAAAAATTTTCAGTTTTGAGCTGAAAGAGTTTGCATGTTCATTTAGAGTGACTCTTGAAATGGCCAGGAAAAGTGAGATATGTGTTATGCAATTGCTAAATAGAAGTCTGGCACAAGAGAAAATTGATAAAATAATGGAAAGAAGAATTATGGTTTGAAGTTGCTTTCGAGGATGGCAATAGACCTTTTAGCTATTCTACAAAAGAGCCTGGATCGAGCGATATTTTTATACAATTTTATACGCGAGGTTCGATAGAGTGGCGTTAGAGCTTCGATTGCAATTGTGCACGTTCGAAAATTCTACAAATTGTAATGAAATATCGCTCGATCCACATTCGTTTTCAGAATAGCTAAAAGGTCTATTATGTTTTCCACCACTACCTCAAATGGGCATTTTCTCCAATGATTTTTCAGAGTACAAACCCACTATAAAGTGGGAGCAATCATAAACAGTCACCACAACTGTTATCTCCCTAAATGCTTGTAAAAATAATCAAGGCATGAATCTATGGTACAGGCCCTGTGCGCTTTCACAAACAAGAATTCTTTCATGATAGGCAATCTTGAGCAATTATACCTTCTAAAGAAGAATTCTTAAGCAGGGAAACTAAGTTAATGTGTACAAAGCCTGTACTGTTGTAACAAGAAAATTATTCCTTGAACATGTCATTGTCAAGTGGAGCAATGTCCTGAATTTGTAGCCAGATGAGTTCCAGTTGATGGGGCTCAAACAACACCTTGCTCTACAGGCTTCATCATAGACCTTTTAGCTACGCTACGCTACAAGAGTCAGAATTGAGTACAGTATATTATCTTTACATATCTTTATATGAGAGGTTCAATGGAGCAGCATTGGTGCTTCTGTCACCACTGTGGATATCTGAAGATGCTTAAAATTCTATAAGAATATCATTCAATTCCCATTCTGTTTTATAATAGCTAAAAATACCTTTTGAGTTTTGGATTATAGCATTTGGTCACTTGTACAATATTGGTGTGTGAAGCCACAATTTTCATTTTTCTTTCTGTCAGATCTATTCACCATTCAAGGCCTTACCTGTGGAAAAGTTTGTGAGTCCATCTGACACAGAAACAACTTCTCCCCATGGATATCCTTTGTTGTGGGTGCAGAATGTTGTCATGACACCCCATTGGCTTTTATGAACAATGAAGCGTGCTGAGAAGAAAAACAAAAATGAGCACTTACAGTAAAAAGTGAAATTAGGTGATGGAAGTGGAACTATTCTCTTGATATCAATTTTTAACATAATTCGGAAATTCCAAATTGGGAACTCTCAAATGACTTACAAATTGGAAATTCCAAATGACTTTCATTGGAAAACAGCAGCATATGGGGAATATTTAGAACCTAAAACTCCTCATAAAGTAGATGCAAGATGTTTTGAGCAAATGCAATCATTAGAGTGGAGGTGAAATACTCCCTATTTTAGCAAACATCAAGGACTGCAATGGCCATGGCCAGCAGAGGCTACAGTACCCCCTCCCCACTTTTCAAAGATAAGTTTCATGGAATTCATTGAAGTACTGTTTGAAGAGGATGAAATCGTATATTTTTATGATTTCTCAAGAACAGGATGATTAAGCCAGAAGCATACAGTATCGAGTATTTTTCAGGCAATCTGTCACATATTTCATTGGCTTCAACAAGGCCAGAGTTCAACATGACAGATTTCTTTGTGAATCTGTCTGTATTTGGAACAAAGGGGGGCTGATCGCTCTCACTTTTTTTTGCTCATAGGAAGTCAGTAGGATCAGCAGCCATTCAAATATCCTGTTCTTTGTTTTGTCATAATCACCCAATCAAATGGGTGGCAGACTGCCTTTGAGCTCAAGCACTTGTTCTGTGGTCCTTAGCATCACCAACAGTGTTTCATAGATTCTTTAGTAGCAGCATCCAAGCACTCAAGTTTTATGTGTTTTGGTGATCTAAGACTAGAGTTTGTTGAAGAAAATTTGATGAAAAATATCTCCATTCTTACCCATTCTTGCTTTCTCTTGATATGGTGGCCTGGCTATATTAATGAATGGCTTTTCATCAGGATAACTTACATAGATCTTCGTTTCATTTTGACCTTCAAAGAAACAACATACAGTATTTGAAAATTAGTCAACAAAACAAAATCAACTCCAAGAAATCAGCAGATAATGTCTCTTTAATTCTCATTCTGCAGTATGTTTATCTCTGAAACATACAGTTTACTGGGTGAGTAAAAAAACGCCCTGCATTTACGAGGCTACTGCTCCTTGAATTTTTAAGCAATGATATTTTGCAATATTTGATTAAATAGCTAAAACGTTCAATCATTTTTAGAAATTTTTTCCTGGCTAAAATTGGTCTCTCCGTTCAGATTCTGTAGGCAATTTTCTAAAAATGAGTCCCTTCGAGAAACCGCAAAAAATGTGCTAAAATTTCAAGCAAAAGCCCCTAATGTGTTTACCTCACAGCAATGACTTTCAGCATGCTTTAGCAAGTGCTTTCGTTTTGGTGGATGGCAAAGTCTTCCCCCTAGCGTGAATAACTTATTCAGGGGGATTCCATTCTCCCATGAGGACAAAATACAAGAGCACATCCAAGAGTCATCATTGCTAGGAAGGAGAACAAAGGGAAATGTTGCTTGCTGTTTTCACTTTTTTTACGGGTTTTCAAAGGGTCTTTCTGCAGAAAATCTCCAATTTCGACGGGACGGAATGACACATTAAAGCCGGTTGAATTACTGAACATAATTTGAAATATTGGGGATAAAACAAGACTGTTTTCAACATCATTGCTTATATATTGAGGGATCAGGATTTTTTCAAACGCCGGGCGTTTTTATTGACTCACCTGGTATGTAAATTGTATATCTTTGCTGCAGATCATTAATAAAGTTTTTCAACTTCTAATACAGAATTCGTTTCAAGCAACATTTTAAATTCCTAATCGCAACTTAGACATAGCTCCCACTCCTGTGCAAGCTGTCACGTTGATTATAGACTAGGGTCAAAGTTCAAATCTACAAAAACTGATGCACAGTCTAGACAAAAGCATGCAGTTTTATCTTGAAATTTTGGCACAATCAATCGAAACTGGTTTGCTGATTCACAAAAAATAATTGTAAGTACACTTTTGGAGGAGTATGTATACACTTTCCGCTGCTTCATCAACGAGGTAAACAATCGTCAAACAGTGCACTTGAGCTGAATTCAAAATTGATCCATAGTATTTCATGATTCAAGAAGGCCTTCTTCTGGGCCTTTTCATGGTAATTTCATACCTAGAAATCCTTTGAAAACGACAAAAGCAATGGCAAAGATTGCAGCTGCAATGACCAACAAATTCAGTAAAGTGAACAATAGATGTCTCCTCATGTTTCGTTCGTGCTCTTTCTGGGACTGCATTCCTCCATCATACATTGCTGTAGCAACTTCAAAGTTCCGCAGAGCTTCTTCCCTCTTTTTTGCCATCGCTGAGGGGTGTAGGATGTTTGGTGTTGTCTTTATTGCAAGTGGAAGGCTCTGAAGGTTCGTAAACAAGGAAGAAGTCTCCTTTGTTTGTCTTGTTTGTCCCGTGACTCGAAGGACTGCATCGCAAAGAAATTGATTCTTGGAAATTGAGATGAACTGAATGGATTTTATAAGCGAGGCTCCCTAAAAGGAGGCAGATGGCATGGGCGCTATGGGCGCACTGCGCAGGTAGAATCTACCACTGTCTGCATGGGCGCTAGGTAGCCATTTGTTAATAACTGTATTTGCAAGATCATTTTGTCTCCGTTCCCATTTCCAGTTTGTGATGCAAAACATGTAAAATTGGAAGCTTATTCCTGCTGTTATTCCCATTCTCTTGGAAGTTCAAATACGGTTTTTAATTATTAAAAATCTCAACACATCGTAAGTTAAAAAGTGCAAGAGATTTTGAAATTTTACTTGCCTTAAGATCAGTCTTTTTCGGATAACAAAATCAAGTTATTTTCTAGCACGTAGTCAAGATTTTCTGGTTATGACAAAGTAGAGAATGTGGAAAGCTGCAAGTCCTCTAGAAGGACTTAGAATGCAGCTAAAACCTGTGTATTTTAGAAAACATTTCCTTTCCTTTACCGTTAAAATCTGCTTCGGTTCTACGGGGAGAGCGAAATTGGTGTGCTGGTGATTGCATAGGGTTCTTCTTTTGAACAATACTTCCACAATCCAATCAGATGGCTTGGCAATAACGCTTTGCAACTTCGTCGGATTGCTGAAATCGGAATGCCAGGCAAAATGCAAAAATTAGCTGCACTTTACAGTTTTAAGCAGAATATTTCGCAGCGCAATTCCTTATACAAAAACGCAACGCAAAACTGCCTCGTTCGCACGAAAAGCTGCACTTGACACAAGAAACAACCTCAGCAACTTTTTACAATAAACTTGGACCTGCACAAAGAAGCAAAAGTGCTAAAACTTTCTTCCCCTTTTTAAATTTTTCTGGTGTGCATGAATTTTTATTCAGGTTCCATGTCTGCCAAATACATGTTTGCTGACATACGAAAAAGTTGCTGAACAAATAAGTTAAATTTGGCCCCGAAAATGAAGTTATAATGAATCTTTCACAGGCACAAGGCTTCACCGACATTTTGCCATTCTACCCTTGAGTTAAGCTCTGAAGTCGATTCTTGCATTTTCAGGTGAAGAGCTAAATTTCTTAACTTCTAGGCCATCCCAGTGCCAGTTTCTCATAAACTAGTTTCTTCCTAAGAATTCAATGCAATCAAAGACAAATTGGAAGGACAATAAGTTATACATCTAGAAATCGAATTTAAAGTCATAATACGATGGATCAAATGTGTGTACTCTTACGTAACCATCTTCACCACCACTGCTGTAACTGCAAGAAAATGGACAGAAAGATAAAAGCAACGTCGGTCTCAAATTTTGGGTTACATGCAATTTTCAGTAGCAAAAAATTATTCATGCAAAAAGCCAGATTTAAAGGCACACTGCCGTGGTGCTGATTGGATAAACAAGACAATCAAGAAGAAAAGAATTAAGCAAGGTTCAGCAATTTCGCTGTACTGTGAAATTCATGAAGAGCATAATGATCTGACTCCCTTTTAGCCTCACTACCATAAGGACCCTCAAGTTACGCTCTTCTCATTGAGTTGAATTGTTGTTGTTGTTATCGCTCCACTGCGGGCCTTACGGACATAGAGCTGTAAAAACGGCAAAAAATTTCAATCGGCGACAGGATTCTGTCGCCCCGTCGTGTACCGATCAGCATATGCCTTAGAGCAAGGCGGTTTTTGCTTTTGTGGCAGGAATGATCCTTTACCGAAGTACTGATACCTAATTTGATGGTACAGCAGTTCAAGATAACTGATTTTTAAGGCATTTTACACCCAGTGGTTTTGAGAAAAAAAAAGCAACAGATGATTTAGGCCCACAGCTACATTCTAAAAAAGAATGCGAATCGAACGACAGATTGATACACTTTGTAGAATGTTCGAATGTACACAATAGTGATAGAAACTCCAACACTGCTCAATCGAAATTTTTTTGGGAGCAGCGGAAAGGTTTCAAATAGAATCAGTGCGGAACTTTACCGTTTCTGCAAGCGTTTGGGAATAAGTCGTAGTTGTAGCGATATCAGTTCAGGCAAAAAGCAATACTACGACATGTAATCGAGTCTAACTCCCTTTATTCTCAAAACAAAGGATGATTCAAGAACAGAAAGGCGTGGTAATTATTCAAAGGCCAAAGCATTGTTATTGATTTCAACATCACAACTAGCCAATCACAACCACGACAGTTTGCCTTTAAAGACCCAGTGCTAACCATGACCCTTTGTGCGCCGAATGAAATGAAAAACACAGGGAATTTAGGCCAAAAAAGATTTTCAGATAATAAAAAAGTCGACTTTGGCACCACGAAGGATCATGGTTAGCAATGGGTCTTTAATTTCCGGGTTTGCTTATCAGTTTATATTGAGAAGCACTGAGATTCTCTATTCGTTGTAGACAAATGTAATAACAGGGATTCGTATTTCTGCAAGCAACGTTTTTAATGAATTCCATAGCATATTTTAGAAATAACAAACCCATCATTACAGTCTTGACCATAACACTTGCGCGACAAATCACAAAATTGCACCACTTTGCCTCTTATCTTGCTCTCTTGCCCCTCCTCCCCTCCCCCCCCATTCCAATGTTGCTTGAATCAACGCTTTCATCTTCTTATTCGAGAAAACATCGCAACAACATACAAATTTGCCTGTAAGTTCCAGCATTTTTTCCAATGCAATAAAATCTTGAGAGTAACATGTGGCAATATCTTCAATGAATAAATCTAAATTTCGACAATGAATGAACTTAATGCCAAAATTAGAATATACAAGATAGCGTATTCAATCAATGTATTTGAATCTAGACATATAGTTTATTCATTACCGAGATTCATGTTTTTTTGCCAGGATGGCAGTTTCAAATGCAACAGAATTACACCTTACCTTCGTCCATCGGGATGAAAAACGACACTATTTATCGGTCCAAAATGTCCTTTAACTCTGCCAATCTCTTCTTCGAATATCAAATGAAAGAATCTAGCATCAAATTTTCCAACACGTGCTGATGTAGTTGTTACATCCATAGCCTCTTGTCCACCACCAAGGACGACCTGAAACGCGACCATATGATTAGCACGGATGTCACACTTGAAACTCAAGATATCAAATTAATCAGACTTGCTCCAATTCTATTTCTTTCCTTCGTCAGTAATTCTATGGAGGAAATGTGACCTTGTATTCAGTTTTTCATCTACAGAATAACTGGCGAAGAAAAGAACTTGGAGCAAGGCTGCAAATTTAGAGGCTTAATCAATGAAGGTGAAGTTGCGGTTTTTAGCGCCAAGCGCTGGGATCGCAGAAGTAGCTAAGCGCTAATTAAGTCAAAGACCCCTTGTCATGACGCTCTAGTGGTGGGGCCCTACCGGGTTTCCAACCCACCCCACTCCGCCTGACTGTTCTGGCTGCAATGTCAGAGGATTACACCACTGCGCCACAACGTCAATCCAGTTCATTCACTACTCAAAAAACATCGCACTGCAAAAATGTCTAAATTACTTATGAAACTCAGAGTGCTGCATCTCGCTAAAATTGTTATACATTCAAATTAATTTTCAAGATTCTATTCTTAATTTTAATAGTCAGAAATCAGTAAAGAGCTAAAAATCTCGCAATGTCATGTTTTACTGGACACAAATGGTTGTTTTTGGAGCACTGATGGGCGGGGCCGTGCGAAGCATCCTAGAGTAAGCTAAGGGGGTAATTTCTGAAACAAAAAGGACACCATGTTATTATAATAGCAAAATCTTGGGGGCACATGCTTCTGGTACCCCTGATTCCTACATCTCTGATGATAGGACAACACTTTTGCATATAAATACAGCAAAAGTAACAAACATTTCCAAATTTCAACATTCAACATAGAGATATGGAGCCCTTCAACGAACAGTATGTATATCACAGCTAATGAAACATAGCCAAAAATAACAACTAATCAAATTCTGAAGTCTTTATGCAAGAGAGGAACCTAGCGCCGCAAAGACATACTTACTGACGATGAGTTACTGTCACACAGAGAGAATACAACGATGTAAAGGAGAGTAGACGCTCAGTGAGAAAGACACTTACATGATCTTTGATTGGCGAAATAGATGCAGAGTTCACAGGTCGTTCTGTCTTGTAGTTCTTTATCAAATTGAACGAGTCTACTTCGAAAAGCTGTGAATAGAGAAGATAAATCGATAAGAAAAATTATAAATGCTGCAGAGGAGACCAAGTAGAGACCAAGTACTGACCCTCTTGTTTTGATACATTGTGTTTAAGCTTTGTTGATAGCGAATCAACACTGGGGCTCACACTATCATGCGCATGGGTGCAATGGTTTCTTGCTCTTGTTCTCAATGGCAAAGCTAATTTGCATATTACATTATTAAAGTAAATCGTCAGTGCGTATGCGATCTGAAGCCCTTAGCTGAGCGGCGCAAAACAGAGTACAGATAAACAAATTTGAAACGAATTAATTAGGCAGTCAAAAATAACTGGAATTAATCAGGCTTGGAGTGCTGCATTTTAATTCGCACATCAATCTAGCCTCTTGGTCGATAGACCTTTTAGCTATTCAGCTAAGAACCTGGATCGAGCGTTGTTTTTATACATTTTTATACGTGAGGTTCGATCGAGTGGCGTTAGAGCCTCTATAACTATTGTGCAAATTCGAAAATTCTACAAAATGCAGCAAAGTATCGTTCGATTCAGATTCTTTCCTAGAATAGCTAAAAGGTCTATTCAGTGGGTGAAATGGTATATACAGTTTTTAAACCAAGCCATACCAAAATCAACATGTACAGTTGCTTAAGCAGACTCACTACCATAAGGACCCTCAAGTTACGCTCATCTCATTGAGTTGAATTGTTGTTGTTGTTATCGCTCCACTGAGGGCCTTATGGACATATATACTGATTACAGTGAGTCCCAGATATCGCTCACCAAAACGAGACTACTACTTGCCAAACCGAGACCGCTCAATCTGAAGACCGAGACCGCTCAATAGTTGTAGCGGGGTATATCAGTTTGGCGGAGGAGCGAAACTACGGCTTGTAATCAGTCTAATGGACATAGAGCTGTAAAAAGGGCAAAAAAATTTCAATCGGTGACAGGATTCTGTCGCCCCGTCGTCTACCGATCAGCACGTGCCTTAGAGCAAGGCGGTTTTTGTTTTGTGGCAAGAATGATCCTTTACCGAAGTACTGATACCAAATTTGATGGTACAGCAGCTCTAGAAAACTGATTTTTAAGGCATTTTAGACCCAGTGGTTGTGAGGAAAAGTAGCAGATGATTTAGGCCCGCAGCCACATTCTAGAAAAGAATGCGAATCGAACGACAGATTGATACATTTTTGTAGAATGTTCGAATGTACACAATAGTGATAGAGACTCCAACACTGCTCAATCGAACTCTTTTGTGGAGCAGCGGAAAGGTTTCAAATAGAATCAGTACGGAACTTTACCGTTTCGGCAAGCGTTTGGGAATAAGTCGTAGTTGTAGCGATATCAGTCCAGCCAAAAGCGAAACTACGACATGTAATCGAGTCTATTGCTTAAGTACATACATGGAAAATTTTAAGTAACCTCTGATATAAATGGGGGGAAGCTTAAAAAGAGGGGTTCATTTACAATTTTGGCTTAGACGGGAGGGGTCATTAGATAGGGAGCTTAACAGAGTGCTAGGCCAAATACAGCTTTTATCACAACAAACCCATACCTTCGCTGTGTTATCTTTAGACGCAGTAATGAACATCATCTCATCTTTTGATTTCTGGATGTCATTGATCAACTTTGTGTGTTCATGAATCCTATCTATTTGCTCACCAGTCTAAAAAGGGAAAGCATAAATATCAGTTTGGAAGACATTATGATCTGCATGGAAAAATAAGAAGTTGCCAAGGCGCACTATCATCACTATGATAGGTAAGATGTTCAGGTGAAATCAAGAGTAAGGAATGTCCGATATTTTGAAAATAAAGCTCAATAGACCTAATCGGCTAAGGTTTGTTTTACCCTTTTCAAGTCATGTGATCATGCCCATGGGAAGTTTTGGTATTATGATACTTTTTGCACTCATGGCACAGCTTTGCATGGCATGACATATGTTAGAGAATTCAAAAGATGTTTTATCAAGAGATTGATCACATGACTTGAAATGGGTATAAACAAACCTTAGCCGATTCTGTCAATGAACAACAAAACGATGATATTAATAAGTGCCATCTTTTTTGTTTCCTAAACGATATGAACATTTAGATTCAGCAATTTACCCAGCTAATAATAATTCATTCATTCCCATGGATATACTGTAGTAGATTTTCTGTAGAAACCCACTTTCAAAAATTGGTGAAAAAGATGAGCAAAATTTCCTTGATTTCCTTCCTAAAAACAATGACACTTATGCATAATAGCATACACTGTATTTTGGGCTCTTCTTGGGAGAATGAAATATCCTTGAATACGTTTTTACAAGCCGTAAGGCAGATTTTGCCATCCTACTAAAAGAATTGTAAGTGGTTAAGTGTGCTCCGGTCATTTTGGTAAGATTTGTAGGGCACTTTTTTGTGACTTTCGCTTGTTTTTTAAGGTTTCATGAAAGGGCTGTTTAAAGAAATATCTTTAAAAATTCAAATGGAGTAACCGATTCAGCAAGAAAAGATTCTCAAAATGTTGGCTATTCAATCAAGAGCTCAAGATTGCAATACTTTTTTCATCTGATAATGATCACAGTAAATCTTCAGATAAGATCTGAAAGAGACACATGAGAATGAATGAATAAAAAACAAGAACAAACTTGATCCCACATGGTCCTCATTAGATGGAGTAGCTCCTTCACAAAGCTCTATTTCTGAATGTTTCTATCAACTATACAGTATATGCATTGGCATTACAAGAAAATAAATTCACCTTTGTATCCCATTTACAAAGCAACCCATTGTCATGACCGGTTATAAGATATTCATCACATGGTCCCCAAACTGCAGCAGTAACTTTTGGACCTTGCACAGGAATGCGAAGATAAGGTTCAGGATCTTCATCTAAAAAGAAAACAAAGACAAGGTTCAAAATCTTCAACTAAAAAGAAAACAAAGACAAGGTTCAGAATCTTCAACTAAAAAGAAAACAAAGACAAGGTTCAGGATCTTCATCTAAAAAGAAAACAAAGACAAGGTTCAGAATCTTCAACTAAAAAGAAAACAAAGACAAGGTTCAAAATCTTCAACTAAAAAGAAAACAAAGACAAGGTTCAGAATCTTCAACTAAAAATAAAACAAAGACAAGGTTCAGAATCTTCAACTAAAAAGAAAACAAAGACAAGGTTCAGAATCTTCAACTAAAAAGAAAACAAAGACACGGTTCAGAATCTTGAAGTACAAATAAAATGAAGATAAAAGGCTCAGGATCTTCACCTTCAAATAAAACAAATCTTCACTAACAAACACAACTATACATAACAAACAACCATAACATCAACTGCAGCAAACAAATATCTTTGGATGAGGATTTTCATACAGAAATAAATTTTCTAATGGACCTTCTAGCTATTCTGAAAAAAAAACTAAATTGAACTATATTTTGATCCAAATTTTTTGTCGAGTTTCTGAACCAGTCTCTCATACAGAAAAGAACCAGGTAAGCCAGAAAAAAGTTCCTACATTTGAAAACTTAATGCATCTAGAATGCTTCAAAGATTTGAAAGATTCAACTTTTTGTTAAAGGCCGGATAAACAAAGTATTTTTGTGATTCTTCTCTCAGTTTTACAAGAAGTAGAGGTATAGGTAAATCTACCTTTGAGTTAGGGTATAGGAGTAGAGTTGTTTGTAAGTATTGTCTTAGGTAATTCTTTCATGTACAGCAAATGTTTATATTGAATATAAATACCATTGAATAAAAATTCCTGGTATGTAGAAAACATTGAAACCCTGGATATCCTGAGCATAAAAAGCTCTGTAAGTCACATGAATTGATTTCTTGTTTAGGAACTATCCTCCAATTCCAAAAACATTTTAATTTTTTATAGCAGCATGCTCTTGGGAAGAGGTATACTTACTGAGGCACTGCTGCAGATCAAAAAACTGAATTTCACACATCTTTCCCATTGCAGCATCAGTTGACAACATGAATTCTCTTGAACTGAATGAAAAGTTGCATGTTCTTACAGCTGATGCAGTGTTTATCTCTGAAAGCTTCTTTCCTGTCTCAGTATCCCAAATGATAGCTGTATTATCTGCCGCACCAGTCAGAAAATGGTAATTATCCCCTGAGAATTATGTCAAGGTCAACACGGAAAGCAACAAAGAAACAATGCAAAGAACACTGCTTCAGATCTTCCTGTAACAAAAAGCATTTATAAACCATCTTTATATGAATTTTTGTGTGACAAACTTCTTGAGAATACTGTATTTTCTAGCAACAAGGCACTGGGGTTGTCAGTAGTGGACACTTTGCCACATATTAGGGGCGAACCATTGTTTTACTTGAAACCATATAGTTTAGATCCATTGTTTTTAGGGAATATGTCTTTTCTGGCTGACATTGGACTGCATTGCACTCAATCACTGGCATTTGCCTGTGCCTAAATTTGGTTATTATTAATATCTGTGGAACACATCTACTAAAATACCTGCAAATCCCCAAAATTGCCCTGTAAATCCTTGCCATCCCTCCTACAGCTAATAAAGATTTCAAGAAGAAAGAAGGGTGTGTCATTTTTAAAGGCTATGGTTTCTTGTGGCCCATTTCAAATCCCAATAACTTCTACATTTTCTTTACTCAAGGGCTGTTTTGTCTCTCTAAAGCAATTCATATCAAGAGCAATTTTATGGACATGAAAGATTTAACAATTGCTCAGTTTCAGGGCATCTTACAAAAAATGCTCCATTTCCAAGTAAGAAGTCCATCAAATTTCCATGGGATCTCAGTGACAAATAAAAAGGATACAAGTGACATCATTTGTCCACACAGCTCCATTATGTCCATTGTAAGTCCCCAGCCGCTCTCCATTCAATGAGTACCAAACAGTTGGTTTGTTGTCTTTTGCTGTTGAAAACAGTAAGTCTCCTTCTCTGTTGTATCTGATCTTGGTGATCGACCTTTCATGGCCATGCAAAAGTAATGGTTTCTGTAAGGCAACAATTGAAACAAGTCACTGTGCGCTGTGCCCAATTTAGCAAGCACCACCTTTAAAAATGCTACAAAGCATGCTATTTTGGTCTTTATTTAAACTTATAAGTTTTGTAAATAAGAAAATGTTGAAAACAATATGATCTGAAAGCAACATGAAAGATTCCAGTGTAATTGCTTGAAAATAGAATGATTTCACCATGGATTCCAAGTGAAGTAAAGTAAAGATAACCTGCCTTCCTTTCCATCAGTGATTCAAGCATTTTAATTGAAAAATTATGTGAACTAACATATTTCTCAAAATGGACCAAATTCTTTGATCATTTACAATATCATGCCCCTAAATTCATATTCTTTACTAATAAGTTAAAAGTTTAAGTTTCAGTAGTGTTGGAAATACATTGATTTCAAACAAAAATGTAGGAAATACATTTATTTATTCATTCCTACATGAATAAATTTCAATACGATTACTAACGTTACCTAAATTAAAAACATCGTTGATTCTTTTTTTAAGATTCTTGTCGAAGACGTTTCTCTACCGCCGTTTCATCACTACTAACTTCTGGCTTGTGCATCATTTTAGTTAGGCCCTTTTATAGTTCACTAGACAAACACGTATTGAGATCAGCTCATAGCTAAAGATTGCACCAAAGCCGTAATATTTCCAAAGTGATTGTCTTCCAGTGTCCTTATTAATCATAAAACATTCGAAATCTTACCATTTTGAAGTTATTTCTTCGTTATTTCTTTAAATTTTTACAACAAACCTTCCATGCCTTATGCACTTTTCAAAAGAAAGTTGAGCCTCTTTTCCGCAAACAAATTGTGATTGAGGCAGAATCCTGGGCATTCTATGTTGATTGCGGAGGCAGATTTTCTGACAATTGATGCCTTGGGTGATTGTATGCAGAGGATTTCAAAATTACTCATGCAAAAGCCTTCCATCCAATGTATTATTAACTCGCGAAGTTTCTCGCCTGACAGGTGTCAGAGATTTTAGACACTTCGACAGCCAGCGTACAATATTCTTTTGGAGAACTAAGAAACACAAGCGCTGATTTTCAATAAAATACGCTTTTTATAAGAAACTGGTTCAGAACTGATACTTTTCGTATCAAAGAGCTTATGTTTCAGTAGATGAGTACATGATTTCAGTTACAAGAGACGTTACCCTGATTTGCAAGTTTATTTCATTTTGCTTTTGCCTTCATTATTGATTGACGAAATAGACGGGAAATAGACTTGAGGAAAGTTATCGGAGCCTATTTGATAATGAATTGGAAAGACAGAAGGACAGATGCTGCAAAAATGAAAATTTACCATTGGCTATGAAATAAGTAAAGTGAGATGTAATATTTCTTCTTTTGCAAAAAAGAAACAGGCAAGCAAAAATGTCAAAGTCATATATTTTATCACTGAAACATTCTTCTCTTCAAAGTTGAAACTACAAAAGAAACGTATAAATAATACCTCAACGATTAAGCCACAAAGTATAAAACTAAAAACGTATGACTCTGCACAATGAATTCCATCAAGAAGAGTTCCTGAAAATCATCTGTGTATCTACAAGCATAGCCTGCGCAGACCCAATATTCCGAAGAAACGCAGGCCACCACAAACAATGTTTAAAGTAATCATATCAAAAGGCCCCGGAGGATCTTGACAAGTTCACGATACGGGTATGTACAATTTTAGGGAGATGTCAGGAAGTATGGAACAGTGGGAGGAAGAGATTCCAAGTTTCGCCGTAAAATTATGTGGCCCAATGCAAGAGAGAAACGTGATTACACACCCCCTATATATCTGCAAAAAAATTTGATGATCCCAGGGCTTCAAAACGAACTGTGTGGTTCAGAAACTTCAATTTTCTGTCAATGTGCGGTTCAATTTTCTTCTTGTGCAGCATACTCTCGATACCGAATTTTTGGGACATCCGGTATAAACTTTAGAGAAGGCAGGGAAGAAGTTTCAGATACCACGCAATTACAAACTGAGATGCAGAACAATATCAATGAAAATTACAGCAGCAAATGTGATACCGGAAGTGTTTAAGATAATTGGAAAACATTGTAAATAAAAAACTTCATGACAATTGTTTATCACTTGAAATACTTTGGTAGCTCTCACTTTCCACTCACTAGTTTTGATAGCCCTGTTAACCTCCTTTGTTCCATACTTTATTACAGTTCCCTAAGCGATACGTTTTTGAAAAATTTGCGAAATTCTTGGTGTCAGCTCTGGACATTTTGCACAACTATGGGTATTGTTCAGGAGAAGAGTTGGTTTAAATATAAAAGTCACAGCATGGTGACTTGCGTAATTGTGGGCCAGATGTTCCTTATATTAGAGAAATTATGACCCTAAAATTCAAGCATGTAGTGAAATAATTGGTACGGTTTTGAGGACAAAATTGCACGTTCCTGTTCGGTGACAGGTCGCAATACTACACTACCGACGACGAAGGTAAAGAGTTGAGTAAATATGTGGAGAAGTTTGACAGTACAAGGTGAACCATTGCATACGAGCTTTATAATTCGTTGAAGAAAGTTCCTTCTCTGTTAGAGAAGTTTTTGGCCTTTTTGGCACTTCTGCCAGATCTTCAAGGAAAGTTTTTTAATGTCAATGGATAGCATCCATATCCATGCAAAACGACTGCTACTACATCATTTTAGGCTGCGTGCAAAAGAAATGAGTACATTCTGCATGATGACGCACAATTTACTGTCTTGAAGAGTCAGCATAACCACCCCTGCACGTGTCTGCGGGTAAAGGAACAATGCTTTTGAGGATGCATCAAAAATTAAGGATACAGATATGCCACTGGGAACAATGCAATCTGCTGAGAAATGCTTTTGAGGATGTAAAACATATTTTCATTGGCTATAGGAACAAAAAGAGTCGGGAGACACACAAACGCATTTTGTCAAGAAAAAACAACGAATCAGGCGTCAGTCACTACGCAAATTTCACCTTCTTCTGCAAAGTCTACATGGAAGATATGATTCACAAACTATTGATAAACAACTTAAAGAAATTTTCTCTAACAACGATATATAATTTTTACCTAAAAACTAAAATGTTTGAAGTTTCAGAATACTTCTCTGCAAATAATCTCCCATCTGGTGTTGGATCGCTAAAAGCCAGTTTGTCCTTGCCAATAACTACACCATATATGAAATGACTCCTGTAAAACATAAAACGGCAGGTATTATAGCGAACCAAAAACAAAAATAAAATACTATCGCCATTTGGGATTCTTTGTTAAAGGGACTCGATCCGTTAAAATGGTCATGTGCCTTTTCATTTTCATTTTATTAAGGAGGGTAGCCCTTCAACCAGAGTGAAATAATTGGTACGGTTTTGAGGACAAAATTGCACGTTCCTGTTCGGTGACAGGTCGCAATACTACACTACCGACGACGAAGGTAAAGAGTTGAGTAGCCATACCCATCTTCATCAGTCCTCCAAGTACACTGCATTCACACGGTGGTGGCACATTTTGAAAACGGTGTAAAAATGTGATGGATAGGCCTCTAGTTTACACGGAAACGGCACATTTTGAAAACGGTGAAAATGTGATGGATAGGCCTCCCGTTCATACGCAAACGGCGCATTTTTTGCCGGCAGATCTTGAAAATGGTAGATTTTGAAAGCGTAACTCTAACCGGCATTTGTGTAAACGGCATCTTGTGAGAACTTAAAAAGGATGAAAACGGAACATTTTCCGACACTTTGGGAACGAGACTGATCGATTCTAAGGGTTTAGGTACATTTCTTTGGCATCAATGTCTTGCAACGAGTTTCTTACTGTCAAATTTCCTACCGTTTTCAAGCTGTTCCAGCATCGTGTGAACGCTAGCTCACATTCTGCTACCGTCAAATTTTTTTCCGGTTTCAAAATGTGCCGGTATCGTATGAACGTAGCGTAGCTCTAGATGACGCTTTGAAAGCGAGGTCCAACCAGATCTCATCAGCGACGATTCGAATTAATGGCTAAGCTCATGCAGCAAGCAAGCAAGCACGCAAGCAAGCAAGCAAGCAAGCAAGCAAGCAAGCAAGCAAGCAAGCAAGCAAGCAAGCAAGCAAGCAAGCAATTCTATCTGTAAACGCAGGCTTGGTATATAGGCAGCCATACAGCTGATGTGGGCCTAGGCGACAATACAGCCTGTCACCTCAGAGTTGCCTTTCAGTACTCATTTACTTACCTCAGAAGGATGGACAGCTGATCTAGCTGCTGGCTTGTGGTTTGTAGTGTCAGCGACGGGATTCGAGCCCACGAGAGCAGACCCCACAAGATTCGAAACATGGCGCCTTAACCACTCCGCCACAGCACCGATTGCAACATAGCGATTGCTCCTTACGGCGAAACCGTCAACATGTCTGAGTCGATTTTCGAGCTATGCTTTTTTAAGACTGTGTAGAATAGAAACCATCAAAGTAATGGCAAAACTAAGGAAGTTGAGCACAGCTTATAATTTCAACAAAGAATATCCTTGCAAGCAGAGTGTTACTTGTAAATACAGAACATCACACGTTGCCAAGACATGCTAGTTTTGATGTCAAAAGTGAAACACAAGTAAAGATCGCAAAATTGCGTCGCTCCGTGAGCAAAACTAATATGCGTTTTACCTTACAGCGTCGATCAACCGCACGGCAACCTTCTGCCTTCTGGCTTTCTTCAGTACCCAAATCCTACTGATTCCACATAGGGCAGGGACAGGATTAGAGCTGCAAAAAATTTACGAGATTTCACCTTAATGCAGAAGATTAAAACCTGGCGTCCTGGGGGTAGATAAATAGATTAATAAAATATATAAGAATGAAAATTTGCCAACGAGAGTGAAAGGAATACAAGTATACGCAATGTCTACGTTTGAAACTATGAAAGAAGAAATTCAGGCTTTAAAAGCGTACACAGTAATAAAAGCGTACACAGTAATAATTGCGTATAAGAACCTAGTGGATTAAGAACCTGCAGGTAGAAGTGTAGGTTCATATACGCGGGTGTTTTGCTGTATCTCGTTGTCTTAGTTACCACATTAAGGCCAAATTCAAACTTTGCAACTATGGCAAAATAGTTACAAAAGGCAAGTCAGCATAAAAGTTTAGAGTTGCGATATTCTGAACTTCTGGGTGCACAAAGAACTGTGGGACAAAAATGAATTTCCCACAGAACAGGTAGCAAGGCAATGTAATCTGTGTATACCGTAGCAGCTCTATCAATCCCCCTCTCTATTAAGCCCCCTTCTCTAATAAGCCCCTCCCCTCTGACTCGAAATTTGAAACAAGCCCCCCTCCCACTTGAACAAAATTCTAGAATTTATAAAATATTTTCCATTTATTTAGATACACAACCTTTCATGTTAATTTTAGTATGGTTTGGGATGAAAACTGTGTCGAATTTATGTATTTGAGTCGTAAAATTGTACGTTGATTCCGCAAAATAATGGATAAAAGAACTGACACACAACCCAATATATCCTTGTCACCTGATCTTGTGAATAAGCCCCCCTCTCTAATAAGCCCCCCTCTCTATCAAGCCCCCCTCTCTGGAAGGTCCGAAATTAAATAAGCCCCCCGGGGGCTTAATGGAGCATTTACGGTAAGACAAGGCAACATTACCTGCAGCACCAAGATAATGTCGGAACCCCTTGTCGTTTTTCTGGACTTGGTGTGTCTTTAGCTGTTATTACAGGATACGCCTACAAGGCAAAGTTTAATGTTAATTAACCAACTAAGTAATTCTCCAAGAACAAATTTGCGAAGAAGGCATCATTTAAAAAAGAAAGATCACTGACAAATTTTGGTCCCAAAAGGATAAAACCGGACAACTTTTTGGTTTCAAGTTTTACGAGTGGTCAGTAATGAGTTTCAAAGACAGATTACACGAACTACGAAATGCTTGAAGGTGTTGTGGCGCCGTGGTGTAATCTTCTGACATTGCAGCCAGAGCAGTCAGGCGGAGTGGGTTCGAACCCCCCGGTAGGGCCCGACCACTTGAGCGTCATGACAAGGGGTAGCGGATTCGATTAGGTCTGCTCTATTTCTGCGATCCCAGCGATTGGCGCTGAAAAACTCAACTTCACCTTCACCTTCAATGCTAAAGTTCTTTACAACTCAAAGGCCTTCGACTGGCATGAAATATTCAAGAAACAGATTTGTTGGGAATTTCCATCCAAGAGTTAATATTGATTATTGTGATTGGCAATCCTGTCTTAGAAAACTGTTGTAGCATTATCGACATTTACACCAATCTGAAACTCCATTCAAACAGATACAAACCTTAGTAATTGGTACAGCTATTGCACAGCCAATGATTTTGTTGCTTGACACAAAAAGAAATGCCTGGAAGAGAAACCAAAATTATTTTCTACATATGTGTGACGGGATACTATCGACTTTTTCCAGAAGCAGCTCGGGTTTTCAGGATATCTCTCAATGGGTGGTTCGAACACGATAAATGCGAAACATGAAATTCGCTCCTTCGTACCTTATTCAACCGTCCGTCTGTACCTTTTTTAAAGAAATTTGCAAAAGTCTATCGAATGACAAAGCCTGATTGGAATGAAACCTAAACTGCGTCCTAGATCAGAAAAGTAATGCAATAAAATATCTACCCTATATACATCATTTATATTTTCATGCAGATTTCCAAATCGCTGTCTCTATTCAGCAGAGCTGGTTCACTTACTGGAGTCAGGCCTTTCAAAATATGGCCATCTTACTTTAATCAACTGGCTAATAAGGGACAACACCAAACTTTTAGTGAATGGAGTGAGAAATGCTCAGAAAGTCAATGTAGTAAAAAAGCCGTTTTGACAAAATTACATGGTACATTATGTAATTTTAGTCGGGAAAGAGTGAATTTTCACAAATATTCTTGATTGCTATCTTTACCAACGAAGTTGGTTCATTTGCTGTAGTTAGGCCTTTTACAACTCACTTTTTCAACTGATGAATATTTAGTACTGGCATAAGCAAAACCAAGTTCTCCATCGACAACTTCACGCAGCTCAGCAACCTATCAGAAATATGTATGGTTTATCAAAGTATACTCTTTACAAAAGTCTCAATAGTATCGCTATTGAATTGGATATTTTTCGCTCGCTTTGAGAGAAAATGAAGAAAATATGAGAGAAAATGAAGAAAAATGCAGTGCTAATACAAAGGAAAAAGATACAACTTATGCTTTGATTTCAAATAAATTTGTCGCTGCTTGAGAAAACATAACGTTGTGAGGTCATGAAACACACCAAATAACCTTTGTTTATACTGCATAGAAACGAGATGATCCCGGATTAGATTCCAGAAATTTTGCTCTTACTACAGTAAACAAGACTCGCTGATGAGGTAGCACCGTCTTTGTAATCGTGGTTTTAGAGTTAAACGGTTTAACAAAATCGTTCCACTGCGGTACCTGGGGCATGGCAGATGGAAGATGGCAGAAGACTGCCGCCGGCAACCTTACGGCTATGTGAAAACCAGGCTTAAGGACACAACATTGCAGGTGTCGTGGGTCGTGGCGCAGCGGTGTAATCCTCTGACTTTGCAGCCACAATAGTCAGGCGGACAGAGTTTGATGCATATTAGGGCCCCACCACTTGAGCGTCACTACATGGGGTCGTGGTAGCACCTATCTACTTGGCACTAAAATCCGCAACTTCACCGCCACCTTCACTCTCGTTGTCAAAATTGACTGAGATTCACAACAGGACAGCATTGTCAAAATTTGAAAATAGTAAATGCAGCCTGGGAAAGGAAAAGAAAACAAACCTTTTTTAAATGCAGACTGTTGTCATCCTGATTTATTTGGATAATTCTACCATCGTGAAACTCTTGCAACACTCGCTCAGTTTTCCATACCTTAACAAAGATGATAATTCATAATTTTTTAAGTATCAAAGACATGTAGCCTAAGTACAACATTTGCGTACCAGGTAGGTAGGAAGGTAATCATATTTAACATGGCTAACCTGCGAGAGTTTGAAAGACTTATTTCTAGCAGGGGCCACGGATGTTTTACCATCAACCCGCCGCCGCTACCAGATTTCCCTCACATGGCTCTGGTCAACCCGGGCTAGAGCTACGGACAACGACCAAACTATCCAGCACGGGATTCGAACCTTGGCCGCTCTGACCTTTGGTTTACGAGTAAGTCGCCTTAACCACTCGGCCACGGGCTCTCACCATGACTACCAGGTGAGTAGTAAAATTTTATGCGTTTGGCGGACTGTGGAATTAAAAGAATGTGACTGACACTCGAAACTAAACTGTTAATATATCACTCAAAGGCTAACTTAGATCAGAAAATTTTGTTTGATAAAAATGACACAACTTTAGGACCCAACAATTAAAAAATGCCTGTGAGGGGTTTGTATGGGAACCGAGAATTCCACCTTACGAACACTCAAAAATGAAGGACACGAAACATTTTGCAAGGCATTCAAAATGAGGCTCAACCGTTCTTAAGTTATAAGTCAATTTCTTTGGTATCAAACTCTTAAAGAGATTGCATCAAGTTAGTTACTGTTGCATTTTCTGTCATTTTCAAATTGTGCCAGCATGGTTTGAACACTAGCTCAAAATTTGCTACCGTCACATTTTTCACCGTTTTCCAAAATGCATTGAAAGTTAGGGAGTACCCCCCCCCCCCTGGGATCTAGACAGGACCTAAGTAACTTATTGCAAATATACAGTTGTGGTTGCTATGTGTCACCTTGAATTTCAATTTCTGCATAAGTTTCTGATGGTATTTAGAATGTTGAAGAGCATCCTCTGGCAATGTCTTTGTGTACACCATACCACAGTCAGGACATGTCATGTGTCCAAAGTTCTTCTGGCCAACATCCTGGCAAAATGAAAATAAAAGGTTTGTAATGCACAGAGTAAAAACTGCAACAGCCTCACTTCAGGGCTCCAAATTCTACTAACTCTTCATATAGAGGCTCATTAAAATTGGAATAAATAATGCAGTCATGCCTTAGGCAGCAAATGCTCTGATACTTACAATATACAATTGCTCAAACTTCTGGCCTCCATTCTTTGGACTTGTGCTGGACCGTCTTGGCTTTTTTGTGGTTTTTGGAGAAGCAACGCTGCAAATCAAGAAAATGCACAACCATTCAGTGCAGGCATTGTTCACATTGATATGGTTTCCTGCTAAGAATTCTCTGTCCTTTCTGAAAGAAACTCTTGCAAGCTGAGCCCTTTGTTTGCACTTTTAGTGTATATGCATCTAATTGCAAACAAGCAAGCAAGCAAGCAAGCAAGCAAGCAAGCAAGCAAGCAAGCAAGCAAGCAAGCAAGCAAGCAAGCAAGCAAGCAAGCAAGCAAGCAAGCAAGCAAGCAAGCAAAATTTTAACAAATGAATTTGTAAACACAGGCTAGGTTTCTGGCAGCTATCCAGCGGATGCAGGCCTGCAGCAATACGGTCTGTACCCTCAGAGTTGCCTTTGAGTACTCATCTACTGACCTTGGAAGGATACCAGGTGTTTCAGACACTCCTTGACATTTGTGAGAGTAAGTTATCTTGGCCCATTTCAATACTATGGACCATAGTACCAGGTTCAAAAATTTAGATTGATGTCAAGTTGGAGGCTCAAGCATGGTGACTTAGAAGAATGTTAACTAAACTGCAGTAAAGAAATAATGGAAAAGTACCTTGCAGTCAGATCTTCAATGATAACATCTCCATTTGAGAGCTTAGGACCATTTGCAGATGTAATCTTCAGCTGTTTTTTGTTTTCATTTATCTGTGAATTTGCTTTACCAACATTGTTTCCCTTGACATTTTCTGTCTTACAAACTGCTTTAGAAACGCTATTACAATCTTTAGAACCCTCAAGATCTTTTCCTGAAGTTTTAGAAGTCTTTTGAAAATATCTGAACAAACCAGTAGCATTTGAAGAAACAATTTTCTTTGATGATTGTCCCTGCTGTGATTTCTGTTCACTGTCATATGCTTCCAAGGCATATGCATTCTCTATGGCTTCAAATTCCTCTGACAATAGTTGGCACTCTGAATCTAAATCATGGTTGCTGCTTCCAGAGGATTCTGCTGTAAATGTTGGTGAAGTTTCAGTTTTCTCCTGTGAGTTTTTTGAGACCTTAATTTGTGTTTCATCAGGACTTTGTGGTGCATTTGCGACCTTTCTCTTATTGTTTCTGGAGCTAATATCTTTTTCTACCTCTGTTGGATCATTGAAATGAATGCTATGATCCACACTGTCCTCACTTTCATTCTCTGTGAATGAAATGTTCCTGGAAGTGTCCATGAAAGAGCACAAAGATATACCAGTACCATCCTCAGAATCCTCATCAAACTCATTGCACTGTATATTTCCATGATGGATATTGCTTTCTAAGACATCTTCCATATTTAAGGAGAACTGGCTGTCTTGGTCTTCTGCTGTCCCTAGAGAAAAATTTCTCTGTCTCTCTGTATGCCCTGCAGTTGGAGCGATAGGAATACTAATAGTCTCAATATCTAAGGAAGGGTCCTCAAAATTAGTAACTCCAGAAATTTCATCCTCTGTTGTAGCAGTATTACTAAACCCCTCTGAATCATTTCCATTCCATTTTTCTTCATACTTTTTGCATATATCATTGACAAGAATTGTCACTTTTCTCTTCATTGAGTCCTGTGAATCTGCATCTGATGAAAACATGGGGGACTGAGGGATATTTTTATTTCTGCTACCTTCTACCTCATTTGTCAGAGGCACAATAGCTTTACCAGCAACTATTTTAGCTATGCAATCATCAGAAAGTTTTTTATTCACAATCTTTACCAGGCTAGGTATTTTAACAGGTTCATTCTTTTTAGGATCCTCTTTTGCTCTGGGATTTTTCTGGGGATATGGGCTAGATTTTTCCTTGGTTTTTGACCTTTTTCTGGTTATTTTGGAGCTTTTATTTTGTCTTTTTAAATCCAGGTCATCTCTTACTCCACTTTGTTTTCCAGATCTCTGCTCAAACGGTAGACTCTCTTCTCTCAGCCTAAACCTTGACTTTGGTAAAGATGAACTTCCAGAGCCATAGAAACATTTGGTTTTAATCATTGTGCTATTGACAATCCCTGAGGAACCAAGAGAGTCACCAAAAGACTGAGTTCCATCCTCAGAGTCAATCTGGCTAGATATCCCTGCTTCATCAGCTGAGCTAGATTGGGTTTCTTGATTATTTTCAAAGCATGAGTGGTCTCTGTTGACATCAACAAGACTCATTGTGGCTTCTGATTCTTCAAAACAAAGGTCATTCACATCATTATTATTCACATCATTGTGCAGTTCATCATTCTTTGAATCCATTCCTTGAACAGATAAAAACAATTTTGTCACTAAGAAAGTAAATCAGAGCCTTTATCGTCAAATTGGAGTAAAGGCCTTATGCACATAAACATTTGATGGTTGTATGCTAAGAAATTTATGCGCCAATTCCAGACTGGCGTGAAGATTATCAAGAATTCTTGAGAATGAGTTTAGCTCCTAAAAAATTCTCATCTGCAAAATTCAGTTTCTCGTACAATCTCAGAATGCAAAGAATTCTTAAATCTTTACTAATTCTTAAGAAGTTTTTGCATATTACTGTGCAGGCCTGTATTGTATACTCCCCACAGAACTCCTTTGGTTTCAAAGGATGCAATATACACATTTTTTTATAAGAAACTGGTTTATAAGAAACTAGTACTAAGATGGCCAAAATTTTAAGAAACTCTACTACTGTGTCTGAGAAGTACTAAGAAACTTTTCAAAGTTAAAGCATGGATCTCATAGCAAATAGATCGTTGAACCTTCATTCTTGAGCAATGTTATCTAGCCATTTGTGTTTTCAACATAACAGAACACTGTTTATTCCTCAATCATGTTTTAAATGTCAAGAAACAATGGTGCAGTGTCAGCGACCACATTGAGAATTCTGCATTCAAAAAATAAGAAACCAATTAAGAAACTTTTAGTACTAAAATGAACAAAATTTCATGTGAAATTAAGAAACTTTTAGTACTATGGCCTGATCCAAGTTTCTTATAAAAAATGTGTAACTATTGTTTAGTGGCACAAATACAGCTGGACAAGCAGTTTGGGCGTAAGAGTGATCCCCCAACATTCTGCAAACTTTCCAGTCTGAATGTGCATGACAGACAAAATCTATTTTCATTTCTATTACCTTTTGTTTGAGAAGCTTGAAGGAGGTCTGTCATGCGGTGATTGGTGTAGAGAACAAAGCTTAGGCAAAGGGAAGCAGCTAGAACCCAGACTCTTTGAATTTATCGCATGACAAAAAAAATTCAGTTCAATTCGCATTTTTTATTCTTTTCTGATAATCCTGCCATATAAATATTTTATCCCAATATGGGCTATAATCTCAGCAAATTATGAGTGACAGATTGTCTTTGAAAAAGAAAATCTCATCAAGTGTCCATCCATGCGGGAAAATACCTTTGACGTGGAGCCACATTAAGAGCAATGGAAGAACAATAGGTCTATTGTCTTTAGACAATTATCGGCGTGACAAAATCCTTTTTTGGCGTAACAAAAACGAACTACACACTGGTCCAGACTCCAAAGTTAACTCAAAGCTATATTTCATATCATAGGTGTACAGCAGAAAGCATGCTTACAAATTTCTGACATCTTGTTTTGATAGCAGAGCGGTAGATTCTAAATGCAGAACTATGCAGGCCGGATCTTGAGACTTGACTGAGAACAACAGGCGACAGGGTTGACAGGGCCTATTATTGGCCGGTCAAAAGGCAGCGACATATTCCGTGTTTCTTAGTTTGAAATCCAGCCCCTTATACTCACCATAACTAAAATAACAACTTTAAAAACTTCTTTCAAAACTTTAGCGATCAACTTTGCAAATTTCGCTGCAAGGTTCTCTCTCTTCTTTCACCTGCTAAAATTTTCAGCTCGATTTGGCGGCGAAAGGAAAATGATGGCGCCAAAATCGTACGAAGTCTGGGGATAGTGTGGCGCTGTGAACTGATACGCCTTCGCAGTGAAAGGAGTCAATCACTAAATCACTGATAAACAACATGAGTGACACAGGGAGACCAAGCGGAGCATCAAAACTTGAGTTGAGGTAGAGGGGCGGTCTAACATCAAAATTTCAGGGTGGCTAACAAGCCATTTTCAGGGTATAACGGATAATTTTTTACCACAAGAAAGCGCTTCCAGCACGCTCACTTTCCGAAATTTCTCCATCTCTCATAGACAGACAACATGAAAGCTGCAGGGAAAAGGTCGCATCGTTGGATGCAAATAAGAAAAAAATAGTATATAGTGTATAAATAATATTTGAACCATAGTTGGATGGAAACAAGAAAAAGGTCGTATGTTTTTATTAGCACCTGAATTGTCAGCAATATAAGGACAATTCAGGTGCTATATTAAACTATGTCTGACGCAATCAAGTCAAAACATTGCATCTTCTTGTCGTATATTGTTATTAGCACCTGAATTGTCAGCAATATAATGACAATTCGGGTGCTATTAAACTTTGTCTGACGCTATCAAGTCAAAACACTGCATCTTCTTGTCATCACATTAAATATGATGAACGTAATGTCAAAGGACAAGATTTGAACCCTAGTTGGATAGAAATAAGAAAAAGATCGCATATCTTTATTAGCACCTGAATTGTCAGCATATAATGACCATTCAGGTGCTATTAAACTTTGTCTGACACAATCAAGTCAAAACACTGCATCTTCTTGCAATCACCTGAAATTTAGAAAATGTAATGTGAAAGGATAAGACTTAGAACCATAGTTGAATGGAAAGATGAAAAACATCGTATGTTTTTAGCACTTGAATTGTCACCATTTTGATGACAATGCAAGTGGTATTTAAGTTTGTCAGAGGCAATTTAGCCAAAACACTGGATATGCTTGATGTCACTTGAGATTTGATGAAGTTAATATTGGGAGGGTATTCGGTCCCTACCAATGGAAGACTTTCTAATCTACCAGTGGAAGACATTCCAGTCTACCCGAGGAAGACTTTCCAGTCTATCAAAGGAAGACAATAGAAAGACATTCCAGTTTACCAGAGGAAGAAGTTTTAGTCTACCAGAGGAAGACGAGCATTATACTAGAGGAAGACAAGCATTATACCAGAGGAAGACAAGCATTAGCCACAAATCAGCTCTAAAGAGCATGCAGGGATTGTGTAGCCAGTCCAGTTTGGCCGTAAGATCGAAAATTTTGACACAAGCAGTCTCATTTTTATTTGTTGTTAGCTATTACTAAGCGAGGCATCGGGATCAATTCTTTCTCCATTATAACTCAACATGATCATCTATTTGTAATTAAATTCGAACATTTTTGTTTAGTATTACAGTTTCGGGTTCTTTCTCCTATTATTTTCCGGTTTTCGGCTTTTCAATTTTGGCCCAGGTTTGCTAGTTCTGGTACCTCCCTAAAGTCCCCTTCCTTGAAACCGCCAGGGCCCTTTGTTTGCAATATTGGACGCTGCGCGAAAGTAGGCTTCCTCTACGCAGGATTTATCAATATTCTCATTCCAAAAAGTTAATGGCGGACAAGGTTGTGCTGTTGTAAACTCCAGTGGCAAGGTGCAAAAGCCAGTCGAAAGAATTACTTAAAGGGCAAAGATCCAACATGGCGATGCCAGTTGTTAATGCTAAAGCACGGCAGACTGCGTCGGTAAGATTTGTTTATGGCCTGCTCTGAAAGCACGTTCTAAAAGGCTGTAAAGTGTAGGTATATGGCTACTGGCGGCAGCCGGATAGAAGCCTAATATCAGACAGCTTTAGCTTTCAACACCCACAAGCACCCTAAGGACACATTTTGCAAACAAACGCAAACTTAGGTGATGCTTTCGTGACCAGTATTCTTCTATTCCGCGCCATGATTATTTATCATTTTGATTTCTTCATTCATTGTGTTCAAAATGGCAATAATGGACAGCAACAAAATAACACACTGACAAAGCCTTCTGGCTTAAAGGGACTTGGGCTTAGCTTAGCTGATTCTAAGCCAGTTTAGTGTTAATTTGCATCCAGCATCTCTTTGCCATATCATATTTTAAAATTAGTTGCCAGAAGAGCTAAGAAGATGTTTATCTATTAATGAATAGCATATAAAGAAGCTACAAACATTGTTCCTCTAGCTGTGCGAATTCCATGCTTGTGTTGACTGTTTAAAACACAAGACAGTAAATTTAGGCATGCATATGGGGTTCCTGACTTAGAAATTTATCTCTATTGTCAACTAACTTAAAGAGGGAAGATAGGGGGGTCATGTATCAAATTTGAAAAATTTTCTCTTGATTTTCAGGTCATATTTCTGCATGGTCTTGGAGATACTGGGTAAAGTCATAAATCCTGTTGAATTATAAACATTTATATGATATATATACATCAAACAATGTAGGCAGAACCAGAAATGTTTTCACTTTATTCTTTGTTTGATGAACATTATAAGGCCTTGTTCACACTGCTCTGTTTTTGTATAAAGAGGAAAGTCTCTCTTTTCTGAAAGTTTTCACACTGATCCACAGAAAAGCACCACAAAAACAAAGGTTTTCAAAAGCACCATCAAAAGTGGATGTTCACAAAAACGAAGGTTTTTGAGAGCACTTTTAATCGGAGTGAGCGCTAAGAAGCAGAGGTCTTTCAAAAGGCTCCAATATTCAATAATAGGTTTCACAGAAATGAAGCAATGTGAAAACACAAGAATTGATATTCTTTGCTGCATTGTTGTTATCTGGCGGATCAAAATGAAAGGACAAAAATGGATGTTTTTCTATCCATTTATGGACAAAAATGGAGCAATGTGAACAGGTAGCTTGGATGAAGCAAAACAGATGCTGACAAAAAAGGAGCAGTTTAAACAGGGCCTAAGAATAAATCATAATGAATAAGCAATAGGAACAAAATATTGTGATATTGGATGTTTTGAGTTCATTCTGATGCATGGGACTGATGAGCTACTCACTTTAGTGCTGGCATCAGTCAGAAAACCTAACGGAGCAGGCCTACAAGATCAGAGTCTTGGGGCCTAGCCCTCAGAAACAGTTTCATCATGATACCATTTTTCTCAGGAAACACATTTTTACCCTCAAAACACCCTTATTTTCTTTTGAGCATTGAAGCTAACAGCCAACAAGTAGACCTGTTATTCAAAGAAGAATGAGCTAGAGCTACAAATCAAAGAGCAAAAGCTTGCTACACGTTTTTTTTATATAAGAAACTTGGATCAGGCCATAGTACTAACAGTTTCTTAATTTCACATGAAATTTTGTCCATTTTAGTACTAAAAGTTTCTTAATTAGTCTCTTATTTTTTGAATGCAGAATTATCAAATGTGGTTGCTATCATGCGGCAGATATGTTTCTTGACATTCAAAACATCATAAAGGGATAAACAGTGTTCTGTTATGTTGAAAACAGAAATGGTTCGATAATATTGCTCAAGAATAAAGGTTCAACGATCTGTTTGCCATAATATCCATGCTTTTAACATTGAAAAGTTTCTTAGTACTTCTCAGACATAGTACTAGAGTTTCTTAAAATTTTGACCATCTTAGTACTAGTTTCTTATAAACCAGTTTCTCATATAAAAAAAATGTGTACCTCTGTTTCCTGATTCCTAGAAACTTAATTTGTGCTGCCCTTGTTAAGATGTGTATCACACATTATTTGACTAGAGGATTAAGGATATAGATTGGCAGCTGTACCAGGCTGTTGTTCTAGCTTTGTCTTTGCTTCTTTTGGATAATGAGTCTACTTGTAGGCAATACAGAGATCATTGGAGAAATTCTTGATAGATTAGGCAAATGAAAGACAGAGTTTAGAGAAAAGTTGGTGGGCTTGTCCTCTCATTCCCCAGTGGCCTTGGCCTTCAGTACTGTTAAGTTTCAGACCTAAGTTGCATTAATTAAACAGTGTTGTCTGAATACCCTTGAATTTCCTTTGAAAGTTCTATGTGACTCCTTAGTTGCTGTTTTGTCTCAAATTCAAAAACTCAAATTCCAAAGAATGAAAACGATTTGTTTTTCATGTTACTTTCTTTCAGGCATGGGTGGTGTGCAGGATTTGAAGAGATTGCAGAGCCTTTCATAAAATATCTTTGCCCAACTGCGTAAGAATGATCACTGTTTTGTTACTTTGGGGGCTTTTGTTTCTAATTTGAGTGTCTGATGGCCTTTCCAGAGCAAAATGATGAAGACAGTCAAGAAGAGATTCATCAGAAAAATGATGAAGACAGTCAAGAAGAGATTCACCATCAATCATTTTAGTTTAGTTTAGTTAATTAGTTTAGTTAATGAATTAGTTTAGTTAATTTATAATAGTTAGTTTGGTTCAATCTTAATTTTTGATTTTTAGTCTTAAGTTTGATCTTTGATGACCTAGGAATTGTTTGTTTGTTCATCAAGGACAAGAAAGATTTTGTTTAAGCAATCACAAGAAACTTGCTCCCAGAATTGCGCCAACTTAAAATCACATCCTTCTGTTCCCATGTATGTACCAAAGATACTGTGGTCTGTGTGAACATTCCAAAACTAGATTTATATATTCCTTCTCATTGTAGATGTTACACCAGTGGAGTTTATTTTAGTTAATGAAAGAAGATATAATCAACTCTGTGACTATTTATTGTCTATTAACTTTTCATGGTAGCTGAGGGTAGATGCAATCTACCAACCTCTGGGTCATGGGTCCAGCATGGTTTCAGTCTGTGTCATACAGAATGTCCCTTGAAATCAGAATTTGCTGAAGTGTTTGCTGAACTCTTTTTTAAATGTTTTTAATGTATGAAATCAGTTAATCACTCAATCCAGTCTGTGTGGCTTCATGAAGCCACTGACAACTGAAAGGAAATATTCAACGTAGAAATATTTTCTCTTTTGCAGGAAAATCCAGCCTGTTAGTATAAATTTTGGAATGAAAATGCCATCTTGGTTAGTATGATACAGTATGCCTTGTGTCACAAATGAAGTACCCTTTTTTTATTAAACAAGGATATTAAATGATAAAATATCAGGACTTTTTGATTTCATAGCTATATACATTTTTTATCTTCAATTTAATTGTGCATACCTTGCCTCTTGAAACTGCCTACCAAATACCACAGATATGAGGTTACAAAGTCAAAATTCGTACACTAGGTAACATACAAGACATAGATTTTCTTACAGTTTCACTTCTTTATTCTATATCTCAGGTTTGATATAAAGAGTCTTGGTTTTGATGCAGATGAGGACAAGGCTGGTATTCAGCATTCTTCAGAGTTTCGTAAGTATAGAATATTTTGAACAGTCATGTAGTTGATAAGTACTGTAATCCAAAGTGATCCTTTGACTTCAAAGCACAAATAAATACAATACATCAAGAGCTACAATTTTGAGATCACAAAAGAGTGTCAATGGAACTACAAATTTCAGCTTTAAAATTAATTCTGGTTAAAAGTTTTAACCTCTTAAGAATTGGCATCAGTATTTTAAGGATTCCTACAAATCCTTGGGACTTCTTTTTATGTGTATGTATGTGTGTAAGTAATTTGCATCAGAATTTTAAGGATTCATACAAAGGTGAAGGTATTGTGACCATGGTCATCATCTCATCTGCTAGAACCTTTGAACGGATTTTTTGTCAAATTGAGGTAGGATAAAACTAGCTGTTAATCAAATTAAAAAGGTGCTGCCATATGTGAACTGTTTAGGAGAAACGCTTCCAAGAACCAAACTTTTAGGTAAAGAATTCAAGGATTTTGAGCACTTCTTGCTAAACAATGATTAATTAACTTTTTATGTTACGTTTCATTGTGATTTCCTATTTTCAATGAATTTTAAAACTTTCGGACATCACCAGATTTTAGACAGTTAAACTCTTGGACAAAACTTTGTCTGAAAGTTTGATAGTCCGAATGTTTTCAATTTTAATGCAGCCAAGCCATTTAGCTACCAAACAATATTTGAATTTCAGATTTCTGTTGATTATTCTGTTATGTATGGACAAGGTTTAAAAAATGTTTTCTTTCCTGGAAGCAAGCAAAGCAGTTTCGTTTCTTTGAACTCACTGTCTTCTTCACCATTATGCTGCCCATTCTGTTCCTTTTCATTTCCTTCGTTCTTTCCCTTCCCTTTCAAACGGAGGAAAATATTAACAATGAATAGCATGAGAACATATGGTCCGGTATGGAAAAACAGTAACGTGTCAATTTTCACTAAAATCCGAATTTTCGACTCCCGGATAACCCCAATAATGCTTCACAACTCACATCTCTGGACAATAAATGAAACAATAAAAGGTCACAAATAAATGCATATCAACGAAGATTGCTAAGACAACTTCTCAACATATGGTGTCCCAGGAAAATATCGAATGACCAGCTCAATGCCAGTATAAATGACATAGAATGGAGCAAAACAATTGAAACAGCAAAAGAATCAGATGGATTGGTCACTTACTGCGAATGCCAGCAAACACACCCGCAAGGATAGCACTAGAAGAAGCAGAACGAACCGTGAGGATGCCCAGAGGTCGACATAAAACCACGTGGCTGAAATGTGCCGAAGAACGACTGGCAAAATTGAACATTACATGGGAGAACGCCAAAGTACTAGCTCTTGATAGAAATTATTGGAAATCATTGACAAAGAATTGAAGAAAAAGAAAACAAAATCAAAAAGAAACCTTGTATTAGCTAACACTACCCGTTGCCTAGCACTCTATGTAGATTTATTATTTGTATTATTATTATTATTATTATTATTATTATTATTATTATTATTATTATTATTTTTATTATTATTATTATTATTATTATTATTATTATTATTATTATTATTATTATTATTATTATTATTATTATTATTATTATTATTATCATTATTATTATTATCTGCGAGTTCACTCCTAAAGTTCATAGTCTGGAGGAATGGTTCATCAAATGTCAAGCTGCAACAAGCAGCCTCAGACTTTCAATACTTTTCTTAGTATCCCAGCTGTTCCAAGGAGGGCTGACTTCTGGATGCAGTGAATATCACCTGGTAATCCTAAACTCAACAAATGTTCTTTTAACTTTTTGGGAATGGAGCCAAGGGCCCCAACCACTATTGGAATCACTTTTGCTTTAACATTCCATAATCTCATTATTTCCAGCTTTAGTTCACTGTATTTGCTGATCTTCTCCCATTCTTTGTCTGCAATATTTTGGTCAGCAGGAATGGCTACATCAATGACAATTATTATTATTATTATTATTATTATTATTATTATTATTATTATTATTATTATTATTATTATTATTATTATTATTATTATTATTATTTCCCTTCCCTTCCTTTCTTCGTTTCTTCCCCCTTTTCCCTTTTCTTCTGTTTCTGTTTCCTTCCAGGTAAATTTGAGCATTTCAGCTACCTCTACTTGGTTTTTTAGCCCCGTGTGTGAAACATTTTTCTCAGTTCTCTTTTTATTGGTCACTCCAAGTATGTACAGAATTGCTTGGAAACTGAGGCCCTTTTTTTGCTCCCAGTGAAATCATTAGTTCAAGAAGAGATAAAGAATGGAGTTCCATCTGAAAGAATATTAATTGGTAAGTTTTCAAACTTTAATTAGATTTTATGTAGAACAACATACACATGACATCTTTAGAAGAGATTGAACTGATGGTTATCCTATCTTGAATATCTTGGGTTTAATTGAAACAATTATTACTCAACTCGTTAGTCAAATAAATAAAATTCTGCAGGAAAATCTTAGGATTTGTCCGTCGTCTTTCATCACGAACCCATGTGCATGGGGTAAGATTTTGAGCAACTTGTTTCAAGGTAACTTCTATCGCCTTGTTTATCTTGAATCATCTATCGAGAGAATTTCCTTTGTTTGCAGTTTACTAATCACTCTGATTTCCAGTATCAATTAAAGCAACTGATGCTATTGTGTTACAAAGTCTGCCCTTGTTGATTTTTATGTGTTCAGAAAAAATGTTACAACATAAGTTACATGCTACTCCATAAATTACTTTCTGATTATAACTATACAACGCTACGGGTACGATACCAAGAGGAGCGAAATGACACCCCTACGTCATGGTTATATGAAACAAAACGAGGACAATACAAGAAACTTTACGCAAAGAAACAACTAGAGAAAAACATAGACGAACAACATACAACAAAATACGTCGTCAAGCTGCGAGTTAAGGTAGCTTGCAACACAGTAATTTTCCCAACTGTAAACCGTAGTAAACCCACCAAAGATTGGTTATGAAGAATTACTTACTTGGTTGCAAGCGACCGCAAACTGTCACACTATTGCAAATAAAAACATTAAACACATGAAGGGTTGGGGTATGGGGGTATTCTTAAGGAAATGGATAGATTAATCAAGGCGTTCTGTTTTCAAAATAAACTTGATTGCATAGCTTCTAATGGCAGGTTTTCATTTCCGTATAAAAGAAGCTGCAAAATATTATTGCCCGGAGCTTCAGAAAATCCATACGTTTGGAGCACACCGTTAGCACCCGCGAGAAGATTGCATCTGTAACCTGTTAACGAATTGCAAAGCAGCATTGCTTGTTGATTTTACTATGTTGTTATTCTATTTCAGGCGGATTTTCACAAGGTGGTGCGGTTGCTTTATACACAGCGTTCACTTCTGATATAAAATTTGGTGGAGTTATAGCACTTAGCACTTGGTTACCATTGCACCGGAATTTTCCAGAGGTGTGTTCTCTGTCTATGTCACTTCAGGCTATAGGGTTTTTTTTACAGTTTAAGCACTAGGGCATAGCTAGGAGTGGGTGTATTGCTGCGTTACGTTGTGTTGCAATAAGTTCCAAATGGATTTAAGAAGCCCTCCCAGGGGCTTTAAGGAACGAGGGATGGGATACTCGAAATTTTTAATTTGGGAGCAAGAGCAAATTGGTGAAGATGGTCACGAAAATCAGAGGAAATTGGTGAAAATCGTCTTTGGTGGAAAAATTAATGAATTTCCTGATTTGCCTTAGAAAATCTGGAGAAGCAAACAGAAGAATGACTGGAGATAAGGGAAATTTGACCCCATGTGAGGACCTCGTTCAAAGCCATAAATTCAGGAAAATATTACTACAAGAAATATACATCTTCCAGAAATACTGTAGGTAGCAATCATCATTGCTAAAAGTACATCGAAGCCCCCCCACCTCCCCTTCAATGTAGTGATTTTAGCTGAATATATGTGCTGCAGAAGCCCTCTTACCTTTCTTTCAGGCAAACACTGGGAAAAATAGCACAACACCAATCTTCCAAGGACATGGTAGGTGTTGTCATAACACAACAGCATAGCATAGCATGTAGTAGTAACGAAAACAGTTGTTATATAGCCAATTTAACGTTGCACAGGACAAAACATAGCGTCGCACTGAGGGTTGGAAGTGTCTCGTTTACTTATAGAAATAAATTGTTGGTTATTTCATTCAGAAGCCGAGTAGAAGGCATAAAAAGTAACATAAAGTAATTAGTAAAAAAATTTAATGTTACCACACAGCTCCTGAATCAAATGAGCAAAATCCGTCAGACAGAACTTTAGATTTACCCTTCTTCTTTCGTTATAAGCAGATAACTTCTCTTAAAAACCACTTATCGCTTGCAAAAAGGGGAGAGTTTGCACTATTGGTGTTGGAGCAACTTTTGCGGTCGTGTTTGTTTTGATTTACTGGTTGAGATAATTTCCTTTGTCTGCAGTTGCTAATCGCTTTGAATTGAGGTTTCAGAAAAGCAACTGTTGCTATTGTATTACGAAATCTGATCTTGTTGCTCCTTGCCACGTCCTACGGGCATTTAAATAAATGAAACACTCACGCATGTAACTAGCCTTGTACCGCTGGTTCAGCTTTTATTTCATCGTCTTTTTAAGGTGACCTGGATCCAGTTATTCCACACAAATTCGGACAAATGACCCATCAGTATATTCAAAAAATGAACAACAAAGCAACATTCAAGACGTATCCTGGAGTACAACATGGTTCAAGTCCACAGGTAATCGTCCCTTCTTTTTATATTTTGAATGAACAGCATAGGCGTCGAATATTTAAAGGAGGCCTGCTGATAGGCTGATTTGAAATAAATGCACTGTTTACCTCCTTGTTTCTCCTCCTTCGAGATGTTATCCGTTGACTGGTAAAGCATAGGTTCCGAGTCTTCAGATCTGCGAAAAATGGTGGATTTAAAATGCTATGCCATCAGTGGTGCGTTTCAGGCCATTTTCTGCAAAGATAATTTTTCTTAATCTTTCGTATTTACCACGGAATTGTTATTTCGAAAATTACCCAAATATACAAAATATCTCAAGCTTGTAGCTATTTGGAAAATCAATTTTGACTATAACTGCGCAAGTTGATTTGCTGCGATGAATTTTCAAACAGGGGGACATTTTTTAGTTTTTTAAGTAAATTACATCACCTTGTTTAAGGATTTTAAGTCTCTGCTTTCGCTGAATTCCTTTTCAGGAAATGCATGACGTTAAAGAATTCGTGAGGAGCTGCCTATCCTGACTCAGTCGAATGTAGAGCATCAGGTGACATTTACCATTGTTATAGGCCTTGCAAAAATGATATTAGATGTCTCCTTCATATCAATATAGATGACAATTTTATGTGACTCCAATAAACCAGAGTTATACGTATTTATAAGAAGCACGGATTGAGGTTCCGGGTGAGCCAAAAAGACTTAACACGTTTCGCAGTATTGGGAATAAAAATTACACGGCCAATATTCAAAAACTGAGATGTTGATCTATCAGTCAAAGGCTAACTTGTTCGGAATACTATCTGTGAAAGTCTTTCGCATTTCTGTAGAAGAGCCAGACGTCTGTCCAAGCGCTTTGGAGTCGGCGCAGTATCGATCTCAGGGTCATCGCCCTTGTCCTTTGTGAATTTGCGATTGCACCAAAATGCTTCACTCGTCTAATTGATGAGCAAGCCAATCAGAGTTAACGTCTTTTCCTTTGTGATTTACAGAAAGGGGAATTCGCAGTATCCCAAACAATAACTTAGATGCGAAAATTTTGTTCGGTAAAATCACTCATCTGTGATCCAGAAATAGAAAAATGCCGGCTAGGGGTTTATATGGGAACCAGAATTCCTCCATCCATCCATCCATCCATTCTAGTCCATCATTGACTTGCCTAGACTTATGACGATGAGTCCCTTGTATCCCTGCGGTAAACCTTGCTCAAGAGGGACTCATAATGAAACAGTGAAAAACTTGGCCCTATTTTCTTCAATCATCAATGGAATTATGAAAGAATCACGGCTTCGAATCTCCATCCCGTGGGAGTGTTTTCAATCCTTCAATCGAATCGAAAATTCGATCACATTCTCACCTTAACAATAGTAATTCACAAATCTCGCAATCTGATTGGTACGTTAGGAATTGCGATGTTTGGGCCTAAATAGGGCCAAGTTTTTCAGAGTAATACTATGAGTCTCTATTGCCCGAAGCGCCATCATGAACTCAAAGAGCACAGGGCAATAAGAGACTCATCGTCATCAGTCTATGACTTGCCATTGAAGTTGAAATTCAATACAAGAATCAGTTTCAGAAATAGAATTTAAGTGTCAACGTCACGTAAAACATGGACCAGAATGGAACATGGAATTCTCGCTACCACGCAAACCCATCACCAGCATTTTTGCTAATTTCTGGGTCTATTAGATTGAGGGATATTACCAAACAAAATTTTCGCACTTAAGTTAGCCCTTGACTGACAGATAAACATTTCAGTTTTGAGTATTGGTCGCATACTTTTTATTCCACCGCCTGTCAAACTTGTAAACTTTTCTTAGACTCACCGGATACGGTGTCACTTAGGGCATTGTGTTGATTCAGCATGTGTATCGCATTTAATTGTGGTTGTCGGAGCATAGGAATCAGATCTTTAACAAATTGCTGTAGAACAAAGATCTTTTGTTTAAACTATAGAAATAAACAATGATTTTCTACTTAAACAATAGATTCGCCCCGCAATTGGTTGATGAATGTTTGGTTTGATTTAATGACTTGAAAAGAACTTAAATTACTAATCTATAAGTGTTCATTGGCATTATTTGAAATGTTTATAATTTTCAGAATTGTCGCCTTCGCATTCTACTATCGTCAAACTTTGAGTATTCGAGTTAAAAATGGATTCTACTTTATTTGGTCATTTCTTTAAAGTTTCAAAGTAATATAAAGACTTGGCAATTTGAGCATATAATAGAGTACGAGAATGTCAATTTTGTGCTGCTAGAATCCGTTTTAAAAGTCTTGGGACTTTGATTGCTGGTCACTGGACAACAAAAGCATTTTTTTACTTTAAATAATGTAAGTGATGATGTCTCGTTCAATTCCTACGCAAACCATCCTCCATCCTCCAGGACACTGCCGAGTATTTGCTTATAAAACATTTTCGGCCCCAGACATTTGACTGCCGGTATTTCCCCTTCCCCCAGGGGCATTTGACAATGTTAGGAGTTTTGTTCTCGGTGCCCAGCCCCCGGACATTTTGTCAGAAAAATTTGCCCAGCCCTGGCCATTTGTACAAGAGAATTTTGTTGAATCCTGAGATACCTGGGGAATCCTGAGGAACTGAACGAGGAACTGAATCCTGAGGAACTGAACGAGTCATAAGTGAATGTGAAGCAACGTTTTTAGCGTCAATTAATTGCTGGGATTACAGCAGTAGAGAAGCCCAATCGAATCCATGAACCTATGTCAGGGCGGTCAAGTGTTGTTGGTGGGGCTAGAAGCCCGTCTGCCCATATATTCTGATTGCAAAGTCAGGGGATTGCACCACTGCACCAAACACAATTTCAATTATTTGAGTTTCAATTGATTAGGGGGAGAAACACTATGGCTGAAGATAATTCGATGATAGCTGTCTTTTTATCGCGAAAATTACTTCAAGCCCCAAGGCCTTTAAAACAGATTTTGATCAATTAGAATATATTGAATAGATGAAGACTACTCCACAATAGTATGTAGAAATCAGTCAAATTTGCAGCATGAATGTTTAGTTGCAAGCAAGATTTTAGTACATCCTTTCTTCGTGATGTCAGTTTCATATACGGGAGCGTGGCTTGACGAAATACACTTCAAGTTGTGTCTGGATGAAGACGTGAAAGCAGTGATGGGGCCATTGGGAGAGGAAATGGGAGTCGGGTCCCCCACTTTTTCCGACCCAAGTCTTTCAATTCGTCTAAATCCATCTGATGAGGAGCTGGATGGTTATCTATAGAGTTTGATGGACAAACAAGGTTATTTTCTGACGGTAAAAAGGGTATGTTTGCGTTTACATTCTTAACTATTACTTCGTTTCCTGCGACCCATGCATGAACCTAAGCGCAATGTCAGGTCAGGACTCCTGATTCTATGACGTAACGGTTCTGCAGGCCATAGGACTTTCCCACAGGATTTGTTGTTTGTTAGTCCTTGTTCATGCATGCGCCCTGCTGTCATTTTTCGATGACCACTGCTGGAAGTGTCGGTTCACTTTAACGAAATTATTCGCTCGCTTTTTGTTTATTTAATAAAAGGACAAATCAGCTTAAATGTGCAAATTTTCTGCTTCTCAAGTAAATATCTTTTGCCAACAGACATCAAACTTTTTAGCATTATAGGCCTGTTTTGGCCTAGCTGAGTTTCAGACTTCAATCTTTGATGAATACACAACATCCATACTACAAGGAAGATTGTACGATGCATTGTCTTTTTTCCTGTTCTGTAGTTTGAATTTACGTGGCAGAATATTCGATGAAAACATGTAGACTTTTATGGTTAAGAAGTGGCAGAAAATAAAGATGGTATGATGAGTTTTATGGATATTTTGTGTGATGTGACGTCATTGAATTGCTAAATCATAAACCACCAAAGTGACAGACTTGCTTGAAACCATATTGTAGACATCCATAAACTATGGCTTTCCTGGAAAGTTTTCTTGTTGCGTCAGGCAGTTAAGAAATTATGATGGTTTACAGTTTTTTTGAAAAGTTTTCTTGATCTCTCCAAGAAGAAGAATCAATGACTTCAGAAAAGTTCAGCTGCAGAATTATAGCGAAATAGTTAAAATTTCTTCGAAGCCACCAGTTGAACGAAATAGGTCATTGAATTTCATACCCACCCACCTTTTTAATATTTTTGAAAACTGTGCTCTACTTTTGACAATTTTTTATATTTTAACAAAAATCATAGGCCTCCGTAGACTATGTTTTCCTTGAAGCTTGCATCGTTTTTCCTCCAATGATGATCTGAATTGTTGACAAGCGGTTTATAAATTCGTTCGATAACCCTCAAAAGACTTGACGCGTTTACTCTTCTTGCTTTCATTTTGAGATGAGCACGAATTGTTTAACTTTTCCACATCAAATGTGACCGGCTGTATTCATTGGAAAAGGGGAAATCTTCCTGGTTATACAATTTTGTTTTTGCAGAAAGCAGCGTAAGTCGAAAAGAAGTTGTGCGAATTTGTATCCAAAGCAGTTTCTGTGCTTGTGAGTGGATGATGTTGATGACTGCTGCATTCTTTGCAGTATTTTGCTGCCGTTGCCTCGAAGTGGCAGGTATTTATTTTGACTCAGAGTTCAATTAGTTTGTATTAGATTCTTGGAGCTCAAACACGACGTCCATAAAGATCAGCATAACCCTAGAGTTATAAATTTTTGTGTTTATATCTTTTGTATCCTTGTATATTATAAGGTATTTGCTGAAGGGATTTTTTTGTATATGAATAATCGGTAATAATAATGAAAATAATAGATGGTAATAATAGGTTAAAAAGAGCAATTGCTTTAAGAATTCAACTGTTGCTAAAGACAAAGCTCGGAAGGAACGCTCGACGAGAAGACCAAATTGGGGTAAAGTGGGTTAATGTATAATCCTGGGTATGAAAGAGTCAGAAAAATTTACAAATCAGTTGCATAGCTTTTCCAGAGTACAAAAACATGTCCAACCTTCCTCCAGGTAAATAAAGGTGTTTGTTGATAGAAACTTCCTCATGTTTGAAAGAAAATGTATGTGTTTATGGTGTGTTATTCCTTTGCTTTGCGAGACCTTCCTCTAGGTCAGGGACAGAATGACCGGTCATGTTTTCCAGACTTTGTGCTTTTCCTGAACGAATTTGAAACAACGGCAACGATGTGTCACTCGCCCGGAGTCTAAACCCCAAAAAGAAATAAAGTAAAAATTGCAAAGTCACAAAAGTTAGACTACGAAATTACAAGCTTACAACGAGTTAGAATATTAACAGTTCTAAGATTTCATTTTCAGAGCAAGTATCCCAGTCTTTTATCGTTCTCGAAAAGAGACTGTTTCTGTATGACTCTGTCTTACATAGAAGTGGTGTAAATGTTTGACTGTTATAGCTGCATTGTCTTGTGCTTGCTGTGTTTCTTAAAGCGAAGCGGGGAACGTTTGCCACAGAAGTGTTGTTCATGATCTTTTTTAATAACCTCCGACGAGCTTGCTTTCTTCTTTCCTGTATTGTTGATATGTCTAGCCTTTTCATTTGGGCAGTCATACTACCAGGTTCATGTTCTTTGAAATTGGACGCAAAGCGGACTGCTATTCTCTGCAGTTTCTCTAGACCTTGGATCTGGATCTGGTTATCTCATAGTTACCATGAGATAGTTAATGACGACATACTCCTATTTACATCTAGGCAGCGATGCAGAGTATAAACTACAAGTTGGCCTCTTCCAGAATCACAATCCAACCGTAATACCTGTGAAGAATACTTCAAGAACGTTGCAAGTTTATTTTGATGTCGCTTTAAGGAGCATTCAGAGTCTGGTAAGTTGAAGTGAATCGAAATTATTCGTTGATTCGCATTGGTCAGTACATCCTGATTTCACGGAAGAGAGACTTTACTCCACCTTTCCTCTCAGCCCCGGGGCTGTAGTGGGGCTGGCAGGTGAGTTGAAAAAGTCTCACATAAACAGTGACTGAAATTTACCTCGCTTCTCAGCCCCGGGTTCGGGCAGGTGAAGTGTTTTCCTCATGTAAACAGGGCCTTATTCTTACGATTTTCATTTTTATTCTTACCTAGGATGAGAAAAGTCAAACTCTCGTCGTGTCTGCATGGATCCGTTTGGTAAGGTCGTAGTTTTCTTTTCTTCATTGTTTGTCACTTCCACTTCATCATTATAGTAACATCATTATATAAAACAAATACATTAAAATTCAAATACATATTTAAGAAATACTGGTAAAAACACCCCCAACTGTGATGGCAGGGATAACACTAAAGTCGACCTTATTTCCATAATGGTCCCCTCAGAGGTGGTTGCTTAGTGTATCAAACATTTAAATGAGCTCCGTTTCCAAACCATGGGCGATAGAACACCCAATGAGTAGCAGTTTGAAATTATTATCAGAAGCGAGCCACCTTTACTCATTTTTTATTTCATTTTTACTTGGTATGCAATCACCTTTCACTGTTTCATGATTTTGAAAGTTTTCGGTAGTGCGCCGCCGTAAGTGCAGAGCCACCTTTCAAAATCACTAAACAGTTCAAAACACAACAACACAATAGGTTAAGGTGGCTTGCTTCTGATATAAATTTCAAACTGCTACACACTGGGTATCCTATCGCCCATGGTCAAACTGTAAACAAAACCATGATAATGCAATTTTTGGAAAGGTGATATCACACAGGCTTTTGTGTCGTTTTCTTTTTCAAAATGAAAGTGTCATTTTGAAGATAAATCTTTGAACATCACAGAGCGCTGAAGACAATGGACGGACAATGGACATGTGTATAAATGATGGTGTTTACAGAGTTGCGTACAGTTTGGTGATGGAGCCCCTTTAATAGACAAGAAACTTGATAACAAACTTGGATCAGGCCATAGAACTAAAAGTTTCTGAACTTCATATATATGAAATATTGTCGATTTTAGTACTAAAAGTTTCTCAATTGGTGTGAATGCAGAATTATCAATGTGATCGCTAACACTGCCGCAGATAGGTTTCTTGACACATAAAACATCATTAAGGAATGAACAGTGTTCTGTTATGTTGAAAAACAAAAATGGTCCGATGATATTGCTTAATAGTAAAGGTTCAACGATCTGTTTGCTATAATTTGCTTTTTACTTTGAAAAGTTTCTTATAATACTTCTTAGTACTAGAGTTTCTTAAAATTTCGGCCATCTTAGTACTTGTTTCTTATAAACCAGTTTCTTACAAAAAAACGCGTATGGTCACATGATTTGAAATGGGAAAAACAATCCATTGCCGACTGGGTCTATTGAGCGTTGCATCTGTTATTTTCACATTTTTTACAGAGATGGAAAGATGAATTACTAACTTGGAATCCAGTGGATCACCAAGGAGTAACAGAAATCAATGTCAACAAAGAGAAACTTTGGACACCCGATGTCGTATTATACAACAGGTAGGTTTGCATGAAGAACTCTAGCTCAAGCTTTCTCTTTGGGGGCAGTAGACAGCCGGCAGGATGGACTTGCTACAAGTCTCGCTCTTGATCAATAAACAAACGGGAGGGGTCAGAAAAAGGAAAGGGAAGGGAAAAGGGAAGGAGAGCTCTCGTTCCCTTCCCTTCCTTTCCTTCTTCTTCCCTCCCGTTTGTTTATTGATCAAGAGCGAGACTTGGACCAAGTCCACCTGCATGGCAGGCTTAAAAGGTGCTATGAGGCAAGAATCTTTATTGATGCATGATGACATGATGACAACAACAACGTCTTTATTTTTTCTCATATTTGAGCGTCCATCACTCTATCAATAGCGATAACTACGAATATGGAATCAGGTTAAGCGTTGGCCTTAACGGAAAATATAGGTCCACACTCCTCAGTTGAACAAAGGGCCATTAGGAATCGTTCTGTGAAATGTAAAAGGCCCTTGTACATATAACGAAATTGTACCCCTTTGTTGCAGGGGGTACTATCCCGTTAGGACCATTATCTTAACAAACAAATGCCCTTGAAGTGTCTTGCTTCTCAAAGGATGCTTCCATCGGTCCTAAGTAAGGCCCCGCATTTAAGAAACTACTTTTTCACACCTTAACCTAAAATGTCTCTTATGATCTCTGATACTTCTCATGTTTAGGCTCAAGTTTGTAGTTAAGTTTCTAATTCATTTTCTTCGAAGTCCTAGGCAAATATGTTACACCAATATGGGACTGTCTATGGGTATATCATCCATATTCATCCATATGTGTATGTCAACAATGATTGTTAAGGACATGAATTAAAATTTAGGTAAAAATCTGTTAAATCCAAAATATCTTGCTAGCGAGCAATTCTTAATGAATCCTGTAATGCTCTCACTCTATCAGAGCAGCACTTAGAGTCACTCAAAATACAAGAAACTTTATTTTGGGTGTGAGCCTCAACAGTTTCTTATAGATAGGGGGCTGATCATTTTTCAGTAGCCTGAAAGTATCTTTTAGGTGGCTTCTTAAATCATGGGTCGCAGGAAACGAAGTGATAGTTAAAATGTAAACGCAAACATACCTGTGTCTTTATCGTAGCTTCTGCCTTTCTTGGCTTTACTTTGCGTCGCTGCCACAGCTCATTTCACTGATTCAAGTTTGTACTGGCCTAATGGCCTTATTCAGTTTCTCAGCAAAAGCGAGGCTGCCCTCGTCCTCTCTATTTTTAACTATCACTTCGTTTCCTACGACCCATGCTTAAATGCCGGGCCTTACTGTATATGAAGCTGTGACTTAACTCTTTATTTTTTACAGTGTTCACAGTGAAGGATCTGGCTTATTCTTTGACTCCATGGAAACTCTTGCCATCTTACGAAGCAACGGTGAAGTAAGTTGGTTGGCGCCGCTGGTCTTACAAAGTGCTTGTTTGATTGACATCTCGCAGTTTCCTTTTGACAATCAAACATGCTCTTTAATGTTTGGACTGTGGAGTAAGACTTTCTCTGATGTTGAACGCACGAATCTGAGCTTAACTCGAAGCCACGGCGATTTGTCAGAATACAAGAAAAATGGTATCTTTCGGCTGGATGGCATGCCCGCACAGACAAATGTACGTTACTATGAATGCTGCCCTGGTGTGCCGTACAACCGGTTGATTTACAAAATCCACTTGACTCGAAGAACGAAGTTTTATCTACTCGATTTCTTCTTTCCAGCTGTTGTTCTGCTTTCCGTGCTCTTCGTGTGCTTCTTGATACCCCCTGAAAGCGGGGAAAGAATTTCTCTTGTCATCTCAATCGTCCTAGGCCTAATGCTTCATATGTTTCATGTCTACGATCACATACCGCACACCAGTGATGCAATCCCGGTCATAGTGCAATTCCTAACCGCAACGACCGCCGTGAGTGCAATAGCTTTGTTTATATCGGCAGTAGCGGTTAAATGGTCACATTGTACCGAAGGTGACCTACGAACCATACCATGGCTCATCAAAGTGCTTGTTAGTAAGCATATTGCACGGGTAGTCTTTGCAAAACGAAAAACAAAGGGTAACATGGCGAAATCACAGGGTATCAAGGAACTTACAGATAGCAATATGAAAGCTACGTCGTCCCCGACAGAGAAGCGTACCACGTCATCCGAACGCAAACTACGTGCAAAATCGCCACAAGACCTTGAAAGCTCGAAAGATAACGATACATGCAAGACAACTTCCAAAGAGCTCACCAGCGTGAAAACCACTACCCAGGTCACTGAGGAGGAGTACACCTCGTTTTCAAGTGAAACTGTAGTCGGCAATGACCTTAAATCGATGGATAGCGACAGTGATACTGAAAGCATTGCAGAAATGGTCTCTGGGGGTAAGCTCACTTTTGAATATGTTACACGAGGAGTTCTTTCAAGTCCCGCAAATGACTTTGAGGACCTTTCCAAGCGCAGCACAGCTTACAGAAGATTCCAGGAATTAAAAACGGAAGTAGGGGGATTCCAAGAAGCCAGAAAAGTTATGAAGCACCGGAAGTCAATAGAAGTAAAAGAATCCATTGAAATTAGCGACATGGTGGCGTTCAAGAAGCTGCAAAACGTTGATAACGCTTCGGAGATTGAGGAAAGCAAGACAATGGAGGAATCTGCCTCGCTTCCATTTCAAGCAATTGATAAAGGCAAGTCTCTCATGCAAGAAATCTGTGCTGATGTTAGTGTTGTTACTAGGAAGATTGAAGAGAAAGAAGCTGCGGAGGAATATTCTGAAGAGTGGCGGCACGCTGTCCTTGTTTTTGATCGATTTTCAGGCATCATCTTGGTATTGGTTACTTTTATTGCAGGACTATATATGTTCTTGTCTGTTCCAAAAATTTACGTTTCATAACAAAACTTTTTGTGTCATTGCTGCTGAAACTTTTCTACGAATTATCTTTGGGAAATCAGACTTTTTCATTTTCGTTGTGCAAAACGGTGTCTTATTGCCCATGATGATAATGGGTGGCGTAGGAATTTTAGATTGCACTTGATTGTTTAAAATTGATGCACGAAACTCGATAACGATTAGGGGGTTTAGGCTAGTGTAGAAATTTTAGATTGTACTTGAGTAATGAGAATTGATGGACGAAGCTTGATAAAGTTTTGGGAGTTTAGACTGTAATTTTTGGTGCATTGAATGTTCAATTTCTCGGACTGATGTATGCTTTGGATAGAGTTCGAATTTTGTCAACACCAGTATGGTGTATGGTTTATATCTTACGGAGGATTAGAACAGGGAATAGACCTTTTAGCTATTCTGAAAAAGAATCCTAATCGAACAATACTTTGCTACATTTTGTAGAATTTTCGAATGTGCACAATAGTGATAGAAGCTCTAACGCCACTCGATCGAATCTCGTGTATAAAAATGTATAAAATAACGCTCGATCCAGGCTCTTTTGCAGAATAGCTAAAAGGTCTATTATTTATTCTAATAACTTTCGGCAAGATTTGAGATGTTCTCACTACAATGTATACTATGCTGAACGATCGCAACGTAGTTTGTACTGCTGAGTGAGAAGGACAAATCCTCGTTTACAGGTATCTTTTTTAAAAGAAACTGCTGATAGGAAAATCAACTGTCAGATCACCAAAAAATTAAGAAACTCCAGTACTGGGAGAGTATAACATAAGAAACTACTTATTCTTATAAAGGGATCCTCTTCTTAACATATTTCTACTTAATATCCACTTGTTTCTTGTATCATATTGCTTGTAAGGTACTTGAGTATAGTCTAAGCATTAGAAAGGCTTAAAAAACCCTGTTTTGAACAGTTCTTGATGTACCAGGTAGTAGGCATGAAGATTGTTATGGAACCTTTAAGAAACTCGTAAGAAACTCTGAGTACTTAAACTGACAATTTTAAGAAGCTTCCAATACTGGCCCAAACTCTTAGTTTCTTATAAAAAAATACATGTAGCCCTCCCAGTTATCGAAACAACCAGAACAAAAATGACAACAACAACATTATTTTCTTTTGTTGAAACTGGGACTTAACGTACAGACTGACATGGAGCTAGTAAGGAACTCGTAAGAAACTCTGATTACCCAAAATCTGATGATTTTAAGATGTTTTTAGTCCAGGCTCAAAATCCTTAATTTCTTGTAAAAAGTAAGTAAACGTTATCATTTCTTAGTAGTTTGCTCTTTTGCTTTTGAACAGGATTATTTGCGATTTGAAGTAGCGTTAAGAGTTAGATTTATGCCATCGATCAGCTTTATATATTCTGTTTACATAGTTCACAGTAGTAAATACTCCATTCCTTGTTTCTGAATAAGTTCTCAATCGATTGTCAGGTCCATTGTTCTTATCAAACATCGTGTTTGACAAACGCGAATTCCAGTTTGATCATTTTGCGTTGCATTTGGATTTTTCCCACACAGTAAAGCGGATGTGGAAAATTTTCTTGCGGAAAAAGTACAGCAAATTGTTTTAATTTACGCAAAGAGGCATAGTCCGAAGCACAACGAATAACTTGTTATGTAAATAAGAAAATTATTAAGATTTTTGCGATAAGGAAACTGTCTCAACTCTGTAGCATTATTTTTTCGGTTACGTTTGAAGTAAGCGATATTTTTATATCATTACAGAGGGAACTGTTTAGTTAAAGAGAATTTTGCGCAGTTTTCAGGAAAATATTTGCAGGCTCACAACAAATACACGTTTTTTTTTTATAAGAAACTGGTTTATAAGAAACTAGTACTAAGATGGCCAAAATTTTAAGAAACTCTAGTACCATGTCTGAGAAGTACTAAGAAACTTTTAAAAGTTAAAAGCATAAATATTATAGCAAATAATCGTTCAACCCTTATTCTTGAGCAATGTTATCGAACCATTTGTGTCTTCAACATAAGAGAACACTGTTTATTCCTTTATGATGTTTTAAATGTCAAGAAACATATCTGCCGCAGTGTTAGCGACCACGTTGCTAATTCTGCGTTCCAAAATAAGAAACCAATTAAGAAACTTTTAGTACTAAATTGGACAAAATTTCATGCGAAATTAAGAAACTTTTAGTACTATGGCCTGATCCTAGTTTCTTATAAAAGAAAACGTGTAAAAGATAGTACATTTGCTCTGAAATGATTTTCTTTCTTTATTTCTTTTAAACAAGCATATTGACGAGTGCAAAGAACGCCCAGAATCAGATATCCGAAGTTTTTGGCTGACCACTTAAGTTGATAGCGTGAAAGGGTAAAGCGACATTGACTTGAAATATTCATAGACGTAGGAACTGGGGGGCACTGGGGGCACGTGCCCCCCCCAAGATTTTGCAATAAACAAAGAAGTGCCCTTTTCATCTTTAGAAAATGCCCTCGAAGTGTCGTGCCCCTCCAAGTTTCATGTGCTTCCTACGTCGCTAGAAATATTGTTAAAACTGGAGCTAAGATACTTCGATGAATCATTTCAAGAAATTCCAAATTTTTCCTTTCAAAAGCCGTTATCGCCCAGGGTCCTTTGCAATTTGACCGAATGGAAGGAAATGACTCAATACTGCAGTAGTTGAAATCATAAGAAATAAACTTTTGACTTTCGTTTACTTTTTTATCAATTTAACCACTGCATTATCGATCCATGTTTTTTGTAGTTTTTAAACAGTTTGAAATCGCTGAAAGCACGCAAAGGACTCTAGGTAACATTGGCTTTCCAACAGAAGCCGGGCAAATTTTGATTTGGGACATCATTTCAAGATAAGAACCCTAAATTTGCACATTGAGATATCAGAAAATAACCCAAAAAATAACGCAACTTAATTACTGGCAACGATATAAGAAATGCCTTCTGTATTTCTAGACTAGAGTGAAATCATTTATTGTATTCCTTGGATGTCCATTACTCCTTTATCCCAGTTCTTCTGCGTCTCCAAGTCATTTTGTATCCCTTTCTCTTTTCCAAAAGCGAATCTTTTAGCTGCTGGGGTTTGTGACATAGCTTGGCCTAACTGGTATGCTTCAATCTTTAGGCCTTCTTCTATTGGAGTCTCGACTGCCGCTGCCACACATCTCTTGCATGCCGTAATAGACCCAGCTGGAAACTTAGCAATCCGGTTTGCCAGTTCTTCAACAAACGGACCAATCTCATCTGGGTTTAACGCGCGGTTTATGCTTCCATACCGCTCTGCTAAGTCCGCGTCGAAGTCATGAGCCCCAAGAACGATTTCCATTGCTCTTCCCATCCCAACTTGGCGGGCCAGCCTCTGCGTGCCTCCTCCGCATGGGACGATCCCCATACCCACCTCCATCTGCATGAAAACCGCCTTGCCGCGAGCGGCGAAGCGCATGTCACAGGCCAACATGAATTCGTGTCCACCCCCACGGGCCATGCCTTCGACTTTAGCAATAGTTGCCTGCGGGAGTGCGCTTATTCTTTGCAGCACTTTTTGGAGGTACAGAATGGGTTCATCCCGAGATCTTTCCGCGGCTGGAATCTCGCACAGCATGTCGATGTCTGCATGGCATACAAAGATGTCTGGGTGTGCCGATTGGAAAACAACTACTTTGATGTTGCGATTTGCCTCTAAAGCTTCTGCGAAACGATCCAAATCATCAAGCATTGGCTTGCCTTGAACGTTCACTGGCGGGAATTCGAATGTTGTCCACGCCACGCCTTCTTTTACCTCCACTTTGAACGTTGTAAATCCTTCATAGGCCATGTTAAAATTATGATACAGCGACCGCCTGTTACCTGCTCGTTTTACTTCAGTCCCGTTCAGACAATGCACTACAAAGCGAAGCTCGAGCCAATAGAGTCACCCTTTCGAAGCTCTGCAGCAGAATACAAACATGGGCTCTGGGCTCGCTTTGTTTGTAGACAATTGTGGCGTGAATTTGATCCTACATCCCAGAAGTAATATTTGTATTCACAATTGTCATGGCACAGTCGGTGATGAAAGTTGTGGGTCCAGAAGAATCTCTTCACGACACTCTTAACACAATTTGTGTAGTCTCACTTCCTTTTATTAGTCGACTGAGATAAAAACGTGGAAAGTATATAGCGCTGCGGCTCCATTCCCCCGCAGCACTTTTTATCTCAGTCGACTGATAAAAGAAAGTGAGACTTGGACAAGTCCAAGGAGGTTCAGAAATGGAAATTTCCTTTACTTTCGTCTTTCGGTTAAATGGTGTGCATGCTCCTCCGCAGCGATTTAAGGAACTCTGAGCATTGGAAATCTGATGATTTTACGAAAATTTCATCACTGACGCAAATCCGATAGAATGATTTGTGTAAGCACTTTGAAACCAGAGGCAAAACATAATACAACGAATATCTCGAGTTTTGTCAAATTTGGCATGACATGGACAGATATGACAATTTTATGCAACTGACAATTCATCTAAAGTTTCGTCATATTTGACACTTTTAATACACCCACCTGGTTTTAATAAACAAAAATAATTGTTGTGAACCCTAATCTGGTTCGGTAACCATCTCTTCGATGTGAATTAATTGTAGGAATTTCTATTGACATGATTCAGCAGCAAACAGAGAAAAATTGCAACTCAAAAGTTTCGTTTATGAACGATATCTAACGAAGAAAATGCTGCCTGAATATATAAAGATTCGCAGAGAACCTTAGGAAAAGGAGCCACGTAAGTCTCTACGTATTGAAATTTTTGCTCACACTCGTCCCACAATTAGAAATCACATTGTTTGTTGCAATTTGTTTGTTGTAGCAAATTTCCTACCGATTGAGTAAAAATAAACAGTCCCTCTTTGAAAGGTCACAGCTCCCTGGAAATCAAAACGATGATATTGGCAAGTACAGTAAAAACTCGCGTATAAGAACCTAGTGATTAAGAACCTACAACCTGAAATTTTTAAATTAGACTTCCGACTCTTGATTCAGCCTGAAATTTGAAATAGTTTCTTATTTATGAAGATCATCAAATTGAATTTAAGGTCAAGGTGCTTAGTCATTGAACCTACACAAACTGATAACACCAGCAAAGAACTCTTAAAATGCTTTGAAAGCTTTTCATTGGATTCCATAAAATTTCTGATTCTTCCACAAACTTCTGCTGTGAATAAGACCTTCTGAACTCAAGTGCTGTCAACTGACAGTAACTAATAGGCTTGAAGTTTGAACTGGAGCAACAGAATATCTGATAGCCCTGAAGAAAATAGGAACCAATTTAAGAACCTGAACAACCTCAATTCCCTCTAAATACCAAATACCCTATATATAATAAGAACCTAGTCAGGCTGACTTGCAAAATTGTAGGTTCTTATACGCGGGTTTTTACTGTATATCACTATAGGATAGGCATGTTGCAGATCCAAAGTTTATTTGGCAAGACTATTGCTTGGCAAGCCAAAGATTGAAGGAGCATTCATTTTGGAAGTCCCCAATCACAATCATTTTTTGCAATGTTTTTAAAGATCTGCCGTTTATGCCTAAGAACTCAATACAGAACTCACTCTCTTTAAAATTGATAATCTAACATTAACCTTTGCAGATACAGAAAGTTGAGAGAATGTTGCTTGGCTACCTAAAGATTCACTCGAAAATGTTGGACATTTTTCGACTTTGTAAGTAATCACATTCTCATTTTCACGTCAGCATACGTTACAGAAGCACCATACGTTACTGGCGTTACTGTACCCCCGTCCCTGGAGGGGGGATACTTGACCAAAATTTGTATGGGGATGTACCCACGAAAAATTTTTGAATCAAGCTCCAGAAATTTTGCCTTCAAATGATACCCGATTGTAGAAAAAAATCGGTGAAAGGTATACTCCAAAACACAAGAATTTGACTAAATATCAACCGATCTAACAAAATTTCCCCCTTTGACTTGTTTTTCAAAAGTTGGAGGGTAGCAGCTCCCAGCCCAGTAGCCCCGCATGTCTCCTTCGCCTGTGCGAACAAGACAGTTATCAATATTACCTTGTATGTTGTTTACTCTTCCTGTATATCAATCCAATTTTCGTTAAATTTCCCGAGCTGTGTAGTGTTTTAAAGATTGTCTGTTTCACCTCGACCGCTATCAGTTTTACTTTTCACCGATCATACATAATTTAGCACTATGCTACACCAAGCTTTTATTTTCTTTGATGACTGCATTATCAATGTTTCGATTAAATCATTTTGTATTTACCGGGTACCAAGGCAAAAAGGAGTACCGATTCTTTTTATCCAGTCTTGAAAATCGGAGAGTAAATAGTTTTTGCTTAAATCTCAAAGAAAGCTGCAGAAATAATTCAGTGGCTTGCAGTGATATTTTCACCGCAGTAATTTTCATCAAAATGACGTTGAGATGGATTATGTTTTCAGACAAGTGAGACCAAAAAACGACGATTACATTGCTGGAGCGTTTCATAAAGTTTCTGATTTTCGTTCAGGATTCAAAAGTTCGGAAAGCACCCACACAAAAGAAACTTGATTTTTCAGTGTAGCCTAAGGAGTTTCTTATGCATTGATAAGGCCTTTTATGCCCATTTATTCATTCGTTCATTCATTCATTCATTCATTCTTTATTTTATCTTAATATGCAGGAGAGATTGAGACTGCTAGATATTTCTTTCTAATTAAGACCTAATATCCTTGCAGCATCCAGAAATGAGATCTCTGGTTTTAACGTCCCTTCCGAAGGACGGCGAAGTAAGTTACTTGGTTAGGCATCAAGGGAATGTCACCAATCCCGATTTTGACCCCACGCCACAGAGCTCAACTTCTTTAGCTAATGGAAATTGCTTGGGCCGCTCGGCCACACACGCCTGCCTGCCTGGCCTGCCTGCCTGGCCTGCCTGCCGGCCTGCCTCTAGTCAACTGCATCATTCGAACTGAAAATTCGACAGCATTGTTCTTTGCCAAATCTCGGAATCTGACTGGTACTTCAGGAATTGCAAAGTTTGGGCCTGAATAGAGCCAGGTTTTAAAAAGTTATATTATGAGTCTCTGTTGACAAAAGCGCTACTATCCAGTCAAAGAAAACAGAGAAACAAGAGACTCATCGTCCTAAGTCTAGCACAAAGGTACTTATTTGAAAGGTGCCTTGTGAAGGCCTCTTCAGAAACAAGAGACTCATCGTCCTAAGTCTAGCACAAAGGTACTTATTTGAAAGGTGCCTTGTGAAGGCCTCTTCAGAGTCTTTACATAAGATCTTCAACCCTGTTATTTGCTTTGGTAAGGTTCTTGCGGACCTAATAACCAACTGGATAGAGAATCAAACTTTATCAGCCAACTGGGACGAAAATGAACTTAACAACGACAACCAAAACTCAACTTTGCTACCTCTACAATAAGAATCCATGCTTCATCAAACCCAAACAGGTTCTTAATTATAAGGTGCAAAATTTAGGGAAAACAGCCTCTAGGTTCCAATCCTTGTAAGTTCTTATACGCGGGGAGTTATTGTAATTCAAAGCTGAGTCGTATAAAATGCACAATGCCTTTAATCTCGTATTCAGACTCAGCAAACATTCCAAGTGAAAACATTTAAATATCGACAAGACACGGGAGCCTTTTAAACATGTTGAGTTTTAGTTCGACTGAAAAAGCAAGTTTATAAAAGCTCGATATGCAATCCGAATGTTGAAATAACAATCTTAACTGGGTGTCTATTGTGTTCATTGTTCATTTGAAATATAACGCAGTCCGCTTACTTTGAATTGAGTTGAATTCTTGCTAAATGTTCGTTGAATTCTGTTAAATTCATGCTTCATTGCTCTCTTTAGATGTTTATATCCGAAACCAGAGAGATATTTTCAAATGAACAACAAAGCTTGACGGACAAAACTGTTTTCTGAGTGCTGGCAAGACGGGCTGATTTCACGATGGTGAAAAACGGGATGAATTCGTTGTGTCTTGGATTTTTGGTCATGTTCGGGATGATTATGTCTGCAAAAGGTGAGCTTGTATTTTATGATTAATTGTTGATTGTTTACATTTCTGAATGAATTGATTAATTATCAAATTAATTTTACCAAACGGTCAAGAAATCAAGCGAACTGGAATTCGAAGAACAATTCTTTGCGTAATAATTTTGAAGAGTTGTGAAGATCGCGAAGTATTTTCAAATATGTTTCAAACGATATCTATGTTTCAAACATAGATACACAAGAATACACCTTGTCAATCTTTTAGTAATCTTGTTGAAGCAGAACAGTTATTCGTGCAACAAGAGTTTCATAAGGGAATAGAAGTTTGATGACTTTTGATTCTTGAGCGATTGAGCTGAAACATGTAAAAGTATACGTTTTTGTTACTGCGACTGCCGTTACAATAGGGCTGGTTGCCACAGAAACTCCACAACCTCCTTTTGTAATGTCTTCCTTGATTCCCGTCACAGCATGTTGTTAAAATCAAGGGTATTCTTACAGATTAGAATCATAAGGTAATAGAAAGATACATAAGTTTGTAGTCATTTTGACAAGGACTCGAGTAGCGATTGTTATAAGAGGCAAAAATACGCTCAAGGATGAAAAAAGGCTGAAGAGAAATGGGAAAGGAAAAAAACATTTAGTTTCTCAAACCTCTTTGTTCGTCGTTATGTACAGTTTCCAAGGGTGCAAAACAACTTGTCAATCGCTCGCTGTTATAAGGGTTGTACCCATTCCTGAAAGCTTCTTCAAATTCACTAATGAGAGTTTCTCAAAGGTTACTTAGGAGTCTGTGCCATCGTATGTTCATAGTGAAATTTTACGAAATTGTAGACATAACTCAAGCACCCCTTCAAACGAAACAATATGAGAAACGAGAAAATGCGCTACTTTGACTAAAAGAAAACGTTTTTTGTATGATGTCGTTCTTTCCTGAAGTCTTTTTTTAGTAAACTGAGATGTGAATTGCCTATGAATGATATGAAAGACTTTCTGATGAAATAGCTGTATGCAGGCGAAGAACGTCTGGCACACTCGGTAGGCAGAGTTAAACGGACCAATAGTGTTTAGTCAATCTTTGCAGGGCCGAGGAGAGGGGGGTTCAGGGGGGTCAAAAACCTGGGGCCTATGGCCATAAGGGGCCCATGAATAATAACTCAGTTTTTCAAATATGGTACAAAAAGGGCCCCAGTAACTTCTTACATCGCTATAATGTATTAAAAATCAAGAAGAGGCAACTTGCTATTATATCGTGAATCTTGTGCATAAATGACTGGCTACTTTGATGACATGATAATTGTATTTAGAGGCGCAACTAGCTACCAGAGCGATTCTAACAATCTTGATTTTAAAAAGTTTTCCGGGGAAGAATGCTGCGGGCCCCCCTAGATTAGTGCACTTCAGCGTACCTTTCACAACTCACTTTGACAGGGGCCATCTTCCGTTTTGACCCGGGGCCCATAAATCCTCTCCGCGGCCCTGAATCTTTGGCATTTGAATTTAAGAAGCTTGTACAAAGGTTCAAGGAAACAAAATTTTGGAAGGAAAGAATGTTCAGATTAGTAGGAAAACTAGTAGGAGATAGTCCCTGAGAAAACTAGAATGTTCAGATAGTCAGATTAGTAGGAGGAGGGTGGAAGGGGAAAAGAAACAGAGTTTCCAACATTTAAGGGGTGGATAGAATGTTAGTGAAGAAAATTGGAGTTAGCTGAAATGGTAAAGGAGACAATTTCTTCCACATCCACGCTAGTAAAATTGGCAGGAAATTTTGAAACACTGACACAGCTTCGCAGGATGTCAGAGCTTTCTTCCATCACTACATGGTGCTTCAAATTGACGTAGGTGCTCCTAAAAAGACCAATCCTGCAGAAGCAAACTTCCCAGCCAAGAAGGAAAATTAGCAGCCCAAGATTTTGAAATTTTTATAGCATTGTCTGTTCTTTGACAATTGGAAAGAGTTGGAGACGACACACTGCCTCCCACTGCTCCCCACTGACTCAGGGATAGTGTGGCTTAAGAAGTCTTCTGACAGAGGGACTGAAAGTTCCAATATGAAGCTAATATGGCTGGCAGATGCCCTTTCCACACTTAATTTGCCCTGCGAAAATTAGCGAAAATTTCCTCCGACGGAGGGGGGGCTAGTTGCTTACGATATGGAGGCTGTAGCCACCTAGACCTACTTTGACGCGACCCCGTGTGACCAAGGGACCTGTAGACGTATGACCTGAATTCCCTTGTTTCAATGTGCTCTTTGACTTGACGAAGTCGCTTAGGTCAAGACAGCAAGGATTACCGCAAGAATACAACGGACTTAGGTAATCAGTCTAGAAGACTTGGATAACTCTGCAGCTGGTTGCCATTCTTGACTTAGTCTCTGATTACAGCGTTTGTTTTCATCGATCTCCACAGCTTAGGTTAGTCTTTAATCTGGATTTAGCATACCTTTTTGAGAAGTATTTGAGGATATGTCTGCATAGTAAAGAAAATCCACTTTGCAGGAATAAAACAGTTTGTTTAAGAAACAGAAAATCCACTTTACTGCAGAAGAGAATTATCATTGTGGGAAACGGATAATGCAGATTGCTTCGCTGCAGCAACGTAGCAGTGATCTTCTCTATTCAAACACTAGAGTTTAAACAAATGCATGGGCTTTAGGCTAGGATGACCACAGGACGAGGGGGCCCTATATTAAACTGAGTACCAAAGTCCCTTGTATCCCTGCGCTAATCCTTGCTCAACAGTTTTTCCTGAGCGACATCATCAAGTCAAAAGTCACATGAAAACGAGGGACTCCATGTGATAAGTCTAGTTCTATATCAAATTTCGGTCAGGTGTGAGCCGCTAGCATATTCAAAATGGTACTCTTCGCTAGCCTAAGCTGAAGTGCCTAAATTTGGGTTTGACTCTACCAATATTGCCCCACTGTGGTGTTTTTAGGCAGAAATGACCAAATTTTGTCTCCCTAGACCAACTTTTCAAAAAATTAATCTTTGTTTTGACAAGAGAGGACAAATATGTTACCTCATCTTTAGCATAAAAGGACAAAAGTGTGCCCTTTGCTATCTTAGAAATCCAAATTGTTATATATCTTTTAGGTCTGCAATCTCCAGGTACTTTACCATTGATCACACCCCCTCCCCCTAGACGTATGACGAAGAGTCTCTTGTTTCCCTGTGCTCTTTGACTTGACGATGGCACCTCAGTCAGCAGAGACTCATAACATTACTCTGAGAAACCTTGCCCTAATTAGGCCCAATTCGTGATTCCTCCGGTACCAATTAGATTGCGAGATTTGTGGATTACTATTGTTACGGTGTAAATTTTCGATTCGATTGAACAATTGAAAGCGCTCCCACGGGATTGAGATTCGAAGCCGTGATTCCATCACAATTCCATTGATGATTGAGGTAAATAGGGCCAAGTTTTTCACTTTTTCATTATGAGTCCCTCTTGAGTAAGGTGTACCGCAGGGATACAAAGGACTCATCGTCATAAGTCTACCCCTCCCAGTGAGCGCAACAACCACGATACTTTGAATGCCAGACTTGATACCTAGGGTGCAAGCGCGAACGTAGCCTGTATACTGCTCCGGTAACGAGTCTCCAATGCAACTAAAGGTTTTTAAACTGTCACGCTTTGACAAACTTTGAGGCAATTTTCTCATCAAAACCTTTCCAGAATTGACCCCCGGAAAAGATTACATTCATTTGTGACTCTGTGTACTGGCCAAGATATAAGCCTTGTATCTAATTAGTACTGGATTCCAATGTCAACGCTTTAAAAGAACATCCTTGATCACGCTGCATCGATATCCATGCAAAAATATAAGATTAAAATGACCTTCAAAAGAATTTAAAGTAGCAAAGCTTATTAATCAGTAGTGTACCAGACGTTCAAGATTTAAATCCAATCATGTATCAAGAGATGTAAGCCCGATTTAAGTTTTTCATTTTTCGAGCTAGGTAAAGCCTCCAGACAACGAACACCTGTGGGACTAACTGTTTGTTGTAGAGGTTTCCGTTGTTGGGACAATGCTTTTACACAGCTATAACCCGGTAAAGCATTGGAAACTAATTTGTCTGTTTTTGGAGCTGCCCATTATTGGAAGGTGTCTGTTGCTAGAGGTTTCACTGTATATTTGATCGGTTTCTGTGGACCTAGTTGAAGTATGGTATCTGAAAAGTGTGACCTATGCACTTGGAGTGACTGCGGCACCAAATTTCGTTATGAAATAAAGTTTTGTATGAAATGTGCGGTGTATTCGTAAACTTGCAGTTTATTTTATAGATACAATGGATATAATATCCGAAAGGTGTTGCCTAGACTACGAAGAAAGTGGGGGGCTGGGTTGAAGTTGTCGTCTTCACATAGGGTAAGCAGCTGAAGGTTGGAGAAGTCCTCATTGATATGCCCGAGCGCACGAGTGCCGCTCGCAGGCACAGAGTATCATTGTACAGTAGTTACTGAAAACTTTACTGTACTCTGAAGTAATTTGATTGCAGGCAAATTTTTCCTGACTGTTTACTCGCGGGCACATACAACTTTCAATGAGGTCTCGTTAGAAGGTTTGTTAAGGATTAAACCTTGAGATTTTAACCTGGAAATTTAAATGACGCCATTTCACCAGGAATCAGATATGGGTAAATTGAATTCGGGGTTTATCAACGAAATTTGGCCCTTGAAGCATGCTGTAATAATATCTTATCTCTATTTTCAGATATACTGTAATTGCTCCTAATTAGTTTTGTTCCATAATCGCCCAAAGTCAGGATATTGATCTGCTAAGGTGGCTTTTTGGGACAAACCAAATTTATCTTACTTCAATACAAGTTTGAGACTGTCTGAAAATCAAAATTAGCCTAAACAGAAACCCTAGATCCACCGTGAAATGCAGTAGAAACCCGCATAAAAGAACCTGTTTTTATAAGAACCTGGAGTCTGAAATTTATTCTTTTACCCCCTAAAGAAGAACCCTCCAGAGAGGCTGAAACTGGCAGAGGTTCTTTTCAAGAATTCTAGGCATTCTGATCAGAAGTCTTCATTGGCACAAAGATCAGATTTTTCAACAAGAATTCGAGCCTAAATATGTTCTCAAGAATTCTTCAGAATTCTCACAAGCTCGTCGGGATTCTTGTCTTGCAAAACAGAACTAACGTGTGCGAGACATTTGCTGTATACAAGAATCTTAAGAACTTTTGCATGCTCAAATCCAGAAAAAGCCATGTAAGTAAGAACCTTTTCAGGCTGCCCAAGAAAAACCTAGGCTCTTTTATGCGGGCTCTCTGCTGTAGTCAAACTGATAGAACAGTTCAGCTTTAAGCAAAACTTCTCCAGAAAATTCAAGTACAGTACTGCAGAAAGCAGGCTGCTGTAACGTGGTTTCCGTTTAGGCCAAATTTGATTCTCAGACAGTATGAAGTTTCAGCATTCCCTCAAATGACCCTTGGTGACAATGAAGCTTTAATTGCTAAATTACTCTGTCCGATTTCAAATTCTCATAGATGACTGGAAGGTTATTGTGACTGCAAATGAATGAAATTTCGATGACAAACTTCCCAATTTTACGTCATTATGATGACCTAGACACAAATTAATTTACATCTTATTTGAATAAAGCTCCATTGTTTTTTTCATAAATAGCTTATTCACAGAATTTCAAAAACCGAGTTTCTTTCGAGTTTCTTCACAAAGATTGTTTCTTTTTCCCTCGCTCAAAATAGAATTTCTCACGCCATGTTTCTGGTTACTTAGTTACCCATCCTCGTTATGACTGCGAGGCAATGAATGCTTTTCGCGGAACAACGTATCATGTCATTTTAGGACAATGTTGTTTAGTAAATAAAGGCAGAGCTATGTTTTGTTTTTCTTTGTTTGTATCCAGGAAATGATTAATTTGTTTTTTTCGTGACGTAAGAAACACAGTATCTGTATGTAACAACATGTAAATGTTGAAATATTGTCGTAGTTACAAAAGTTTTCATACTGATACAGTCACGTTACTAACTCCATGCATTGTCCTCCGCATGACTCACACAACTTTGAATTTTATCTATATTATTTAGAAGAACTGTAATGGATGTTTCTTTTCGTAGTGAAACTTCACTACTTCATTTGACGCATTTTAAAATATTTGTAATCTAGAGGCATTAACTTAAACATTGCTAAAAAAAACCCATCAACATTGGCCAAGTGCTCACCGGTTTGCTTTTTTTCAATATCATAATTGAAATTCACTTCAGCGTTTGCGTCTGTTTACTTTTATCCTGAGGCTAGATTGCTAGTGAATTTGATCTCGCATTTTGGTAGACTTATGCCTTTTCGTCCCTTGTTTCCTTCGTTCTATGATATGCTGATATCACTTGGTCAATAGGGACTCATAATATTGCTCTTTAAAAGTGGGCCACTCTTTTAAAATGGCCTAAACAAGTGGGAGTTCTCGTACACTCGACAAAATCACTCAAAATTTGGTTTAAAAAGCTCGAGCTTTGAAAAGCAAAACTTATTGTACAAGAATGATGTTAACATGACCTACAGCTCGCAAAATGCATACCTTTCAAGGCAGTGATCATCCTCTGTACAAGCAAATAAAGACTTGAGAAAGTTATGAAGCCAAATGTCTTATCATTTCATGATTACAAAGTGGACTTTTTAATCAGAATTGACGGTGGTAGAAGTATATTCATTTTTTTAACTGATCAGTCATCGTAAAATAATGAGTGACGTTTGGTAATGCACCGTATGAGGAAACGAAAATATCCATACCCTTACGAAATACTTTCTGATGACACGAAGTTCGGAACTTTACTAATCAAAGTCATGATGCCAGGACCCCTCGCAATCGAAAAACAAAACCTCTCCCCAAAACATTCTTCTCCTTAAAGTCCCATTGTCTGCTCTTTTCTTTACCACTTCATCCAGGCATTTTTCAATCATCACTTAATTCATACCCCATGCTTTTACTGAGATTTCATACCTAGAAGTAAAGAATTCCTTGCACAGTTTTTCAGGATCTATTTCTTTGGCATTTTCCTACCTCTGTTGCTACCAACTGCTTCAGCCTCGCGTAGGACGCACTTCTCTAAAGTTTCGTCATAATTGGATTCTACTTTGAGCTGTCTTTGACTGATTTCACTGATAAATTGATTTCACAGAAGTGCTTCGATGAATCTCTCAGTCAAAAATTGTGTGATTATTTTCGTCAAGCTTTGATATAAGTAGCTTCAGTGTACATGACATACCTCGTTGTTTGCTTCTCTCAAAAGTATCATTTCAGCTCTGTTGAAGCCTCCATTGCATTTGTCTTCAACTAAATTAGGCGAGTAAAGACTCGCCTCAGTTAAACATGTTTGGTTGTATTCGTTAAGCCTTGATAAACGTTGCTTGAGTGTGCATTTCTCTTAAAAGTCTCATTTCAGCTCTGTTGAGCCTCTCGTTACATTTGTTTTCAGTTGAATTAGATGAGCTGAAAGATGATTCTCGTAGTCCTCTCGGTCAAAGATATGTATTTATAAAAGTAAAAGAAGTTTCAGTGTGCATTGCATACCTCATCGTTTACTTCTCTCAAAGTTCTCATTTCAGCTTTGTTAAAGCCCAGGTTGCATTTATTTTCTAAGTACCACGTTTTCACTGTATCGGGACAATTCTGAGCCACTGCAAAGCTAATACAGTTCAAGAGAGTTTACGCTGCTCTCGAACAGAATTATTACACAATAACAAAGTCTTTGATTCACAGCAAAAGTGTTGTTATAAATTAGCGGGATACGTGTAAACGTGAGGCCTATCCGAAACACTCCTGTGATGGTAACAAAACTGTGCTGGTGCTGTGTGCTGTGTCGGAGTTGGACTCAAAATGGGGTCAAAGTTAGACCTTGGCAGCGACATCTACAAGGTTGAAGGGTTGGGGGCATATAGTTGTTGCCCTTCATGTAATTTCGGTAAAAATCTGGTGTCTGATTATACTGATTACAGTGAGTCCCAGTTATCGCTCACCAAAACGAGACTACTGCTTGCCAAACCTAGATGGTGGAGGAGGCTGGTAATCAGTCTAGTGTTGGATGATAAAGACGAAGATTCGTTCAAGAAAGTCCATGAAGAGGGGGAGCCGCTGTTCCCAGAGCTCCCCCTGGGTATGTCATTGGACTCAGGTTGACATTTCTCTTACTTTGAGTACCAGAGCCAAAAAAACATAAAAATGACTGTATGTGCCCAGACTACATTCCTGTGAGCCTCTGAAACTCCCTTTGACCATGTTGATTTGAGAAACTCTTAATTCTTTTTCCACAGGAACATTTAGTGAATATGATCTCAAAAAGAAGTTGCAAGCAAATTATATCAAGACAGTTCGACCAGTGAAAAATTATTCAGATACTGTTCAAGTCAAGTTTGACATTGCCCTCCGAACGGTTGTCGATTTGGTGAGTTTGTTGCTGTTCATCTTTTGCGAAGTTTAGGCTACATAATTTTGAAGTTGTGACTGATGCAAATGTGACTATGGACATCAACGGCCTGAAGATGGATCCTTGAGGAACTACAGAAATTTCCCTAAATTTTCAACTATTAGATTCCACACAAAGACGTAAGAACCGGGGAACATTTGGGGGCACGCTCCCTCCAAATTTTGCTGTCATAATGGGAGTGTCCTTTATGTTTCAGGAAGTGCCTCGTTAGGACCTTTGCTGAATAACAAAGTGCCCTTGAAGTGTCGTCCCCCCTCCTGTTTAGGGTGCTTCCCATCGCCCCGATTCCACAAAACACAAATAAATTCATGTTGACACTATGATTGCCAAGACTGTGACTACTTAAGTGGCATTAGATTTGAAGCTTGAATAGCAACGGCCTGAAAGCAGATCCCTGAAGAACTACAGAAGATACCTCAAACCCCCTTTAAACATAACATCTCTAATTTCACCCTAAGTTACTTTGAGAAATCTAGTTATCTATGTCCAAAATTGCTGAGAAAATTTAATTCCCATAAAATCTCTCGGCCATTGGAAAAGACTTCATTATTTCTTTGGACTATGCGCTGAATACGTTTGTAGCCAGTCAAATGGAAACATGATAGCATGAATGACAGCTGAAACATGAAGAGCATTGCCTCAATGATAGATACTTTAGAAAACTCTAAAATGTCTTGTGCTGTAAGAAATGTCTCTGAGAAATTTATGACTTGACATTGGTTCTTTTATTTTTCATTAAAAATTGTGCAAAACATTTCGGATTACTCTATTTTTGAACTACTTTGCAATGTTACGAAGACAATACCATGAGTAGCTAAAGGCTATGCTACCCCATGCTAATAAAAATTTTAAGCTATCTACATACAATTTGATATGAAGGCTTTACACGATTGAAAAAGTAAAGTGATCAGTACTTTTTGGAGTCTGTTCAACACTGGATGGGGCGGTTGGGGCTGCAATAACTCAAACAAAGTCACAAGCAGAACTCTTTTGTTTCAATTTTTAGAAATCTTTAGCACTCTTGTGAGATATCTTTAAAAAACTGTTTTTTCTTGAGAGATCGTATCACAAAATGTTTGAATCCAATCTTGGTATGGCAACGTTTTGTTCTGTTTTGTAGGAAGAAAAGAATCAGTTGCTAACTACGAGCGTATGGATCAGAATTGTAAGTTAATGTTTTTGATGGTTTTTGCACTGTTACCTGACTGAAGTTTCAAAAAGGAGGTAATTCAAGAATCGTGCCACTCCTATTGGTAAATAGTACAATTCCCGCGGGTATCCCGCGAATTCAAGAATCCTGCCACTCCTATTGGTAAATAGTACAATTCCCGCGGGTATCCCGCGAATTCAAGAATCCTGCCACTCCTATTGGTAAATAGTACAATTCCCGCGGGTATCCCGCGAATTCAAGAATCCTGCCACTCCTATTGGTAAATAGTACAATTCCCGCGGGTATCCCGTGGCCTCGTAATTTACGATGCAAGAGCACGTTTTTATCGCCACAACAACTGCTTTAGGCCAGTGAGATTTACAATAAACTCAAATGAAATGACAGTAACAAACTGTATTTGACTAATTGATATGAGTCAAAAATTGAAGCTATCAGGTAATAAAATTCATACTAACCCGTTTTGTAGCTGTACAGTACAGGAAAATATAAAGCCCTCGGTCTTAATGCACAGACCTTGCAAGCTCAGGCTGTACTTTTAAGACCTCGGGCTGTATATTTTCCTGTGCAACACAAAACCGGTTAGTATGCACATAATAGAACTCTTTAGGTTTACCCATAATAGAACCCTTTAGGTTTACCCATAATAGAACCCTTTTTTTCATAAAACTCCGAAAGTGCACAGTACCAGTGAAAGTAGCGGTTGATCAGAGGATCAGATCCAATGTCGCCTTCCGTGTTTCTCTCCACCTGTGACTTTTTAATTCCCCGTTGCTTTTCATTAAGTAGCTTTTCTGTTTATTTCCTCTTCTTGCATCTCTGCTGTAGCAATTTACTTTCACGATTGTTCGTTTGTGCTATTCGGTTTATTCACATGCTGTATTTCTCTGAAATATCTCTGTTTCCTCCGTTTCCTCCTTCCTCCTTCTTTCAGAGGTCTTTTTGTTCCTTGTTCTATGGTTCTACCTTCCCAATGTTTCGATTCATGGTAGCTTCACTATGAAGAATGTTCGAAAAGCAGGATTTTAACGAGGAGCTGATATCACTCGAGGGACTGTGGTCTGGAAGTTAGCCAATCAAAGCACTATAAAATGCATTGCAAGTGACATTTGGCACGAAGCTGAAATCCATTTTAATGTATAGCGTCTGGACAAAGACAAATTTTAATGGAATAATTTTTAACTTTTATTTTTAACGTTAACTTTTTATTAATAATTTTGAACTGAAGTCCGGTCTAACGCAGTTTTGTGTAATCCCAAATTTCTGCTCTTGCTTTCAGTATTGGAAAGATGAGAACTTGGTATGGGATCCAAAGAACTACAGTAACATCAAATCTGCTAATTTTTTACCTCATGAAATTTGGACGCCTGATGTTGTTCTCTACAATAGGTAAGTGAAAACTCTCAATTTTGCCTTGATTTGTGACAAGTAGTTGACCAGCTCTAAGTAAGTTTTTGAATCGCTGGTTGTTGGACCATGTAGGTAACACCTTGTCATCAAGCGAGGGCATGCATCGAATGAATGAGGAGTTATTTAGAACAAGTTGTCCTTTCATTCTCTTTCACTGGTGATGACTTTTGCAAGCACACAGTCATTGTAGCTCTGTACAATGCAAGTCTATCATGACTTCCTTCCTATCATTACTTATCTTTGTTTTAACTTTGCACACTGATTCACCTAACAGCACTGCACTGTATGTCTATACTGCATTCGCACTGACACAGTTAAACCAGCTTCATCTAAACCAGATTAAATTTCAACCAATCAAATGACTGGATTTTTTGGATTGACCAATCACAAGGACTTATTCAAAAACCTGGTTTAATTTAAACTGGTTTAACTTGCAGTGTGAAAGGCACATGACAAACCAACAGTTTGGCACCTCTTCAGACATTGGCTCGCAACAAATAAGATTTACAGCTACTCACGTGCTCGACTGAATTTGTTGTGATGTTAGTGTCTGCCTGAATTCACAGTTCACGGCACAATAGCATATGACTAGTACTACCGTGTTGTGAACTTTATACTGTACTCTATGAACTATGTACTTGCACTTTACACTTTGCACTTTGCACTTACTGTACTCTACTAGCAGCTATTGCATTAGAGTTTGTAGCGTAAATATCTGTCTATCTTAATTGTCACAATTAGTGATTCGTTTCACTAAATAGTAATTTGTATTTTGGGCTTTTAATTCTTTAACATGCACTATTTAAACTTAGGAGGTTGCGGGTGGTAAATAGTACTTTCACCACTAAATAATCATATACTGGACTGTGTAGAAAGACTATTCTGAAGTAGATTTGTTTACCTGCACATGCATGATAGTTGATAATGCACTGCTCTCACCATGAAGACTTTCGCACGTATATGTGGCTTAAGAAGCCGAGGGGTTTATTCAGCCATCACTTCTAAACTATCACACTTAACGAGCCATTGTTACCCAGTTTCCTTTGCATGCTCGAAATTCAAATGTGGCCGAAACGAAAACTAGACTTGTGCCTTTCGACCCTTGTTTCCTTGCGTTCTGTGACTTGCTGATATCACTTGGTCAAATAGAGACTCCTGATATTACTCTTAGACAGTGGTGACAGAAGGTGACTGAAGTTAAAGGTGATCTGAAGCGAAAATTGTTATTGATGCAAATGGATAGCACTTTTGAACGATAAAGAATGTCGTTTACCATTTTGTGATACCTTGTTTCATTTTCTAGTTATCCACTATTTTGTATGATTGGCTGATGACGTCATTTTGTTTGCAAAAAGTAATGAAAATGTACGAGGCTCGCTATGTTTCCTAAAGGAAATTGACTCCAAGAACATTTCTTAAGTTGGCATACCTTTCTAAACATCATATCAGTCCATGAAACAATTTCTATTACATTCATTGAGCTCAACTTAAATGTCTCCGACAACTGTAACCTTTCAAAGCTTAGATACAGCTATATTCCAGTACATCATCCTAGCAATTTGCAAACAAAATGACGTCATCAACTGAAACTTAATATCAGTGGATAACATGAAGACGAAAAGAGATATCAGAGAAATTTAAACAGGAGTCCGTATCATTCGACAGTGCCATTAGTTTGAATCAATAAAAATTTTCGTTTCAGATCACCTTTAAGCTCGGTCGAGTGAGGTCAAACGCCAGATGGGTGACCTCGGAGGCCTGACCTCGCAACTCACATCGCCGTCCTTCGAAAGGGACGTTAAACGAGGGGTCCCATGCTTCACTGTGGCATTCATAGTGGGTCTAAATTAGTTCAAGTAATCCTAACGAGCCTACTCAAACAAAACAAATTTTTTGCTACTACTACTGCTATATTCAATTTTAGACACTCCAGAGATGGGCTTACTAGAGAGGAGTGCTTGTTAGAGAGGGGAGCTTAGCAGAGGGGGGCCTTAATTGAGCTTTAAAAGCAGTCGTCCAACTTTGATTGTCAGACAGAACAAAATCTAAGCATGCCCGCAAAGGATCCTGGATGATACTGGCTCTTTATTGTGCTCTGTAGTTTTTCATTGAATCAACCGCGCCTTTATCATAGCTTGCGTAAGCTTTTACTGCGTGCTCAGGGAAATTTCCACTGTATTTTATGGATGTGCAGCTGTAAAGCACTTTTTGGAAACTTTTTGGATAACGTGGGACAAGAAATGAGAGAACAGCAAAGACTGGGAGATTTTGATCAGACAACATGGATAATGTAACCAGGTGCAAATCACTAACTTAGTTTATTCTTAAAAATTGTAAATTATTTGCTTCTAAAAGACAGTATTAGTTGTTGCAGACTTAATTTCATCTTTAGATTAACGTTTTCATAAGTTTTTGTTCGTTTAGATATTTTTCGATTCATAGATTGAAATACAAATTGCAAGAAGACGCCCCAGGGCGATCCTAAGGATTGATAGAAACAAATAGACTCTTTAAACCTGGATACAAGTACCTCAGTTTCCTTATCAGTTTTAGGTATAAATTGATTAATTCATTTCTTCAATCAATGATCCAATCTCATTCATTCATTCATTCATTCATTCATTCATTCATTCATTCATTCATTCATTCATTCATTCATTCATTCAGCATCGTAGCTTTAGTATAAAACTTGAAACCTACAATAAAAAGTGCAAGTACTACTCTTGAAACATTTACATTGACAGTGACAGATGAGAACGGATGTACACAGAAAATTGACACAAAAGGAGAAGAATAACGATTTCAAGATCTATTAGCATGTGTGCTACATTTTATTTTGGTATACAGTTTCTTCAGATACGGTCCGCTGATCTATCCTTACCTCCAACGTAAATAAGCAAATTCGTTTGCATGTTTCCTTTTTTTAATATCCGGTGAGCCAAAAAGCTCTTTGCAGAAAAGTTTCATCTAGAATTTTAGGCCTGCTTTGAAAGCTCTCGAGACGAAACAGACTCACTACATAGTCCCAGTTATCGGGGCAACAACTGCAACGACAACATCACTTCGAACTTTTTTGAATTGAATTATCAACTGCGATTATTGCGACTTTGTACCCAGTCAAAGGAGGAAATATTTTGGTAAAACTCGCTCTTAATTTGAAAAAGACACGATCAATATCGACAAAGCAAATTTTCTTGTCCAAGTCTACATGTTAACCACACATTTATCACTTTCAAGGAGTATCATAAATATTTAGAGAGGTACAGGCATAGACACAGGCTTTCAAATGTCTAAACGTCATTTTGGTCTCATCCGCCATGTTCTTTATTGATTTGATCCCGTTATCTTCAAATTTACTTACAACAGTCACTTTTTATAGCGCTGATTCACGGAAGAATGGCATTCTGGGAGAAGAAATGAAAACACGTGTCTTGGTTAATGACAATGGGCATTGTTCTTGGTACTGTCCATTGATACTCGAAAGTGAATGTTCTGTTGATGTTGAGGTATTTCCCTTCGACAACCAATCCTGCCCATTACGGTTTGGCCTATGGACATACTCAGAAGCTACTGTAAACTTGAGCTTTTCAGAAGGACCTTACGGTGACTTAGACAATTACACGCCAAACTCCGAGTGGAGGCTACAATCTATGACTGCCTCGAGGCAAGTTCTCGAAGCAACACATTCTAGATACCCAGTTTTAGACTACGAAGTCTGTATCATTCGACGAAGTAAGTTTTATTACACGAATCTGATTTGGCCTGGCCTGCTCATAGCTGCTTTGAGTATGCTGAACTTTCTTCTGCCGCCCGAGAGCGGAGAGAGAGTTTCCCTAGGCATAACAACAATCCTTGGGGTGTTATTTTTCCTGATGATAATCTCGGAGAATACTCCACATTCCAGTGATTCGGTGCCACTTGCATCACAATTCTTCAGCTTCATCATGGCGTTGTCAACATTAGGCCTAATCGCAAGCTGCATGTCAATTAAATTCTTGCATATGGGAGGTGATGAGCTCAAAAATGTCCCGTATGTTGTTCGAATAGTTATCAATGTTTACTTGGCAAAGTTACTTCTCTTCGAGTTCAATTTATGGAGCACTGCGTCAATCAAGAAAGAGATCAACAACAATCACGGAGAGTGTCAAGATCCTTTGTGGCCTCAGAATATGTTGGAGCTAGGCCACTTGAAAGCTTTGCCGTCTCCAAACAAGATCAGACTTCGCAAAAGAACCAGAGATTCATTTCATGCGCACAGTCCACTCTTCGACCGTGAGGCAGTCAGTTACGTCAAAGATGCTCTTCATGTCATTACGTCACACATCAAAGAAGATCAAAGAGTATCTAGATGCAAAGACGAGTGGAGGAAGGCTGTCAAGGTTTTAGATAGATTGTGGATGGTATTGTTCGTAATCACTACTATCATATCATGTGTCTACCTGCTCAATAAAGCTCCGAAAGTATTCATTGAGTGAGGCCCACTCCCACGGAGGGAGGGGGGGGGGCTACTTGACTTTCAATTGTACGGGGGAGTGCACTCCAAGAAGTACTTTTTTCGGCCAGCTTTTGAATTTTACCTCAAAAGTCGGCTTTAGGACAAATAGATGAAAAGGGTATCCAAAGACGCAAAATATTAGTAGGAAAGCAATGAAATAACACTTTTGACAGCCGGCTGTAGAGATAATGCCTTCTTTTGCTACCCAGCGGCAGGAAAAAAGAGGCGAAAACGATTCCCGGGAAGGAGTGCACATCCTGTCAGCAAGTTATACTAAGTAGCCCACCCGGGGGCCGACATTTTCACCTGGCTTGCTCAAAATCATGGCTTGTTGGACACCGCAGTTACCGTCAGATTGTATTCAATTGCTGAGGATGATTTATATTGTTCTGTGGAGGAGGTTTTGAATAATGCTTTCTCCTTAGAACTATATAAAATATCCCTCTGCAGCAGCATACAGCCATGATAGTCAAGCACGGCGGCGGCGTTAAACCACCCATGCTTAAACGAGTATGTAGAAGATGTCAAAGTTAACAAATTTTCTATGGTTTGAGAGTAGTTTTAGAAAGGGCAAAAAAGCTATGCAACTTGTACTGGAAGCAAGAAAGGCTGTGTCATACTAACTCAAAGTAGATAGAAAAAGAATATCTCAATTTTAGTCGAAGATTTTTACTCTAGGACCAAATAGATATGAAATCATTTATCACTTTGCTTTCACAACATATTGGCAAACATATTTAATTTCCCTCACTTGATCGATGGAGCGATCGATCGATCGATCGATCGATCGATTGATCAATCATATTTTGATTAATGATCAATTTTTGATCAATTGATTGCCTAAGGCCTAACCTATCAAAACTTTTCGTAAGCTATCATCAATCAAGGATCTTAGTCACAGCAGCTTCTTCACATGATCATATTACGCTAGATTAGATTATTTAAATGATTTGGTAGACTTTAACTCTGGGGTTTACATTCGTACTGTGCCATAGAGATACAGAGATATAGATAGATTTTGTACGTAGCATTGTATTCTTTGTGATGAGTCTACAGTTAATAAAACGATTTGTAGTGATTTTTGAAGCAGGAGCAATTTTGTATTTGAAGCATTCTGTAGAGCAAGTTAATGCTCCAGCAACTGACTGCAAATGTACCGCAGATAGACAGATACAGATATAAGATAGAATGCCCTATCATACTGTGATTTGAATTAATGTCTCCGTTTGTATTGCTACTGTGGAAGAGCTCTTGATTCAATCATCTTGGTGGTTTCTACACAGATGCATAGGTCAAGCTTCAACGTAGCGTGTGAGACCTAGGTTGAGTTATTCTGACACGTGGTTGCTGATTCATGGCAAGGAAAAGGCAAAATTAGTGGTTGCTTCAAAAACAGCACTTCTGTTGTTATCTAGCAATGTCAAAATATAATAACTTCTCAAAGAGAGGGTTCTGCCTTCGTATTAATATTTTCAATACAGTTTTTAAAAGGTGGAAAGTGGTTTCTTATGAATGGAAACACTGCTAACCCTTTAAAGCTTGGTACTCACTGCGCGTTTAAGTGCGTTTAAGTGCGTTTATCCAAGTGCGTTCAAGTTAAACCCTCAGTGAGTATGATGTGGGCGTTTAATTCTCGGGATTTAAACGCACTTAAACGCACTAGCAAAGCAAATCTAGCAAAGATTTTAATGAGACGCTAGAACCATTCCTTTGAAAAGTTACTATTTTGACATTGCTGGAGAACAATGGAAGTGCTGTTTTTGAAGCGACCACTAATTTTGCCTTTTCTCTGCCTCAAATCAGTAACTGCGTTTCTGAAATAATTTGGCGGTTTCACAGTTTTCGGTGACTCCTTACGACCCCCACCTGATATGGTCCATGGTCCACGGTCCATTGCTATCATTATACTACGACTATTTCCAACCAAAAGCCGCTGACCGCAGTGACTGTGCAAAAATTGTTGAAAACTGACAAAAAGATCAACAAGCAGAAAAACAAACAAACAAACAGCATAGATCATGAAGCTATTGTGCAAGATAATCATTCTGCGTCGCGTCTGTTACCCTTAATGTTGAGTCAAATTTATATTGAGTGTAGCCGAGGGGTAACGTCTATAGGCGGAGATTCCAAAAATGGTACACCCCATACTTGTACATATGGTAGTCAGCCCCCCCTCCTGGGTGAGCGTAGCAGTTACCGTGCTCTTACAACTTTTTTTCCAAAGTAGTATGGACCAGAAGAAATTTAGAAAATGTATATGAAAATTTTAGTGCTCAGAAAAAGAGCGAGGCTTTTATCAATGTCCCAGGGTTTTTAATTAAAGAAACGCGCAATTTATTTCTCTTATCTTTTTTCTTTTAGCGCGGACGCAACTGGACGTGGACAGATGGACGTGGCAATGAAGACAAACATAATTGTGAATGCAGATGGTTCCTGTTCGTGGTTCTGTCCGGTTATCCTGAAAACAGAATGCTCTGTCGATATCACTTACTTTCCCTTTGACAGACAAAAGTGTCCGATGCGATTCGGGCTCTGGACATACGATGCCCTTAGGGCAAATTTCTCAATGGTTAGAAATAAAGCGGACACGTCAAGTCTCGTCCCAAGCGGAGAATGGAACCTTGAGGGAATGCCTGGTGTTCGGAAAGAATTCTTTTTCGCATGTTGCCCCGGACTCCCATATCCGGCTATTGATTATGAAGTAATTATTGTTCGTCGCACGAGTTTCTATTTGTTAAATCTGATTTGGCCAGGCATTCTAATAGCAGTTTTAGCATCAATAACTTTCTTGCTACCACCAGAGAGCGGGGAGAGAATTGGTTTAGGCATAACGAATCTACTAGCTATGATGGTGTTCTTGTTATTGATTTCCGAGAGCATACCACCGACGAGCGACGCTGTTCCACTGGCAAGCAATTTCTTCAGCGTGATTCTCGTACTCTCGGCGCTAGCCTTGATTGAGAGCTGTATCGTTATCAAATTCTTGCATTATGCCGACTCAGATGTTACCGAAGTACCGAAATTTATTCGTTACTTCGTCAATGATCTCTTGGCTCGTATCGTTTGCATCGATGGCTGTCGCGTGAAACGAAAATCAGCCGATCTCTACGAGAGTAAAGGTATTGAAAACCCGACGATGAATGGCAACTCGCATGAGGATATCATTCTGCAGAAACGCGTGGACACTGGGGAACAACAAACGCAGGCAAAGGCTCCTCACCAGAAGCCTAGCAGGGCTGAGTTAGAAATCGCTGATGGGATGAGGAAAATCGTTGGTGTTATTTCGAAGCAAGTAGCTGAAGGTGAGGCTAGAGATGAATGGCGGAGAGCTGTCCAAGTCGTTGATAGAATCGCCACGCTCATATTTTTCCTCGTTCTGATCGGAGCGTGTACGGGAATATTCGTGTCTTCGCCGCGTTTTTTCGTTAAATAAGCGAGTCATCTTTTCCGAACCGAGAACTGATGCCGAATAATTTTTCTTTGGATGCATTACAAGCTATTCGTAACTGTTGAGAAATAGAAATTTTTGTACCAAGTGTATGGAAAACTTTTCATTTCCTTCTACCAATTTGAGCACATTAAAGGGCCCTGGTCAATCAGCACCCTTTGCACTCTCCAGCTAGACTTATGACGATGAGTCCCTTGTATCCCTGCGGTAAGCCTTGCTCAAGAGGGACTCATCGTCATCAGTCTACTCTCCAGCTAGTTATTAATTTGAACAAAAGCAGCGACCTACAGCTTACGAAGGCGATTGGCAAAGTGGTTTGTCCTTCCTCCTATCGAGCGCACAACCCGAGTTGCTGGTTTAGTGTGATGGAAGGGTTTAGTCTAACTTGGAAATGAGGAATGAGAAAGCGTTGATATCACCCAAGAATATCACCATTCCAAGAAAATACACAGCAGGCCAATTTGAAAGAGTAAGAAACTACAGTTCCTGGCATGGCGTAAAAAAAATCTATAGAAACTGTGGCAAGTTGCTGGATACTGTATTGACCAGCTATGTGCCATCTATTCTGCCTAGCAGAAACTCTTAATAACAGGGAAACAAGGAAGAATAAGAGCAAACTACACTGACATTGACCAGGCCCCTTTAAGGATACCAGATGGTCCAAAAAGCCTTCACAAGCCGTATCGCACATGGTATCTAAGAATTAAATGCTTTAAACACAAAAAACTGTCAGCATGTAGCCGAAAGGTTCAGCTACCTTATGAGAAGTTGCTTCGTTAAGTTAATTTATGCCTACCGTCCGAAAAAAAACAGTTTAAAATGTATGGTAATTCATCCCTTTTTGAACCGTTCCCTCCTTTTCCAGTCCATTTTACATGCAAAGCATTTATCAATTGCTTTTGACTTCAGAGACCTAGTTATGATCCAGCTGGTGAAGTTTTTTGGGTCGCCCAAGCCCGGTATATACTTAAAATTATTCATACGCACAAATGCACATCTAGAAAATAATATCGTTGGTATAATGCATATGCACGAGTCTATTCTTATATCTGGAGGTGGTGTCAATTCGAGATGAGACTTCAGTGTTATCAGTGTAAACTTATAAATAGATGTAGATGTGTATTTTTCGTATTTGAGGTCGTTAGGTATTAGTTACCGAAATCATGGTTGCAAAAAGGTCATAAGTCTTTTCAAAATGTTAAATAGCACATATTTACCTTTTGTGCTTTCTTCTTTTTATCTTATGGATTTTTTCTTGGGAAGCTGTTATCAGGACCTGTGTTTTATCCGGAAACAAGTAGATAATTGATTTTCTTCAATGCACACAGCTTGCCTGATGGACAATTTTGTAATACTCGCAGTACATAGATTGTTTAGATAGCAGACATAGGAATTATCTGAAATTTCCTTAAGTTATTTTTGTAAGTAGAAACAACAGCCTATTTAAGATTTAACCATGCTGTGGTAATATTTCCTGCGAATAACGTTTCATCTTGCCGTGTGTTTATTTTCGCATTTCCATCTTCCGAGATCTTGGAACTTGTTAGGACATTGAATGTTAAGTTCTTATTTGTTCGTAGATGCCAGAAGCTGAACAAAGTGCGCTTAGCCATTTTTACGCATTTGAAATAGTATTGTGTAGAATAGTATTGGACAAAGTTTAACAGTTTTCGGATATCGGAAGATAACAGTGTTAGGCCACGTCTTGAGACTAGAAGTCACAGGTATAAGATATCTCTGAGTGAACTGCTGCTAGGCGAATCTATATTTCTATGGCTTAGCCATGCTGTTATGTTTTTCAAGAAGAGACTTGCCTCGTAGGTAGCTTTTTGTAACAATCAAGTAGCTTTTTGGAATGTTCCATACAAGGATGATTTAAATGTCAAGCGCACTGAATTTTTATCGTCAAGCAAGAAATGATAGCTCTCTCTAAGTGATGTCAGTTCGAAGGCTAGCCTTTCAAATCAGCTAAAAACTAACTTAAAGGGAACGTCATCAACAAGTGAAAAGTGTTTCAAATCTTTTAGCTTATAGTGCAATTGTACCCCAATTGCACAAGTCCAACAAAAAACGTAAGCAACATAGTGTAATATGTGGAAATCTTACTTGAAAGTCACAACAGAATGGCAGAACTGAACTGATCGACACTGGTTAAGATCGATTCATTCTCTGCGCGAGTTAGTAAATGACGTCACTAGTGCCCAGTACTTACCGATAGCGTAGCCTCTGGTAGATGTTGCTGGTCTTTTGGCGAAGAAAATGGCGGCAATAGTCAGAAAAGTGATCAACACGGCAAAAGCCCCCGCTGCTATTGGGCCGTACAGGTAAGGCCATAATTCGATTGCAAAAGTTAGTTTTATTGTTGGTTGAGATAGTGCCGTTGTTTAAGCTCCGGTTTACGGGTTGTTTTTCCTGTAAAAATGAGCCTAAAATTTAGGCCCATGAAAAATGATAATAAGGGGTCAGTCATATATCGATGTTGTCCTCGCTTAGCGTCATTTCGACGTTAATGGGTGGGGGGCTCAACAGCCTTCAGCAACAATGACGCTAAGAACAAGAATTATACATCGATTTTCATAAAGATATTTTTCTGTAATATTGCTTATGAAGATTGCGATAATTTTATGTTTTACTTTCTTTCCTGAGCCCATTTTCATGCGATCTTCTCGGTCGGAGAATGTTCGCTAAGCTTCGTTGGAATGCCAAAAGAGTTTAGGCCTTGTACTTCCCATACCTTTCCCGTAAGCTCTACTGCAGCCCTTTTCAGCCCTTAGTCACTTTTGACTGGACCGACGCTAGGGGTGGGGGTGGGGGTGGGGGTGGGGGAGGGTCTGCAAGTTGGCGTCGAAATGACACTAAGTGAGGACGAAATCGATATATGACTGACCCCTAAATAAATGGCTTGTGTCTCATCAAATTAATTAGGTATCTTGTAAGATTACGATAATGCAAAATTGTGATTGAAACATTTCAATTTCTTTGTTTGCGGACATTTTTACATGACATCTTAAAGTTTTGTTTGCTACCTCACGAAAATGTCACAAAAAGGGATAATTATCACGGATACCTGCCTGGCTCAGGTATGGTGAACCTTTTAGTTATGAGCTCTCTAATCGGCTGATTCACTTTTTGGTCATGCCTTGGTGGGTATTGTGGGTATAGTTCACTCTTATTGGTTAAAGTCCAGGTGCTACCCCCAACTAGTCAAATTTCATTGGTTTTGAATCCAATGACATTTATAAAATGCCTGCCCAGCTGAAAGTCTGTACAAACATTTGTTGCTTGGGTTGGTTTGAAAACTGCCATGTACTTGCAACTATGAAACTGTACTCTGCTCCGCAAGGTTACTTTATGTTTTCTTTGTTAGTTCCGTTGCTCTGTGGTCCACGGTTCCGTAATCTGTCCCGCGGAGGAGAGTAATGAAACTGTGTAAAACTCACAGCTGGCATAAAAAGTTCTTGCATGTGAGAGCAAAAGGCCTATATATAAATTGCTTTATCATATTTTTAGCCAAGCTGTACTTGTCAATGGAACCCTATATGTCTCTGGTCAGTTAGGACTGGTAGCGGAGGTAAGCAGTCTACCTCATGTGTATGTGGTTTTCAAATTATTTATCAGTTAGTCCATTTATGGTTGAATGAGATAATTTGAAAAGCTGTGAGAGCCAATAAAAGAAATTGATAATTGACTGTTTTCTTGTTTATTTAAGAAGAGCCGCCTGTATAGATGGGAGCTTGGATTTTTCATGTTAATAGTATAGATTTGAGATTAATGCAGTGGCATGGTTATCTTTTTTTCTAGTCATGATAAATTGTAACCAAGCTACTGTAAGTACATTAATACTGTACTGCTCCTGGTTTTAGAAGACTTAAGGTTATCTGGCCTGCACCAAGAGTGACACTTACAATTTTACAAATAAAATTTCAAGACTTTATGTAAAAAGAAAAGATACAGCAATAGAAGGAACGACACAAAACAAAACATACAAACACCAACACAAAACAAAACTTACAAACACCAACACACAAATAGTCAAAAGAAAAGAAAGGGACTGTCAGTTCCACACCAAAACCAAACCATGATATGGCTCTAACCCCTTTATATTGTAAGCTTCCATCAATTTTTATTATTACATTGCAATTGAACAATACAATCATTTTGAAAGTAAGCACCCATTTCCAATCTACCATGTAATGTACCCCCAGCCTCAACATTTTCTCAATCCTCTGTGAAAAATATGATATTTCTTTCCATAGTCTATGCAGTTTGTCAGTGATGATGTGCAGGCACAAGCTAAGCAGGTAAATTGACCTTTTAGCTATTCTACAAAAGAACCTGGATCAAGCATTGTTTTTAAACATTTTCATACTTGAGGTTCTATTGAGTGGCGTTAGGGCTTCTATCAGTACTGTGCACATTAAAAAATTCTACAAAATTTAGTGAAATATCGTTTGAGTCAGATTGTTTTTAGAATAGCTAAAAGGTCTATTGTTTGATAATGATATATTTTAGCCATGTGTTGTATATTGCATGTCATATTATATGACAAGACTTTTCACAGGGAGTATCTTTCAAGGAAGATTCTTGTTGAGTAATTCTTTTGATATTTTAGGCCTTGCAGAATATGGCCCATATTTTAGAAGCTGCTGGAACAGGTTTTGATAAAGGTAAATTGGCGAAGTTTTGCTAATATGTGTACATAAAGGAACAGATGACAGCTGCAAAATGAAGTAAAGCAATGCTTTACATAATCTTATAGAATAGCCTTTGTACTAAAGTGTTGTTATCAAGTTTTGATCAAGTGCTGATATATTTTGCAGAATGTAATGTCTTTGTCAAATATTCACAACATTGATAGACTCTCTAAGATTTGAAAATGTACAGCAATAGAGCCTGAGACAGACTTCTTTCTAGAGCACCCACAATGTCTATTGTAGTTGGAACAAATTGTAGAAAGCATCCATATGAGTTTTTTCAGTATCCTATGAATTCCAAATCTGCCTCTGGCATTTCTTTGGAAAATGACGAAACTTCTGTTTTAATTTGAGAACAGTTTGCTAGAACAATTCATCATGATCTCTCTGAGGATCACAATTAAATTGCCTTGTCCAAATGCCTGTTAGCTCATTGGCAACTTTTCAACAGGCTCATTTCTCTAATTTATTATATAGTATGTAAAAGGTGTCCCAAAAAATTATGTCCTGTTTTTGTGGCTACTGTGGGGAAGCTGTAGATTCAATCCTCTTAGTCTTTACACAGTCGTAAAGGTCAGGCTTCAACTTGCAGTTTGAGACCTCGTTTTAGTCGATGTGACAAGTGGTTGCTGATTTATGACAGAAAAGGCAAAATAAGTGGTTGCTTCAGAAGCAGCACCTTCTTTTTTCCTGTAGTAATATCAAAATGATGTAAGTTTTCAAAGAAAGGATTGTAACATCCTATCAAAACTTTCACTACATTTCCTGTCAGGTAGAAAGTGCCCTTTCATGAACAGACAACACTGCTAACTGAGATAGTTGAATCTACAGCTCCTCCACAGAACCCACGCAAGTGGGACACAATTTTTGGGGCTCCCTGTACATGTGCCTTGGTTTGTGTTGTGTAATTTGATTGAAGTAAATTGTTTATTTTCAGTTGTTCTGTGATATTTTTCTAGTTGTGAAGACAACCGTGCTTTTAGCTGATATCAATGACTTTGCAAAAGTAAATGAAATATATGGGACATGTAAGTTAGCTTTTTCTTTTTTCATTCATTTTTGAAGTGTCACAATTTAAATTTTACCCAGATTTCCAATGCTAAGAAAAATGTTACAAAAATTACAAAATTCTCTTTTGTGTCAATCAAACTTTGATGGCTTCCAATACCTTGAGTATTCTATACTTTACAAATTTTCCACCCTCGTTCCCTAGGGTATCTGTTGTTGTCAATAGGAGGCCAGACCTGACCTTAATGAATACCCTTGGACCCCATAGAACCTTGCAGTTTGGTTATCTTACAGTTTTATGCATGAAAATGCATCATGGATCTATTGCATCGTTATGAATTGAATTTGAAATTACATCGAAGATTGAAGGACAGGAGTGCTACGTTGACCATTCACTCAGAAACTCTATGTTGCTAAGGAGCCATTGTGGATCAAAGTTATTTTTAATTATTTTCAGCATTAGTAGATCAATATTGTAATTGACTGAACCAAGGATTTAATGAAAACTAACAAATTGTAATCTTTTTTGCAACAATGCTGGAATTTTTGATTGAGATATCAGAAGTTATGAGAACTGATTGATAAAGACTGTTGCTCTGTCTTCAGCTTTCAATTTTGCTTTTGAAACTTACAGTGTTTCCTAAAGAAATTATAGTCCTCAGTTAGCCAGAATTTTGAATCAACCCATCGTTCGACAGGGAAAAAGCTAATTCACTTGGCTATGAAGTCGTATTTCCCAGAGTTTTAGATGGTCTAAGCATTCCTGTAGATGTTAGTGAAACAAATGCCGCTTGATCCAGAAGGACTCAAGTAGTTTTCTGATTTTTGTCAAAATTTTTACAAGCAATGAATACATAGTTCTGTCTAAGTTTTCGAAAATTGATTGGTTTTTAAATGACTGCAAAGGGCATGAAACACACGATAAGATTGCTAGGAGTATCTCACATGGAACAATGCGTCAGGCTATAATCTCTCCCAGGAGTTAAGAAAATATATTTTCTGGTAGGAAGATTCTAAACTTTGCTATCCCATGGAAGTCAATGCACATAGGACAGATGATACCCAAGAACAGCGCCGTTTGTATGGTTCTGTGTGAGACATTATTTACGATTTTATCAAGTGTTTTGGGAACTGTTTCATGTATTCTGTAAGCAAGCGATTTTGTAAAGTTGATTTACCCATATTTACAGTACTTGTAAATACCCCAGAAAATTGAAAATTCAGAACAGAACAGAACAGAAAATTCACAAAGATACATCGGTATTTGGGCTATCAGACAATTTCTTCCATTCCAATCCATCCAGCACTCGAGGTACTATGAATTCCTCAGCGTCAAAAGAATTTTTATTTCATCGGCAAAGAATAGGTTTTCCCCACCGATTCCTAAGCCTCTAAATGAGATATTTTATTCCTTTTAGTTTTCAAAGAACCATATCCAGCAAGAGCTGCCTATCAAGCTGCCAATTTGCCAAAGGTAGATATATTTAGTATCTTCGTCCATGATTGATAGGACACCCAGTGTGTAGCAGTTTGAATTTTATATCAGAGGCGAGCAACCTTAATTGATTGTCTTTTTGTGTTTTGAACTTATTTTTACTTTGTATACAACCAACTTTCACTGTTTCACATTTTGAAACTTTTCAGCAGTGAGCCACCTTAAGTGCAGAGCCGCCTTAATCGCCAAGCTCAACGATTAAGGTGGCTCTACACTTAAGGTGGCTTTCAGTTTTCGTACCTTTCATTCGACCAAAGATTTTCCGTCCAAAATTTCTCTTTAAAGGGAGTACAGAGACCAGAAACCTTTGCCATCGTTTGTTTTGTTCTTGTGAATTTCGTACTGTCAGTTATTCTTGAAGTTGTGCAGAGAAGATCGTTGACTTCGGGCAAAGCATGCTGGTCTTTGTACTCCCTTTAAACTATTACTAAGGAACCTTTGCAGGCACACTGCAGTTTAAGATTGTCTAAGAGTCAACTTTGGCCTAAGCGGAAAACATTAATCCACATTGCAGCAGTCGAAGTGAAAGAACAGTGAACCAAAGTCAAACTTTTCAATTAATTTACTATCGCAGATAGGATCCACATTTCTGCTTAAACCAAGATAATTGAAAACTACAGCGTGTCTGCAAGGGCCCTGGGTGGAAAAAACTCTTGTGTGAGAATGACTCTTCAAAGACGCATGGCTGATGAAATCCGTGCTGAAAAAAAACAAACCGATAGAACTTAAGGGGAGAAGCAGCTTTACATGATACAAAAGTCGACGTTTGAGCCGCAAAAGTTCATGGTTAGCCATGTGTCGTCAAATGTAATTTATTTCTTTATAGCTTGCAAGAGTCGAAATTGAGGCGATTGCTGTTGTTGGCGACGTACAAGACACATCATAACATCATCTGTAATAGTATGTACTTGCATATTTAACTGGATCAAATCGATTAACATGAATTTTAGGCTAATGTGATTGGTTTTAGTTCGATAAATTTGTATACTTTGCCAACCGTAAGATGTTTATGTCCTAGACAAGATGGAATTTGCAATATTTCTTATATATGTGTGATATTTAGGGGTCTTTTGATGTTGAAGATGGTTTGGCTGGAAGTATATTTGTATCCTTTAGGGAAAATTCTTTGAGCCGCTTGGGTGCTTTATGCTACCGTACGATGTGACCCAAAAAGCGGACTTGCCGAAGTCATCCTGGAAAAAAGGAAGAGTCTCCTTACATGACGACTTGGGCAAGTCCACCGAAAAACTTGTTCGATCATTTTAACCGTAATCAGAACGCCCTCTAAATGAACACGAGGTATTCTGACTCTAGTCAGTGCGAATAGTATTTTTAAACTGGAAACAAAGCTTTTTGGTTTTTTCTTCCAAGTAGCCGATGTGGTAAACGCAATTTGTTCTCTGATTTTGTTATTGCGCTAAAGGGTGTCCTGGCACAGGGTTAGGGATAATACACAGCTTCGCTAATCAATGCTCAGCGAGAGCCAAGCTTCAAAAGCAATATTTCCAAAACTTGAATTACAATTGTAGACAGCAGTGTTTCAAGTTGACTGGGAATTATTCACAAACCCAAAAAAGAATTTCTACTTTGTACAGTTCACCTGGAATGCACGTAAGGCTTTGATTGACCGGTTCAATGCTCCATCCCAGGGGGGATAGCCCGCGCAGCATGTTTCGAGCTAACCTCGAATGTCAACAGACGGAATAGAGCAGGCAGATAGAGCTTAAATACCGTTTTCTAATTGAATTTGAAACTCTATCATCGAAGCTACGGAATGATAAAATTATCATGAAACACTCACTAAAAACTACCAAAATAAAGTCAACCTTAGTATTGCCACAATGTTGTGGATGTTTCAACTTTTCTGCGTAAATATAGAACCAGATGCTACATTTGATAAGAAGCTGGGTGGCTATTAAAAAAGCAATTAGATGGGTCTAAACTAGTAGAGCTTGCTTAATTTTTCAGGACGTTTATGGTTGAGAGGTGCCTGCAAAAGGGCCTAACATACCCAGTAAAATCGCAAGGAACTTCCTCATACAAAGCAGTACACAAGGTCATTGTACTTCTCCAAGGAGTTGCAAGAAATGAATTTTCAAACAAATACTGAGATTTTCAATGTGGACGGGGACAATTTCGAAAACACTCCTCGTGTGGACGCAGATCTTTTTTTAGCACGGATTAAAAAGATGCGTTTTCAAAAATATCCGGATACGTGCGGACGGGGCCTCAATTACCTAATCTAAGTTGATATATTTGGTACGCAGTTATTCTCAGTTGTTTAGAATCAGATAGATGATTCGAGATCTACAGGCTTTTAAACTTAAAAAAGACATTTGTGAATCACCCGTTTTACACTAATTTTTCATAAGAAACTAAGATCCGGGGCTGGCAAGCAGAACATAGGGCTAAAATCTTTGCAAAATTGTTAATTGAGTGTGTAAAATTTTGTTGTCTAACTCTTTCAACTGAATAGATCGAAGGATACTTCATGTCGTTTATCATTATTCCACAAGGAGCATTCGCAATATCATAATTATTCTTGAAATTACAGCGTTCTAAGATTTATGAAAGGATATAGCTATGAGAGAAGGTATCAGAAGCTTTGAAAAAGATTAAACCCACCATAAATTTTAAACTGATTGAGGAAAGTCAAAATGAGCAACACAAGAAAAAGTCAGTTTCTGGCAATCTACAAAATGGTAGCAAGCAAAAGTCTGTAGCTTTTATGGTTTACGATTTAGCATTTTGATGACGTCATAACTTCAGAGCCAGCTGAAATGTTAAAAATGCCTTAACTCTGAAAATAATGATAACATCAGAAATGCTCTTTCTGAAATCATGGCAAACGTCCTCAAGTTCCATTCAATCTATTTAGTTGAAAGAATAAAGTAATGACATTTTACACATTTGATATTGAAGTTCTGCAAAGATTCGAGCCCTATTCTCGCAAGTAGTTTCTAAGATTTTAGAGCACTTCTGCGACCAAATATTCTTTTTTGAATTTCTTATATATACTTTTAATGCAGGAAGTGCAGAGTTAATTCAATTTTGTCAGGGGGGGGGGCTTTCAGGTCAGTTAGTAAGATCTCAAAACAAGTAACAACTTGATTGGCACTCGAAACAATATCAGAACAGTTGTCTTTGGGTACAAATTGCAAAAGTTTCTTAGCTTCTGTAATTCAGGCAGGGTAGTCGCCTAAGTTTTCAAAGAACTGTGCCTGCATTTTCTTTTAAGCCTTTTCTTATAGAAAAATGGGTGTGTTTACAGTAGAAACCTGCATAAAAGAGCCTGCTTTTATAAGAACCTTGAGGCTGAAATTCATACTTTTAGATCCCATAAAGAAGAACCCTCCAGAGGCTGAAACTGGGAGAGGTTCTTATATACTAGGTTTCATGTCTTTAGAATTCTTCCGAATTTTCAAGAATTCTAGGCATTCTGATCAGAAGACTTCATTCGCACAAATATCCACTTTTAGACAGGAATTCTAACCTAAATATGTTCTCAAGAATTCTTCAGAATTCTCACAAGCTCGTCGGGATTCTTGTGCTGCAAAAAAAGAACTAACGTATGCGAGGCATTTACTGCATATAAGAGCCTTTTAAAGGGAGTACAAAGACCAGCAGCCTTTGCCATCGTTTGTTTTGTTTTTGTGAATTTCGTACAGTCAGTTATTCTGGAAGCTGTGGGGAGCAAGATGCTGACTTCATGCAAAGCATGCTGGTCTTTGTAATCCCTTTAAGAACTTTGCAGGCTAAAATTTAGAAAAACAGCCATGCAATTAAAGGGAATCGACATAGTTAAAAGCTGGCCCGGGCCAGGTTAAAACTAAAATCAATTGAATTTGATAACTTCGACACGTGCGGCTTCATTGTGGAGCCAAGCAAACAATGAATGCGTAGGCGTTTTCTATAGCCTATTTATAGCGACTATGAGATATAGCTATGCCTATTCCCTTTAAGAACTTTTTCAGGCTGCCCAATAAAAGCCTATGTTCTTTTATGCGGGTTTCTACTGTACTGAAGGTGAACTTGTTACCTATGCATAAATCTATTTCTTTGGTCTCCATCCATTCATGACATAATTGAACAGTTTCCTCTCTTCAATTCTCGATAATTTCACTTTATGTCCATCTTTTATACTTGCTAATGATTCCTTGTCTATGATTTTCTCTAGAAGTTCTCCATTGACTTGATTTTCAGCACAAAATTCTGCAAAGGAGTTCAGATTTATTGTTTTCATTCTTTTGCAGACTTCAGCCTCTTTCCATGACTCTGGTGCTTCTTGGTTCCCTGTGTTATCATTTTGGTTCCCTGTGTTGTCATTTTGCCCCCCTTTGCTATCTGTTGTCAATGACAACGATTCGCAATCAGGCTTCCAACCTCGCATGTACAGCATTAATTTCCTTGCTTGAAACAAAGACATTTCAATATCGCTAACCAATTCGCTTTCCTCGATGCTTTCTAACAACTGCCCATCAATTTGCATTTCTTTAAAAGCCCCAGAAAAGCTCCCTAGCTGCAGCTTGTCAAGGATGCTAGCAATTTCCTCCACATTTTTGTCCAGGATCTCTGCTGAAACATGACTGAATTTTTCTTCAAGCTTTGGAAAGACAACATTTGTGTCAGCTGTCTCGCTTGTTATTTCCTCAGAATCCTTTCTCGCTGTCCCTAGTGCACTGACTTTACTACCAGAATTCAGCTTCAGATCAGTTGAAGCAGTTTCTTGCCTTGGAGCAATAGCATTTTTCATCGTATTGTTACTTTCTGGACTCATTCCAACCTCAGCTTTGAAACCGATTCTAAATCCCTCCGGCTTTGGCTTCACGTTTGGCGGCGCCTTGCTTTCCCCCGGATCTTTTCTCTGAGTAGCTTCGATCATTGATGATTTATGACGGGCTTCAGGGGGTGGTTTATGACTCTTATCCATTTTTGGTGGCGCCGAGACCTTATCATTGGACTTCTGGCATGTAGATTGGACTGTTGTTTCACCTTGGTTGGTTGTACGTGCACTCTGTCTATTATTTGGATCGCAATAGAGATATTCCTCTTCTTCTGGTGTCTCACTTTGCTTTGTCTTGTCTTCAATTAACTCATACGTATCAAGTGGTACATCCTTGACTGGCAGCGGAAGTTGGGCCCTAAAAACGTCAGGTTTTCCGTCTGTGCTAGCCTGGGGTGCTGCAATATCAGTTTGGAACTCAAACTTTGCGGCCGCATCCAGTGGCAAGCTGAATGCGAGGACGTTTTTAAGGCTTGCAGCCATCATGTGCGCCTGTTGCTTTTGCTGATCCTCCGCTGTACTCTTCGTGGCCCCAGAGTTGGCTTTTCGTAGCTGTGGCTTTGGCGAACTTGCAGACTTGAGATCGCGAGAAAGTTGTTTCCCGAGAACTTTCGGGTTTAGCTTTGGCGTTCCACGAGGTGGCGGTTCCGGCGGCCGTTTTGACGCCTGTTTCGGCGCGGTCGGTTCAGCGACGTAACTATTTTTCGTCGACATTGGTTTTACAGTTATTGTCTCATAGTTCTCATCATCAGCATCAATATTACTTTGCTTTTTGTCGCTGAATTTCCCAATATGTTGGTCCTTACCTCTGTCGTTTGGCGTTTTAATGACTTGTTCTCTTGGTGGCCGTTGAGGTACTATGGGGGGTGGCTTTGCTTCATATTTACTCAAATCTTTTGGATTTCTTTTCTGCATTTCTGTGCAAATGTATTCATTTTCGTTTGTTGTTCCAGTAGAATTGACTGCAACTGAGGCACCTTTCACGCTCTCACGTGACCAACCACGTGATTTCCCGGGCAGTCTTGAACTTCTTGGAAGTACGGGTGGTGCTGCATTTCCGGGGGTCTCTGGCAGGTCCGGAAGCGGCGCAGTTTTGAGCATGGCAGCTTGCTTGATTGCCTCTGCGAAGGATTCGTAAGGACCCGCATGACAATCACCTGTGAACGGGTTTGAATGTAGCAGAAGCTTTATGATTTCTTCATCTATCCGGTCCTCTTTCGGTTCTGCAATCGTTGAATACGCATCCTCTTCTTCTACGACAATAACCCGGCCAATTTGAAGCTGGACGTTCAATTCACGAGAAAATGCTATCAGAAGCTTCTCATTATCCATGTAGCTAGTCCCGTATACAATGTTAGTGCTGTACCGTCGCTTCAAACGAACTCTTCCAAGTCGGGGACCATATTCGGAGTTTTTATCGCTTGTTGGTATGAACTCGACCACTATCGGAAAGTCCCTGTCCATCAATTCTTCAATGCGATACAATCGATTCCGGTCTTTTGGCACTTGTACCTGCATGAAATCGCCCCGCACGGCCAGGGGGAGGGTCATCCTACGAGCTCTGTCTCCAGCAGTTATGACGGACAGCCCTTTAGGAGCTTCATGCTCGGAGAATATCGACTTTACAATGAATGTTGTTCCTACTTGAAAACAGTCACCGTGAAACGTGAATTCTCTGTTGTTCTGAATACAGTGCGGCAGTGGCAACGCTTTCTCCTCGCAGATCTCTCTGACCGTATTATAAACTTTCGCCTCGGAATAGGGCCTAACTATGACTTTGTGTTTGCAGTCCAAGGGAATTCTCATATCTCTGTCAAGCTGGTCTGTAGCTGCGATTTTCTCTAAAGAGCGTTGTCCATGAATTGTCAGAATTGTACCGCTGTCGAGGCATTCTTCTTCGTTTATCATGAATCCGTCGACCACTTTCACTAAAACTGGAAGCTTAAATTCATCAACGATTTCTGCTAGGCTATGTTGATCTTGGAACCATACCACCTCCATGTCCCCTATTTTGTCGGTGGATTCTGGGTCAGCCATCATTGCTACAAATGGCTAGCAGAGATTTGCTAAAAGCTGCTCAAAATTCGCAATATCGTGGGAGATATAAAGAACTTAAAGTGCTCTGTCTTCACTAGTTTTACGACTTTTCCGTTTCGTAAGTGTTACTTTCACGAGATGATCTGTTATGAAATGCGCTTACCATGCCAGCCTCGCCAATTTTGCTATTTCTCAACGCGTTTATCAGGCACGATAAAACAGTTGTTGTATTCGCAATTTCGCTCAGTTTCCACGACAGTATAAAATGATCCTCGCTAGCTTGCAGACTTTGATATTTCTAAAGTTGTTTGTGACTTCAGGACACAATCAAACAGTTATAAAATTCGTGGTGTTGTGCTCAGTTTCCACAAATTTACAGTATAGAATAATCTGTCCTTGCTTGCCTCTCAGATTCTGTTACTTCCAAGCGTATTCTATTGTTCCGTTCCGTACAAGTTCAAGCAGTCGATGTACTCGAGTTTCTCGCGACTCCACTGTTATCTCGCATGATCAGTCACCCGGTACTGCAAAATCCAATCAAAATACAAACAAATGGCGAAGATTTCCTGTTATCCTTGTGCTGTTATTAATGCTTCGCTGAGGAATCAACCAGAAGATAGTTAGGCTCTATGAGCAAATCTTCCCTGCTTCTTTTACTTTCGAGTTGACTGATTCGTTGACTTCATCGGTGCACAAAGGTTAATTTGATACCACGAGGTGGTTTCTTACTTTCTTTGCTTGTAACACGCACTCAGATTCACGCGAATTCTCTTCTAAGCGCCACAGCTCAACTGTTTCTCAGGCATTTTTCGTGGAGAAAACAAGAATGTACCGAGGTATCAATTTACATGGGCCTAACTGTTCGTTGCCTCTGCCCAGTTTCTTGTGAATCCTCTTCCAAGTTCATGTCATTTGTCTGTAAACTTGACTTTACAAACTAATTGGTGAAAGAATCAATTTTCATGGCCTAATCTTGTCATTTTGTGCTCAATGTTGCTCTCTTCAAATTTCTGTTGGATGTGTTGCGGCAAGAAATCATCCAACTTCTCTTTCCTTACTTTCAATCTTGTCCCCTTTTATCTGCTCCCAGGCAGCACAGGTTTTAATTGCATAATTGACTATACTGACCAAAACAAATTTTCAGTTTCTCGAACAGCTCTTTGGCATCTCCTTTCGCTTTCAAACCAATATGAAGATCGCCACAAATTTAATTGCAGGCTTTTCGAGCTGCATTTCACTTCCTCATTGCCCGCAAACGTGGAAGTGGCTTCAATGGGATCACTTTTCCAAGACCTCTGTATTGAAGCCAGAGCTGTTTATTCTCCTTTGTTTGGCAAAGGTTAGAATTTTGGTTGGAAAGTTATGCAAAGGAAGTGCCGTATCTGGCTTCAATTTGAAGGCTTTAGTAACCCTCCATTTCCTGCAGAGCACTTAGCACAGTATTCTAAAATTACAATCCTTACATTTCTTCTCTCCTTCGCAGAGGCTATATAACAGAAGGAAAGGACAGCCTCTGCGCACAAAAAGCAGCATGGCCTTGTTCCTGGACTAGCCATGGGTAGTTAGATACCGCAGTTTTATGTTTCAGAGTATATGCTGCTGCGGAGGAAAATGTATGTTTCTGCGACGCTAGCTCCTCCGTATTAGCAAATACTTTCAGCCTTCGTAAAAGAACAAAGTGGCTATGAAACACAACTGCGATTTCCAGCTACCAACGGACTAACTGCACAATTCGCTCGATTTTGCTGTTGTTGTTGTTGCTGATAGCCAGCGAACATCATTAGTCCGAGGAGCATGTAGAGATTGAGTTGGTGGTCACCTTCGTTTCCAAAGCAGTTTTGTCCTGTACACAGTTTTACTTTTATCCCAGCGCCCATCAAAGATTGATGCAATGACAGCAATATTCTTGGGCACAAGGACAAAGGAAGGATAAATAGCTGCTGTAAGAACAACGGGTTGCTTTCTTAAATGCCTTTTAAAACAGGTGCAAAGATAGCAGGAAAGAAAATGTTATTGATTTTGAACATTCAGCAACCATTGAAAACTATCCAACAACTATATATTGAGCGAAAATGTAGCAATTTCCTGGCCAATTCTGTGGTTCTTATTCGACATTTTGATTGTTGCAAAGACGATATTTGATTGCTGGAGTGAAGTGAAATTCCATCAGTCATCAAAGGGAACCTTTTGTTAACTCCAGGCGTTAAAGTCTTTGCAATGTTATATCATCAAACCGCCATGAAATCTCCAGTTTGCAAAAAAATTGTTACTGCATGAACTTTTTACGTTCATTAACCAAGGAACTTTTCCTGTGATCTAAATACTGGAGCTTCGAGAACAGTGTCATTCTGTGAAGCTTTTCCACTTGCATTTAGAAACCAAGAAACTTAGTGACTTCGCAGCTTGAATTTTCCAAGGTTTCCTTGATACTTCATGGTATTGACAAGATTTATCCACAGAAATGCATAAATTCGATGGTAAATAGCGGGTGTCTGCCAGCATGCTTTGAGATCATTTGTTTATGTTTTGTTTTCTGTAGGTTTCACGGTTATATTATGGTTTAGGCTTCAAAAAGCCAAGGAACTCGTGAAAAACTCTTTGTAGGAATAGCAAAAATGTTTTTACTGGTGAAGAAACTTGCTGCACAGCCCTAAATTTGCGTTTCTTACGAACAATGCCTGGATTGAATGAATGGAATCCAACAGAAACCAAACGCTGTATGAAATGTGAAGATTAGGCCCAAGTTAGCCTAACTTTTTCTCCTTTGCTGTAGTCTACCAGTCTTACTTATCAAGAGTCTGCACACAGGCTATCTTCTTGGGGTTATCTCCCAATATGGAAGGGATCTCAAGAGCATAGACGTATGAATCGGGGGGCGCTGGGGGCACGGACCCCAACAAGTTTTGCAATAAACAGAGAAGTGCCTTTTTTATTTTTAGAAAATGCCCCCTTTTTCTAAAGTAAAAAGTTCTCTCGAAGTGTTGTGCCCCTCCAAATTTGGGATGCTTCCTACGTCCCTGTTCAAGAGTGCGTTTCATGGCCCTTACAGAAACTAACTCGAAACAGAACAGTGACAGGGCACTGCATTGTATAAATAGAAAATGGGAAGGAAAGGAGCAGAATTGAGTTTGTTTGATTTATTTTGATTAAAGCAAGATTTAATAATAAAAATTGATTTAAAAAACTTTATTCTGATTTGTCTGCAAAAGCAGGTTGATAATATTTTGATTTGTTGAATCAGCTGAAGACACAACAAGTACCTTATTGAAAGAACTGTTGTTTACGCAACAGCTACAGGTTCTTATAAACAATTGCATTCGACTTTACACAGTTGTTTCGTTAGGTGACCTGCAATGTGTCCAGAAACGAGGCGATGTACGTCTTGGACTGGACTGGCTACACAATGTCTGTATGCTCCTTAGTGTGCAGCTTATGCAGCTGGCCATCAGCACTGAAAACAACAGGAAAACTGAAGAACCAGTGTAGCAAGACATGACTGATTGTTCGACGAAGTGGGCAAGATCAAAGGGAACCTTTTTGGTGACGCTGTGGTCTGAATTCTTAACTATAGTCTTGGGTCTTGCAAACTACGGCAACGACACGTATTCTTTGTTAGAAACCAAGAATTTGAGCAAGTACTTAAAGTTTTGTAGAACAATCAGATATTGAGTACTCGGAGTTTTTCGTTAATTTCTTAAAAGTGCCATAACAGTCTTCATATTTACTCTGTGCCGTCGTGAACATTTCAAACAAAATTTTCGGAAGTCTTTTCAATGTTTTGACATTACTCTAGTAACTTCCGAGCTAGATGATACAGTAAACAATTGAAATAAAGTAGAAAATGCTAACAATTCTTGTATTAGAACCAATAGTTGTATTTCCAATTAATGGGGTTTCTTGTTTTTAGCGACCCGACCGAGAGCTGAGTTCCTATAAAGCGGTTTCCTAAAAGAAAATACTTGTATTCTAAAACACAGATAAGAGTCAAGAAAACAAAGTATTCCAGCACATATCTATGTTAATCGCTCACTTATTAATTAGAAGAATCTAATGTTATAATCTAATGTTATTTGGAATAACCAAAAGAAAATTACGTTGTAAGTAATGGTTTAGGTCAAGCAATATGCCGTTATTCAGCTATAACCAGTAACAAAATAGATCAACTTTTCATATTTACAAAATGTTGTCATACGTCCCGCTAAAGAAAGGTTCGTGTAAACCGTGAAACGACCTTCAGCGAATAACGACCCAGCGACTAATAGCGAATCAAATTCCAGTAAGGAGTGGTCTGCCCAAAGGCTGTATCAACCGGACCACTGTAAGAATGGAATCGAGTGAACAATGGATCTAACGGCCAACTGATTTTGCGAATTATGGCAGTGGGGCTTAACTTTCTGGCGTTCTGAGAGTTGTGTTTCTTAGTAGCGGTTTCTTATAAAAATATATGTGTTTTCGCAAGTTCGCAAAAGTCCATTTTCATTTAGATCCATTAATAAGTCCATTCCGTACTAATGGTGGTCCGGTTGATGCACCTATTGGGACAAATAAATCGTTACTTTTAAATTTGATCGCTCGTTATTAGTCGTTAGGTCGTTGTTAGCCGATAGATTGTTCCATGATTGGTTGTTTGAAGAAACTGAAGAGTGTTTATCTTCTACGTATTCATGTAAATTAAATCAGGTTCTGCTAAATGCGCTTTTTGAAGCTTCTTGCGTTTATTCAGAAATTATGTTCACTGTCCTTTCTTTTTTCCAAAGGGGGGTTGGAAAATAAAAGTGGGGTTGGAAAAGTCTTCAAAAATTGATAACGGAGGGCAGGGGGGGGGGGTTGTTCGGTACTCGAGAGTATACGGATTGGTTGGCACCTCCGATGTGATAAATTTCTTTGGCATCAAAGTCTAGCAGCGAGATTTTTACCGTCAAATTTCCTACCGTTAGAAACAGTTCCGGTATGGTGTGAACGGTAGCTAAAATTTTGCTACTGTCACATTTTTCTCCCTTTTCAAAATGTGCCGGCATCGTGTGAACGATATTCAACGATAGCCTTGACCATTTTAGAAAATATTGTTCTTATCATTTTCTGTTTTTCAGGAGCCACCCCCAGTCCCCCAGTCACCCAGTCACCCTTTTGACAGTTCCTTGACTTTCAGTTTTTATAGTCGATGTTCTTTTTTATGAATTTGCTTAGGCTAAAAGGCCAAAGCTGATTAGAGGTGAAAGCAATTTGGGCTCTCAAAATTAATATTTCTGCCCTCGGAGCACCAATACCAACAGATGAGGTATCTATGTCCAAGTTAACTATCCAGGAAAATTTTGAGAGTAATTAGCTATCGATTGAAACTTAATTAACCCTTTCACCCCGAGAAGGGCCATATGGCCCAACAGTATTCATTAAAAACTGCGAATTTTCTAGGGGGTAAAGCATTCAGAATTTTGATTGCTTTGAACGGTTATGCACATTGCCTTTATCTATTGCTTACTGTATCACTGATCGTGATACCCCCTGGAAAACGACACTCTGCATTATGTTTTCTTGTCAAGCTTAATTTTAGCCGGGCGTGAAAGGGTTAACATCACTGGACTCAACCAAATTTGTACACTTTTTTTCTGGGACACCGATAGGCGTCAGATCTTCAACATATCCCATTTTCTTTAACAGATCTCCTTCTTCTCTACACTACCTATCTATCAAATCTAAGTTAGTCCTAATAGATATATATGAAATATTATCGTTTTAATATAATATATACATTCACCTGAATTTCACATTAAAAATGCTCTATGCAAGCAAACCTTAAATGCGTTGGATGTTCGGGAAAGGTGCACATATTTGATGACAAAGCGTATATTCCACTCAGGAATATCTTACGAAATTCGAAATACTTGTTGCAAGGAAGTCGCTTTCACCTTTCACAGAATATAATTGTGCAGTTTATTGAATTTCTCCTTGAGATCAAACAACTGGAAGGCTGCGTTTGAAAATAATGCAAGAAAGTCAGCTTTACTTTAGACTTGCCCCAACTCTTATCCCTTATCTTACTCGGGCCTATTCGGTCGCACGAAAGTGGAGAGGGGGGCAATGAAACCTTCTATTCAAATGGACTTTGGAATAAAGTATGCACACTTTTCCATGACACCTTGCAATGCTGTGACTTTTGCTTGCATGCAACATACGTAGGGCTGCTTGCATTGCACCAAGTTCAAGGCTATGGGGATACACATCGAAATCAATTTAGGAAAGGAATTTGAAGATTGTTGTTTTTAAATTACGGGTCTCAAATTAGATGTCACATGAAAACATCCGCGAATAAAACAGTTTGAGTGTTTTCCATGAATAACTTTGCGTTTTCGCAAATCTCATGTGACATCCAATTTGACATAAACTTTTAGCTTCTTATTATCACACTAATGCAAATCCCCGTTGCGCACTACAAGCAGTATAACGGAAGTACTACCAAATCTATTTCTAACTTTAGTGATACTTTAAAAACTTTTGGAGACTATATATTGAGACATTCAATTTTTGTCATGAAACAATCACTAAGTGCCTAGGATTAATGGTATGCATTTCGTCAGTATTCAAATTTGTATGTTTTTCTTCAATGTTAAGTCCTATAAACATGTCCCAATTCATTTGTCCTTGTACAATAATGATTCCTTTAAAACTTGTTGCAACAGCAAAGATCATCATATTTTCATCGCATCTATGGTGCATGCCCCAATTGCCATAAATCTCCGTGGTTCCATTTGTACAGTAAGTTTGTACCAAATCTTGTTGTGTGGGCACAGAAACGTTAAGGAAACTACTGTATATCAAGGGTTCTGCAGCTTCTCCGGTAATGGCATACTAATACATTCAAGAAAAGGAATCATTTTAGGGATCATCAGAATCTACAGTATGAGAATCCTTTTAGGGCTCTCCAGAGTAGGAATCCTTTTCAGGATCTTGAGGAATCCTTTTCAGGATCTGCAAAACAGGACTCTATTTGGGGATCTAAACTTATCAATACCTTTGGTAAAGATTCAATATTTCCTGTCCAACCCCTAGAAATCATTTGTGTACCAATTTCGTTAAAAAGGGAGAAATTGAAATGCATCCTATCATTCTAACCTCGTTTAATGTTATTCTTCGGCAGGAGGTTCTTCAGGTTCTGGCTCAGGTTCTGGTTCTGCCTCTGGTTCAGGCTCTGGTTCGGCCTCTGGTTCTGGCTCTGGTTCAGCCTCTGGTTCTGGCTCTGGTTCAGGCTCTGGTTCGGCCTCTGGTTCTGGCTCTGGTTCTTGCTCTGCCTCTGGTTCCTCAGGAGTAGCTTCTTCTGCAGCTGCCTCCTCAGCAGCTGGCTCATCTGCAGCTGGTTCCTCTGCAGGTGGTTCATCTGCAACAGGTTCTTCTGGGGCAGGTGCTTGAGCTTCTTCAGCAGCTGCTTCATCTGTAGCTTCAGCAGGTTGGTCCTCTGTGGCTGGTTCTTCTGCCACTGGTTCATCTGCTGCTGGTTCCTCCGTTTCTGGTTCACCTTCTGCAGGAGTTTCCTCTCCAGCATCATCTGCTGCTGGGTCTTCTGCAGCGTCTCCCTCTTCTGCAGCTTGAACAAGCTCCTCAGTGGTAACCTCTTCCATTGCAGTTTCTCCCATTGCCTCTCCTTCTCCTGTGTGTGGTTCACTTGATACTTCGGCAGGCTCTTCCCCTGATCCTTCCGCTGGAGTATTCTCCTCAATGTTTGCTTCGTGCTCTTGTGGAATTTCTTCTACCGGAGTTGATTCTGCCTGGATATTCTCAACCTCTGTGATGTTTTGTTCCTCATCTCTTGGTGGTGCAACAGTTTCAGTTTGGTTTATGTGTATTACAGTTGTTACATGTGTGATATTTTGATTGTGGTCACTGTGATGCGAACTATTGCTAGCTGTAAACAAATCGATAAACAATGTTAAGAAAGAATAATTTGAGCAATATTTTTACAATTTCTTGTTTTGTAGGCACCAGAAACCTTGTGGAGAAACCTTGCTTTGGAGGATTGTGAAAAGAGCATCTTGATCAAATCATGGAATTTTTGCAGAGCATTTTTTAGGTACACACTTCAAATGATTCTGCAAGGAATTCAAATAACTTGGCCCATTTTAGGCCTAATTAAACAATTTTTCAATTAAAGTAAAAAATTTTTGGATTCTCAAGTCCATTGGGCCACAGATTTGGAATGGCTTACCAAGAGTGATTTAAAATCAGCAGAAAATCTGACAAGTTTCAAAAGTTTTGATAACACAATGGGATGGCCCCAACTTCAAATGCAGTGCCTGTACTTGCCTACCAACTTTTTTGTAAATTTAGAAAACATTAATTTTTTGTTTGTATTATTTGATTTTGATTGTTAACTTGTACTGCATATAATTAGATAATGTATATATTGTTTAGTTATTGCTCATAATGGAATTGAAAATTGAATATAGATTAAATAACTTAAAACAACAGCACTGAAATGGATCATCCTTTTTTTGGATTTTGCTACAAAGAAGGTTTTAGTGATCAATGTGAGTACTCTGAGTAAAATGTCTACAAAGTCCATGAAATTACTGTATTTGCTTTCTTTGGGTTTTGGGTCCAGAAAACATTGCATATATCAAGTTAACTGGCCATGCAAAATACTAAATTTGGAGAAGAAAGATTTGGATTTAGTTTTGTTTGCAAAATAGCTGTCTCATAGAATGTCTTTGGCTTTGGGCTGTTTACATGAGCAGCAGGAGCAGCAACTTTTTCAATTGAAAACATGGGAAATGATTGCTAACCAGATCATCACAATGCACAAAACATTGAATTAAGTTAATATCACCTGAGCTTAATAGAGGAGATTCTTGAAAGCATAAAAGACAAACCGAAGAGATTTACTTATTGGAGTACCTGCTTAATATCCCTATTCAAGCATAAGAGCAGCCTTATCCTTAACTTACAAGTTGATAAATAATTCAGACTGGTGCTGGTAATATGGAGGTGTGGTTTTTTGTGATCAGGGGGGGCCAATTGAATGAATTTCATCCAAGTATACAGTTAGGAGAAAAAATGGCCTCTGCTTTTTTTTGTGAATAGAGTTGAAATCCAGTGGATTATCTCCTGTGGTTGACTATAAAGCTCTGCTTCTGAACATTCAAAAGCGTGAAAAGTTGATTAAAAACAGAGATGATATCTAATTATTATAGTATGACTATGTCCATATGCATGGCTGATTAATGTTTTGTCTGCTGCTTGGAAAACAGGTGAGGGAGATTGTTCTTAGTAAAATTTGAGGAAAGTTAGATTGTTCATAAATGAAATTCAAAAAGTGCACCTAAATATGTTGGGATGCAGTAAAATGTGTCAATCAATGATTGGCAGCCCGGGGATGGGAGGACTTCACTATGGGGTAAAATGGGGATGTGCGCCAATTTTGGGTAGTTTTTGGCCTGAAAATTCTGGGATTGGGATATTCTTTTACTGGAAAATTTCTGTGATTGGGGTATTCTTTCCTTCCTTCACTCGGAATTTTCTGGGATTGAGGTTTACTTTTATAATCAAAATTCTGGTAATGGGTCCTGAATGACACGCTCCGTTTCAGGTGGACAGATTTCAAATATTTTTTAGTTTGAAAATGTGCTCATATCAGAACCTTGTTCCAATGGCCACTTGGGACCAAAATCCTCATTCTCTGCCCTCTATCCCTTACCCCCTTGAACATCAAATTGTTTTTGTTACTTCTTTGAAATTCTGGGATTAGGTATTGATATCAGACCAAATTCTGGGATTGGGTCATAGCAGAAATCCTTGCAGCTTACACCCCTGTTTGAAGGTATAGTGAAGCATCCCCGTGGGTGGCAGCACCAGCTACAAAAATGTGGAGGAGGTGAACCTGGATAGGGGTCTGGGGCATCCTGGGAAAGATTTTAAGGGCTATCTTTTCTATTCAGGAAAAACCTTTTTTACCCTGGTGAAATAGCCTTATAGATACTTCCGAAAGTTAGTCAAGAGCAACTCCAGATGCTTACAAACAAAATCATTGATTGACACATTCTGCTACTTCCCAACATATTTAGGTGCACTTTCTATCCAGAAATTGAAAACCCTGGATCTATTGTCAAGACAACACCTTTGGTCACAAGTTTGGTCATAATTTGCTGGAAGCTCAGGGTATCTGGAAGAATACTTGTAGGAATTTTGAAAACTCATAACAATCCTGTCTGCTAATCTAAATGATTTGAAACAATTTTTGAAAATTCTAAATATTTGAAACTTGTGTGAGACATGCAAATGTCACCCAGTAAAGATCAATCTCTCATGTTTTGCAGGGGGGGGGATAATTTGGGAATGGGACTGAGAGATTTCTGAGGCTTTGATTTATAATTTTAGAACCTAGTAGATCCACATGATATAAGCATTCTATATTTTTCAAATCAGCTTGGCTGCTGCGATCATCACAACATTGGATGTCTGGCGATTGTAGGCGATTGTTCTTAAAAATGTTTATCATTTTATATGCAAATATTCATTAACTAGGTGCCCAGAGTTCAGTTCAAGGCCCTAATTTAATGTTTACGCCTCACTTAGACAACCCTTTCGTTGTGTATTCTCGATATGTCCTCGATCATCGACTTTGCACCATTTTGACGTAAAGAGAGGTGTCTTTCGTTCGTTTCGACGGGCTTCATTTCATCTGACGACAAACGCTTTCTAAAGTAAAGAGCAGCCCTGATGAATGAGGCACTTTAGCCTGATTTACAGTCTGATTGGGCTGAGAAAAAGTGACTGACTGAAGGGGCTGACTGAAGATTTCACAACTACTAAAGGTTTCAGGTTTCGCTTCCCAAATCTAAAAATATAACAAATAATATTTAGGCCTACATGACGAGCTTCTTCTTGAGCCGTGAGAGCCTTTCCTTTTCTTGTCCTTCTTCTTTTTATGTTCAGCCCCGTTTGCTTTCGGCGATTTCTGCGCTGGCTTCGCTACGACTGGAGCAGGCTTTTGAGCTTGATTCTGCGGCGAATTATGTCCACTGGAGACGGCTGGGGTGCTGGGTGTACAGCCCATCGTAAACTGGCCTTTTGTCTCTCTGGTTTGGTTCGATGTCTTGTGTTAGAGAAGTGTTCTTTCAAAAATAAATCGCGACTTTGGAATAATGATTTACTTCTTCTAAAGATCGATCAGGGATAATTGCTTGACTTTAATCATTCAAAGAAAAACAAATCATCGATTTTTGCATAAGAAATCAATCGTAGTCAGCTGCGATTGCCCAAAATCGACGATTTAGCTCATGTCACAAACTTTAAAACACCAAATGTCTTCTTTCTTCCTAAGCTGTTTCTCTTGTCGCCATGGCAGCAAGTTATCGTAACCATGACAACTGTGTTCAAGCTTTGATCATTTTCTTATCAGGGGGTAACAACTGAAATGTAGCAATCTGTGGCGAGGCGCAGATATATAGACGGGGGTCAAGGGTCATGTGAACGGTATCTCTGTGATTTGGCCGCCAGTATTATGGGGTTTGGGGGCGGAATAGAATTGCAAGGGGAGTGTTGTTGGAAGTAAGACCCCGTTTAAACTATGCCGGTATGAAACGAACATTGCTTTGCTTTGTACTGTGATGTAATTTTGTCTTTCTTTTTCGTATAGCCTTTTAGATTTTTTAATTTACGGCCCAAGTCAGATAAGCTCTGCTTCCCTTGGGTCGTGTAGAATACATACATTTTTATCCTTCATTGTATTAGGCTGTTGTATTCTGCGAATAAAATTGAATTGAATTGAATTGAATTGCTCCTTCGTGGTTTTTCGTGTTTAGCTGTACTCAACTGTCGTAAGTGAAGTTTTACTCAATTCATTCAATTGTGTGTTGTGGTTGCCATCAAGAATGAAGCGACTTGAGGCAACCCTCAAATTCGCTTTAACGCGCTCCATTCTTTCCAATGCTCATACATCAGCACCTACCTTTTGTCAGTTTACTTGCTATTTGTAATTAGTTTATCTAGTTTAGTTGCTTTTCTTTTCACTTCTGTTTAGTTTTGCGTTTATATTTATTGGCCATTTTCTCATGTGTCGTCCCAGTAGTCCCAGAAATGTAGTTCGGTATTAATGATGAAAGTACAATAGAATGTAAGAACTTGAATTAGGGAACTGTCATTTTAAATGCTGGGTATAGGGGTGGAAAAATTTTTTATACAAATAGCAAAATTTTCTTACCCCATTCACGAAGTTGAATTAAATTTGACACCCCGTTTCAACAAAGCAACAAATTTGATACCCCACTGTTGAGTTATTCAGCTTGGATATATTACAAAACTTCTACACTAAGAAGCACAATCTAGCCACAAAATGTATCAAGTTGGAATAATTGGAGGAATCATCGAAAAAAAGAATCATCATCACTATTTCAAATAAATTCTTTCTTGCCTAATGAACATAGCAGAAACAGGTAAAACTTTTGTTGTAAAAGAATGGATGTTTCTTACTTCAGCCTGAGATGTTTTCCAGAAATTTTACAGCCCATCAGACATTTCACATTTTTTTCTAAATATTTGATACCCCTATAAAACGAGGCCAAAAAATTTGGTACCCCTCCAAAAATTCTTCCACCCCGGTACCCAGCTTTAAAAATGACAGCTCCCTTATGCGTGTGAAAATTTTCAGTAACGGAAACGGTCTTTCAACTCGTGTGAGTGAAAGCAAATGTGAAGTGAAAATTGCTGGAGAGTGTGAAGTCTTCATACATTAAATATTCTTTCAGGAGATGTGATTAGAGTAAAAATGTACTAAAACAGGAAAGCGATGCGAGAAAAGCGAATGCATTATCACTTCTTGTACGATCATCAATTATGAAAGGATCCATTGTTACCCAGGGTTCTTTGCGGGCCCGTTGCAATTTCGCACGGCCTGAAAATCAAGCTCTTTCGGTTTCCCCATCATTGTCGATCAGAGTTGTTTCTGCTTGTAGACTTCGTGGTTGTAAAATGCCAACAAATCTGTTGAGCTACAGGGAACTGAGGATTACATGCCAAAACTGATAAAACAACAAATGAATAAACGAACGCAAAGCATGTTGGTCAATATACTCCCTTTAAGCGGGAAAAATGAATCAACACTGTAGTAGTTGAAGACAAGTTTTACATGAAATGTGAAGGCACTGCTAAACGACTTGAAAGAAAGACCACTATTTTTTAGATTAAACTGTTGATTATATTATTATATATAGCTATGCGAGGCGAACATATGAGGTACCCAGAATACCAGAGCCTTTTAAGCCTGGTTTCCATATGATCGTAACAGTCGAGGACGCGTCGCTGAGACAGGCTCGGGGCCACATCGGGGACGGTTGCGTTAAATGGAAACATTTTCTGAACGACTTCGCTGATCAGACGGGGACAGTACGGGGACGCATCGAAGAGTTGATATGAGTTTAAAGCCTGGTTTCCAAATGATCATAACAATGATCGTTTCCATATGTCGCCGATGTGTCGCAGTAGGTCGCCAACTGTTACGATCATAGTCTTTAGTTTTGGCTCTGGCACCGAGGGTACATACCTCGGTACATACGAGGCTCTTTCAGAGCTAAACTCGAAATATCAGCGTCCATAGCTTTGCAATCAACATTTTAATCATGTTCTTGCCTTCACATTGTAACATTTTAACTCTTCGCTGCAAGTATCTTTGTCCAAGCAAGATCCACCGATTCATGACAAAATCCGACGCACAGCCTGCCATCGTGGCTTTGCCTCGCTACAATTTAAGTTTTCATAGTTGAACTGTTCTGTCAGTTGAACAAGGAGATACATTGAAACCAACATAACAAACCCAAAAAATTTAGTACTCACTTGTCTCTGTTACAAAAGTCAAAATTTTCTTGCCCCTATCTCCCCCTCAGTCAACGTCATAATACTAAGCAATGCTTTTAATTCAAATTTGCATGCAATCACACCAAGATCATACCAATCAACATTGATTGGGGGAAATGGGACCTAGGCCAGTCTCACAATCTTTGTGAAGGATTGTAGTGTTTCCTTTTCGGCTAAATTTTTTGAGACAAGATGATTTGTTCGACTTAAAAAATTGTTCGACTTGTTCCGACTTGATCAGTTCCACTTGTCCAACTTTCAAAATTGGAGTAATTAAGTCGAACGGAAGTCGAACGAAACTTTTCTCTAGTGAAAATTCAAGCCATTTGTGAAATTTTTCGTCTGGCACTGTTCACCAGAGATGGGCAAATTATTTCTACCGCCAGTGCTGACAGTTTAGCCCCTTTTCGTCAGCAACAGCTCAATGGGTTATGTGATTGGCTACAAATTCCACTCTACTTTTCGTCCATTTTCTTTTTTGGGATCGTAGCTGACAATTTTCTGTCACTTTTTAGCCATTTAAGATTGCTTTTAAAGTATTTTTGTCGCTTAGTTACGATGGGAGTTGGATGTGTTGTAGCAACGAAGCTCCGAAGCAACGTAGCATTGTAGCAACGTAGCATTGTAGCAACGAAGCTCTATGTCATTAATATCCAAATAAAATTCGATCACTTTTAAAAGTAGGATTCAAGGGGATTCAAGGTCGGCAAAATGGCTAACAGAATCAATTTCAAGGACGATTTTTGCAAAAATGAACCCAAGGAAACCCCCGTGCGTTATTAAAAACTGTTCTGTTATATTTAGAATGTCGCCTTGGTTGCGGGTAGTCAACCCTCCTGACTTACGCAAGAATCTACGTCACTGCTAACTTTTAGTGCCTAGTGCCAACCTGCCGATCATAGGTGTCAACTTGAGGTCACCATTATTTTGGTCACAATAAATAATGTCTTATATTGATTCAAACCATCAAACCTTTGATGGATGTTGTCATTTTCTTTTGTAAATATCTATTTTGGAGCTAATTGTTTTAATTTCATTGCAGGTTGAATCATTGTCTGATTAAAACTCAACTGTTGATTTTGTTTCTTGTGGAATCAGGCCTGCTAGTGCAACGGAAATTGCCACATGCCGATGCTGAGGCATCACCTAGCAACAGGCCTGCTGCAAGACCACTGAGGCATGTGACGAGCCATGCACTACGGCTAGCCTCTTTTCAATGCTTGGGTTTGGCGCAAATTTTACCCATGTTTTTAGCCTATCTCACTCCAGACTCCAGACTCCTTTTGAAATCAGCTGATTTCTGGCGACAAAAACAACTGAACAACAACGACAGTGCATGTATCGCATTTTAGAGCAGTTTTGTTGGGCATATCATTCTAAGTTTCCTGCTGCAGAAATTTATTGTGCGAAGAATGGGAAGAATAAACCATGACCGATAAAGATGACGGGAAGAAACTTTTTACCAAGATGCTTTGCGTTCAAATTATGATTCATTTGCAATTCTATACACTTATTACAGATTCGGCTTTTGAACGAAGTGGATCTTGGTAAGGTTCCTTTCTGCCATTTAGCGTCTACTGTCAAAATCGGCCTAAGTCCTCGGCATACGGTATCAACTCAAGGGATCCAAGTGTAAGCATGCGTGTCTATGAAATCTCCGAGAAGGGGCTGACTTTCCAGCGAATATTGGACAAAGAAGCCAAGAAAAAGAGTAATGTTTTCTGCTTTCAATACCCCTAGAGTTTTTCATACCTCTGAAGGATTGGGATTGCAAGATGATAATATTATCTTGGTCTTGTTCCGTTCACCAAGGTATTTCTCGCCCTACTTAATGCCTCAATAAGCTCCATCTTATATACTTGCAAAAGAAATCCTTGAAAAAGGAGGCATTATTCTCCAATTTTTTTAGAAAAAAGTCTTTAAAGGGGTCGATTTTTGCAAGAAAAAACAGAGATAAGGGTCACCTTGGAAAGTTGTTTGACAAGCAGGGTTGCACTTGGACCCATAGAGTTAACCCACCTGGCCTAAGCCCCGTAATTACTCTTTGTTTTGTTTCTGCCAGGCATCCGACGGCATTTTGTCTTGGGACACTAAGAAGTTAAGTTTATCGAAGAAGTGTATGTACTTGTCCTTCCTGTTGATGTGACGACACATTGTGATTTTTTTAACCTGGGTCCACACTCCATAGAAAGCTGAATCATTTGCCAGGATGTGAAGTCGAACCACTAACCTTCAGATTGGAATAGTCGAGCTCACTACCATCAAGCCATCCCTGCAATCATATGCAGTCATTGCATAAATGTTGTAGAATTTAAACAACCCCCCCCCCCCCCCTCCCGCCCACTCCAGGTACCAAGATGCGGGTCTGGCACCCAGGGCTACAAGCCCCCGTTAGACATTAAATCCCAGGGGGGGGGGTAACTTGAGTTTTGAAGATACGGGGTTGTGCCATTCAAATCGTAAAAGTACCACCCATAAATCCGGAGAAATTTCTCAAAAGTATACCCATAAATCTGGAGAATATCTGAAAATCATACCCATAAATCCGGGAATGCCAAAACAGCTCACCAATAAATGAATTCAGACAGAAAACTATACCCATAAATCCGGAAGATGCCAAAAATTGTTGAAAACCATACCCATAAATCCGGAAACTATCATGAAAAAGGTACCCTAAAAAATGGCGCAACCCCGTACCATGGACAAGTTAAGTTACCCCCCCGGGCATCAAATAGGTCTCTTGATTTGGTCGAGATTTATAACTGGTCTTTGGGCGGTCGCCTTGGTTTTTTGATTCAAAATTCCGATCTATCTGGTTTTTTCATAAATGGCTACTGTACAGGTGATTGTCTCATTTCTGTTTAGGGCATCGTAAACAGGTATCATGCGGTAGAGTTTTTATTATCAGTTTCGCAAAAGGATCTGGGAACGGGTGATGAGGTCTATGATGGGGTTCTCTGTTGTGTTGCAGTGCTGTGTGTTACGTTTTGCTTTGTTCAGAGTCTGTCGCATTGCGTTTTGTTGTGTTGTGCAAAGAGATGACAGCAAGGAGTTCTGCCATTCCGTATTTATATCTTACAAACCTGTCCCTCAAACCCAGGGCTGCCGAGAGCTTTTGGAGGCCCAGGGACAAAAAAAATCTAAGAAATGGGGTCTCCTGCAAGCGAAGCGAACAGACAATTATTTCGATCACCCCTGTAGATTGACTTAAAATGCATTTCAGCGCATTTCCTGCAGTAAAATTACAAAAAAGGTTTCAATTATGAGGCTCCTGAGGCTCTGGGTCAAATTACTCCTCCTGCCCCCCATCTCGGTGGCCCTGCTCAAACCAGTCAAAAAGTTCCATTTATTTTCAGTTTCCTCTGGGTCGAGGAGCAAGGACAATGGAAGCAGTTTTACTAGCAAGACACAGCTCTAAGGAAGGGGCCAGTTAAACATTAAAAATCGACCTAGAAGGTTCCTTCATGATATTGTGAGGGAAAGGAAAGAAACATATTGCCTCTCTGTGACTGCATAGGAAATGATAATTTGGTGGAAGTTTGTTTGGACTTGCCTTCATACTGTTTCGAAATTTCGCCAACAGTCTTGACGCAATTCTTAGTATCAGAGAAGAGGGGCCCCATGATGGGTCCATGAAAGATCTGCTCTCTATTCTTATGCTAGGCATGAGCGTAAGTGCTAAGGGTTGTTGGTAGTGTGTCTGAATCAAGGAACGGATCAGGCTGGTCGTATTACCTAAACTGCAGCTGTTTGGTAGCCTGTGTTCCATCCACTGGGCATCCACTAGGCTACTGTTATGAAGACTTTGATGTTGCAAAAAGGCTTCCTTCATGGAGGGGAATTCTGGTCATGGTCAGTGTATATTAGTACCCCTTTTTGGCGTTCCTAACTACCCTGTTCCCAGCAAGCTTGTGCTTTTCTGGCTGAAACTGGCAGACACATGTATGTTTTGGTATGATGCAAACTTCAAAAATTGGATTCAATTTTTAGAGGAACTTTTTGTTCCGAAATCCACCCTTCTTGGATAACATACAAATTAGAGTTTGCTCAGTTAATACCCTTCTTGTGCCGATGAAAGGAAGTTGTGGGCACCGAGGGACGTGATAGGAAAGGGCGCTGAAAATCAATGAAAATCAGCGAGTACTTTGCTCCCAGGCTTCTCTGTTCTTCTTTTGCCCACAAACGGTATCACAGTAGATGGTGACCGGTAAAATGTACCACGGTACCACAGGGGCAGTACCAGGTACCTAAACGCCCGGTACCCAGAACCATTAAGGTCAGTACCAGGGACCATAGGAGCCAGAAAGCAGTACCATTTTAAAACAAAAATACTAGGAAAAATCGGAATGAAAACATTGAGAACTTCCTTGTCCTAAGTCCTTAAAAAATGTCTTTGGTACCACATCAATTCCTACCAGTATCCAGTACCAAAGGTATCAGTAACAGGTACCGCAGGAGCTAGTACCCGGTAGCATCAGTACCCCTGTCACCATCCTCACAGTAAGTATGGAAAGGGTAGGGAAATTCCCGCTTTTCGATTCCCGAAAATCCCTGGTTGAAGAGCAAACTGTGAGAAATTAAAACGACCAGAGCGGGATTTGAACTTAACACCCTGGAGAAGGTACGAAGTGAGTACTGCCCTCCTAGTTTTGTGCCGAGAAGCAACGGTACGGTACCACGGTATGGATACCGATAAAAGGAAAATGCGGGCACCCAACTTGAAAAGGGTGGAGCTAAATTTGGTGACCAACCCACCGCTAACCCTAGGGCGTTGGGTAGGTGCAAAGAGTCTGGGGCCAACACAAAGCTGAAGTATTCAACAATCAACCAAAACATTCAACAGAGGGAGGAGAGGAAAAGAGGAACTCTTACTTGAAATCGTTATTTCTTTATCTAGATGACGTTTTATAATGAAAGAAGCACATTGGATTCATCATTAAAGATAAAAGATTCAGTATCACGGCCAACCGCAGTGGAACGAATCATAATAACTTCTCGCGAACCGCACATTACAGCCACCATTTGAATTGACTTCATGAACTCGAAGAGACCGATTTGGGCCTAAGTCGAAGATAGTCAGAGTGCTCCGAAGTATATCGCTTCAGTGAGGAAATAGAATGATTGAATCGATTGGAGTTTGGGTTATTTCGATGAAGAAAGGCTTGGTGATATGATTTGTTGATCGAGAAAGAATATTTGGTGGATTACCAATAACAGAGAAGGTTTCAAAGTGACTCATCGTCCATTCCGGGTTCGACGTCAGAACTGGGCCTAACCCATGATAACAAAAGTGAATGTTTGGGCCTAGATTAACGGCAAGCAGTCATTTGATGTTTGACGGCCATTTAGAGTGTGTTATGTGTGATATGTTAGATGTTTGGTGACCTTTTCGAGATTAAGAGCAGTTTAAAAAGCCACAAGAACGAAAAATCTTCCACCGCACCAGAAATAAGGAATCAGATTTTTCACAACAAGGAACGAACTCAACATCCAAGTTTCTATTTGGAATGATGCCATTGAGGTTAAAGGGTCAAGAATTCAGTAGTGTATAGAAAGGAAAAGCGTGCACAGGAATTAAGATGCCTGATTCAAATCCAGAACCCCCAGCCCCTCCGTTACCAAGAGGGGCAAAACTTGATAGAGCACCATCAGTACGAACTATGCTTCAGGTGTACCTGCCAAATGGAGAATTCAGGGCTGTCAAATATGGGGAATCGTCAGACTTAAAAGTGAGTAGTTTGCAAGGGTAAAGTATGATTTACATATGTTGTGGAAGAAACTAAGAATTTGAGCCATAACTGAAAATTTCTTCAAGTTATCAGATTCTTAGCAATAAGAGGTGTTATGAGTTCCAGACTTCCATAGCAGTATTCATGTTCACTTCTTTGTGCCATGGTGAACATTTGAAAATTAAGTTTTGGAAACCATCCTAATACTGAGACTTTATATACTATGTAAGTAAGTAAGTGAAAATTTGATGCTTGAAAAATAATGAAATTTACAATGCTCAAGTAAAGAAATTTAGTTAAAGGAATAAATAGTATATTTACAATACAATTTACATAGCAATTTTGATAAATACATGTTAAAAACACCCCTAACTAAAATGGAAGGGATAGCATTAAAAGATTAAGTTGACCCTATTTCCATAATGGTCACCTTAGAGGTGATTGTAAAAATACTAATAATAAGCATTTACTCAAGTACCTTTTGGCCAGTATGGAAAGTTCGTTTTTGTTACGCCAATGGTTTTTGCCACGCCAATTGTCTAAAGACAATAGACCTATTGTTCTTCTATTGTTCTTGATGTTGCTCCACGCCAAAGATATTTGGCATAAAATGCATGTTTTCCAGCATGGCCTTTTGAGTAATTTGATTCATAATGTTGTATTTCCCAGTTTTGCTATGTTCCCCAGAAATTCTTAAACATGGATGGTATTGCTACTACGAAACTGCTGAACAGAACTTTGTGGTTATCCTACATATTTGTGTTTTGCCTCAAAATATTTCAGACTCAAGGAATTCTACACAAATTTAATGGTGTGCTAAAAATTCCTTGTGTGCAACTCAATGTGAGCACCTGAATACTTGTAGGTTCATTGTGGTGGTCTTATAAAAATATTCCTGGAAGTTTTGAGGATTTTGCAGTGAATATAAATATACTGTATCCAGGTAAAGTTTGAGATATTAGACTCTTGAAAATGTTGTGAACTGAATGAGGTAATGTCTAATGAGGTCCTAATGTCTCCAATTTTTCATAAGGTGTGGTAGATTACTGGGTAAGTAATTGACTTTGAGGTTTCTTAAAATTACCAAACTGAAACTTATACATATATGATTGAGATCTTCTTTGCAGAATTTTTCCATAGTGGTAAAACTCTGTCAAAAACATCACAAATGCTGTATGAACTATATACTTTAAAAAAATCAGACTTTCAGTAAGTGGTCTTGTGTCTGAGAGCCATGACAGAGTACATCAATTTTCACATGAAAGCAAGAATTTCAGTTTGCACTGAAGGTTCCTGGTGTTCCTGTTTGAATGATCAGATTTTGAGCACTGACAGTTTCTTGTTGGTTTCTTACAAGTTCCATCAAAGTTTAATTTTTGTATGCTTCTTGTGTCCCCAGAACTGTTGATACATTGCTCAGTTTGCTTCTGAGCAATATGGTACAGGAAACAAATGAAAATAAGGGGGAAAGGCATTTCCTGACAATGTTAATAGAAAGTGCAGAAGGAGAGGAGACATAAACTTGAATTAATCAAGAAAGTTTGACTGTTTACTGACATAAGAAGTTGGTATTCACCAGGGCAATGAAATGTTGTTTCTAGAAAATCCAGCTGTGTGAACCGTTGTTTTAAAACATTCATTATTTATGAGAGAAATGTCTTTTGCTCATTTTTTGTCAGAAAATAAACAGGTTTCAGAAAGCTGGCAGACAGAAGCAAATTGTGAATTTTATGATATGTTATCTACTTTTCTCATTGGGTAAAAAATTGATCTTTTGTAAACAATGTGTTTCACCTGGAAGAGTAGTGAATAATTTGTTGATACAAAGTAAGAGCTGCAATATTAGAAGGTCTAACATTTGCCTGTTGTACATTTTTGACCTTTTTAAAGACTTTCTCAGCCATTTTCTGTTCATTCACTTTGGCCCTCTTACTTAACAAACTTTCAACCATAGTTCACTACATATTCAGAAAATGTGCCTTTGTAGAATCTTTTAAAATACTTACAGTAAAGATATTAAGTTTCAAAGATTGAAAATCCAAATAAATCTATTGTGATTTTTCTACATATAATGATATAAAATCCAGTTTGATCTGTCTTAGACACAAAACAAAAGACTTCTCCATACGTCAACCCACTATTAAATTCACATAATGTTCCTGCAGGTCAAAATGAATCGTATCTGTGATGTCAGAAAAACTAGATAAGCTTCTTGGCACATCCCACATTTCTCTTATGTGACCTTTCTTTCCCAATTATATAAGCTAGACACTTAGATTTATTGTTTAGACTAATTTTCCCACACCCTGTAAAGGTTATTCTAACACAAATGTACCTGATGTAGAATTGGGTGTATATAGACTAAACAGTTCATGCTTTCAATTGAGATGAAGGAGAGGGCTACAGTTTATCTTGATTTTAATATACATATCTCTTGAAAAAAGGACTCAGAAGATACTCAACTCCCAGATCACATAAAAAATTAAGAAACTGGGAAATCGAACTAACAAAATCATCATGACAATCAGGGTTTTATAGGCCTTGGCCTTCCAGCCCCTTTATCAACATTTATTATTATTATTATTATTATTATTATTATTATTATTATTATTATTATTATTATTATTATTATTATTATTATTATTATTATTATTATTATTATTATTATTATTATTATTATTATTATGATTATTATTATTGCTTATGAGGAAGGACTGACGTGCTTCTACTAAGCTCTGTTTAAACTTTTATAAATCAAGGCTATTTACCTAAATTATTCAATTAAATTTTTACTGCCGACTCACACGTTACTGGAAAAGACATTATGAAATCGCTGACAGTTCTTGGACTCGTCCTGGTGCTCACTATTTGCGATTATTGCGGGAAAGATTTCCAAGTTTTAGGACGACATCGATGGAGATGCAGTGGAAAGCTAAACAATAGCAGGCAAGGCGATAACCATGGCAACGGTTATGAATCAGTCATACGTGAAGCTAGCTATTCAATCTCAGACAATAACTCTATTCTATCACAAAACCAACAAACAGTAACAAAGTGTTGTTGCGGGAAACCCTGCAAGGGCCTACGAGGCTTGAAAATTCACCAACGAAGCTGTCGGGTGATCTTGGGACTTGGTCAGGAAATAACTGATGCAATTATCGAAGCAGAGAACGAAGCAGACCCTGTCGCTGTGTTGGACACGGAGGGGCAAATATACGATGAAAATAACGAGCCCATCTTGAAGGTGGGGATAAAGTTACCAAAATCTGCAGAACAATGGAAAGCTGCAGAAGACCATTTTAGAGAAACACTTCCATCAAGGGAGATATCGCCGAATTGCTTGAATGAACATATAGAACAAATGAATCGATCCCTTTATGATTACTTTGTGGGAAAATTCGGGAAGGAAAATGACCGATGCCCCTCTGAACTTGCAGAAAGATACAAAGACAAAAGCAAAAATGATCTGAAAAGGATTCTGAAAACTTTGAAAAATTCCCCTCCAGAAAATATTGATTCTAATGAGATTAAATACGTTGCGAAACTACTTCGAAAGAAAATTAAGGATAATGCGGAAAATCAAGTTCCTTTCTCGACTACAGAAGATCATAATATCCTTGTACAGAAAAACATTTGGAGCTACGCGAAGAAATTTATCAAAAAACCATCAGAGATCTTACCGAAATTTTCAAAAAATGATTGCATCGAATACTTCAAAAAGACCTTCAATGTCATTAATCCCAGAAAACTCTTCAGGGTACCTGATCACATACCAAAATTCGATCAGCCGTCTATCGAATTTGACCTAAAGGAACCAACTTACCAAGAAGTAACTAGAATTATTCGACGAATGAAAACCTCGGGTTCCCCCTGCCCCTTGGACCAAATATCCATTATCTGTTTGCAGAGGATGCCCTATCTCAGAACGTACATCCACCGTATTTTGGTAGAAGCATGGAAGGCTGGCTCAGTACCCTCAACATGGAAAAGGGCGGTAACGGTGCTAATTCACAAAAAGGGTGATCCCAATGTTCCTGCAAACTTCAGACCTATAACACTCGAGTCTGTGCCCCTGAAAGTGTTTACATCCCTAATTCGTAACAGGATGTTTGACTTCCTTCTCAAAAACAGATATCTTGAACATAACATTCAAAAAGGATTCATACCAAAAATTTCGGGAACGTATGAACATACAGCGCAAATGGCTTTTCTTATCAACCAAGCTAGATTAAAGCAACGATCTCTGTTTATTACACTACTCGATCTTCGAAATGCCTTCGGAGAGGTCCATCACAATCTCATCCAAGAAACACTCAGATTCCATCATGTTCCAGCTGAGATCCAAAACCTAATAAAGGATCTGTACACAGATTTCAAAACGTCAGTCATTACCACATGGTATGCAACACCATTTATCCCAGTGACTAAAGGTGTCCTTCAGGGTGATTGTTTAAGCCCTCTTACGTTCAACATGATATTTAACATTTTCATTCAACTTATACGAAAAGAAGATTACTCGCAATTAGGATATAAACACGATGCATTCTTAAGGCCCAGAAATTGGCTCCAATTTGCGGACGACGCATGCGTAGTAACCGGCCAAGAATATGAAAATCAGATCCTTCTAAACTGTTTCACAGCTTTCTGCTCTTGGGCAAATATGGAAGCGAGGCCAGACAAATGTAAAGCATTCGGTATGATGAAAGTCAATACAAATTGCAGTCAAGTTAGCCCAAAGGTGTTTGTCTCAAGCCAGCGAATCCCTCCTGTTTTATCTACTGACTCATTCACTTACCTTGGTAGAAGTTTTAACTTTAAAATGGACAATGAAGAGCATAAGAAAAAGTTATTGGAGACAGCCAATCAGCTGCTGGAAGCAATAAGTAGGCTACCACTTCATCCGAAGAACAAGATTCTTCTCTATTCGACGTATTTCATGTCTAAAGTGTCTTGGGACCTAACAATTGCCGATTTAGACATCACTTGGGTCAAACAAAATCTGGACTCGCTAGCACATAGGTACATTAGATTATGGCTTGAGATACCGATCAGCGGAACATTGGACATAATTAGTCTTACGAAAGAAAAATGCGGGCTAGGAATTATTGACCCGTCAACGAAATTTTCCCAGTGCCAAGTTTCGCTTAGGAACTGTTTAAAGAAGTCCCCGAATGGAGACATACAATCACTACATAAAGTAACTAGCCGTGATAAAAATGTGCAATATGACAGATACGCTAATGGGAAAGAGGTAATCAAAGAAAATAGAATGAAGAAAGTCCACAGGATCACACACGAATTGTCATCACAAGGCCTTATACTGAAGGCTATTCTTGAGCACACTACAAATAAAATAACAAGCATTTGGAGTGATGCACAGAAACTTCTACCGAAGAACATCTTCAACTTCTCTGTACGTTACCTGAATAATAGCTTGCCTACAAAGAAAAATATGAAATTTTGGGGCAGAGTCGAAAACGAGTTGTGTTACTTCTGCCAACTTCCACAATCCCTTCTTCACGTCGTCTCTGGTTGCAAATCCATGCTTGAGGGGAAAAGATATACTTGGCGTCACAACTCTGTCCTCTTGACGAT